>CM038143.1:401203636-402583718 GCA_021437245.1 Aegilops speltoides
GGGCTGTGGCGAAACTCGGCGGATCTCCTCATGGATGGAACCGAATAGGCGATAAACTGGACTAGGGACTTGACTGTTTAGGTAGGCCGTGGCCGACACCCACGTTGGGCTTCCGCTTGAAGGTTGCGAGTACATGTCGTGTAGCGGCGGTAAGTGGTGAGCGTGTGTGAAGAAGTACACCCTACGGGGTTAACATCATCTATTGAATAGCCGTGTCATGGAAAAGGACTTACGGGTTGCTGTGCAGTTCATAGACAAGTGAAAGTGGATACTCTAAAATGCGCAAGATAGCGTGAGTGCTATGGATGGCGTTCTCGTGAGGGAGGCGGGAGGCGGATCCATAGTGTTGTATTGATATGGTGAATATGTGGACTCGTGCGCCACCTCAAAAGAGTTACTTACGATCGTAGTTTAGGATAGCCTTGAGTCAAAGCTGGCTTCTTTGAAGTTAAACCCCACCATCCCTTTGTTGATAATGATGCATATGTAGTTAGTTACGATGTAAGTCTTCTTTGGGTACATTTGTACTCACGTTTGCCTATTTTATGTTTTTGCAGAGAGACCTCGGTCTCGCTAGTAGTTCCGTGTGGACTTCGACGTTTAGCTTGTTACCTCAGCTACGATCTTGTGCCCTCGGCAGGATCTAGATGATAGTCAGGCTTCTCAGCCATTTTCATTTGTAGATGTCTGTACTCAGACATGTTAAGCTTCCGCATGTGCTTTGATTTGTATACTCTGAATGTTGGGACATGAGACCTATGTTTGTAATATCTCGCTCCTCGGAGCCTAATGAATAAATACTTGAGTCGTAGAGTCATGTTGTGATGCCATGTTGTATTTGCACATATCGAGCATATTGTGTGTATGTTATTGAAATGCTTGGTATGTGTGGGATCTGACTATCTAGTTGTTTATCTTTAGTAGCCTCTCTTACCGGGAAATGTCTCCTAGTGTTTCCACCGAGCCATGGTAGCTTGCTACTGCTCCGGAACACTTAGGCTGGCCGGCATGTGTCCTTCTTCGTTCTGTATACATCCCTTTGAAATGTCACGTGATGAATACCGAGTCTGTTAGCCGCTACTGGCCGGTTCACGAAGTCTGCTAGCCCGGTGCTACTGACTGGATTCACTCGTGATGACCGACACGTTCGATCTTTGGGTCATGGATGCCTGTCCTGTAAGTTTGTGCGGTTTGGGTTTACGACTAGCCATGTCGGCCGGGCTCCTTGTCATATGGATGCTAGCGACACTATCATATATGTGTGCCAAAAGGCGCAAACGGTCCCGGGCAAAGGTAAGACGACACCCGTGGGAATACCATGCGTGAGGCCGCAAAGTGATATGAGGTGTTACATGCTAGATCGATGTGGCATTGAGTCGGGGTCCTGACACTAGATCTATAGATGGCGGCGCTTTGAGCGGCACTCCCCTCCTTGGAGGCATCAATTTGGAGCCCCTCTGCTTGCCGGCTAGTTGACGTCGTCCAGGGACAAGTGGTTCGTTTGTGGTGGTGTGATTGTTCTTCTTCTCTATTGCTGTCATCTTTTGGCGTGGTTCGGTGGTGTCAGAGCTTTCCTTCTGCAATCACTGGATAGGTGTGCATGATGAATTGATCTTGGTGTGGACTCGGCTCATTGATGCCCTTCGGCTTCGTCAGCGGTGTCGTTGTTATGATGTAGCCTCGACTGCGTGTGGCTCTTCGTCTAGGTGTGGACTTGGTTGCTCGTTGCCCTTCGGTTGCGCCAATAGCCTTGAGGCATCATGGATTGTCTCGGCTGATTGAAGCTCTTCATCCACGGTGGTGTTGTTCCTCGTGCAACAACCTCTCATTCACTAGGACGGGGAAGATGATGGCGCACCAGCTTTTTTTCTCTTTTCTTTTCAGCGACCCAACTTTTCTTTTCTCTTTTGGTGTGTTATGTGGTGTGATCTATTCCTTTGCTTCCTTGTTTTTCCCCTGTAATTTCCCGTCTCTGCCAGTCTTCTTCTTAATGAATGAAAAATAGCACTGGCATGTTTTTGTCAAAAACTTTTTTGCTAATTTACATTTTGGAGTTCAATAAGTAGCAAAGATTAACAGTGGTGTTTATTTTTTTAGTTTCAGCCGTTTATAATATGATTAAATATCTAGGGCAGTGAGGTCTTGGAGGGAGCATTGTTATGATGTAGCCTCGACTGCGTGTGGCTCTTTGTCTAGGTGTGGACTTGGTTGCTTGTTGCCCTTCGGCTGCGCCAATAGCCTTGAGGCATCATGGATTGTCTCGGCTGATTGAAGCTCTTCATCCACGGTGATGGTGCTCCTCGTGCAACAACCTCTCATTCACTAGGACGGGGAAGATGATGGCACACCAGCTTTTTTTTTTCTCTTTTCTTTTCAGCGACCCAACTTTTCTTTTCTCTTTTGGTGTGTTATGTGGTGTGATCTATTCCTTTGCTTCCTTGTTTTCCCGGCTCTGCCAGTCTTCTTCTTAATGAATGAAAAATAGCGCTGGCATGTTTTTGTCAAAAACTTTTTTGTTAATTTACATTTTGGAGTTCAATAAGTAGCAAAGATTAACAATGGTGTTTATTTTTTAGTTTCGGCCGTTTATAATATGATTAAATATCTACGGCAGTGAGGTCTTGGAGGGAGCATTGTTATGATGTAGCCTCGACTGCGTGTGGCTCTTCGTCTACGTGTGGAATTGGTTGCTCGTTGCCCTTCGGCTGCGCCAATAGCCTTGAGGCATCATGGATTGTCTCGGCTGATTGAAGCTCTTCATCCACAGTGATGGTGTTCCTCGTGCAACAACCTCCCATTCACTAGGACGGGGAAGATGATGGCGCACCAACTTTTTTTTTCTCTTTTCTTTTCAGCGACCCAACTTTTCTTTTCTCTTTTGGTGTGTTATGTGGTGTGATCTATTCCTTTGCTTCCTTGTTTTTCCCCTGTAATTTCCCGGCTCTGCCAGTCTTCTTAATGAATGAAAAATAGCGCTGGCATGTTTTTGTCAAAAACTTTTTTGTTAATTTACATTTTGGAGTTCAATAAGTAGCAAAGATTAACAATGGTGTTTATTTTTTAGTTTCAGCCTTTTATAATATGATTAAATATCTACGGCAGTGAGGTCTTGGAGGGAGCAAAAAAAACTTCGGGGTGAGAACCATTTTACTGACCAAAAATTGTAGAAAATAATACGACTCCGCTGGGGATCGAACCCAGAATCTCTGGTTTCGTAGACCAGCGCCTTATCCATTGGGCCACGGAGTCCTTGACGGGTTTGGTCACATGTTAAATTTGCTCGATGGAGAGCAGTGACCGAGTCATTATGCGCATTAGTGAGGGCATCTGTGTGATCACTTGGCAACCAGACCTGACATTACACGGAACCAACTGTAACTTTAGAATGGATCTGACCAGGCATACCACCACTAAACATTTCACTTCACAGTAGTTACAAACCTAACGATTGTTTCACCGCGGCTTCGATTCACGCACAGCCGGCCGTTGGGTTGGTACTAACAATATATGGAGCTCCAAGCAAGTATATTTACATGCTTCTAGATACAGTGGAGTATATTACTTACAAACATTATTAACCTGGTAGCAATCAAGATGGACTTCATTTTTCTAGAAATGCACTATACAAACCTAAAGAAATTATCTTTTGTTTATGCAGATAATAATATTTCTTTTATTCATAATAAATGACATCATAGAACTTGTGCAGTCAATTCTCTAACTTTGACTAGTTAGTTGCCCGTACGTTGCAAAGGGGGCATACACATCCAAAGAAGATCATATCTCAGAGCAAGAAACACTACAATTTCGGCTCATTCTCATGGAAAGAAGACAAACTACCGTGTTAGTTTTCATCTAACACGTCAGCGTCATCATTTCCTGCAAATATATCATGCACATCAGAACTTAACCTCCAAGACGTCAGCGTCATTCCAAATAAGCTGAGAGCCTGAACCTCAACCTTCTGTTTTGTTCACAACATAGTCTCCAACTCCCTTTCCCACCCTTCATTTTGCTTCACAGAGTCTCCCTTTCAGACCTTGATACCATGACCACTCAGGCGGTTCTCCACCAATGCGACCATCGTCAGCCTGGCTGTCCTCGGTGAGGCCCATGAAGGCATCGTCTTTCTCCCCAATGAAGATGAAAAAAGTGCTCTCTCTTGGATGAATTATTTCTTCCTTCACAGCAGTTTGGATATCATCCACACGAGGACCCTTGGCCAATGATTGAAGAAAACCGTGATATGATGTTATAGTTGAGAAAAGAGAAAAAGAAAACAAGGAAACACACATGCATACATTTCCAGTCCTTAAAACTGAAGCCAGCCTAAAAGTAGCACATGGACTTTGATAACTATTTAAACCCAAGAGCAAATTCAAATGACTTATTCGCATAATATCAGTACGAAATAAGGTACCTTTTACCATCTTCACTATGCGTCAAACTCATTGGAAAATTTGTTTTACCATTTACAAAAAAAAAAAAAAAACTCACAGCAAGTAACTATATCGCACTGAAGCAACTGAATGAAACTAGTAGTATGCAGTGGCGAGCACATGAATGCATTGCCCCATCTGGCCGCAAGACACGGGGAAGGACTAAAAAATGATATAGTACAATATGAGAATGGAATAAGCTAGTGACACATTCTTGAAATAGAAATAGGTATATATAAAGGGCTTGAGGCAGGGGGACCCCATCTCCCCCTACCTCTTCCTCCTGGTTGCCGATGTGCTGCAACGGCTGATCCGGGCGGACGGGGCTCTTCGACACCCGTTGTGTGAGGGGGAGCCACCGGTGGTGCTCCAGTATGCCGACGATACCCTGATCATCATGCGCGCTGAGGTGGGAGGCGCGGCGAGGCTGCGCGTCATCCTCGACCAATTCGCCGCTGCCACGGGGCTCGTCATCAACTTCTCCAAAAGCACCCTGGTCCCGATGCACGTGGACGCGGGTGTGCTCGCAGCGGTGGTAGCGATGTTCGGATGCAGCGTTGGCGCCTTCCCGCAGACCTACTTGGGTTTGCCGCTGTCCAGTGACAAGCTCAATGTCAACGACTTTGCGCCGATGCTGGCCAAGGTGGACCGCTACCTTGCGGGGTGGCGTGCTAGGCTCCTCTCCCCCGCGGGGCGCCTGGTCCCCAACGCCGTCCTGGATTCCCTCCCCACCTATGCCATGGCGGCCATGCGGCTCCCGCCGGCGGTCCTGGCAAAGCTGGATGGGCTGCGGCGTGCGTTCCTTTGGAATGTGGCGGGACGGGCCTCCGGTGCTCAGTGTCTCGTCGCCTGGGACCGGGTTTGCCGGGCTAGGGCCGAAGGGGGCCTAGGCGTTCGCGATCTGGGGGCTCAGAACGACTGCCTACTCCTCAAGCTTCTCCACCGCCTTCACTCCAGAACCCCGTCTAGGTGGGCCTGCTGGGTTTGGGGCCTGCTGGACGAGCGATCTCTCCTGAGCCCTGGTCGCCCCCCTCTCTTGGGCGAGCACTGGGGAGCCCTGCTTGGGCTGCTCCCCGTCTATCGGGCACTCACGCGGGTGCAGGTGGGGGACGGGCGGGCGACCTCGTTCTGGCACGACTATTGGCTCGCCTGCGGGGTGCTTCGGGTGGCCTTCCCCGCCCTTTTCTCCCATGCTGCCAACAAGGAGGTCTCGGTGTGGATAGTACGCCGGCAGGGTGTGAGGTCCCTGTTGGTGCCGCGGCTAACCCCGCTCGCCGCTGCGAAGTGCGTCGCCGTTCAGCGGATGGTGGATGCTTGCCTGGCTGGGGAGGGTTCGGACTCCCGCCTCGCCAAGCTGTGTGCAAGCCCCCGCGGGGGTTTTTCTGTTAGGGGGGCGTATGCCCTCCTGACCTTTGGCGGGGTGGCGGCGCCTCCGGCGTCCTTTCTCTGGTCGTCCGCGCCCGTCGCGTCGATTCTTGGTGGCTCCTCTCCATGTCGCGCATCCATACGAGGGATGTGCTCCTTCGCAAGACTATCATCACGGCTGAGGAGGCGGGGTGCCCCTGCTGTGAGGCGGCGCTGGAAACTGCCGACCACATGATCTTCGCGTGCCCGTTCGCGGTCCGGTTCTGGCGGTGCGTTGGGCTCTCGCCTGCTGGTGCCTCGGTGAAGGCCCTTCACCTATTCGACGCTTCGCCCGCTGTTGGCGTTGCCTCTCCTGCCTCCTTCGTCCTCCTTTGCTGTTGGAGGCTTTGGAAACGACGGGACGCCGTCGTCTTCAGGGAAGACCCGTGGCCCCTGGCTGCTACACTGAAGGCGTGTAGGGACGACGCGATGCTGTGGCGTGCCAGGTTCCGGGAAGGGGATCGCTCACATATCGACGTCTGGCTTGCAGTTCTTAGGGCGGATCGTCTGGCAGGATAGCCGGATGACTGCCTAGAATTTTCTTCCCCCATCCTGATGTTAACTCTCTCTTTGTAATCTGACCTTCAGGGGGTTTCCCCTTTACGCAATATATTCAGGTGGGGGGCTCCCTCCCTCCCCCGGTGAAAATTCAAAAAAAAAAGGTATATGTAACTAAAAATATATAAAAGGGCAGCCCGGTGCACATAGCTCCCGCTTGGGCAGGGTCTGAGGAAGGACTAAAAATATAACTAAAAATAGGTATATATAACTAAAAATATATGTCAACCTAAAATGGCAGGACCGTGTTATGCAAAAAATGGAATTGATGGCAAATACACCATCCACATCACAGTTGTCGATCATAACCTACTGACACAAGCACAAGGATGACAAACTTAATTTAAATCAATCATGCACAAAGTTCACTATGCTGATAGTAAATTTGAGTATATTAACATATCTAGGGCAGCTTCTTCCCTGCAATAAATGTAGCAAACTTTAGACAGAAAAACTGAATATAAACTCCGACTCAAACTCAAAATTAACATGTTCGAATCCAGCATCTGCACTGAAGAACAAAGAAAGCATTCTGGTGAAAAAAAGAACAAAAAAAGCACCACTGGACTGAGTGCTGCTCCCGGGACAATGTGCGTTAGTGGGGAATATCTGGCAGCTACTGCATTTTGCCTTGGTGGCTGTGAAGAAGTGCAGAAACTAGAAACTCAAACATGACATTGGTGCTTCTGTCTGTTGTTGTTACCAGGTACTCCCTCTGTCCGGAAATACTTGTCCGAGGAACGGATGTATCTAGATGTATTTTAGTTCTAGATACATCAATTTGTGTCCATTTCTACGACAAGTATTTCCGGACGGAGGGAGTAGTTGTTTCTGAGCATGGACAACGTGTGCTGCCTCCCACCGCCTCTCCTGTCCCTCTAGCCCCGTAAGTTGTCGGTTGCTGTCAGCGCCGCCGCTCGGGTTCTCTGATCTGACGAAAGCCGCGCGGGGAGGCGTGGAAGGAGGCGACGAAATCCGAGCCGAGAAGCGCCGGAGGCCGCGGATGCTGCCACGCCGGGGACAGGGGCAGCTAGGGTTTTCCGCACGCAGGGATAGAACAGCGAAGCCGCGGTGGATTTTGGAAGGAGAGTCGGACGGAGTCTGAATGGCTTTGTGGCTGCACGAATCGGCGGCAGAGGCGGATGGGGATGGGTGCCTGGGTGGCGGCGGCGGCACCGGCAGCGCAAGACAAACGCGATGGGGGAGATGGAGATAGACGGGCGAGCGAGAGGCGCTTGTGCATCATGGCCGGCGGGTCCTGCGTCGCATTTTCCCCTCCCTCCCTGTAGCTTATCTCGTCTGCTTCTCCCATAATCGCCAATGACACCGGTCTGTCATCGTCGCTCAGCTACTCCACCTGTCATCAGAGGACAGCTCCAGCTGGGAGGCTACACCGCGGCGGCGGCGCAGTCCACGACATAGTGTAGTGCGCGTGGCATCCCTATTGGGTGTGCGTGGAACACCTACCACACACTCCACCGCCGCTGCCCGTCGACAGCTGTTGCCGGCTGCCATTGCCGCCACCCCACCATCTACCGCCGTGGCCGCCACCCCATCGTCGAAAGCGAGGGCCATCGCCCGCTCCGCCGTAGCGGCCTGAAGGCGGGAGGTGGCCCTCGTGGCCGCCACCCAACTGTCGGCCGCCGTGGCCATCACCCGCTCCGCCACCACGGCCCGAAGGCGGGAGGTGGTGGTCGTGGTCGCCACTCCATCGTTGGCCGCCGTGGCCGCCAGCCCACCGTAGACCGCAGGGGTCATCACCCGCTCCGCCACCGCCGCTCGAAGGTGGGAGGCGGTGGTGGAGGCTCGCATGTGCGTCAGCGACCTTGCGCGTTACACCAAGTTCCTGCAGGAGGAGGAGGAGCGCCTCGTCGAGCACGCGGAGAGCCTTACCGCCGCCGTGTCAGCAGCACATGTCGCCGCATAGGCGAGGAATCAGGAGATCTACAAGGAGAACCACCTCTTCGAGAGGGGTCGTCTGGAGTGGCAGAGGGCGTTCGAGGTGAGCATCGTTGAAGGTGCAGCAGCGGTAGGCATCGTATTGTAGTTGTCCAGCTCGTCGGTAGGCTCCTCCTCCTTTGCCTTTTACCGAGCGCGCTCGGTAGAGGAGAGGCTGCCGGAAGTAGTACAAAGCCCCTCCGTAGTAGTAGTATTTAGGGGTTATTTTATTCAAATCATCTGACTATAGATGTGCTGAAACTGTACAACGTACTTAAAATTAGCTAGTATATATATAGTTGAACTAGCTATTTCAATACATCGTTGGCAACAATTGGTGAAATGTTTGGTCGGTTCAGCTGTCGAGTTGAACTGTTTGTATAAAGAATGATTGCTTAATCTATGAATGAAATATATGCTTAATTACTGAATTTCAGTTGCAAAAATTAGATAGTGCTAGTGATCTTTAGCTACATATTTTGACAAATCACAGTGTTACAAGGTTGACAAATGGCAATGTTACTAGATCAACAAATGTCAATCTTTCCAGTTTGACAAATAGCAGTATACCCAATATGACAAATTTAAATATTACCAAATTGTCTGTACGTGGTTGCACACGGGTCACCAAAACAACTGTTTGCGTCGAAGGGATGTACAAATCCTGCTCGGCACATTCTCTCTTGGCTTAGCGTCGAAGTCTGGCTTTGCATACCGTATTCAATATGAACCATTTGCGTTGAAAAGACGCACAAATCCTGCGCTGTGAATTTTTCCTCGACTTAAGGGGGAAGATCATATCTCTCACTTTGCATAAGGGTGTTCTATCTAAAACGTTTGCGATTAAGAGCTACACAAATCCTGTTCAGCACATTTTCCCTTGGCTTCCTGAGGAAGCTGTCGGTTTGCATACATGTGTTCTAACTAAAACATTTGCAATGAGTGTTTTATATTTAAAAATCATGGACTTTTTTTCAAAATAAAATCGTTTGATAAATCTGTACATTAAGAGAGAAAAACGCAAGTTCGTTCAAACCATATCTTTCATTCAGTCACACTGCAAATTTATATTCATATGATCGAGATACAATCTTAAACCCAAAAAAAATTGGCGACGGCGGAGGCGGCGTGCCGCGCTGGCATTGTCGTTGTCGTCCTCCGAGACTCCGTTGTTGGAGTCTTCAGGGCAGCCCAGAATGTTCTTCACTTGGAAATCAAACATCATGTCGTCGCGCGATCAACGGGCGGGGTGTGAGAGGACGACAACTGGCGGCGCTGTGAGGTAGCGGTCGATGGCGGCTTCCCATGCCGCTGATGGGGCGTCTTGCGACGGCACAGCGTGGCGAGTGCGAGCAAACGCCGCGGGACGGCGCGCGTTGGGTGGAGGGCATGCAGCACGAGCACGGATCTTTGGCGCTGTCATGTACACGAGCTCGCGTGGGTCCGCGGAGACCTCGTTTACGCCCGCGGCTTCCAGCTCTACGATAGTGCTCGGCGACCACCTGTCAATGCTAAGGGGATGGTCGCTGGCATGGGCACAGAGATGGGAGTTGGAACAGGCGCGTGGGCAGCAACCGTAGGAGCCAGCTCTTTCAGGGCCATGTCCATGAGGCCCAATTCCTCCTTATTTTCTATCTCCTCAGGCTCGAAGTCAACTTAACCAAACTTGAAGACTAGTGGCAGATGATCCTTCTGCGCCATGGCATTGGTGGAGGTCTGCGGGAGGGAGGGGAATGAGAGGCGAACAGTAAGGCCGCCCGTATTAAACAGTGGCTCACGCGCCATTAATGGAGAGGATGCGAGCAAGGCGGATGGTCATGGAAGTCAAAGGGCTCACTTCCCAGTGAGCCTGGGTAACATGTAGCTCGCACGCTTTCCGGTGAGCCTGCGCATTGGAGGACAACTTGCACGCCTCTCGGTCAGCCTGCACATCGAACTGCGCTCGTACGCCTCCCATTCAGTCAAGCAGCTGTCCGCACGGCACCTCCATAGCCATTAAAACCAAGACACCTGGCATCGTGCGAATGGTTAACAGAACGCACACGATTTAAATTATATAAATGTTTGAGATATTAAAGTGGCAATTATTTTTTCAAAATGCCTTCGTTGGTTGTTATTCGAGTGCACCTTCTCTCAAATTGGACACGTAAAATACCACGGCATGTCGGGTGCCATTCCATGATAGCATGCCAAGTTTCATGTATTTCAGACGAGTTTTGGATTAGTAGAATTTAAAAACAAAGTATCTCAACATTTTGCCGGCAATCAACAGTGCCCTAGTGTTTGAAATTTGTTCCCATTTCTTGCATGAGATCTAAGCATGCACGCAAGGACACACATTTCATATGTCAACCCATTTTTCTACACTGGAGCATGTGCACGTAGTTCAAATTTGAATATGCACATAAAATGCCTAGAAAACCTAGTTAATGTATAAAAATGTCCAAGCGAACCCCGAAAAATCCCAAAAATTGACACAACACTCCTGTCTTTCTATGTTGACACTAGAAAATTTTTGAAAGCAAGAAGAGGCAACAAATATCGTTTCGTCCTCAAGGTTGGCACGTTCCCTACCGAAACCATCAGACTTGTTGGGAGAAGCTCTGGTTTGCGAGAACCTTATACCCAAGCCTACCCCATATGGGACAATTTTTTTACCACAACATGTTGATGACACTCCATGATAGCATGTCAAGTTTCATGAACTTCAGTTCTGGATTTACTAGAATTTAAAAACCATGTATATAAATGTTTGTGGCCGAGCGACGGTGGCAAGGTGTTTGACATTCATTCTCATTTCTTGCATGGGACCTAAGCATGCTGTCAAGGACACAGATTTGATTTTTCAAACAATTTAGATGCACTGGAGCATGTGCCTATAGTTCAAATTTGAATTATGCACATAAATGCATAGAAAACTCAGTTAATGTATAAAAATGTCCAAACGAATCCCGAAACATTCCTAAAATTAACACAATACTCATGTTGTTCTATGTTGACACTAGAAAAAAAATAGAAATCAAGAAGAGGCAACGGATATCGTTTCGTCCAGAAAGGTGAAACGTTCCCCAACCATGAGGCTTTTTGTGAGAAGCTCTGGTTTGTGAGATTCCCCAAATGGAACAATATTTTTACCACGACATGTTGATGCCGTTCCATGCTGGCATTTCAAGTTTCGTAAATTTCAGACGCGTTTTTGATTGACTAGAATTTAAAAACCATGTATTTCAATGTTAGCGACCGAGCGACGGTGGCAAGGTGTTTGACATTCATTCTCATTTCTTGCATGGGACTTAAGCATGCAACCAAGGACACACATTTCAATTTTGAACCCATTTATATGCACTGGAGCATGTGCATGTAGTTCTAATTTGAATTATGCACATAAATGCATAGAAAACTCAGTTAATGTATAAAAATGTCCAAGCAAACCCCGAAAAATCCCAAAAATTGACACAACACTCCTGTTGTTCTATGTTGACACGAGAAAATTTTTGAAAGTAAGAAGGGGCAACAGATATCGTTTCGTCCCCCAAGATGGCACGTTCTCTACTGAAACCATCAGGCTTGTTGTGAGAGAAGCTCTGGTTTGCAAGAAGCTTATACCCAAACCTGCCCCAAATGGGACAATATTTTACCATGACATGTCGATGCCGTTGCATGATATCATGTCAAGTTTCCTGAATTTCAGACGAGTTTTTTATTTACTAGAATTTTAAAACCATGTATCTCAATGTTAGTGGCCGAGCGATAGTGTCAAGGTGTTTGACATTCATTCTCATTTCTTGCATGTGACCTAAGCTTGCAACCAAGGACACACATTTGATTTTGCAACCCGTTTTTATGGACTGGAGCATGTGCATGTAGTTACTCAGTTAACGTATAAAAATGTCCAAACGATCCCCAAAATATTCCAAAATTTAACACGACACTCATGTTGTTTTATGTTGACATCAGGAAAAAAATGAAAGCAAGAAGAGGCAACGAATATCATTTTTTCCACAAAGGTGACACGTTTCCCTAACGAAACCATGAGGCTTCTTGTGAGAAGCTCTAGTTTGTGAGAAGCTTATACCATAACCTGCCCCAAATGGGACAATAGTTTTTACCCCGGCATGTTAATGCCATTCCATGATAGCATGCCAAGGTTCATGAATTTCAGATGGGTTGTGAATTTACTAGAATTACAAAAGCAAGTACCTCTCCGTTTGCCGGAGAGCCACGGTGTCGTCGTGTTCAAAATTCATCCCCATTTCCTGCATGGGACATAAGCATAAACCCATGGACACATATATGATTTTACGACCCATGTCGGTGCACCGGAGCATGCATATAGTTTAATTTTTAATTGTGTACCTGAAATGTCTAGAAAACCAATTTAATGTATAAAATGTCCAAACGAACTCTGAATAATTCTAATTTTTTTATGACACACATATAGTTGCATGTTCACTGCAGATAAAAGTTCTATCAATTCAAACATCCTCCATTGCCGCTGTGACCCCATTATGTAATTCAAATCAAGATGAAAAATCAAGTAGATCACACATAGTTTATTATCACCAACCGTGTGAGATGTAGTACAAAATATCTTGGAGCACCATTGGTGTATAGTACGCCTATGGCTTACACGAGAAGGTGCATCGGCTACAGTCCACAACCAGCGTGTCAAGCACACTAGCTCGCTCCCCAGATATCATTTCACTGTTCAATCGTCGCCGGTGAAAGATGGGGACGTGGACCCGCGTCGTGAGGGCAACTTCGACGGCCCACTCCGATGAGAGCGGGGCCACAACCGCCATGCACCTGCTAACAAGGTGCATGAGCGCGGCCGCAATCTGCGACCGGGCAGCCAAGGCAGCCCAAACGGCCGATGTTGCTTCTCAGGAGGCGACAGCAACATCTGCCTCAGGGATAGAACTGGCAAGAGCGGTGTCGGTGTCAAAACCGGCGGATCTCGGGTAGGGGGTCCCGAACTGTGCGTCTAGGCGGATGGTAACAGGAGACAAGGGACACGATGTTTTTACCCAGGTTTGGGCCCTCTCGATGGAGGTAAAACCCTACTCCTGCTTGATTGATAT
The DNA here is from genome assembly GCA_021437245.1 of Aegilops speltoides. Lineage (NCBI taxonomy): Eukaryota > Viridiplantae > Streptophyta > Magnoliopsida > Poales > Poaceae > Aegilops > Aegilops speltoides. The sequence goes on from CM038143.1 coordinate 401,217,057, forward strand.
TGATGATATGGGTAGTACAAGAGTGGATCTACCACGAGATCAAGGAGGCTAAACCCTAGAAGCTAGCCTATGGTATGATTGTTGTAATGGTTCTGTGCCCTATGGACTAAAACCCTCCGGTTTATATAGACAACAGAGAGGGCTAGGGTTACACAGAGTCAATTACAATGGTAGGAGATCTACATATCCGTATCGCCAAGCTTGCCTTCCACGCCAAGGAAAGTCCCATCCGGACATGGGACGAAGTCTTCAATCTTGTATCTTCATAGTATTGGAGTCCGGCTGATGATGATAGTCCGGCTATCCGGACACCCCTAGTCCAGGACTCCCTCAGTAGCCCCTGAACCAGGCTTCAATGATGATGAGTCCGGCGCGCATATTGTTCGGCATTGCAAGGCGGGTTCCTCCTCCGAATAATTCATAGAAGATTTTGAACACCAGGATAGTGTCCGGCTCTGCAAAATAAATTCCACATTCCACCGTAGAGAGAATAATCGTACACAAGTTCAATCTGGCGGCGTATTTTGTGGCATGACGTCACACCACCACCAAGCCTTTACTTGAATCGTTTTTTATTATACCACCTCGGTAGCGTTTAGCGGCGGTTTCCTTGGCATGTCTTGTCGAGCGAGATCGTGTTCCCCTTATTCCGGGATTCCCATCAATACGGACGTGGGTAACCCAACCGTGCCCGTTGCCACGCCCCCTCTATCGAAGGCGAGTCTCAAATGGTCACGGGGACGGCTCTTGGTATTCTCCCTCTTTATAATGGGACCAAGGCTCGTTTCTTTTCTTCAATCCTCAATCGAATCTGCCCCTCGCCCCGAGTTCCAACACCCAGAGCCTCAGATTCGAGCGCCTCGAACCTTCAACGATGTCCGGATCCGACCTACAGGGCCGGTGGATGCCCTCCTCCATCACGGAAGAGGACGTGCAGAAGCTGAGAGAAGCCAAGTACTTGACCTACGAGATTTCGCATAGGCTGCCCACCAAAGGGCAAGTCATTCCTACTCCCGAGCCTGGCGAAAGTGTCATGTTCGTGTCCCACCTCCGTCGGGGTTTAGGCTTCCCGATGGATCCTTTTGTGAGAGGGCTCATGTTTTACTATGGGCTGGAATTCCATGACTTGGCTCCGGAGTCCATCCTCCACATCTCATCATTCATTGTTGTCTGCGAGGCCTTCCTCCTTTACCCCCACCGGTTTGTGGCTCAAAAACTTTAACGCTTGAGCCGAAGGTGATCGAGGCGCCAAGCAGAGTCTTGTGAGGCGGTTATAGCAGGAGGCCGATGCTCCATGGCCGAGGCTCTTTCAAGAGGAGCTCGGCTTGTGCAACAGGAGTGGTTTTATATTACCGCTCCCGGGGCAGCGAGCGAGCCGCCGCCCATCTACCGCTCGGGACCTCCACGACGACTGATGTCATGGGTCAACCAAGGCTTCAACTGGGGGCCGTCAAAGGACGTGCCCTTATTGCAGGGCCGGATTCGAGACCTCCAAGCGAGGGAGATCGACCTGGTCGTGGTGATGCAGGTCATGCTGATTAGGCGTCTTCTGCCCTACAAACGTCGTCCTCTCCGGCTGTGGGAATTCAATCCGGAGGGACCACGAATTCTCCAACACTTCATGGGTACGACACCCGTGGAGATGTACAAATTGTTCTTCGGATCACAAGAGATGTGTTGGAATTGACCGAGGGCCTTGCCTAAGCTGCAATCGCCCGGATACACAAGTAAGTAGCTCTGTGTCCGGACATACTGTTTGTTTGCGTTAATACGATTCGCCTTTTAACCAATTGTCCTCTGAACAGGAGTGGATAGTGCAAGAAAAACTAATACGGTGTCCGGCACCCCTCCCGGAGACCGCGCCGGATCCCGTGCTGGTCAGGATGTTGGAGGTTGCGCCTTCAGAGGAAGGCGAAGGGGAGAATAGAGGAACTACCGCCTCTACCAAGGAGGCTTTTGAGAAAGAAGGGATCGAGAATCCCTCCTTCCAAGGGGAGAAGAGGACCGCTTCCGAAAATCCGGAGGCCAAGGCCTCGAAGCGGGGGAAGAGATCTTCACCAGAGGGTCCTGCGTCCGGCGAGGCCCCGGCCGCACTATCTTCCCTAAGGAATCAGCCCTCCAGCGAGCCGTAAGTGCAAAAAAGGGGGGTTCTATGATAAGAGACATCCCTATTTTTGCTTCTGAGGATAACCGAAGTTTTTACCTTGTAGCTCGGATCTCCGTCCTTCTCAGATGAGCTCGTCTTCGGGGGACCTTCGTCCGGAGATGATGGAGAGCGAGACGCCTCCATCTGCCGCACCGTCAGGTAGGGCGGACGATCCCGAGGTGTCATCACGGAGGGTATCCCTGAGTTCGGCAGGGCTGGACAGTTCGGCACCAATTGGTGTCTTGGCGGGAGCTGAAGGATCTGGTGAGAGGCGTCTATCTCGAAGGTCACCATACATTGATGAGTATGGTGATTGGAAGAATTTAAATCCGCCCGGCGGGTTGCATGATGCCTTGAAGTTTCTTTGGCGGGGTTTGAGTGCGTAAAAATGACATACCTTTTGACAGTTTACACATAAAGTGCACCTGTATAGATAGTAGCCCACAGGACTCGGTATGTTGTCGAAAGCGACAGCTTGCGAGATCAAAATCGCAGTATTAATTTTGCCTTCCCTATGCGGTGGCGGATAGTCCGGTGCCAGCGGATGATGGAATGCCGAACTAAAGCGGCAGCTCGATGTTGAGATCACGGACATTGCGCTGGTCGATAGCGACTTGACGAGTCACAAGGTAGGTTTTTCTCCGTGGTCACCTAGTAAGGGCGAAGCCCACCTCTTACAACATGTGTGCTCAATGCAGATGGTGCGCTGTTGTGGAGAGCCTTGAGCAGAACTTGCTCGAGCAAAGGAGCAGGCGGGAGGAGTGATCGGCTGCCTCGAGGGCGGAAGAGCTAATAGTGAAAGGATGCTCCTTTGCCGAAGCAGGAGGAGATAGCCAAAATGGCCGTGAAGTTGAAAGATGTTACCGACCGCTATGAGGTTCTTGAAAAGAACGCTGGCGAACAAGAAGACTGAGGAAGGCCGCCACGAAGCCAAGGATGCCCGTTCGCAATGAGGGCTATAAAGGAGGAGCTGCGCCGGGCGGAGATATTGTGGTCGGCAAGCCCTTTACGCTCGCAGGAGGTTTCTGAGATCCGAAATGCGCTCAGCTTGGCAGTTTGTGGGGTCCGGAGGATCCTTATATGGACTTAGCGGCGAGTGCGGCAGATGCTGTTGTGCACTTCCGAAGTCAAAAGGATCACGAGACGGAAGAGCTTTTTTTGTCTCAATTCCATAGTCCAGAGCGTTCACTTCCGCTGACCGATCGGTTGGCTGAGTGGGCTGAGCTAAATAGATTGTCCGGACTTGCCATGACGGATATCGTGGCTCATGTATGGACGGATAGGCCCAAGCCGAAGAGTTATTTCGGTTTATTGCAGCAATTCCTTGGGGCGGTGCCGCATATCAAGGCAATGAAGCGGTCGGCCTGCATAGAGGGTGCGCGGATGGCCCTCGCCCGTGTGAAGACATACTGGACGGAGATGGATGCCACCGCTGTTGCAACCCGGGGTTCGGACGAGAGCCGGTTACCCGCCGAGCACTATTTTGGGGAAGTTCTGCGTGGTGCTCGTGTAATGGAGTCGAAGTGCTCAAAAAATGTCATGTTCAAATGATCTTTATCTTTTGTAAAATGATATTTATAATATAAGCGCTTTTTATACTTGTGCGTTCAAGTATTTAAATATCTCTGTCTGTTGTTAATGTATACTTGTGTATAACTTTGAAAGATGGCAGTCTTGACTTCAGCCCCATGCACATAGTGCGGGGTGTTTACAAAGCAGCGCATTTTCACATAATCCAACGTCTTGGTCTGTGAAGGAGGTGGTAGCGTAGCAAGCGAGGCAACGGACTATAATTCTTTACCACTTTCACTTAGCCATGGGAGTTGAAGGTGGGGCTACGATATAGCCCTAGGCGCACCGCGCTCTCCGGTTAGGGGGCGTGTGTGCTGACGGGAAGTGGTCCTTCGTCAGCGGAGAATTCTAAACATTCGGAGGTCGATCGAGTGGTTGACCAGTCTCTCGCTACATCATGATGATCAGTTTTCGGCTTTCTCTCTTGAGGTGCTCACCCGGCGAACCGGGGCACAATCGCGATAGTTCTCCTGGTGCAGCGTTAGCGATGATCTGGAACATAAGGTAGCAAAACACAGGGCGAGCAAACCCAACATTTGACAAAAGACATGATTCGGGCTGATGCATATAAGGCCTAACTCGAGACGCGCGAACACTCCACGAGGTGTTCGGTCTTTATGATGATGGGCAGATCATTGCCCTAAGCCCCTAGTGTCGAGATCACGCGAGATCCTCCGGCGGCCGATGCCAAAGCGTCGGCCTCCTCTCGGGTTTATGATGAGAAACCGGGGGTGTATAGCAACAAGAGACGAAAAAAAAGGTTTCGCGAGGTCTTAATCGAAAAGAATCCTTGCAGCGGGTCCCTCTTGCGTCTGCTTTGTGTCTCCATTGTCTTTGTATCACGGGCCAGGTGTAACACGCTGTTCATCTGTAAAAGAGAGGAAAAAGAAATCGTGTGAAAAATGTATTTAAAACGGAGTATGAATAAATGAATAAAGTTGAGCTTTTGCTGTCTCTTTATTGCTCATACACGCAGCCCCTTGTGAAGGGGTGTGCGGCTAGGGAGCCCCTAGTATATTTTTTCCGGACTCGCCTAGCCGTGTCCGGGGTCTTGAACGACCTTTTAATGAGATGATGCTGCGTGGACCGGGCATTTTAAGTGTAAGAGATGCGTAGTGCGGAATTGCGTTAAAGCGGACAAAAGCTTCTCGTCCCAATAGTGCTTGATGGCTACTTTTGAATGGGGCGACATGAAAGGTTAGGTTTTCGCGTCGGAAGTTGTCGGGTGACCCGAACACAACTTCTAATAGTACGGAGCCCGTGCACTTGGCGTAAGGGCCTGGCGTCACTCCTTTGAAGGAAGTGCGGCTATGGCGAATTTTAGTAAGGTCTATCCCCAACTTGCGGATTGTGTCCGGATATAGCAGGTTTAAATCACTGCCACCATCCATTAGGACTTGTGTAAATTGCAGTCCGTCGATTATAGGATCAATATCGAGCAGTCCATCCTGCGTTTGAATATACAGAGTAGTCCGGTGGTGAAAGTAATTGGTTTTGACATCCAATCTCGAGGTTCATTTGGGGTGGACCGTGCGATACCTACTTTGGCGGGTGCCGCACTTTTGTTACTGTATTATCACATGAAGTGAGTTCTTGTTTTGACTTCTTGTGGGAAAGTCTTTTGTTTTGGCGTTCTGCTGGTGGGGTTCGTCGTCATCCTCGCTTGGCGTCGAGCCCCTTGTGTTCGGCGTTGAGTCGGCGGACTGTTTGAAGACAACAATCTCGGTGGGTGTGGTTTGCACGCTTCCGGAGTCTTGTAGATTTCACATATCCGATCCAAAATTTTGTTTAGGTTGGATAGCTCGTCCTTTATTGTCCTTAAAGGCGGTGTTTTATTGTTCGACGCGAGCTTTTGAATCCGGTGTTGACCGTCGTGTTCTTTGGGCTCTTTTCTTTATTTGGCGCTGGTCCCTTCTGCGCGTGATTTTCCGTTCCATCTCGATCTCGGATGTACTCGGGTCGCTGGTGCTGCATCTTGCTAGCGGATGTCCTCCCATGAAGCGGGTCATGAGGCTTGTTAGCACGGCCATTGTTCTCGACTTCTCTTGGCCGAGGTGTCTAGCGAGCCATTCGTCTCGGACATTATGTTTAAAAGCTGCTAAGGCTTGGCGTCCGGACGATCGACTACTTGGTTCTTTTGGTGAGAACCTATTCCAAAATTTCTTGTACTGACTCTCGGGCTGCTGAGTTATGTGACTTAAATAAATGCGCATCCGTGGCGGACATAAGTCCCCGAAAATTTGCTCTAAACGCGTCCTCGAGCTCTTCCCAACTTCAATGGTATTTTACGGGAGGCTTTTGAGCCAATGCCGAGCTGGCCCTTTGAGCTTGAGGGTAGATATTTTATGGCATGGAGATCGTCTCCTCTAGCCATGTGTATGTGCAGGATGTAATTCTCAATCCAGACTCAAAGTGCATTGTTCCGTCGTATGCCTCTATGTTTACGGGTTTGAACCCTGCTGGAAATTCATGATCCAGCACCTCATCGGTGAAACATAGTGGGTGTGCGGTGCCCCTGTATTTAGGTGTGCCGTTATCTTCGAACACGCGGCATGCTGTGTTGCTTCCTGGGGCCCTCTTCTTTGGCCCATAAATGGACCTGACCGGGCCATCTGTTTTGCGAGGATATTTATGTGTGTCATGTGCCGGCTTATGTGTGGCGCCGCTTGCTGCTCTTGGCCTGTCATCTGGTCGTCTATCCGGCCAGGCGACCTCTTCGCTTTTTGATTGTGGGGGCTCTATGGCCTCCTCGTCGAATTCGGGCAGTAGCTTGCGCTTCGGGTAGCTCTTTGTGTGGTGGCTATTGCCATATTTGTCCGCGGTCTTGAGTACTTTGCTCCACCTCATTCTGAGTATGTCTTCCGCTGTTTTGAGCTTCCGTTTCTCCTTCTTCAAACTTCTTGCAGTGGCGACAAGCCTTTTCTGAAGGTTCTTATGCTTCGGTGGTGTGCCCGGCGTGAGATCGTCTGGACTGTTGTTTTCGCCGAGGATGAGTTGATTATCCGATTCATCCTGCTCGGATGGTTGCTTGGTTGTGTGTTCGTCGCCCACTGGCTTGCCCTGCTCTATGGCTGGGTCATTATGAGTGCCTTTGTTATCGAGGCGGGACTTGGGGCGGCGCTTGCGTCGCCGTTTTGATTGTTTTTCGGGGGAGTTATCCTTCGCCGCGTCCCGTTGTTCCTCGTTGTCGCTCCCTTTTGGGGTGTCCACCATGTATATGTCATATGACGAGGTGGTCTTTCGATGCCCGTGGCGCTGGTTCTTGATCGTCTCGGCATCGTCGTCCATACCGTCGATGTCTTGGTCGTAGTCTAGCATGTCGGTTAAATCATCGACAGTGGCTACAAAGTGGGTGGTGGGTGGGCTTTGAATTTCTTCGTTGTCCGCATCCCAACCATCCTGACCGCAGTCCGGCCAGGGCTCTCCTGATAACGAGAGATACTTTAGCGAATTCAGGATGTCGCCAAAGGGTGAGTGCTGAAAGATGTCCGCAGCGGTGAACTCCATGATCGGCACCCAATCAGATTTGATTGGCAGGGGCGCAGGAGGTTCGGAGTCCGGTAAGGACTCCGGCACCTCGGAGTCACGAGCTTTGCAAGGGACAAGGTCAGTATCCGGCTCCATCGCCGTAGAAGTTGCAGCCCCCGAGGCGGTGTCCAGCCACCTGTCCTCGATCTACGCGGTTGTCTCCGAACTATGGGTCAGAGCGGGCTCGTGCAGCCTCTAAGTCTTGTCCGTGGCGAGCTAAATTATGCCCATCGTGGTGGTCTGGCGGCGCTCGGCTGTGGCTCGAATCCATCGAAGATCAAGTCTCCGTGGATGTCAGCCGTGAAGTTTAGGCTTCCAAATCTGACCTGATGGCCAGGGGCGTAGCTTTCGATCTGCTCCAGAGGGCCAAGCGAATTAGCCCGTAGTGCAAAGCCGCCGAACACGAAGATCTGTCCGGGGAGAAAAGTCTCACCCTGGACTGCGTTGTTGTTGATTGAAGAAGCCATCAAGCCTATCGGTGACGACACAGAGGAACTCTCAATGAAAGCACCAATGTCGGTGTCAAAACCGGCGGATCTCGGGTAGGGGGTCCCGAACTATGCGTCTAGGCGGATGGTAACAGGAGACAAGGGACACGATGTTTTTACCCAGTTGGGCCCTCTCGATGGAGGTAAAACCCTACTCTGCTTGATTGATAGTGATGATATGGGTAGTACAAGAGTGGATCTACCACGATATCAAGGAGGCTAAACCCTAGAAGCTAGCCTATGGTATGATTGTTGTAATGGTTGTGTGCCCTACGGACTAAAACCCTCCGGTTTATATAGACACCGGAGAGGGCTAGGGTTACACAGAGTCGGTTACAATGGTAGGAGATCTACATATCCGTATCGCCAAGCTTGCCTTCCACGCCAAGGAAAGTCCCATCCGGACACGGGACGAAGTCTTCAATCTTGTATCTTCATAGTATTGGAGTCCGGCCGATGATGATAGTCCGGCTATCCGGACACCCCCTAGTCCAGGACTCCCTCAAGCGGCACAACAACTGTCTGTTCCGCAGCGGCGGCCTTAGTCTTGATGGAGGCCACCCACGACCATGTCGAGGATGCCCACGCCCAGCTCATGGCGGCCACCACACAAATCGAATGAAGCTTCTCCGACAATGGTCGACAACCCATGGCCAAAGAGTTGGCAATCGCCGAGAGCGTTCGAGCAACCGTCCGTTCCTCCGCCGCATACCTTGCCACGACGGAGCCCGTTCAAGCCCAGATCGCGGTTGCCCACACCCAGGTCATGGCGGCCTTTTCCAAAGAGATGGTGGACGCGTATGGCAAGATGCTTGTCGAGTATGGTGCGATGGATGCCATGGAGCCCCTTCCCCAGGAGACCGTCGGGCGCGAGCTGGACATGGAGGAGGCGGCGGAGATCGACAAGCACCAGCCGTAGTAGTTGCTATGTCTTGAGCTTGCGTTGGTTTTCCTTGAAGAGGAAAGGGTGATGCAGAAAAGTAGCATATGTATTTCCCTCAGTTTTTGAGAACCAAGGTATCAATCCAGTAGGAGGCTCCTCAGAAGTCCCACACACCTACACAAACAAACAAGAACCTCGCAACCAGCGCAATAAAGGGGTTGTCAATACCTTCACGACCACTTGCGAAAGTGATATCTGATAGAGATAATATGATAAGATAAATACTTTTGGTATTTTTATGATATAGATTAGAAAGTAAAAGATGCAAATAAAAATAGATGGTAAACTTATATGATAAAAGATAGACCCGGGGGTCATAGGTTTCACTAGTGGCTTCTCTCAAGATAGCACAAGTATTACGGTGGGTGAACAAATTACTGTCGAGCAATTGATAGAAAAGCGCATAGTTATGAGATTATCTAGGCATGATCATGTATATATGCATCACGTCCGTGAAAAGTAGATCGACTCCTGCCTGCATCTACTACTATTACTCCACACATCGACCGACTCCTGCCTGCATCTAGAGTAAAAGTTCATAAAGAACAGAGTAACGCATTAAGAAAGATGACATGATGTAGAGGGATAAACTCATGCAATATGATATAAACCACATCTTTTTATCCTCGATGGCAACAATACAATCGTGCCTTGCTGCCCTAACATCCTTTGGGAAAGGACACGCAAGATTGAACCCAAAGCTAAGCACTTTTCCAATTGCAAGAAAGATCAATCTAGTAGGCCAAACCAAACTGATAATTCGAAGAGACTTGCAAAGATAACTTAATCACACATAAAAGAATTCAGAGGAGATTCAAATATTTCTCATAGATAAACTTGATCATAAACCCACAATTCATCGGATCTCGACAAACACACCGCAAAAAGAGTTACATCGAATAGATCTCTACGAAGATCAAGGAGAACTTGGTATTGAGATTCAAAGATAGAGAAGAATCCATCTAACTAATAACCATGGACCCGAAGGTCTATGGTAAACTACTCACAACTCATTGGAAGGACCTTGGAGATGATGTAGAGGCCCTCCATGGACGATTCCCCCTCCGGCGGAGCGCCAATGAAGGCTCCAAGATGGGATCTCGCGGATACAGATGGTTGTGGCGGTGGAATTAGGCTTTCGTGGTGCCCCTGGAAGTTTTTGGGGTGCGTGGGTATATATAGGAGGAAGAAGTAGGTCGGTGGACGCTCGAGGGGCCCACGAGGGTGGAGGGCGCACCCGGCCCTAGGGGGCACGCTGGGCTCCCTCGTGGCCACCTCCTCTATTGCTTGACGTCCACTCCAAGTCCCGTGGATTGCGTTTGTTCCAAAAAGATCGCTCCCGAAGGTTTCATCCCGTTTGGACTCCGTTTGATATTCCTTTTCTTCGAAACACTGAAATAGGCAAAAAACAACAATTCGGGTTGGGCCTCCGGGTAGTAGGTTAGTCCCAAAAATGATATAAAAGTGTAAAGTAAAGCCCATAAACATCCTAAACGGGTAATATAATAGCATGGAACAATAAAAAATTATAGGTACGTTGGAGACGTATCAAGCATCCCCAAGCTTAATTCCTGCTCGTCCTCGAGTAGGTAAATGATAAAAATAGAATTTTTGATGTGGAATGCTACCTAGCATAATTCTCAATGTAATTTTCTTTATTGTGGCATGAATGTTCAGATCCAAATGATTCAAAATAAAAGTTCATATTGACATAAGAAATAGTAATACTTCAAGCATACTAACTAAGCAATCATGTCTTCTCAAAATATCATGGCATTAGAAGGTTCATCCCTACAAAATCATATAGTTAGGCTATGTTTCATTTTCATCACACAAAATACTCCCATCAAGAACAACCCCGGTTTCAGCCAAACAATTGGTTCATACTTTTTTTGCGCTTCATCTCTTTTCAACTCTCACGCAATACATGCGCGTGAGCCATGGATATAGCACTATGGTTGGAATAGAATATGATGATGGAGGTTGTGTGGAGTAAAAAAGGATAAAGTCTCACATTGACGAGGCTAATCAACGGGCTATGGAGATGCCCATCAATTGATGTCAACATCAGGAGTAGGGATTGCCATGCAACGGATGCTCTAGAGCTATAAATGTATGAAAGCTCAACAAAAGAAACTAAGTGGATGTGCATCCAACTTGCTTGCTCACGAAGGCCTAGGGCATTTTGAGGAAGCCCATCGTTGGAATATACAAGCCAAGTTCTATAATGAAAAATTCCCACTAGTATATGAAAGTGACAACATATGAGACTCTCTATATGAAGAACATGGTGCTACTTTGAAGCACAAGTGTGGAAAAGGATAGTAGCATTGCCCCCCTTTTGTGGGCCTTTTTTTATTTGGCCTTTCTCTTTTTTAGGGACAATGCTCTAATAATGATTATCATCACACTTCTATTATTTACAACTCATGAGTTACAACTCGAAACTAGAACAAGATATGACTCTATATGAATGCCTCCGGCGGAGTACCAGGATGGGCAATGAATCAAGAGTGACATGTATGAAAAATTATGCATGGTGGCTTTGCCAAAAATACAATGTCAACTACATGATCATGCAAGGCAGTATGACAATGATGATGCGTGTCATGATAAACGGAACGGTGGAAAGTTGCATGGCAATATATCTCGGAATGGCTATGGAAATGCCATAATAGGTAGGTATGGTGGCTGTTTTGAGGAAGATATAATGAGGTTTATGTGTGATAGAGCGTATCGTATCACGGGGTTTGGATGCACCGGCAAAGTTTGCACCAACTCTCAAGGTGAGAAAGGGCAATGCACGGTACCGAAGAGGCTAGCAATGATGGAAAGGTAAAAGTGCGTATAATCCATGGACTCACATTAGTCATAAAGAACTCATATACTTATTGCAAAAGTTTTATTAGCCCTCAAAGCAAAGTACTACTACGCATGCTCCTAGGGGGGAAGGTTGGTAGGAGTTAACCATCGCGCCCCCCCGACCTCCACACAAGGGAAGGCAATCAAAAGAGTACCCCATGCAATAAATTTATTACACAACTTTTACCATACGTGCATGCTGCGGGACTTGCAAACTTCAACACAAGTATTCGTTAAATTCACAATCACCCAACTAGCATGAGTCTAATATCACCACCTCTATATCTCAAAACAATTATCAAGTATCAAATTGATCATAGCATCCAATTCACTTCCTATGATAGTTTTTATTATACCCAACTTGGATGCCCATCATTCTAGGACCAATTTTATAACCATAGAAAATACCATGATGTTCTAAAAGACTCTCAAAATAATATAAGTGAAGCATGAGAGATCAACAATTTCTACCAAATCAAGCCACCGTTGTGCTCTAAAAAGTATAAGTGAAGCACTAGAGCAAAATTATCTATCTCAAAAGATATAAGTGAAGAACATAGAGTATTCTAATAAATTCTAAATCAAGTGGGTTTCTCCCAAAAGGTGTGTACAGCAAGTATGATTGTGGTAATCTAAAAATCAAAGACAAATATCATACAAGACGCTCCAAGCAAAACACATATCATGTGGCGAATAAAAATATAGCTCCAATTAAAGTTACCGATAGACGAAGACGAAAGAGGGGATGCCTTCCGGGGCATCCCCAAGCTTAGGCTTTTGGTTCTCCTTGAATATCTTGGGGTGCCATGGGCATTCCCAAGCTTAGGCTCTTGCCACTCCTTATTCCATAGTCCATCAAATCTTTACCCAAAACTTGAAAACTTCACAACACAAAACTCAACAGGAAACCTCATAAGCTCCATTAGTGCAAGAAAGAAAAACCACCACATAAGGTACTGTAATGAACTCATTCTTTATTTATATTCGTGTAAACCTACTGTATTCCAATGTCTCTATGGTTCATACCCACCGATACTAGCCATAGATGCATCAAAATAAGCAAACAACACATGAAAAACAGAATCTGTCAAAGTAACTCTCGATTACTTCTGGAACTCTAAAAATCCTACCAAAATAGGGGGTCCTGGGAAATTTGTCTATTGATCTACATCAAAAAGAGTCAACGCAAAAGCACGTTTCTGTGAATTACTAAAATTATTTTCGTGCGCACAAAGTTTCTGTTTTTCAGCAGAATCAAATTAACTATCACCATAGGTTATCCTACAGGTTCTACCTGGCACAAACACTAATTAAAACATGAAAACACATCTAAACATAAGCTATATGAAATATTTATTACTAAACAAAAGCAAAAATCAATAAACAAAAATAAAATTGGGTTGCCTCCCAACTAGCGCTATCGTTTAACGCCCCTAGCTAGGCATAAAAGCGAGGATAGATCTAAGTAGTGCCATCTTTGGCACTCAATTCATAAGTAGCTCGCATGATAGATTCATAAGGTAATTTGATTTTCTTTCTTGGATAGTGCTCCATGCGTTTCCTTAATGGAAATTGGAATCTAATATTCCCTTCCTTCATATCAATAATTGCACCAATCGTTCTAAGGAAAGGTCTACCAAGAATAATAGGACATGAAAGATTGCAATCTATGTCAAGAACGATAAAATCTACGGGCACATAATTCCTATTCGCAACAATAAGAACATCGTTGATCCTTTCCATAGGTTTCTTAGTGGTCGAATCCGCAAGGTGTAGGTTTAAAGAGCAATCATCAAAATCATGGAAACCTAGCACATCACATAAAGTTTTCGGAATCGTGGATACACTAGCACCCAAATCACACAAAGCATAACACTTAGGATCTTTAATTTTAATCTTTATAGTAGGTTCCTACTCATCATAAAGTTTTCTAGGTAAAGAAACTTCCAAATTAAATTTTTCCTCATAAGATTGCATCAAGGCATCAACAACATGTTTAGTAAAAGCTTTATTCTGACTATAAGCATGAGGAGAATTCAACGTGGATTGCAACAAGGAAATACAATCTACTAAAGAACAATTATCATAATTAAATTCCTTGAAATCCATAATAGTGGGTTCAATGCTATTTAAAGTCTTGACCTCTCCAATCCTACTTTTACAAAATTTAGCAATAAGATCTAAAAACTCCGAATCATTGGGACGCCTTTTAACTAAAGTTGACTCATCTCCAGTCCCATGATAATCCCCAAGTGCAGGGAATCATCGTAGCAATTCCCAAAGGTGGAAGTGATAAGTATGGAGTGTCGAACCCACAAGGAGCTAAAGGTAAGATCAATATTCTCTCGAGCCCTAATTGCCACTGATACGACTCTACGTGCATCGAACGTTTGCTTCCAACTAGAAACGAGAAATAAAACTACGTTGTGGGTATTAAGAGGATAACTTTGCATGATATCGAAGAGCTAAAATATAAATGTAGGTGATGTAATCATAAAATTAGAATATATTACTAAATATTATAAATAGTGAGTGTGGAATAATGGTGGATCGGTGTGCGGAATTGTCCTAAGCAATTGTTAACAAGATCGATAGTCGTCATTTCAATTTCATGTGAGGGAGAGGCATAAGCTAACATACTTTCTCTTCTTGGATCATATGCACTTATGATTGGAGCTCTAGCAAGCGTCCGCAACTACTAAAGATCATTAAGGTAAAACCCAACCATAGCATTAAAGCATCAAGTCCCCTTTTATCCCATACGCAACAACCCCCTTACTCGGGTTTGTGTTTCAGTCACTCACCAACCCACTATAAGCGAATCATGAACGTATTGCAACACCCTACAGCGGGAATCCCTCACGCTTGCGCTACACGGAGGGCACCATAGGACAGCACCAAAATAAAACATACAACTCGTACCAATCTATATCATTAATCAACCCAAAGACAAAAGATATCTACTCAAAACATCATAGGATGGCAACACATCATTGGATCATAATATGTGGCATAAAGCACCATGTTCAAGTAGGGATTACAGCGGGGTGCGGGAGAGTGGACCGCGTAAAAGAGATGAGGATGGTGATGATGATGGTGATGTTGATGAAGACGGTCACCGTGGAGATGATTCACCTCCCGATGGCACTCCGGTGCCACCAAGAGAGAGGAGGAGAGGTTCTCCCCCTTGTGCTTCCTCCTCCATGGCTTTCCCCCTCTGGTCCTTGGCCTTCATAGCTATGATGGCCCCTCCGAGATCCTCCTCCATGGCCTCCGGTGATGATGGCCCCCTCTGGCAGCTTGCCAGAGAGGGCCTAGATCGATTTCTCGTGGCTATAGAGGCTTGCGACGGCGGAACTTCCGATCTAGGTTATTTCCCGAAGGTTTCTGTATTTATAGGACTTTTTGGCGTACGTTTCACGTCAGGGGGTTCTCTGGGATGTCCACGAGATAGGGGGCGCGCCCTAGGGGGGGTGGGCGCTGATGACCCACAAGTATAGGGGATCTATCGTAGTCCTTTCGATAAGTAAGAGTGTCAAACCCAACGAGGAGCAGAAGGAAGTGATAAGCGGTTTTCAGCAAGGTATTCTCTGCAAGTACTGAAATAAGTGGTAACAGATAGTTTTGTGATAAGATAAATTGTAACGAGCAACAAGTAACAAGAGTAAATAAAGTGCAGCAAGGTGGCCCAATCCTTTTTGTAGCAAAGAACAAGCCTGGACAAACTCTTATAATAGGAAAAGCGCTCCAGAGGACACATGGGAATATCGTCAAGCTAGTTTTCATCACGCTCATATGATTCGCGTTCGGTACTTTGATAATTTGATATGTGGGTGGACCGGTGCTTGAGTGTTGTTCTTACTTGAACAAGCATCCCACTTATGATTAACCTCTATTTCAAGCATCCGCAACTACAACAAAAGTATTAAGGTAAACCTAACCATAGCATGAAACATATGGATCCAAATCAGCCCCTTACGAAGCAACGCATAAACTAGGGTTTAAGCACATCACTCTAGCAACCCATCATCTACTTATTACTTCCCGATGCCTTCCTCTAGGCCCAAATAATGGTGAAGTGTTATGTAGTCGACGTTCACATAACACCACTAAAGGTTAGACAACATACATCTCATCAAAATATCGAACGAATACCAAATTCACATGACTACTAATAGCAAGACTTCTCCCTTGTCCTCGGGAACAAAGCGTAACTACTCACAAAGCATATTCATGTTCATAATCGGAGGGTAATAATATGCATAAAGGATCTGAACATATGATCTTCCACCAAATAAACCAACTAGCATCAACTACAAGGAGTAATCAACACTACTAGCAACCTACTAGCACCAATCCCGGACTTGGAGACAAGAATTGGATACAAGAGATGAACTAGGGTTTGGAGATGAGATGGTCTTTGGTGAAGATGTTGATGGAGATTGCCCTCTCCGATGAGAGGAGCATTGGTAATGACGATGGTGATGATTTCCCCCTCCCGGAGGGAAGTGTCCCAATGAACAGCTCTGCGGAGCCCTAGATTGGTTCGCATGAGGTTCCGCCTCATGGCGGTGAGTCTCGTCTGAAAGGTTGCTTGATGTTTTTCTCATCGAAAGACTTCATATAGGAGAAGATGGGCATCGGAGAGCCACCGGGGCCCACGAGGTAAGGGGCACGCCCAGGCGCCCCCACCCTCGTGAGCGGGGTGTGGGCCCCGGCCTTCATCTTTAGCGACGATTTTTCTTTATTTATTTTAAGATATTCTGTGGAGTTTCAGGACTTTTGGAGTTGCGCAGAATAGGTCTCCAATATTTGCTCCTTTTCCAGCCCAGAATTCCAGCTGCCGGCATTCTCCCTCTTCATGTAAACCTTGTAAAATATTGGAGACCTATTCTGCGCAGCTCCTGGGGCACGGCGGCGTCACCGCCACGCTCTCCTAGGCGCTCCTTTCGCCCTTCTCCGACAAGCTCCTCTTGCCGGGGCCTCCTTCCCGGCAAGCTTATCTTGCCGGGGGCTCCTTGACCTACCTCCTGAACTCCTGAACAGAGAAACAGGAGAGGGATCACGAGCACCTTATCTTTTTAATTTGTAAGCCCTCGGGCCTTAGCTGTATTTAAAAACTTGTAATCCTCTCTATCATGTTTTTCATCCTCTATGGACTTGTACTAAATTGGATGTTTTTAATGAAAAGAGGGGAAAGCTTGCCGGACCGAGTCTTTTACTTGACTGCGTGCCTTGTGTGTTCTTACGCTATCGGGGAGCTTGCCGGGGCGAACACGCTTGCCGAGTGCGGGACAGCCCGCTGGCGGTGTCGCTTCCGGCAAGCAACCTTGCCGGGCCAGTTGCGACGCTTAACTTGCTGAGCAGGCTCGAAAGCAAGATAAGGGTGCAGCAGCACACTTGTGTTTGTTGAGCGGACTCGGAAACAAACCAAGTACGCAACTGGGCCACGACTTGGCTCCTCCACGTACGGGTTTTACAAGACACGCTCGTTCAAAGACGCAGCCCCGCCTTTCCTGGTCCATAAGAGGATGCATGACGAGGGATGAAAAACTTATCTGATATCGCAGCCCCCAGCAACTCTGGCTTGCTGGAGACAAACATTAGCACTCGCAGCCCCCGGCGACCCTGGCTTGCCGGGGAAGAACCTGGGCACCGCAGCCCCCGGCGACCCTGGCTTGCCGGGCCCTAGGTGCTGGTGTGATCTTTCGGTTCCTCTTTGTTGCTGCAATTTCAGCCATGAAAACAGCTGAGATAGATCCGCAACAGCTTCATTATTTACATGTATATGTATGTAAATCTTGATTGTGTGATACGATGCCGTGCCTTGCCCTTCGTATGTTTGTACTCTACGCTCTCGGGGAGTTTGCCGGGGCGAACATGCTTGCCGAGTGCGGGACAGCCCGCTGGCGGTGTTGCTTCCGGCAAACAACCTTGCCGGGCCAGTTGCGACGCTTAACTTGCTGAGCAGGCTCGAAAGCAAGATAAGGGTGCAGCGGCACACTTGTGTTTGTTGAGCGGACTCGGAAACAAAACAAGTACGCAACTGGGCCACGACTTGGCTCCTCCCGCGCACAAGCCTCTCATACGAAGGACATCTCACGGCAGGGCTTGCCACGTTACGCCCTCTACTTTACATCCTTTGCGCGCTTTTACCCTGCGCTTCTAGGGAACTTGCCGGCGCTTAACACGCTTGCTGAGTGCGGAACATCAGCAGCCCGCTGGCTGGTGTCGCTTCCGGCAAGCAACCTTGCCGCGTCTAGTCGCGACGCACTTAACTTGCTGAACAGACTCGAAACGAAACAAGGGCGCGAAGCTGGTCGCGGCTCACTTTTAACTCGTTGAGTGTGCTCGAAGCAAGATAAGGGTGCGGCTATCCGCAAGCAGGCTCCTCCGCGCACAGGTTTTGCGTACAAAGGACGAATCGCACGAGGGATATAACATGAAAAAGCATGGAAATAAAGGGTGCTCTGCACAAAGGCTCGAGCGACTTAGCTTTTCTTTTTCTTGTTTCCTTGCACTTGCTGGTGGGGCTCGATGGCGCGTCCTCGACGGCAGTGCAGCACTCCGGAGAGGTGCGTTTGCCGGAACGAGCGCCAGAGCTGTCCTCGCCGGGCTTAGAGCGCTCCGAGGAGCGGCGCTTGTCGGAGTGAGCACCAGAGCTGTCCTTGCTGGACCTGGAGCTCGATGGCGCGTCCTCGACGATAGCGTAGCGCTCCAGGGAGATGCGCTTGCCGGACGGAGGGGGAGCGGGGGCGAACGGAGCGAGGAACAGGACATGCTCGGACTCCTAGTAGCGATAGGAGGAGCAGAATCCTGCCTCGGCACTTTCGCTTTGCTCATGCATGGACAGCGGTCCGGAGCATCCCGCGAGCCTCCGGCTTATTCTTGCCCCAGCAGGCGGGTCCCACCTCCCATGGCGCGGCGCTGCTGGGTCGTCGTACGCTGAGATGGACGTGGATCCACGGAGACCGAGGCGCGGTCATCCGTCCTGTCCCTGGATCTGGTGGCGCCGCGAGTGACCTCGCCGGCGACCACCCTTCCGCTGGCGTCTCCTCCGCCCACCGCTGGCTCCGGTGGCGGCGGGTGAGACGCAGACGGGTCTGCAACCCTTGAAGCCCTCGTCTTCGGGGCCATGGCGCAGTTGTCGATGAAGTCGCTGACGAAGCTGGAGAGGTTGAAGAAGAAAACGCCCGTGCGAACGCCGGATCAGGTCCGCACAACCTCGACGCCCCCTACCTGGCGCGCCAAAGATGTCGGGGGACGACACCTATGGGGCCGGAGGGCCCCTTCGTGGGTTGATGCGAGGCGGAGGAGGCTGAGAGAGCAGATCGAGGCGTCTGCTGGCGGATTTTACCCAGCCGGACGCGATGGTCGCGTAAAACCCTACTGCTGCTTTGTGTTGTATTTGATCTTGCTCAAGAATGCGAGCGAATGGTGGCGTGGTGTTGGGTGAATGGAACCAGCCGAACCCCAGGCACTAGAGTTGCCAAGGATCCGAGCCTCCGAACCCCCTCTACGTTGTGCATGGGCCTCCTTTTATAGGGCAAGAGGTCACCGACAGGTGTCAACGTAGGAGAGAGGGGTAAAAACGTAAAAGAGGTGGTAGTTGGAACAGTGCGGGAACAGTGCAGCTACAGTGGATTCTACCTACTTTTGACAGAGGGGGACAAGGACATTTAATGCCCGTCGCCGTCGGCCTCAAAAGTTCCCGCCCTTGCGTCTCCGTTTGCCACGGCGATGGAGCTACCACCGTGGAGTGCCACCGCACCCTCATCTTTGCCTGACCATCCGCCACGCGTCTCTGGAGAAGGCTAAAGGCGACGCGTGGGCAGATGAGCTGGAGTGCGGGCACGCATCGCAGCTCTCCCGGCAAGTACCTTGCCGGGGTCTTGATCTTGCCGGGCCCGGAAGCTTGTCGGGCTTGTAACTTGTCGCTCCCCGGGCCCTCGCCGGGACGCGTATAGCGCCGAGGCGTGTCTTCTATGATGTAGTCTTCTGGTCTCCCCGGCGAGCTCCTCTCGCCAGGGCCTTGCGTGAGTGATGTAACTCTTGAGCCTGGGACGGCCTTCCCGGCAAGCTCCTCTTGCCGGGGTCTCGATCTTCTATTTTGTACACTTTGTTCTTGAATGGCTTGATATGGAGCAGGAATGGTCTCCGGCAAGCTTGTAGTAAATCCAGCCGCGGGAAGCTGCGACTGCCCGTGCACAAGTTGGGGTACTGAGGTACCCCTACCTTAGTACACCGACACCCTTGACTCAACACTAATCTTTTATATATATATATATAGCTCACGGACTCGATTACATAGAGAGATCATAAAGCAAAACTCAAAACTAGATCATGCCATAAACTTTATTCTACTAAATCAAGATACTACTAAAAGGATCGAACTAATAAAAACGGTAAAGATAGGAGTTGTGATGGTGATACGATACCGGGGCACCTCGCCCAAGCTTGGCAATTGCCAAGGGGAGTGCCCATACCCATGTGATTATGTCTCCTTTGCTGGTGAAGAAGGTGGAGGTGTTGTTCATGATGCAGGCTTGTCGTCCACCTTCCATGGCATAGGCTCACCATCATAGAAGGATGATCGAGTCTCCGGAATCCTCAAATCTGCAGCCAAACTCATCCTTTTGAATCTATATTCATACTCACAGTTTTGATTTTGCAGATCATAGGTTTGGGCTTGGAGGTGCTCGATCTTCTCATGTAGCTTGAAGATGGCCTCCTCGGTATTCTTGGCATCCGGCTCGTAGTTGTTGGTGAACTCCGCGAGCATCTTGTGGCTAGCGTTAATTCCACGCTCCATCATCCCCTGGCACTTGAAAACTTGTTGCTCCATTGCTTCGAGCCTCACCTCCATGCTTCTGGTTCCCTTTGGTCCCTCACATCGCGGATGTGCAGCAACCCATCACACGTCTCAATGGTTTGAGGGTGTCGCACCACCTCCGCGAGGTAAGGGTTGATCACCTTCTCGGAGAACTTGTCCTTGGAAGCACTTGGGGACGTCATGATGATCTAGATCTGTTAGAAAAACAGCTCGAAACAAGAACAGAGGATGATTGTGTGATACGGGATTCAAAACCTTTGGGAGAATATATAATGAATTTTTATCAACCAAAATACATATCGCACAAGAAAACAGAGTCCGGAGGGCACACGAGGTGCTCACGAGGTAGGGGGACGCGCCCAGGGAGTAGGGCGCACCTACCACCCTCGTGGGGCCCTCTTGTCCTTCCCGGACTGCCACTTATTTTTCTATTTTTCTAAATATTCCAAAATGGAGAAATATTGCCTTAGAAATTGTTTTGGAGTCGGTTTACTTACCGTACCACATACCTATTCCTTTTCGGAGTCTGAAACAGTCTGAAAAGTGTCCCTTATGTATTCCTCCGGGGTTACGGTTTCAATAATATTGGTTTCAACATTTATGGGATTACCTGAGATATAATGTTTGATCCTTTGACCGTTTACCACCTTCGGATTTGTGCCTGCGAAGTTATTGATTTTTATGGCACCGGAACGATAGACCTCCTCGATAACGTAAGGACCTTCCCATTTAGAGAGAAGTTTTCCTGCAAAAAATCTTAAAAGAGAGTCGTATAGCAATACATAATCACCTACATTAAACTCACGCTTTTGTATCCTTTTGTCATGCCATCTTTTAACTTTTTCTTTAAACAACTTAACATTTTCATAAGCTTGGGTTCTCCATTCATCAAGTGAGCTAATATCAAATAACCTCTTCTCACCAGCAAGTTTGAAATCATAGTTGAGCTCTTTAATAGCCCAATATGCCTTATGTTCTAGTTCGAGAGGTAAGTGACATGCTTTTCCATAAACCATTTTATACGGAGACATACCCATAGGATTCTTATATGCAGTTCTATAGGCCCATAATGCATCATCAAGTTTCTTGGACCAATTCTTTCTAGACCTATTAACAGTCTTTTGCAAAATTAATTTGAGCTCTCTATTACTCAATTCTACTTGACCACTAGACTGCGGGTGATAAGGAGATGCAATTCTATGATTAACGTCATATTTACCAAGCATTTTACGGAAAGCACCATGAATAAAATGTGAACCACCATCAGTCATTAAATATCTAGGGACTCCAAACCTCGGAAAAATAACTTCCTTAAGCATTTTAATAGAAGTGTTATGATCAGAACTACTAGTTGGAATAGCTTCTACCCACTTAGTAACATAATCAACAGCAACTAAAATAAGTGTATAACCTTTAGAGGCAGGAAAAGGTCCCATATAATCAAAGCCCCAAACATCAAATGGTTCAATAACAAGTGAATAATTCATAGGCATTTCTTGACGTCTACTAATATTACCAATTCTTTGACATTCATCGCACAAACTTACGGGCATCCTTGAAGAGAGTAGGCCAATAAAAACCGGATTGCAATACCTTATGTGCAGTTCTGTCTCCAGCGTGGTGTCCTCCATAAGCTTCGGAGTGACACTTGCGTAGGATTTGTTCCTGTTCATGCTCAGGCACACAATGTCAAATAACACCATCTACTCCTTCTTTATAAAGATGTGGGTCATCCCAAAAGTTATGTCGCAAATCATAGAAAAACTTTTTCTTTTGTTGGTATGTGAAGCTAGGTGGTATAAATTTAGCAACCATATAATTAGCATAATCAGCATACCATGGCATGCTACGAGAAGTGCTTATGACATTTAATTGTTCATCAGGAAAGCTATCATCAATAGGTAGTGGGTCATCAAGAACATTCTCTAACCTAGATAAGTTATCTGCAACGGGGTTCTCAGCTCCTTTTCTATCAACAATATGCAAATCAAATTCTTGCAGCAAGAGAACCCATCTCATAAGTCTAGGTTTTGCATATTTCTTTTCCATAAGATATTTAATAGCAGCATGATTAGTGTGGATAGTTACTTTAGAATCAACAATATAGGGTCTGAATTTATCATAAGCAAATACAACTGCTAAAAGTTCCTTTTGGGTAGTAGCATAATTTCTTTGAGCATTGTCTAGAGTCTTACTAGCATAATGGATAACATTTAATTTCTTGTCAACTCTTTGCCCTAGAACAGCATCTACGGCATAATCACTAGCATCACACATAATTTCAAAGGGTAAATTCCAATCAGGTGGCTGAACAACAGGTGCAGAGACTAATGCTTTCTTAAGTATTTCAAATGCTTCTACACAATCATCATCAAAGACAAATGGTACATCTTTTTGTAATAAATTAGTCAGAGGCCGGGAAATTTTTGAGAAGTCCTTAATGAACCTCCTATAAAATCAGGCGTGACCAAGGAAACTTCTTATACCTTTGATGTCCTTGGGACATGGCATCTTTTCAATAGCATCAACCTTGGCTTTATCAACTCCAATACCTCTTTCAGAAACTTTATGCCCCAAGACAATACCTTCATTAACCATAAAGTGTCACTTTTCCCAATTCAAGACAAGATTAGTTTCTTCACATCTCTGCAAAACTCGATCAAGATTGCTCAAGCAATCATCAAAAGAGGATCCGTAGACGGAAAAGTCGTCCATGAAAACCTCACAAATCTTTTCACAAAAGTCAGAGAATATAGCCATCATGTGATACGTCTCCAACGTATCTATAATTTTTGATTGCTCCATGCTACTTTATTTACTGTTTTAGGCAATATTGGGCTTTATTATCCACTTTTATATTATTTTTGGGACTAACCTATTAACGGAGGCCCAGCCAGATTTCTTTGTTTTATGCCTATTTCGGTGTTTCGAGGAAAAGGAATATCAGACGGAGTCAAAACGGAACGAAATCAACTAGAGAAGTTATTTTTGGAAGGAAAGCCACCCGATGGACTTGGAGTGCACGTCAGGGAAGAAGGGAGGTGCCCACGAGGGTGGGGGGCGCGCCCCCTGCCTCGTGGCCCCCCCTTCCGTCCACCGACGTACTCCTTTCACCCATATATACCTACGTATCGTAAAACTTCCAGAACAGAAGATAGATCAGGAGTTCCACCGCCGCAAGCCTCTGTAGCCACCAAAAACCTCTCGGGAGCCCGTTCCGGCACCCTGCCGGAGGGGGAACCCATCACCGGTGGCCATCTTCATCATCCCGGCGCTATCCATGACGAGGAGGGAGTAGTTCACCCTCGGGGCTGAGGGTTTGTACCAGTAGCTATGTGTTTGATCTCTCTCTCTTTCGTGTTCTCTCTCGTGTTCCCTCTATGGCACAATCTTGATGTATCCCGAGCTTTTCTATTGTAGTTGGATCTTATGATGTTTCTCCCCCTCTACTCTCTTGTGATGAATTGAGTTTCCCCTTTGAAGTTATCTTATCGGATTGAGTCTTTTATGAGAACACTTGATGTATGTCTTGCTGTGATTATTTGTGGTGACAATGGGATATCATGTGCCACTTGATGTATGTTTTGGTGATCAACTTGTGGGTTTCGTGACATTGGGAACCTATGCATAGGGGTTGGCACACGTTCTTGACTCTCCGATAGAAACTTTGGGGCACTCTTTGAAGTATTTGTGTTGGTTGGATGAATCTGAGATTGTGTGATGCATATCGTATAATCATGCCAACGGATACTTGAGGTGACAATGGAGTATCTAGGTGACATTAGGGTTTTGGTTGATTTGTGTCTTAAGGTGTTATTCTAGTACGAACTCTTTTATAGATTGATCCGAAAGAATAACTTTGAGGTGGTTTCGTACCCTACCATAATCTCTATGTTTGTTTTCCGCTATTAGTGTTTTTGGAGTGACTCTTTGTTGCATGTTGAGGGCTTGTTATATGATCTATCTATGTTATTATTGTTGAGAGAACTTGCACTAGTGAAAGTATGAACCCTAGGCCTTGTTTCCTATCATTGCAATACCGTTTACGCTCACTTTTATCTTTAGTTACCTTGCTGTTTTTATTATTTCAGATTACAAAAACCTATATCTACTATCCATATTGCACTTGTATCACCATCTCTTCGCCGAACTAGTGCACCTATACAATTTACCATTGTATTGGGTGTGTTGGGGACACAAGAGACTCTTCGTTATTTGGTTGCAGGGTTGCTTGAGAGAGACCATCTTCATCCTACGCCTCCTACAGATTGATAAACCTTAGGTCATCCACTTGAGGGAAATTTGCTACTGTCCTACAAACTTGTGCACTTGCAGGGCCAACAACGTCTACAAGAAGAAGGTTGTGTAGTAGACATCAAGCTCTTTTCTGGCGCCGTTGCCGGGGAGGCTAGGTAAGTGAAGGTATATCTTTAGATCTTGCAATCGAATCTTTTTGTTTCTTGTTTTACCACTAGTTTATTTTATAAAAGGAAACTACAAAAAATGGAATTAAGAGTGCCTCATATGCTTCATCTTTTTAATGTCTTTTTTGAAAATGATGGGAAGGAAAATTGTGCTCAAGTATTAGAAGAAGAATTACATAGAGTGCTTGGCATAAAATATGTGAATGATGAGCATGATTGCAATGTTGGTAGTATGAATTCCTTGAATATCTATGGTGCTAATGATATGCAAAGCCACAAGCTTGGGGAAGCTATGTTTGATGAAGATGATATTTTTTGTCCCCCAAGCTTTGATGACCAAATTTACTATGATGAAAGCATGCCTCCTATCTATGATGATTATTGCAATGACGCGTATGCTTCAAAGAATAATGATAACCATGAAACTTGTCATCTTGATCTTAATTTTCAATCACATGATAGTTGTTTTGTTGAGTTTGCTCCCACTACTATTCATGAGAAGAATTTTGCTTATGTGGAGAGTAGTAAATTTTCTATGCTTGTAGATCATGAAAAGAATGCTTTAGGTGCTGGTTATATTGTTTAATTCATTCATGATGCTACTGAAAATTATTATGAGGGAGGAACATATGCTTGTAGGAATTGTAATAATGTCAAGTTTCCTCTCTATGTGCTTAAATTCTTGAAGCTATGCTTGTTTTACCCTCCTACGCTAGTTGATTATTGTTCCCATACGTTGTTTGCTCACAAAATCCCTATGTATAGGAAGTGGGTTAGACTTAAAAGTGCTAGTCATATGCTTCATGATGCTCCCGTTATGTTTCAATTCTTATCTTTTATGTGAGCATCATTGTCATCATCATGCCTAGCTAGAAAGGCATTAAAGAAAAGCGTTGTTGGGAGACAACCCAATATTTATCCTTACTGTTTTTGTGTGTCCACATGATTATGCTACTGTAGTAATCATGTTTTATAGCTTTTGTTTCAATAAAGTGCCAAGTAAGACCTTTAGGATGGCTTACGGTGATAGTTGTGCTGATCCTGCTGAAAATCAGAAACTTTTGCACCCAGTAAATTAGTTTTGTTAATTCACAGAAACGTGCTTCTGATCTTATTCTTTTTTCTCTGGATTTTTTACACAAATTTCTTAGGACTTCCTAATTTGGTAGAATTTTTGGAGTTCCATAAGTATACGTTTGATACATATTACTACAGACTGTTCTGTTTTTGTTAGATTCTGTTTTCTATGTGTTGTTTGCTTATTTTGATGCATCTATGGCTAGTATTAAGTGGTATGAACCATAGAGATGTTGGAATACAGTAGATATTACACAAATATGAATTTATAATTAAGTTCATTACAGTACCTAAGTGGTGGTTTTATTTTCTTATACTAACGGAGCTTATGAGTTTTCTGTTGAGTTTTCTGTTGTGAAGTTTTCAAGTTTTGGGTAAAGATTCGATGGACTATGGAATAAGTAGTGGCAAGAGACTAAGCTTGGGGATGCCCAAGGCACCCCAAGGTAATATTCAAGGAAAACCAATAGCCTAAGCTTGGGGATGCCCCGGAAGGCATCCCCTCTTTCGTCTTCGTTCATCGGTAACTTTACTTGGAACTATTTTTTTATTCACCACATGATATGTGTTTGCTTGGAGCGTCATTTTCTTTTGTTAGTATTTGCTTGATGTTATTTAAAATAATGTTTTGCATCGTTAGTTTCAATAAAAAAGTAAAGGATAGCCTTTGCCATGCTTATTTTGCAAGTATACATGTTGTTGTTTGAAAACAGAAAGTTTACCGCTGTTGCAAAAATTCCCTAGAAAAATCAGAGAGTGGTATAATGTTGAATATTTTTGTATTGAGCTCTGATAAATTTATTATAGTGGGAATTTTAGTTCATAATTTTTGGAGTCAGGGGAGTATAGATACTCTTGCATTCTTTACAGACTGTACTATTTTGGCAGATTGCTGTTATGGTTGCATATGTTTGCTTGTTTAATGATTCTATTTGAGGATAGGAGTATTAAATATGCAGAGGCATTTAGTATTCAATGTTGAATAATAATTTTAGTGATTTGTTACAGTATAAAATGATAAGGTTTTGCATTGGTTTATACTAACCTATCTCACGAGTTCTTGTTGAGTTTGTTGTGAATGAAGCTTTTGATAAAAAGAGAAACCATGATATGAGAGGAATTAAGGAGACACAAAAGTTCAAGCTTGGGGATGCCCAAGGTACCCCAAGATAATATTTCAAGAAGTCTCAAGCATCTAAGCTTGGGGATGCCCCGGTAGGCATCCCACCTTTCTTCTTCAACAACTGTCGGTTAGTATCGGTTGAGCCTAAGTTTTTGCTTCTTCACATGAGTTGTGCTATCCTTGCAATGTAGTTTTATTTAGCTTTGCTTGATGTTTGAACAAAGTATCAAGATCTGAAATTATTAATTGGGAGAGTCTTCGCATAGTTGCATAATTATTTAGCTACTCATTGACCTTCACTTATATCTTTCGGAGTAGTTTGTCATTTGCTCTAGTGCATCACTTTTACCTTTTAGAGCATGGTGGTAGTTTTATTTTGAAGAAATAGATGAACTCTCATACTTCACTTAGATTATTTTGAGAGTCGTTAATAGCATGGTAATTTTCTTAATATTAATATACATGGTATTCAAGATATGTGAAAATTTCTTATGAGTGTGTTGAATACTAAGTAAAGTTTGATACTTGATAATTGTTTTGAGATATGGAGGTAGTGATATTAAAGTCATGCTAGTTGGGTGATTATGAATTCAAAGAATGCTTGTGTTGAAGTTAGCAAGTCCCGTAGCATGCACGTATGGTTAAAGTTGTGTAACAAATTTGAAACATGAAGTGTACCTGGCTTGTGCATCCTTATGAGTGGCGGTCGGGGACGAGCGATGGACTTTTCCTACCAATCTATCCCCCTAGGAGCATGCGCGTAGTACTTGATTTTTGATGACTTCTAAATTTTTGCAATAAGTATATGAGTTCTTTTGACTAATCTTGAGTCCATGGATTATACGCACTTTTACCTTTCCGCCTTTGCTAGCCTCTTCGGTACCGTGCATTGCCCTTTCTCACCTTAAGAGTTGGTGCAAACTTTGCCGGTGCATCCAAACCCCGTGATATGATCCGCTCTATCACACATAAACCTCCTTATATCTTCCTCAAAACAGCCACCATACCTACCTATTATGGCATTTCCATTGCCATTCCAAGATATATTGCCATGCAACTTTCCACCATACCGTTCTTCATGACATACTTTACTTTTGTCATATTGCCATTGCATGATCATGTAGTTGACATCGTATTTGTGGCAAAGCCACCATGCATTATTTTTCATACATGTCACTCTTGATTCATTGCACAATCCCGGTACACCGCCGGAGGCATTCATATAGAGTCATATCTTGTTCTAGTTTCGAGTTGTAATTCTTATGTTGTAATAGAAGTGTGATGATCATCATTATTAGAACATTGCCCAAAGAAAAAAAGGAAGAAAGGCCAAAAAGGAAAAAAAGAAAGGCCCAAAAAAAGGAAAAGAAAAAAATAAAAAATAAAAAATAAATAAATAAAAAAGGGCAATGTTACTATCTCTTTTTCCACACTTGTGCTTCAAAGTAGCACCTTGTTCTTCATGTAGTGAGTCTCATATATTGTGCTTCAAAGTAGCACCATGTTTTTCATATAGTGAGTCTCATATGTTGTCTTTTTATACTAGTGGGAATTTTTCATTATAGAACTTGGCTTGTATATTCCTACGATGGCCTTCCTCAAATGCCCTAGGTCTTCATGAGCAAGCAAGTTGGATGCACACCCACTAGTTTTCTTTTGTTGAGCATTCATAGCTCTAGTGCATCCGTTGCATGGCAATCCCTACTCCTCATGTTGACGTCAATTAATGGGCATCTCCTTAGCCCGTTGATTATCCTCGTCAATGTGAGACTTTCTCCCTTTTTGTCTTCTCCACACAATCCCCATCATCATATTCTATTCCACCCATAGTGCTATATACATGAAGGTTGAAAAAGTTTGAGATTATTTAAGTATGAAACAATTGCTTGGCTTGTCATCGGGGGTATAGAAGTTGGGAACATCTTTGTGTGACGAAAATGAAGCATAGCCTAACTATATGATTTCTAGGGATGAACTTTGTTTTGCCATGCTATTTTGAGAAGACATGATTGCTTTGATTAGTATGCTTGAAGTATTATTATTTTTATGTCAATATGAACTTTTGTCTTGAATCTTTTGGATCTGAATATTCATATCACAAGTAAGAAGAATTACATTGAAATTATGCCAAAGTATCACTCCGCATCAAAAATTCTTTTTTATCATTTACCTACTCAAGGATGAGCACGAATTAAGCTTGGGGATGCTTGATACGTCTCCAACGTATCTATAATTTTTGATTGCTCCATGCTACTTCATCTACTGTTTTCGGCAATATTGGGCTTTATTATCCACTTTTATATTATTTTTGGGACTAACCTATTAACCGGAGGCCCAACCCAGATTTGGTGTTTTATGCCTATTTGAGTGTTTCGAGGAAAAGGAATATCAGACGGAGTCAAAACGGAATGAAATCAACTAGAGAAGTTATTTTTGGAAGGAAAGCCACCCGACGGACTTGGACTGCACGTCAGGGAAGAAGGGAGGTGCCCATGCGGGTGGGGGGGGGCGCCCACCCCCCTGGGGCGCGCCCCCTGCCTCGTGCCCCCCCTTCGGTCCACCGACGTACTCCTTTCACCCATATATACCTACGTATCATAAAACTTCCAGAACAGAAGATAGATCGGGAGTTCCGCTGCCGCAAGCCTCTGTAGCCACCAAAAACCTCTCAGGAGCCCGTTCCGGCACCCTACCGGAGGGGGAACCCATCACTGGTGGCCATCTTCATCATCCCGATGCTATCCATGACGAGGAGGAAGTAGTTCACCCTCGGGGCTGAGGGTATGTACCAGTAGCTATGTGTTTGATCTCTCTCTCTCGTGTTCTCTCTCGTGTTCCCTCTATGGCACAATCTTGATGTATCCCGAGCTTTGCTATTGTAGTTGGATCTTATGATGTTTCTCTCCCTCTACTCTCTTGTGATGAATTGAGTTTCCCCTTTGAAGTTATCTTATCGGATTGAGTCTTTTATGAGAACACTTGATGTATGTCTTGCCGTGATTATCTGTGGTGACAATGGGATATCATGTGCCACTTGATGTATGTTTTGGTGATCAAATTGCGGGTTTCGTGACATTGGGAACCTATGCATAGGGGTTGGCACACGTTCTTGACTCTCCGATAGAAACTTTGGGCCACTCTTTGAAGTACTTTGTGTTGGTTGGATGAATCTGAGATTGTGTGATGCATATCGTATAATCATGCCCACGGATACTTGAGGTGACAATGGAGTATCTAGGTGACATTAGGGTTTTGGTTGATTTGTTTCTTAAGGTGTTATTCTAGTAGGAATTCTTTTATAGATTGATCCGAAAGAATAACTTTGAGGTGGTTTCGTACCCTACCATAATCTCTACGTTTGCTCTCCGTTATTAGTGTTTTCGGAGTGTCTCTTTGTTGCATGTTGAGGGCTTGTTATATGATCTATCTATGTTATTATTGTCGAGAGAACTTGCACTAGTGAAAGTATGAACCCTAGGCCTTGTTTCCTATCATTGCAATACCGTTTACGCTCACTTTTATCTTTAGTTACCTTGCTGTTTTTATTATTTCAGATTACAAAAACCTATATCTACTATCCATATTGCACTTGTATCACCATCTCTTCGCCGAACTAGTGCACCTATACAATTTACCATTGTATTGGGTGTGTTGGGGACACTAGAGACTCTTTGTTATTTGGTTGCAGGGTTGCTTGAGAGAGACCATCTTCATCCTACGCCTCCTACGGATTGATAAACCTTAGGTTATCCACCTGAGGGAAATTTGCTACTGTGCTACAAACCTGTGCACTTGCAGGCCCAACAACGTCTACAAGAAGAAGGTTGTGTAGTATACATCATCATGCATCTTTGAAAGGTAGCAGGTGCATTACATAAACCGAAAGGCATACGTCTCTAAGCAAAAGTACCAAAAGGGCATGTAAAAGTAGTCTTTGATTGATCTTTAGCCGACACAGGTATTTGAGAGAAACCAGAATAACCATCTAGAAAGCAATAATGTGTATGTTTGCATAATATTTCCAGCATTTGATCAATAAAAGGTAAGGGGTAATGATCTTTCTTAGTTGTTTTATTTAATTTGTGGAAATCAATTACCATCCTATAACCTGTGATAATTCTTTGCGGGATCAATTCATCTTTATCATTAGGAACAATAGTAATACCTCCCTTCTTAGGGACACAATGGACAGGACTTACCCACTGACTATCAACAATGGGATAAATTATACCTGCCTCCAGAAGCTTGAGTATTTCTTTTCTTACCACTTCTTTCATTTTAGGATTCAAATGTCGTTGAGGATCACAAACTGGTTTGGCATCCGCTTCCAAATTTATTTTATGTTGACATAGAGTGGGACTGATGCCCTTAAGATCATCAAGAGTATATCCAATAGCGGCACGGTGCTTCTTCAGAGTTTTCAATAATCTTTCTTCTTCATGCTCTGAAAGGTTAGCACTAATAATAATAGGATATATTTTCTTTTCATCAAGATATGCATATTTAAGATTATCAGGCAACGGTTTAAGCTCAAACACGGGATCACCCTTGGGTGGAGGGGGATCCCCTAGGATTTCAACAGGCAAATTGTGTTGTAGAATATGTTCCTGTTTAAAGAATACTTCATCTATTTCCCTTCTTTCATTCATGAACATATCATTTTCATGGTCTAGCAAATAGTGTTCTAAGGATCACTAGGAGGTACGGCAATAGAAGCAAGACCAATAATTTCATCCTTACTAGGCAATTCTTCCTCACGATGTTGTTTACTAAATTTAGAGAAATTAAACTCATGAATCATATCATCCAAGCCAATAGTAACAACATTCTTTTCGCAATCTATCTTAGCATTAACAATGTTCAAGAAGGGTCTACCAAATATAATGGGACAAAAGCTATCTTGTGGGGAACCAAGAACAAGAAAATCAGCGGGATATTTGGTTTTCCCACACAAGACTTCAACATCTCTAACAATTCCCACTGGTGAAATAGTATCTCTATTAACAAGCTTAATTGTGACATCAATTTCTTCTAACTCACTAGGGGCAATATCATGCATAATTTCTTTGTATAAGTCAATGGGTATTGCACTAGCACTAGCGCCCATATCACATAAGCCATGATAACAATGATCTCCTATTTTAACAGAAATAACAAGCACGCCTACCACAGGTCTATGTTTATCTTTAGCACACGGTTTAGCAATTCTAGCAGTTTCACCACAGAACTGAATAACACGCCCATCAATATTATCAGACAAGAGATCTTTAACAATAGCAATATTAGGTTCTACTTTAACTTGCTCAGGAGGTGCATAAGTTCTAATATTGCTTTTACGAACAACAGTTGAAGCTTTAGCATGATCCTTTATTCTAACAGGGAAGGGTGGTTTCTCAACATAAGAAGGAGGAACAAAAGGATCATTATAAGTGACAGTCTTTTCTTCAACTTTAATAGGTGCAACTACTTTTACTTTTATGGGAGGATGATATTTAAACCACTTCTCCTTGGGGACATCAACATAAGTAGCAAAAGATTCACAGAAAGAAGCTACTATCTCAGAGTCAAGTCCATATTTATTGTTAAACTTACGGAAAATATCAGTATCCATAAAATATTTTACACAATCAAACTTAGATGTCATACCTAACTCCTTACCTTCGTCGAGGTCCCAATCTTCAGAGTTGTGTTTAATTCTATCCAATAAATTCCATTTAAATTCAATAGTCTTCATCATAAAAGAGCCAGCACAAGAAGTATCGAGCATGGTGCGATTGTTATCAGAAAGCCGAGCATAAAAACTTTGAATAAATATTTCTCTTGGGATCTCATGATTGGGGCATGAATATAACATTGATTTAAGCCTCCCCCAAGCTTGAGCGATGCTTTCTCCTTCGCGAGGCCAAAAATTATATATATAATTGCGATCACGGTGAACAAGATGCATAGGGTAATACTTTTGATGAAATTCCAATTTCAATCTTTTATAGTTCCATGATCTCGTATCATCATGATGACCCACAAGTATAGGGGATCTATCATAGTCCTTTCGATAAGTAAGAGTGTCGAACCCAACGAGGAGCAGAAGGAAATGATAAGCGGTTTTCAGCAAGGTATTCTCTGCAAGTACTGAAATAAGTGGTAACAGATAGTTTTGTGATAAGATAAATTGTAACGAGCAAGAAGTAACAAAAGTAGATAAAGTGCAGCAAGGTGGCCCAATCATTTTTGTAGCAAAGGACAAGCCTGGAAAAACTCTTATAATAGGAAAAGCGCCCCTGAGGTCACATGGGAATATCGTCAAGCTAGTTTTCATCACGCTCATATGATTCGCGTTCGGTAATTTGATAATTTGATATGTGGGTGGACCGGTGCTTGGGTGTTGTTCTTACTTGAACAAGCATCCCACTTATGATTAACCTCTATTGCAAGCATCCGCAACTACAACAAAAGTATTAAGGTAAACCTACCATAGCATGAAACATATGGATCCAAATCAGCCCCTTACGAAGCAACGCATAAACTAGGGTTTAAGCTTCTGTCACTCTAGCAACCCATCATCTACTTATTACTTCCCAATGCCTTCCTCCAGGCCCAAATAATGGTGAAGTGTTATGTAGTCAACGTTCACATAACACCACTAGAGGCTAGACAACATACATCTTATTAAAATATCGAACGGATACCAAATTCACATGACTACTAATAGCAAGACTTCTCCCTTGTCCTCAGGAACAAACGTAACTACTCACAAAGCATATTCATGTTCATAATCAGAGGGGTAATAATATGCATAAAGGATCTGAACATATGATCTTCCACCAAATAAACCAACTAGCATCAACTACAAGGAGTAATCAACACTACTAGCAACCTACTAGCACCAATCACGTACTTGGAGACAAGAATTGGATACAAGAATGAACTAGGGTTTGGAGATGAGATGGTGCTGATGAAGATGTTGATGGAGATTGCCCCCTCCCAATGAGAGGAGCGTTGCTGATGACGATGGTGATGATTTCCCCTTTCCGGAGGGAAGTGTCCCTGACAGAACAGCTCTTCCAGAGCCCTAGATTGGTTCCGCCAAGGTTCCGCCTCGTGGCGGCGGAGTCTCGTCCCGAAAGGTTGCCTTCTATTTTTTTCTCATCGAAAGACTTCATATAGGAGAAGATGGGCGTCGGAGAGCCACCAGGGGGCCCACGAGGTAGGGGGGTGCGCCCCAGTGGGGGCGCCCC
The DNA here is from genome assembly GCA_021437245.1 of Aegilops speltoides. Taxonomy (NCBI): domain Eukaryota; kingdom Viridiplantae; phylum Streptophyta; class Magnoliopsida; order Poales; family Poaceae; genus Aegilops; species Aegilops speltoides. The sequence goes on from CM038143.1 coordinate 401,251,288, forward strand.
CCCCCCCACCCTCATGAGCAGGGTGTGGGCCCCTGGCCTTCATCTTTGGTGACGATTTTTCTTTATTTATTTTAAGATATTCTGTGGAGGTTTTAGGACTTTTGGAGTTGCGCAGAATAGGTCTCCAATATTTGCTCCTTTTCCAGCCCAGAATTCCAGCTGCCGGCATTCTCCCTCTTCATGTAAACCTTGTAAAATAAGAGAGAATAGCCATAAGTATTGTGACATAACTTGAAATAACAGCCCATAATGCAATAAATATTGATATAAAAGCATGATGCAAAATGGACGTATCAACTCCCCCAAGCTTAGACCTCGCTTGTTCTCAAGCGAAAAGCCAATAACAATAAATATGTCCTCATGTTTAGAGGTAGAGGCATCGATAAAAATAAAATACGGACATGAAGGCATCATGATTATTTCCATAACAGCAACATATATATATTTTGTCATATGATTACTTATGTTCAAGTGATGATCTTCTCACAAAGCAAAAGTATGAATCAGAAACCTTATTGAGCACCAACATATTATAACCTCAGTCATTGGAGCAATTGCAATTTATCATAACATCGGAAAGAGTCTATGTCAGAGCTTAAAAGCAAGTCCACATACTCAATTATCACTTAGTCCTTCATAATTGCTAACATTCACGAAATACTTGTGGTTACGGAGTTTTAATCGAACACAGAGAAAGATAGGGGCTTATAGTTTTGCCCCACAACCTTTTACCTCAAGGGTAATGTCAACAATAATAATTTATGCTTCCCTACATCCAATTAGATATATATATATATATATATATATATATATATATATATATATCATGTTCTTTCCAATATGCTAAGCTTGCCAAATGATAAAATGAAAAAGGAAAGGTGAAGATCATTGTGACTGTTGCATAAGGTAGAGGATAATAATAAAAGATAGGCCCTTCGCAGAGGGAAGCAGAGGTTGTCATGCGCGTTTAGGGTTGACGCACAAAATCTTATTGCAAAAGAACATCACTTTATATTGCCCCTTGTATGTGGACCTTTATTATGCAGTCCGTCGCTTTTATAACGTCCACAACAAGTTCGTACAACGCTTATTTTCTCTGCACTAATAAGTCATGCATATTTAGAGAGCAATTTTTATTGATTGCACCGATGACAACTTACTTGAAGGATCTTACTCAATCCATAGGTAGATATGGTGGACTCTCATGGCTGAACTGGTTTAAGGGTATTTGGAAGCACAAGTAGTATTTCTACTTGGTGCTGAGAATTTGGCTAGCATGAGGAGGAAAGGCAAGCTCAACACGTTAGAGGATCCATGACAACATACTTTATCTCAAATGTAAGAAAACATAACTCATTATGTTGTCTTCCTTGTCCAACCTCAACTCTTTAGCATGTCATATTTTAATGAGTGCTCCCAATCATAAAAGATGTCAATGATAATATATCTATATGTGAAACCTCTCTTTCCTTATTACTTCCTATTAATTGCAACGATGACAAAAACCATATTTGCCAACTCTCAACAACTTGTAATCATCATACTCTTTCTATGTGAAGTCATTACTCTCAATAAGATCAATATGAACTCTTTGATTCTTTTTATTCTTTTTCTTCTTTCTATTTACTCAAGATCATGGAAAAATAATCAAGCCCTTGACTCAACACTAATCTTTATTTTGTAGCTCACAGACTCGATTACAAAGAAGGATCATAAAGCAAAACTCAAAACTAGATCATGCCATGATATTCTACTAAATCAAGATACTACTAAAAGGATCGAACTAAGAAAAACGGTAAAGATAGGAGTTGTGATGGTGATACGATACCAGGGCACCTCCCCCAAGCTTGGCAGTTGCCAAGAGGAGTGCCCATACCCATGTGATTATATCTCCTTCTTTGTTGTTGTCGGTGGAGGTGTTGTTGATGATGCGGGCTTGTCATCCACCTTCCATTGTAACACCCCAAAAAATTTAACCATATTTTAATTATTAATATTTTGCCAAGTATTTAAATTTTTTGCTCTCTGGACTTTCTGTTGATTTCAGAACCCTTTTCTTTAATATTGTGGAGTTTTCACCTCAAGAGGAAACCTTCCAAAGATGTTATTGGACTTCTATACTCTCTGAGCAAAACAATTCTTAATCAGTGGTTTTATTTGCATAATTGTTTTTCCTGAGCCTTATTCTTTTAAAATGACTTTTCATAAGTTTTCGAGCCTCTTTTGCACTGCAACCATTTGATAAATGCATCTAAATTTTTTAACAAAATTTGGGGATGACATATGATCTCCCTAAATCACTTTTGTGCAAAAACATCTTCTGTTCATTGGAGATTTTGAGCTCTACACCTAATTTTCAAATCTGGTCCAGTGGGCAATTTTGCACTACAACCTATTTAAATATTTCTTTAAAACTCCCACCAAAATTTGGGGAGGTCAGTAGGAGTATATTATGCACCTTTATGCAAAAACCCAGTTATGTCCTTTGAAAATTTTAAATGAATCAACCTCATTTCTATTCTGGCCCAACTTGAGGATTTGTACTACAACCATACTTTTACTTGCTCTTTTACCCATGGTTCCTTTTCACACTTGTAGTTCTCCCTACAAAACCCTTTAGTCCAAGAACATGAACCCATTGGATTATTTTTGGTCCATGATATGACAGCCTTTAGTTTCTGCCCAAAACTGTTTTTTTTTCAAATTTTTGCACTAACAAGTTTCTTCCCTTGGCAAACTAACGTGGCCACCATCACCTACAACTAAAGAGACCCCAATATGGAGATTATGACCACTCCAAGAAATGCCTAGGTGCCCTTGGCATTTTGTCAAACACCTTGTAGGCATGACTAGTTTTGACATGGTTTTTAGTTAGCATTGCAAGCTTGGTCTCCTGGCCTAACCCCCTTGTCCATTAGCTTTCTTGGAAACCCTAGCCTAGTACTGTTAGTTGCCAGCCTCACCCGAGCGCTCTAGACCACCTTGGCATTCGATCGAACATGTCGCGTGCGTGCTGTGGGCGCGCCCAGAGCGCATGTTTTGCATGCACGTGCACCAAGCCGCCGGGTCGCGCCCCTGACTTTTGCTCGCCCTGCAGAGCCGCACCCCACCCTCGACTGCTCACCAGAACGAGCCAAGTTGTCCCTGGTGCCCTGCAGCGCCGCCGTCAGAGCCCCTTGGCGGCATGCCGGCGTCCGCAATGAGCTCCTGCCACGGTCGGCGCCGCCTGAGCCGCAGCCGCGCGCCAGCTGCCCCTGGAACAGTCCGAACTTATCCGCACACTCGTCTGCAAGTGCTCGTCGGTGCCACGACGCCCTGCCCCAGCAGAAACGGTTGGCCGACAATCTTATCCTCGGCGGTGGCGGAACCGACCTAGCTACGCTATAAATGGTGATCCCGAGCTCCTCCTAGACCTCAGGCAGCCCCAAGCCACTGCCCTGGCGCTCCCCTAGCTCGCAATCGACCAAGAGAGGCCGTCTCCCCCGTCTCCGGCCAGCTCAGCCACCACCGCCCTCCGGTCCGTCTCGTCGCAACCAGGCCCTCCCCTGTCCATCCAACACCACCACCCGACTCCCCTTCATCTTGCGGAGCCGCCCAGCTGCTCAAACACGACCGGGAGCCACCGTAGTTCAAACGCCCAAAACTCCCAAAGCCACCGGCCGCCGCGAAGCTCGCCACCGGCGACTCCCTCCGTCCCCACCTGACTAACAACCACCGGGAGGACCGCCCTAGACCCTTGGATCCATCTTCACCCTCGGTGTCTCGAACGGTGCCGCCGTTCGCCGGCGAGCGTCGCCGGAGTCCCGCCTCCGCTCGGGCAGAGAAAGAGGACGGAGAGAAGACCAGTCAAACCTGACCAGTGGGCCCACTGGACCCACTGTCAGTGACCCATGCGTCGTCCATGCTGGATAAGTGGAGGCGTAAAACCAAAATACGCCTTCGACATGGTCAGTAATCGAAACGTTTTTCGTTTTCTGTTTTATTTTTAAAAATAGATTTTTGACCAAAACATTGACTGTCTATAACTTTTTAAATATAACTCCAGATGAATTGATTCTTTTTCCTACCTCTCCCTAATATTGTCTAGTTTATTTTAAGATTTATTTCAAAAAAATTCAAAGAACTTTTTGGTACTGTTTTTGAAACTATTCATTGATTCAAAAATATTTTTAAATAGGATTTTGGAGAGAGGAGAAAACTTTCAAAGTTTTGGAATGCACCCTGCCTCCCCACCACTTGAAGGCAAGCATTATGAACCTTGGCATAATATCGTCGTGTGTTGTTTGATATGGTTACAACACCTCTCGTCTCGGAGTTTTCATTATTTTCTTTTGTGATGATATGTTCAAACTCACGAGTGCATATTGATGATTCATGCTGTTGGAATTGATGTTTTGGGATAGTAGTCGCCATCACATGCCTCTCATGCATACCGGAAGGAACCCGGGAAAGCCTCTGTCTTGGGTAGACATGAGCTTGTCTCCGGTCGTTGAGTCGGTTGTGTCCGGTACGGCATAGTGAGACATGATGAGTGGTGGTTATGTCTGTTGGTTGAAAATATACTTGTTATGCTAACCATGCAGGGAATACTTAAACCTCCTGAGTCGACCATAGATCGAGTCTTGTTCAATTGTTTCGTACTACCACTTTTCCCTGCCACGGGTAGGGTACGGTTCAGTAAGTTGTCAACCCCTTTCTAGCACACACCGTACAGAGGGGCCAGGATGAGGGTACCACGGCCATGGATTAAAGCCAGTCATTCGGTCATGGGGCATGGGTCTTTCGGTTGTAGCCGAGGGGGTAGCTTCCCCAGTTTGTGCGCGGTATAAATTTTGTGATCCCATGCTAATCGAAGTTGTAGCCTCCCCACTTAGAGTTTAGCTTAACGAGTGTCATGGGTGATTCCAGACACCGGTAAGTTAAGCTGGTGTGTGCAAGTCAGGTGTGTTTTCAATTAAAAGACCGTAGACAGAATTAGTCCCGATGGACTAAAGGAATCCATTATTCGTGGGTAAAGAGTACACCCTCTGCAGAGATTTAATCTATTCGAGTAGCCGTGTCCATGGTTAAGGACTACAGTCTGGGTTGGGTCAAGTGTCGGTCTTAGTGTCGGTCTTCGGAGGAAAAACAACTAAGTCAGAACTTTGATTTTTTACCAGTGACCCATGATGATGATGATGATTATTATTATGGACTAACGATGTTCATTATTTGAGTATCTTTGGGATGGTTCTACCTCCGGGATATTCACTGTGATTATTCTGTTATAAGCCCTTTATGTGGTGTCACACAGACGCCCGACTGTGGCATGCTTTGTTATTTACCATATAAGCCCTTTGTGTGGTGTCGCATAGACGCCCGACTGTGGCATGCTTTGCTATTTACCATATAAGCCCTTTATGTGGTGTCGCTAAGACACCCGACTGTGGCATGCTTGTTATGTATTTACTTTATAAGCCCTTTATGTGGCGTTGCACAGACGCCCGACCATGGCATGTTTGTTGCTTATTTCACTTATGAGCCCTTTCTGTGGTGTCGCTCAGACGCCCGACTGAGGCATTCTATTTCTACTTTCTAATTGCATTATTCATGTGTTACGAGAATAACCTGCTTGCATGCATCATGGATTTTATTTTATGACTGACGTTAAGACCATAGGATATTTCAGAGCATGATTATTGTTTGTTATATTATACCCGTGTTCAAAATGTTTGCGAGTACATTCAAAGTACTCACTAGCTTGTCCCTGGCTATTGTCTTGGCCAGATTTCTTGCACGGAGAGGACCAACGAGATGACAGCCCCGGAACCTAATCTATGGTGATAGCAGCCTCGCGAAGATAGGAGTTAACCTGGTCAGCTGTTCCCGTGGGAAATGGAGTTCCACAGACGCTGATGACTACAAACCACTTCCGCCACCAACCACTAGAAACCTTGTGTTGTACTCATAGGCCAGAATGGTCTTGTACTTCATATCATGTATTTTGCTTGGAGTTTTTGTATCAAGTTTGTGTCTTGCCAGCTAACAGTAATCCTGGGGCTGGTGAGCATAGGCCATTTTTCTGGGAAAAAAATATCCCGAAATCCGGTCCTGACATCCACGGCATAGGCTCACCATCATAGAAGGATGATCGAGTCTCCGGAATCCTCAAATCTGCAGCCAAACTCATCCTTTTGAATCTATATTCATACTCACGGTTTTGATTTTGCAGATCATAGATTTGGGCTTGGAGGTGCTCGATCTTCTCATGTAGCTTGAAGATGGCCTCCTCGGTGTTCTTGGCATCCGGCTCGTAGTTGTTGGTGAACTCCGCGAGCATCTTGTGGCTAGCGTTGATTCCACGCTCCACCATCCCCTGGCACTTGAAAACTTGTTGCTCCATTGCTTCGAGCCTCGACTCCACGCTTCCGGTTCCCTTTGGTCCCTCAACATCGCGGATGTGCAGCAACCCATCACGTATCTCTATGGTTTAAGGGTGTCGCAGCACCTCCGCGAGGTAAGGGTTGATCACTTTCTCAAAGAACTTGTCCTTGGATGCACTTGGGGTCGTCATGATGATCTAGACCTGTCAGAAAAACAGCTCGAAACAAGAACATGGGAGATTTGCGTGATACGGGAGTCAAAACCTTCGGGAGAATATATAATGAATTTTACCGACCAAAATACGTATCATGCAAGAAAACAGAGTCCGGAGGGCACACGAGGTGCTCACGAGGTAGGGGGGCGCGCCCAGGGGGGTAGGGCACGCCCTCCACCCTCGTGAAGGCCTCGTGTCCTTCCCGGACTACCACTTATTTTTCTATTTTTCTAAATATTCCAAAACGGATAAATATTGCCTTAAAATTGTTTTGGAGTCGGTTTACTTACCGTACCACATACCTATTCCTTTTCGAGTGCAGAACAGTGCGGAAGGTGTCCCTTATGTATTCCTCCGGGGTTACGATTTCAATAATATTAGTTTCAACATTTATAGGATTACCTGAGATATAGTGTTTGATCCTTTGACCGTTTACCACCTTCGGATTTGCGCCTTCGAAGTTGTTGATTTTTATGGCACTGGAACGATAGATCTCCTCGATAACGTAGGGACCTTCCCATGTAGAGAGAAGCTTTCCTGCACAAAATCTTAAACGAGAGTTGTATAGCAATACATAATCACCTACATTAAACTCGCGCTTTTGTATCCTTTTGTAATGCCATCTTTTAACTTTTTCTTTAAACAACTTGGCATTTTCATAATCTTGGGTTCTCCATTCATCAAGTGAGCTAATATCAAATAACCTCTTCTCACCGGCAAGTTTGAAATCATAGTTGAGCTGTTTAATAGCCCAATATGCCTTATGTTCTAGTTCGAGAGGTAAGTGACATGCTTTTCCATAAACCATTTGATACAGAGACATACCCATAGGATTCTTATATGCAGTTCTATAGGCCCATAATGCGTCATCCAATTTCTTGGACCAATTCTTTCTAGACCTATTAACAGTCTTTTGCAAAATTAATTTGAGCTCTCTATTGCTCAATTCTACCTGACCACTAGATTGCGGGTGATATGGAGATGCAATTCTATGAGTAACGTCATATTTAGCAAGCATCTTACGGAAAGCACCATGAATAAAATGTGAACCACCATCAGTCATAAGATATCTAGGGACTCCAAACATCGGAAAAATAACTTCCTTAGGCATTTTAATAGAGGTGTTATGATCAGCACTACTAGTTGGAATAGCTTCTACCCACTTAGTAACGTAATCAACAGCAACTAAAATATGTGTATATCCATTAGAGGCAGGAAAAGGTCCCATATAATTAAAGCCCCAAACATCAAATGGTTCAATAACAAGTGAATAATTCATTGGCATTTCTTGGAGTCTACTAATGTTACCAATTCTTTGACATTCATCGCAAGATAAAACAAACTTACGAGCATCCTTGAAGAGAGTAGGCCAATAAAAACCAGATTGCAATACCTTATGTGCAGTTCTATCTCCAGCGTGGTGTCCTCCATAAGCTTCAGAGTGACACTTGCGTAGGATCGTTCCTGTTCATGCTCAGGTACACAACGTCTAATAACACCATCTACTCCTTCTTTATAAAGATGTGGGTCATCCCAAAAGTAATGTCGCAAGTCATATAAAAACTTTTTCTTTTGTTGGTATGTGAAGCTAGGTGGTATAAATTTAGCAACAATATAATTAGCATAATCAGCATACCATGGAGTGCTACGAGAAGTGCTTATGACATTTAATTGTTCATCAGTAAAGCTATCATCAATAGGTAGTGGGTCATCAAGAACATTCTCTAACCTAGATAAGTTGTCTGCAACGGGGTTCTCAGCTCCTTTTCTATCAACAATACGCAAATCAAATTCTTGCAGCAAGAGAACCCATCTAATGAGTCTGGGTTTTGCATCTTTCTTTTCCATAAGATATTTAATAGCAGCATGATCAATGTGAATAGTTACTTTAGAATCAACAATATAGGGTCTGAATTTATCAAAAGCAAATACAACTGCTAAAAGTTCCTTTTCGGTAGTAGCATAATTTCTTTGAGCATTGTCTAGAGTCTTACTAGCATAATGGATAACATTTAATTTTTTATCAACTCTTTGCCCTAGAACAACACCTACAGCATAATCACTAGCATCACACATAATTTCAAAGGGTAAATTCCAATCAGGTGGCTGAACAATAGGTGTAGAGACTAATGCTTTCTTAATTATTTCAAATGCTCCTACACAATCATCATCCAAGACAAATGGTACATCTTTTTGTAGTAAATTAGTCAGAGGCCGAGAAATTTTTGAGAAGTCCTTAATGAACCTCCTATAAAATCTGGCGTGACCAAGGAAACTTCTTATACCTTTGATGTCCTTGGGACATGGCATCTTTTCAATAGCATCAACCTTGGCTTTATCAACTTCAATACCTCTTTCAGAAACTTTGTGCCCCAAGACAATACCTTCATTAACCATAAAGTGGCACTTTTCCCAATTCAAGACAAGATAAGTTTCTTCACATCTCTGCAAAACTCGAGCAAGATTGCTCAAGCAATCATCAAAAGAGGAACCATAGACGGAAAAGTCGTCCATGAAAACCTCACAAATCTTTTTGCAAAAGTCAGAGAATATAGCCATCATGCATCTTTGAAAGGTAGCATGTGCATTACATAAACCGAAAGGCATACGTCTATAAGCAAAAGTACCAAAAGGGCATGTAAAAGTAGTCTTTGATCGATCTCTAGTCGACACAGGTGTTTGGGAGAAACCAAAATAACCATCTAGAAAGCAATAATGTGTATGTTTGCATAATCTTTCTAGCATTTGATCAATAAAAGGTAAGGGGTAATGATCTTTCTTAGTAGCCTTATTTAATTTGCGGAAATCAATTACCATCCTATCATGTGATAATTCTTTGCGGAATCAATTCATCTTTATCATTAGGAACAACAGTAATACCTCCCTTCTTAGGGACACAATGGACAAGACTTACCCATTGACTATCAGCAACGGGATAAATTATACCTGCCTCCAGAAGCTTGAGTATTTCTTTTCTTATCACTTCTTTCATTTTAGGATTCAAACATCGTTGAGGATCACAAACTGGTTTGGCATCCGCTTCCAAATTTATTTTATGTTGACATAGAGTGGGACTGATGCCCTTAAGATCATCAAGAGTATATCCAATAGCGGCACGGTGCTTCTTCAGAGTTTTCAATAATCTTTCTTCTTCATGCTCTGAAAGGTTAGCACTAATAATAACATGATATATTTTCTTTTCATCAATATAAGCATATTTAAGATTATCAGGCAACGGCTTAAGCTCAAACACGGGATCACCCTTGGGTGGAGGAGGATCCCCTAGGATTTCAACAGGCAAATTGTGTTGCAGAATAGGTTCCTGTTTAAAGAATACTTCATCTATTTCCCTTCTTTCATTCATGAACATATCATTTTCATGGTCTAGCAAATAGTGTTGTAAAGGATCACTAGGAGGTACGACAATACAAGTAAGACCAATAATTTCATCTTTACTAGGCAATTCTTCCTCACGATGTTGTTTACTAAATTTAGAGAAATTAAACTCATGAGCCATATCATCCAAGCCAATAGTAACAACATTCTTTTCGCAGTCTATCTTAGCATTAACAGTATTCAAGAAGGTCTACCAAATATAATGGGTCAAATGCTATGTTGTGGAGAACCAAGAACAAGCAAATCAGTGGGATATTTGGTTTTTCCACACAAGACATCAACATCTCTGACAATTCCCATTGCAGACATAGTATCTCTATTGGCAAGTTTAATTGTAATATCAATATCTTCTAACTCAGCAGGTGCAATTACATGCATAATTTCTTTGTATAAGTCAATGGATATTACACTAGCACTAGCACCCATATCACATAAGCCATGATAACAATGATCTCCTATTTTAACAGAAATAACAGGCAGGCCTACCACAGGTCTATGTTTATCTCTAGCACAAGGTTTAGCAATTCTAGCAGTTTCACCACAGAATTGAATAACATGCCCATCAATATTATCAGCCAAGAGATCTTTGACAATAGCAATATTAGGTTCTACTTTGAGTTGCTCAGGAGGTGTATAAGTTCTAATATTGCTTTTATGAACAACAGTTGAAGCTTTAGCATGATCCTTCATTCTAACAGGGAAAGGTGGTTTCTCAACATAAGAAGTGGGAACAATAGGATCATTATAAGTGACAATCTTTTCTTCAACTTTAATAGGTGCGGCTACTTTTACTTCTATGGGAGGATGATATTTAAACCACTTCTCCTTGGGGAGATCAACATAGGTAGCAAAAGATTCACAGAAAGAAGCTACTATCTCAGAGTCAAGTCCATATTTAGTGTTAAACTTACGGAAAATATCGGTATCCATAAAAGATTTAACACAATCAAACTTAGGTGTCATACCTGACTCCTTACCTTCATCGAGGTCCCAATCTTCGGAGTTGCGTTTAATCTATCCAATAAATTCCATTTAAATTCAATAGTCTTCATCATAAAAGAGCCAGCACAAGAAGTATCGAGCATGGTGCGATTGTTATCAGAAAGCCGAACATAAAAACTTTGCATAATTACTTCTCTTGGGAGCTCATGATTGGGGCATGAATATAACATTGATTTAAGCCTCCCCCAAGCATGAGCGATTCTTTATCCTTCGCGAGGCCAAAATTTATATATATAATTGCGATCACGATGAACAAGATGCATAGGGTAGTACTTTTGATGAAATTCCAATTTCAATCTTTTATAGTTCCATGATCTCATATCATCACATAGCCTGTACCATGTCAATGTGTCTCCCTTCAAAAATAAAGGGAAGGCCTTCTTCTTAACAACATCATCGGGTATACCTGCAAGCTTAAGTAGTCCACAAAATTCATCCACATAGAGTAGATGTTCATCAGGATGCTTTGTTCCATCTCCTGTAAAAGTGTTAGCTAGCAGTTTTTCCATCATACCCGAAGGAATTTCAAAAGGAGTTTCATTTTCAATAGGTTCAGTAGGTTCAGTAGGTTGAGGAGCAACTCTTTGCTCTACTGGACGGGGTGAAGATACCCCGAACAAGCCCCTCAAAGAATTACTTTCCATAGTAACAAGTGACAGAAAATTTCAGCACACTATATACAATTTTCCTTACCAAATTCCACCTACCAAAGGCGCTCCACTCCCCGGCAACAGCGCCAGAAAAGAGTCTTGATGACCCACAAGTATAGGGGATCTATCGTAGTCCTTTCGATAAGTGAGAGTGTCGAACCCAACGAGCAGCAGAAGGAAATGATAAGCAGTTTTCAGCAAGGTATTCTCTGCAAGTACTGAAATAAGTGGTAACAGATAGTTTTGTGATAAGATAAATTGTAACGAGCAACAAGTAACAAGAGTAAATAAAGCGCAGCAAGGTGGCCCAATACTTTTTATAGCAAAGGACAAGCCTGGACAAACTCTTATAATAGGAAAAGCGCTGCCGAGGACACATGGGAATATCGTCAAGCTAGTTTTCATCACGCTCATATGATTCGCGTTCGGTACTTTGATAATTTGATATGTGGGTGGACCGGTGCTTGGGTGATGTTCTTACTTGAATAAGCATCCCACTTATGATTAACCTCTATTGCAAGCATCCACAACTACAACAAAAGTATTACGGTAAACCTAACCATAGCATGAAACATATGGATCCAAATCAGCCCCTTACGAAGCAACGCATAAACTAGGGTTTAAGCTTCTATCACTCTAGCAACCCATCATCTACTTATTACTTCCCAATGCCTTCCTCTAGGCCCAAATAATGGTGAAGTGTTATGTAGTCGACGTTCACATAACACCACTAGAGGCTAGACAACATACATCTTATCAAAATATCGAACGAACACCAAATTCACATGACTACTAATAGCAAGACTTCTCCCTTGTCCTCAGGAACAAACGTAACTACTCACAAAGCATATTCATGTTCATAATCAGAGGGGTAATAATATGCATAAATGATCTGAACATATGATCTTCCACCAAATAAACCAACTAGCATCAACTACAAGGGGTAATCAACACTACTAGCAACCTACTAGCACCAATCCCGGACTTGGAGACAAGAATTGGATACGAGAGATGAACTAGGGTTTGGAGATGAGATGGTGCTAATCAAGATGTTGATGGAGATTGCCCCCTCCCGATGAGAGGAGCGTTGGTGATGATGATGGTGATGATTTCCCCCTTCCGGAGGGAAGTGCCCCCGGCAGAACAGCTCTGTCGGAGCCCTAGATTGGTTCCACCAAGGTTCCGCCTCGTGGCGGCGGAGTCTCATCCCGAAAGGTTGTCTTCTATTTTTTTCTCATTGAAAGACTTCATATAGGAGAAGATGGGCATCGGAGAGCCACCAGGGGGCCCGTGAGGTAGGGGGGCGCCCCAATGGGGGGGGCGCCCCCCCACTCTCGTGGGCAGGGTGTGGGCCCCCTGGCCTTCATCTTTGGCGACAATTTTTCTTTATTTATTTTAAGATATTCCATGGAGTTTCAGGACTTTTGGAGTTGCGCAGAATAGGTCTCCAATATTTGCTCCTTTTCCAGCCCAGAATTCCAGCTGTCAGCATTCTCCCTCTTCATGTAAACCTTGTAAAATAAGAGAGAATAGCCATAAGTATTGTGACATAACGTGAAATAACAGCCCATAATGCAATAAATATTGATATAAAACCATGATGCAAAGTGGACGTATCACATCACATAGCCTATACCATGTCAATGCGTCTTCCTTCAAAGATAAAGGGAAGACCTTCTTCTTAACAACATCATCGGGTATACCTGCAAGCTTAAATAGTCCACAAACTTCATCCACGTAGAGTGGATGTTCATCAGGATGCTTTGTTCCATCTCCTGTAAAAGTGTTAGCTAGCAGTTTTTCCATCATACCCGAAGGAATTTCAAAAGGAGTTTCATTTTCAATAGGTTCAGTAGGTTGAGGAGCAACTCTTAGCTCTACTGGACAGGGTGAAGATACCCCGAACAAGCCCCTCAGAGAATTACTTTCCATAGTAACAAGTGACAGTAAATTTCAGCACACTATATAAATTTTTCCTTACCAAATTCCACCTACCAAAGGTGCTACACTCCCCGGCAACGGCGCCAGAAAAGAGTCTTGATGACCCACAAGTATAGGGGATCTATTGTAGTCCTTTTCATAAGTAAGAGTGTCGAACCCAACGAGGAGCAGAAGGAAATGATAAGTGGTTTTCAGCAAGGTATTCTCTGCAAGTACTGAAATAAGTGGTAACAGATAGTTTTGTGATAAGATAAATTGTAACGAGCAACAAGTAACAAGAGTAAATAAAGTGCAGCAAGGTGGCCCAATCCTTTTTATAGCAAAGGACAAGCCTGGACAAACTCTTATAATAGGAAAAGCGCTCCCGAGGACACATGGGATTATCGTCAAGCTAGCTAGTTTTCATCACGCTCATATGATTCGTGTTCGGTACTTTGATAATTTGATATGTGGGTGGACCAGTGCTTGGGTGCTGTTCTTACTTGAACAAGCATCCCACTCATGATTAACCTCTATTGCAAGCATCCACAACTACAACAAAAGTACTAAGGTAAACCTAACCATAGCATGAAACATATGGATCCAAATCAGACCCTTACGAAGCAACGCATAAACTAGGGTTTAAGCTTCTGTCACTCTAGCAACCCATCATCTACTTATTACTTCCCAATGCCTTCCTCTAGGCCCAAATAATGGTGAAGTGTTATGTAGTCGACGTTCACATAACACCACTAGAGGTTAGACAACATACATCTCATCAAAATATCGAACGAATACCAAATTCACATGACTACTAATAGCAAGACTTCTCCCTTGTCCTCAGGAACAAACGTAACTACTCACAAAGCATATTCATGTTCATAATCAGAGGGGTAATAATATGCATAAAGGATCTGAACATATGATCTTCCACCAAATAAACCAACTAGCATCAACTACAAGGAGTAATCAACACTACTAGCAACCTACTAGCACCAATCCCGGACTTGGAGACAAGAATTGGATACAAGAGATGAACTAGGGTTTGGAGATGAGATGGTGCTGGTGAAGATGTTCATGGATATTGCCCTCTCCCAATGAGAGGAGCATTGGTGATGACGATGTTGATGATTTCCCCCTCCCGAAGGGAAGTGTCCCCGGCAGAACAGCTCTGGCGGAGCCCTAGATTGGTTCCGCCAAGGTTCCGCCTCGTGGCGGCGGAGTCTCGTCCCGAAAGGTTGCTTGATGTTTTTTCTCATCGAAAGACTTCATATAGGAGAAGATGGGCGTCGGAGAGCCACCAGGGGACCCACGAGGTAGGGGGCGCGCCCCCACCCTCGTGAGCAGGGTGTGGGCCCCTTGGCCTTCATCTTTGCCGACGATTTTTCTTTATTTATTTTAAGATATTCCGTGGAGTTTCAGGACTTTTGGAGTTGCGCAGAATAGGTCTCCAATATTTGCTCCTTTTTCAGCCAGAATTCCAGCTGCCGGCATTCTCCCTCTTCATGTAAACCTTGTAAAATAAGAGAGAATAGCCATAAGTATTGTAACATAACATGAAATAATAGCCCATAATGCGATAAACATCGATATAAAAGCATGATGCAAAATGGACGTATCAGGCGCTACCCCCACCCTCGTGGGCAGCCCGGGACTCTTCTGGCCCAACTCCGATGCTCCGTGGTCTTCTTTTGGTCCATAAAAAATCATCAAAAATGGCATGTCAATTGGACTCCGTTTGGTATTCATTTTCTGTAAAACTCAAAAACAAGGAGAAAACAGAAACTGGCACTGGGCTCTAGGTTAATAGGTTAGTCCCAAAAATCTTATAAAATGGCATATAAAACATCATAGATGGATAATATAATAGCATGAATACTTCATAAATTATAGATATCATCCCATCATTATTAAGATTCATATTGCAAAACAAGGATTTAATAGGGGACACATCAATAACTTTTAGATCTTCATCATTATTTTCATGGAAACTAGAAGAACACGCTTCTACAAAGCAATCTTTCTTAGCATGCAATCTAGCGGTTCTTTCATTGCAGTCATCAATGGAAATTCTCATGGCTTTGAGAGACTCATTGATATCATGATTAGGAGAAGTAGATCTAAGTTTCAAAGAATCAACATCAAGCGAAAGCCTATCAACATTCCTAGCCAAATCATCAACTTTAAGCAATTTTTCTTCAAGCAAAGCAATAAAATTCTTTTGAGAGATCATAAATTCTTTAACATTATTCTCAAAATCAGAGGGCATCTTATTAAAATTTCCATAAGAATTATTGTAGGAATTTCCATAATTATTAGAGGAATTACTAGTGAACGGTCTAGGATTAAAGTTTCCTCTATAAGCATTGTTACCAAAATTATTCGTACCAACAAAATTCACATCCATAGATTCATTATTATTCTCAATCAAAGTAGACAAAGGCACATCATTGGGATCAATAGGAGCACTCTTAGTAGCAAACAATTTCATAAGTTCATCCATCTTTCCACTCAAAACATTAATTTCTTCTATAGCATGCAATTTTTTACTAGTAGATCTTCGGTGTGCCATTGACAATAATTAGCCATAATGTTATCAAGGAGTTTAGTAGCTTCTCCTAAGGTGATTTCCATAAAAGTGCCTCCCGCGGCCGAATCTAAAAGATTTCTAGAAGCAAAATTCAATCCGGCATAAAAGTTTTGTATGATCATCCATAAATTCAAACCGTGAGTAGGGCAATTGCGAATCATTAATTTCATTCTTTCCCAAGATTGGGCAACATGCTCATGATCAAGTTGTTTAAAATTCATAATATCGTTCCTAAGAGAGATGATCTTAGCGGGAGGAAAATACCTAGAGATAAAAGCATCGTTGCACTTATTCCATGAATCAATACTATTTTTAGGCAAAGACGAAAACCAAATTTTAGCAGGATCTCTAAGTGAAAACGGAAATAACTTCAATTTAACAATATCATTATCCGTATCTTTCTTCTTTTGCATCTCACACAAATCAACAAAGTTGTTTAGGTGGGTAGCGGCATCTTCACTAGGAAGGCCGGAGAATTAATCTTTCATAACAAGATTCAACAAAGTAGCATTGATTTCACAAGACTCAACATCATTAAGAGGAGCAATCGGAGTGATAAGGAAATCATTATTATTGGTATTGGAAAAGTCACACAATTTGGTATTATCTTGCGCCATCGCGACAAGCAATCCAACACACAAGCAAACAAAAGGGCAAGCGAAAGAGAGAGGAGATTGGGAAAGAGAGGGCGAATAAAACAGCAAGGGTGACGTGGGGGAGAGGAAAACGAGAGGCAAATGGCAAATAATGTAATGCGAGGGAGATGAGTTTGTGATGGGTACTTGGTATGTCTTGACTTGAGCGAAGACCTCCCTGGCAACGATGCCACAAATCCTTCTTGGTACGTCTTGAGCATGCGTTGGTTTTCCTTGAAGAGGAAAGGGTGATGCAGCAAAGTAGCGTAAGTATTTCCCTCGGTTTTTGAGAACCATGGTATCAATCCAGTAGGAGGCTCCTCAGAAGTCCCACGCACCTACACAAACAAATAAGAACCTTGTAACCAGCGCAATAAAGGGGTTGTCAATCCCTTCACGGCCACTTGCGAAAGAGAAATCTGATAGAGATAATATGATAAGATAAATATTTTTGGTATTTTTATGATATAGATTGGAAAGTAAAAGATGCAAATAAAAATAGATGGTAAACTTTTAAAAGATAGACCCGGGGGCCATAGGTTTCACTAGTGGCTTCTCTCAAGATAGCATAAGTATTACGGTGGGTGAACAAATTACTGTCGAGCAATTGATAGAAAAGCGCATAGTTATGAGATTATCTAGGCATGATCATGTATATAGGCATCACGTCCATGACAAGTAGATCGACTCCTGCCTGAATCTACTACTATTACTCCACACATCGACCGACTCTGCTGGATCTAGAGTATTAAGTTCATAAAGAACGAGTAGCATTAAGAAAGATGACATGATGTAGAGGATAAACTCATGCAATATGATATAAACCCCATATTTTTATCCTCGATGGCAACAATACAATACATGCCTTGCTGCCCTAACATCCTTTGGGAAAGGACACGCAAGATTGAACCCAAAGCTAAGCACTTCTCCCATTGCAAGAAAGATCAATCTAGTAGGCCAAACCAAACTGATAATTCGAAGAGACTTGCAAAGATAACTTAACCACACATAAAAGAATTCAGAGGAGATTCAAATATTTCCATAGATAAGCTTGATCATAAACCCACAATTCATCGGATCTCGACAAACACACTACAAAAAGAGTTACATCGAATAGATCTCCAAGAAGATCAAGGAGAACTTGGTATTGAGATTCAAAGAGAGAGAAGAAGCCATCTAGCTAATAACTATGGACCCGAAGGTCTGTGGTAAACTACTCACAACTCATCGAACGGGCCTTGGAGATGATGTAGAGGCCCTCCATGGTCGATTCCCCCTCCGGCGGAGCGCCGACAAAGTCTCCAAGATGGGATCTCGCGGATACAGAAGGTTGCGGCGGTGGAATTAGGTTTTCGTGGTGCTCTTGGATGTTTTCGGGGTACGTGAGTATATATAGGAGGAAGAAGTAGGTCGGTGGACACTCAAGGGGCCCACGAGGGTGGGGGCGCGCCCACCTGTTGGGGATATAACTATTGAGTATAAACTGCCCGGAGGGGCCAGTTTACCCTCAACCGTATTGAAGCCCATGAAGATTCAGAAGATGGCGTTTTACTATGAAGCTTAGCGGCCCAGAGCCCAGTGGCGGATTAGGGCCCATAATAGCAAACCACCATCGTTATGTAAACTTGTGTTGTAAGTTAGGAAAGGAGAGACCGAGCCGCACCCTTGTATGAGTCGGCCTCGGGACTCTGCAGACCGGCCAGGCGTCAACCTGTATATATAAAGGGACAACCCGGCGGCGGTTCAGGGACAACAGACAACAACTCGAGACTCAGGCAAGCGTATTTACTCCCTGATCATCGAAACCCAATCAATCCCATCACAACTAGATGTAGGCTTTACCTTCATCGAAGGGGCCGAACTAGTATAAAACTCCCGGGTCCCTTGTCCGGTTTAACCCCTTCAAGCTAACCCATTGTGATGGCTCCATGACTAAGTCCTTTCATGAGGACATCTGACGTGTTAATTCCACGATAGTTGGCGCCCACCGTGGGGCTATCGCACAATGGTTTCGAGTTCTTGAAGGGCAGCTTTGAAGGACTCAAGGGGTACGTGGTCGGCCGGATGACCAAGAGTCATCGCGGCAAGCTCTACATCGACGAAGAAGGATGGGGACCCGAGGCCGGCTCAATCGAGTAAGGGTACCGGGTCCCCTTTGGTGGAATTCATGTCTTCATCGGCAAGATCGGTGAACTGGGCCCTGAGCCGGACATCTGCACCGACCTCGTCGAGACGGCTCAGCGTGCGAGTCCAGCCCGGGTTAAGCCCGCCATGAAGCGTGCGTTCGTAGAATGTGTCCATGGGATCGGATCTAAACCGGTGTCTGAAGGCGAGACGGCCGTCTATTCTGACGACGAGTCATCCACTAGCGAAACCGAGTCCTTGTACCAGATTCATAACGGTGTGTTCGAAGGATATTCCGATGGCAACAGTATTTCGGACCTCCTTGAACCGACAAGTCGGGTTGCTGTTTACATGGCCGGAACATAGCCCATGTTGCAGTCATTGTCTACAGCAGCAATGAATACCGGATCAGCAGTCGCGGCAGGAGTCCCGGCGCGCCGACTGGCTCAAGTCCTCTCCGGTTTAATGGATGCCTGGGCAACTTTGTTAACCGCGGCGGTCACCCAGGAGACGCGGGATCAGCACAATGCGGATATTGCGAAGCTGAAGGACCAGATAACACAAGCTAAGGAGGATCTGGCGACTGAGGATGCTAGGATGGCTGAAGAACGGGCCGCGTTGGATGCCTAGTCACAGCAGATACAGGCGCAAAATTATCGACTCATGCTGGATCGGACTGCGTCAGAGGATGTAATGCGAAGGAAGTACCGGTCTCGTCTGTCGCCAGTCTACGAAGAATTGAATCTCTTTCAAACACCAGGCGCTGGGCCAAGCAATCCGGCAGCTGCAAACCGGACTGATGCGCCTAGGACAGCTCCGGATCAACTACGGATAACAGAACCACCACGGCGAATAGATAACCTGCCGCAATACATGTCTACACCGCCGGGTCACTCCTCGAGTCCTCTGGACAACATGATTGCCGCAGCATCACGCCTAGCAGCCATTCCGATGGAGGGCGATTCAATAGCAGCAATTGAAACGCGGCGGGCTAGGGACCTTCTTCAAACCATTGTGGTACAGCAGCAGGCTTATTCTTATAGCCGGGGTAGAATTCATTCAACCCCTCGTCTGATCCCAAGCTATAGCAGGCGTATGGATGAACCGGAAGTGTCTAGCAGCGCGCGGCATCGTAATGCTCAATATGTGGTGGATCATGGCAGGGCATGAAGGGAGGCCGCTTTGGGTCGTCATCAACCCGCCCCGGTTCAGCCAGCAGCGTCAGTCGACCGAGGCACCGGGCTTGCCTTCAGTTCCTGGGGAGTGCCGTGCCTTATTCCGGCTCTCCGTAATGTGCGTCTGCCCAAAGATTTCAAGGGTCCACGTAAAGTGCCTAATTAGGCGGATCAGCCACCTGAGGCGTGGGTCGAGAGTTATGAGATGGCAATGGAGATGCTGGATGTAGATGAAGTGGCTTGTGCAAAGTACTTCACAATGATGTTGGAAGGAACGGCCCGTACTTGGTTGAAAAATCTACCAGCTAACTCCATCGAGTCATGGGATCAGTTGAAGGCCCGGTTTATAGCCAATTTCAAAGACACGTGCAAACAACCCATGTCCATTGTGGATCTGGATGCTTGTGTTCAAGGGGATAACGAGTCAATAACTCATTGGGTACGCCGGTTTTAGAGGTTTTGCAATCGTCTGACCGGATTAACGCTGTCAAGCAATCATAACATTGGAGCGTAATTGCCGGTTTAAGTCACTGAAGATGAAGCTGGGACGGCTGAAGCGCCACTGCAATGACATGAGAACCCTCATGGCAGCCTTGGTCAAGTATGCCGATTGTGATAATACCAAGGATCCCGATTCTGATGATGAGAAACCGGAGAAGGGAAAGAAGAACGGTGGTGCAAAGGGACAGCAGCACAACCAAGGAGGCCATAGAAATAACAGTAAGCGTAAAGCGGATTCCGATTTTGTGGCTAACGCTAATGTGCAGCGTCGTAAGGGTAAACCGCCCCAGCGTGGCAGCGGAATGAATCTGGAGCGCTTATTGAATCAGCCATGTCCAAAGCATGGGACCAAGGAGGCTCCTGCAACGCATCTCTGGAAGGATTGTAACATTATGAAGGAGTTTAAAAACTCTAATCTTTTCCGGTATGATCAGGGTCCATCAGGCGGTTCAGGTCTAGGTTTTCATGGTGGCGGCGGTTCAAATTCTGGATTTCAGAATAATCAGGGCAACCAGAACAACCAAGGTGGTAATAACCAGCAGGGTAATCAAGGAAATCAGCAGCAGTCGGGTTACCAGAGTCACCCAAAACAGTTGAATGGTGGTCAGTATCATGTGTTTACCACTAGTTTGTGCAAGCGTGATCAGAAGCTTCACAAGAGGGCAGTCAATGCTGTTGAACCGGCAGTACCACGTTATCTGTGGTGGTCCGAACAACATATTGTGTGGAGTAGGGAGGATCATCCGCCCCGGTTGACAATCCGGGTCAACTGGCTTTGGTGGTGGCGCCTCAGGTGGGAGGTTATAAGTTCACCAAGGTACTCATGGATGGGGGAAGCAGTATCAACATTCTGTATTATGAGACCTTCCGCCGCATGGGGTTGACAGACAAGATTCTTAAACCGTCCAACACTGTTTTTCATGGTGTGGTACCAGGTAAATCGGCATATCCTGTAGGTAAGATCGCTTTGGAAGTTGTGTTTGGTGATGAAGATGACTCCCGGTCTGAGACATTGACCTTTGAAGTGGTGAGAATCCAGAGCCCGTACCACGCACTGTTTGGGCGGCCGGCTTATGCAAAATTCATGGCGAGGCCTTGTTATATTTACTTGCAGCTCAAGATGCCGGGTTATAAAGGGACTATTACGGTTCACGGAAATCGTAAAATTGCTTTGGATTGCGAGGAAGGTGATGTGGCCTATGCAGAGTCGGTTTGTGCTACAGAGGAGCTCAAGTTCTATAAGGAAAATGTTAATCCGGCAGATATGACCCCTCTGAAGAAGCCCACCACTAAGCATGACCCAACCCTGCATTTCAAACCGGCTGACGAGACTAAGCTTGTTGACTTCGTGCCTGGCGATTCGTCCAAGCAGTTCATCATCAGCACAAATCTGGATCCAAAATAGGAAAGCATGCTCACCGAGTTCATTCGTGAGAACCGGGACATTTTTGCATGGAAGCCTTCTGACATGCCAGGTGTACTGAGGGAACTTGCTGAGCACACTCTTAATATTGGTCCCAAGTTTAAACTGGACAAGCAATTTCTTCGTCACTTTAATTAGAAAAGACGCAAGGCAATTGGTGAAGAGGTAGCCCGGCTGTTGGCTGCTGGGTTTATTGTTGAAGTGTTTCATCCCGAATGGCTGGCCAATCCGATGCTTGTTCTTAAGAAAAATGGCACTTGGCATATGTGTGTGGACTACAAGGATTTGAATAAAGCTAGCCCGGCCGATCGCTTTGCCCTCCCGCGTATTGATCAGATCATTGATGCAACAGCGGGTTGTGAGCGCCTGAGTTTTTTGGATGCTTATTCAGGTTATCATCAGATCAAGATGGCAGTTAAGGACCAGGAGAAGGCAGCCTTCATCACTCCCTTTGGAGCCTTCTGCTATGTTTCTATGCCCTTTGGGCTCAAGAGTGCCCAGGCAACTTATCAGCGTTCATGCCTATGTGCATGACATTGTGGTAAAATCCAGAAAGAGGGAAACACTGATAGATGACCTCAAGGAGACGTTTGACAATCTTCGGGTTTACAAAATGATTCTTAATCCGGATAAATGTGTTTTTGGTGTTCCGGCAGGCAAGCTCTTAGGTTTTCTTGTATCCAACAGGGGCATTGAGGCTAATCTGGAAAAAATCAAAGCAATCACATCACTGGCTAAACCGAAGTGTATCAATGATGTTCAGCGTCTGGCGGGTGGGATTGCAGCCCTTAACCGGTTTGTCAGTCGTTTGGGAGAGAAGGCGATTCCTTTGTATCAGATGCTGAAAAAGATAGACGACTTCGTCTGGAGTGATGCAGCCAATGCGGCTTTTGAGGAGTTAAAGCAGCAGTTGGTTGAACCGCCGGTTCTTGCAGCTCCGGTTGATAATGAGCCTTTGCTGTTATACGTGGCTGCCAATGCCCGAGCGGTCAGTGTGGCAATTGTGGTTGAGCGTAAGGAAGCTGGGAAGGAATATCCGGTTCAACGACCTGTATATTACATCAGTGAAGTCCTGATCGAGTCAAAACAACGCTATCCACATTGGCAGAAGCTGGTGTATGGAGTTTTTATGGCAAGTCGAAAACTCAAGCAATACTTTCAAGGCCATCCCATCACAGTGGTTAGTTCTGCTCCTTTGGGTGATATAATTCAAAACAGGGAAGCAACTGGACGGGTTGCAAAGTGGGCAATTGAGCTTGGTCCACACGGTTTGAAGTATGTGCCTCGAAGAGCCATCAAATCTCAGGCCCTTGTGGACTTTGTCAATGATTGGACCGAGTTGCAAGCACCAGAAGACAAACGGGATAATACATACTTGACTATTCATTTTGATGGATCCAGGCAGTTGGAGGGCTCAGGGGCTGGAGTTGTCCTTACTTCCCCTCGAGGTGATAAAATTTGCTATGTTCTCCGTTTGATGTTTCCCTGTACTAACAATGCAGCTGAGTACGAAGCATTACTTCATGGTCTCCGTGCGGCTAAAGAAATGAACTTAAGTCGAGTTTGTTGTTTTGGAGATTCTGACCTGGTGGCTCAGCAAGTTTCGGGTACTTGGGATTCTAAGGATCCACTCATGGCGGCTTCTGGGGCGTGAGGTGGATATTGTATGAGTAACTTCAAAGGGTATCAGGTTGAGCATATCGATCGGCGCAAAAACGAAGCAGCAGACGCTTTGAGCCGGCTTGGATCTCAGCATAAACCGGTACCTCCTAACACCTTTTTAGATATCTTGCATAACCCGTCTGTTAAGTTGCCTTCAGAAGAGGATTTGGTTGTTCCTGATCCGGAGGCTCAATTGGTGGCCGCTTTGCATATTGTACCGGATTGGACGGTTCCATATCTGGTGTATATGAACCGGGGCGAGTTACCAGATGATGAAGTCCTGGCTCGACAGATAGTCCGGTGATCCAAGTCCATGGTTATCCATAATGGCGAGTTACACCGCTGTAGCGTTTCAGGCGTATTTCAGCGTTGTGTTTCTCCGGACGAAGGCCAAGAGATCCTACGAGAAATTCATGAAGGCGATTGTGGTCATCATGCCGGTTCAAAGTCACTGGTTGCCAAAGCTTTTCGTCATGGGTTCTACTAGTTGACAGCTCACGCTGATGCGGAGGATTTGGTAAAGCGATGTGATGCTTGTCAAATATTTTCACGCAGAGCTCATGTTCCGGCTCAAGAACTATGGATGATTCCTATCACTTGGCCTTTTGCTACTTGGGGGCTTGATATGGTGGGGCTCTTTAAGTGTTCCCAGGATAAGAAGACCCACCTGTTGGTGGCAATTGATAAATTCACCAAGTGGGTTGAAGCGGAGCCTGTCAGCAAGTGTGATGCAGCTACGGCGGTTCATTTTCTCAAAAAGATTATCTTCCGCTTTGGCTTTCCACACAGTATTATCACGGATAATGGTACAAACCTTTCCAAAGGTGAGATGGAGGATTTCTGTCAGAGAGAGCACATCCGGCTTGACTTAGCATCTGTGGCGCACCCTCAATCCAATGGTCAAGCGGAGCGGGCCAATCAAGAAATTTTGAAGGGTCTTAAACCCCGGCTCATGATTCCCTTAAAGCGGACGCCGGGTTGTTGGGTGGAAGAATTGCCTTCTGTGTTATGGAGCATTAACACCACCCCCAATCGATCAACAGGTTACACACCTTTCTTCATGGTATACGGAGCAGAGGCAGTCTTACCAAGTGACATTGTCATGACTTGCCCCGGGTTGCTAATTATGTTGAAGCGGACAACGAGCAAGCACGCCAAGAGGCGCTAGACCTGTTAGATGAGAAATGGGACACGGCTCTGGCTCGATCGGCGGTTTATCAGCAAGACCTGTGGCGGTATCACAGCCGCTGGGTTAGGACAAGAACCTTTCAAGAAGGCGACTTGGTGCTCCGGCTCATCCAGGATCAGACCGACATGCACAAGTTATCCCCACCTTGGGAAGGACCCTTTGTGGTTAGCAAAAATCTGCACAACGGATCATACTACCTCATTGACGTTCGAGACAACTCACGCAACCCTGAGGAGGAGACCCGGTGGCCATGGAACATAGCTCTCCTATGGCCTTATTACACTTGAGCCATAGGCTTTTCTTATTTACATATTTCGACAATGTATATATTATGATCAATAAAGTAAACTAGCATCCTTGCTAAAAGCAGGGCCTCTGCTATTTTTTCTCAAATATCCTTTGAGTTACATGGGGGCTTCAGCTGACAAAGCGGAGTGCTACCTGTTAAACCGGCTATCATGCCACAATACAGCTTGGGAGCTTCACACCCAAGGGGCCAAAGAGAGTCTGGATGCTATGCACAGCTCAAACATAGGTACCCAATGAGCACAGCTCATCATGTTACTTGGGGGATCCTTGTGTCAAATACCAAGGAGTTTGAAGGGACCCTTGTAGCTGGGTATCGACCCACGGCTTGGAAGCCTGGTGTATTCACCTAAAACCCCAGGTTAACCTGCCTTCATCAAGTAAGACACTCCTATCCAGGTAATCCTGGCATGACCCTCCGAACGTTTGACAGTTACTCTCATTGAGACCCTGAACTTGTCAAAGTTAAAATGGTGATTGGTTAGTTGGAGGTCCATCTTAAAAGGCTTTGCTAAATGGTTCAACTCAACGGCCTGGCAGCCCATGAAAAGCCTCGAATTTGGGCCTGGCGGCCCTTGAAAAGCCTCGACTACACGGTTTTATTTGCGTTCATCACTTTTCTTTTTGATAAATTTTATGTTAAACCGATTTCTTTGACCTGGTATGACTTATCAGTCATCTTATTACCCCGGTGTTCATTAAACCGGCTTGGTTTTCAACTACACGTTGACGGACCTTATTATCAATCCGGAGTTTGTTAACCCAGCCTGGCTTTGACTACTTGTCGCCAGTTTTGATCATCTGGTGTTTATCATCACCCGGTATGACTTATTATACGCCATCAGTACATGATGGAGTTATACAATAATTTCCGATTTGGGTATTCACCCTTATTACAATCAAAGTTGGTCAACCAACTAAAGTGATATTACATCACATGTATGAGTCATTTCATATATTTTACAGTTTGATTATCAATCAGGCCTTATCTTGGGCATTATGACCCGTCCGGCGGTAAACCGCCAGGACAGTTTCTTTTTATGCAGACAAAGGGGTTGCATATTATGATACATGAACCAACATTGAAATTATCATGGCGGATCACATAAAGTATCTCCTACTACATGATGGCAGCAGATCAAAATATTTTTGCTACCCTATTACAAGGCACTTAATGGCCCAAAAATCTGGAATTGTTTTAAATCGGACAGTTTTTGACATATCAACTAGATTGCCGAATCAAGCTTCATCGCCATGTTGATGTGAAGTAGATGGGTCATCTGGCGTCGGTTCAGCCTCCTCCTCCCCATCCAATGGCTGGAAGTCAGTGGTGGTCCAGTCAATCTGGGTTAAGGCCTAAAAGACAGCCTCTTCACTTATAAGCTCAGTCGGATCAACGTCAGGGGCGTAAGTGTGCTTACGGATTGGTGGAATAAGATTTCGCACTTCGGGGATAACAGCCTCAACCCGTTTGTTGTTAGCATCATAGAAGGATCGGTGAACCATCAAGTTAGCTTCTTCTGCCAACTGACTCGCCAGAGGACGCATCTCCCTCGTCACACGTCTGAGGGCTTCGGTATCAAACACTTCCCCGTTTTCTTGTTCACTGGGGAAGCCCTTGGCTATATCAACCGGATCAAGATCAGCTATCCATGCCTTGGCTCGAGTAAGTGCTAACAAAGTACCAGCTCTGGCAGCGGATCGCTTCAACTCTTCTATCTGTGCTGGTGTCATGGATAACCTGGCCAGCGTGTCCTTGATCAGTGTTGGGGCCGCATTGTCGTAGGAAGATGCACAGATAACCCGCTGGGCACCGGTATACAACTGTTCAATCAGCGTATAGGCGGCCTTGAGCTTCTTCCGCATACCAGAGCCCAGATGAGCAATGCGGCTACCTATAGCGGTTTAAGGATTTCAAGTTAAACCAGCAAAATTTCAAAGTGGAATATTCATAAAGTCTTGGTAAACAGCACTTACCAAATATTGCAGAAGTCGTGGCATTGACTTGGCGCTTTAATCCAGTAAGTTCTTCCGTAATCAGTTTAAGAGCCGATTCAGCGTCTTCCGCCCGCTTCAGCAATCCAGCCTTTTCGGTATCCCAGTTGGCCCGCTCAGACTTGAACCACTCTTTGAGCTGCTCCATGGTGGTTAAGGCGGTTTTCAATTCATCCCTGGCCTTGCTGGTTTCTACTTGTTGGGTTTTCAGATTTTCTTGAAGATCGGCAATTTGAGAGACTTGTTGATTTATCTCATTCTGCAAGAGTAAGAAGAGCATGTCAATACCTTTTTGAAAGTCCCAAGCATATAACCAGTTAGACGTTTGGCACTTGGGGCTAATGTGGATCACTTTTTTCTACTGCTTATTGAAGTCCCACGGATTAATACAAGTTTTAATCATGGCACTTGGGGGCTAATGTGTGTTTGATCAAACAATACACAGGGAAAATCAACAAAGTATAGTACAGAATATAAAAGTCCCGGTTTGACTTTCTAAAGACAAACTGGCCCTTGGGGGCTACAATGCAATGAAGGTACAGAGCAAAAGATCAAACTGTTTACCTCATAGCGCTCCTTCATCAGATTTACCAAACCGGCTTCATAATCCCGGCTGGTGTAAAGCTGGTTCAAGAAACCGGAGTGAAGGTCTTGAGCAGAAAGATCAACATAGGCTGATAAATCAGTCTTCCCCTTCCCCTTGCTCATAGCAGCAAATTCATCCTTGGCAGTGTGCTTTGATAGAGCAACGGATTACGAGGCGGTATATGCGATGCGATAACAACAACATCATCATCTTTGGCCGGGCTAGATGGATTGACATTCTTAACAGAGCTTGGTGCTTTGGCAGCAGGGCTCGGCGGTCTGTTAACTGGGCTTGGCGGATCAGCAGTTGAATCCTGCTGCTCAGCAATTGGACTTGGAGGGTCATGAGGATGTTATGTATCAACATGTACATCCGGTTCAACTTCTGGCGGATTAGCATCAGCACTTGGGGTTTGTAGAGCAGAGCTGTCTATGGCAATCTCAGGATATTCGCCATCATTCTCTGGGGTTTTCTCCGGATCAACATCATCAGTAGGGTCACTGGTCTTGGCTTTCTTACTTAATCGGGCCTTGGCACTACAACATCAAAAGTTAGAGTATGACAAACCGGCACATGAAGAAACAAGATAAGGAACAATGTACTTACCCAGCGACGGTCTTGAGAGGAGGCAGCTGAGATGGTTGATGAACCGCCGGACGAGTTGGAATATGCCTGATAATTCGGGTCAGACGGATTGAGTGGGCATCGGAAGAAACCCTTCAAAGGATAAAGTTTTTTAGGAGAACAAGTCACCTCTGGACGACGTTTCCGGGTTGGTGTATCTGCTAAACCGGACGAAGTGATTTGCTGACCACTATGCCAGGTTGTGCGACGCTCTTCAACTTGTTGTGTCTTCAAAGAAAATTTTGGATCCAAATGAGCAAGGGAGGTGAGATTGGTTTACTTTCCGGACTGTACGGCAAACTCTTTGAACCGGTAAAAGATCTGAATCGGAAGAAATAAGGATTACCTCAGCATGGTCTGCATGGCTGGCCTCAGCATCATCCTGGGAATAGTCATTGTCAATAAGATGTACTAAAAAAGAACCAAGTGAGTCAAGTTCTACCTCTGCGTCTGATTCCTCATCTTCTGGCGGATCAGAAGACTCGGCGGTTTTCTTCTTGGCAACCTTCTTGGTGACCTTGCACTTTGCACGAGGAGCCCTGGTCGGTTTAGTCCGTTTCCAGAAGGAGCTGTTAGCCTGTGAAATAAAGGCAAGAAAAAGTTAGCACATGATTAATGCGGAGGCGAATCAATAAGTATTAAGTTGAACTTTACCGCTGGCGGTTTATTGGAGACGCAAAAAAGTGGCAACCCGATTTGGCTACATGCAGAGATTGGCTCATCAAGCATTTTCTTCACGGATTCAGTAATTTCAAGATCTCTCATTACTACTTCATGATATCATTGAGGGTCTTTGACGTTGCCAGTATATTCATGCATCAATCCGGGGCGGCGGCTTAAAGGCAGAATGCCCCAAGATACCCAGCAGCGGACAAGGTCAATGCCAGTCAAACCATTGGCCATGAGAGCCCGGAGCTTGGTGATTTGAGGTGCAGAGTTTTTCCGCTCCAAGGCGTACAAGCGTGAAGGTAATGGGTGACCGTTGCTAAGCCGGTGAGGACGGTAGCCCGGCAAAGGATTTTCTCCATCAGGGGCGGTGTTCCGGCAGTAAAACCAAGTCTGGTTCCAATCTTTAGGATGGCTATGATGTTTTGCATGTGGGAACTCAACTTCTTTCCTCTTCTGAATTGAAACACCACCGAGTTCTGTGTTGGGACCGTCAGAAAACTCTGTACGGCGGTTGAAGTGGAAAAAATCCCGGAACAACTCCACAGATGGCTCTTCTTGAAGGTAGACTTTGCAGAATACTTGAAAGTTGCATATACTGGACACGGAGTTCAGACTAATGTCTTGTGGATGGAGCTGGAAGCTTGCGAGGACATCGCGGAAAATTTTTGATCCGGGCGGGCTAAATCCCCGGTCTAAGTGTTGCATAAATACAATCACCTCTCCATCTTGAGGTTCAGGTGGGCATTCAGAGCCCGGGACTCGCCAGTGAAGGACCCTTTTTGAGGCTAAAGCGCCAGTGGTGATGTATCCATTGATTTGTGTCTTCGTAATCCGGGACGGAACCCAATTGCAAGCAGAGAATTGTTTGGTTATCTCGGAAGGAAACAGAAAGGTAAAGTAAAGGCCGGTTTACAAATTAAACGGATTAAGTATTATTCAATGTTAAACCGGAAAATTGTTGTTCAAGTTCAGTTGGCGGTTTAAGAGAGGGCTAATGATATATTGCGGATTGGTTATCAGAGGTTAAACCGCCCGTAGGCAGAAGGGCCTGGGTCCAAAATCTACTAAGTGTTACAAAAACAGGTTTCACAATATCGCAGTACAATTTTAGATCTACCGTGGATAACTAAAGAAAAGTTTCCCGAACCTTACAATGGTGTTAAGAGGAACAGGGAAGATCCGGACAGAGTCTGTTTTGAGCAGTAAGAAGCCACGAGATGGTGAACTATCAAAATGAATCTAGCCACAAATCAAAGCTTAGCAGGCGCATATATACACCCTTAGTAAGCGGACTAAGGAGAAGGTTGCAGCAGAACTAACGAACGGCGGCGGACATGGATGAACTCGAAAGCCTTAACAAAAATCTAGGGTTACAGGGAGGTGAACTTACCAGGGCCACTCGGCGGCGGAGGAGCGCGGCAGGATCTCGAGAACAAAAAGGGTGATGCAGCGGCCTTGGTCGGTGCAGATTCGAAGATCGACGGCGGCAGCGACGCTGGAGTTTTCGGTTGCGAGGAAGAAGACGAGGAGAAAGGGGAAGAATGGAAGTGCTCGTTGGGGTTATTTATAACAGGGAAAGGAGATAAAGACTGGTTTGAAAATCGAGGAGTCCAAAGCGGCAAGTGGCGCAGCTATCACCGTGATTTCCGGGATGACATTAATGAAGAGAATCTTTTTATTCGTTTTTTACATAGATGGCGTCATGATGATCCGTTGCTGTATCCAGAGGATGACGTCACGGCGGTTTAACAAAGTTTATAAAACAAGACGTCATGGCGGTTTACGAGAAGTAAAGGAAGATGTTCACAGGATTTTTCTAAGTACTGAAGATTGATATGAACAAATTCAAATCACTCTGGGGCCTAATGTTGGGGATATAACTATTGAGTATAAACCGCCCAGGAGGGGCCGGTTTACCCTCAACCGTATCGAAGCCCATGAAGATTCAGAAGATGGCGTTTTACTATGAAGCTTAGAGGCCCAGAGCCCAGTGGCGGATTAGGGACCATAATAGCAAACCACCATCGTTATGTAAACTTGTGTTGTAAGTTAGGAAAGGAGAGACCGAGCCGGACCCTTGTATGAGTCGGCCTCGGGACTCTGTAGACAGTCCGGGCGTCAACCTATATATATAAAGGGACGACCTGGCGGCGGTTCAGGGACAACAGACAACAACTTGAGACTTAGGCAAGCGTATTTGCTCCCTGATCATTGAAACCCAATCAATCCCATCACAACTAGACGTAGGCTTTACCTTCATCGAAGGGGCCGAACTAGTATAAAACCCCTGTGTCCCTTGTCCAGTTTAACCCCTTCAAGCTAACCCGTTGCAATGGCTCCACGACTAAGTCCTTTCATGAGGACATCTGACGTGTTAATTCCACGACATCAGCCCTAGGGGCGCACCAGGCACCCTCGTGGCCGCCTCCTCTATTGCTTGACGTCCACTCCAAGTCCCGTGGATTGCGTTTGTTCCAAAAAGATCGCTCCCAAAGGTTTCATCCTGTTTGGACTCTGTTTGATATTCCTTTTCTTCGAAACACTGAAATAGGCAAAAAAAAACAGCAATTCGGGCTGGGCCTCTGGTTAGTAGGTTAGTCCCAAAAATGATATAAAAGTGTAAAGTAAAGCCCATAAACATCCAAAACGGGTAATATAATAGCATGGAACAAACAAAAATTATAGATACGATGGAGATGTATCAGTAGTACTCTTTGTTTTGTTTTATTAAGAGCGCTGGTCTTTAATTTGTTAGAGTAATGGTTAGGTCAGCTAGCTTTGTTTAATTACTGAACTTGCTCGATTAAGAAGTATGGGTGTGTTGTAGTCTCGTTTGTGTACCCAAATTATGCAATGACGTGGATGTCCACTGTAACCAGGAAAATTCGAACCAAAATTTTTTATGTTCAAACTCATCACACACGGGTTAAGCTATCTAAATCGTTTGTGATGTTCTCATATTGAACACGGTTCTGAATAAGGGACCGTGTTTGATGACACTTTGCGCTCCGGTTTTTTCGCTGAACCGATTCAAAAAAATTGGCTTCCGCGGAAATATCTACCTCCCGGCCCCTCCCCTTTACCAAAAGCCACATTTCCACTGTTTTTGCCTTCCTTTCCAAGCTAAAACCTTCACTCCTTGCTTGCAGCGTTGCCTCCTTGTCGGCGACCCTCCTTCACGCTGCTCGGCCTCGTCTATCCAGGCAGGTAATCCACACCCGACCCCCATCCTCCTCCTCCTTCCACATCCCACATTCCCCAACCGCCGGCGCGACACCTTCCACCAAAATCACCGACCGCTCCACCAAATAAGCGCCACCCTAAGCCATGGTGCATGCAGTATAGGTAGGAGCTCAAGGAGCATTTGGCAGCGGAGAAGCAAATCACGACCGCACGTGCGGATGAGGTCGCGAAGGCTGCCATTCATGCTGACCCCCAGATCTTGGAGGAGCACCTTGCCATTTGCTAGCTATGCCGGTTAAGCATGCTCGGTTTACCCGTCGCGTGTGTTGCTCCTACCTTTCCTTAACAAATTCTAGTGAATTGTGCTATCTAATTTTACCATGCAATCTGTTGCTCTATTGTATATGTTCTATATGATGTGAAATGTGGTGCTCACTTATTGACTGTTTGGTTAGTTAGTTGTCGTCTTGAGTTAACTGTTTGGTTCAATTCTGCAAATGTGATGTTCAATTCTTCACGCTGCAATTTGTATTATCTTCCATGTGAGAAATAAATCGAATTTATCTTTACAAAATACATCAGAAACAAATACAATTGCTATATTTCGAAGTTGTCAAGCATGCTTGGTTTGGTTAATTGTCTGATCTTCTAGTATGTTATACATTGTGTAATGTGGTGCTCAGTTAACATTTGGTTCATTTGTTGTGGTGCTTAGTTAATTGTTTGGTTCAATTCTATAGTGCGATGTTCAATAGTTGTGGGTGCATTCTGTTATTGTATACCATGTGAGAAGTAAATCGAATTTGGCTATACTAAATACATGAGAAACAAATACAATTGCTATATTTCCAAGTTGTTAAGCATGCTTGGTTTGGTTAACTATCTGATCTTCTATTAGGAGTATGTTATATTGTGCAATGTGGTGCTCAGTTAACTTTTGGTTCATTTGTTGTGGTGTTTAATTAACTATTTGGTTCAATTCTGCAATGCGATGTTCAATTGTTGTGGGTGCATTTTGTTATTGTATACCATGTGAGAAATAAATTGAATTTTGTTGTACTAAATACATGAGAAACAAATACAATTGCTATATTTCCAAGTTGTTAAGCATGCTTGGTTTGGTTAACTGCCTGATCTTCTATTAGGAGTATGTTATGTTGTGCAATGTGGTGCTCAGTTAATGTTTGATTCATTTGTTGTGGTGTTTAGTTAACTACTTGGTTCAATTGCCGTGGGTAGAATTTTGTATTGTTGTGCATGTGAGGAATAAATTGAATTTCGCTGCACTTAATACATGAGAAACATATACAAGTGTTATATTTCCTAGTTATTAATCATGCTTGGTTTGGATAAATGGGCTTTCCATGTGGCTTGAAATAACCTGATGAATCTACAATGTGCTTATTTTTCATCAACATATTTTACTGATAGCATGCAAACCCTCACTTAACGTGATGACTAACTACCTTATATGTGTTGGAGGGAAACAACGGGAAGCATTGCGGTTTACAATCGAGGTTAGCACATGCATGGTCCGTTGTCTAATAGCACATTATTGTGCACTTGCAGGAACCATTCTAATATTTAGGTTTTTAACAATTTGGTCTTGCACATGTAGGTCCTGATGTCAGAGGTTTTGACCCACTGTTCGACCCTTTTTGCATATGGGGAAATGAGTTGTCCATGAATATCAATCAAGTCAAGAAACTCAAAAAGATTGTTAGGATAAAGAAATTAGCGACAAAAAACAACAAGATCTTTGTCTGCATAATGAAGAAGACATCAGTTCACTACAAGATGGTACTAACTATTATACCTTGCCATTTTTATTCCTTTGCCCCATTTCCAATATAGAGAAGATATTTATGCACATCCTTGTTTTCAAGCCTTTCTAAAGCAGTTCACCGATGATTACCTCTCAAACCACCTCTACGGTCAGGAGGCGAGGAAGCTTTTCATACAACACCCACAATTGAATATTGAAGTGTTCCTAAAGAGGACGAAGGATGGACAGTCAATCATCCACAAGCACTGGCCAAAAGTTGCAAATACCTTCAACATCAATGAAGGCTCAATATTCGCCTTCCGCTTTAGCAGTTTTCTAGATTGGATGCATTTGTCTATGTACTTTCCATGATGCTAATTTTGAAAGGTTCTAGATGTTGCATGTGAAACTTGGTGCTGTGCAGTTGTGTAATGGGGTAGCTGAGTGCTGAAGCTATATGGTGTTGTACTATGATGTATTTCAATTATGAAATCCTCCTTCCTTTATATGGAAATGAAATATATTGTGTGATTAATATAAATGTAAATTAGATTAATAAATGGATTATTAATAATAGGGCAATTAGCCTGCTAATGGCCAATTAGCCTGCCAATTGGGGTTTTCTATTGCAAACGGTATTGACAAGACACCGTGGGCGATGACCTCGGCCAACAAACACAGTTTCTAGGAATAAACCGTGTTGGATCAATGAACAATCACATACGACATCCTCTTGAAAACTGTTTGAGTTTGGCCACCTTGCACAAACGTTTACCACATAAAAATTGTGTGTGATGGACAGCCTTTGCCACACAGTTTCTTCTACGCACCGTGTGTGTTGCATTCAATAATGCAAATGATAAAATTGTTAATATCGTGTGCAATGGCAATGCTATCACAAATGATTTCATGGGGAAAATTGTGTGTGATTGATACGTCTCCAACGTATCTATAATTTATGAAGCATTCATGCTATTTTATTATCTGTTTTGAGTGATTACGGGCTTTATTATACACTTTTATATTACTTTTAGGACTAACCTATTAACCGGAGGCCCGGCCCATATTGTTGTTTTATTGCATGTTTCAGTATTTCGAAGAAAGGGAATATCAAACGGAGTCCAAACGGAATGAAACCTTCGGGAGCGTGATTTTTGGAAAGAATATGATCCGGGAGACTTGGAGTTCAAGCCAGGGAAGGCTCGAGGAAGCCAGGAGATAGGACGGCGCGCCCACCCCCTCTGCGCGCCCCCTGTCTCCTGGGCCCCTCGAGGCTCCCCCGACCGACTTTTTTCGCCTATATAAGTCCACGTACCCTAAAAACATCGACACAGAAGATAGATCAGGAGTTCTGCCGCCGCAAACCTCTGTAGCCACCAAAACCCTCTCGTGAGCCCGTTCCGGCACCCTGCCAGAGGGGGGATCCCTCACCGGTGGCCATCTTCATCATCCCGGCGCTCTCCATGACGAGGAGGGAGTAGTTCACCCTCGAGGCCGAGGGTATGTACCAGTAGCTATGTGTTTGATATCTTTCTCTCGTGTTCTCTCTATGGCACGATCTTGATGTATCGCGAGCTTTGCTATTATAGTTGGATCTTATGATGTTTATCCCCCTCTACTCTCTTGTGGGAATTGAGTTTTCCTCTTGAAGTTATCTTATCGGATTGAGTCTTTAAGGATTTGAGAACACTTGATGTATGTCTTGCCGCGTTTATCTGTGGTGACAATGGGATATTCATGTGATCCACTTCATGTATATTTTTGTGATCAACTTGTGGGTTCCACCCATGAACCTATGCATAGGGGTTGGCACACGTTTTCGTCTTGACTCTTCGGTAGAAACTTTGGGGCACTCTTTGAAGTACTTTGTGTTGGTTGAATAGATAAATCTGAGATTGTGTGATGCATATCGTATAATCATGCCCACGGATACTTGAGGTGATAATGGAGTATCTAGGTGACATTAGAGTTTTGGTTGATTTGTGTCTTAAGGTGTTATTCTAGTATGAACTCTTGAATCGATTGATCCGAAAGAATAACTTTGAGGTGGTTTCGTACCCTACCATAATCTCTTCGTTTGTTCTCCACTATTAGTGGCTTTGGAGTGACTCTTTGTTGCATGTTGAGGGATTGTTATATGATCTATCTATGTTATTATTGTTGAGAGAACTTGCACTAGTGAAAGTATGAACCCTATGCCTTGTTTCCTATCATTGCAATACCATTTACGCTCACTTTTATCATTAGTTATCTTGCTTATTTTATATTTTCAGATTACAAAAACCCATATCTACCATCCATACTGCACTTGTATCACCATCTCTTCGCCGAACTAGTGCACCTATACAATTTACCATTGTATTGGGTGTGTTGGGGACACAAGAGACTCTTTGTTATTTGGTTGCAAGGTTGTTTGAGAGAGACCATCTTCATCCTCGCCTCCACGGATTGATAAATCTTAGGTCATCCACTTGAGGAAATTTGCTCTTGTCCTACAAACTGTGCACTTGCGGGCCCAACAACGTCTACAAGAAGAAGGTTGTGTAGTAGACATCAAGCTCTTTTCTGGCGCCGTTGCCGGGGAGGTGAGTGCTTGAAGGTATATCTTTAGATCTTGCAATCGAATCTTTTTGTTTCTTGTTTTATCACTAATTTAGTTTATTAAAAAACTACAAAAAATGGAGGTAAGTTTGTCTCATATGCTTCGTCTTTTTAATATCTTTCGTGAGTTTGATGAAAAGGAAAATTGTGCTCAAGTGTTAGAAGAAGAAATCTATAGAATGTTTGATACTAAATCTTTGAATGATGAGCATGATTACAATGTTGTTAGTATGAACTCTTTGAATATCCATAGTACTAATGATGATTGCACTAGTTATGATGAAAATATCTCTTATAAGCATGTTGATTTTTGTGGAGTAGATTGGGTTTGCAAGTATACACCAAATAGGGAAAATAGATACTGCAAGAGGCATAAGTATTCAGAAACTAAAGGGTTGCAAGTCTTGATGTTTGTGCTGAAAAATTCAATCGCGCTCCTTGTGAACTTGGCAATGAACATGGCCATTTAAATCTCCAATGCAAATTGTTTCATGATCGAATCGTGTCCAAAAATTGTGATAACTTGATTACGCTTGGGCATAATAAAGAGCTTATTCTTCTTTTGCGGTATGAAGAAATGAAACGTATAACTGAGGGTATTCCAAAATTTAACCTTGATAGATTTCTTGATTTTGATCTAGAGAAGATTTATATGTATTGTACGGTGAATTGCATTGAAAATCCTTATATTGCCAATTACCTAAAGAAAAGAAAGCAAATAGAGGATGATGAGAATACTAATGAAAGGGAAGAGACTTCCTAATATCCTCCTATTATTTCTTATGATGAATCAGGTAACGAGGAGGAGCTTTCTATTCAACCAATCTCATCAATAAGGAGCTCAAAGAAGAAGGTTGAACCCACACATAATGTGAAGAAGAAAAAGAAAAGAAGGAGTAACAAAGGTAAAAAGGTATCTCTATCAAATGAAGTTGCTCCTACTACTCATCGTGATGATGATAATTGCTATGCTATTGGTGCTATCCATACTATTAATGATGAGAGTGACTATGCTTATGATATGAAAAGGCCCAAGCTTGGGGAAGCTATGTTTGATGAGGATGACATATTTGAGAATATATTTGCTGAAATTAATGTTTGTCCCAAGCTTGGGGATGCTACATTTAATGAAGATGATATTTTTAGCATCCCAAGTTTTGATATGCAAAGTTGTTATGATGATAGCATGCCTCTTACCTATGATGATTATATTGATGAAAGTGGGTTTGGAAGAGTGTCAACTTTAGAAAGTAGTGATACCACTATTTTGGAGGATGTTGAATTTTATTGTGATGAATACGAAAGTGGATTTGGAAGAGTGTCAACTTTATTTAGTGATTCCACTATCTTGAGAGAGGTTTCAATCGATTATGATGACAACGAAGTTGCTACTTATGATGATTATTGTGATGAAACTTATGCTATAAAAAGTAGTGATGATTATATTTATAAAACTTGTCATGATTATGATTACCCTTTTTCTAAACATTACTATTTTTATGTGGAAACAATTTGTAGTATTCAAGTCTCTTATGATACTCCCACTATTCCGAATGAGAAGGATATTGCTTATGTGGAGAGTAGTAAAATTTATATGCTTGTAGATCATGAAAAGAATGCTTTAGGTGCTGGTTATATTGTTGAATTCATTCATGATGCTAATGAAAATTATTATGAGAGAGGAACATATGCTTGTAGGAATTGCAATAGTATCAAGTTTCCTCTATATGTGTTGAAAATCTTAAAGTTATGCTTGTTTTACCTTCCTATGCTAGTTGATTATTGTTCCCATAAGTTGTTTTCACACAAGATCCCTATGCATAGGAAGTGGGTTAGGCTTAAATGTGCTAGTCATATGCTTCATGATGCTCCCGTTATGTTTCAATTCTTATCTTTTATGTGAGCATCATTGTCATCATCATGCCTAGCTAGAAAGGCATTAAAGAAAAGCGCTTGTTGGGAGACAACCCAATATTTATACTTACTGTTTTTGTGTGTTCACATGATTATTCTACTGTAGTAATCATGTTTTATAACTTTTGTTTCAATAAATTGCCAAGTAAGACCTTTAGGATAGCTTACGATTTTTTGTGTGTTGATCCTGCTGAGAATCAGAAACTTTTTCACCCAGTAAATTAGTTTTGTTAATTCACAGAAACGTGATTCTGATCTGATTCTTTTTTATCTCGATTGGTACACAAATTTCTTAGGACTTCCTATTTTGGTAGGATTTTTGTACTTCCATAAGTATACGTTTGCTACAGATTACTCCCTCCGTCCCGAAAAACATGTCGCGAGGTCATTTTTTCAGTTTAGTCCTTGTCATTCTCCCGACCAAACCCGCGGTCCTCGTCCTTCCTCAGTCTTCTCCGACGCCGGCCGATTTGGTCGCCCCGCCCCCGCCGCCCCACGCCGCCTCCGCCTTGCTTCCCTCCCGCCTCCCCACACCGGCGCCATGTTCTCCTCCCCTCCGACCGCCGCCTCGTTCCCCTTTGCCCGCCACCTTGTTCCCCTTCGCTCGCCGCCCGTGAAGGTTCAATTTTGGAGACCACCATTTGCAGTCCTCGCTCTCCTTCCACCTGTGCTCGTCGTCGACCACCTCCTCTCCATCGACCGTGAAGATCGTCCCTCCATGGGCGTCGTCGACTGAAACCTTTGGGAAGCACGGGTGCCCTTCTCCAATCATGAGACGGTGCCTTCCTAACGGCGCTCCGTCCGACGGAGCCGTCCTTCCCGAGGGTGGCGAGCCGAGCTGGCACTGCCTTCGTCGACCCCTCCTCGCCAGTATGGCTGCCTCACTGGCCGTCAACCTCATCCACTACTACTGAGCGAAGGTGAGGATGCTTGCTGAATCCCCACAATGTC
This sequence comes from Aegilops speltoides, assembly GCA_021437245.1. Taxonomy (NCBI): domain Eukaryota; kingdom Viridiplantae; phylum Streptophyta; class Magnoliopsida; order Poales; family Poaceae; genus Aegilops; species Aegilops speltoides. The sequence continues at coordinate 401,290,726 of CM038143.1, forward strand.
AAAACTGAAAATTTTAGTCTTGTACTCACATGTGAATCACTCCATTTTGGGCAATTTTGTGGAATTTTGAAACATTTACTCCATTTTGGGACACACGCAGGTGGGATTCAATGTACTCTTAACTGCTTCAAAATGTAGGGCATTTTGGGACACACGCAGTGTGCATTTTGTGGAATTTTCAGTTTGTAAAATTGGAGTATTGAAGAAGTGTATTTTCCATTTTGAAACTAAAATAAACCGTATGTTACGCATTACGTATGTTGATTATCAATTCTGTTTCCACTAAATTTTGATCGGTGACTATAGCACAATATTCAGTTTCCACTTTGTAAATTCAGTTAACACATTTGCTCCTTTTAAATTCAGGTAACACATTTAACACTTGGTAAATTCAGTTAACTCAAGGCTAAAGACAATCTACCAAGGCTAAAGCATATCTTGACATGAAAGCGACAATAATGGAGCCATGGAGCAGCAAACAACTCAAGGTCATGGATCATCTCTCTTGCCTTGTGCAGCTTGCTCTGTCTCAAAGCATCTAAATTTTCCATTAGTTGATAGCAGCACGAGTTATGAGTCTCATACAATTTTCATCATCCTAATAAGAGTATCATCAATTTGCCAAGTGTTGCTGTTTTCTTGATTCTTCTTCAATTGCTTGCTTGTAAAGAATCTGTCGCAGTTTTATTTTTCATGGTTATCTTGTCGCCACCCATGCGGGTCCTTTGAAAATCAGATCGTCCTACTCCAATATCATGGGCTTTCACAAAGACAAGTACTCCAATGAGAAATAGCGCCTAAAGAACAAGGTATGTGTGATAAAATCATCGTGCTTGGTGCATTTGTCGTCCCATCACTACTAAAGCTGAATTGAAATTCTTAGAACAGAGCCCACGTTTGTAAATGTATAAAAGGACTCACCGGTATATCTTGATAGCTAATTAGCCAGGACCATGAGATGGATTAATCCGATTGCTACCCTCTCATTATCTAATCTATCCATGTTATGACTGCATATTTATTCTTGTACCAAACATGTCCTTTGCATATCTGTTTTTGTTATGCCAATAATTTGATAAATTAGAATATCTGATAGTACTCTTTGTGACTATTCTTGAGATGGTCTTTCTTATTTTAGCTGATCCATCCCATGTGATATGCTAGATTCTTGTCATCCTTGTCCTTTTATTTGTTCCATGCTAAATGGACCTCTCATTAGTTGTTGTAGTTCTCAAGCAAATATTTCAGTCCACTAACCCAAATTAATTCAAATAACTAAAATTAATCCAAATCAATTCAAATAAATCAAAATAACCCAAATTAATTGAATAACCCAGATAATTCAATTAATCCAAATAACCCAGATAATTCCAATAAATTCCAACAAGGAGTTGATATACAAGGATTAGACAAGGCATACACAGGGGCATGACATAAGGGCATCTTTGTCCCCTCTTGACACAAGATTACACAAGACACACACAAGGAGCACCTAACTACATGACATAAGGGCCTCTTTGTCCCTTCTTGACTACATTCTTTCTCTGGCCACTTCTTCCCTTCCCTTCCCTTTACTTTTCTTTCTTTTCCCTTCTCTAGCCAATTCTTTCCTTTCATTTTCTTTTCCTATTGCAATTTCCATTTCTTCTATAATGGCCCTAGTATCAATAACTACCCGACTGTCGCAATATACACTGATGATTTCCCTGCCAGCATTCTGAATGCGATCCTTGTGCAAGTGTGGCAACTTATATTGATTTCCTCCTTTGTCTTTCATAACTTCAAACATAAGCGCTTCTAATGTGATAAAGCTTACATGCAACTTGTCGGGATCGTAGTTCTCGAATTCCTCTTCCACACCACATGCAGTTCTGGATGTTTGTGGTGACTGCAATCGGTTAGAGGCGGAGAGAGGTATGGAAGCAGAGGTCCAAACAATTTAACTCAGGGCTATTTGGGGGCTGTTGTAGCAATCGGATGTCAAGATCAGTTTGTTCCACTGACTTCTAAAAGCTACATCATTGGGAAGGACATGGGGCTTTGCATTATCTGTTGGATGAATATTGTTGCTCCCTCGTCATCGTCGGGCCACTTGTCCTGAATTGCGGGATAACCTTATTGATTAGATAATCTCGCACACAGGTCTAGTTACTTTCACCGATGTCAACACTTTTGTTCCCTTTGTTCTGTTATGACTTGTCCGCTTCGCCTCGGTCTCTTCAACGAATGCCCAAATGCCAATCTTCCCGTCAATGTTAGCTCCCCTCATTGTTATATCGAGGCTTGGCAACAGCTGTTAAGAACATCACCTTCCCAATCTGTGAGTGTTTGACACGGTGCGCTTGCTCAGTTCTCTGGAAGTACATAGTAACTATTCTTCACTCTCGTCATGTCAAACCACTTCTCATCGATGTGAACCATATTCGTCATTGGTTTAAACATAGCCCGAGAAGTTGAGATTGAATTGTCATCGACCATGGACATACAAAATTTCAATCTCGCAAGCTTGTTCTCTAGCTTGAGGTGAGGCTTCATGGTGCTTGTGATGCGGTTGAGCTCATTCAGCTGGAACCTCTTATGTAGGGTCGATCGGGCCACACCTAGAGACCGTGCCAGAGATCGAATTGTCCTTCTTTTATTTAGTGGGATTGTTGAGGTCCTCTCTAGATCCAGCTCCTTTCTCTTTCGGCCAGACCTTCCTGGCTTCTTGCTTGAGACATCTACTTCTTTGCCATCGGCAATTTGCTTTTTGGCTTCTTCCCAGATTCTTTCAACAGATCGTACACTTATGTCCAACAAGTTTGAGACTAGCAGCTTGTCGTCTGGTTGAACAGACCCATCTCTGAGCTCGATTACCAGCAAGGCAAAGTAAACACCATGTCTCTCCTTATCGACAATTCTCTTCTTTTCTCTTGAAGTATCCAATTCATAACTTCATCCTCTTCCTCTTGAGCTTCATTCTCTTGAGCTTCATCTTCTTGAGGCATCAATTCATAGCTTCATCGTCTTCCTCTTGAGGCATCAAGTTCAAATCCATATCTCCATTCTACGCCACTTGAGGTTCCTCCTCTCCAGGACCCAATTCAAATTAATGCCTTCATCGTCTTCCTCTTGAGGCATCAAGTTCAAATCAATGGTTTCATGTTCTTCCTCTTGAGGCATCAAGTTCAAATCCATATTTATGTGTTCTGTCATCAATGACAAAAGATGAGTACACCATGGTACCATAACAAGAATATACACACACAAAATGAGTATGCAAGTCAAACAAGAAATAGGTGCCATGGCACCATTTCTAGTTTAGTTGCCACGATAGCCAAACAAGAAATGGTGCCATGGGACCATTTCTACAAATAACTGCCATGGAATCATTTATAGAAAGGCTGCCATGGTAGCCAAACACTTTGCTCTAACCATAAGCCATTTTCTCTAGTAAGAGTAGTTCACGAATTTTAAGTTTTGCTGAATTTTACTTGCTCATAGTACCATGCCTATGGTAGAAAAGTGTCAAGAAAAATATACTCCTGTCAATAGAATCAAAACTGATTTATTACCTTTGCATATAAACTACTCCTAGTGAAACTACAACACATTCCAATCAATTTATGTTTGCTTATTTTTGTTTTTCTCTCTACAGAAATACTTTGGCATGGTACAGTTTGACCATCCACAGGACCAAATCAGTTAACCTACTCCCTTTAGTCTGCATCAAGGTATAGATCTTTTAACTGAATTTTAACGATCGGTGATGTTTTCACCGACATCACAAGTTAAATGTTTCCTTGCATGTTCAACTGAATTATGGCGAGTTTAGATATTTAGCAAAATTATGACTGTCAACATACTTTATTAAGTAATGTGTAAAAGATCGGTGTATATCTCATAAGATGTTTATTTTGTGGAGATTGACCATCCTATATGGAAAACAATTGGACTAGTTACAAGCCCTTGTGGGGGTGTCCATGTTACGCCAAAAGTCTCTAGCTCCTCTTGATTTCCTCCTAGATTTTGATTTCGAAGTTAAACTAAAGCAAAATTTGTTAATGCATTTAGAATTTTAGAATGACTGAATTTTCAGCCAAGTTTGTTTACGAGCAGTAGTGACATGGAGTAGTGTAGTGGTCTGTAGTGACCAAATTTTCAAATACTCTCTGTAAGTTGGTGAAAATACCCTTATATACTCTTACAACCTGGGATTGCAATTGCAATTGCTGTAGTTGATAAAGCTAGATTGATTACAACCTGTAGGCCTTTTTACTAAAGCTAGATTGCAATTTTCCTTACTATTGTTAGTTGTTGAACTCTGTACTCATGTGCCATGCATAAATAGTGTTATCTTGAATGGTGATCTAAGTCACATATCTTACGAGTTAATTTTGATACAGCAAGCAACAACATGACGAAGAGATTACAACAACAACGATCGCTCTGAGATCAATCGGCGGGGAAGAACAACGAAGACCAGAGATTGTCTTGTACCTTCTTCTTCGAGAAGATCGTGACGAAGAACAAAGAAGTCAAGACGAGCACGAGCTCCACCAGCAAGCATGCAGCGTGGGCGGCGTACACGCACCGGCGTTGGTGATACTCAATGGCAGCGGCGCGGTTTTGGTCGCGGAGGAGCTTCGACGAGCTCCAATGGCAGCAAGCGGCAGACCACCACGGCCAAAGCGAACCAGCAACCAATCGGCAGGAGAAAAGTGACTGAAGGACGGAAGATCACCCAGAAGCTGTTGAGCCGCTCGGGAAACTAGAGGAGGAGCGAGGGCGCTGAGCTCGCAGCGGAATTGGCGGCCGGAGTGGGAGGAGGCGGATCGATTCCGTCAATCAGCGGCTTCCAGCAAGCGTGGCTCAAGGAGGCGAGGTATCGGCGAGGCGGAGCTCCTAGTATGCTCGGGAGGGACCGAGGAGGTGCGACGGCGCCGAGCCTGTCAGGCGGACGCCGCTGCCGGAGGGAGGAGGCAGGCTCGTTTTGGAGTGGGGGCAGCTCTGTGCGGAAGCAGTGGCGGCAGCGGGGAGAATCTGCAGGATAAGATGCAAGAATGGCGGGAGCTCCACCGGCGGCGTGGCAGGAGCTCCACTGCTGGAGCCGGCGGCGGCAGGATCTTCCCACGACTTGGACCTGCGTGCGGGTTGCTTTGAGAGAATTCAAAGTTGCGGGAGGGTGTTTTTGTAAAAAATGCGGTAGTTCAAATTTGAAACCCCCTGCGACATGTTTTTTGGGACGGAGGGAGTACTACAGACTGTTCTGTTTTTGACAGATTCTGTTTTCTATGTGTTGTTTGCTTATTTTGATGAATCTATGAGTAGTATCGGAGTGTATGAACCATAGAGAAGTTAGAATACAGTAGATATTACATCAATATGAATTTAGAATGATTTCATTACAGTACCTAAGTGGTGGTTTTCTTTTCTTATACTAACGGAGCTTACGAGTTTTCTGTTGAGTTTTCTGTTGTGGAGTTTTCAAGTTTTGGGTAAAGATTCGATGGACTATGGAATAAGGAGTGGCAAGAGCCTAAGCTTGGAGATTCCCAAGGCACCCCAAGGTAATATTCAAGGACAACCAAGATACTAAGCTTGGGGATGCCCCGGATGGCATCCCCTCTTTCGTCTTTGTTCATCGGTAACTTTACTTGGAACTATACTTTTATTCACCACATGATATGTGTTTTGCTTGGAGCGTCATTTTATTTTGTTAGTATTTGCTTGATGTTATTTATAATAATGTTTTGCATCTTTAGTTTCAATAAAAATGTCAAGGATAGCCTTTGCCATGCTTATTTTGCTAGTGTACATGTTGCTGTTTGAAAACAGAAAGTTTACTGCTGTTGCAAAAATTTCATAGAAAAGTCCGAGAATGATATAATGTTGAAACCTTTTGCATAATAAGCTCTGATAAATTTACTACAGTGTGAATTTTCTCTCATAATTTTTGGAATTAGGGAAGTATTGATACTCTTGCATACTTTACAGACTATACTGTTTTGGCAGATTGCTGTTATGTTTGCGTTGTTTGCATATGTTTGCTTGTTTAATGATTCTATTTGAGGATAGGAGTGTTAAATATGCAGGCGCATTTAGTATGCAATGTTGAATAATAATTTTAGTGATTTGTTACAGTAGAAAATGATAAGGTTTTGCATTGGTTTATACTAACCTATCTCACGAGTTCTTGTTGAGTTTGGTGTGGATGTAGCTTTTGATAAAAAGAGAAACCATGATATGAGAGGAATTAAGGATACACAAAAGTTCCATATTGGGGATGCCCAAGGCACACCAAGATAATATTTCAAGAAGTCTCAAGCATCTAAGCTTGGGGATGCCCCGGTAGGCATCCCACCTTTCTTCTTCATCAACTATCGGTTAGTATCGGTTGAACCTAAGTTTTTGCTTCTTCAAATGAGTTGTGATATCCTTGCAATGTCATTTTATTTTGTTTTGCTTGCTGTTTGAATACAATACCAAGATCTGAAATCCTTAAATGAGATAGAGTCTTCACATAGTTACATAATTATTTAGCTACTCATTGCTCTTCACTTATATCTTGTTGGAGTAGTTTGTCATTTACTCGTGTGCTTCACTTTTATCCTATGAGTAAATGGTTGAATGAGTTGAATGTCATAAATCTGAAATTCTATATGTTTCATATGCTTACCCCGTTGGGAGTAATGACTTCACATCTAAGAAGTAGAGGTTGTAAATTTATTGAAGGTTAGCAAGCATTGTATTGGTCATTTGAACAATTCATGAAAGAATATTGAAGGAAGAGAGATTTCACATATAAATATACTATCTTAGACATCTTTTATAATTGTGAGCACTCATTAAGTATGACATGCTAAAGAGTTGATGTTGGACAAGGAAGACAACGTAATGGGTTATGTTTTCTCACATATCAGTTAAAGTATATTGTCATGGATCATTCAAACATGTTGAGCTTGCCTTTCCCCCTCATGCTAGCCAAATTCCTTGCACCAAGTAGAGATACTACTTGTGCTTCCAAATATCCTTAAACCCAGCCATGAGAGTCCACCATACCTACCTATGGATTGAGTAAGATCCTTCAAGTAAGTTGTCATCGGTGCAAGCAATAAAAATTGCTCTCTAAATATGTATGATCTATTAGTGTGAAGAAACTAAGCTTTATACGATCTTGTTATGGAAGCAATAAAAGCGACGGACTACATAATAAAGGTCCATATACAAGTGGCAATATAAAGTGACGTTCTTTTGCATTAAGATTTTGTGCATCCAACCATAAAAGCGCATCACAACCTCTGCTTCCCTCTGCGAAGGGCCTATCTTTTACTTTATGTCTTTTACTTTATGCAGGAGTCAAGGTGATCTTTACCTTTCCCTTTTTCATTTTATCCTTTGGCAAGCACCTCGTGTTGGAAAGATCTTGATATATATATCCAATTGGATGTAAGTTAGCATGAACTATTATTGTTGACATCACCCAAAGGTGAATACGTTGGGAGGCAACACTATAAGCCCCTATCTTTCTCAGTGTCCGATTAAAACTCTATAACCACAAGTATTGCGTGAGTGTTAGCAATTGTATAAGACTATATGATAGTTGAGTATGTGGAGTTTGCTAAATTAAAGCTCTGACATAGACCGTTCCTGGAAATAAGATGAATTGCAATTGTTTGATGACTGATAATGAAGTTTGCTAGTTTTTGGTCTATGCTTTAACATGTGAATAGCTTGTTACTTGATCTTGAGAAGTTTTATGAGATGAACTACTGTTATGACATAAAATCATGCTGGAAAAGGTGATTGAAATTATCATTGATCAAACTTGTGCACCTTCTAGCATCCACACTTCATAAATTCTTTCTTTTATCATTTACCTACTCGAGGACGAGCAGGAATTAAGCTTAGGGATCTTGTCGTCTCCAACGTATCTATAATTTATGAAGCATTCATGCTATTTTATTATCTGTTTTGAATGATTACGGGCTTTATTATACACTTTTATATTACTTTTAGGACTAACCTATTAACCGGAGGCCCGGCCCATATTGCTGTTTTATTGCCTGTTTCAGTATTTTGAAGAAAAGGAATATCAAACAGAGTCCAAACGGAATGAAACCTTCGGGAGCGTGATTTTTGGAAAGGATATGATCCGGGAGACTTGGGTTCAAGCCAGGGAAGGCTCGAGGAAGCTAGGAGATAGGAGGACGCGCCCATCCCCTCTACGTCTGCCCCTGTCTCCTAGGCCCCTCGAGGCTCCCCCGACCGACTTCTTTCGCCTGTATAAGTCCACATACCCTAAAAACATCGACACAGAAGATAGATCGGGAGTTCCGCCGCCGCAAGCCTCTGTAGCCACCAAAACCCTCTCGGGCCTGTTAGGCACCACTGGGGGGGATCCTCACCGTGGCCATCTTCATCATCCGGCGCTCTCCATGACGAGGAGGAGTAGTTCACCCTCGGGGCTGAGGGTATGTACCAAGTAGCTATGTGTTTGATCTCTCTCTCGTGTGTCTCTCTATGGCACGATCTTGATGTATCATGAGCTTTGCTATTATAGTTGGATCTTATGATGTTTCTCCCCCTCTACTCTCTTGTGATGAATTGATTTTTCCTCTTGAAGTTATCTTATCGGATTGAGTCTTTAAGGATTTGAGAACACTTGATGTATGTCTTGCCGTGTTTATCTGTGGTGACAATGGGATATTCCTGTGATCCACTTGATGTATGTTTTGGTGATCAACTTGCGGGTTCCGCCCATGAACCTATGCATAGGGGTTGGCACACGTTTTCGTCTTGACTCTCCGATAGAAACTTTGGGGCACTCTTTGAAGTACTTTGTGTTGGTTGAATAGATGAATCTGAGATTGTGTGATGCATATCGTATAATCATGCCCACGGATACTTGAGGTGACAATGGAGTATCTAGGTGACATTAGGGTTTTGGTTGATTTGTGTCTTAAGGTGTTATTCTAGTACGAACTCTTGAATAAATTGATCCGAAAGAATAACTTTGAGGTGGTTTCGTACCCTACCATAATCTATTCGTTTGTTCTCCGCTATTAGTGGCTTTGGGGTGACTCTTTGCATGTTGAGGGATTGTTATATGATCTATCTATGTTATTATTGTTGAGAGAACTTGCACTAGTGAAAGTATGAACCCTATGCCTTGTTTCCTATCATTGCAATACCGTTTACGCTCGCTTTTATCATTAGTTACCTTGCTGTTTTTATATTCAGATTACAAAAACCCATATCTACCATCCATACTGCACGTGTATCACCATCTCTTCGCCGAACTAGTGCACCTATACAATTTACCATTGTATTGGGTGTGTTGGGGACACAAGAGACTCTTTGTTATTTGGTTGCAGGGTTGTTTAGGAGAGACCATCTTCATCCTACGCCTTCCACGGATTGATAAACCTTAGGTCATCCACTTGAGGGAAATTTGCTACTGTCCTACAAACCTGTGCACTTGCAGGCCCAACAACGTCTACAAGAAGAAGGTTGTGTAGTAGACATCAGTGATGTACCTGCGAAGGGAAACATTTTCCTTGGAGCGACTGTGCGGGATGTATATACGAACAGAAATGTTTAGCGAGGACCTATTGTATATACGATTTCGCATGTATAATTGTATTTTTTAGCACTACTGTATGTATAACCATATTTGATCGCTCATCGGTCACACATGACCTCATTTTGCCGAGCGTGAGTGCCAGGAGGGCATATCACTGACGGTTTCTGGGTCGTGTTGGAAGGACCCCCCCTATTGCAGTCACTCACTAGGCGATGGTTCAGAACACCGTTGCGGAAAGGGGTTAAAAACCGTTTGTATAGCACCTTGTTGTACCAGTGAGAGTACGGCGGTAATAGGGATGCCCAGTCCCGAAATGAAAAAGAAATTTACTTTATGTTGTCAAATAATAAATTCCTTGGAAAGTTTTGGTATGGAAGGCACCCGTGGATACGGGTAGCCATGGATTGTGAAAGAATGCTGGAAAGAGGAATAAACTTTATTTTATGTTTGGGAACCACCTATGATATATCTAGCATGGAAAGTGCTGGGAATTACTCGGTCGTTTTCACCGATGGGTAATGCCTCTCAAAAAAATCTCTCAATTTTTGCTTTGAGCTCTGGCATCTCTACAAATCCCTACTTCCCTCTGCGAAGGGCCTATCTATTTACTTTATGCAATTTTTATTTTTATTTGAGTCTCCATCTTCTCTTATAAAGCACCAACTATGGGGCACTATGATCATACTTGAGCATTGGATGTAGCTAATACGCGAGTGTGTTTCATGAATGGAATAATGATTGAGCATGATGGGCTAGGGATAACTTTCTTTAGTGTTGATATTTTGAAAGACATGGTTGCTTATTGATATGCTTGAGTATTGAGATCTTCATGTCAAAACTAGACTATTACTTTGAACCATATAAAAGTTCAAACGTCCATGCTACAAAAGAAAAGAATATGTGATCAACATGTTAGGCAGCATTCCACATCAAAAATTCTGTTTTTATCATTTACCTATTCAAGGACGAGCAGGAATTAAGCTTGGAGATGCTGATACATCTCCAACCTATCTATAATTTTTTGATTGTCCAATGCTATTATATTATCATTCTTGGATGTTTTAAAATCATTTTGTAGCAATTTTATATCATTTTTTGGGACTAACCTATTGACATAGTGCCCAGTCCCAATTGTTGTTTTTTGCTCGGTATCAGACGAAGTCCAAACGCAGCGAAACTTTTTGGAGATTTTTTCTGGACCAGAAGACACCATGTGGGCCAAGAAAGTACCATAGGGGAGGCATGTGGTGAGCACAACCCACCAGGCGCGCCCAGGGGGATTGTGCCCCCATGGAGCCCTCCTGCACCGCCTCTTCGCCCTATAAATTCCCAAATATTCCAGAAACCCTAGGGGAGTTGACGAAACACAATTCCAGCCGCCGGAAGTTCCAGAACCACGAGATCCTGTCTAACACCATCATGGAGGGGTTCATCATCCTCATTGGTGCCTCTCTGATGATGCGTGAGTAGTCCACCATAGACCTAAGGGTCCGTAGGCAGTAGCTAGATGGCTTCCTCTCTCTCTTTTGATTCTCAATACAATGGTCTCTTGGAGATCTATTTGATGTAACTCTTTTTTTTGCAGTGTGTTTGTTGAGATCCGATGAACTTTGAGTTTATGATCAAATCTATATCCACGAATATTATTTGAGTCTTCTTTGATCTCTTATATGCATGATTATTTATAGCCTCGTATTTCTTCTTCGAATCTTTGGTTTAGTTAGGCCAACTAGATCGATTTTTCTTGCCATGGGAAGAGGTGCTTTGTGATGGGTTTGATCTTGTGGTGTTCTTTCCCAGTGACAGAAGGGGTAGCAAGACACGCATGTATCGCTGCTATTAAGGATAACACGATGGGGGCTATTCCTACATGAATAGAACTCATCTACATCATGTCATCATTCTTATTGCATTACTCCGTTTCTCCATGAACTTAATACACTAGATGCATGTTGGATAGCGATCGATATGTGGAGTAATAGTAGTAGATGCAGGCAGGAGTCGGTCTACTAATCTTGGACATGATGCCTATATATTGATCGTTGCCTTGGATATCATCATAATTATACGATCTTCTATCAATTGCCCAACAGTAATTTGTTTGCCCACCGTGTGCCATTTCTTGAGAGAAGCCACTAGTGAAATCTACGTCCCCGGGGTCAATTTTCCCATCATATACTTCCAGATCTACATTGCTATTTGCCTTTTTTATTTATTTGCATCTTTTATTTTCAGATCTATATTATCAAAAACACAAAAATACCTCACTGAATTTTATTTGTCGTTATTCTATTTGCATCTATCAATCTATCTATTTACCAATCGCTTACACGAGAGGGATTGACAACCCCTCTTACGCGTCGGGTTGCAAGTATTTGTTCTTTGCATGTAGGTATCATTTACATAGTGTTGCTTGGTTCTCCTACTTGATTGATACCTTGGTTTCACAACTGAGGGAAATACCTACCGTAGTTGTACTTCATCATCCCTTCCTCTTTGGGGAAATACCGACGTAGTTTCAAGCGACATCATGTCGCCACTTTGTCAAGCCAAACTCCTCGCTCGGTCACCTCAGGCTTGGAGGCTGGGACCTTGGCCAGGACAAGGACTACGTCTTTGTCCCGCCACAAGCTCGAACCTCGTCAACAACACCGAGCACATAAACCAGCTAAGTCGCTTCCATGCTCAGTTTTTTTTAATTTTAAATTTTTGTTCGGCTCGACCAAGCGGTATATTTGTGTAAAACAAAAAACTTAGTTTGTTAAAACCTTATTTGTTTAAAACACTTCTCTTAACCAGGTTAACTGGGGCTCATAAATTTATATGAGACATTTTATAATAATTGTTTTCTTCTCAAGTCATTGCAAAGTCTTTGTCTACCGCTCTTTTTTCGACTTGAGTGTGTGAGCAATAGCTGAATACCCTGGTTTATCTTTAAAGCTGCTCGAGTTTAGTTTGCTAAACTAGCCTCAAAGAAGCACTCTGCCGTCAGGATAAGGAGGTTGACGCCAAAGGCTGACCTACTTGAAGTTTCGAGATCGTATGCGTCATGTTAAAGCACGACAGAACCACAAAAAATTTTAAGACCAAGTTCGGATTGGCACAAAAACTTGATTTAGTTCGGATGTAAAGTTTTACTAAAGTTTTTTTGGTTTTGCAAGCTTATGGAACTTTTAACCTATTTATGTGTTTCGAGCATAAGTCTCGCAGTACAACGTCGGACACCTTTCAAGCTTCGACAATATCAACGCGGTGCTGCAACTAGAGCTGAACCCACCAAAAGCCAAGGTACTCCTAGGAGTCCTCGGCAAAACATTCTCGGATATTGCTTTATATGCATTAGTTTCGAATTGTGACTTCGGTCAATAATTGGGTTGCGCGGCTCCTATGCTTGCCTCCTACGTTCTACTTTGTTCAGCTAGGTGTTCAAAGGGAGAACCACTGTAATTATACTTCCAATTTAACTGGTCAAGTACCTAAGTGAAGAAGGCCAAAAACTGACTGTCACAATGAGCGCAAACTGGTCAGCTATCTGATGACTTTGTCAAACTATAGATCCATAGAGATTACCCAGTTTTAAATGACGGACCTTTCATAAAATTGGCCGAAGTGTTAATGGCTTGACATCGGCTGATGCCAAACACTAACTAGGGCCTAGTAACCGGCCTCCCAACCTTAAGCTCCTATGACTAAGTGAAAGTTATAAATCCCAGATGTTTGATTGCCTCGTTTCCGCTAACATAACCGCCTCCGGGCACTGAGACATTGGCTATGGGTTGTCTTGTTACCGCGAAAACACCCTGTGTAGCATCTACTAAGGGGTAGAAGCTGACGATGGGCCACTTTCATATGATAAACAGTCGCAATGAAGTCAAAACAAACATATTGATATGTCTCCAATGTATCTATAACTTTTTTGTTCCATGATATTATATTATCTATTTTGGATGTTTTATATGCATTAATATGCTATTTAATATTGTTTTGGGGACTAACCTATTAACCTAGAGCCCAGTGTAAGTTTCTGTTTTTTCCTTTTTTTAGAGTTTTACAGAAAAGGAATATCAAACGGAGTCCAAACGGAATAAAACTTTCGCGATGATTTTTCTTGGACCAGAAGATGCCTACGAGACTTGGACAGGAGGTCAGAAGACCTACGAGGCGACGACAAGCCTCCAGGGCACGCCCTAGGGGGAGCCCCTTGGCTTGTGGTCCCCCTGGAGGTCCCCCAACCCTAATCTTCGGCCTATAAATTCAGAAATATTCCCAAACCATCAGAGGCATCCACGAAAATACATTTCCACTGCCGCAAGTCTCTATTCCCGTGAGATCCCATCATGGGGCCTTTTTCGGCGATCTACCGGAAGGAGATTCAATCACGTAGGGCATCTACATCAACCCTATTACCCTTCCAATGATGCGTGAGTAGTTACCTCAGACCTACGGGTCCATAGCTAGTAGCTAGATGGCTTCTTCTTCCTCTTTGATTCTCAATACAATGTTCTCCTCAATGTTCTTGGAGATCTATCCGGTGTAATATTCTTTTGCGGTGTGTTTGTCGAGGTCCGATGATTTGTGGATTTATGATCAGATTATCTATGATTATTATTTGAATCTTCTCTGAATTCTTATATGCATGATTTGATATCTTTGTATTTCTCTTTGAATTATCGGTTTGGTTTGGCCAACTATATTGGTAGTTTTTGAAATGGGAGAGGTGCTTAGTTTTGGGTTCAATCTTGCGTGATTTCACCCAGTGACAAAGTAGGGGTAGCGAGACACGTATTGTATTGTTGCCATCAAGGATAAAAAAGATGGCACTACAAAAAAAGACACATCCGTGACATTTTGGGCCGAACGAAATTTTTCTGTCATACTTATTATGACACTTCTATGACGATAATTGTGATAAAACCCGGTATCATCATAGATGTGGTGGGCTCCTACTTCTATGACAAAAATCATGATGAAAATGGGCTTTTCGTCTGGGCGGGCGAGACGCTTGCTGCATGGCATTCTTTGGGCCGTCCATGACGGAAAAACCGTGGTAGAAGCGAGGCGAGGAAAATTTCGGGAGTTCTTGTTACGGTGGGCGGTCGGGGCGAAGCGATGCGTGTTTCTCTTGTACACGTCTGCTGCGTGTGTGCGAGGCATTGGCTCTAATCGAACCCGAAGCGAGGCGTTGGGCTAAGCGAACCCGGCGATTACCTTTGTAGGCTACGCGTTACTAAACCCGGCGATCGATCGATGGTGTTAATCGAACCCGATCGAGCCATTCTTCGCTCTCTGCGCTAAGCGAAGCCGATCGATCTGCCTTTGGATGAATAGTGGCGTTGCGGGGGTTGGATGAACAATGGCGGTGGGGTGGATGAACAAGAACACGTGGTGTTGCCTCGGATGAACGGGACCACGATCGATCAAGGCGGTTAGGGCTAGATGAACAGGACCCGTGGAGGCTGGATGAGCAGGGCGACCCGTGGAGGGCTGGATGAGCGATGAGCGGTGGAGGGTGCCCGTGGAGGGTGGTTGAGCAAGAGTCGGTGGAGTAGTGCGCGGTCGAGGCTGGATGAGCAGGAGCGCGTGGAGGCTAGAGGAGGTCGACGGTGGACATGAACGATATCCGTGCGATCTGTTTTGCGGTACGCCACACCCCTCTCGATGAACAGGACCCCCGTTTTGACTATAGCGCTCCAGCACAAGTCTGTTTCGTCTGTATTGCGGTACGCCACACCCCTCCTGATCAATAGGACCCCCGTTTCGACCGTAGGAGGTCTGTTTCCTCCGTTTTGCGGTACGCCAGACCCCTCCCGATGAACAGGATCCCGTTTCGAACGTGGCCGGTCGAACACAAGGACGTTTCCTCCGTTCTGCGGTACGCTAGGCCTCATTTCCATCGCCTGTTCCGTCCAAGCCGGTTGGCTCCCACACGTTCCACTGCCTCCCGATGAACACGACGCATTCCGTTGCCTCCCCATGAACACGGCATTCTGTTGCCTCCCCATGAACACGACGACGACGCGGTTTCTCCGTTCTGACCCAGCCATGTACACGAGCCCTAGCCTTATGTATGCGCGAGTAGGCGTTCGAGACCGTGGCCGTATATACATACGTGGCCGTATTTTCTTTCTTGCACCCTGGCCGCTGTACGTACATGTACATGCTACGTGTGCGCCTCTACTATGACACATGCGTGCCTCTACATCGACCAGTATGTACGTACACGTTTGCGACCAGAATGACAACGCTATGTACGCTTCGACCAGGTGGGTCCCGACTGTCAGGCACTTCCTTGCATGCGAAAATGTAGCTGTTGGGTCCCAGCAGTTAGGGGGACGAATCGTTTTTTTTTGCCCGAACGCACTTCCTTGTGTGCGAAGGTGTAGCTGGTGGGTCCCAGCAGTCAGGGGGAAACGTTTTTTTTCATGAAATACGGTGGCCTGTCCGGTGGGTCCCTGCTGTCAGGTGGAGGAATAATTATTTTGCACATAATAAGGAGGCACTTCCTTGCGGCTGTCGTGGACCCAGCTGTCAGCCTCTCCACGTACAGTACTCTTCCAATGGAAGTCGGTCGTTGACCACATTGACCGCACCGCGCCGAGAGCACCACGGCGGTGGACAACGGCGAGGCCTAGGAAGGGGACGACGCAGAGCCGGGGAAGACGCAGCAGTGGATGCCCACGCGAAGAGGAGTACGAGGGTTCACTGGTTAGGCTGCGGTGTGAGGCTGCCGTCCCCACAGAATAACAGGGGGTGTGCGTGAGTAGAGGGATGGCCTGGCGAGCGGTGGGAGTAGTAGGGGCGGTGAGGCCTCCGCGGCATCACAGCCGGTCACGGGAGGCAGGAGCACGCGGCACGACTGGCTCTAGTTTGGGCGGCTGGACCAAGAAGACCAGAGGTTGAAGAAGCACTACGGCCATTGGATGAACATCGTACGGTAACAAAAGCTAGAATCGTTCTTATTGACTAAGTTGACAAAGCCCTTCGTCCCCGTCAACTTGGTAGGCCCACAAGTCAGCCTCCCACTATGTTGGGTTCCAGCTGGCAAGGGGAGTATTCATTTTTTTGTGCGTAATAAGGAGGCACTTCCTTGCGTGCGAAGATAGCTGGTGGGTCTGACCTGTCAGCGGGGGGCACTTTTTCGCGAAATATAGAGGCCCTTCCTGTGGGTCCCAGATGTCAGGTGGAGGAATCATTATTTTGTGCATAATAAGGAGGCATTTCCTTGTGTGCGGCCGTGGACCCAGCTGTCAGCCTCTCCACGCACAGTCTACTTCCGATGGTGTCATTCGTTGACCACGCCGCGCCGAGCGCATCCAAGGTGGTGGACGACGGCGAGGCCCCGGACAACAACGAGCCGGATATGGGAAGACGCGGGAGTAGAGTCGCAGACAAAGAGGTGTACGAGGGTTAACTAGTTCCAGTGCGGTGTGGTTCGGTAGTCGGTGGAGAAGAACAGGAGGTGTGCAGGGGTGGCCTAGCCAACGGTGGAGTAGCGCTTCATAGAGAAGCGTGCTAAGTAGCACTGCTAGCAGCAGGAGGCGGGAGGTGGTCCCGGCGGTGCTGGAGGAAGAAGACGAGAGATTGAAGATGGATGACGGTCGTTGGATGTAAATCCAACGGCTAACATGTTAGAATCATTTGTTGACTAAATTGACAACAACTTGCATTGGCTTCGACCTATTGGCCCACATTTCAGCCTCCAAAAATGTGGCACGTATTCAACCCATTTTTTCAGAATTTATAGTCTTTTTTTTGCGCGTTAGAATTTACAGTCAATTTGATCTTTTTTTTGAATTACAGCCATTAGTTGGGCTGGGTGAACAAATAATGTAGTGTCCATGCGGCCCATTTATTTTATTTCCTAAAAAATTACATGTCATTCGCACTTTCTCGAAATACACGATTTTGCTGGGCTGATTCTAATTATAATGTTGGGTTGGGCCAGCAATGTTATCAAAAATAAAAAGGGGCTGAGCATTTTGTTATAAATATATTTAAATAATAAGTGATATTATTACATTCGTCCTTAAATCTTACCAAGCTTTTGTACACAATCACTTGGATTTTTGTGCCAAAACAATCCAGGATTTTATTGTTAAGAAATTATTTTTATAAGTTAATAAGATGTGGGATATTGTTTTCTTACATATGTAAGTATCTGTTAAATTTATGATGACAATAAAAATAATATATAATTACATATAAAATAATTTAAATATATATAATATAGTTAGAAGGGAAACGTAAGTTGGACCTGGTGTTCCTATTCTTATATAGAAAAATAGAACAGACCTCTGCGTTTTCTTTAAAAAAATACATAAATTGGGCTGCCGATATTTAGGAAAAATAAAACCTCGGATGGGAGGTCCATAGGTCGGTCGTTACATGACGGCCCTCAAGAAAATAAAAAACAGGCCTATGGACCTCCCATCCGAGGTCGTGGGCTGCGCATGTTAAAAATGAAAGCCTCGACAGGGCAGCCCAAAACCAGCTGATACTTGCTGCCCCAGTGATAATAAATGATACCTGCCAGCTCCCCGGCTTCGTTGTGAATTTATCTCCTATAGTAACTACGTTGAAGCACCTAAAAAATGTAACTATGTTGACAAACCCGTGGGCCCCAATGTCAGTATAGCATTAGGAGGAAGTATTTATTCGATGAGGCACTTGCTTGCGTACGGCCATAGACCTGGTGGGTCCCGACTGTCCGCCTCTCCACGTACAATCCTCTCCAGATTCCTCTCGTTTGTTCAGCATGTTCACAACGGCAGACAGCGGCATCACGGCGAGCGCACAAAGGTTCAGGAGGGGATCCGACCACCTGAGGAAGTGCCTTATTATTAACAAAACTACTGAAGTAGCCTAGTGGCCAAGTGACACTTCCCGACAGCTGTTCCGCCCGGGTTTGATTCCACCTGTGCAGGGAAAACTTCCAACATGATGTTAACCCTGTTTGAAAAGGTCGTGTTAATATAAATGCTCTGCCTCTGAAAGTTGCAGTTTCTTATCTGAAACTGAAATTGTAGTTTCTTATCTGAAACTGAAACTTGCAGTTTCTTCTCTGAGAATCACATTGTCTGCACTTTTATACTCCTATGGAACTACATTTTTTAAGTGCTAAAAATAGATCTCTAGAATTCATAAAATACATCATATGCTCAATACCGCAAATCTGAAATTCAAAAGACATTCATATTTGAAAGTACTCTCAAAATACACAGCACAAAACACAATTCACAACCTGCAAATACTGACAACCCTAAGCTCCTCCTGAAAATTCACAGCCTGCCCAACTATTGGGCTGGGGAAGCGATCCCTCCTATTCCTCGGTGGCAGACAACCGCCCCGTGAGACGATGTGAACGGCGAGGGAGAGGATGGCAGGGAAGCATCATCGGGCCAACTACTTTTCTCCTCTTGCAGTTGGGTTCGGTCGACGAAGACTCCACTGGCTCGCTCTGGCAGGACACCCTCACAAACGGCACCCTGTAGATGCTCGATCCTTCAATCTCTGGTGGATGATCCATCTGGGATCGATACTCCCACCACCGCTCCCTCACGATCGGATTCGGTGAATCTGTTTGCCCCATGGCCCAGAGGAGCAGCTCTATGTACTCCGGCATGACTCCATCCGGGAGTATCACCGCCTTTTCGCTCTGTTGCAGATATTTGGCCATGGATGTCGTCGTCGCCGCTAGTTGGTCCTTGTTCTCAAACCAAGACTGTATCTCCAACATCCTAGCTAGCTTCACAGGTTCACCGTCTGCGATCCCCACGAATCGGTTGTACTCCTCCATCGATCTACTTCCCCACAGCACCTTCACTCGCCGGCGGTGGTTTTTGAATGGAATAGGAGAGGAGCAGCGCTGGTTTTGGATTAGAACGGGAGAGGAGCGATGCTGGTTTTGGACTGGAACAGGAGAGGAGGGGCGGTGGTTTTGAAATGGAAGAGGAGAGGAGCGGTGCTGGATTTAGATTGGAACAGGAGAGGAACGGTGGTGGTTTAATAGGAGAAGAGCGGAAGAGCGGCGCTGGTCTTGGAAGTATTTTTTGTTGTTTTGCGTATTTTGGGTCAAAGTTTGACCACGTACTGTATTTGACAAGCAAAATGTGAATGTGTGTCACCAAAAATTGTATCGTTTGGTTCGTATCTGAATGTACTTTCAAATTATATTATTTTTGCAACGTATAACATATATTTTATGTGCAAAAATCATGGTCAATTATGACCCAAAATAAAAGGGAGACTAGTTAATGTGGGGTCGCTTTCTTAATTGAAGGGTAAATTGATTTTGATTTTGATTTTGATCCAGTCACAGCGCGCAGGCCCTCTCATCCAATCCTAAATTGCTATCGCACGCTCTTCTCCCTCTTCTCCATTGAAAAACAACCTCCTCTCCTCTCCATCATCTCCATTCCAAAACCACCGTCTCGCCTCTCCCTCTTGTGATCTTCTCCATTGCAAAACCACCTCCTCTCCTCTCCATCATCTCCATTCCAAAACCACCGTCTCGCCTCTCCCTCTTCTCTATTGCAAGACCACTGTCTCTCCCCCCATCTTCCAAAGCTAGCACCGGACCACTCAGAAGGACATCTATGGAGAGGATGCAGCAGCGAATCAGGCAGATCGCCGGTGGCAACCAGGCAAAGTTATCCAGGTTGAAGGACATCCTTACTTGGTTTGACAATGAGTGGGAGATTTCAAGGACGGTGCAGGCCATGTGGCAAGTATGCGAAAGAGCGAGACGGCAGCGATGAGGGCGATGATGTACATGTACTCCTTGGCGGCAGTCACGCCGCAGTCCTCCGAGATCATCGAGTATCTCCACTGGGCGATGGAGCAGACAGATTCGCCCGAGGCGGTAGTCAGGCGGAGGTGGTGGGCGTACAGGTCGAAGGTCGAGCACCCAGAGGATAACGAATCGATCGAGTATGGTGTGTCGTTCGTGAGGGTGCAGAGCCAGCCGGAGCCACAGGAGTGTTCATTCTCCCACCGCAAGAGGAGGCCGGATGGCGTGACGTCGCTTCCCCGCCGTTCTCCATGGTTCCCTTGATGCTCGCCTCATTTCAATGGCGGCGGTAGGGTTTAAGGTAAGCTTCGCACTAACCTAATCTTCCAGCAGCTCATGCTTACAATCAGTGTGACAGCTAATGAAAATCATGCTTACAATCAGTCTCCGAGTACTACGCCAATCACCCTAAAATAGCTCTGGACCTTTGGGTCAAAGTTGTGACACAGTGTAAAAATAAATAAAAATAGATTGGTGCTTCTTTTAGAAAAGAGTACTCCCTAGAAAACTGCCAATATAAGCTACTAGTATTTGGTTAGAGGATTTCTTTGCCGAGAAAGATCCGTCCACGAGAGGCGCCACACATCCCTTGGTGGTGGTGGATGCCAATCGTGCATGCAGCATGGTTGGTGTCGGTAATTTTTACTTGGCACACCTCGCACTCTGCATATATGCCGGTTCCATAAGTACATTTGTGCAGTTCCACCAAAATGCAGCTGAATAACCCTGTTTGCACAGATAATGAAAAAGCGTGATTACATTATAGTGACACTAGTTGATGAAACACACAAAATAAATAGAAGAAATATTGCGATAGTATCATAGTATGCCATTGATGACCCACAAGTATAGGGGATCTATCATATTTCTTTCGATAAGTAAGAGTGTCGAACCCAACGAAGAGCAGAAGGAAATGATAAGCGGTTCTCAGCAAGGTATTCTCTGCAAGTACTGAAATAAATGGTAACAGGTAGTTTTGTGATAGGATAAATGGTAATGAGCAACAAGTAAAAAAAGTAAATAAAGTGCAGCAAGGTGTCCCAATCCTTTTTGTAGCAAAGAACAAGCCTGGACGAACTCTTATAATAGGAAAAGCGCTCCCGAGGACACATGGGAATATCGTCAAGCTAGTTTTCATCACGCTCATATGATTCGCGTTCGGTACTTTGATAATTTGATATGTGGGTGGACCGGTGCTTGGGTACTGCCCTTACTTGGACAAGCATCCCACTTATGATTAACCTCTATTGCAAGCATCCACAACTACAACAAAAGTATTAAGGTAAACCTAACCATAGCATGAAACATATGGATCCAAATCAGCCCCTTACGAAGCAATGCATAAACTAGGGTTAAGCTTCTGTCACTCTAGCAACCCATCATCTACTTATTACTTCCCAATGCCTTCCTCTAGGCCCAAATAATGGTGAAGTGTTATGTAGTCGACGTTCACATAACACCACTAGAGGTTAGACAACATACATCTTATCAAAATATCGAATGAATACCAAATTCACATGACTACTAATAGCAAGACTTCTCCCTTGTCCTCAGGAACAAATGTAACTACTCACAAAGCATATTCATGTTCATAATCAGAGGGGTAATAATGTGCATAAAGGATCTGAACATATAATCTTCCACCAAATAAACCAACTAGCATCAACTACAAGAAGTAATCAACACTACTAGCAACCTGCTAGCACCAATCCCGGACTTGGAGACAAGAATTGGATACAAGAGATGAACTAGGGCTTGGAGATGAGATGGTGCTGGTGAAGATGTTGATGGAGATTGCCCTCTTCCGACGAGAGGGCGTTGGTGATAGCGATGATGATGATTTCCCCCTCGAGGGAAGTGTCCCAGCGAGAACAGCTCTCTACGGAGCCCTAGATTGGTTCATGAGGTTCCGCCTCGTGGCGGGGAGTCTCGTCCCGAAAGGTTCTCCTTTATTTTTTTCTCATCGAAAGACTTCATATAGGAGAAGATGGACGTCGGAGAGCCACCAGGGGGCCCACGAGGTAGGGGGCGTGCCCAGGGGGGCGCGCCCCCCACCCTCGTGAGCAGGGTGTGGGCCCCCTGGCCTTCATCTTTGGCCATGAGTTTTCTTTCTTTATTTTAAGGTATTCCGTGGAGGTTCAGGACTCTTGGAGTTGCACAGAATAGTCCTTCAATATTTGCTCCTTTTCCAGCCCAGAATTCCAGTTGTCGGCATTCTCCCTCTTCATGTAAACCTTGTAAAATAAGAGAGAATAGCCATAAGTATTGTGACATACTGTGAAATAACAGCCCATAATGCAATAAATATTGATATAAAAGCATGATGCAAAATGGACGTATCAACTCCCCCAAGCTTAGACCTCGCTTGTCCTCAAGCGAAAAGCCGATAACAATAAATATGTCCTCATGTTTAGGGGTAGAGGCGTCGATAAAAAAATAGAATATTGACATGAAGGCATCATGATTATTTCATAACAGCAATATATATAAATTTTGTCATAAGGTTACTCAAGTTCAAGTGATGGTCTTTTCACAAAGCCAAAGTATGAATCAGAAACCTTATTGAGCATCAACAAATTATACCCTCAGTCATTGAAACAATTGCAATTTATCATAACATCGGAAAGAGTCTATGTCAGAGCTTAAAATCAAGTCCACATACTCAACTATCACTTAGTCCTTCATAATTGCTAACACTCACGCAATACTTGTGGTTACGGAGTTTTAGTCGGACACAGAGAAAGATAGGGGCTTATAGTTTTGCCCCACAACTTTTTACCTCAAGGGTAACGTCAACAATAATAATTCATGCTCCCCCACATCCAATTATATATATATATATATATATATATATATATATCATGTTTCTTTCCAACATGCTGAGCTTGCCAAAGGATAAAATAAAAAAAGGAAAGGTGAAGATCACCGTGACTCTTGCATAAAGTAGAGGATAATAATAAAAGATAGCCCCTTCGCAGAGGGAAGCAGAGGTTGTCATGTGCATTTAGGGTTGATGCACAAAATCTTAATGCAAAAGAACGTCACTTTATATTGCCCCTTGTATGTGAACCTTTATTATGCAGTCCGTCGCTTTTATTGCGTCCACAACAAGTTCGTACAAAGTTTATTTTCTCCGCACTAATAAGTCATGCATATTTAAATAACAATTTTTATTGCTTGCACCGATGACAACTTACTTGAAGGATCTTACTCAATCCATAGGTAGATATGGTGGACTCTCATGGCAAAACTGGTTTAAGGGTATTTGGAAGCACAAGTAGTTTTTCTACTTAGTGCTTTGAATTTGGCTAGCATGAGGGGGGAAGGCAAGCTCAACACGGTAGAGGATCCATAACAACATACTTTATCTCAGATGTAAGAAAACATAAGTCATTATGTTGTCTTCCTTGTCCAACATCAACTCTTTAGCATGTCATATTTTAATGAGTGCTCCCAATCATAAAAGATGTCAATGATAATATATCTATATGTGAAACCTCTCTTTCCTTATTACTTCCTATTAATTGCAACGATGACCAAAGGTATATTTATCAACTCCCAACAACTTTAAATCATCATACTCTTTCTATGTGAAGTCATTACTTTCAATAAGATTAATATGAACTCTTTGATTCTTTTGATTCTTTTTCTTCTAATCACCCAAGATCATGGCAAAATACTCAAGCCCTTGACTCAACACTAATCTTTATTATATAGCTCACGGACTCGATTACAAAGAAGGATCATAAAGCAAAACTCAAAACTAGATCATGCCATGACTTTATTCTACTAAATCAAGATACTACTAATAGGATCGAACTAAGAAAAACAGTAAAGATAGGAGTTGTGATGGTGATACGATACCAGGGCACCTCCCCCAAGCTTGGCAGTTGCCAAGGGGAGTGCCCATACCCATGTGATTATATCTCCTTTGTTGTTGGTGGTGGAGGTGTTGTTGATGATGGAGTTGTTGCATTTTTCTTCTCTAGCTTGCGTCTGAGGCTAAAATTTTCATCCCTCAGATCCTCATTCTCGAGCTCAAGTTTCATTATCTTTTTGCATGGTGTTGCCTTGCTGTCCTACAAAAAACGAGGTGGGATAGATTGGACCTTATGAAGGCTTGACTTCTTGAACTCCACATGCATATCACCAGGTTGAGGTAGGGGATAGTCCTCTTCGCCGGAACTCGTTTCCTCCTTCCTCTTTGAATCATAGTCTTCTTCTTCCTCCATGGTCCAGCCATAATGCTCCACATCCCCATATACATTGGGATTTGCAATATAATCAGCCATGTAGCTCTCTCCATCCGAATCTTGGGAAGACATCTTGCTCTAATCTGCAGCAGCAATAGCTTGAAACAAAAATAGAGGATATTGCGTGATATGAGAGTCAAAACCTTCGAGAGTATATATAATGAATTTTTACCGACCAAAATACATTTTGTGCAAGGAAACAGAGTTCCGAGGGCACACGAGGTGCTCACGAGGTAGGGGGCGCACCTAGGGGGGTAGGGCGCGCCCTCCACCCTCGTGGAGGCCTCGTGTCCTCCCCGGACTGCTACTTATTTTTCTACTTTTATAAATAATCCAAAACGGAGAAATATTGCCTTAAAAATTGTTTTGGAGTTGGTTTACTTACCGTACCACATACCTATTCCTTTTCAGGGTCTGGAATGTTCTGGAGAGTGTCCCTTATGTACTCCTCCGGGGTTACAGTTACAATAATATTAGTTTCAACATTTATAGGATTACCTGAGATATAATGTTTGATCCTTTGACCGTTTACCACCTTAGGATCTGTGCCTGCAAAGTTGTTGATTTTTATAGCACCGGAACGGTAGTCCTCCTCGATAACGTAAGGACCTTCCCATTTGGAGAGAAGTTTTCCTGTAAAAAATCTTAAATGAGAGTTGTATAGCAATACATAATCACCTACATTAAACTCACGCTTTTGTATTCTTTTGTCATGCCATCTTTTAACGTTTTCTTTAAACAACTTGGCATTTTCATAAGCTTGGGTTCTCCATTCATCAAGTGAGCTAATATCAAATAACCTCTTCTCACCGGCAAGTTTGAAATCATAGTTGAGCTCTTTAATAGCCCAGTATGCCTTATGTTCTAGTTCGAGAGGTAAGTGACAACCTTTTCCATAAACCATCTTATACGGAGACATACCCATAGGATTTTTGTATGCAGTTCTATAGGCCCATAATGCATCATCAAGTTTCTTGGACCAATTCTTTCTAGACCTATTGACAGTCTTTTGCAAAATTAATTTGAGCACTCTATTGCTCAATTCTACCTGACCACTAGACTGCGGATGATATGGAGATGCAATTCTATGATTAACGTCGTATTTAGCAAGCATCTTACGGAAAGCACCATGAATAAAATGTGAACCACCATCAGTCATTAAATATCTAGGGACTCCAAACCTCGGAAAAATAACTTCCTTAAGCATTTTAATAGAAGTGTTATGATCAGCACTACTAGTTGGAATAGCTTCTACCCACTTAGTAACGTAATCAACAGCAACTAAAATATGAGTGTATCCATTAGAGGAAGAAAAAGGTCCCATATAATCAAAGCCCCAAACATCAAATGGTTCAATAACAAGTGAGTAATTCATAGGCATTTATTGACGTCTACTAATATTACCAATTCTTTGACATTCATCGCAAGACAAAACAAACTTACGGGCATCCTTGAAGAGAGTAGGCCAATAAAAACCCGATTGCAATACCTTATGTGCAGTTATATCTCCAGCGTGGTGTCCTCCATAAGCTTCGGAGTGACACTTGCGTTGGATCTGTTCATGTTCATGCTCAGGTACACAACATCTAATAACACCATCTACTCCTTCTTTATAAAGATGTGGGTCATCCCAGAAGTAATGTCGCAAGTCATAGAAAAACTTTTTCTTTTGTTGGTATGTGAAGCTAGGTGGTATAAATTTAGCAACAATATAATTAGCATAATCAGCATACCATGGAGTGCTACGAGAAGTACTTATGGCATTTAATTGTTCATCTGGAAAGCTATCATTAATAGGTAGTGGGTCATCAAGAACATTCTCTAACCTAGATAAGTTGTCTGCAACGGGGTTCTCAGCTCCTTTTCTATCAACGATATGCAAATCAAATTCTTGCAGCAGGAGAACCCATCTAATAAGTCTAGGTTTTGCATCTTTCTTTTCCATAAGATATTTAATAGCAGCATGATCTGTGTGAATAGTTACTTTAGAATCAACAATATAGGGTCTGAATTTATCACAAGCAAAAACAACTGCTAAAAGTTCCTTTTCGGTAGTAGCATAATTTCTTTGAGCATTGTTTAGAGTCTTACTAGCATAATGGATAACATTCAATTTCTTATCAACTCTTTGCCCTAGAATAGCACCTACGGCATAATCACTAGCATCACACATAATTTCAAAGGGTAAATTCCAATCAGGTGGCTGAACAACAGGTGCAGAGACTAATGCTTTCTTAAGTATTTCAAATGCTTCTACACAATCATCATCAAAGACAAATGGTACATCTTTTTGTAATAAATTAGTCAGAGGCCGAGAGATTTTTGAGAAGTCCTTAATGAACCTCCTATAAAATCCGGCGTGACCAAGGAAACTTCTTATACCTTTGATGTCCTTGGGACATGGCATCTATTCAATAGCATCAACCTTGGATTTATCAACTTCAATACCTCTTTCAGAAACTTTGTGCCCCAAAACAATACCTTCATTAACCATAAAGTGGCACTTTTCCCAATTCAAGACAAGATTAGTTTCTTCACATCTCTACAAAACTCGAGCAAGATTGCTCAAGCAATCATCAAAAGAGGAACCATAGACGGAAAAGTCATCCATGAAAACCTCACAAATTTTCTCGCAAAAGTCAGAGAATATAGCCATCATGCATCTTTGAAAGGTAGCAGGTGCATTAAATAAACCAAAAGGCATACGTCTATAAGCAAAAGTACCAAAAGGGCATGTAAAAGTAGTCTTTGATTGATCTTTAGCCGACACAGGTATTTGAGAAAAACCAGAATAACCATCTAGAAAGCAATAATGTGTATGTTTGCATAATCTTTCTAGCATTTGATCAATAAAAGGTAAGGGGTAATGATCTTTCTTAGTAGCTTTATTTAATTTGCGGAAATCAATTACCATCCTATAACCTGTGATAATTCTTTGCGGAATAAATTCATCTTTATCATTAGGGACAATAGTAATACCTCCCTTCTTAGGGACACAATGGACAGGACTTACCCACTGACTATCAGCAACGGGATAAATTATACCTGCCTCCAGAAGCTTGAGTATTTCCTTTCTTACCACTTCTTTCATTTTAGGATTCAAACGTCGTTGAGGATCACAAACTAGTTTGGTATCAGCTTCCAAATTTATTTTATGTTGACATAGAGTGGGACTGATGCCCTTAAGATCATCCAGAGTATATCTAATAGCGGCACGGTGCTTCTTCAGAGTTTTCAATAATCTTTCCTCTTCATGCTCTGAAAGGTTAGCGCTAATAATAACAGGATATATTTTATTTTCATCAAGATAAGCATATTTAAGATTATCGAGCAACGGTTTAAGCTCAAACAGGATCACCCTTGGGTGGAGGAGGATCCCTAAGTTTCAACAGCAAATTGTGTTGCGAGAATAGGTTCTGTTTAAAGAATACTTCATCTATTTCCCTTCTTTCATTCATGAACATATCATTTTCATGGTCTAGCAAATAGTGTTCTAAAGGATCACTAGGAGGTACAGCAATAGATGCAAGACCAATAATTTCATCCTTACTAGGCAATTCTTCCGCATGATGTTGTTTACTAAATTTAGAGAAATTAAACTCATGAACCATATCGTCCAAGCCAATAGTAACAACATTCTTTTCGCGATCTATCTTAGCGTTAATAAGTATTCAAGAAGGGTCTACCAAATATAATGGGACAAAAGCTATCTTGTGGAGAACCAAGAACAAGAAAATCAGCGGGATATTTGGTTTTTCCACACAAGACTTCAACATCTCTAACAATTCCCATTGGAGATATAGTATCTCTATTGGCAAGTTTAATTGTAACATCAATTTCCTCTAACTCAGCAGGTGCAATCTCATGCATAATTTCTTTGTATAAGCCAATGGGTATAACACTAGCACTAGCACCCATATCACATAAGCCATGATAACAATGATCTCCTATTTTAACAGAAATAACAGGCACGCCTACCACAGGTCTATGTTTATCTCCATCACAGGGTTTAGCAATTCTAGCAGTTTCACCAGAGAATTGAATAACATGCCCATCAATATTATCAGACAAGATATCTTTAACAGTAGCAATATTGGGTTCTACTTTGACTTGCTCAGGAGGTGTACAAGTCCTAGTATTGCTTTTACGAACAACAGTTGAAGCTTTAGCATGATCCTTAATTCTAACAGGGAAAGGTGGTTTCTCAACATAAGAAGTGGGAACAATAGGATCATTGTAAGTGGCAGTCTTTTCTTCAACTTTAATAGGTGTAGCTACTTTTACTTCTATGGGAGGATGATATTTAAACCACTTCTCCTTGGGGATATCAACATAAGTAGCAAAAGATTCACAGAAAGAAGCTACTATCTTAGAGTCAAGTCCATATTTAGTGCTAAACTTACGGAAAATATCGGTAACCATAAAATATTTAACACAATGAAACTTAGGTGTCATACCTGACTCCTTACCTTCGTCGAGGTCCCAATCTTCAGAGTTGCATTTAATTCTATCCAATAAATTCCATCTAAATTCAATAGGCTTCATCATAAAAGAGCCAGCACAAGAATTATCGAGCATGGTGCGATTGTTATCAGAAAGCCGAGCATAATTTTTTTGCATAATCACTTCTCTTAAGATCTCATGATTGGGGCATGAATATAACGTTGATTTAAGCCTCCCCCAAGCTTGAGCAATGCTTTCTCCTTCGTGAGGCCAAAAATTATATATATAAGTGCGATCACGATGAACAAGATGCATAGCGTAATACTTTTGATGAAATTCCAATTTCACTCTTTTATAGGTCCATGATCTCGTATCATCACATAGCCTATACCATGTCAATGCGTCTCCCTCCAAAGATAAAGGGAAAGCCTTCTTCTTAACAACATCATCGGGTATACCTGCAAGCTTAAATAGTCCACAAATACCATCCACATAGCGTAGATGTTTGTAGTGACCCGACTCGGTAAGAGTCGAAGTCTCTGTGCTTACCGTGCTAGTCCCTGGATCGACTTGCTAGCACACACAGTACTCGATGAAATAACAGAAATAACACACATCTCTTTATTACATCGATAGTCCAGGAGCAATACATTTATTACAAAATAGGGCATAGAGCCAATAACAAATACTGCGGAAGCAAAGTAGTAAATGAGTCCAACTCCACGAGCAAGGTTGAGTGTAGAACATCGACCTATCGCACCTTAATCCTCGTCGGATATATCTCGCAGCGTGATAAGTTGCAGCCATATAGGTCATTACATTGAATGTCTTGGCAAGTCACATCATAAGTGTAATGAACCTACTTGTACATGCGGTTTGGCTGGTGGAAAGCTCTAAGTTTAGTTTTTGCATAAAGCTAGTTTTTCCCTATTAGAAAAGATGTTATTCTACTACTACACATTTGCATAGGATGAGTTGGCAAACCCAACTCCATCATTCCTGTGTTTCATTTAAATCCCAACTGTTTAATTAAAGGTGAGGAGATCTCCGGCATTTTCACTACTAGATGCTCAAGATGTCCGTGAATCGGGACACAACTAATCGATTAGGTTGACACTCTGCGAGCTTGCACTTTTCCCCACAAGACTCGACCACCTCCATGATCGGAAGATCGAGACATAGTCTTTCAAAATGTTCCCCTTAACCCACGGATAGGCGAAACACCTACATCATTCTACATCTGCTAGCCTATCACGGAAGGGGTCACACTAACTACTCAACTAAGCCGAGCCCATATTGGCTTGTGGCTGCACACGTAAGCTTCTAGACATGAGAATCGATTGATCTCTTTGAGCTGGCAGACGGTTCACTAGTGGTGCACCACCATGGATTGCCCATGCGTGCCCCCATCGCATTTCGCCACCATTCCCTCAAGTTTCCACCCAGGTAGTTCATTAATTAACTTAGGTCCTATTTACTACATTGTCACTCACACTTTACAATGTTCACTCCCCAATCCACGTCTACTTAGCGAAGCAAAATAATGTAAAACGATGGCGACAATGTCATATGGTTCAGACCTACCTCAATGAACTCTTTGGGTGAAAAGCATAGTCATGCGGCATCAATTCCTACCATGCAGTCCTACCGCAAAGAACTAAGTGCAAAATAAAACATAGGTAATGAAACATGATCAAGATGCAACTTGCCTTGGTATGCTTTGGTTGAATTCTAAAGATCGAAAATATTACGCTTCGCACTCAAGGCAATCTATCGCAAAGGAGATAAACAAACATAAGCAAACATTCAAGAGAACCAAGAAGAACATGCAAAGCAAAAGTCTCGAAAAAAAACCAAATGAACAACATCACACTTAACTAGCATGAAAAATATTCTAGGTGCAAAACAACATAGGCCTATGGTTCAAAAAGTGATGTGAACTATAGTGCGTACTATGCATACTAGTAAAATATTAATGGGCAGATTCTAGTGTGTGAAAATTATTGTGACAAAGGTCCAGGTGATAGGGTTTGGCTACGGTGACAATGTGCAAAAAGAATCAACTTAATCGGAGCTACGGTTTGGGAGATATGGCCATTTGAAGTTTGAATTCAAATCTGAATAAATTCAAATTTGAATCTGTCAAAAGTTTGCAAAAAGGATACCACTGGATAGATCTAAACAATACGAAGAATTTGCCGCTGGTTTCATCGAGTTTGGATCTACGGTTAAAAAGTTGTGGCTACGCGAAGTTTAGGGACTAATCTGCTAATTACAGGGACTAAACAGAGAAGAAAACTATCGCAAACAAGTCCCTGGCCACGTGGCGGCTCGTGGCTGGCCGAGCAGCGTCCGCGGAGGCTATCTGCTAACGACCGCTAAATAAGAAAAACAGTGGCGGCGGCTAACTAAAGAAAAACCAACGCTCGGTTTAAATAAAACCGGCCGGTCTAAGGGAACCGCGGTTAACCGCGTACCTCTTCGCAAAATAAAAAAATGAACCTAATCAAATCTGGGCCGTCCATGGTAGATCGAACGGGTGAGGGTGGGGGTGGTGGCTCACAGTGGGCTGGAGGTGGTGGCCGGCGACGATGAAGACGACGGCGCGACGTCGGTGACGGAGGGGGCGGCGGCTACGGCGGTCCTCGGCGTCGGGGAAGAAGACGGGGAGGTGCGGCGCGTCGAGGGCGTCGCGAAGGTGGTGACGGCGTGCGTCCGCAGCGTCCGGACGGGGCGGGGTGAGGACGGCGGCCTTCGGTGCTCCGGCGGCTCCGGCGTCGACGGTGCGGTGGCTCCGACGGGACCTAGGGGCAAAAATCGTGTCAAAAGGATGCGCCTCGGTGGGCTAAGAACATTTATAGAAAAGGGATGGTCGGAGTGGTCTACGGGCAACGAAATGCTCCGGCGAGTTGTGCGGCTCCGGCGAGATGCGAACGGCGACAGCGAGCAGTAGGGGCGGCGTGGGAAGAAGCGGGACGGCGAGGATGGAAGGGGGGTCCTGGCCTTTTTATAGGCGAGGGCAGAGGGCTCGGGTGCCGCGGATAAGCGTTATCCGCGAGGCCTCGCCCGGCGATTCTTGAGGCCAGCGGCGAAGCTCATCCGAGTGGGGGCAAGCGGGAGGTTGGGGAGATGAGGTGGAGCGGGGCCCACCGATCGATGGGGCGCGAGGAAGCGAGGGCGTCGCGGAGCGGTCGACCGACGCGGGAGGTTTCAGGCGCGCTGGTGTTGGGGCACTGGCCTTGGGCCAAATGGCCAGCTGGGCCGGTTGGGGCGCTCCTGGGCTGAACCGAGTTTCGGTCCAGGCTGCGGTGAGTGCGTGTGTGTGTTTTTTTTTTAACAGAACACTAAAGTGGTCATAATTAATTCAAAAGAATTAATAAAAACACCACAATAATTTATAAAATAACTATGCAATATTTAGAGCCTAATGAACATTAACTTAAGCACAGAACATTTTGGAAATATTTCCTAATGCAATTAATGCACTTTTTGCAGATAAAATAAATACCAAATAAACTCCAAAACTTCAAATAATATTCAAAATAAAATTTCCCAATCTTCTATATTTTGAGGAAGTCATCTTATCCCCTCTCATTTGTTTTTCTCGAGTGGAAAATATTATTTGAATATTTTAAAAACTCCAAAATGCAAAGAAATATGATATGCATTGAATGATTCTATTAACATCCGAATTTAATAAAAATTGGGATGTTACAAACCTACCCCCCTTAAGATGAATCTCGTCCTCGAGATTCGGGTTGGCCAACAAAAAGGTGTGGATGGTCCTGCCTGAGATCTTCTTCTCTTTCCCAGGTAGCTTCCTCCTCGGTGTGGTGACTCCACTGAACTTTGCAGAACCTGATGATCTTGGTTCGAGTGATCCTCTCTGCAGTCTCAAGAATCTTAATAGGCTTCTCCTCATAAGTCAGATCGCTCTCTAACTGAATTGCCTCGAGTGGCACTGTATCTCTCAAAGGAATATCCGCCATCTCTGCATGACACTTCTTCAGCTGGGAAACATGGAACACATCATGCAACTTATGTCTATCCACGAATCCCCTTGATATGAATGAATGCGATGCACCAGTGTCAAAAAGAATGAGTGCTGGAAATAAATTAACCAAGAACTTACCAATCACTGCGTCAGGCTGTTCATAGACCTCTTCCACATTGACATGATTCACATGCCCCTTAGTGAAAGGATTAGGCTTCTTGCCTCCAGAGTTCCCATTGCCATTTCCATTTCCATTCTGCGCCTCAGGACACTCATTGGAGTAGTGCCCTGTCTTCTTGCATTTGAAGCAAGTGATGTGACTCAGATCTTTCTTCATTGGTGTAGAAGAGTTGAAATGCTGTTGGTTGCCATTCCCTCCATTGCCATTTCCATGCTTGTGACCATGGTGGTTGTGTCCATTCCCTCCATGCTGAATGTGGCCTCCATGGTTATGATGATTCCCTCCAAACTTGCTAGTTCCCGATCCGAACTTCTGATGCGGGCTGTAGCGGGGTTTCGTTGAACTCGAGTTATACTTCCCATGACCGTACTTTCTCTTACGATTCTCCATCTGCTGGTGCTTGCCTTGAGAATGGTAGCCTTATCAACCAACTCGATAGTTCACAAAGGTCGCACAGTCAACTGAACTCCCAACTCATCGTTCGGTCCCTCGAAACTTCTCTGCTTATTGCATCGGTGGCCACGTCCCGGTGCATAACGGGCCAACTTCTTGAACTCATCGGCAGATTTGGGATACCATGCGTCCTCCTGGCGCAAGTTGCGGAACTCCTTCTTCTTGAGACTCATGGCTCCGGTGAGACATGAGCGGTCGGAATGCCCTCGAATCGAGTCCAAGTCACATTCTCCAA
This sequence comes from Aegilops speltoides, assembly GCA_021437245.1. NCBI lineage: Eukaryota > Viridiplantae > Streptophyta > Magnoliopsida > Poales > Poaceae > Aegilops > Aegilops speltoides. Next base: position 401,324,639 of record CM038143.1, read on the forward strand.
GGGTATGTGGTGGTGTAGTTCTCCCACCAAGCAGCGGCCGGGCCATCCGGTGATGGGCGGCAAACTTCACCCTCTCGGCATCATTGCATCCTGCCGTGGTTAGCTCCTTCCTATCTTGCGGAGCGGTCATCTCTGACGATTGGCTCCGTCTTCTTTGGAGAACACGGGTTGTTTCAACCTCGTAAGCAGGTAAGACTCATCAACCGGGGTGGCGGCGGTGGGTTGTTGTTGTTCAGTTCAGTTACGAATGACCATCTGCGTAAGAGCATTCTGCTGCTGGATCAATTGCGTGAGCTCTGGCGGAAAGTTGAATTCGGGGTCACGTCTTGGAGGCATCTGATGGGTTTAGAGTGGATGAGAAGTCAGAATAGAATAAGGCCTAGGGAGTAAAATCACACTACCCATATGCACATGATAGCAATAAAACTTCAAATCACTCCAATTCAATTTCACTCAAAGGGGTTCACATGAACAATCAAACCTAAGGTAAGCCATGTCACAAGATTTGACAAGGTCTCACAAATGAAATAAAACTAATCGGATAACGTAAATCAAATTCCTAACTCTCATGGTGGTATAAAATCTAACTCTCGTCGGATGAAGACCGTCAACCATGTTGACATCAGTGTCCTTGCATCCTTTATGCGTGTCATCATCTCTAAGCTCATCACCTGGTCCTTGTCCTGGTGACATAGGCACCATACGAAAGTGATCCTCTGGATGTTTTCTCCCTCATCCAGCTTCTCCTCGGCCTCCTCAAGCTCAAGCTTCAGATCGTCGATCTTCTCTGTAGTCGCCCAGCTCTCCCTCATGCTCGTGCGGCGTCTTGGAGTTCCTCCTCGAGATCGGCCTTGCGAGTCATGAGGTTCTTGATGACGATCATGTTGTCGACAGCTCCGGCTCCATCATACGAATGTGATCCTCCATGTCACGGATATGGGATGCTATCGTCTCGTCCTCCAGGGTACGCACCACATCTCCATTTGCGTCGCGGCGTCCGTACATCACGAAGGAGGTCCTCTTGAGGTCTTCGTCATACTCCTCCCGAATGCGTCCGAGAGCAATGTGAGCAGCGATGCCCCTGCCCAAGCCCCATGTTGCAGTATCCACATGGAAATCAATGGGCTTGGTGCGGTTTCCGAGGATGCGTCCAGGGATATGGGCATCGATCCTCCAACATGTCTCCTCGGGCAGGGTGGCGGTGAAGGTTCCAGTGAATGTGGAAGCCCAATCTTCAGGTGCTTCACGATCTTCACCAGCTGCCGTCCAAAAGGCATGGTCTCATCGGGCTGCTCAAACTCGACAATGGCGGACGACATCTACATTTTGAAAGGGAAGAAATTAGTATGTAGTAAAGAAGGTACGAGACCAAAGGATATATAGGAAAGTGAAAATAAAGTTTTTATCCTATGGCTTTTCCATTTTCTAGGGTTGCGCCCCTACGATCAGCGTGTGCTCGATACCATCTTGTAGCGACCCGACTCGGTAAGAGTCGAAGTCTCTGTGCTTACCGTGCTAGTCCTGGATCGACTTGCTAGCACACACGATTACTCGATGAAATAACGAAATAACACACATCTCTTTATTACATCGATAGTCCAGGAGCAATACATTTATTACAAAATAGGGCATAGAGCCAATAACAAATACTGCGGAAGCAAAGTAGTAAATGAGTCCAACTCCACGAGCAAGGTTGAGTGTAGAACATCGACCTATCGCACCTTAATCCTCGTCGGATATATACGCAGCGTGATAAGTTGCAGCCATATAGGTTAGTACATTGAATGTACTGGCAAGTCACATCATAAGTGTAATGAACCTACTTGTACATGCAATTTGGCTGGTGGAAAGCTCTAAGTTTAGTTTTTGCATAAAGCTAGTTTTTCCCTATTAGAAAAGATGTTATTCTACTACTACACATTTGCATAGGATGAGTTGGCAAACCCAACTCCATCCGTTCCTGTGTTTCATTTAAATCCCAACTGTTTAATTAAAGGTGAGGAGATCTCCGGCATTTTCACTACTAGATGCTCAAGATGTCCGTGAATCGGGACACGACTAATCGATTAGGTTGACACTCTGCAGAGGTTGCGCAATTTTCCCCACAAGACTCGACCACCTCCATGATCGGAAGATCGAGACATAGTCTTTGAAAATGTTCCCCTTAACCCACGGATAGGCGGTACACCTACATCATTCTACATCGCTAGCCTATCACGGAAGGGGTCACACTAACTACTCAACTAAGCAGAGCACATATTGGCTTGTGGCTGCACACGTAAGCTTCTAGACATGAGAATCGATTGATCTCTTTGAGCTGGCGGACGGTCCACTAGTGGTGCACCACCATGGATTGCCCATGCGTGCCAATTGATTTCGCCACCATTCCCTCAAGTTTCCGCCCAGGTAGTTCATTAATTAACTTAGGTCCTATTTACTACATTGTCACTCACACTTTACAATGTTCACTCCCCAATCCACGTCTACTTAGCGAAGCAAAATAATGTAAAACGATGGCGACAATGTCATATGGTTCAGACCTACCTCAATGAACTACTGGGTGAAAAGCATAGTCATGCGGCATCAATTCCTACCATGCAGTCCTACCGCAAAGAACTAAGTGCAAAATAAAACATAGGTAATGAAACATGATCAAGATGCAACTTGCCTTGGTACTGCTGGTTGAATTCTAAAGACTGAAAATATTCTGCTTCGCACTCCGGGCAATCTATCGCAAAGGAGATAAACAAACATAAGCAAACATTCAAGAGAACCAAGAAGAACATGCAAAGCAAAAGTCTCGAAAAAAAACCAAATGAACAACATCACACTTAACTAGCATGAAAAATATTCTAGGTGCAAAACAACATAGGCCTATGGTTCAAAAAGTGATGTGAACTATAGTGCGTACTATGCATACTAGTAAAATATTAATGGGCAGATTCTAGTGTGTGAAAATTATTGTGACAAAGGTCCAGGTGATAGGGTTTGGCTACGGTGACAATGTGCAAAAAGAATCAACTTAATCGAGACTACGGTTTGGGAGATATGGCCATTTGAAGTTTGAATTCAAATCTGAATAAATTCAAATTTGAATCTGTCAAAAGTTTGCAAAAGGATACCACTGGATAGATCTAAACAATACGAAGAATTTGCCGCTGGTTTCATCGAGTTTGGATCTACGGTTAAAAGTTGTGGCTACGCCAAGTTTAGGGACTAATCGCTAATTACGAGGGACTAAGCAGAGAAGAAAACTATCGCAAACAAGTCCCTCGCCACGTGGCGGCTCGTGGCTGGCGAGCAGCGTCCGCTGCGGAGGCTATACGCTAACGGCCGCTAAATAAGAAAAAGCGATGGCGGCTAACTAAAGAAAACCAACGCTCGGTTTAAATAAAACCGTACGGTCTAAAGGAACCGCGTTAACAGCGTACCTCTTCATAAAATAAAAAAATGAACCTAATCAAATCTGGGCCGTCCATGGTAGATCGAGCGGGTGAGGGTGGGGTGGTGGCTCACGATGGGCTGGAGGTGGTGGCGGCGGCGATGAAGACGACGGCGCGCGTCGATGACGGAGGCGGCGCTACTGGCGGTCCTCGGCGTCGGGAAGAAGACGAGGAGGTGCGGCGCGTCGAGCGTCGCAAAGGTGGTGACGGCGTCGTCCGCAGCGTCCCGGACGGGCGGGTGAGGACGGCGGCCTCGGTGCTCCGGCGGCTCCAGCGTCGGCAGTGCGGTGGCTTCGGCAGGACCTAGGGGCAAAAATCGTGTCAAACGGATGCGCCTCGGTGGGCTAAGAACATTTATAGAAAAGGGATGGTCGGAGTGGTCTACGGGCAACGAAATGCTCCGGCGAGTTGTGCGGCTCCGGCGAGATGCGAACGGCGACAGCGAGCAGTAGGGGCGGCGTGGGAAGAAGCGGGACGGCGAGGATGGAAGGGGGGTCCTGGCCTTTTTATAGGCGAGGGCAGAGGGCTCGGGTGCCGCGGATAAGCGTTATCCGCGAGGGCCTCGCCCGGCGGTTGCGGGAGCGCGGCGGCGAGCTCATCCGAGTGGGGCAAGCGGGAGGTTGGGGGAGATGAGGTGGAGCGGGGCCCACCAGTCAGTGGCGGCGGCGGTAGCGAGCGAGGGCGTCGCGGAGCGGTCGACCGACGCGGGAGGTTTCAGCGCTACTGGTGTTGGGCACGGCCTTGGGCCAAATGGCCAGCTGGGCCGGTTAGCGCCTGGGCTAAACCGAGTTTCGGTCCAGGCTGCGGTGAGTGCGTGCGTGTGTTTTTTTTAACAGAACACTAAAGTGGTCATAATTAATTCAAAAGAATTAATAAAAACACCACAATAATTTATAAAATAACTATGCAATATTTAGAGCCTAATGAACATTAACTTAAGCACAGAACATTTTGGAAATATTTCCTAATGCAATTAATGCACTTTTTGCAGATAAAATAAATACCAAATAAACTCCAAAACTTCAAATAATATTCAAAATAAAATTTCCCACTCTTTTATATTTTGAGGAAGTCATCTTATCCCCTCTCATTTGTTTTTCTCGAGTGGAAAGTATTATTTGAATATTTTAAAAACTCCAAAAATGCAAAGAAATATGATATGCATTGAATGATTCTATTAACATCCGAATTTAATAAAAATTGGGATGTTACAATGTTCGTCAGGATGCTTTGTTCCATCTCCTACAAAAGTGTTAGCTAGCAGTTTTTCCATCATACCCGAAGGAATTTCAAAAGGAGTTTCATTTTCAATAGGTTCAATAGGTTCAGTAGGTTGAGGAGAAACTCTTGGCTCAACTGGACAGGGTGAAGATACCCTTAACAAGCCCCTCAAACAATTACTTTCCATAGTAACAAGTGACAGAAAATTTCAGCACACTAAATAAATTTTTCCTTACCAAATTCCACCTACCAAAGGCGCTTCACTCCCCGGCAACGGCGCCAGAAAAGAGTCTTGATGACCCCCAAGTATAGGGGATCTATCGTAGTCCTTTTGATAAGTAAGAGTGTCGAACCCAATGAGGAGCAGAAGGAAATGATAAGCGGTTTTCAACAAGGTATTCTCTCAGAGTACTAAAATAAATGGTAACAGATAGTTTTGTGATAGGATAAATGGTAACGAGCAACAAGTAACAAAAGTAAATAAAGTGCAGCAAGGTGGCCCAATCCTTTTTGTAGCAAAGGACAAGCACCGACGAACTCTTATAATAGGAAAAGCGCCCCGAGGACACATGGGAATATCGTCAAGCTAGTTTTCATCATGCTCATATGATTAGCGTTCGGTACTTTGATAATTTGATATGTGGGTGGACCGGTGCTTGGGTACTGCCCTTACTTGGACAAGCATCCCACTTATGATTAACCTCTATTGCAAGCCATCCGCAACTACAACAAAAGTATTAAGGTAAACCTAACCATAGCATGAAACATATGGATCCAAATCAGCCCCTTACGAAGCAACACATAAACTAGGGTTTAAGCTTCTGTCACTCTAGCAACCCATCATCTACTTATTACTTCCCAATGCCTTCCTCTAGGCCCAAATAATGGTGAAGTGTTATGTAGTCGACGTTCACATAACACCACTAGAGGTTAGACAACATACATCTTATCAAAATATCGAACGAATACCAAATTCACATGACTACTAATAGCAAGACTTCTCCCTTGTCCTCAGGAACAAACGTAACTACTCACAAAGCATATTCATGTTCATAATCAGAGGGGTAATAATGTGCATAAGGATCCGAACATATGATCTTCCACCAAATAAACCAACTAGCATCAACTACAAGAAGTAATCAACACTACTAGCAACCTACTAGCACCAATCTCGAACTTGGAGACGAGAATTGGATACAAGAGATGAACTAGGGTTTGGAGATGAGATGGTGCTAGTGAAGATGTTGATGGAGATTGCCCTCTCTCGACGAGAGGAGCGTTGGTGATGACGATGGTGATGATTTCCCCCTCTCGGAGGGAAGTGTCCCCGGCAGAACAGCTCTGCCAGAGCCCTAGATTGGTTCCGCCAAGGTTCCGCCTCGTGGCGGCGGAGTCTCATCCCGAAAGGTTCTCCTTTATTTTTTCTCATCGAAAGACTTCATATAGGAGAAGATGGACGTCGGAGAGCCACCAGGGAGCCCACGAGATAGGGGGCGCGCCCAGGGGGCGCCCCCCACCCTCGTGAGCAGGGTGTGGGCCCCTGGCCTTCATCTTTGGCCATGATTTTTCTTTATTTATTTTAAGGTATTCCGTGGAGGTTCAGGACTCTTGGAGTTGCGCAGAATAGTCCTTCAATATTTGCTCCTTTTCCAGCCCAGAATTCTAGCTGCCGGCATTCTCCCTCTTCATGTAAACCTTGTTAAATAAGAGAGAATAGCCATAAGTATTGTGACATAACGTGAAATAACAGCCCATAATGCAATAAATATTGATATAAAAGCATGATGCAAAATGGACGTATCAGCCATGCTGCGAGGGCGAGATGGGCCCTGCGACGCCTCATACGGTACGCCTCATACTGGACATCATCCCAAGTCTCCCAGATACACCTTACGCGATGATGAACATCGCATGTACAGCGGTAGTACAAGGAGGCGCTTTGAGACATTCAAATCTCTATTTTTATGCAGATCAACTAAAATTAAGCACCCAGTTTGTAAACGCTTAAACATTAACAATGGGACTAGTTGATGAAACATACATTAATAAAGAGAAGCACTTTCTTTATCTACACTGGAAATGAAATGATAGAGAGGACACTCGCTCTATTTTAACTGTATTATTACTTCATTTTATCAGTGACGCTAGGGTCGAGCAGGTGGCAAACGAGTTGTACCGTGTGTCGCAAGGATGGAGGCCGGGGGTGCTTAGACTGGGATGTTGAAGCTGGCTCTTTCAGTCACCAACATGGATGATTCAATTCATGGGACCTTTTGGTGTAGTTCACCTAAAATGAAGCAATGTCCCGTGAGCTAGCAGCTTCTTCTTCAAATTTTTTTAAGAAAAGGGCTCCAGCCCCGATTCCATTTCCATCAGAAAACGAAACCCACAGAGCTTCTTCTTCACTAGTTGCAATAAAATTGAGCAACATCAAGGTTGGTTGTGAAGCTCCTGGAATGCTCAACTATAATTTGGATATCATTTGTGCAGTTCAACTAAGATCGAGCGTGAAATGTATATCTCTGTTTGCACAAAAAGGTGGAAAGGAGGGTGACTAACAAGTGATGAAACAATCATATAATGAAAAGAAGCATGTTCCTTATCTGAATGGCAATCCTACAAGGACAGTAGCAATTTATAAAGTAGTGGCATTGCTAGATATTAGTGTGGGCATTAGGATTAACTATGACAACTGTTAAATACGACATTACTTTGGGCACGGGAGAGTAGGCGGACCAGGACAGTTGCATTTCTAATGAAAAGGACCAACTTATCTTAATGGGAAATTTAGCAGGACATGTAAAAAAGTGCCATTGATTCATATTACTGGAGGCATTACATTGAAAATAACATTGATTTAACGTGTCCTTACTTTTAATAGTGCGACTGCTACATTTTACTAGTGGCATTACATAAGAGTGGCTCGGGGCAACAAACATCAGAACAAGATATCTGGGTTGGTCCCATTTTTGTTCGGTATAGCCACCTTATACTGTGTGAGGCTAGCAAATCTAATGCTGGACTTACTCTGTTGGCTTGTCCCCCAGTCCCCACTTTCTTTCCTTTTTCAACCAATAAATCGGGTTTATATTGAGTTTGTACTGCGTTTCCCTTTATTTCCCTATTAGACCTAGAGACCAGTTGGATAGCCAGTCTCTGCTACTTTTCGCCCCCATTATTTCCTCTTTCGACCAAGTCCTAGATTCAGGTAACAAATCCTCCCCCACCCCCAACCCCTTTCTTCCTTGTTTGAACTAAGTAGTACTAGATTCGAGTGCATGAACTAGTTTTACATCTTAAACGTAAAAAAAATTAGGTGGTTTTCGAACAGCCGATCGATCCTATCTATGAGGGGGCCTGAGAAATAGTAAAAGATATAAATGCAGCGACATCAGGAGCTCGAGAAGTAGATCAAGGCCGGTTTCAAAGGAAGTTATACCTGATGGTCGCCGGGATGTCGCTAGGTGGGCGGCGGGAGGACGGATCTGCCCACACTACGGCAATGAGGAAGAAGGGGTCGGAGGCCCTCCCTCGCCAGCGGTGCTTGGGAGAGAACGGCAAGGCAGGCTGATCGGGACGCGCCATCAGTGGGTAAGAGCCGTCGCCGAGGACAACCGCGTGAACGTTGCACCTTCTCACCTTCCCTGGCGGAGAGGATCTGGCTCGATCTGTGACCAGCGGTGAGCAGAGAGAGAGAGAGAGTGGCCACCGCTGTCGTGTTTAGATCTGGAGAGGCCGAGACTGTGAAGAGAGCAACACTAGCAAGCAAGCACGGAGGCTCCTGCCTATATAGTGGAGTAGTACTAGTTTTCTTTTGTCTACCAGAGCCGGCTTGACCTCTCAATGACTGTCGAGAAGTCTTCATGCACGTGGCCCGGAGGCGCAATTGTCGTCATTTTGGACTGAAGCGCCGGATTATAACATATAACACGAAAAAATGCCACATGACAAGAAATCATAACCTCACTGCCCAAAGGAGACAACATGAATCCCGATGGACAAACTAGACGAGGAACAAAGCTCAAATTAAAGATAAACTCGTAGAAAAGGGGTCCGTCGATAGATGTCCTAATTAACATAGCCGGCTTGACCTAGATGGCAGCCGAGTAGTCTTTGTGCATGTGCCCCCAATGACTAGCCCAACTCAGTTGTCACTGTTTAACCCTCGCAGTGATCCGAAGCACATGACACCTAATTCTGTGGGATGACAAGAAACCTTTTTTAGATTTCTCACCACAACTACAGCCATGTAGAACACAGCCTGCACGATATGTAGACGATAGCCAATCCAGGCGTGTCTGCTGGAGTCTGGTCACATGCATGGATGAACTGATCTTCCGTGTCTTGCAGGGATCGTCCAGGCACCAACGTAGTACAACACTTCTCTAGTACTATCGCTCGTCTCCCTCTTCTATTAAGTCACCCGACTTGCGGGGCCGGGGAGTCTGCCTATGGTCGGTTCTCAATTGTGGTCCCACATGTGTGTGCAAACGCAATATGACACGCGTTCCATTCGGAGAGCAGCGTGCCAGACCGATCGACCATCTAGGTGCAACGCGAACGCGATGGGCATGTTGTATACTCCGTACATGTGTACCGCTGTTTTCTAGAGGCTTTGCTCCATGGCACAATCCATGGATACAAAATTAGTATACTGTACTCTTTAAAAGTCGAGGGCGGGGCTTTTTCTGCGCGGTACGTGGGGCAGTTCCGCCTAGTCAGTTCGACAGAGACGCGAGAAGACGAGGGAGTAGGCTGCTGCAAACGTAGGGCTGTGTGATTTAACAGCGAGTTACTGCTGGATAGGTGGGGCCACGTGATTTGACTTGCCATTATCATTTTAACTGTGGCGCTACGACCAGCGTGATTCTCCCGATTCCTGACCACCTCCATACAGGTGCCTCTCCCAATGCTCCACCATGTAGTAGAGGCTGGCTCTTGCATGAGAGCCCACTTCTCCACTTTTTCCTTGCCTCTCTTTCCTCCACATATGCAAAAATGCCATGTAAAGCGCACTATTGTACTTAGGTTGGTCGTAATGGAGAGTATCATATACTAGTATCATGCATATGATACTTTTGTATGATACTACATCCGTAATGCATAGTATCATGTGTTGGTATCATAGGATAGTTTATTTATTGTCATGCATGACACATAGTAGCACATCATTTAATATGATACAGTATCAAATTATGATACTCAACTCTCTCTTTTCTTCATTTAATTCGACGCCACCTCATCAAGATTGCATAGTTGGCATGCATGATACTAGTACCTATGATACTCCCATTACAAGCAGCCTTACTTGCTCCTACAGGTGCTAAGCTTGCCACATAGGCATAAAGTCTGATGTGGCAAGTTAATCAAGAAGAGAGAGACTAGTTTGGTGACCCAACGAAGAAATGGTGCTAAGCGCGTGTACCTAGGTGAAAAGACAATTTTGAGTCTATAGCTAATTAAATGAAGTAAACTTAGCAACAAAAAACTAATAAGCACACCATTTCATTGGAAGAGGTCACTCCTTGGCAAATGCAATAAATACTAGTACTCCCTATGTACCATAATATAAGAACGTTTTTGGCACTACACTAGTGTCAAAAAAATTCTTATATTATAGGACGGAGGGAGTACGAAGAAAGAGATAGAGAGAAGTAAAAAAATACACTTATAGCCAACCTTATAGCTAACCTTGTTGTAGTATGAGTGACTAAGTGATGACTATGTATGACATGCCAACATCAGATAGCCTAACGCACCGTGTTAAATCTCCAAGGGCGCGACCGCGCGAGCGACGCGACAGTCGTGGTAGGTGTCAGTGTCAAAACCGATGGATCTCGGGTAGGGGGTCCCGAACTGTGCGTCTAAGGCTAATGGTAACAGGAGGCGGGGGACACGATGTTTACCCAGGTTCGGGCCCTCTCGATGGAGGTAATACCCTACTTCCTGCTTGATTGATCTTGATGATATGAGTATTACAAGAGTTGATCTACCACGAGATCATAGAGGCTAAACCCTAGAAGCTATCCTATGATTATGATTGTTGTTGTCCTACGGACTAAACTCTCCGATTTATATAGACACCGGAGGGGGCTAGGGTTACCTGAGTCGATTCTGAGAAGGAGATCTACATATCCGAATTGCCAAGCTTGCCTTCCACGCAAAGGAGAGTCCCATCCGGACACGGGACGAAGTCTTCAATCTTGTATCTTCATAGTCCAACAGCCCAGCCAAAGCATATAGTCCGGCTGTCCGAGGACCCCTTAATCCCGGACTCCCTCAGTAGCCCCCAAACCAGGCTTCAATGACGATGAGTCCGGCGCGCAAATTATCTTCGGCATTGCAAGGCGGGTTCTTCTCCAAATTCTCCAGAGTACCTGTTGTAGCGAGCAGTGTCCGGCTTCCCATCAATGTTGCACTCATCGGCTTCTGTGCTTTAATAATGGCTATATCCACGTGTGGAGCGGATGCGAGAAGTCGGGGCATTTTTTTCATTTGCCACCTTGACCATGCAAGTAAATCATCTATTTAAAGAGTTGAGGATCCTCAGATCCAAATCACACCATCTCCTCCCAGCGAGTATCCATCAAAGCATGCCCGGAAAAATCCATCCCATCATGGCCGGTCGTCGCAGCTCCTCCTCTCGCTCACGTAGCACCAAACCAGGCGATTGGGAGAAGTGTTCAGTTCCTCATAGCCGATTGGTAGAGTTGCAGACCCAGGGGTTTCTCCAGCCCGCCTACATGGTCCCCGTCTGAGCCGGACTAGCCACTTATAATGGCGAGGAGCAAGCGGAGAGTTCCCCCAACCCATCCAAGGGGGAGCGGGTATGCTTTGTCCCCTATTTGCTGAGGGGACTTGGATTTCCAATCCATCCATTGCTCCGCGGGCTCCTGGAGTTCTAAAGTCTCCAGCTGCACAACTTTACTCCAGCCTCCATACTGCATATCGCGGGTTATGTCGCCTTCTGCGAGCTATTTCTGGGCTGGGAAGCTCATTTCGAGCTATGGAAGAGGCTATTCTGCCTTGTACCCCGTACTCAGGAGGGGTCTATATATCAAGTGGGCGGAGCCGAGATATGGCGCATCGCCAAGACTGGATACCTGTCTGGTACTCCGAAGAAGGCATCCAAAGACTGGCCTTTGAAGTGGTTTAATATGGAGGACGTCCCTCTTCCGGACCATATTCGGTCGGGCCTTCCCGAGTTTGCAAATGCCCCGTTGAAGAAACGCCACAGCTGGCGCCCCCGGAGCCCCCAGGAGGAAGATAACAGAGAAATCCTTTTCCTGATGGACAGGATAAAGACACTGGCCAAATCAGGACTGACAATAATTGATGTTGTGTCCATATGTATAATGCGAGGAGTGCAGCCACTTCAATACCGGGGAAAACCCATGTGGCACTATAATGGAGAAGACGACGCCACCCGCTGCAGCCGTAAAGGTCCGGACTCCGCCGCCGCTCTGGCGAAAATATTGTCCGATTTGTTCAAAGGAGAAGTAGAGGAGTTCATCCATATTAAGCCACGGGATGGATTCTCCATGTACAACCCCCCAAGCTGGGTAAGCTGCTATCTTTTATTCCAGTCTTTCCCGTGTTCTCTAGCACAAACATTTACCTTGTTAATTCGTAGCAGGAGCTGCGCAAAGCTATGAGGGATGTTCACAGCCAGTCTCTACAGCCCGAGGACCCCGACCGGGCCCTCGACCCCTGACTCAAAGAAGATCCGGACACATTTGTGGAGCTCGTCGACAGGACATTTTATCAGTTAAGCTGCGATGGTGCCTTGGTGGCCATCATAGCTGACTACCCTGGCCTGCTCCCTGTATCACATGTAAGTAAAACCGGAGTCCCAACTTCCAAGAAGGATTCCCTCTTTGCGCCTTACCCATCGCATATGTTTTGTGTTTTACAGGGAAGGCCATCGGGACGCCGTGCCGAACCCGCGGCAACTCGTCAACAAGGAGCGCCGAAGTCAGGTAGGCTTAAAAGGAAGGTGGTCAGGATCGAGACCCCGTTGCAAAGGTATGATTAAAAACCTGCTACGTAATTATCCTCGTTAAAATATGACCGCGTCCACTGTGTCCTGGCAGAAAAAGCGCTCGCCGGACTATATCCGGAGAGCCTGCCGGCCACGCCTCCACCAGCCGGACTCCGAGGCCGGACTCAAGGGCGGAGATCAATGCTGGTACAACACCGGGCGATCCTCCTATAGAGGATGCGGATAGATTCTCCGCTACGAACTCCGAAGTGGAGAGCGCCATGAATCATAGGAGCCGGCGGGCCACACTACACGACCCTAATTTCTCTAAAGAGGCGTTCAACGCCTTCAACTCAGGGGACGCGTACATCCGAGCTGCTCAAGATGGCCTCGCCAGAGCCACGGAGCAGTATGTAAAGGATATACAGGTAAGAAAATTTGATAAGGATGTATATCAGTAGCCCTGAGACTTGAAATAGTTGGCACAACTAATTTAAGGATCAATTATATGCATAGGTTCTTACAGAGAAGAATACTCAGCTGTCTAAAGAGCTGGAGGAGTGCAAAGCCCAGCTACGGGCCACAGTCGCCGGAATGGAGGAGTCCAAGAAGGCCTCATCTGGTAATACTTGTCTTGATCGAAAAGAATGTATTGACATATACCAGCTAGTATTCGGCATGCATGCAAATCTAACAATAGATTCTGCAGACAATCCCAGAGGTAATCCGGAGATCGTATCGGAGGATGAACAACATGCTCAACGACAGCTAAAGGTTGGCGAGTGTGTGCTTACAAAAGTTATATGGGAGAAGAATGATCTCCAGGACGCTAAGACCTGGCTGGATGTTGAATTAAAGGATGTTCGGGCCCAGCTTGCTGACTCCGTGAAGGAGAATAGGAGGCTTCGACGCGGCATTTTTAGTAAGTGCTCGAACGAACCTTTATAAAGTTCGGCGAAGAAGCGGGCTAACAGAATTATGTCCATAGGTATGCTGATAGGTCATCCTGAAGAGGAGATGCCCGGATCTGTAGGCGATCTTTGCTACGTCTTGAGCTTGCGTTGGTTTTCCTCGAAGAGGAGAGGGTGATGCAGCAAGTGTAGCGTAAGTATTTCCCTCAGTTTTGAGAACCAAGGTATCAATCCAAAGAGGAGGCTTCTCAAAAGTCCCACGCACCTACACAAACAAGCGAGAACTCGCAACCAACGCAATAAAGGGGTTGTCAATCCTTCACGGCCACTTCATGAAAGTGAGATCTAATAAAGATAGTATAATAAGATAAATATATTTTTGGTATTTTATAATATAGATGCAAAAAGTAAAGATGCAAATAAAAGTAGATTGAAAGCAAATATGATAAGAGATAGACCCGGGGCCATAGGTTTCACTAGTGGCTTCTCTCAAGATAGCATAAAATTACGGTGGGTGAACAAATTCTGTCGAGCAATTGATAGAAAAGCGCATAGTTATGAGATTATCTAGGCATGATCATGTATATAGGCATCACGTCCATAACAAGTAGACCGACTCCTACGCATCTACTACTATTACTCCACACATCGACCGACTCTGCACGCATCTAGAGTATTAAGTTCATAAGAACAGAGTAACACATTAAGCAAGATGACATGATGTAGAAGGATAAACTCAAGCAATATGATATAAACCACATCTTGTTATCCTCAATGGCAACAATACAATACGTGCCTTGCAATCCTTTACATCCTTTGGTAAGGACACCGCAAGATTGAACCCAAAGCTAAGCACTTCTCCCATGGCAAGAAAGACCAATCTAGTAGGCCAAACCAAGCGATAATTCAAGAGACTTGCAAAGATAACTCAATCATACATAAAAGAATTCAGAGAAGATTCAAATATTATTCATAGATAAACTTGATCATAAACCCACAATTCATCGGATCTCGACAAACACACCGCAAAAATAGTTTACATCAAATAGATCTCCACAGAGAGGGGAGAACATTGTATTGAGATCCAAAAGAGAGAAGAAGCCATCTAGCTAATAACTATGGACCCGTGAGGTCTGTGGTAAACTACTCACAACTCATCGGAGGGCAAGGATGTTGATGTAGAAGCCCTCCATGGTCGATTCCCCCTCCAGAGTGCCGTGAAGGCTCAAGATGAGATCTCGCGGATCTGAAAGTTACGGTGGTGGAAATTGTGTTTCGTGGTGCCCCTGGATGTTTTTGGGGTACGTAGGTATATATAGGAGGAAAAAGTACGTCAGTGGCCGCCCGAGTGGCCCACGAGACAGGGGGCGCGCCCTACAGGGGGGGCGCGGCCTCCTATCTCGTGGGGGCCTCGTCTTCTTCTTGACTTGCACTCCAAGCTCTCCGGATCACGTTCGTTCCAAAAATCACGCTCCCGAAGGTTTCATTCCATTTGGACTCCGTTTGATATTCCTTTTCTTCGAAATACTGAAATAGGCAAAAAAAACAACAATATGGGCTGGGCCTCCGGTTAGTAGGTTAGTCCCAAAAATGATAAAAATGTGTAAAATAAAGCCGATAAACATCCAAAAGAGGTAATATAATAGCATGGAACAATCAAAAATTATAGATACGTTGGAGACGTATCAAGCATCCCCAAGCTTAATTCCTGCTCGTCCTCGAGTAGGTAAATGATAGAAAGTAAATTTTTGATGTGGAATGCTACCTAGCATAATTCATAATGTAAGTTTCTTTATCGTGGCATGAATGTTCAGATCCAAATGATTCAAAATAAAAGTTCATATTGATAAAATAAATAGTAACACTTCAAGCATACTAATCAAAGTAATCATGTCTTCTCAAAATAACATGGCAAAAGAAAGTTCATCCCTACAAAATCATATAGTTAGGCTATGCTTCATTTTCGTCACACAAAGATGTTCCCAACTTCTATACCCCCGATGACAAGCCAAGCAATTGTTTCATACTTAAATAATCTCAAACTTTTTCAACCTTCACGCAATACATGAGCGTGAGCCATGGATATAGCACTATGGGTGGAATAGAATATGATGATGGGGATTGTGTGGAGAAGACAAAAAAAGAAAGTCTCATATTGACGAGGATAATCAACGGGCTATGGAGATGCCCATCAATTGATGTCAACATGAGGAGTAGGGATTGCCATGCAACGGATGCACTAGAGCTATAAATGAATGCTCAACAAAAGAAAACTAGTGGGTGTGCATCCAACTTGCTTGCTCATGAAGACCTAGGGCATTTGAGGAAGCCCATCGTAGGAATATACAAGCCAGGTTCTATAATGAAAAATTCCAACTAGTATGAAAAGGACAACTTATGAGACTCGCTATATGATAAACATGGCGTTACTTTGAAGCACAATATATGAGACTCACTACATGAAGAACAAGGTGCTACTTTGAAACACAAGTGTGGAAAAAGAGATAGTAACATTGCCCTTTTTATTTATTTTCTTTTTTTATTCTTTTTTTTCCTTTTTTTGGGCCTTTCTTTTTTTTGGCCTTTCTTCTTTTTTTCTCTTTTTTTTTCTTTTCTTTTTTGGGCAGTGTTCTAATAATGATGATCACCACACTTCTATTGATTACAACATAAGAATTACAACTCGAAACTAGAACAAGATATGACTCTATATGAATGCCTCTGGTGGTGTACCGGGATGGTGCAATGAATCAAGAGTGACATGTATGAAAAATTATACATGGTGGCTTTGCCACAAATACGATGTCAACTACATGATCATGCAATGGCAATATGAGAAAAGTAAAGTATGTCATGATAATGATGAGCGGAACGGTGGAAAGTTGCATTGCAATATCGGAATGGCTATGGAAATACAATAATAGGTAGGTATGGTGGCTGTTTTGAGGAAGATATAGGGAGGTTTATGTGTGATAGAGCGTATCGTATCACGGGATTTGGATGCACCGGCGAAGTTTGCACCAACTCTCAAGGTGAGAAAGGGCAATGCATGGTACCGAAGCGGCTACCAAAGGCGGAAAGGTAAAAGTGCGTATAATCCATGGACTCAACATTAGTCAAAAGAACTCATATACTTATTGCAAAAATTTAGAAGTCATTAAAAACCAAGTACTACACGCATGCTCCTAGGGGGATAGATTGGTAGGAAAAGACCATCGCTCGTCCCCGACCGCCACTCATAAGGATGCACAAGCCAGGTACACTTAATGTTTCAAATTTGTTACACAACTTTAACCATACGTGCATGCTAAGGGACTTGCTAACTTCAACACAAGCATTCTTTAAATTCATAATCACCCAACTAGCATGACTTTAATATCACTACCTCCATATCTCAAAACAATTATCAAGTATCAAATTGATCATAGCATCCAATTCACTTCCTATGATAGTTTTTATTATACCCAACTTGGATGCTCACCATTCTAGGACCAACTTTATGACCATAGAAAATACCATGCTGTTCTAAAAGACTCTCAAAATAATATAAGTGAAGCATGAGAGACTAGCAATTTCTTCAAAATTAAGACACCACCGTGCTCTAAAAGATATAAGTGAAGCACTAGAGCAAAACTATCAAGCTCAAAAGATATAAGTGAAGCACATAGAGTATTCTAGCAAATTCTAATCAAATAGGCTTCTTCCAAAAGGTGTGTACAGCAAGGATGATTGTGTTAAACTAAAAAGCAAAGACTAATATAATACACGACGCTCCAAGCAAAACACATATCATGTAGCGAATAAAAATATAGCTCCAAGTAAAGTTACTAATGAACGAAGACGAAAGAGGGGATGCCTTCCCAGGGCATCCCCAAGCTTAGGCTTTTGGCTATTCTTGAATATCTTGGGGTGCCTTGGGCATCCCCAAGCTTAGGCTCTTGCCATCCTTTATTCCATAGTCCATAAAAGCTTTACCCAAAACTTGAAAACTTCACAACACAGAACTCAACAGGAAATCTTATAAGCTCCGTTAGTGAAAGAAAACAAAACCACCACATAAGGTACTGCAATGAACTCATTTTTTATTTATTTTGGTGTTAAACCTACTGTATTCCATCTTCCTTATGGTTTATAAACTAATTTACTAGCCATAGATGCATTGAAATAAGCAAACAACACACGAAAAACAGAATCTGTCAAAAACAGAACAGTCTGTAGCAATCTGTAACTAACGCAAACTTCTGGAACTCTAAAAATCCTACCAAAATAGGAAGTCCTGGAAAATTTGTTTATTGAACATCAGAAAAATGAATGAACACAAAATCACGTTCCTGTGATTTAACAAAATTATATTCGTGCATGCAAAGTTTCTATTTTTCAGCAGAATCAAATCAACTATCATCGTAGGTTATCCTATAGGTTCTACTTGGCACAAACACTAACTAAAAGATAAAAACACATCTAAACAGAAGGTAGATGCAAGATTTATTGCTAAACAGGAGCAAAAAAAAACGTAAAGAAAATTGGGTTGCCTCCCAACTAGCGCTATCGTTTAACACCCCTAGCTAGGCATAAAAGCGAAGATAGATCTAACGGGTGCCATCTTTGGCACTAAATTCATTAATAGAGCACTTGTGATCTATAGGGATTTCTCCCCTTTTAGCAATGGCTAAACCTTTAGGCAAAAATTCGAGAAATTCATTGGTAGCAAAAGGTTCCTTAACGATAGAGAGACAATTGGGAAGAACACTTATGGATTTGAGATCCGCATCTCCCTTACTAGAAGATTCACCCTTATTTTTAGGAACATAAATAAACTTGGCAGTTTTAGTAGGGGGTTTCAGAGTGTTTTTCAGGGGGAAACGCGGAACCTAAGTTTGTAATGATATCCTCAAGTTTACCGATTCTAGCAGAGTCTATATTTATTTTTTCATTGACTATAGGTTCTTTTTCTTTAAGATTTTTCAAAGTAACTCCAACCCTAGATCCAAATTGGGTAATGTGATTATGAATCTTTTTATCTAAATTTTCAATCAACTCAATAGTGGCAATTTTATTTTCAATGATATCAAGCCGTTGCGTCACATGTTCCAAAGTTAAAACCGTCCCATTAACCAAAAGAGGTGGTGGGCCAAACAAATCTAACATAGCACTATAAGCATCAAAAGTATGGCTACTCATAAAATCACCCCCGGTAGCAATATCAAGAACACATCTATTCCAAGGAGTAATGCCTACATAAAAATTGCGGAGAAGAACGGAAGTAGTAAGCTTCCTAGTAGCTTTATATTGGGCAATGCAAATTCTATGCCAAGCATTTTTTAAACTTTCCCTCTCCCTTTGCTTAAAATTAAGAATTTCTTGTTCAGGAGTGAGAATAAGGATAAGAGGACTAGCCATAACGACAAGGTAACGATCTAACACACGAGCAAACAGAAAAAGGCAAGCGAAAAAGAGAGAGGAGGAGATTGGGAAAGAGAGGGCGAATAAAACGCAAGGGTGAAGTGTGGGAGAGGAAAATGAGAGGCAAATGGCAAATAATGTAAATGCGAGGGAGATGGGTTTGTGATGGGTACTTGGTATGTCTTGACTTGAGCGAAGACCTCCCCGGCAACGGCGCCAGAAATTCTTCTTGCTACGTCTTGAGCTTGCGTTGGTTTTCCTCGAAGAGGAGAGGGTGATGCAGCAAGTGTAGCGTAAGTATTTCCCTCAGTTTTGAGAACCAAGGTATCAATCCAGAGGAGGCTTCTCAAAAGTCCCACGCACCTACACAAACAAGCGAGAACTCGCAACCAACGCAATAAAGGGGTTGTCAATCCCTTCACGGCCACTTCATGAAAGTGAGATCTAATAAAGATAGTATGATAAGATAAATATATTTTTGGTATTTTATAATATAGATGCAAAAAGTAAAGATGCAAATAAAAGTAGATTGAAAGCAAATATGATAAGAGATAGACCGGGGCCATAGGTTTCACTAGTGGCTTCTCTCAAGATAGCATAAGAATTACGGTGGGTGAACAAATTCTTGTCGAGCAATTGATAAAAAGCGCATAGTTATGAGACTATCTAGGCATGATCATGTATATAGGCATCACGTCCATAACAAGTAGACCGACTCTGCCTGCATCTACTACTATTACTCCACACATCGACCGACTCCTGCCTGCATCTAGAGTATTAAGTTCATAAGAACAGAGTAACGATTAAGCAAGATGACATGATGTAGAGGGATAAACTCAAGCAATATGATATAAACCCCATCTTGTTATCCTCGATGGCAACAATACAATACGTGCCTTGCAATCCTTTACATCCTTTGGTAAGGACACCGCAAGATTGAACCCAAAGCTAAGCACTTCTCCCATGGCAAGAAAGACAAATCTAGTAGGCCAAACCAAACTGATAATTCGAAGAGACTTGCAAAGATAACTCAATCATACATAAAAGAATTCAGAGAAGATTCAAATATTATTCATAGATAAACTTGATCATAAACCCGCAATTCATCGGATCTCGACAAACACACCGCAAAAAGAGTTTACATCGAATAGATCTCCACAAGAGAGGGGGAGAACATTGTATTGAGATCCAAAAAGAGAGAAGAAGCCATCTAGCTAATAACTATGGACCCGTAGGTCTGTGGTAAACTACTCACAACTCATCGGAGGGGCAAGGATGTTGATGTAGAAGCCCTCCGTGGTCGGTTCCCCCTCCGGCAGAGTGCCGGCGAAGGCTCCAAGATGAGATCTCGCGGATACAGAAGGTTACGGTGGTGGAAGTTGTTTTATGTGGTGCCCCTGGATGTTTTCGGGGTACGTAGGTATATATAGGAGGAAGAAGTACGTCGGTGGCCGCCCAAGGGGCCCACGAGACAGGGGGCGCGCCTTAAGGGGGGGGGGTGCGGCCTCCTATCTCGTGGGGGGCTCGGTTGCTTCTTGACTTGCACTCCAAGCTCTCCGGATCACGTTGTTCCAAAAATCACGCTCCCGAAGGTTTCATTCCGTTTGAACTCCGTTTGATATTCCTTTTCTTCGAAATACTGAAATAGGCAAAAAAAAACAGCAATATGGGTTGGGCCTCCGGTTAGTAGGTTAGTCCCAAAAATGATAAAAATGTGTAAAATAAAGCCCATAAACATCCAAAAGAGGTAATATAATAGCATGGAACAATCAAAAATTATAGATACGTTGGAGACGTATCAATCTTCTATCATCAAGGAGCTTTTTTATACAGTTTCTCTTTTTTCGGGCTGAAGCGGCTCTATGGAAGAAAGCTGTGTTACGATCACCATGGAGTAATCAATTGGTGCGACCCCGCTGCAGCCAAATTAGTTCCTCCTGATCCAACAAGTTCTCGATAAGGACCTGCATGTCTTTCATTTTTTGGCGTGCTTCAGAGGTGTTTGGGCCACGCCTTAATTTTTCCAAGTCGTTTTTGAGCTTATTGATCCTCTTCTTTGGGCTCTTTAGGATCTCCCGATCCCAATCATGCATGTCACTAAGGACCGTCTTTGAGCGATCAGATAGAGATGGCCCTAGGCCGGCTAGCTTTGCACGCTCCCAAGCCGATTTAACAATCTCATTGACTATCACTTCATTGAGCCAGCGAGCTTCAAACTTGCGCTTACTCCATGGTTGTTGTTCCAATGAGACCTTGAAATAATTGGAATCAAGCAAAATAGGTCTGTGATCAGAATGAATATGATGTTCGTGCACCAACGCTGCATGGGGAAATTTCTCAGCCCAGGCATCATTACACAAGGCCCTATCAAGACGCTCCCGAATGTCACCTCGGCTCCAAGTAAAGGTGTCACCAATGAACATGACTTCATGCAACCCACATCGTTGATGCAATCTCTGAAGTCTCACATATACTGATCCGGTCGGATATTGCCTCCTTCCTTCTCACTCGTGGTAGTAATTTTGTTGAAATCGCCGAGGACAACCCATGGCCCAACATTATTAGCATGGATATCGCGCAAGTACATCCAAGAGAGATGTTTCCTCTCCCAACTCGGTTCTCCATAGAATCCTGTAATTCGCCAAGCTGGGTTACTCCCATCCATCACTATGCCATCAATAATATTATCCAAGGAATAATTCAAAACCACTTCATTTGCTAAGTTGTAGTAGAGTACAAGTCCACCAGCACGACCATCACTAGCCACTAAGTGAAAATGATCAAAGCCTAACTTAACTCTCAAAACTTCTTCCTTATCTTTCTCAGATGTGATTCCGACAGAAATACCACATTCGCTTTCAGCCGCCCTTGGAGATCCAAGAGCTCTCGAATTGCCGTGGGCGAAAGCATTCCACGACAATTCCACGCTAAGGTTTTCATTGCTCCCGGCGATCCTTCAGCTTCCGCTCGACAGGCGCTGCCGAAAGCTGTTGAACTTCATGTAGTAAAGTCAAAAATCTTGACAAAGCAAGAGACGGAAAACCGATCACAGAACCTCACAAAACAGAGATCTGCGTCGGGACAAACAAACCAGCATCACACCGTAGCGTGTTGGGACTGCAGACAACTACGGTGAGACCGTAGCCAAGATCACCACCCAATCTAGTTACCGCACATGCCTTTTACGCCCGCACTTTCCATGGACTACAAGGCCCAGCAGATGAGCAGGAGAAGAACATCAAACGACGCCTACACCAGCGACGGATTTGTTGCCGCCCACGCCCCCGCCGGCGGCGGCGGCGGCCGAAACCCTAGCAAGGTCGCCCTTGCGATCGCCCAATCCTGTTTCCGCCGAAATGGTTTGCCCAACTACACTTAATCTTGGTAGTCGCACTTTTCTGGATTTATTTCAGTCCTTCCGAAGATGTGAGGAGAAGACGTTCCCGTTAAGTACGAAAGCGTCTATAGCAACTTCGTCAATCTCAAGATGATGTGCCGGCCCAATCTCTCGGAGGTCCTCGTAGGGAGCACGTACGTTAACAGGGGTGAGTGTAGGTGCGTGTATGTATGAACGTAAAAAAAGGGTGATGTTTTTTGTCCGAGCCGTGTCCAGGCTGTCCGTATGGAGTGTGGGTCCGGTTGGAGGTGCTTAGGTTTTGGGCAAACTCCCAAGGGCAACGATCTGCGCCGGCGCGCCGGCCCAATTGTTGGGCCGGTCGCACCGCGATCGTTGGATCTGAGCGCGTGGGTCGTTGGATCCGGCTGAAGAAAACGATTCGCCCTATCATCTTCTACCTCGCGCCGCGGCGCCGCGCCTCCTACCGCCCCTGCCGCTCCAAGCGTTGCTCAGCCCCTCCCACCTCCCCTCCCCCGCCCCCGGTCGTCCTCGTCTTCGTGCTCGTCGCCGTCGGTCGCCGTAGCCGCTCGTCATCGCTGCTGCAGCAAAAAATGCTTCGGATGCATAAAAAAATGGGGGCCGTTGGTTCCAGCAATGGCAGGGGCGCTTCTAGCACACACAAAATGCGTTCCTCGCGCATTGCCACGGTGTTGTGCTCGTAGCATCACCAGTAGTCAGCAGTTGCAAACAAAAAATAGCACTGATTTCCAGCAAATCTAATGGCTGGTTCCAGCAAAAATTGTGCGGATGTCACCGTTTGAAGCAAAAAAATCCGCCGGTTCCAGCAAAAAATGAAGCCCCTTCCAGCAGAAAAATTCAGTGCGGTTGTAGCAAAAACGCGTCGCCGTCGTCGTCGCGGTTGTAGATCGCCATGAAGGGTCGCAACAAAGTGAGTCGCTGGTTGTAGCAAACGATGCCGCTGGTTCCAGCAAAAATGACATCGTCGCAGGTTCCAACATTTTGGTTGAAGCTTTCTCGATCTCTTGTAGAAGCTTTTTCATCTGCGGGATGAAGCTTTTTTTTAAACGGTTGCAACTTTTGTAGTGTCTGGTTGAAGATTTTCAATCTCTGGGCTAAAACTTTTTCATCTGCGGGACGAAGCTTTTATTAAAACGGTTGCAGCTCTTCATGTGTTCCGAGTCTGGTTTGAAGCTTTTTTATTTACTAGATGTAGCTTTTTGCATTCATGGTTGTAGCACGAGCATTGCCGTTTGCAGCTGCAGTACCAATACGTCCGCGCGTCCGCCGTTACTGGTTCCAGCAAAACTAGTACGCGATTGCAGCTCCCTCCCCAGCCGGTTGTAGCATCTGTGTGCTCCACCGCCATGGCTGTCGGTCGAGGTAGTAGCTCGTCCCGTTGATTTTCGCCGTCGGCCTCGAGTAGCTAAACGATGGTGGATGGGGTTGAGACCAACGGTGGCGGCGCCCTCCGCGACCGGCGGCGAAGTCGGGCGACGAGCTCGAGGGCTTCATGGCGCGCAGCCCTCCAAATGACCGGACAGCGAGGGCGCGGCGCGGGCGACGGAGCTCGGGCGAGCTTCATGGCGTCGGCGCAGACTACGTGGACACGACCGGGGGAGGGGATGGATAAAGATGCACGGGCCCACATTAGAAGAGAAGTTGCTATATATGCATGTGTGTCGTGCAGGCAGGAACCGGCCGAAACTTCGGCCCGTGCGCCGGATCTAAACATTTGCCAATTCCCAAGTGGACAAACCGAGACAAATGTGGACTAGGGCCGCCCTTGGAGATGCCGGGCTTCGAAAGTCGAAACCACAGCCGCCGTCGGCCCCGTCTTCTACGCTCGCGATGTTGCCACGCGCCGCTCGCCAACTGGAGTCGAGCGAGCGTGTTGCGCGACTGAAGCCGGCGTGGCCAGCCGCAGCCCAGCAGTTAGCTTCGCCGGAGCCCTCCGGCTTGGGGCGTCCGGACGAAGGTGCAGCAGCCGCTGCACCCGGACGGCAGCGTTTCAACCGGCGGGGCCCTTACTCTGCATTGCACGCGCCGTGAGTCTCTGCTGCTAATTCTTGCACAAATTTGTATAGTTTGCACAGATGGGGCAAAAGGTAGTTAACCCTAGCCGCCCGGCCCCATGCTGTTAGAGGATGCAATCTATGACCATGGGCATGACTTCAGAAACGTGATTCGAATCTAGTACAATGTTCAGAAAGAGAATCGTCTGTTAGCAATTTATGATAGGCATAATACCGCCGTTTGATCACAACTAGGCGATTACTACTGTTTCACAGATTATTATGTTTTGTGTACTGCTGCTGCGGATCATGTTATTTATTTTTAAACGAAAATTAGAGGGATGCAGATTATGGTAACTGTGAAAGCAGCTAGTGAGCAGGGCATTTGTCACACTCACTTGACAGCTTATTCATTGCAGGCACAAACTATCCCGAATATCACTAAATGAGCTTCTTGGAGCCTGTTTTTCTTTCTTAAATCGAAAAACACATTCTCATAAAGTTTCGAAAAGGAAATCCGATTTTTTTCGTCCCACGAGTACATATACACTTGTAACATACCTGTAGACTTTCAGAAATAAATATGTTTATTTGAGGTTACACAAAAAAGACAAATATGTGGATCTATATAGATGTACTGCCAATGTTATAGATCCACACATTTGTTTTGTTTTTGTGCTGCCCACAAATGAACATATTTTGAAAAAAAATGTGCATATACGGTATATCTATATCACATCTAGATGTATGTGTGTGTTTTATTTCGGAAGCTTTGAAATTTGACTTATAAAAAAATTGAAAACAATTTTGGACTGGGAGCTAAAATGCCTCTCTCTATATATACCATCTCTCGTGCTAACACATCTGAAGTTATTAGAGGACTGCAAAAACTTTTGGAAGAAGCACGGCATAATACCTAGTTGGGTTGCTAAAAGAGAAAGCTAGATGATATGGATAACCTACTAATCGTGAACGAATTGCTCTTCTGCTGCGTTAATTGATCAGCTTTGGATGAGTATATCAAACGCACCCTATACTTTGCTGCTTCACCGGAGAAGCATTTGTCAAGAGGAACATGAGGTACTAGTAATGTACAACTACTGCAGAAGATAGAATTCTCTGCCATTTGTTATGCATAATTTACATGAGTTTCGGAATAAAACATGTACTTTTCTTGATGCTATATCAGTATCTGTCTAAATATTGTTGTGCAATCCAGTTTGCCTGAATATAAAAACCTTCTAATATCTCATAATTACAAATTTACAGCAAGCAATTCTACTTGATTGCTAACATACTCGAAGAAGCTTGTTTATGGTACATTGGGGCTTAAAGATTAAACATAAGGGCACCTTTCAGCTAAAATGTACACATAGTTTTTAACCGGTAGAGGGAGCAGCGAGGCAGTGGAAGCTCTGCTGATCATAGGAAGCGAAGCATGGCACACGGAAAATAACCAAGCTGTCACTGTCATGGCAATACACACACACACACACACACACACACACACACAAGGGAAAAAAACTCTTAAGATATCATCATCTTCAAGTCTTGTCAGCTCGTGGTAGGAAACCTATTTGCAGGACAATTTTAGGGATGCCCAAACTGTTGAATGATCTGGATAGATGGAATATGTTTGACCCTTATAAAATCGTCCCCACTATCCCCCAATTTACCAAGAAAGGAGCTTGGCATGCCCACCAATCTCAACCTCTGCAATGTAGCAAGTGATTGGAACCCAGCAGGAATAGCTGCCAGCTTTGCACATGACATGATCCACACTTCTTGAACACATGGCATTGCTCCATCAACAACATCCCACCGCTCCAGTTCCTCAAGTTCAGTTATGATGAAGATTTTCAGCTTTAGAAAACCGGAACGGCAGCATCTCATTACTTTCCCCTTGTATGCATTGTTCAGCTGGAGGAACAGCAGATTCGGCAATCGAACAAGAACTGAAAGCGGGTCATCTTCCAGCTGTGAGAAGCTCAAGCGCAGCTTTGTAAGGTTGTGTAGTTGAGCAAACCAATTTGGCAATGTTTGCAAAGATCCAGCTAGATGCAGCTTCTGTAGACATGAAGAAGGTTCCAACATTGCAAGGTCAAGTGGCCTGGTGCCATCGCTAGGGAAGATGGATAGGTATGATAGTTCCTTCATATTGTTCACAGAAGAGCATAGCTCTTTGGCATCTTCATTTTTTAAATCCTCTATCGAAAGCTTCTTCAGCTGGGTAAGGCTTGCAATCTCACAAACCACGGCTGTGCTTGCTTGCAACCCAGTTAATATCTGGAGTTTGTCAAGCTGATTAAATCCTATCGGGATCTGGATGCATTGGCCATCTTGTTTCATCTCTAGATGTCGTAGATTTCTTAAACATTTGATTTGAAACGAGATTCTCTTTATCTGAGTCTTCCTGATATCAAGAGTTTGTAAGTGATAGAGCTTGTTCATTGTTCTTGGGAGCTTCTTCAACTTCGTTCCCCTTAGTCCAAGGTACCTCAAGTGAACTAAGCCTCCGATCTCTTTTGGAAGTTCTAGCATGTTACCATCTTCAAAATCCAGAATTCTTACCAGACCAAAGCTCCTTGAAATAACATCGCATTTAATTGCAGTTGGTGCACTGTTGTTGAACATGAAAACAGATCGCAATCTTTTCTTGCGTTCATTGCTGAATGATACATGAGGCATTTGCAGTGATACGCGCCGATCACTAACACTTGGGCCTTTATCAGCGCAGATGATGGAAAATTTCTTATTTTCAGACAGCCAAATGGCAAGATCGTGAAGAAGATCATGAACTCTGCATGCTTTTACTCTCCCACTGATGCTTGCCGTTGCCACTTCTACCATGCTTTTGTTGATCAGCTCCATGAGGTACTTCTCTGCGGTAATTTCAAGTGTCTCATCAGCCTTTTCTTTCACAAACCCTTCGGCAATCCATAACCGAACTAATTTCTTTCGGGAGATCTGTGACTCATATGGGATTACAGAGAGCAGCATAAAACATGGCTTCAAAGGGTGTGGGAGGTCCCTATAACTTGATAGCAGTGTCTGCTGAATTCCCATTTGACCATTGCTTAGATCCTTCTGAATGCTTGCCAGGACACTTTTCCACTCAGTATCTGTTTGTTCTTTCCCGGACATCATACTCCCTGCAGCAACAATAGCAAGAGGCAAACCAACACATTTCTTCACAATGTCCTCAGCAGTTTCCTTTACAGCGTCCGGGCATATTCCATCCTGCAAGAATGCCTTTTTGCAAAACAAGTTCCAGGAATCTTCAAATGGCAACGGCTGAAGCTGCTGTACAGTGCTCTTTGCGCCTTCAACTGAGCCAGACACAGCGGCATTCCGAGTCGTCACAAGCACTCGGCTCCCGCTGCAATTTCTGGGCAGTACTAGCTTGATGATATCCCACAACCCTCTGTCCCAGACATCATCAAACACAAGCAGAAACTTTTTACAGCCAAGGCCACTCAAGAGCAATTCTTGGAGCTGCTTCTCACAGAGGGAGCTCGCCTCTGCAGAGGGGATCCTCATCAGCCCCTTGACCATCTCACAGAGCATAGAGCGCAGCTCCATCGTTTTCGACACATAGATCCACGCGCAGCATTCAAAATGCTTCTTCACGTCCGGGTTGGTGTACACCTTCTTGGCAAGTGTGGTCTTCCCAACACCTCCCATGCCAACCAAGGATATGACACTTAGCTCCGACTCTGAGCCTCCATCCAAGATATGCCGAAGCAACACATCCAGATATTTATCCAGGCCTACAACATGTATGTCATGAACCATCGGAGATGAGGCTAAAAGACCATGGATCCACTTATCACTTGACTCTCTAGGTCTTTCAACTGCATACTCCAGTCGGCGACGGGAGATGTCACTCAGCTGAGCCCGGATACGCCTGATCCGAGCCCCGACGTCATGCCTTGATCTCAGCTTACCAAGAACACAGCAGCCTTGTACTTGCCTGGCGTCGAAGATGTCGATGGCGTCCTCCGAGGCGCACATGATGTCCCTCATCTGGTCGATCCATGCTTCTCTGGCGATGCTGCCCTCAATGCTGCAAACCTCCATCTCGTGAAGGAAGAGCTGCATGCTGTGGAGCTCATCGCGGAGCCATCCGACATCACGACTTACGGCCCAGAGGCGCCGGCCATGGTCGGTTGCTCTGCTGCTAAGCAGGGAGCCTAAGCCATGGATCAAAGAAGCAAGCACAGGTTCGGCCATGGAAATGGTGGTCTTCCTTTCTGTTGTTGAAGAAGGAAGGAGGAAGCTCCGTCTGCTACCAATTTTCTTGTAGGAGGTTGAGGTCAATGGGCAGTGCTGTACCACTGATTAGAAGATATTTTCAATCGCTTTGTGCCAAACTGAGATCCTTGGGCCCACTGGCAGTCCCCCTGCAGTCTGGGTCATCTATCCCTGTTCAAACGTGCATAATTTCCCAGAAGCTATAGATGCATAAAACGATGCTTGACCAACTGGACAAATCTTAAGCCGACAAATGAGCAGCCCGCGACCTGGAGCTCGATAGGATCCATATGTTCCCTATTCCTAAAGAGAGTAAAATAGCAAAACACAGTAAACAGTTTCACATCCTTGCTACATGAAGTCACCTTTCAGTTCAGTTAAGACCTACAGTAGGTGGCAGAACGGTGCTGCTTTTTTCTGGGGAAACCATGTGCTTACTGACTTTAACGATGCTCTTTTGCAGGATATTTTCTTGGATGTTTCAACTATCAAGCACTGGAGAAGCTTATGGGCCTTAGTGATCTGGCTGCAAGGCACTAATGCACAAAGGGATTTCGCTCACTCGGCCTGTCAGCATGGGCTGAAACTGGGGCCCGTCTTTGGAGCCTATCAGTGTGTCTACATTGAGCCTTGAGTTGTGCATTGTCATCTTCGACCGGGCCTCAAAAGTTGCTAATGGACGGATGAAAACTCATATCTACTACACTCTAAATTTCTAAGTAACTCCCTTAGTCCATACAGAGCAGCTGTCTGCTCTTGCGAACTTCCAAGGATTTGTTCTACATGCTGGAAACTGTTATTGAGCTGAATGAATTTGGTGCCTCTGCCGACTTTCATCACTGTTAAAGAAAGTCCTGACGTACTTCTCATCTCTTTGTATTTTCTGTGTGTAGGTGTATCATGTCCGTGGTTGCATCAGGTTCAAACACTGAGGACATCTATGTAACAAGATTGTCCTCCTGTCAGTGCCAACACTTGAGTTAACATCTCAGACTCCCAGTCATCAATCACAGCAACCAACCATCCTTAGTGCAGCATCGAACATCTAGCATAACAACGCCATTACGTACGTACATAGTGGGGGTCACACCACGAAGGGGAGCGGCATGAGCACCCCCTTTCGCCCCTTTTCTTTCTGTTCGCTTACGACGGAACCGCATTATTACGTCTGGATGCATTGCAGCATTGTACGCATCGAGTTAACGTCTTGTTCTTGGCTCATCAGATTTGGAAGGCCCCCATCGATCTCATCCGTGCTCCTCCTCCTGTGGCTCCTGGAGAGGCCAAACAGCCAACCGTGCAAGTGGAATGCGCGGCTGGCCGGCAAGCATGCAATGCAACGCACGTAGCGTACGTGCGTCAAAGACTGGTGAAAACATGAGACCCGCCCCAGTCTGCACTGTCCGATTCTGTTCTTCTGAATGATATACATCGGCGGCCGGAGGACCACCGGGGCGCCGAGGTGATGGAGGATGAACCTGGCCGCGTTCGTGCGTGTGCTGAGCCATAGCTGCTGGCTGCCATGCCAAAGTCGTCCTTGTCGGGCAACACATTGCGTGGCTTTTGACATTTATGTGTCACCTTCCCATTATTCCCCTCCAATGGTGGGCACGCAAAGGCTCGAGAGCGGGCCATGCCATGTTTCCCTTGGAGCCGAGCGTGCCTCCGCGTGCCACTTGCGACAGTAGCCTGCCGAACATCTGTCCCTGCGGCCCACGGATTTTGTAGTGTCACTGGCTGATTGATTGACCAAGTGATACGTTGCAGCAACACGTCGGTCGGTGAGCTTCGAAATGCTGTGCGCAAAAGAAATGACCATTTATGTCGCAGAGTTCTGTACTTCTTACTTCTGCGAGAGTTGTGTAGTACAGCTTAGCTTACTTCCTAAGACAGGCAGTGCAGATTAGTCTGGTGCATGCACAATATGCAGGCATTACATCGTCGTGTTAATTACGTCATCTGTACAAAGCAAACGAATATAACTACGCCATATGCATTCTGCCGCTTGTTCGCTTATCCCATTTTTCAGCTTTTCTTTCGACAATATTAGATCTATTATAAAAGATTCATCGGAAGTACAAAGTATCCCAAACATAATAAAAATTACATCAAGATCCATGGACAACCGAACGATCATTGCCGCCGTCAGAACGAGCCGTTGTCGCCGCTCCCATAGCGGAGCCGGTCTGATCTTGTCGATGACAGCCGAGAAGTCTTCATGCACATGCCCTCTAAGGACCAACGTTCGGAAGCCGCAGTCGTCGCCATTGAATCTTTTTGAAGAACCTAACATCAAATCTCGCTATTGTGTACGCACGACGAGAAGCTTTAATCTCACCGCTCCGAGGAACTGACAGGAATCTACGCCGGAGCTCCGTCTAATCCGTCTCGACGAACGAACTTGAAGAGGATTGGAGCCCGAAAGACCGATTCAAAGAAGAAGCGTCGTCCTTACAAGAACAAAAACCTTGCCGGTCTAAGCTGAGGCACCCGCCGAAGCGGCAAACAGAGAAGAGGCGAATCCAGGGGCTCGCCGGCAAAGATCGAAGGGAAGAAGGTTTTCCCCGGTCGCCTTGCGGGAAGGGAAAAAAAAGTTGTCCATGGTCCGATTTTCCAGCTTGTGGCTGCGCGGTAGCTCTGCTTGTTGGAGTATACAGAGAAGATATGTATCCCACGTGATGCTTATCACCAATAATGACCGTGTTTCTGCCTCACTTTTTTTTGCGGGGAATACCATGTTTCTGTTTGCAACACAGTTAACAGGGTCTATGCCGCTGCCAAAACATGGTCAGCCGTCAGCATGACTAACCGTACGTAGGATCAAGAAGTATGGAGGTGGAAAACTGTTTTTTTTTTCAGCAGAGATTGTGATTATATAGTTGCATTGACGCGACGCATTCCTCTGTACATAACCAACCAATTGGGAGTTAATTAAGTTGATAATGCGCGCCACATACATGACACCAACGTGAGTACGTCTATACATCTCCACACTACCTAATCCTGCTCTCTGAATGATGGCCAATTACATACATACGTACATACGCCTAGCTAGCTACACAGCTCTTTCTACATGTCATGACAAGCAATCAGTCTTCTCAAAAATCGGACAAGAGCGCCGGCGGCGGGAAGATGCCCTGCCCGGTGGCCAGCATGGCCCTCGGGTCGAACTGGGCCTTGAGGCCCGCGAACCGCGCCCACCTCCTCTCCCCGAAATGGGCCACCCACTCGGGCTGCGACTTGTGGTTGGGCAGGTACTGCCTGGCCCCGATCCCGGCCTCGGCGCAGAAGTCGAGGATCTGCCGGTTCTGCCGCGCCAGCGCCTCGAGGCTCTGCGGCGCGCCCGGCAGCGCCGACCGCAGGAACGCCACCAGGTAGAACACCTCCTCGTCCGGCGTCACCACCGAGCTCCTCGGGTCCCATCTGCACCACCAACACAACGATGAGAATTTTTTTACTCGCAGTTGGCAGATCATCAAATCGGCTCCGTCGAAAGGTTGGAGCAGACTAGGAAAAGCAACAGCTTCAGTTAAAGTAAAGAGCTCATGTAGCTGCTGCTGATTCTGGTGCGTCCGCCCTTTTGTGTTAAGCATAGGAAAGCGACAACGCATCTGGCCACTAACCCACAAAGGCGGCAAAGGAAACCAAATTCTGACTGTGCCGCGGAAAGACGCGGCGACGCCGGGTTAAAATAACCGGTCGGCGCGGGCCGGGAGGCGGTGTCCGGTTAATCGCGGGCACGGCGCGTCACGGCGCCACTCGGGAGGTTTTATAAAATTCAGAACAGACCCTGTCACCCCAGTGCGCGATATGTCCGCGGCCATTCACCGGTCACCGGATCCCGGGCGAAGGTGATGGCAATCCGGAAACTAATTAGGCGGCAGCGACATGCTAATATACTACTGGCGCTGCGTGCGTGGCACCAATCATGGTGACGCTCAATGAGTGGCCACCACCTGCGCAGTGTCGCGTCGCATGTGAGGCCGATGATCGATCGGCTTCCAAGGGCGGCGCCCGCCCGCCCGCCCCTGAGACGGGGTCGTGCGCGCGCGCGCGCGCGTGTCTCTGGCTGGCATGTGCGGTTTGGCGGGCGGGCGGGCGGGCGGGAGGTGGATCATGCAGGCGCGCGAGCGTGGGCGGTGATGAGCCGCCCTGCATCTGCCGGGGCGGTGATGGGCGCTGGTCGTGCGCCCGACTGGTCAACTGGAGCGCCCAGAAACAGCTAGACAGGACAGACGATGCACTAGCTACTAGCTAGGTTGACTTGGGCAGCAAAGTGAAAGGTAGGTTGACATGCTAGCTTACTTGTGCTTGTTCATGGGGTAGATGAGGATGGGCCCGCCGGAGGTGCGGCTGCCGAGGATGCCGCGGAAGACGCCGCGGTCGAAGTCGGCGATGCGCGACGCCGGCACGAACAGGTTCAGCCACGGGTGCGGCACCTCCCACATGCCCTTGCCGCGCAGCTTCAGCTCCGCCGTGTGCACGCGGTCAAGGAAGTCCACGTACGGCAGGTCCGTCGTGAACACCGTGCCGGGGAGGAAGTTCAGGTCGCCCAGCAGCGCATCAACCTCCTGCAAACATAATTACCATTTAGACTTGGCGATTTTCTTTTCTCTCTCTCTCTCTCTTTTTTTGCAGCAGCACAGACTTGGCAATTCAATTCGTGCACTACATCGATACATACATATAGTTAAATCAAGCAAAGCAGTAGTCGATAAAATTAGTGCGTGCTCGATCGCTAACGGAATTGAGATCTAGTGGTACGTAAGGGAAGATCTACAGATCGAGTGTGCTCTGCATGTGGGTGCCATCATATACTAATCAACAGGGTTATACAAGTGCTACCTACTCCAAAATGCGAATTAACATATCCCAATGATTGGCTAGCCAGGGCCCCGATCAGCAGCAGTACATAACTAAGCCAGGAATTAATTAAGAAATACTACCGTCATAAACAAATGGGACGGCCAGGAGAGAATGCGGTACTGTATTAATCGGGATCGAGAGAGACGGACCTGATCAACGGTGGCGGCGGTTGAGTCGTCGTAGTTCTTGGTGACCTCGAGGCAGTAGAGCACGCCGGTGTGGTGCTTGAGCGAGCTGAGCTTCACCGGGTTCTGCGGCGAGAAGAAGGAGGACCTCCAGTTGTTGATGAGGCCCTCGGCGGCGACCACGAAGCCCTCCACGTAGTCGAACCGGCGGCCGCCGCCGTGCTGCGACTGGGAGATGAGCCGCTCCTGGTCCGCCGTGAACTCGGTGAAGTTGGAGTAGAGCGCCCGGATCCAGCGAACCTGTATGCACGTACAACCGTGCACATGATTAGAAAATTGATTAGCAAGGCCAAGGCTGATGAGGCTGCTGAATCAGCTTAGATCACATCTCCGTTTATTATCGTGGAAATAGTCAGCTAATTAAGCTGCCGGGAAAGAATAGAATCTTGCGAAAGATCGCGTGAGCTAAACAAAACACGTACTACTCGGTAGAAGACCCACCAAATTGGTCAGCAAGGCAAGTTGGTCGATTGATCGACCGATCGATGCCAACCAACCTGGGCGGCTGGACCACCTGATCGACCAGACGCACAGCCCAATATTTTAATTTCGACGAAGACTTTTTCCATGGGGTGGACTTTTTCTTTTAAATTTAACGCTAATAAGTAACGGACGAAAAGACTGCTGCTAGTGCAAAAAACTGCTTGTTGACGCGGACAGCAATCAGCATACGTGTCATGAGCTGAAAGCAGTTAGCATACGTGTCGCACAGACTGTGCTGGAGCCCCGTGAAACGGATCGGCCGGCTATAATTAGAAACACGTTCGGTTGGTCTTATCGGTATCTTTATCGGTTCGTTAACGTACGTGCGGTAATTCCGTCTCCACCTAACAATGGAAATGGATGTCGCCCGCCCGCGCTGAGGGCGGCGCGCCCGCCACTTGCACGGCTGGCGTCGAGCTCCCCCGCCGGGCGGCGACATATCGCGTCCCCTCCGCCTCGTCACGCGGGGGCGAGCGCGGTCCAAAGGGAGATAAGGCGCACGAGATATTCCTTCCTTCGTCTTCAGAGTTCAGACCAGGTGGGTTAACGAACGAGCGAACGGATTAAACAAAGAATGGCGAGGAGGAGAGTGACAGG
Source organism: Aegilops speltoides (assembly GCA_021437245.1). Taxonomy (NCBI): domain Eukaryota; kingdom Viridiplantae; phylum Streptophyta; class Magnoliopsida; order Poales; family Poaceae; genus Aegilops; species Aegilops speltoides. The sequence continues at coordinate 401,359,353 of CM038143.1, forward strand.
CATAAAGAAAGAAAGAATTGCTGCGTGCGTATGGGGAGGTGAGGGCGCCGGCATGGGTGCTGGTGCTACCTTGCGGGGAGCAGGCTCGAGGGCGATGCGAGCGCGCGTGATGATCCCGAGCTGCCCCAGCCCGCCCAGCGCGCCGAAGAAGAGCTCCGGGTTCTTCGCCTCCGAGCAGGTCACCGCCTCGCCCTTCCCTGCAAGCAGATCAGTAGCCACGCACGCATGAGAAGAGGACGCCGGCGCGCGTGCATGCCGGCCGTGGTCGGATGGGGTGGCTGATGGATGGGCTCATGTGTGTACTGTACGTACCGGTTACGACGTCGAGCTCGTAGACATTGCTGATCTGGGGCCCGTGGTGGAAGGCCTGGCCGCTGATGCCGGCGTTGGACAGGGTGCCGCCCACGGACAGGTAGAGGTAGTCCGTCCACGACCGCGGCGCCAGCCCGCCGTGCGAGAGCGTCCAGTTGAGCACGTCGATCCACAGCTCGCCGCCCCACACGTCCACGTAGTGCCCGCCCAGCTCCGGCGAGTACACCGGCAATGCGCGCGACGGCGCCTTGCCCCCGCGGCTCATGTCCACGACCACGCCGCCGGGCACCTGCGCCTGCCCGCTGATGGAATGGCCGTGGCCGCGCGCCGACACGCGGATGTCGCGGGCAGACCCGTACGCCGCCCGGACCAGCGCCGCGACGTCGCCCGCCCCGCTCGGGTGGTACACCGCCAAGGGCTCGCCCCGGGTGAAGCCGCCGAAGTCGCGCGACGCCTCCAGGACGTCGGCCGGGTCGGTGCTGAGGCGGCCGCCGCCCACGTCGCCGCCCAGCTGCAGCAGCTCCGCGGGCTCCAGCGGCAGGCCCACGGTGGAGATGAGGCAGTATATCTGGAACACCATGAAAACCAAGCACCGCGCCATTGCCACTATCTATCTCTCTATCGATCGATTCTTTGGTCTCCTTACGATCGATGGAGTAGCTGATATGTACTTGCAGGGGAGGGGAGGATGCAGAAGGGACGAGAGGAGGTGTGAGGCGTTGTGGTGTGAGCAGGCGGTATTTATAGTGGGAGCCCGGGAGGAGGGAGAGGTGGTGGTGGAATTTGGGCTGGACAAAAGTGAGAAATGGAGGAGACCGAGGAGGATAGGAGAGAGACTCCAACATGCCTGCCGCGGGAACCGAGCACGACCGCTGGGGCCGCCCAAGAATAAACAAATCCGGAGGCGCGTCACGACTCATGCACTCGCGGTCGCGGGCCGGCGGCCTCTTAATTTCCCTGTCAGACTTAGTGGATCGCGTGGCCGCCCAAAGATCGGCCGGATTTCACTTCACCCAGTACGCATATGCAGCATAGACTCAACTAAATGAATGTGGAGATCGAACAGGTAAGCCATCCCCCCCTCCCTGCTCCGTGCTTTGTCGATCCAAATTCTACTAGGAGGAAAAGTGACCTAGATTTCATCCTGCGTGCCATGTGCGGCGAGCTTTGGAGCGGAATTCTTAAAGCTACTAGCAGCGCATAGCTGGAAGAAGAAGAGCCAATCTGTAGAAGCTTTGAGGGGGAGATGGAGGATCAACGCCGAGCCAAAAGAGAGACGATCCCCTTCCCGTATCTTGACCGGCTTTTGAGGGTGCACTCTCAATCCCAGCGCCGCTCGAGGCATATGCATGCAGATGGTGAGAATCTACACTGCAGCAGCACCGTTCCAAATTTCCAATCAACACTACTACTGCGACACCCCGCCTAAAGTACACCACACCACACGAGCTTTCTGATCCGGCATTTACCAAAGTACGTGCTGCCCAAATCTTCAGATATTAAAATGCGTCTGAAAAGCGCACCGCTAGTACTGTAGCGACACAGATGTCCTCGAGATATCGGTGCCAGTGTAATTGGCTGTAGTAAAATCAAAGGCGTGTATGCTCACCACGGGTACGGTGTAGTACTCCCTCCGGTCCTTTTCTTTCTGCTGCATTGGTTTCTTAGAAAGTCAGCTTTCTTTAAGTTTGACCAAATTTATATTAAAAATTATTAGCATCTATAATATTTAATAAATATAATATGAAAATATATTCCAAGATGAATCTAATGATATTGGTGTTGTTATGTGAATGTCTATAATTTTTTATATAAACTTGGTCAAAGTTGGATGAGATTGACTTCAGACAAACCTAATATGCAGAGTAAAAAGGACCGGAGGGAGTACTGTTCTTCCACGCTGGTTCACCTTTTGCTCGCCCGCGTAGGCTGCCTAGCCCGCCAGCTAGGCAAGTGCCCTACGGCCAAAGAAAATAAGAATGGCTAAAGCGTCGACGCGCGCTCCCACGTGACTGATTGCGCAGGATCGCATCAAGATACGCTGATTTCCTTTTGCTTTCTGCTCGTATCGCATCGGCCACGAAATTCAGCAGCCATGGGTTTCCACAGCGCGAGGACGTGGTTTGGTTGCTTTGGGTTTGGGACGATGTGCATGTGAGGGAGCAAAACGCCGTGGCACTCTAGTCCCTACATCCTATTCCTACTAGCTCGTCGAATGTCGACGATCCACGAGAACGATGGTAAAGCGCTGGATGAGGCGAGGACTCTTTGTTCACAGGATAGAAATAGGAATGAAAAAACTTAAAAAATGAGATGACATGTACTTCAATTTCTATAGAAAAGAGTGTCATTTGATTCGTAGGATGAGATAGGTTCTTTCTTTAGGTCTGAGCTGATGTTTTTCTTTCCTTTAAAATGTGAAGGCACGGATCAATCCTACATAGAAATAGAAATTCATTCTTACAAACCAAATGGCTCAGAAGTGTAAAAAAAAAACAAATGGCTCAAAAGTGTAAAAAAAAGGCTCAAAAGAAAATTATCCTGTAGGATATTATGTCATTGTAAACCAAATGAGGCCTGAATGCATGGGTTGTCATTGCTGGTAACTGCCTCTTTGTTTAGCTAGTATATGATTGCAATGTCATGCTCACTTGGATCCTACTTTATTTTCACATTTTGTTTTGTTTGGTTGCATCATTAGAAAAACAAAGAATTCCCAAAGGTTTGAGTGAATGCTAAAATTTCTTATGGAATGTAGTGCAAAAGAGTTCTTAGAAAAGGTTCTAGAGGAATCAAACAATCAACATATGAAAAATCCCCAAAGAGTCTAATCCTCTGAAATACCTATGAAAGTCCTTTGAGTCAGAGGAGCCCTAAGTGGAACTAAGGGCATCTCCAACGGCGATCCGCAAATTTTCTCCCCATTCGTCCGTGGATAGGGGGACCAGTCCGCGGACACGGATGCGGGAGGCCGCCATCCAACGCTAGCCGCATACATTACAAACTCTTTTTCAACAAATCAGATTAAATTTATGCAAATTCGACCGGATTTCATATAAACATGACGGATTCCATACAAATCGAACAAAAAACGGTTACACTTTGGACACATTTTCAATTAGAAACAAAATCGGACTAGTCTACAGCCGGCGCGGGCGGGTCTCCAACGTCGTTCCTAGACTGGCAGCGGTGAGCTCCAAAGGTATATACTTCAACACAAAGGACGACTCGCTTCCCCACCGCTCATCAGAGTGGAACCGCCGCCTGATGCTTCAGCCGGAGGGGAAGGGTCCCTACGCTGCATGGATCAGGGTTGGTTTTTGGGTAAGGGGACGACGGTGGCCTGCGAGAGGGCAAGACACCGTCTGTGTACGGTGCCTCCGCGGTGGCTTTCATGGGACCCAAGCGGCGGCGAAAGATTGGAGAAAATGGTGGAACAAGGAGATGGGGAGCGGCGGAGTGGTGCGATTGTTGCCCTGCGTCTGGCGGAGTGGGCGAACGGGAGGAGCATGCTCCGCGTTGCTTTTAGTGCGGGCCCGCTTGTGAACGGACATGTGGCTCGAGTAGGTTTCTTGGCTTCCACACGGGGTTAATGGAGGCGTTTGAATGCGGAAAGGAGGCGTGTTCAGCCGGACATGCAGCGGGTGGCGCCCTTAGCCGGCAAGCCGCTTCAATGGCGAAGGTAGTGAGAGGTTGCTTCCGCCCTGAGCCATCATCTATGTTGAGCGGCGCCCTCTACTGCGGCATGAATGCGGGCAGCTGACGCACGGGCGAGGGAGGAGGGGTTTAGGTGGGCCAGGGCGGTCAGAAGCGGGTGCGACAGTGGTCTGGACTCCCGCAAACCTTTCCCACGTATATCTTCGGTTTGCGGGAAAAATCGCGTCCGGACCATGATGTCTACTACACAACTTATTCTTGTAGACTCGTGTTGGGCCTCCAAGCGCAGAGTTTTGCAAGACAGTGGATGACCTAAGGTTTATCAATCCCTGGAAGGCGTAGTATGAACATGGGCGTAGTATGAACATGGTCTGTCTCAAACATCCCTGCAACCAAATACAAGAAATCTCTTCTGTCCCCAACACACCCAATACATTGGAAAATTGCATGGGTGCACTAGTTCGGCGAAGAGATGGTGATAAAAGTGTAATATTGATGGTAGAAATATATTTTTATAATCTGAACAAATAAAAACAACAAGGTAGCAAGTGACAAAAGTGAGCACAAAAGGTATTGCAATGCTTGAAAACAAGGCCTAGGGTTCGTACTTTTGCTAGTGCGACCTCTCAACAATGCTAATATAATTGGATCACATAACCATCCCTCAACGTGCGATGAAGAATCACTCTAAGGTTCTTATCTAACGGAGAACATAAGAAGATTGTTTGTAGCTATTCTTTAGGTTTTTTCGTTAGGTCTGAGCTAATGTTTTTTTCCTTTAAAATGTGAAGGCATGAATCAATCCTACATAGAAATAGAAATTCATTCTTACAAACCAAATGGCCCAGAAGTGTTCAAAAAAGGCTCAAAAGAAAATTATCCTATAGGATATTATCTAATAGATTCCTAAAAAATTATTGTAAACCAAATGAGGCATGAATGCATGGGTTGTCATTGCCGGTAAATGCCTATTGGTTTAGCTAGTATATGATTGCAATGTCATGCTCACTTGGATCCTAGATTATTTTCACATTTTGTTTTGTTTGGTTGCACCATTAGAAAAACAAAGAATTCCCAAAGGTTTGAGTGGACGCTAAAATTCCTTATGGAATGTAGTGCAAAAGAATTCTTAGAAAAAGGTTCTAGAGGAATCGAACAATCAACATATGAAAAATCCCTAAAGAATCTAATCCTCTGAAATACCTATGAAAGTCCTCTGAATTAGAGGAGCCCTAAGTGGAACTAAGGGCGTCTCCACCGGCGACCCGCAAATTTCCTACCGCATCAGTCTGCGGACAGAGGGACCAGTCCGCAGACACGGATGTGGGAGGCTGCCATCCAATGCTAGCCTCATACATTACAAACTATTTTTCAACAAACCAGATGAAATTTATGCAATTTCGGCCGGATTTCATATAAACATGACGGATTTCATACAAATCGGACAAAAAAGGTTACATTCTGGACATATTTTCAACTAAAAACGAAACCGGACTAGTCTACAGCCGGCGCGGGCGGGTCTCCAATATTATCCCCATGACCGGCGGCGGTGAGCTCTAGAGGTATATGCTTCTGCACAAAGGACGGCTCGCTACCCCACCGCTCATCAGAGTGGAACCGCTGCCTGATGCTTCAGCCGGAGGGGAAGGGACCCCAAGGTGCATGGATCAGGGTTGGTTTTGGGGTAAGGGGACGATGGTGGCCTACGAGAGGGCAAGACACCGGCTGTGCACGGTGCCTCCATGGTGGCTTTCATGGGACCCAAGGGGCAGCGAAAGATTGGAGAAAATGGTGGAACAACGAGATGGGGAGTGGCAGAGTGGTGTGATTGTTGCCCTGTGTCTTGCCTGGTTTATATAGAGGGCGAACGGGAGGAGCCAGCTCTGCGTTGCTTTTAATGCAGGACCGCTTGTGAACGGACATGTGGCCGGAGTAGGTTTCTTGGCTTCCACACGAGGTTAATGGAGGCGTTTGAATGCGGCAAGGAGGCGTGTTCAGCTGGGCGTGCAGCGGGTGGTGATAAACCACAAGTATAGGGGATCGCAACAGTTTTTGAGGGTAGAGTATTCAACCCAAATTTATTGATTCGACACAAGGGGAGCCAAAGAATATTCTCAAGTATTAGCAGCTGAGTTGTCAATTCAACCTCACCTGAAAGACTTAATATCTGCATCAAAGTATTTAGTAGCAAAGTAGTCTAGAAGTAGCGGTAATGATGGCAAAAGTAAGAGTAGCAGTTTTGTAGCAACCATAACAATGGCATCGAAAAAGTAACTAAGCAAAGATCAATATGTGAAAAGCTCGTAGGCAATGGATCAATGATGGATAATTATGTCGGATGACATCCATCATGCAACAGTTATAACCTAGGGTGACACAGAAATAGCTCCAATTCATCAATATAAAGTAGGCATGTGTTCCGAATATAGTCATACGTGCTTATGGAAAAGAACTTGCATGACATCTTTTGTCCTACCCTCCCGTGGCAGCGGGGTCTTAATGGAAACTAAGGGATATTAAGGCCTCCTTTTAATATAGAACTGGACCAAAGCATTAGCACTTAGTGAATACATGAACTCCTCAAACTACGGTCATCTCCGGGAAGTGTCCCGACTATTGTCACTCCAGGGTTGCCGGATCATAACACGTAGTAGGTGACTATAACTTGCAAGATAGGATCAAGAACACAAATATATTCATGAAAACATAATAGGTTCAGATCTGAAATCATGGCACTCGGACCCTAGTGACAAGCATTAACCATAGCAAAGTCATAGCAACATCAATCTTAGAACATAGTGGATACTAGGGATCAAACCCTAACAAAACTAACTCGATTACATGGTAAATCTCATCCAACCCATCACCGTCCAGGAAGCCTATGATGGAATTACTCACGCATGACGGTGAGCATCATGAAATTGGTGATGGAGGATGGTTGATGATGATGACGACGACGATTTCCCCTCTTCAGAGCCCAAAGCGGACTCCAGATTTGCCCTCTCGAGGAAGAACAGGAGGTGGCGGCGGCTCCGTATCGTGAAACGCGATGAATCCATCTCTCTTATTTTTTTCTCCCCGAACGTGAATATATGGAGTTGAAGTTGGGGCCGGTGGAGCTTCTTGGGACCCACAAGCCAGGGGGCACGCCAAGGGGGTAGGGCGCACCCCCACCCTTGTGGTCGCCTGGTGGGTCCCCTCTAGTTGATTCTTTCGTCAATATTTTTTATTAATTCCAAAAATATTCTCCGCGAAGTTTTAGGTCACTCCGAGAACTTTTATTTCTGCACAAAAATAACACCATGACAATTCTGCTGAAAACAACGTCAGTCCGGGTTAGTTCCATTCAAATCATGCAAATTAGAGTCGAAAACAAGGGCAAAAGAGTTTGGAAAAGTAGATACGATGGAGACGTATCAACTCCCCCAAGCTTAACCCATTGCTTGTCCTCAAGCATTTCAGTTGATAAACTGAAAGTGATGAAGAAAATCTTTTACAAACTCTATTTGCTCTTATTGTTGCAAATATGTATAGCCAACATTCAGGTTTTCAGCAATGATCATGAACTAACCATATTCACAACAACATTTAGGTCTCACATTTACTCGTGTCAATGGCATAATCAACTAGCAAGCAATAATAATAAATCTCGGATGACAACACTTTTTCAAAACAATCATGATATGATATAACAAGATGGTATCTTGCTAGCCCTTTCTGAGACAGCAAAACATAAATGCAGAGCACCCCTGAAGATCAAGGACTAACTAGACATTGTAATTCATGGTAAAAGAGATCCAGTCACAGTCATACTCAATATAAATTAATAGCAAAGCATACAAATGATAGTGGTGCTCTCTAACTGGTGCTTTTTGTATACTCTCACAGTCACAGTCACAGACATGCATTGATATTAACCAACAATGAGTGCAAGCACGAGTAGGATATAAATCACCATGAACATAAATATCATGGAGGCTATGTTGATTTTGTTTCTACATGCGTGAACATGTGCCAAGTCAAGCCACTCGAATCATTCAAAGGAGGATACCATCCTATCATACTACATCACAACCATTTTAAAAGCATGTTGGCACGCTAAACCATTATAAACTCCTAGCTAATTAAGCATGGAATGAGTAACTATAATATCTAGTTGTCATTGCAAACATGTTTCATTCATAATAGGCTGAATCAGGAACGATGAACTAATCATATTTACAAAAACAAGATAGGTCGAGTTCATACCAGGTTTTCCTCATCTCAATCATTTCATCGAATATCATTATTATTGTCTTTCACTTGCACGACTGAACGGTGTGAATAATAATAATAGTGCACATGCATTGGACTAAGCTGGAATCTGCAAACATTTATTGAAAGGAAAACATAAGGTAATATGGGCTCTTTATTAGATCAACGGTAATGCAAATGAGAGCCACTCAATAGTTTCATCGTGGTCTTCTCCTCTCGACCCCCAAAGAAAAGAAAAAGAATTTCAAAGAAACACACTGAAATGTTTTTGGAGTTTTTGTTTTTCTGAAGAAAGTGAAACAAGAACGAGAAAAACTATTTACACGCGAAAACTCCCAACAAGCAAAAGAAGAATGAGAAATCTTTTTGGGTTTTGTTTTAATACTACTACTACATAAACATGGAAAGTAAACTAAACTACAACTAATTTTTTTTGGTATTTCTCAAAGTTTTTCAAACACACAAGAAGAAAGCGGGAAAACGGAAATAAACTAGCATGGATATAACAATGAAAAAGTATGAACAACGACAACTAGGATGAGTGTGTGAACATGAATACAATGTCGGTGTGAAATACATACTCCCCCAAGCTTAGGCTTTTGGCCAAAGTTGGTCTAGGGCCATGGCTGGCCTGGTGGATATCCAAATTGTAGTCGGGGTCATACTGGGATGCGACAGCTACTGCCTGAAGTGCTGTAGCATGGAGGCGAGCGTCCTCCACCTCTCTCTCATACTCGTTTGCCTCCTCCATAGTTATAAAATATCTCCCTTTTACCTGAAAGTTAAAGAAGGCATGAGCAGCAAGGGTAATATGGACAGCCCATTGTCTGTCAAAGATTAGTCGGTACAGGAGGGACTTCTCGTTCCTCACAAGAAACTGGTAGCGTACCAAAGCATTATAATCAAGAAAATCAGGTGGTAATTTAATGTCATTCCCCTTTATTGGTACTCCAAGATAATTAGCTAAGCGAGTGTCATAAATCCCACCAAAAAGATCACCATCCTTAGCATTAAGATGTAACCTCCTTGCAATAACAACCCCCAAGTTATATCTCTTATCACCCAACACTGTACATTTGAGGACACTAAGATCTGGAACGCAAAGGTGGCTATGCTCATGCTTACCCTTAATGCATCTACCTATAAAGAAAGCAAAATAATGTATGACAGGAAAATGAATGCTCCCCATGGTAGCTTGTGTAATATTTCTAGTTTCTCCCGTAGTGATGGTAGCAAGAAAATCATTATACTCAGTCTTATGGGGTTCACTAATGATGCCCCATTGTGGGATTTTGCATGCTTCAATAAAATCTTCTAGATCCATGGTATAAGATTTATCATAAAGATCAAACAAAATAGTATGCATATTGCGCTGAGATGTAAACTTAAACCTTCGCACAAACGAATTAGTGAGGTGATAGTATTGCTTGCACTTATCTGAAATGAAGTCCTCAAGATCAGCATTTTGTATGTACGCATTAAGTTCCTCCTTGAAACCTGCATTAACCCATGGTAACCGGGGTGTAGGGGATCACAACAGCTTTCGAGGGTAAAGTATTCAACCCAAATTTATTGATTCGACACAAGGGGAGCATAGGAATATTCTTGAGTATTAGCAGTTGAGTTGTCAATTCAACCACACCTGGATAACTTAGTATCTGCAGCAAAGTATTTAGTAGCAAAGTAGTATGATAATAAAGGTAACAGTGGCAAAAGTAAAGATAATAGTTTTTGGGTTTTTGTAGTAGTTGTAACAATAGCAACGGAAAAGTAAATAAGCGAAGCACATGATGTGAAAAGCTCGTAGGCAATGGATTAGTGATGGATAATTATGTCGGATGCTATTCCTCATGTAATAGCTATAACATAGGGTGACACAGAACTAGCTCCAGTTCATCAATGTAATGTAGGCATGTATTTCATAAATAGTCATACGTGCTTATGGAAAAGAACTTGCATGACATCTTTTGTCCTACCCTCCGTGGCAGCGGGTCCTAGCGAAACTAAGGGATATTAAGGCCTCCTTTTAATAGAGAACCGGAACAAAGCATTAGCACATAGTGAATACATGAACTCCTCAAACTACGGTCATCACCGAGAAGTATCCCGATTATTGTCACTTCGGGGTTGTCGGATCATAACATATAATAGGTGACTATAGACTTGCAAGATAGGATCAAGAACACACATATATTCATGAAAACATAATAGGTTCAGATCTGAAATCATGGCACTCAGGCCCTAGTGACAAGCATTAAGCATAGCAAAGTCATAGCAATATCAATCTCAGAACATAGTGGATACTAGGGATCAAACCCTAAAAAAACTAACTTGATTACATGGTAAATCTCATCCAACCCATCACCGTCCAGCAAGCCTACGATGGAATTACTCACGCACGGCGGTGAGCATCATGAAATTGGTGATGGAGGATGGTTGATGATGACGACGGCGATGAATCCCCCTCTCCGGAGTCCCGAACGGACTCCAGATCAGCCCTCCCGAGAGAGATTAGGGCTTCGCGGCAGCTCTGTGTCGTAAAACGCGATGAAACTTTCTCTCTGATTTTTTTCTCCCCGAACGTGAATATATGGAGTTGGAGTTGAGGTCGGTGGAGATCCAGGGGGCCCATGAGATAGGAGGGGCGCGCCCTGGGGGAGGGGGCGCGCCCCCCTGTCTCGTGGATAGGGTGTGGGCCCCCTGGTCTTGATTGTTTCGCCAATATATTTTATATTTTCCAAAAAGTCCCTTCATGGATTTTCAGGACATTCCGAGAATTTTTCTTTTCTACACATAAAACAACATCATGGCAGTTCTGCTGAAAACAGTGTCAGTCCGGGTTAGTTTCATTCAAATCATGCAAGTTAGAGTCCAAAACAAGGGCTTAAGTGTTTGGAAAAGTAGATACGTTGGAGACGGATCAGCAGTACCGCACTACACCTACCTTAAACTCAAGATGCCCGGTCCACGCGGTGTCATCACCATCAACGGAAATACAGAGCGTTTCTTATGCGCGGAAGAGTATGAGACGGCTCCAACAATCGGACTCTAAGCGGCCTCTAATACCAGAATGCATGATTGGTCGTTAAGACCACGGACACGGTTAGACAAGTTCGGCGGCCCACATAAACCTTATCTGGGCACCACACATGTAATCCCATAGAGGACACCAGGGGCTATAAAGCCCAACTCTTGGCTTGACCTTATTAACAGGCCAATGTCTTACACATTTTACTATCCATTGGTGATAGCCAACTCTTCGCACGCTTACGTCATAACTCTTCTACATGAGTTTTCCTTTTTACAGACACCATTCGTGCGACACCCTCCCAGGACACGGCACAACGGAGACAAAGGCGCATACGTGCAGCAGGGCCCCGCTCAAAGGTTTCTCTTTAGATTAAGCCCCTGTGTAAACCTTCTTTATTGTCTCTTGTTGCTTACACATCCCATGGGTACTACACCCACAGAGGATACTGCCGTTATTGGCATTTCGCCACGACAGACTAATGCACGTACCTGGAAATACATGGTTCATAATAAAGGGCGTTACTCAGCCCAGTATATGTTATAAAGTCCGAATACCTTCGGGAGTGTTCGGCGTCGCGAGTTTGGCCTTATATGCATCAGCTCCGAATCATGTCTTTGGTCAAATGTTGGGTTTGCCCGGCTCCTGGGTTTGCCGCCTTACGTTCCGTTCTTATCGGCTAAGGCGGCCAAAGGAGAACTCTTGTGATTGTGCCTGGTTATTACGGATGAGCACCTCGAGTGAAAGCCGGCCGTGTTGTCATGATATAGCGAGAGACTGTTCAACCACTCGAAGACTTATTCGGAATCTTTAGGGTTCCTCCGCATTAACGAAGGACCGTTTCCCGGTCATGTACACACGCGCCCGTATTCGGATGCACGCAAAGGTACAAGGGGCTACATAGTAGCCCCACCATCAAACTCCTATGGCTAAGTGAAAGTGTTAAAGCTATATAGTCTGGTTGCCTAGTTCGATGTGCGATCACCTCCTTAATGGACCAAGACGCTGGATCAAGTGTGATTACGGATATTTTCGCGAACACCTCCGCATTATATGCATGGGGGCTGAAGCCAACGACTGCTAACTTTCAAAATTGCATACATACATAAAACGGCCGCACAGGAGGCACAACAACACTTTTGGGCGAAAAGTATAAACATAGCCTCCATAATCAAAATAACATTGTTTTTACAATGAAACGGTTTGTCACTCGAACATGACATTCTTTGAGCACTGAGCCTCTATTAAGCGAGCACCTTCTGCTACCTGCTCCAAGTAGTCCTCGGTCGGATCCTGGCCTCCCGCCGGATTCTGGGTCACAATGATGGTGGCCTCCATATCCGTCCAATATGCTTTAACACGGGCAAGAGCCATCCGCGCACCCTCTATGCACGCCGACCTCTTCATGGCATCGATCCACGATACGACACTGAGGAATTGTTGCACTAAACCAAAATAACTGTCCGGCTTAGGCCCTTTCGGCCATAGATGGTCTATTACAGACCGCATTGATTGACTGGATAGCCTATGGAGCTTGGCCATAGCCGCCATCCTCTCACTCAACGGCAATGTGCGCGTTGGAGCACTGAATTGCGACCAGAACAGCTTTTCCACTTCATTATCCTTTTGATCCTTGAAAAACTTGGCCGCATCAGCCGTACTCTTCGCCAAATCCGCATACGCGTCTGCAGGACTCCAGCGTCGATCCAGAGGAGCGTACTTCGGATCTAAAAACTTCATCTGCAACAAATAGGGGTTTCCAGCCGCAATTTCTCCGGCCTGTCAAAGCTCCTCCCACGCATCCCTAATTTCGGACCACGTCTCCTTGGCCGCATCAAGTGCCTTCTTCAGGTCAGCCAAATTAGCTTTATTATCTTTCTCAAGGAGCTCATACCAGTCGGCGGCATTTTTCAGCTCCACAACCATCTCGGCTATTTTGTCTTCGCTTCGGCACCGAGCAGCCTGTTCGGCTCTCAACTCTTTGGTCGCCTTTAGGGAAGCCGCATTGCTAGCCCGGGCTTGTTCCTTAGCCAGGGCAAGTTCCGCCCTCAGGGCTTCCATGGCAGCAGCTCCGTCTGCAGTCCAAGCATACTACGTTAACATTATACTAGTTTTTCTATAACAAATAAGGAAAGTAGAGCACATACCTTGGGACTCGTTAAGAGGCTCGTTCACAAGTGTGATATCGTCATCAATAACTCCAATCTGTCGCCTTAATTCGGCGACTTCAACAGACCGGTCGGCTGCCGGACCCTTAGCCACCTGTGCATAAACACAGTATGATCATTACTCAACAATGTGATCCTCCGTTTGCCACCTTGGGCTGGCAACCAGAGTCTCAAGGGCTACTATCCATATGGAGCACACCTAGCACGTGCGCCACAATCTAGAATTACGTATTTCGTTACATACCTTAAAGCCTCTGAGGAGGCTCATAAAAGCTTCATTCAACCCGCTTGTGGCGGATGAAATCTTCTCAAGCACCATGCTCATTAATGAACGGTGATCCTTCGAGAGGGCAGCTCGCTCCAGAAGGCCCGTCAGCGTATCCGGCCGGTCGTCGAACTGTGTCGGACCCTTCTTATCGCCCCCGTGGGAGCTGAACGCTCCGGGCTTAGGGCGGCCGAAGTACTAGCTTCTGGCCTCGGCAAATCTGGACTCCTCTGTGACGACACCTCGGGGTCGCCCGCCCTATGAGGCAGAGAGGTTGGTGGGGTTTCACTCTCCATCATCTCTGGAAGGAGATCCCCCGAAGACGAACTCTGTCGAGAAGAGCTGCTAGCCGGACTGCAAAAGAATGGATCCTGGTTATTGTTCTTGGAGGAGGAAGCACTAGCTTTGTATTTACGATTAACTTACAGCTCGGCTGAGGGCTGGCTCGTTTGTGGGCATGGCGCGGTGGAGGCGCCCTTCGGGGCAGGACCCCCTGGTAAAGTTTTCTTCCCTTCTCTGGGCACCTCCGTCTTCGGATCTTCGGAGGCGGCCCTCTTCTTCCCGCGAGGGGAGGGGACCTTAGATTCCCCTCCCCGACTATCCTCCTTTGGGGAGGTAGCAATTCCCCCGGTTTGGATGTGCAATGTGTGAACCTCTGCTTCTCTGTTCTTCCCTTCGTCTTTCCCCGAGGGCACTTTACTTAGCACACGACTAAGCATCTTGGCTATGGCGGGGCTAGGCGAGCCTTCGGGAAGTGGCGCCAGACAATTGATTCTATCCGCCTTGCTGAGCCATTCCTGGCCACAGAGGATTTTCAAAATAATGTTATGATAAATATAAACGAGGTGTTCGGTTTTTGGGTTACTTACTTGGGTATCTGGGCGGTTGCAGCTCAGGCCCACATCCTCGGTGGTGTCCGGACACTTCACTTGTGGTCCGAAGAATAACTTGCACATCCCTTCGAGTGTCATGCCGAAGAAGTGCAGAATAGTCCGCGGACCTACTGGATTGAACTCCCACATCCGGAGAGGCCGGCGTTTGCACGACAACATCCATCAAACTAGCATTACCTGAATTATGTTGACAAGGCTAATGTCCCTCTCAAGGAGCTCCCGGATGCGGCTCTGCAATGTTGGTACATCATTAGCAGACCCCCAATCCGGTCCTACATTGGCCCATGATGCCAGTTGAGGCGGAGGGCCCGAACGGAAGTCAGGGGCAGCCACCCACTTTGTGCCTCTGGGAGCCGTGACATAAAACCACCTCCATTGCCATAGATCGGACACCTCTGGGAAGGAGCCCTCTGGCCACGGGGCGTCGGTGTTCCTGCTTATTACAGCACCTCCGCACTCCGCGTGTCGCCCCTCAATCATCTTCAGCTTCACATTGAAAGTCTTGAGCCATAAGCCAAAGTGCGGGGTGACGTGGAGAAAAGCCTCGGACACAATGATGAACGATGAGATGTGCAGGATGGCGTTCGGAGCTAGATCATGAAAATCTAGCCCGTAATAGAACATGAGCCCTCTCAGAAAGGGATCAAGGGTGAAGCCTAAGCCGCGGAGGAAGTGAGAAACAAATACGACGCTCTCGTTGGGCTCGGGACTAGGGATGACCTACCCTGGAGCAGGAAGCTTGTGCTTGATGTCGGCTGTCAGATAGCTGACCTCCCTAAGCTTCGCGATGTCCTCCTCTGTGACCGAGGAGGCCATCCACCGGCCTTGAAGGTTGGATCCGAACATGATTAAAGATCCGAAGTGCTAGAGCTTGGGCTTCGGGTGTTAGAACTCGAGATGCGAAAAGGCCAAGCGTGGTAGAAAAGAGGGATAGGCCTCGGCCCCTCTATAAAGAGGGTGGATATCAAGCGTCCTCAGCGTAACCGTTTGGGACTTGCCTAAAAACATGGAGTCATACCAACACGCGTCGTGGGGTTGCACGCGCCCGTATTGATGGAAGATCCCGTGATAAGGGGAACACGATCTCTGCTTTGGCAAGGTGTGCCAATAAAACCGCCTCGCAACGCGTATCAAGGAAGGCCAAGAAAAACCGGTTCATGTTGGGTCGGGCCACGGTGCAGGAGCACGCCGTACAAAAATTGTCAGCAGATCGGATTTATGAAGTGCTATGCTCTCCACGGTGGTGTGCGGAAATTATCTCGCAAAGCCGGACGCAATCTTCAATCTACTTTGGGATATTTGGAGATGGAACCCGCCTTGCAATGCCGAAGACAATCTACGCGCCGGACTTATTGTCATTGAAGGCTGGTTGAGGGGCTACTGAGGGAGTCCTGGATTAGGGGGTATCCGGACAGCCGGACTATATACTCTGGCCGGACTGTTGGGACATGAAGATACAAGACTCAAGACTTCGTCCCATGTCCGGATGGTGAAGGAAATATGCCCTAGAGGCAATAATAAAGTTATTATTTATTTCCTCATATCATGATAAATGTTTATTATTCATGCTAGAATTGTATTAACCGGAAACATGATACATGTGTGAATACATAGACAAACATATAGTCACTAGTATGCCTCTACGTGACTAGCTCATTAATCAAAGATGGTTATGTTTCCTAACCATAGACATGTGTTGTCATTTGATTAATGGGATCACATCATTAGAGAATGATGTGATTGACATGACCCATTCCGTTAGCCTAGCACTTGCTCGTTTAGTATACTGCTATTGCTTTCTTCATGACTTATACAAGTTCCTGCAACTATGAGATTATGCAACTCCCGTTTACCGGAAGAACACTTTGTGTGCTACCAAATGTCACAACGAATCGGGTGATTATAAAGGTGCTCTCTGGTGTTTCGAAGGTACATGTTGGGTTGGCATAATTGAGATTAGGTTTTGTCACTCCGATTGTCGGAGAGGTATCTCTGGGCCCTCTCGGTAATACTCATCACCTAAGCCTTGCAAGCATTTTAACTAATAAGTTAGTTATGAGATGATGTATTACGGAACGAGTAAAGAGACTTGCCGGTAATGAGATTGAAATAGGTATTGGATACCGACGATCAAATCTCGGGCAAGTAACATACCGATGACAAAGGGAACAACGTATGTTGTTATGCGGTTTGACCGATAAAGATCTTCGTAGAATATGTAGGAACCAATATGGGCATCCAGGTCCCGCTATTGGTTATTGACCGAGAATGGTTCTAGGTCATGTCTACATAGTTCTCGAACCCGTAGGGTCCGCACGCTTAACGTTACGATGACAGTTTTATTATGAGTTTATAAGTTTTGATGTACCGAAGTTTGTTCGGAGTCCTGGATGTGATCACAGACATGACGAGGAGTCTCGAAATGGTCGATACATAAAGATTGATATATTGGACGACTATATTCGGACACCGGAAGAGTTCGGGTGATTTGGAGAAAACGGAGTCTTGGGAGGTTACTGGAACCCCCGGGAAGTATTGGGCCTTAGTGGGCTGAGGAGAGAGAGGGCAGCAGCCAGAGGTGGCGCGCCCCCAAGGGGAGTCCGGTGGACTAGGGAGGCGCGGCCCTCTTCCTCTCCCTCTCCCCTCTTTCCTCCCCTTCCTCCTTCCTAGTTGGACTAGGAAAGGGGAGTCCTACTCCCACTAGGAGGAGGACTTCCACCTCCTTGGCACGCCCCAAGGGCCGGCCGGCCTCCCCCCTTGCTCCTTTATATACGGGGGCGGGGGGGCACCCCAGAGACACACAAGTTGATCTACGGATCGTTCCTTAGCCGTGTGCGGTGCCCCCCTCCACCATATTCCACCTCGGTCATATCGTCGCGGAGTTTAGGCGAAGCCCTGCGCCGGTAGAACATCATCATCGTCACCACGCCATTGTGCTGACGGAACTCATCTCCGGAGCTCAGCTGGCTCGAAGGCCGAAGATCGTCATCGAGCTAAACGTGTGCTGAACTCGGAGGCCCCGTACGTTCGGAGCTTGGATCGGTCGGATCGTGAAGAAGTACGACTACATCAACTGCGTTGTGCTAACGCTTCCGCTTACGGTCTATGAGAGTACGTGGGCGAACACTCTCCCTCTCGTTGCTATGCCATCACCATGATCTTGCGTGTGCGTAGGAATTTTTTGAAATTACTACGTTCCCCAATGATGGCATTCGAGCCTAGGTTTTATCGTTGATGTTATATGCACGAGTAGAACACAAGTGAGTTGTGGGCGATACAAGTCATCTTGCTTACCAGCATGTCATACTTTGGTTGGCGGTATTGTGAGATGAAGCGGCCGGACCGACATTACGCCAGACGCTTACGCCGAGACTGGTTTCACCGTTATGAGCACTCGTGCTTAAAGGTGGCTGGCGGTGTCTGTATCTCTCACTTTAGCTGAATCGAGTGTGGATCGCCCGGTCCTTGCGAAGGTTAAAACAGCACCAACTTGCGAACTATCGTTGTGGTTTTGATCGCGAGGTAAGAACGGTTCTTGCTCAGCCCGTAGCAGCCACGTAAAACTTGCAACAACAAAGTAGAGGACGTCTAACTTGTTTTGTAGGGCATGTTGTGATGTGATATGGTCAAGGCGTGATGCTATATTTTATTGTATGAGATGATCATGTTTTGTAACGAAGTTATCGGCAATGGCGCAGGAGCCATATGGTTGTCGCTTTATTTTATGAAATGCAAACGCCCTGTAATTGCTTTACTTTATCACTAAGCGGTAGCGATAGTCGTAGAAGCAATAGATGGCATAAACGACAACGATGCTACGATGGAGATCAAGGTGTCGCGCCGGTGATGATGGTGATCACGACGGTGCTTCAGAGATGGAGATCACAAGCACAAGATGATGATGGCCATATCATATCACTTATATTGATTGCATGTGATGTTTATCCTTTATGCATCTTATCTTGCTTTGTTTGACGGTAGCATTTTAAGATGATCTCTCACTAAAATTATCAAGAAGTGTTCTCCCTGAGTATGCACCATTGCCAAAGTTCGTCATGCCCAGACACCACGTGATGATCGGGTGTGATAAGCTCTACGTCCATCTACAACGGGTGCAAGCCAGTTTTGGACACGCGGAATACCCAGGTTATACTTGACGAGCCTAGCATATGCAGATATGGCCTCGGAACACGGAGACCGAAAGGTCGAGCGTGAATCATATAGTAGATATGATCAACATAGTGATGTTCACCATTGAAAAGTACTCCATCTCACGTGATGATCGGTCATGGTTTAGTTGATTTGGATCACGTAATCACTTAGATGACTACAGAGATGTCTGTCTAAGTGGGAGTTCTTAAGTAATATGATTAATTGAACTTAAATTTATCATGAACTTAGTACTGATAGTATTTTGCTTGTCTATGTTTGTTTGTAGATAGATGGCTCGTCCGTTGTTGTTACGTTGAATTTTAATGCGTTCCTTGAGAAAGCAAAGTTGAAAGATGATGGTAGCAATTACGGATTGGGTCCGTAACTCGAGGATTATCCTCATTGCTGCCTGAGAAAAGTTAAATCTGGAAGCACCGCTGGGTGCAGTCTGCTTCTTGATGCAACCAGCGGCGTTAAGAACGTCTGGCGAGCAAAGCTGATGACTACTCTATAGTTCGATGTGCCATGCTTTACGGCTCGAACCGGGCCTTCAACGACGTTTTGAACGTCATGGAGCATATGAGATGTTCCAGGAGTTGAAGTTAATATTTCAAGCAAATGCCCGGATTGAGAGATATGAAGTCTCCAATAAGTTCTACAGCTGCAAGATGGAGGAGAATAGTTCTGTCAGTGAACATATACTCAAAATGTATGGGTATAATAATCACTTGATTCAACTGGGAGTTAATCTTCCGGATGATAGTGTCATTGGCAGAATTCTCCAATCACTGCCACCAAGCTACAAGAGTTTTGTGATGAACTATAATATGTAAGGGATGAACAAGACTATTCCCGAGCTCTTCGCAATGCTAAAAGCTGTGGAGGTAGAAATCAAGAAGGAGCATCAAGTGTTGATGGTCAACAAGACCACTAGTTTCAAGAAAAAGGGCAAAGGGAAGAAGAAGGGGAACTTCAAGAAGAACAGCAAGCAAGTTGCTGCTCAAGAGAAGAAACCCAAGTCCGGACCTAAGCCTGGCCGAGTGCTTCTCTACCGCAAGCGGTAGTCCTTTGAAGCGGAACTGCCCCAAGTATTTGTAGGATAAGAAGGATGGCAAAGTAACAAAGGAATATGTGATATACATGTTATTGATGTGTACCTAACTAGAGCTCGTAGTAGCACATGGGTATTTGATCTTGGTTACATTGCTAATATTTGCAACTCGAAGCAGGGGACTACGGAATAAGCAAGCATCGCCAGGGCGAGGTGACGATGCGGCGTGGGAAAGCGGTTCCAAAGTCGATGTGATCGCGGTCGAGACGCTACCTCTACATCTACCTTCGAGATTAGTTTTAGACCTAAATAATTGTTATTTGGTGCCGCGTTGAGCATGAACATTATATCTGGATCTTGTTTGATGCGAGGCGGTTATTCATTTAAATCGAGAATAGTGGTTGTTCTATTTATATGAGTAATATCTTTTATGGTCATGCACCCTTGAAGAGTGGTCTATTTTCTTGAATCTCGATAGTAGTGATACACATATTCATAGTGTTGAAACCAAAAGATGCAGAGTTGATAACGATAGTGCAACTTATTTGTGGTACTTGCCGTTTGGGTCATATCAGTGTAAAGTGCATGAAGAAACTCCATACTAATGGGCTTTTGGAATCACTTGATTATGAATCACTTGGTACTTGCGAACCGTGCCTCATGGGCAAGATGACTAAAACGCCGTTCTCCGGAACTATGGAGCGAGCAACTAATTTGTTGGAAATCATACATCCGATGTTTGTGGCCCAATGAATGTTGAGGCTCATGGCGGTATCGTTATTTTCTCACCTTCACAGATGATTTGAGCAGATATGGGTATATCTACTTGATGAAACACAAGTCTGAAACATTTGAAAAGTTCAAAGAATTTCAGAGTGAAGTGGAAAATCATCGTAACAAGAAAATAAAGTTTCTACGATCGATCGTGGAGGTGAATATTTGAGTTCTGAGTTTGGCCTACACTTGAAACAATGTGGAATAGTTTGCAACTCACGCCACGGAACACCACAGCGAAATGGTGTGTCGAGCGTCAGTGTCGTACTTTACTTGATATGGTGCGATCTATGATGTCTCTTACTGATTTACCGCTATCGTTTTGGGGTTATGCTTTAGAGACGGCCGCATTCACGTTAAATAGGGCAACATCAAAATCCGTTGAGACGACGCCTTATGAACTGTGGTTTGGCCAGAAACCAAAGTTGTCGTTTCTTAAAGTTTGGGGTTGCGATGCTTATGTGAAGAAACTTCAACCAGATAAGGTCGAACCCAAATCGAAGAAATGTGTCTTCATAGGATACCCAAAAGAGACTGTTGGGTACACCTTCTATCACAGATCCGAAGGCAAGACATTCGTTGCTAAGAATGGATCCTTTCTAGAGAAGGAGTTTCTCTCGAAAGAAGTGAGTGGGAGGAAAGTAGAACTTGATGAGATAACTGTATCTACTCCCTTATTGGAAAGTAGTTCATCACGAGAACCGGTTCATGTGACAACTACACCAATTAGTGAGGAAGCTGATGATAATGATCATGAAACTTCAGATCAAGTTTCTCTTGAACCTCGTGGGTCTACGAGTAAGATCCGCACTAGAGTGATGCGGTAATCCTATTCTAGAAGTCATGTTACTTGACCATGATGAACCTACGAACTATGAGGAAGCGATGATGAGCCCAGATTCGCAAAATGGCTAGAGGCCATGAAATCTGAGATGGGATCCATGTATGAAAACAAAGTATGGACTCTGGTTGACTTGCCGATGATCGGCAAGCCATTGAGAATAAATGGATCTTTAAGAAGAAGACCGACGCTGATGGTAATGTTTCGTCTATAAAGCTCGACTTGTTGCAAAAGGTTTTCGACAAGTTCAAGGGGTTGACTACGATGAGACTTTCTCACCCGTAGCGATGCTTAAGTCTGTCCGAATCATGTTGGCTATTGCTGCATTTCATGATTATTAAATTTGGCAAATGGATGTCAAGACTGCATTCTTGAATGGATTTCTAGAAGAAGAGTTGTATATGATGCATCCGGAAGGTTTTGTTGATCCAAAAGGTGCTGACAAAGTGAGCAAGCTCCAGCGTTCCATTTCTAGACTGGTGCAAGCATCTCGGAGTTGGAATAAACGCTTTGATAGTGTGATCAAAGCATATTATTTTATACAGACTTTTGGAGAAGCCTGTATTTACAAGAAAGTGAGTGGGAGCTCTGTAGCATTTCTGATTTTATATGTAGATGACATATTATTAATTGGAAATGATATAGAATTTCTGGATAGCATAAAGGGATACTTGAATAAAAGTTTTTCAATGAAAGACCTCGGTGAAGCTGCTTACGTATTGGGCATCAAGATCTATAGAGATAGATCAAGACACTTAATAGGACTTTCACAAAGCACATACCTTGACAAAATTTTGAAAAAGTTCAAAATGGATCAGGCAAAGAAAGGATTCTTGCCTATACTACAAGGTGTGAAGTTGAGTCAAACTCAATGCCCGACCACAGCAGAAGATAGAGAGAAAATGAAAAATGTTCCCTATTGAGGGAGTCCTGGACTAGGGGGTGTCCGGACAGCCGGACTATCATCGTCCGCCGGACTCCAAGACTACGAAGATACAAGATTGAAGACTCCGTCCCGTGTCCGGAGGGGACTTTCCTTAGCGTGGAAGGCAAGCTTGGCAATACGGATATGTAGATCTCCTACCATTGTAACCGACTCTGTGTAACCCTAGCCTCCTCCGGTGTCTATATAAACCGGAGGGCTTTAGTCCGTAGGACACAACATACATTACAACAATCATACCATAGGCTAGCTTCTAGGGTTTAGCCTCCTTGATCTCGTGGTAGATCCACTCTTGTACTACCCATATCATCAATATTAATCAAGCGGGGCGTAGGGTTTTACCTCCATCGGGAGGGCCCGAACACAGGTAAAACATCGTGTCCCTCGTCTCCTGTTACCATCCGCCTAGGCGCACAGTTCGGGACCCCTACCGAGATCCGCTGGTTTTGACACCGACATTGGTGCTTTCATTGAGAGTTCCTCGTATGCGTCACCGATAGGCTTGATGGCATCTTCAACCAACAAAGCCATCAGGGTGAGACTTTTCTCCCGGACAGATCTTCGTATTTGGCGGCCGCTGCGGCTAATTAAGCAGCCATCTGGAGCAGATCGAAAGCTATGCCCCTGGCCGTCGAGTCGATTCGAAGCCTAAACTTCACGGCCGGCGTCGCGGAGACTTGATCTTGACGGACTCGAGCGCATGACAAGCGTGCCGCCTTTATTACGATGGGCATGATCTAGCTCTACCGCCCGAGCGAAGTGCCTTGGTAGCCGCACATGAATCCGCTTCGGCCATTAGTCCGGAGCCGATCGCCCAGATCAAGGATCGGTGGATAGACGCCACCTTGGGGGCTCCAACTTCCACGGTGATGGAGTCGAACATTAATCTTGTCCATCGCAAAACTCGTGATTCTGAGGTGCCGGACTCCCTGCCGGACTCCGAACCTCCCACGCCCCTACCAATCGATTCGGATTGGGCACCGGTTATGGAATTCACCGCCACGGACATCTTCTGACACTCGCCCTTTGGCGACATCCTAAATTCGTTAAAGCATCTCTCGTTATCGGGAGTGTCCTGGCCGGACTATGGCCGGGATGGTTGGGGTACGGGCGGCGAAGAAATTCATAGCCCACCCACCACCCACTTTGTAGCCACTGTCGATGATATAACCGACATGCTAGACTATGACTCAAGACATCGGCGGAATGAGCGGCGATGCGGAGGCGAACAAGAAACAGAGCCTATAAGGCACAGGAGGACCACCTCGTCATATGTCATATACATGGTGGATACCCCAAAGGAGAGCGATAACGAGGACCAACGGGCCGCGGCAGAAGATAACCCCGCCGATAAACAACCAAAACGACAACGCAGACGCCGCCCTAAGTCCCGCCTCGACGACAACAATACTCCTAAGGAGCCCATAATACAGCAGGGCTCACAAATGGACGACGAGCATGCAGATAAGCAACCGTCCGAACATGACGAGTCAGATAATCAGTCCAGGCCCGGCGAAAACAACAGCCCGGACGATCTCATGCCGGACACGCCGCCGGATAGCAAAAATTTTCGGAAAAGACTCGTCAACACGGCAAGAAGCCTGAAGAAGGAAAAGCGGAAGCTCAAAACAGCGGAAGATACACTCAGAATGAGATGGAGCAAAGTGCTCAAAACCGCAGATAAATACGGCAATGGCCACCAATCAAAGAGCTACCCGAAGCGCAAGCTACTACGAGACCGACGAGGAGGCCATAGAGCCTCCACCGTCAAAAAATAAAGAGGCCGCTGGTTGGATAGACGGCGGATGATGAAGCCAAATTTGAAAGCGGCGCGCACATAAACCAACTAATGAACCTGGAAAGACAGATGGCCCAATCAGGTCCATCTACGGGCCAAAGAAGAAGGCCCCAGGAAGCAAGGCAACACGTCAAGTGTCCGAAGATAGTGGCACACCCAAATATAGGGGCGCCGCACACCCGCTATGCTTCACCGATGAGGTGCTGGACCATGAATTCCCAGCAGGATTTAAACCCATAACCATAGAAGCCTACGATGGAACAACAGACCCTGGAGTCTGGATAGAAGATTACATACTACATATACACATGGCCAGAGGAGATGATCTCCACGCCATAAAATACCTACCCCTCAAGCTCAAAAGGCCAGCCCGTCATTGGCTCAAAAGCCTCCTGGCAAATACCGTGGGAAGTTGGGAAGAGCTCGAGGAAGCGTTTAGAGAAAATTTTCAAGGGACCTATGTCCGCCCTCAGGATCTGAGATGATCTAAGTCATATAACTCAACAGCCCGGAGAGTAGCACAAGAAATTCTGGAACAGGTTCCTCACCAAAAGAACCAGATAGTCGATTGTCCGGACGCTTGAAGCCTTAGCAGCTTTTAAACACAATGTCGAGACGAATGGCTTGCCGGACACCTCGCCAAGAAAAACCGAGGACAATGTCGCGCTAACAAACCTCATGACCCGCTTGCGCGGGAGAGGATAGCTGGCTAGCAAGATGCAGCACCAGCGACCCAAGTACATCCGAGATAAGAGATGGAAGCGGAAAATCACGGTAGCAGAAAAAGCAGCGCCGGAATAAAGAGAAAAGCCCAAAAGCACGGCGATCGGCAACGGATTCAAAAGCTTCATGACCAAACAACAAACCATCGCCTCTTAAGGATGGCGGCGATGAGCTGTCCAACAAACAAGATTTTGGGTGAATATGTCAAATCCACAGCACACCGGAAGGCACGCAAACCACACCCGCCGGGATTGTTGGGTTTTAAACAGTCCGGCCGACTAAGCGCCGAACACAAGGGGCTCGACGCGTCAAGCAAAACGATAAACCCCACCGGTGAGCACGGAAAACAAAAGACTTTCCCACAAGGGGTCAAAGCGATAAATTCACTTCATGTGATAATACGGAAAAATAATGCAGCACTTTCTAAAAAGGGCTTGGCAGTCAACCCGGCAGAACACGAGATTGGATATTAAAACCAATCACTTTCGACCACTGGACTATTCGAGCGTTGAAATGCGGGGCGGACTCCACGATATTGAATCCGTAATAGGCGGACTACAATTCACTAAAGTCCTAATGGGACGGAGGCAGCGACCTAAACTGCTGTATTCAAACACAATCCGTCGGATGGGGATAGACCCTACCAAAATTGGCACAGCCGCACTTCCTTCAAAGGTGGCGCCGGGCCCTTCGCCAAGTGCACAGGCTCCATATTACTAGATGTCGTGTTCGGATCACCGAACAATTCTCGATCGAAAACTAATTTTCACATCGTCCCATTTGAAAGTGGATATCAAGCACTCTTGGGGACGAAAGGCTTTTGTCCGTTTCAACGCCATACCGCATTCTGCGCGTCTCTTAATGAAGATGCCGGTCCGCGTGGCATCATTTTGATCGAGGGTCACTCAAAGACCCCGGACTCGGATAGACAAGTCCGGCTCCAGCGGCCTAG
Organism: Aegilops speltoides; assembly: GCA_021437245.1. Classification (NCBI taxonomy): domain Eukaryota; kingdom Viridiplantae; phylum Streptophyta; class Magnoliopsida; order Poales; family Poaceae; genus Aegilops; species Aegilops speltoides. The sequence goes on from CM038143.1 coordinate 401,385,164, forward strand.
GGGCTCCTAGCCGCATACCTCTTCACAGGGGGGCTGCGCGCAAAAACAAACGCGGGTTCATACAAGCCCCACTTTACTTATTTATATTTTTTCTTTTACACATATATTTTCCGCATGAATTGTTTTCAAACTAAGCGTTCCTCTCTTTTCTGAGATGAACAACGTGCATACCGTCGAGATAACGGTATAGCGGAGACACAGCGCAGGCGTGTAGTAGGGACCCGTTGTGAGATTCTTTTGATTAAGACCTGCGTAAACCTTTTTCTTGTCTCTTGTTGTTATCTCCTTGGTTTCTTCCTATAGCCAAAGCGGAGCTGACGTTTTGGCATCGGCGCGTCGAAGACCATGCCCGTGCACGGACACTAGGGGCTTAGGGCATTGTTACGCCCATTACTACAAAGACCGAACACCTTAGGGAGTGTTGGCGTCTCGAGATTAGGCATTATATGCATCAGCTCGAATCATGTCTTTGGTCAAATGTTGGGTTTGCCCGGCTCGTGTTTTGCCGCCTTACGTTCCGTATCATCGGCTAACGGCACCGGAGAACTCTGCGATTGTGCCCCGGTTAATTTGGCGAGCACCTCGATGAAAGCCAAAACTGATGTCATGATATAGCGAGTCCGGTCGACCACTCGATCGACTCTTGGAATGTTTATAATTCCCGCTTTGACGAAAGACCGTTTCGGCCAGAGCACACAGCGCCCGAACTCGGAGAAGTGCGGTGCCCCAAGGGGCTATATCGTAGCCCCACCTCGAACTCCAGCTAAGTGAAAGTGATAAAGCATTATAGTTCGGATTGCCTCATTTGCTACGCTACCACCTCCTTAACAGGACCGAGGCGTCCGGATTAAGTGTGAAAACGCTATTTTGCGAACACCCCGCACCTTGTGCGTGGGGCTGAAGCCAAGAGCGCAATCTTCGGGTTATACAAGTGTATACGTAAACGGCCGCATAGGAGAAGTTTTACTACTTGGGACACACAAGTATAAAAAGCAGTTATAACATAATCATCGTATTACAAGCTAAAACATTCATTTGAACGTGACATTTTTTTAGCACTGCGACTCTATTACACGAGCGCCACGCATAACTTCCCCGAAATAGTGCTCGGCGGGGAGTCGGCTTTCATCCGAACCCTGGGCGGCAACAGCGGTGGCATCCATCTCTGTCCAATGTGCTTTCACATGGGCAAGAGCCATCCGCGCACCCTGGATGCAGGCCGACCGCTTCATCTCCTTGATATGCGGCACCGCTCCAAGGAATTGCTGCAGTAAGCCGAAGTAGCTCGTCGCCTTGGGCCTCTCTGTCCAGACATGAGCCACGATGTCAGTCATGGCAAGTCCGGACAACCTATTTAGTTCGGCCCATTCGGCCAACCGGTCTGTCAACGAAAGTGATTGATCCGGACTGTGGAATTGAGACCAATATAGCTCTTCCGTCTTGTGATCCTTCTGGTTCCGGAAGTGCTCAACGGCATCAACCGCACTTGCCGCTAAATCCATATACGGATCCTCCGGACTCCACAGCCGCTCAAACTGCGCATACTTTTGATCCATAAACCGGCGACGCGGCAAAAAAGGCTTGCCAACCACGATATCCCCGGCCTGGCGCAACTCCTCCTTCATGGCCCGCATTGCAGAGCGGGCATCCTTGGCCTCGGCGGTGGCCTTCTTCAGGTCTTCCCGCTCCGATAAGCGCTCCTTTTCAAGAGCCTCTTTGCGGTCGGCAGCATCTTTTACTTTCATGGCCAATTTGGCCACCTCTTCCCTGCTTAGGCAGTGTGCATCCCTTTCGGCTTTCAATTCTTCGGCCGCCCTCGAGGCAGCCGCGTCACTCCTTCGGGCTTGCTCCTTAGCTTGAGCAAGTTCGGCCCGAAGGCTCTCCACAGCAGCAACCTTTATCATATAACATCATATAATTTATCGGAGGAGGCTCGATCCCTTAATAAAGCGATGGAGAACTCATTTACCTTGCGACTCATCAAGTCGCGGTTGACAAGTGCGATGTCGCATCCGCCCGTCAAGTTGCCGCGATTAACTCGGCAACCCCACTAGTCCGGCTAGCCCTCGGACTATCCGCCACCTGCATAGGAATGGCTATATTCATTACTTGCGATTTCGATCCTCGGCACGCTGTCATTTTCGACAACCTACCGAGTCTCAGGGGCTACTATCTATACAGGGCACACTTTTATGTGCAAAACTGTCAAAAAATAGAAGGTGCGTCATTTTCACGTACCTCAAATCCCGCCAGCAAACTCATAGCAGCATTGCGCAATCCACTCTCGGCGGATGAAATCCTTCCAATCACCATACGCATCAACGCACGGTGATCTTCTGTGATGGATGCCCTCTCAAGCAGATTCTTCAGTTCTCCTGGCCGGATACTAGCAGGTGCCGAACTCTCTGGCCCCTCCGGACTCGGGGATACCCTCCGCGACGATACTTCAGGCTCGTCTGCCTTATCTGATGGTGCAGCAGACGGAGGCGTTTCGCTCTCCATCATCTCCGGAAGAAGGTCCCCCGAAGATGAACTCCTCTGAGAAGGCTGCAGATCCGAACTGCAAGATAAATATTTCGGTTACCCACATAAGCACAAATGGAGGTATTTCTTTACTAATTAACTCCTCTTTTCATACTCATGGCTCGCTGGAGGGCTGATCCTTTGGCGATGATTGTGCGTCCGGATTCTCCCCGGATGCCGGACCCCCCGGTGAAGATCTATTCTCCCGCTTAGGGGCTTTGGCCTCCGGATCTTCGGAGGCAGTCCTCTTCTCCCCCTGGAGGGAGGGGTTCTTGATTCCCCCCTCTTCAGACGCCCCCTTGGGCGAAATAACAGCTCCTCTATCTTCCCCATCGCCCCACTTCATGGGCGCGACCTCCAACATTCTGACCAGCACGGGCTCCAGTGCGGTCTCTGGGAGGGGGGCCGGACACCTTATCAGCCTCGATCGCGGTACCCACTCCTGTAAAGAATAATGGGTCAGGAGGCGAACTCTAGAAAGGCAGATAAACAGGACGTCCGGACTCTGAGCTATTTACCTGAGTATCCGGGCGATTGCGGCTTAAACCTGCGTCCTCGGCCAATTCCGGACACGCCGCCTGCGGTCCGAAGAACAACTTATACATCTCCACGGGTGTCGCACCCATGAAGTGTTGGAGAATCCGAGGTCCCTCGGGTTGAACTCCCATAGGCGGAGAGGGCGGCGTTTGCGAGGCGAAGATGCACGATTAGCATAACTGCATCACCACAATCAGATTGATCTCCCTCGCTTGGAGGTCTCGAATCCGGCCCTACAATAAGGGCACGTCTTCGGATGGCCCCCAATTGAGCCCTTGGTTGACCCATGACATCAGTCGGCATGGAGGTCCCGGGCGGAAGGAAGACAGCGGCTTTTGCTTGCTGCCCTTCAGAGCGGTGATATAGAACCACTCCTGCTACCACAGTCCGAGTTCCTCTTGGAAGGAACCCTCGGACCCACGGGCATCGGCCTTTTGCTTCGCAGCCGCCCCGCGCCTCTCGCTTAGCGCCCCGATCATCTTCGGCTCCACGTTAAAGGTCTTTATCCATAGGCCGAACTGGGGAGTGACGCGGAGGAAGGCTTCGCAGACGATGATGAATGCGGAGATGTGGAGCCAAGTCGTGAAAGTCCAGCCCGTAGTAGAACATGAGCCCTCTCACGAAGGGGTCCATCGGGAAGCCTAAACCCCGACGGAGGTGGGATACGAAGACAACGAACTCACCGGGCTCGGGGGCGGGCATGGCCTGCCCTTGGGTGGGCAACCTGTGCGAAACCTCGTAGGCCAGGTACTTGGCTTCTCGTAACTTCAATATGTCCTCTTCCGTGACGGAGGAGGGCATCCACCGGCCCTGGAGGTCGGAGCCGGATATGGTTGAGAATCCGAAGCGCTCGAATCTGAGGTTCTAGGTGTTGGAACTGGGAGCAAGAGGAGATTCGATGCAAGATTGAAGAACAAGGACGAGCCTTGGTCCTCTTATAAAGGAAAAAAATACCAAGGGCCGTCTCGTGACTGTTTGGGATTCACCTTCGATGATGGAGGCGTGGCGGCAGGGCAGTTGGGTTACCCACGCGTATTAATGAGAATCCGGAATAAGGGAACACGATCTCGCCGACAAGGCGTGCCAAAGAAACCGCTTCGCTAAGCGTCTTTGAGGTGGTATAAAGTAAAAACGATTCAAGCAGTGGCTTGGTAGCGGTGTAATGTCACGCCGCATAATCGTCGGCCAGATTGGACTAGTGTGCATTTATTCTCTCTACGGTGGAATGTGGTATTTATTTTGCGAGCGGACACTATCCCGGTGTTCATGATCTTCTCTGGATTATTCAAGGGAGGAACCCGCCTTGCAATGCCGAACATTATGCGCGCCGGACTTATCGTCATTGAAGCCTGGTTGAGGAGACTCTTGAGGAGTCTGGACTAGGGGTGTCCGGACAGCCGGACTATCATCGTCCGCGGACTCCAAGACTCTGAAGATACAAGATTGAAGACTCCGTCCCGTGTCAGGAGGGACTTTCCTTGGCGTGGAAGGCAAGCTTGGCAATCGGATATGTAGATCTCCTACCATTGTAACCGACTCTGTGTAACCCTAGCCTCCTCCGGTGTCTATATAAACCGGAGGGCTTTAGTCCGTAGGACACAACATACATTACAACAATCATACCATAGGCTAGCTTCTAGGGTTTAGCCTCCTTGATCTCGTGGTAGATCCACTCTTGTACTACCCATATCATCAATATTAATCAAGCAGGACGTAGGATTTTACCTCCATTGAGAGGGCCTGAACCTGGGTAAAACATCATGTCCCTCGTCTCCTGTTACCATCCGCCTAGACGCATAGTTCGGGACCCCCTACCCAAGATCCGCCGGTTTTGACACCGACACCTATGCTTCAGCCATAGGCTCTATCATGTATGCAATGCTGTGTACCAGACCTGACGTATGCTTAGCAATAAGCCTGGCAGGAAGGTACCAAGGTAATCCAGGAGTGGATCACTGGACATCGGTCAAGAACATCCTGAAATACCTGAAAAGGACTAAGGATATGTTTCTCGTATATGGAGGTGACAAAGAGCTAGTCGTAAAGGGTTACGTCGATGCAAGTTTGACACTGATCCGGACGATTCTAAATCGCAAAACGGATATGTATTTTTATTAAACGGTGGAGCTGTGAGTTGGGGCAGTTCTAAACAAAGCGTCGTGGCGGGATCTACATGTGAAGCAGAGTACATAGCTGCTTCGGAAGCAGCAAATGAAGGAGTCTGGATGAAGGAGTTCATTACCGATCTAGGTGTCATACCTAGTGCATCGGGACCAATGAAGATCTTCGTGACAATCTTGGTGCAATTGCCTTGGCAAAGGAATCCAGATTTCACAAGAGGACCAAGCACATCAAGAGGCGCTTCAATTCCATTCGGGACCAAGTCCAAGTGGGAGACATAGAGATTTGCAAAATACATACGGATCTGAATGTTGCGAGACCGTTGACTAAGCCTCTTTCACGAGCAAAACATGATCAGCACCAAGACTCCATGGGTGTTAGAATCATTACTATGTAATCTAGATTATTGACTCTAGTGCAAGTGGGAGATGAAGGAAATATGCCCTAGAGGCAATAATAAAGTTATTATTTATTTCCTCATATCATGATAAATGTTTATTATTCATGCTAGAATTGTATTAACCGGAAACATGATACATGTGTGAATACATAGACAAACATATAGTCACTAGTATGCCTCTACTTGACTAGCTCATTAATCAAAGATGGTTATGTTTCCTAACCATAGACATGTGTTGTCATTTGATTAATGGGATCACATCATTAGAGAATGATGTGATTGACATGACCCATTCCGTTAGCCTAGCACTTGCTCGTTTAGTATACTGCTATTGCTTTCTTCATGACTTATACAAGTTCACGCAACTATGAGATTGTGCAACTCCGTTTACGGAAGAACACTTTGTGTGCTACCAAGCGTCTAGCAACGAACTGGGTGATTATAAAGGTGCTCTACAGGTGTTTCCGAAGGTACATGTTGGGTTGGCATAATTCGAGATTAGGTTTTGTCACTCCCATTGTCGGAGAGGTATCTCTGGGCCCTCTCGGTAATACTCATCACCTAAGCCTTGCAAGCATTGTAACTAATAAGTTAGTTATGAGATGATGTATTACGGAACGAGTAAAGAGACTTGCCGGTAACGAGATTGAAACAGGTATTGGATACCGACGATCAAATCTCGGGCAAGTAACATACCGATGACAAAGGGAACAACGTATGTTGTTATGCGGTTTGACCGATAAAGATCTTCATAGAATAGTAGGAACCAATATGGGCATCCAGGTCCCGCTATTGGTTATTGACCGAGAATGGTTCTAGGTCATGTCCACATAGTTCTCGAACCTGTAGGGTCTGCACGCTTAACGTTACGATGACAGTTTTATTATGATTTTATAAGTTTTGATGTACCGAAGTTTGTTCGGAGTCCCGTATGTGATCACGGACATGACGAGGAGTCTCGAAATGGTCGATACATAAAGATTGATATATTGGACGACTATATTCGGACCTTTGGAAGAGTTCGGGTGATTTGGAGAAAACCGAGGTCGGAGGGGTTCTGGAACCCCGGGGAAGTATTGGGCCTTAGTGGGCCTGAGGGGAGAGAGAGGGCAGCAGTTCAGGAGGTGGCGCGCCCCCCCAAGGGGAGTCCGAATTGGACTAGGGAGGGGGCCCCTCTTCCTCTTCCTCTCCCCTCTTTCCTTCCTTCCTCCATCCTAGTTGGACTAGGAAAGGAGTCCTACTCCCACTAGGAGGAGGACTTCCCCTCCTTGGCGCGCCAAGGGCGGCCGCCTCCCCTTGCTCCTTTATATACGGGGGGGGGGCACCCCAAAGACACACAAGTTGATCAGCGGATCGTTCCTTAGCGTGTCAGGTGCCCCCTCCACCATATTCCACCTCGGTCATATCGTCGTGGAGTTTAGGTGAAGCCTGCGCGCGGTAGAACATCATCATCGTCACCTGCCGTCGTCTTGTGAAACTCATCTCCGAGCTCAGCTGGATCGGAGGCGGAGATCGTCATCGAGCTGAACATGTCTTTGAACTCGGAGGCCCGTTACGTTCGGAGCTTGGATCGGTCGGATCGTGAAGACGTATGACTACATCAACCGCGTTGTGCTAATGCTTCCGCTTACGGTCTACGAGGGTACGTGGACGAACACTCTCCCCTCTCGTTGCTATGCCATCACCATGATCTTGTGTGTGCGTAGGAAATTTTTTGAAATTACTACGTTCCCCAACAGATGGGACTCTCCTTTGCGTGGAAGACAAGCTTGGCGATCCGAATATTAGATTTCCTTCTTTGTAATCGACTCTGTGTAAACCCTAGCCCCCTCTGGTGTCTATATAAACCAGAGGGTTTGGTCTGTATAGGGACAATCATAACATTCACAATCATCATAGGCTAGCTTCTAGAGTTTAGCCTCTACGATCTCATGGTAGATCAACTCTTGTAATACTCATATCATCAAGATCAATCAAGCAGGAAGTAGGGTTTTACCTCCATTGAGAGGGCCCGAACCTGGGTAAAACATTCTGTCCCTTGCCTCCTGTTACCATTAGCCTTAGACACACAGATCGGGACCCCCTACCCGAGATCTGCCGGTTTTGACACTGACAGCGGTGTGCTTGGTTTTGAGTTGGAAGGCATTGGGGCCCTCTGGAGCTTCATCTTTGTTGCGCAGGCGCTTTGAACCGGTGTCACGACTGGGATTCGAGCAACGAACATTGGAACCGGAGCCACCACCTATGACACAAACACAAGAACACGCAATAAGAGCGAGAAGGATCAATGCAAAGACCAGGGCCAAAGCCAAAAGAAACAAGCAAGTACAAGATTTGGAAGGATAAAACAACATAGTTTGCACATCTATGCTAGTACCGGACCGGCGCACGGATGTAAAAAATAGCATCCGCTCCAGCCGCGGTAGTACCGTGCCGGGGTGGCATGGTAGTACCGCACCTGGAGCAGAAGTAATTTTTTACTTCCGCGCCCCAAGCGGTAGTACCGCTCCAAGGGAGCGGTAGTACCACGCGAGGCAGATCACGTGCGAGGAAGCGATAGTACCGCTCCGGGAGGAGTGTTAGTACCACACGGATTCAAACGCGCGGATCTGGATCTAGGAACAACCGCAAAACTAGATCGGTACTACCGTTGATCAAACTAAATTGTTGTGTCATTCCAAATAGCATGCTTGCTGCACTACCACTTGCCTACAATTCCCTCTTGCACAGATTTAGCTAAAAATCACATGAACTACACATGCATCTCCCCAAGACCTAGAAGCACAAGAACGGAACAAAAAGGAGAAGAACTTGGGAAAATACCGGGGTCCATGGCAAGAGGAAGAGGTGGGGAACGATCCCACCAGACGGAATGCGAGGAGAACGGTCGGAGACGGAGATCCGACGAGGTCCGTCAGCACCGTTCTTGGGCAGGAGAGAGAGAGACGGGGTGGGGAAAAGAGATGAATGGGTATGGGGGAGTTGGAACTCCCCTTGCCCCGCTCTTAACCCCCACCCCACACGACGGCGCAGTGTAGTACCGCTGGTCATTCTTGATAGTACCGCTTGGAGGCGAAAATCTTCATTGGCGGTAGTACCGCTCTTCGGTGGCGATAAAAATTACTGCCGCGATGGAAGCGGTAGTACCGTGCGCCTAGGATGCAACTGTGCACGCACAGAGCTATCCACTCCTGCAGTAGTACCGTGGCTTGCCACGATAGTACCGTACCCCAAGAGAGTGCAAGTTTGGCAAAAGAGAGGGAAACGGCCTTTGCAATGCAACCTTCCAGACACCGAACACACCAAGAGGCGAGCACAAGAGACAACACAAACACGGCACAAAGAGAAGGCAAAAGACAACAAAGACCAAAACACAAAACGAAACTTTCAGGAAGAGAGGGTGGTGGCCGGAGCCACCTATGTATGAGTCAATTGGTATGGCATCGCGAAGAATTATCCTTGGGCCCATGACCAACACTCGTCTTTGAAGCACAAGTACCATAAAAAATGGCTAATGTGAAATAGTTGATTAATTTATGCATAATGGGGGGAGGGAGAGTTCATTGAGAGAACAACACTCTCTCTATGTCCATGCCTACACCTAAACAAGATATCACGTTGAGTATGGTTGGGTGTGCAAGGGTTCAAGCTACATTGCTCGAATCAATGATATTTAGCTCATGCCTTAACTCGCGAAATCTTGCTTCATCCAAGGGCTTCGTGAAAATATCTGCAAGGTTATCATGAGTGTTTACATACTTGAGCTTGATCTCGCCTCGCCTAATGTTATCCCGGATGAAGTGATACCGAATCTCAATATGCTTCGTCTTGAAGTGTTGCACCGGGTTGAGAGAGATCTTGATGGCACTTTCATTGTCACACCAAAGAGGCACTTCATCACAAGTGACACCGTAATCCTTAAAAGTTTGTCTCATCCATAGAAGTTGAGCACAACAACTACCGGCAGCCACATACTCCGCTTCGGTGGACGAGAGAGATACACAACTTTGCTTCTTAGAAGACCAATTCACCAAAGAGCAACCAAGAAATTGGCACCCTCCAGAGGTGGACTTCCTATCCACTTTGTCTCCCACCCAATCTGAGTCTGTATAGCCCAAAAGATCGAAGTTGGCTCCTCTTGGGTACCAAAGGCCAAAGTTTAGGGTATGAGCCAAATATCGAAAGATTCGCTTGACCGCCACAAAGTGGCTTTCCTTAGGTGTGGCTTGAAACCGTGCACAAATTCCCACACTCAACATGATATCCGGTCTAGATGCACAAAGGTAAAGCAGGGAGCCAATCATGGAGCAGTATACCTTTTGATCCACCGCTTTACCATTGGGATCTATGTCAAGTTGGCATTTGACGGGCATTGGAGTAGAAGCTGGCTTGACATAGTTGCCAGACAAACAACTCCCCTTTGACCTTCTTAGTAAAAAAGAGTGGGGTCAATTTTATCAATTTCGAACCCACGATCTTGCAACAAGTTAGTAAGATGCTCATACCATGCATGTGGGGCTTGTTTAAGGCCATAGAGTGCCTTGTTGAATTGGTACACCTGATCGGGGAAATAGGGATCCTCGAACCCCGGGGGGTGTTTGACATACACCAACTCACTAATAGGACCATTAAGAAAAGCACTCTTCACATCCATTTGTTGCAACTTGAAATTATGATGAGAAGCATAAGCAATCAACAAACAAATAGATTCAAGGTGAGCAACAGGAGCAAATGTTTCACCGTAGTCGATACCCTCGACTTGGGAGTATCATTGTGCCACCAAACGAGCCTTGTTGCGAGCAATAATTCCATGAGCATCTTGCTTGTTCTTGAATATCCACTGGGTTCCAATGACATTATGATTACCCGTTGGCCTTGGCACTAATTTCCACACTTGGTTGTGCTCAAACTTGTTGAGTTCTTCATGCATGGCATTGAGCCAATCCGGATCCTCGAGCGCCTCATATACCTTTTGGGGTTCGACACAAGAAACAAACGCGTGATGTTCACAATAGTTTGCTAATTGTATACGAGTGCTTACCCCCTTTATTAGGCTTCCAACAACATTCTCCATGAGATGACCTTTGGTTTTGAGCTTGGAAGCGATCTTCGCGGCACGGCGCTCTAATTCCTCCTTGGGTGTGAAAAGAGGAGCAGTAACTCGATCATCTTGAGCGCCGTCTTGAGCTTGTTCTTGATCTTGAGCTTGCTCTTGATTTTGAACTTGCTCGAAAGGGAGAACTCGACCTTGGGCATCACTTGGTGGCTCACCACCATCTTGAGGTTGATCTTGCCCTTGATCTTGTTCACGTGGTTGAGGCCTTCACTTTTTTCTTCGAAAGCGTGTGGGTCTTGGGTCAGTGATGGCTCCACTTGAGTGGAGCATTGTCCTTCTCCGGCCACAAGGGGTTCCTCAATGGGTAGGATATGGCCAACACCCATTCTTCTTATGTCTTGGGGAGGAAGTTCATCACCTACATCACAAGTATCACTTTGCTCCACTTGGGAGCCGTTATTCTCGTCAATCTCCATGTTACACGTCTCCTCAATGAGTCCCGTGGACTTGTTGAGGACACGGTAAGCATGAGAGTTTTTAGCATAACCAACAAATATGCCATCATGAGCTCTAGCCTCAAATTTAGACAAACGAACACCTTTCTTGAGAATGAAACACTTACACCCGAACACCCGGACGTACTTGAGGTTGGGGTTGTTATCGGTGAGTATTTCATATGGAGTCTTGTTCAAGCCTTTGCAGAGATAGAGCCGATTGGATGCATGACACGCGGTGTTGATGGCTTTGGCCCAAAAGTTGTAAGGAGACTTGAACTCCGCCATCATTGTCCTTGCCGCATCCATCAACGTCCGATTCTTCCTCTCCGCAACACCATTTTGTTGAGGGGTGTATGGAGCGGAATATTGATGCTTGATTCCCTCATCACTAAGAAACTCATCCAAGGTGTAGTTCTTGAACTTGGTGCCGTTGTCACTTCTTATTGTCAAGAACTTTGCATCCCGTTGACGTTGAGCTTCATTTGCAAAGTCGATGACAGTTTGTTGTGTTTCACTCTTCCTCTTGAAGAAATATACCCAAGTGTACCTTGAGTAATCATCGACAATCGCCAAGCAATACTTTCTACCCCCAAGACTATCAAAGGATGGAGGCCCAAAGAGATCCATGTGAAGGAGATCCAAGGGTTTCTTTGAGTAGATGATATTCGTGGGAGGGTGAGCCTCCTAATGTAACTTTCCTTCAATACAAGCACTGCAAGCATGATCTTTGGCAAAACTAACATTTGTTAGTCCACGGACATGGTCCCCCTTGAGAAGACTTTTGCAAAGATCTCATATTGACGTGGGCTAAACAGCGATGCCAAAGCCACCCCACATCAACTTTAGCCATTAGGCATATCGCGGTCTTAGTGGGTCGCTCTGAAAAGTTAATCACATAAAGACCATTCTCGACTTGCCCAACAAAGGCTACATTAAGAGTCTTGTTCCACAAGAGGGCCACGATATCAATATCAAATAAAGTGACAAAGCCCATGAGTGCAAGTTGACGAACGGAAAGAAGGTTGTATGCAAGGGACTCAACAAGCATGACTTTCTTGATCGTGAGATCATGAGAAATGACAACCTTTCCAAGACCCAATACCTTAGAAGACGAGGCATCACCCCACTCGATGTTGGTGGGCATAGATGGGATCTTGTGCACGTCCACCACAAACTCCTTGCTTCCGGTCATATGATTTGTGGCTCCACTATCGAGCAACCATGATCCCCCACCAGAAGCAAACACCTACAAGAGATCAATGCATGGTTTTAGGTACCCATTTTGTAATGGGTCCTTTGATGTTAGTAACAAGGGTCTTAGGAACCCAAATATACCATTCAATGTACTCATAAGGAGAACCAACAAATTTAGCATAAACATGCTCATCACTTGCACGACACAACACATAAGAAGGGTTAAAGTCGCCAGCCTTGTTGGAAGGGGTGGCATTGCCCTTTTTGACATCACCACCCTTCACATTGTTCTTCTTATCCTTTGGAGCGCCCTGTCCCTCCTTCACAAAAGTTTGCTTGAGAGGAGGAGGTCGTTTGGTCTTGTCGTTCTTCTTCTTGTTCTTGGAGTTGGGTGCGAACCCAACTCCCTCCTTGGCCAAAACTTCCTTTTGATTGCTCAAAAGGTCATTGAGATTCTTCTCACCTTGTATGCATGACACAAGGCCTTTCTCAAGTTGCTCCTTCAACTAGGCATTCTCCTCCACAAGATGCACATGCTCACAACACAGGTTAGTAGCATTTGCATTATCAATTAATACCATATGAGGAAAAGTGGCTTTCTCCTTGGTTAGCTTCACTTGGACTTGATCATGAGACTCCTTGAGGCTAGCATGAGCACCCTTCAAGACTTTGTGAGCCTTGTCCAGTATATCAAACTCCTCCTTGAGTCTAGCATGGTCAACCCCAACTTTAGCCTTCTCAGAATTTAGCACACGAGATACAACAAGAGCATGATCAAGATCTTTCTTTAATTTAGAACGGTCATTGTTGTGTGACTCGTCAAGAGACAAACGATGAACACGCTCTTCCTCAAGCGCATTAGAGAGATCTGATATCTCATCGGCATAGTCACGACTATGACCTTCCATCTTAGAGATGGTTTCTTCATGAGCCTCAATCATGTCATTGGCTTCACCAAGTTGTTCCAAGAGAGCAACGAAGTGCTTCTTGGATTTGCCCTTGAGCTTACTCATAAAAGACTCAAATTCATTTACTTCCTCATTAGACCCCTCACTTTCATCAATGCAATCCGTCAAGGAAGGATTAGTAATGATGGTGGTTTTGATGTTGGGGGTTACCTTGTTGGTGGCTTTAGCCATGAGGCACTTGGCGGTGATGTTCTCGTCGGGTGAATCAAAGAGATACACCCATAGAGTGGTGGCAATGGCAATGGAGGCCATGGCCATGGCTTCACTATCTTCATCGTCATCATCATCCTTATTGTATTGTTCTTGGGCCACCAAACCGTTGGTCGGAGTCTTCTTGGTGAAGTTGTTCTTGTTGGGGAAGGACTTGGCTTTGTCTTTTCGGATGAGCTTGCCACCATTGTCTTCCTGCTTCTCGTAAGGGCACTCCGCAACAAAATGGCTCACATTGCCACAATTGTAGCTTGTTCTCACACGTTGCTTGCCCTTGAAGCCACCTGAGTTATTCTTGTTGTAGTTGGGCCTTGAGTTCTTCTTGCTCCAAAATTGCATTCAAGCAAGAGCCATGTGCTCATGCTAATCATATTTTGTATCTTCGGGGTTGCTCTCCTCATCTTCCTCTTCCTCCTCTTCTTCCACACTAACCTTGGCCTTCAAGGCAAGGTTGGGCTTCTTTGCTCTTAGAGAACACAGCACGGCATTGTCAGCGGTCTTGTCCAAGATCCTCATTGCCACAAACTCATACAACACTTCACTTGAGGACAAGGTGTGGAAGTCCAGCCTTTGACAGATGCGGAGGACATGGAATTGTGGTAGGGCATCATGGCCTTGAGGAACTTGCGCTTGATCCAATTGTCATCTGTATCCTTGCTCCCATGTTCTTGGAGTGAGACTGCGAGAGTGATTAATCTCCTGTAAAGCTTACGAGGTTCTTCATCTTCATTCATAGCAAACTCATCGGCTTCATCTTGCACCACTTCATCTTGCACCACTTCATAGCAAACTCATCGGCTTCATCTTGCACCACTCATCGGCTTGCGATTCCCTTGTAGAGGGAAACAACATGGTGCCATGCTTCCTTGGCCATGGTGAAGGGTCGGAGATGTGCAATATCTTCGGGTGGAATTGCATCTTGGATGATGAAGAGAGCATTGTCATTGAATTGATTATCCGTGGTTTCTCTAGGGGCGAAGTTGCTTCGGTCATGCGGATAGAAACCTTCTTCAATGATTCTCCAAAGATTAGTGTTAACATGGTTTAAATGATGCTTAAAGCGATAGATCCAAGCATCAAAATCCTCATTTTTCACAATCTTAGGGGGAGAACTGGCATGATTTAAATGAGTAGAGGGAATCGGTCCTCCATAAGTAAGTGGAGGTTCCACATGGGCAAAGGTGACACTACCATTTCTACCACTAGACAAAGGAACTTTCTCACTAGTAGCTTCCCCTTGTCGGAGTTAGCATCCGTCACCTTGTTAGTGGGATCGACCACTTCCAACGATGTGGTGGATAATTTGAGACCATCAAGAAAGTTCTTAAGCATGCCTTTGACCTCGGCCATCATGGAGGTTTTCAATGTGTCCAAAGACACATTGAATTCCTCACATGAGGCCGAGGTTCCCCCATCGGCCGTAGTCGAGGACGGAATCACACCGGGGTGTTCCTCCTCACCGTCTATGGTGTCAACCATACTCTTCAGACGGGAAAGTCCTTAATAAAGAGACAAGGCTCTGATACCAATTGAAAGGATCGATATAGTTGACTAGAGGGGGACGGTGAATAGGCAACTAACAATTTTTAGCTTTTCATTACCAAATTAAAGTTTGCATCAAAGTAGGTTATCTAGATATCCAACTAGGTGAGCAACCTATATGATGCAACAACGATAAGCACACAAGCAAGCAAAGGATATAGCACGATATAACTAGCACAAGTAAAGGTAAGAGATAACCAAGAGTGGAACCTACGGAGACGAGGATGTGTTACCAAAGTTCCTTCCCTTGAAGGGAAGTACGTCTCCGCTGGAGCGGTGTGGAGGCACAATGCTCCCCAAGAAGCCACTAGGGCCACCGTATTCTCCTCATGCCCTCACACAATGCGAGATGCCGTGATTCTACTCTTGGTGCCCTTGGAGGCGGCGACCGAACCTTTACAAACAAGGTTGGGGCAATCTCCACAGCTTAATTGGAGGATCCCAACGACACCACGAAGCTTCACCACAATGGACTATGGCTCCGCGGTGACCTCAACTGTCTAGGGTGCTCAAACACCCATGAGTAACAAGATCCGCAAGGGATTAGTGGGGGGAATCGAATTTCTCGTGGTGGAAGTGTAGATCGAGGCCTTCTCAACCAATCCCTAGAGAATCAACAAGTTTGATTGGCTAGGGAGAGTGATCGGGCGAAAATGGAGCTTAGAGCATCAATGGAGCTTGGAGGTGGAAGAGGTGGTCAACTTGGAGAAGAAGGCACCCCTTTTATAGTGGAAGAACAAATCCAACTGTTATCCACCAACTCAGCCTACGACACGCGGTACTACCGCATCATACAAGCGGTACTACTGCACGGGCCTGCGGTACTACCGCGGCAGACCGCACTACTACCGCTGGCACGACAGGGGCCAGGACTAGACATGATGTGCTAAGACAGGGAGCGGTAGAACTGCTGGCACTGTACTACCGTGCCCCCTTACGGTACTATTGCAAGGCAGGGATAGTCAAGCCTGAGAAGGCACAAACATAAAAAATTACATCTGTGACTACTACCGTAGAGTTTAGGTCCATGCAAAAACCCGACATGGTACTACCGCAAGCCTGGCACGGTACTACCGTGTAGGGTGCGGATGTCAAAAATTACATCCGCCCCTACTTCTTCTCATGCTGCTGTGCCTAGCCAGAGCTCATGTTACTACCGCGCCCAAGGCACGGTACTATTGCGTAGGGTGCGGATGTAAAAAAGTACATCCGCCCCTACTACCGCTCGGGCAGCAGCGCATGTACTGAGGTCACGGTACTACCGCTCCCAAGGAGCGGTACTACCGTGGGCACTCACGGTACTACCATGCTGGATGCCGGTACTACCGCAAGGGCATGCGGTAGTACCGCTCTAGGTAGCAGTACTACCGCCTGCCTCAGTACAACAACATTAGGAGTCCTTCATTTTGCCTAGACACAGAAAGACGGAGGATGCTACAAAGAGCCAAAGGAAAGGTGGTGCAAAAGGAATAGACGTGTACGTGAGATTCCACCCAAACCTTTCCAACACAGACCCCCTCTTAATAGTACGGCTTTGCTTCGACTCAAATCCACCGAAAAGAAACATAGAGAAACACCGTCTTCAATAGTCTTAGAGGGGCGCCAAATCATCTTGTGTTTAGACATGATATATCTGAAATGCTCAATGCACACGATTAGTCCGCAAAAGCATTGTCATCAATCACCAAAACTACTAAGGGATAAATATGCCCTTACAAACATGAACAACATCATTAACATTATCAGTAGGTTCATGTTCATCGCCAGATTGTGTCTCGGCATCAGAAATAAAAATATCATTTGGATTCTCAGGTGTGTCTATAACAGGTTCACTAGAAGCATGCAAAGTCCTATAAGTATTCTTTTTCTTTTTATTAGAAGGACTAGGTGCATTAGTATTAATTCTTTGAAAATTTTGCTCAACTCTCTTAGGATGGCCCTCAGGATACAAAGGTTCCTGGGTCATTTTACCACATTTAGTCATAACCCTAACAACATTATCATTATTCTTACTATTCAACTCATTGAGCAATTCATTCTGTACCTTAAGTACTTGTTCTACTTGAGTTTTAACCATGGATGCATGTTTACTAATAAGCTTAAGATCATTAACAGTTCTACTCATATAATTACCGTAATCAAGCATGTTATCATTACGTTTCAATTGTCTACTAACATAAGCATTGAAGTTTTCTTGTTTAACAATAAAATTATCAAACTGATCCAAGCATTGACTAGCAGACTTATTATGAGGGATATCACCTTCATCAAATCTATAGAGAGAATTTACCTCTACTACCTGTGTAGGGTTATCAAGACCATGTATTTCTTCAACAGGCGGTAAATTCTTAACATCTTCAGCTTTAATACCTTTTTCTTTCATAGATTTCTTTGCCTCTTGCATATCTTCAGGACTGAGAAATATAATACCTCTTTTCTTCGGAGTTGGCTTAGGAGTTGGTTCAGGAAGTGTCCAATCATTATCATTACTCAATATATTATTAAATAGCAATTCAGCTTGCTCAACAGTTCATTCCCTGAAAACACAACCATCACAACTATCTAGGTGGTCCTGAAAGTGCAACTAATCCCTGGGTGGTTTTGGTAATTCATAACAACATATAGCTCATTGAACTAATAGCCATTCAAGTTAAATGTTTCAGAAAGTTTAATGATTGGCATGGCATGGACTAGAGATGTAGACCCCTCAAAATGCTAAGGACACATATTGGCAAAAGCTCAAGACTCTTCATTTCTATTTTAGTGATCGAAGATCACATTGAGTCCATAGGAAAAGCCAATACTATTAAAAGGGGACGAGGTGTTGCTTAATGGTCTACTTGCTTAAAATTCTTAGTGATATGCTCCAAAGACCTCAACCACTTTCTCAAATGCAAATTTGTCCAAAACCTAAAGTCAAACTCGGCCCCACCGATTTGATTCATCCAGCTCTACCAAGTTCACTTGACATAGCCATAGCCATAAACCCTAATCAGTTCGGTCTCACCGATAGGGATCTTGGTGTCACTAAGATGGGATTGCAAACTCTTTGTTTCCCTTCGTAACATTTTGGTCATACCAAAATGAGCGATCGGTCCCATCGAGTTTGCAATGCAAACTCTCTATTTCCTTTTCATAATGTTTCGGTCTCACCAAAATGAGCGATCGGTCCCACAGAGTTTGCTTGACCAAGCCTCTGTTTGCTTTTTGCTGAACTCGATCTCATTGAGTTCTTGCGATCGGTATCATCGAGATGAGGTTTTGCCCTAACCCTAGCGCATCGATCCCACCGAGTTGATTTCGTCGGCCCCACCAAAATTCCTAACGTTCACATTTTGAACTAGATCGATCTCATCGAGTTTCTCTATTCGGTCTCACCGAGTTTGGTAAAATGTGTGTAACGGTTAGATTTTGTGTGTAGGCTATATATACCCCTACACCCCCTTCTCCATTAGAGAGAGAGAGCCATCAAAACGTGCCTACACTTCCACTACTCATTTTCTTAGAGAGAACCACCTACTCATGTGTTGAGACCAAGACATTCCAATCCAACCACAAGAACCTTGATCTCTAGCCTTCCCCAAGTTGCTTTCCACTCAAATCATCTTTCCTCCATATCCAAATCTGTGATAGAGAGTTGAGTGTTGGGGAGACTATCATTTGAAGCACAAGAGCAAGGATTTCATCATCAACACACCATCTATTACCTTTTGGGGAGTGTTGTCTCCTAGATTGGTTAGGTGTCACTTGGGAGCCTCCATCAAGATTGTGGTGTTGAACCAAGGAGTTTGTAAGGGCAAGGAGATCGCCTACTTCATGAAGATCTACCCTTGTGAGGCAAGTCCTTCATGGGCGATGGCCATGGTGGGATAAACAAGGTTGCTT
The DNA here is from genome assembly GCA_021437245.1 of Aegilops speltoides. Lineage (NCBI taxonomy): Eukaryota > Viridiplantae > Streptophyta > Magnoliopsida > Poales > Poaceae > Aegilops > Aegilops speltoides. Next base: position 401,404,097 of record CM038143.1, read on the forward strand.
CTTTGTGGACCCTTCGTGGGTGGAGCCCTCCGTGGACTCACACAATTGTTACCCTTTGTGGGTTGAAGTCTCCATCAACGTGGATGTATGATAGCACCACCTATCGGAACCACGCCAAAAATCTCCGTGTCTACATTGCATTTGCCCTCTCCAAACCCTTCCCTTTTACCTTCATATGCAATGTTTTACATTCCGCTGCTACACTCTTAGAATTGCATGTGTAGGTTGATTGCCTGACTTGTATTAAGTTGCTAAAATCTGCCAAGACATAAAATTGGGAAAAGGCTAGATTTTTATTTGGTCAACTAGTCTAATCACCCCCCTCTAGACATACTTTCGATCCTACAAGTGGTATCAGAGCTTTGGTCTCCATTTGCCTTGGTTTCCATAGTTTTGGTGATCATAGCCTTTGTTTCACAACCTAGGAGAGTATGGCGTCTGGCGAGGGAAATTGCCACCGTAGAGGTCCTTACTTTGATGGTACTAATTTTGCTAGTTGGAAGCATAAGATGAAAATGCATATTCTTGGACATAACCCCGCCGTCTGTGATATTATGTGTATTGGTTTGCAAGGTGAATTCTTCTATGGGAGAGAACCAAATCATGAAGCAACCACGGAAGAATTGAAGATGCTGCAATACAATGCTCAAGCTTGCGATATCCTCTTCAATGGATTGTGCCCCGAAGAATTCAGCAAAATCAGCCGTCTTGAGAATGCAAAGGAAATTTGGATACTTTGATTGATATGGACGAATGTATCGAGTCCGTCAAGGAATCCAAATTGGATGTGCTTCAAAATCAACTTGACATATTCAAAATGAAGGATCGTGAAGGTGTTGATGAAATGTACTCTAGGCTTGCTCTCATCACAAATGAGATTGCTGGCTTAGGAAGTGAAGAGATGACTGGCAGATTCATCATCAAGAAGATCCTAAGAGCCTTGGATGGAAAATATGATACCATGTGCACATTGATCCAAATGATGCCCAATTATAGAGATCTCAAGCCAACAGAAGTCATTGGAAGAATTGTTGCTCATGAGATGTCACTCAAGGATAAGGAAGAGCTTCACAGCAAGTCTAGCGGTGCTTATAAAGCTTCATGTGATGCTCCTGCCACATCGAGTGAAAAACAACTCTTCAATGAAGAATTGAGCTTAATGGTAAAGAACTTCAACAAATTCTACAAGAGTAGAAGCAAAGAGAGAAGCTCCAAGTCAAGGTCCTACAATGACAAAAGATCTTCTAGTCGTGATCGAAATTGCTACAATTGTGGAAGACCCGGACACTACTTCAATGAGTGTATGGCTCCCTAGAAAACAAAAGAAGACTCACCTAAAAGGAGAAGTAGAAGAGATGAATCACCTCCAAGAGAAAGAATGAGTAGAGATGATCGTTATGAACGAAGACCCTCTCGCAGAAGCAAGGATTTGGAGAGGAAGGACAAGTCATCAAGGAACTACACAAAATGAAGACATCAAGCTAATGTTGGTGAATGGGTATCCGGTTCTGACTCTGACAACCACTCCAAGAGAAGTTATCACTCCGACTGCGAATATACTCAAGATGAAGGTGTTGCCGGTCTTGCACTTGTGTCAACCAACTCCTACGACATATTTGACTCACCAAATGAAGGAATTGGAAGATGCTTCATGGCTAATGGCCCCAAGGTATCACACCCTGAGTATATTGATTTCAATAGTGATGAGGATGATTTGCTAGGTGATGATGATTTACTTATTGATAATGCTAGTGATGAAAACTATGATGAAATTGCTATTAATCGTGCTAATCAAGATGAAACGAATGACAATGATAAGAAGGAGATTGAGCATCTAACTAAAGAACTAAACACTCTTAAGTTAGCTCATGAAACTACTTTGGAGGGTCATCGAGAACTTCAAAAAACTCATGAGAAGCTACGCTTTGAAAAACTTAACTTAGAGCTAGAGCATGGGTTCTTAAAAGCAATCAATGATGATATTCGAAAGAAAAAAGTTCTTCTTACATTACCAAGCGTTTGCTCTTGTCTACTTACATGCCACAAGTAAAATCTAGCAACAAGAGTAAGAAAGATTCTTCTTCTAGTAGTAACAATGATCATGCTAAAACCAATATTGTTGCTTATAGTAGTTCTCTTGATTCCACTAATGATTCTGTTAGCCAAGTTGTACTTGAGCAAGAAAATAGCTTACTGAAGGGAATTATAGAGAAAGGTGTTTACAAGAGCCTTGCTGGAAGTAAGCAATTTGAGGAAATTGTACGCAAGCACGGAAGGCACCGGAAGAATCAAGGTGTTGGCGTTGAACGAAAGTTCAATGCCAATGGAGTTGAGTGGGAAGAATATCAATACCCCAAGATGAAGTTTGTTCCTCAACAAGAGAAGTATGATCCTACCTCCTTCAAGAGAACACAAGTTCAAGATGATCTTCCACCACAAGACCACAAGCTAAAAGGCAAGGACAAGCTTCAAGAGGAAATTAATGCATTTGAAGAAGCTCCATAGGCCTTGGTAAAGTGGGTTCCCATGACTACTCCAAGTTCTAGTTCATCAAGTACAACTACAAACCCAAGGATTCCCATCAAGTTGATGTGGATCCCAAAGAAGAAGAACTAGAGAGTTCTTGAGGGCGACTCCGCCAACATACTTCACTCATATTCATATTGGCAAGGATAAGTTCAATCAACTTCCACATCTTTCACTAGTTCAAGGAGTCACAAACCCTCTTGTTGGTAAGTCAGGGGACAAGGTAACCAAAAGCTTCCATGGACATCATCATATGTGCCACATATTTCATTTGCTATCTTATTGTGTGAGCATGTTGGTTGCATAATATTCTCGATGTGAGGACATCCATTTGTTGCTTTGATTGTTTGGATTTTCTTTTTGCCAAATGGATGAACAAGAATGCCTAAGTACCCCCTCTAGCTATTTATGCTTTTCTCGTCTCAAACTCTATTCATGCTACATCACAAAGCTTGATCAAGTCATATTCGGACCCTCCGAGTGAGGAGCACTCGGAGCCACTGATTTGTCATAGACTTAAACTTCCAAAACCTCTTAGTGCATTTTGGTCTGACCGATTCATCCCATTCGGTCACACCGAGTTCATTAAGTTTATCTAGGTTTTAATCTCGGTGCAACCGATTTGAACCTTTCGGTCACACCAAGTTGCAGCAACCACTTGTAATTCTGCATCTCGGTACCACCGAAGCATTCCAGTCGGCCACACCGACAGAGTCTGGATATATATACCCACAGGCTGAAAATTTGGAAATTTCTCCAAACGCTTTGCCCGCGCCTGTCCAGCTCTGCTGACTCGTGGACTCCGGATCATCTTCTTGTTGTCAGCGTCCTCCTACCACTGATCTCCATCATCGTCAACAGGAATCTTCGCTGCCGTTATCGCCGTAGCAGGTTCATCGCCAAGTTAGGGCATGAACTCGTCCCTTTGTGCCATCCTCACTCGGATTCCATGCACAAAGAACAATACCTGTATTCTTGCCACTTTTGGGATTACTCTTTCCACTTCAAACTCCGTTAGATTAGATTTGATGCAAAAATTTAGGTTTAGGTTTCCGCCGAACTCATCTCGGACTGACCGGTATTAGGATTTGGTCTCACTGATTTGGGTTAGGCCATTGCACAAGTATTTTTTGTTCTGACCGAAACATACCAATCGGTGTGACCGAGTTCATTTCTCAGTGGAACCCTAGCAACTCGGAGTCACCGAAGTGCATTTCGGTCTAACCGATCTTGCATGTTTAGACTCCAGAACTGCTTTGGTGTCATCGAGTTTATAATATCGGTAGCTCCAAAATGCTTTCTGTAGAAAACTAAAAACATGTTTTTGACTCATTTCTTTTGAAAAAGTTTGTGCTTTGCGATGCTCATCCACTCTATCTCAACCTATCTATTCACAGGGTCAGCTTTCAGTGTCAGAGATGTCAGACAACAGTGATAGCTAGAACAGATCAGAAGAGAATGCAAATCTGAGTGAGAGCACTAGTCCCTCAAATTGCAGTTATGAGGAGGGTAGCAGAAGCACCTCAAGCAATCTTCCTAAGGCTACTATCAGGCAAAGGAAGAAGAGAACTTCTGACATAGAAGATGAGGACTTTGAGATTTAGGAAGTAACCTCAAAGAAGAAGGTAGTCAAGAAGGAATTTGGCACTGCTGATTCCACCAAGCCTGGCATGCACACGAAGGCACCTGCCAAGAGAATCCCTATGTCAAAAGCCAGAGCCTCAACTCAGGAAATTATGGAGTTCACCCTTGAACCAAGAGAAAAAGAGGCTGCTGGAGGAAAGAAAAGGAAAGAAAGGGTCAAGAAGACCATGGCCAGAGTGATTGGAAAGCCAACTATGGCCAGGGAATCAGATGAAGAGGAAGAGGAAGAGGAAGAGCCCATTGCACCTCCTGCCAAGACCCAGAAGCTAATGGGAGATGTTATCAAGTCTGGGGCTGCTCCATCTAAGCCCAAGACAACTCCCAAGACCGCCGCTGCTGCTGCTACTCAAGCTTCAAAGCCCACAACACCCAAGAGATCCACAAGAAATATCTCAGCTGCAGAGAAGAACAAGGCCCCAGTGCCTGATGTTCAAGAGGATGTTGAGCCCCAAGTGCTCAGGAAGCTCAAGCCAAAAATCCCAGATCATGATGACACTCATCCAATTGCAGAGAACATGAAAGAGAGAAAATATGCTGGTCTCAGATTGTAGAGACAGACAGACCCCTATGCTACAAGGAGAAGGACTGTTGTGGATTACATGTTTCACACCAAGGAGCAGCATGACTTCTATGAGACAAGTCTTTTCGACAAGAAGCCCATAGTTAGTGATATGAGATTGGTAGACTGGGAATACATTGATAACAATGCTGATTACTTCCCTGGAGTTCATGAGAGTTTCAAGCTGAATGAAGTTGATACTTTTGTTGGTCGGGAACTTACAAAATGGAATGATGAGATGGTGATGCAATTTTATTCAACTATAGATTTTTACCCAGATGGAAAGATTGTCTAGATGACTGAAGGTACTAGGTACTAATCCTCCATTGCTGAGTGGGCCAAGCTGATCAATGCCCCTGAAGAATCTGAGCATGACACAGATGTCTATGCCAAGCCTAGAAAAGGTCATAACTCCATGGTAGTCATCACTACTACAGGATGCTGCTAACACGACACTACGATCAGAGACGCTTTGACGAAACTGTGTGCGATGCATTAATTGCAAACGGTGGTGTAAAAGAACAGTAAAAAAAGGTGCAAAAAGTTTGTGATGGCGGAGCCATCAAACACGGTTCAGATTTTAGTTACGTGTGCGATGCAGGGCACACGGTTAGTCCATTTGAACTATTTGCGATGAGGCAGAACAGTAGAAATGGGCAGCCATATCAATGTGTGTGCGATATACGACAAACAGTTCGCTCTGATGAACTGTTTGCTATTAGGGAGTGCAACATAAATGGTTAGCCAGATTAAGGTCTGTGTGATATATGGCATATGATTCACTCGGACAAACTGTTTTCGATTAAGGAACACAACAGAAACGGTTCAACTTAACAAGATGTGTGTGATATGTGGCATACAGTTCACATGGATGTACTATTTGCGATGAGCCAAAAGAACGCAAATGAGACCTATAAACAAGATGTATGTGATACGTGGCAAACAACCAACTTGGATGAACTGTTTACGATGAGAAATTACAACACAGACGGTTAATACAGTAAGTTCATGTGCATTCTATGTGTACAAAAAACTTTGAAAAATGCAAACTAGTTGCTTGCGGTGGCTAGGAATATCGCACACGCTGCGTATGCAAGTACTCTTGTGCGATGATTAGTAAGTTACACATACGTTTCCTTATGTTAACATGTGTGTGAATTTGCAATAAGGACATGCCAAGCCATATGGTCAGTTAATATGCAAATGCCTTATGGACATCGGGCACACGCTTAAACTCAAAGACCTGTGTACGATACTAATACTTTCCATGAAAATTTAAGAACTTGGCTAACAACATTTGAGTAAAATATATATAGTGGTTACACTATTTGACAAAGGGAGGATCTTCGTAACACGGTTTTGACAACCATATGGTCCATATCTAGATACTTAACATAGTAAAAACTATCACATTTTAAGAGGCTAACGACCAACAACCATATGGTCCATATCTACATACTTAACATAGTAACAGCTAGCACATTTCAACAGCCCGAGGGCCAATAACCACAACTATCTGCTCGAAGCAGCTTCATCACGATGACTCGACATCTCGTCAATGAAAAGGAAGAGCCCTCATGTGCCTTGGTAGGGCATGAGTAGAACAGTATCTCCAATTTTCCAATATGGATGCATTTCCACGACAAGCAAGAACTTGTTAATTTTAATGGTTCCATTTCTGCGAGAACTGCAGTACCTTGCAATCACTTTGGCATTATTAGCAGGCACAAGTGTAATTCGACCACACCGGGAAATTGAACCAGGGACTGCTACAGCAGACAATTTTTGTTAAAATGTAGAATAAAAACCATTTGTAACATATCATTGAAGATATATATAGTTTATGAGCATCAACATTAAAATGAGACTTTTTACCAGCGTTTTGTGCACACAATTGGTCTTGTTCAATGTGTGCACCATAGGTATAATTGATCCCATCCAAAATCCAGCGTTCATACGCTGCACTATCTCTGTCAGATTATCAACAAAGTTTATGACATGCTTCAAGTCCTTCCAGTGAAATTTGTTACACTCAGTATCATACAGATCGTTCACTATGCATCCAACATATCCTACTTAAAAGGTGGAAAGGTATAATCTATTCTGAATATGGCAGAAGAATATATAGTGCGGATAATTTGGTAAATAGAATTTGTTACTGCCTAGGAACGGAGTTAGAAAATGAAATCACAATTGGTTGCCTAAATTGTGACCAATTAGTTAGAACAAATACCCCGATTTTGCTAAGTAATATTACAGTCTGGAGAAAGTTGAAAGGACACTAACCTCGATCAGACTTTGATCGGTTGATGACGTTGGGGAAGTAAACATCCATGTTAATTAGACCAGGCTGTGGTGCACGCACTAGAATTTTATTGCCAACTTTCAGTTCATAACACTTAGACATTTTTCTCCAAAGGTCCGCACTAAAATAGGAGTGACCATCTTTATCAAGTTTTACGCTAACCGTCATTGTATGTCCATGTTGCGTTGTCAATATGACATCCTGGGAGTCATCAACAAAGTAAAACCCAAGATTTCCTTCTACTCCTGTTCTTGAAAAGCAAGGGATGTACTGCTTGAAATGAAAATTAAGATCGTAAATTATATATATTGAAATAACAGAGCAAGATGCAAATGTGGGAGTGGCGATAGAACGAGCAATATATAGATGAAAGCAAAGTACAAAAATATATAATTAAAAATAGATAATGTAACAAAGATTTGATGCAAATATATAGATAATGTAGCAACAGACGGTATATGTTCACAAATTTAGGCCATGCCGACCTTGGTAGGTTGAGATTGAACATGTCGAGCGCTCCCTAAAGTCATCCGAAATGGTGAGATAGAACTTCGTTTCTGACTGGCCATGACCACACTTGCCTGATTTGTGCTTGCACTGTGGACACATGAATGAACACCCACGAATCAGCTAGAACAAAAATGATTCCACTGTGATTTCCGCCGGTTGATTAACCGCGACGGACGGACTACGATAAGAGATGAGTGAATGTTTTACTAAGTTGATTACCTTCTCCATGAGAAAAATCCCCGGCCCAATCCCGCAGAAAACTCCAGTCGACTAGAGTCTAGAATGTCGGTGCAGATAGGCGGCGGAAAGCGGTAGAGGCAAAATCCCGTGCCATTTGGAGTGTGACCTTCGCCCGCCGACAATAGCGCCGTTGGTCTTAGGGTGGCCGCCGCGATAGAAGTTGATGAGGTACAGAGTTGCGGAGGAGTCCGCGGCGAGTGGGTGGGGATGAAGGGGGCGAGGGTTTTCTTTTTTCCTTTTGCATGTGTGAGTGAACACACACGGTTCGCAGAGGCGACGGAGATGAATCGTGTGCGATAGTAAATCACCGAGATTGAATGGGAATCCAAATTTCCTTTGTCCTTTGTCCATGAGTTTTTTTCTACGATGAACATAAACCCTGCTAATCACCGTGTTCAAATTTGGTAATTTTCCGGGTTCATTTACAATATGTGGGGGATTATGTGCATTTTCTAGGCATTCATGCACATACACTACAGGAATCTGCTACTTTGCCGTCTGCCACGACGGACGGCAAAGGCACGGATGGCGGATGACAAAGACCTTTGCCGTCAACCGCAGACGGCAAAAGGTGACGACAAAGTAGGGGACGGCTAAGAGCTGCGTTGCCGTCTGCTTCGGGCAGCTAATGGCAAAGGGTCGTTTGCCATCAGCAGCGGACGGCAAAGAAGATGGACGGCAATAAATGCGCTGTTACTCCATTAGGTGGTTAACGACAGGCCTTTGCCGTCCGTTGCGGACAACAAAGCCTTTGCCGTCGACCATCAGAGGCAAGCCCGACCAAATTAATTGACCTCCGAAACACAGATTGTTCGCCACGTGGCCTCTTTGCCGTCCATTGCCGATGGCAAAAGAGCCCTTTGCCGTCGATGGCGACGACAAAGAGCCTGCATATTGTCTCTTTTTTTCTGTTTTTTTAATCCAACAATTTTCACAGCAAATATATATGACATATATAGATATATTTAACAGCAAACATATCACATATCAAAGTTTCATCAACATAGCAAAATTTCATCAAGTTCCATCCATATACATTGTTCCATCCACACACATTGTTCCATCCATACACATTGTTCCATATACATATTACATAGCAAAGTTTCATCAACATAGCAAGTTCTATCATAGCAAGCTAGATACAATGCAAAGTTTTAGCAAAGAAAAAGCAAGCACTCCATCATAGCAAGCTAGCTTCCATGAAGTGAGTGAAATCTGCAAAATGGTAAATAAGAAAGTTAGAAATAGGTGAATAGAACAAGAAGAAGACTAGAACAAGAAGTATATGTCATTTATGAGCTAACTTAGGTGAAATGGATCATATATGAGCTAACTAAGTTGAAATGGGTTGTTCATGAGCTAACTTTGGTGAAATGGATCATTTATGAGCTAACTTAGTCGAAATGGGTCATTTATGAGCTAACTAAGGTGAAGGGCATCGTTTTTGAGCTAAGTAAGGTGAAATGGATCGTTTTTGAGCTAACTTAGGTGAAATGGATCATTTATGAGCTTTTATGAGCTAACTTAGTTGAAATGGGTCGTTTATGACCTAACTTAGGTGAAATGGATCATTTAAGAGCTAGTTTAGGTGAAATTGATCATATATGAGCTAACTAAGTTGAAATGGGTTGTTCATGAGCTAACTTTGGTGAAATGGATCATTTATGAGCTAACTTAGTTGAAATGGGTCATTTATGAGCTAACTAAGGTGAAGGGCATCGTTTTTTAGCTAAGTAAGGTGAAATGAATCATTTTTGAGCTAACTTAGGTGAAATGGATCATTTATGAGCTTTTATGAGCTAACTTAGTTGAAATGGGTCGTTTATGACCTAACTTAGGTGAAATGGATCATTTAAGAGCTAGTTTAGGTGAAATGGATCATATATGAGCTAACTAAGTTGAAATGGGTTGTTCATGAGCTAACTTTGGTGAAATGGATCATTTATGAGCTAACTTAGTTGAAATGGGTCATTTATGAGCTAACTAAGGTGAAGGGCATCGTTTTTGAGCTAAGTAAGGTGAAATGGATCGTTTTTGAGCTAACTTAGGTGAAATGGATCATTTATGAGCTTTTATGAGCTAACTTAGTTGAAATGGGTGGTTTATGACCTAACTTAGGTGAAATGGATCATTTAAGAGCTAGTTTAGGTGAAATGGGTCATTTGGAGCTAACCTAGGTGAAATGGGTCATTTTGGAGCTAACCTAGGTGAAATGGGTCATTTTAAAGCTAACGTGGTAAAATGGATCATTCTGAGCTAATCTACTAAAATGGGTCATTTAGAGCTAACTTGGATAAATTGGATCACTTGTAAGCTAACTAAGGTAAAAGCGAGCCATATTAGAGCTAACTTAGGTAAAATGGATGGTTTATGAGCTAACTAAGTTAATTATGCAATTTTTGACATAAGTAAGCTTATTAAGTCATTTTGAAGGAAAGGAAGCTAACTCTAGGTCATTATGGTAAGCATATTGGAGGAAATAAAGCTAAGTCTAAGTCTAGAGAAACTTACCGCGATCAGGGAGGTATAGGAGCGGGCTGGCTCGTGCCGGTATCTGAAGAAGGATCGTGCGATGCATTTCTGGAGTTAAGCTGCACCAAAGATCATTTCCAATGTCTCGTTAGCATTATGAAACTCAAATTTTAAGACTAGCAAGTAATGTCCATTCAAATTAAACTCACCGTGCTCCTGGGAGCAATCATCGGCATCGGCAGAGCGGTCGACCGGACTTCTCGCTTTACATGCATGCACATTTGGTTTTCTATGAGTCATACTAGTTAGTAATGAGACTTAAATGTTAAGACTAGCAAGTAATCTGCAGAAGAAACTTACCACAAGGAGCTCATACATGGCCCTTGCACGCATGTCATTCCATGCCCTCTCCTCCTCCAACATCTTTGTCGTCCTCTCCTCCAACTCCCGCTACCTCTCCGCCTCCTTGAAGTTTCTCCGTTCTATCTCTCTCCTCTGTATAGCAGCCTGCAACACCACTCACATGACCATTTGTATTCATTGATGGGCGCACACAATGTAATGGAGAAAGATAGCTGAGTACGTATAATCGACCTTGATGGCGAGTTGGGTGGCCGTTCACGAGGCCTTATCTCGAGGCGGAGCTCGATTGGCGCGCTTGATCTCGGGAGAGTGCTAGGACAACGGATAAGTCCATCTCCCATGGCTATAGAGCCATGGGACCTCCCACCACCAGATATCATGAGCAACTCTGTATCAATGGGACCACAGCTCGGGTTAAAGTCCTCCCCTTCCTCGCCTTCCCACGATCTCTATATTGCACGAGCTTTTGTGGGCGGAGATGTTGGTGAAGTTCTTTGGATCATCGAGGTCAGACGCAGAGAATGCCTTGACTTTCTTGTAAGAGCCAGTGTGGGCCATGGCATACAGGTCGTACACCTCTGGCACCTTATCCTCCTTATTGTAGCGCGCCTGAAAGAGAGAAACAAAGTAAATTAGTAATTAAAGGGCTAAAGCTAGCATGATGAATGAATGTATTGCATGAATCATGAAGCAAACCACATACCCAGTTCCGCCCATACTGAAATAAGTTGGAGCTGCCTTGGTGATGTGGCACACCTTCCATTTGGGCACATTTGTCCTTGGCCTCGTTGTGGGTGGCCAGCCATTCTTTTGTGCACCACCCATCGACCAACACCTCCCAACAATCCATCCGATCCGCACACCATATCTGAGGGGCCTAAGTTAGCAAATAGAAAACTTCAGCGCTACGACTATGAAATACTAAATAAAGGAATTAAGTACAAGGCCTTAAGAATTACCTTCATGTACTGCTCCTTACTCAAGAAAATATCGCGGCAATCCTGCTTGGACTTCTTGATACCACGGTCGGCGTAGTAGTCTCGAGCAGATCGCACCCGAGCCTCATCCGTAAGTTTCAAGTAGGCGCTTGCACTCCTTCGGATAACATCTGCCGCCGCCTCCTCGTATCCCTCCTCACACCTGTAGAATGTCGCAATCAAATGAGACAATGTTGATTAGTACAATTAATAACTAGCTAGTTGAAGATTTTAATTGTGTAAAGGAGAAATTACCGAACTTTCGATCACCATATACGCCTCGTCTTGCACAAGACACCGTCGATAATCTCACCCGCGGGGCAGGCAGCCAATAGTGCTCCCAACTCAATCCAACCTCTGAAGCCGACCCTCACCAGCAACGTGTGAACCCCGAAAGTTTTGCGAATCAAAACTCCAAGGACGGAGTTGGGCGGCGGACACTTTCATGGTGGTCCCAACCCTGCTGACATGACAAGGCCAATGCATTAGTTATTTGAAGAAAGCGTGAATGCGAAGGTACAAAAGATTAAATGCACTTACCTCTCCCCATCGGGAAAATCAACCACCTCTGCTTTCATGGTCGCCGGCACGGACGGAGCCGTAGCACCTTCCTGTAGTAGCGTTGCCCCCTCCTCCTCCTCCTCCACGAAGGCAGTGGCTCCCGCCATCATCAAGCATGGCCACTCGGCTCCCGCCATCATCAGCATGGCCACTCGGCTCCTTAGGCTGACGACCAAGTACCCCATCGAGGCGTGTGCTCCTCCGGGGTCTTGTGGGGCCAACTCGTGGGCGAAGGCCGTCGACCCGAGGCTCGTGGGCAAGACCCGTGGACGAGAGGCTCGTGGACGGAGTCCGTGTAGCCTCCTCCTCGAGCGAGTCCACCCTAGCGATCACGTGCTCGGGTGAAACATTTGAGGCGGCGGCGAGGAAGGCGCCAGAAGAGCCACCTACCTCCTCTCCCACGACCACGTGCTTCACCTCGGCCCTTCTTCTTACCTCGTCCCTGCTGGGCACCGCGGTCGGCGAAGAAGGGCCGGAGGTGTCGCCATCTTGCCAAGAGCTTTCGGCGGAGAGGTGCGTGTGGAATGGAAGACCTCACACTACGCGCCGACGAAGAAGGGGCCTCGGCGCGCTCCCGACCAGCGCCCACCATCTGTCAACACCTGCCATGACAAAGAATAAAAGAAATTAGTACAACATGAAAAAAAGTACAACATAAACAACTGCACATTTAAAACTACCCGATCAACACAATTATATATGATGTTTTTCATAACCAAATCGAAGAATATATGACCTAACTAATAATTCACAAACATATGACCCCGTCGGCCTCTCGAAGGCCAAAGAACACCTTTTCGGGAGGTGTCGGAAATTCGGTGTGTAAATGTCGATGTCGAAGTGCCGTGTCGGGTCGGGTCGGGTCTCGGGGTGGGTGTCGGGTTGAGTGCCGTGTCGGTGTCGGGTCGGGTGCGGGTCAGGGCTCGGGGTCGGGTGTCGGGTCGGGTCGGGGTCGGGTCGGGGTCTCGGGTCGGGTTGTCGGGTCGGGGTGCCGGGTCGGGGTCGGGGTGTCGTGTCGGTGTCGGTGTCGGGGTCGGGGTGTCGGTGCCGGGGTCGGGGTGCCGTGTCGGTGTCGGGTCAAGCTCGGGGTCGGGGTGCGGGTCGGGTCAAGTGCCATGTCGGTGTCGGGGTGGGGTGTCGGGTCGAGCTCGGGTCGGGTCGGGGTGTCGGTGTCGGGTCGGGTCGGGGTCGGGGTGTCGGGGTCGGGTCGGGTCGGGTCTCGGGTCGAGTGTCGGGTCGGAGTGCAGGGTCGGGGTCGGGGTGCCGTGTCGGTGTCGGGGTCGGGGTGTCGGGTCAGGCTCGGGGTCGGGGTGTCAGTGTCGGGGTCGGGGTGTCGGGGTCGGGGTCTCGGGGTCGGGGTGTCGTGTCGGGGTGCCGGGTCGGGGTGTTTTTTCCTTTTCTTCTTCTTCCTCTTCTTCCTTTTCTTCCTTTTCTTCCTTTTTTCCTTCTTCTTCTTCTTCTTCTTCTTCTTCTTCTTCCTCCTTTCCTTTTTCCTCTTCTTCTTCTCCTCCTCTCCTGTTTTCTTCTTCTTCTTCTTCCTCTTCTTCTTTTTTCTCCTCCTCCTCTTCTTCTTCTTCCTTTCCTTTTTCCTCTTCTTCTTCTCCTCCTCTCCTGTTTTCTTCTTCTTCTTCTTCTTCCTCTTCTTCTTTTTTCTTCTTCTCCTCCTCTTCTTCTTCTTCCTTTCCTTTTTCCGCTTCTTCTTCTCCCCCTCTCCTGTTTTTTTCTTCTTCTTCTTCCTCTTCTTCTTTTTTCTTCTCCTCCTCTTCTTCTTCCTTCCTTTTTCCTCTTCTTCTTCTCCTCCTCTCCTGTTTTCTTCTTCTTCTTCTTCCTCTTCTTATTTTTTCTCCTCCTCCTCCTCTTCTTCTTCTTCCTTTCCTTTTTCCTCTTCTTCTTCTCCCCCTCTCCTGTTTTTCTTCTTCTTCTTCCTCTTCTTCTTTTTTCTTCTCCTCCTCCTCTTCATCTTCTTCCTTTCCTTTTTCCTCTTCTTCTTCTCCTCCTCTCATGTTTTTTTCTTCTTCTTCTTCCTCTTCTTCTTTTTTCTTCTCCTCTTCCTCTTCTTCTTCTTCCTTTCCTTTTTCCTCTTCTTCTTCTCCTCCTCTCCCGTTTTCTTCTTATTCTTCTTCTTCTTCTTCTTCTTTTTTCTTCTCCTCCTCCTCTTCTTCTTCTTCCTTTCCTTTTTCCTCTTCTTCTTCTCCTCCTCTCCTGTTTTTTTCTTCTTCTTCTTCCTCTTCTTCTTTTTTCTTCTCCTCCTCTTCTTCTTCTTCCTTTCCTTTTTCCTCTTCTTCTTCTCCTCCTCTCCTATTTTTTTCTTCTTAACCTAAAACTAAACCTAAATCTAATCTAAACATAAACCTAAAACTAAAAAAACAGAAAAAAAGGAAAAAACTAAATCTAAACCTAAAACTAAACCTAAACCTAAAACTAAACCTAAAACTAAAACTAAGACTAAATCTAAACTAAACATAAACTTAAAACTAAAAAAAGGAAAAAAAAGGAGAGGTAGAGCTCACCTGAGGTGGCCGGTGGAGGAGGCGGGGGCAGGTGGCGAGGGCTCGGGGGCAGGCGTGGTGGCGACCGACAGGCGGAGGCGGGCAGGGTGGGCGGCGGTGGAGCCTGAGGCCAGGTCTCAGGGGGCTGGGCGGCAGGCGGGGGCGGGCGGTGGGCGGGGGGCGGGGGGGGGGTGGGCGGGGGCGGTGGAGGCGTGGCGCGGCGGTGGTGGTGAGGGCGGCACTGTGTGGGGAAGCAGAGAGAGGGGGGGGGCGCCGGCCGTTAGCTAGGTACGTTTAATCTTTGCCGTCCGCCACCTTTGCCGTCCGCTAATGTGCGCTTTGCTGTCAGCTAGCGGACGACAAAGAGGGGGGCCGTTAAGTATTTTTTAACCAGCTCCTCAGTGGGGCCCCCCTGCCTCTTTACCATCCCCTAGCGGACGACAAAGATTCTTTGCCGTCGGCTAGCAGATGGCAAAGAACAGGCTGATGGCAAAGGCTTTCTTTGCCATCAGCCAGTTCTTTGCCGTCTGCTTAGGTAGCTGATGGCAAAGATCTTCTTTGCCGTCCTCTAGGTGACGGCAAAGAGCTTGCAGATGGTAAAGTAGCTGATTCCAGTAGTGATAATTCAAATTCAAACAATCGATTCTTGAAAAGGTGCACGAGAACGGTCTGGAAACCATGGTCGTGTTATTTAGTAAATTCTCATGCCTTTTATAAGGAATGGGCAGACATTTAAAGGAAATGTATTTACTGGGTACTATACAAAAATGAAATACATGCTTGGAAAACATGAACCCTGGTGTGGTGTCATGGTATTGCCTCACCATGCCCTGGTAAAAAGTTGAGAATGTTTGTCTTATGTCTTCATGCACGCCATTCATAAATCGAACCATCACCGAGGAAATTTCATGGTTTTGAGGGGAATCAGCAAGATTAAAGGGGTCGGGAATCCAAATTTCCTTCTAGCTTGTCATTTAGTTTTTTCGACAATGAACATACCCCCTCGACTGCAACATGCTCAAATTTGGCATTTTTCTAGGCTCATTTACCACATTAGGGGATTATGTGCATTTTCTAGGCATTAATCCACATAATTCAAATTCAAACAATCGGTGCATGAAAAGGTGCACACGAACGGTCTGGAAAAACCATACTCCTGGTATTTAGTAAATCCTCAAGCCTTTTACATGGAATGGGCACATATTTCAAGGGAATGCGTGGCAATAGTCAACCAAAACGCGTCATTTACTGGGTTAGCAACTATAGAAAAATGAAATACGTGCTTGAAAAACATGATGCCTGGCATGCTGCCTTCATGGAATGGCCTCACCGTGCCCTGGTTAAAGCTGAAAAGTTTTGATTAATGTCATCATGCACGCCCTTCATAAATCAAACCATCACCGAGGAAGTTCCATGCTTTCGAGAGGGAAATCACCAAGATTGAAGGGGAATCCAAATTTCCGTTCTAGTTTGTCATTCAATTTTTTCCAACGATCAACATACTGCCTCAGATGCAACGTGTTCAAATTTGACATTTTTTCGGGCTCATTTACCATATTTAGGGGATTATTGGCATTTTCTAGGCATTAATGCACATAATTCAAATTCAAACAATCGGTGCATGAAAAGGTGCACAAGAACGGTTTGGAAACCGTTCTCGTGCTATTTAGTACATTCTCATGCCTATTACAAGGAATGGGCAGATATTTCAAGGAAATGTGTGGCAATAGTCAACCATAAATGTGTCGTTTATTGGGTTAAAAACTATACAAAAATGAAATACATGCTTGGGAAACATGACGCTTGGCGTGGTGCCATGTTATGGCCTCACCATGCCCTGGTAAAAATTCGAGAATTATTCCCTTATGTCGTCATGCATGCCTTTCATAAATCAAACCATCACCGAGGAAGTTTCATGGTTTCGAGGGGAAAATCACCAAGATTGAAGGGGGATCCAAATTTCCTTTGTCCATGAGTTTTTTTCTATGATGAACATACACCCTATAAATTACCGCCTTCAAATTTGAGACTTTTCGGGTTCATTTACCATATTTAGGGGATTATGTGCATTTTCTAGGCATTAATGCACATAATTCAAGTTCAAACAATCGGTGCATGAAAGGTTGCACAAGAACGGCCTGGAAAATGATGCTCGTGCCATTTAATAAATTCTCATTCCTTTTACAAGGAATGGACAGGTATTTCGATCAAATGTGTGGCAATAGTCAACCACAAACATTTGTTTATTGGGTTTTCAACTATAGAAAAAAATGAAATAAATGCTTGAAAAACATGATGCCTGGTATGGTGCCATGGCACGACCTCATCATGCCCTGGTAAAAATTTGAGAAGGTTTGGCTTATGTCGTCACGCACGCCCTTCATAAATCGAACCATCGCAGGGGAAGTTCCATGCTTTCGAGAGGGAAATCACCAAGATTGAAGGGGATCCAATTTTTCTTTGATCTTTGCCCTGGAGTTTTTTTCTACAAATAACATACACCCTGCAAATCACCGTGTTCAAATTTGGCATTTTCCCGGGCTCATTTACCATATTTAAGGGATTATGTGCATTTTCTAGGCATTTGGCGCATATAAATCCAATCCAGCTACAGCAGCATGGATGTGATGTGAGGGACGTGGATTGTCGTTCAATCATGGCGCATCCTACGGTGCACACGCGCGATCCGCGTGGCTGGGGTTCCGGCCAATCATAACACAACACACAATAGCCTCAGCGCACACTGTTTTCGGAAGCGATGGAGATGAACCGTGTGCTATAATGAACAAGCAAAATTGTAAGGGAAGCCAAATTTCCTTTGTCGTTTGTCGCCGAGCTTTTAAAAACCACCGCACTGTATAGCTTCCTGGCCCCTCCATCCCAAAGCTCTCTCCAAGCGTTGTTCATGGCACCGCGGCGCATAGTAACTGGTAAGGAAGCGATGGCATCCGCCGCGCCGCATTCCTCGCCGCCCGCGACCGCACACATGGTAAGGAACCGATGGTATCTAGCCGCACCAAGTTCATCGCCGCCGGCGGCCACACAGTAACATGGGCGGACTTTGAGGATGCCATGGCCGAATGGACGATGGATCTAGAGGCGGCCAAAGCCGCACAGGAGGATTGGAAAAGGCAGAAAGCAGTCAAGAAAAGAGAGTCCCACTGCCGCAAGAAAGAAGAGGCCGCACGCCACGGTGAGGAGAGCTTGGCGGAGATTGAAGCACGGTGGGCTGCTGCCTACAAGGCCGGGAAGCAGAACACCGGTGTCTGGCCAGCATGCCCCGATGGCAGCATGTGAGAAGTAGTTTTTAAGTTTGTAGTATTAGAGCAAATTACCAGTAGTACTTTAAGTTTGTAGTATTAACATACAATGTCGGTAAGAGCATCCTTTGAGGGCTTTGAGCATTGATTAGCATATGTGCCTGTGTGCCTTTTTTGCTTTAATCATTAGAAGATCACAAAACACACAGTTTCCATGTCGTACCCGTGTGCGTTTTTTTGCAATAATGATCCGTAAGTCAGTTACCTGTGTGATGGTTCCTTATAAACCAGATGTACACTACAAAAAAATACACTTCCATGATGATACGTGTTTGTCACAATAGGTCACGTTTTTTGTCATGCATGTACATCCATGACAAATTTATGACAGAATCAAGATAGTCATACCTGTGCTGTCGTAGAAGTGTTCCATGACATTACCAAAATTATCATCACGGAAGTGTCCACTTCCATGACGATAAATCGCGCGTCACATAAGTGCTTTCGTCAAGGGTGACCGACACGTGGCATCCACCGTAACGGAACGCCGTTAAGCTATCGAGTCGGGTTTTGGATCCGATAACCCGTTAACAGCCCCGACCAATGGGGATTTTCCACGTGTAAAATCATCATTGGCTGGAGGAAACACGTGTAGGCTCATCGTTGGGACGGATGTCATCCACTCATTGGACGAAGGCGCCTATGATCGTCGACCGTGCACGCCCAACAGAGGCCCATTCACGTGAAAAGGTGGCCCTTTTGACTTGGTCAAAAGGTGGCGGGCCAGCCTATGGAAAGCCTGTTAATGGCATGTTCGCATATAGCCCATTTACAGCCCGCTAACCCGAGGCCCGTTCGCCCTATCCGAATTAGGCCCGATGGCGTCATCGGGCGTCAATATGATTCGACCTGTTTTCGCCGGCCCATGTATGGCCCATGGCGTCTTTCGGCCCATATGAGGCCCTATGTAACTATTGGCCTATTAACGACCCGTGGTGAAACTGGCCCGCAATGAACAGTGTATCACTTTACACCCATTAATGGACCGTGGTGAAACTGGCCCGTGATGAACAGTATATCACTTTATACCCATTAAGGGCCCGTTATTCAGTTGGGCCGTTTCCAACAAATGTTATCTTTCGGCCTTCTCAGAGCCCATTTATTCTTGGGCTGATTTCCAGCATTAGTTTACTTACGGCCCGTTACTGTCATTTTCTGCTTGTGTGCCAAATTCAGCCCGTGGTTACATCGGCCTTTTTGTGGTCCGTTAATATGTTGGGCCGTTTTCATAGCGTCATCAAATACGACCTATTAATGATGGCCCGTTATGGTCATCTGCCCGTATAAGGCCCATTGATGATCGACCGTAGAAGGCCCATTGTTTCTCGGCCCGTAGAAGGCCCATTATTTCTGACGGCCCGTAGAAGGTCATCGTTTTCTGACCCGTAGAAGGCCCCTTGTTTCTGACCCGTGGGAGGCCCGATGTCACTCTGATAAATATTAGCCCATGGTTATTGTGGCCTAGTTGTAAAAATAGGTTATTGCAGCCACTAGCAAACCGCGAAAAAAAAAGCTGCGACTACAAGCAAACAAATAAACAAGACAACAAGGAAATAAATAAGCAAGCAACTTATGCTAGGCTATCATGGCTATTACATATTACATCCTTTGGGCATCAAAGTTCGCCACCGGTGCAAATATAGGGAACAAAGCAGCACATCATATACCTTTGGTTGTCAAAGTTGGCGACAGCGCAAATAAGCGCCGCGAGAAAACAAATCGACTGAAACCACTTGAAGATCTCAAGAAACAATATCACAGGTACCCATAATGTTGGCAAGATGCTTAGCAAGCTTATTAACTTTCTCTTGTTTGGCGCTTAAATCCTCCGGTAGCTTTCATTGCACAGAAAATATGCATCTGAATTTGCATGGACTTCCTTAGTCCTCCGACTTCTGTCAAAGACATGTCGATCGATGTCTTTCAACTTGAAGTTGAGACTCAAGAATACGAACTGATTCAAGCAGCGAGTTCGAAGAGCTTGTGCTAGGAGTAGTGGCCAGTAACTCGAACACTACATCAAAACAGGACTTTTGGGTTCCCTCAATGTCGTCAAGATAGTTTTTATCAGCTTTCTTGGAGACCAACAGGGATGTCTCACTATCTTGAACCTTATCTGCATTACTTCCTTTACCAGTGGATAACGCGGTACTGTTCTCCAATATTTTGTCCGCATTCTAAAAGATAAACAAGCAGACACATCACATGTTTACCATGTTGTATATGAAACTCATTTTGGTAAATGAGTTCAGTAGTAAAGTGGACAGGATAACAACATGAAACAAACATATATCTATGTACCATGGTCACTTTATGGTCTATATCATTCTAGTTTTTGTTGCCAAATCAAGATAGAGACACAATTCAAATAATATTTGTTCAACACAAAGTAGAATAGACAAAATATAAGTGTGGGTAACTATAGAGCAATAACAACACTTGTAATGTGCATGACATGAGAACATAACTGTTTATTCAATTGAAACTGAAATCAACATAGAGCAGGTTACAACAACAAACCGAGTTAAAGAAGCAGGTTTAAAACATACATTGCGCCATTGGAGTTTCAATTCCATCCTTCAAATTTGAAAATAGTTGGTATGAGTAAATACAGTAATGCAAGAGCAAAGGAGTATGAACCATAGCTATAGAACTGACACGAGAACAAATCTTACTGCTCCTTTAAGCGTTGAGTTGGGTTTGGAGGGTGGTCCTCATGCTTTGGGCCTGCAGTTCCTTACTAACTGCTCATGTTTGGGTGCTTTCGGTGGTGGAGGCGGTGTTGTGTCAAGCTGGAACCGGGTTACTATCTGCGGGGTTGGGGTTAGAAGGGTGTAGCTGGTTCTCTGTCCAAGCTGGGTAGGGGTACAATCTGCGAGTCTGGATTATGTGTGGTAGATCTGGTCCTTGGGCAAGTACAACCGTGGTTCTATCTGCATCAATGGTAGCACTATCTTTTAGAAGACCGTGTTGTTACTCCTTAGATACTACCATCACGCTCTCCAATTCAAATGGCTGATAAACAAGAAAAGTAATTGAAAGTATAGACATTGTATGATGAGCAGGTGCAATGGATAGTGGGGAATAAAGAGGGCATGAAATAATTCATATTTATGTTGTCTAACCAAACAGGATAGCATGACACAATTTCACATATATGATGGCTAACTAAACAGGATAGCATGACACAATTTCACATTATGATGGCTAACTAAAAAAATATGGAAAGACATAGTTCAAAATATGAGACTATGTAAACAGGATGACATAACATAACTATATACTGTGTTTATTAAATAGGTTGGCATGCCATAATTCACATACATTCATGGATAGAATGCCTTAATTCTAAATATGATGACTGTAAACACTAAACAGGATGAGATGATATAACTATATGATGTCTTTATTAAATGGGTTGCCATGCCATAATTCAGATAGATGATGTGTATGTACTATGTAAACATGATGGCATGATATAATTCAAATATATGATTTATATAGTAAGCAAGTAAGCAAATGCAATCCATATATGACGTAAAAACTAAGCAATGCATGACAACATGCATGACATGGGTAATATAACCCTGCCAAGTTTGAGCATAGACCTCAGGGGGGAAATAGGACTGGTCATCAGTTTCTGAATCCTCCTTTGAGGAGCTCTCTATAACCAGCAAGATGTACGCTTGATGAGTAGCATTCTCTCTCGAATACCTTGTTTTCCTCGAGATACTTCCATCACCGCTTCAAATGGCTGATGCACAGGAAGAGTAGTTGAATATACAAAGGTTGTCGACAAATGGAACACGTAATACAAAAAAAATGATAGCATGATATAATTCACATACATGATGATTGGCTAAACAGCATGGCATTGCATAATTCACATATATAATGCCTTTGCAACAAGATAGCATTGTATAATTCACATATATAATGTCTTGCAACAAGATGGCAATGCATAATTCACATATATGGTAATTAGACCTTTGAGCAGTGGCATTCACACAAAGCATGTCTAAACTAATCAAATGACATAGCAATGCGAGACACCATACGCACGACATGAGCAACATAACCCTGCCAAGTTAGAGCATACACCTCGGGGGGGGGGGGATAGGACTGGTCATCTGTCTCTGAATCCTCCTCTGAGGAGCTATCCGTAACCAGCGAGATATGTGCTTCGTCAGATAGCATAGTCTGCTCTGAAGACCTTGTTTTCACTCTAGAACTTGCCATCACCGTGTCAAATGGCTGATGCACACGAAGAGTAGTTGAATGTACTAACATTGTTGACAAATGTAATATGTAACGAAAACAAGGATGGCCTGGTATAATTTACATATAATATGACTGGCTAGGCAGGATGGCATTGCAAAATTCACATATATGCACTACTAGGAAAAAGGCTAATAGCAGCGCGGGTAAAATGGCTATTAGCAGCGCGGGTACCCGCACTACAGCTAATAGTTAGTAGTAGCGCGGGGTAAACCCGCGCTACTACTAACATTTTACTAGTAGCGCGGATGTCACCCGCGCTACTACTAACTAAATAGTAGTAGCGCGTCTATTGTACCACACGCTACTGGTATCTTGAATACTAGTAGCGCTCCATTTCACCACCACGCTACTACTAACTAATTAGGAATTAAAAAAAAATAAAATCCATCAATTCCATTTTATGCATACAATTCTAACAACTAAAACAAACCCAGATTTGTTATAAACCAGCAGCATTACACATCATTCCAAATCGAAGATTTATAGTAAACCAGGAGCATTAGAGCATATCCATACATCTACACTTATTGCCTAGTCACTTATCCCAGCTAGTGCAAACACAGTTGAAAGCAAAAAAAATGCATAAAAACACCAAACAGTGGCATTCTATTCCTCCGAATGATTTGCTCCCTCTCCATCCTTGCAATTATCTTCTTCTCCCTTATGTGCTTCTCCCATTTATGAATCCAAGATTTCTGTAAAGAGCAAAGAACAAATAAAATTAAATTTTAGCAGACATATATTTCCTTGCATGTTGTGATATACAGTAGCTATGGGAATAAATATACGAAAACAAAAAGTGAGTGATTTCTATTAACAAGAGATCGCCTATGTAATAGCTACAAACAAATGAAATTAATGTCTAGATAATATATATTGCCAACCAAGCCTAGATGAACTATATACTGCCAGGTAATAGGACATATCTAATTTTCACATTAATTGCCTTTAGTTTTCTTCAAAACTAAATATACTTAAACTTAGATCATTTCATATAGATGTTCAAAGGATAATACGGCTCAAAGAATCCAATTTCTTTGTTTTTTTGAAGTAGTTTAAAAGGAAAGCATTAACACATAATAGAAATGATTATCTGCCATAGGGTGATGCTGGACAACTTAAAAGCTCACAACCCTGGAAAGAAGAATGGCGCGACAAAGGCGCACGTTCCCTTCTAGTGACTGCCATTTCTCCCGTGCGGGTTTCCTTAAAACTTCTACGGCTTCATAACAACCACCAGGCAGTAAAATTGCCCTATGGATACATATTTTCCTACCATTTGGTAGACAATATGAAGATGATATATTGTGGAAAAATAGGAAGAGAGTTAATCTACATGCGGAAACTATGCATCCACAAACTACATTAATCTACATGCGGAAAAATAGGAAGAGAGTTAGGGCAAGAAAGTTGTTACGCACCTGTGAACAGTGTCATTGTTGTGGTCGATTGCGGTCTGTCTCTCTCTCTCTCTCTCCTGTGAATTTCATCGAGTAACTCAAGAAAATATGCTATTCTGCTGCTACTTACCCAAAATATGCTCGCAACTCGACAGCATCTAGAGTAGCTCCCAGGCCTCAACCTGCCAAAAGCAACGACGACCACAGTTGAACCACGTATGCATCAATTCAACAGTACTAGCCTTTTACATTACAATAAACATTGATTTTGGTTCATCACAAGACAAGATAGTGTGTGTTCATAGCGTTGATTTTGAGCGTTCGTTTATTGAACACAGGTTACTTGTTGCCAAAGCTTCTTGAAGAATGGTACACTAAAGAAGCTGAAGCAGTAGCGGCTCACTTAAGTTCCGTTAGCGAGATGGCACGGATGGGATAAGTGAAGGCCGATGGCTACGTCATTGCTGCGGAGTTGATGCCATCAAGCTGGAATTACAGAATGATGGCTGTAATGCAAATCTGATCCTGAGAATGCATGAACACGGGTTACTTGCTGTCAGAGAGACCACACACCAAAGCTTCGAAGAAAGGTGGTACTCGAAGAGCGGAAGCACATCGCGGTGAGTTAAGTTCAGTTAGTGGATGGCCAGATGGGATAAGTGAAGACCCGATGGTAGGGTTGCAAAAACAGAGGAGGGGCTACTCTGTTTCGGGCAACAACAATGCCTTTTAGTTTAGCATTTTTTAGGTACGTGACAAGACAAGATAGGTAGTTAGTGGTGAGTGCCACGGTGAAGGGCCAATCAGCACATGACATCGAGCCTCTGGGCCTGCGTGGCATTCACTTGATCAATTCGTCTGATGGTTCCTCTCAGCTCTTGCTCACCAACTCACCATAGTTTTTTGTTTTTCTCGTGTCAGTTCATCACAGTTGTCTGCTCACAAAGGATTGTGGACTAATTCTATGTGTTTCATTGGTAGTCACATACTGTATTATATTTTTATTCTATCTGTATATACCAGGATAGCAAGGTTACCTTTGCTTCCTTAACAGGAATATGCAAGGAAAGAAGTGAAGATGTTGCGTCTGCATTTAGTAAATGAGATAAAAGTTGAGACTCTTGATAGCCAATATCCATTCTTACGTGTAATATTACAGATATAGAACTGACAAATGATCTTCATATTAAGCAGATACCACTTTCTAAGGTGCAAACATCTAAGGAAACTTAGTTGGTGCTAATCAATCATACACAAACTACCTCTGTCCCTTAAAAAACAGTGAGAACAATGAAGCAGCGATTCTACAAACAAATGTGGATACTCAACTTCAGCAAGTCAATTCAGTTGTTAAATATACGTATAGCACAATCAAAAGAAATAATGGGATCAGACTAAATCCACTTTAGAGAGAAAAGTTCATTGAATCTTGGCTCACCTCTGTTCTTCCTGTTGTCTATGCTTCTGCCCCACCAGCAAACTGTGACATGGTGGACACATAGCAATGGCTTAGTACAAGCACCACATTAAGACTATATGACAAGTCCTATAATAATATCCTTATTACTAGTTTCTGCAGATGTAATAAACAGTTATTAAAAATGAATTGGATCATGCACTTCTGTTCTGAATTTGACACCACAGGGCACTTCGGACCCAGCAGCAAACACAACAGATCTGCAGGCTGCAACTGCAACAGCAACAAATCGTCACTTTAGAATTTCATTTCCTAGTGCAGACACTACATCAGCCATCAGGTGTAGTTTGGCATCGAATTTTCCTAGTGCAGACACTACATCAGCCATCAAATGTTAGTCCATGCTCGATAAGTGATGAACACTGCTGAAAATGGCAGCGAGTGAGCCGTGGATCGCCGCTTACTGGTCGTAGGTGGCGGGCTCGGCGTGGCCGGGACCCCTCCTCGCCGATGTCGTGGAGCGCGCGCCATAGCAACAAAGCGGCGCAAGAGGGCGTCTTCTTGGCGAGCCCTCCGCTTCTCCTTGCAGCGGCGCCTCTCGGCGTCCTCCTCCGGTGCTGTCTGAGCACCATCGCAGCTGCTGACACGAGCTGCCGCCCAGTACATCGCCCAGCGTCGGGCGCCTTGCTGCCGACCCGTCCGCCGGAGGAGGCGGCGAGGGATGGGGCGCTGGGGGAGGTGGCGCGCGCGGGTGGAGAGGGAGAGGGAGGCGGTGGCGGTGGCGGACGGGTGGGACGGCGGGTGGCGGCGCCGGGGATTTGGGGAAAGGGAGAGGAAGAGCGGGCGGAGTGGTCAGGCGTGGCGGAGGGGAATTTGAGGCGGAGGGGAACTTGGCTGGTAACGGTGCCTCCGCGAGCTACGTGTCTATACCCCAAGCTGCTACTACGACATGTGGCGACATGCACGATGCAGATCACATAGTAGTAGCGTGGGGTTTATAAACCGCGCTACTACTATCAACTTAGTAGTAGCGTGGGTTTATACCCCACGCTACTACTACTGCTTGTCCCGGTGAGCTCGTTGGAGACCACTTAGTAGTAGCGTGGGTTTATAACCCGCACTACTACTATCAACTTAGTAGTAGCGTGGGTTTATAACCCGCGCTACTACTAATTAGTAGTAGCGTTTGTTTTTAAACCGCGCTGCTGGTAAGATTCTGTGTATAAGGTTTTCCCTAGTAGTGATGATGCCTGGCTAAACAAGATGGTGTTGCATAATTCACATAAACGACGAATAAACTAAACAGATGGTATTCGCACAAAGGATGTCTAAACTAAGCAGATGACATATTTGATGTATAAAGTAAGCAATGCAAGACACCATATGCATGATATAACCAACATCAGCATGCCAAGTTAGAGCGAAGACCTCGGGGGTAAATAGGAGTTATCTTCTCATACGAATCCCCTCGAGCAGATATCTTCCTCTCGATTACAATCCAAAATGCGTGGAGGGGCTGCCTTTGCGCCTACCATGCAGTGACGTCTGCGTGAAATTTTATTGCCACGCAAGGCTCGTCTCTTTTGCTCTACATGTTCAGTTCCATTGTTTACAATAACTGGCCTGCATAGGAATAAAACATAGTGAGATTATGTAAGGAGTGAATGCAGAAATCCAGAGTGATGGTAGAAACCTGTGGATAGACCCAAAACCAATAATAGTAGGCAGATAATGGCTGCAGTTAAAAAATACAGATAATGGCTTCTATCTTTGTTTCTTTCCCACCCAACATGAAACTCATAGTAGACAGGAGATTAACAGATAGTTGATAGCGGCCCGATATGTACCCCACAACCATTTAAAAACTCAAGTTTGACCATTAGTTTGGAGTGACTCGAGTCTAATCGGTGAACAGGGCGATAAAGTAGCATATAATATTAGCGATGCATAGCGTGGCGGACACGAAGAGTGCGACCTCTCTTGCGGACCCGTGTAGTCCTCGAGGTCATCTGCTTTCGATTGATGATGGTAATCAGTTTTCATGGCTGCGGTAGGGGAAGAAGATCGAGGCGACAAGCGGCGATCTGGAGGCGGATCCACTGTTGTCTTTGGACCCTTACGTCGTTGGAGCAAGCTGTCTTTGGGGTGGACGACGGCAGCAGCGGGACAAACCACGCAAGGTTTTCTTTGACAACCATCTGTAAGAGAATTAATTCTGTAAGGGCTTGTTTGAGTTGGAGGATTCCAACAATGCAGGGATAGGAAATAGACAGTAATAGGATAGGAATGCACGTGCAAAGCAGAGAATTTAAAAACACGAGTTTACGCCAATCTGGGTGTTTGATTCACAACAATTGGAAGATCACAGGATGCAAAGAAGCATGGTGAGATTAAGTCAAACCACAAGAAAATGTACGGTTATAATGCTATTATGCTACTATCTCTTAGTCTTGTGTTTCATGAATAGGAATTTGAAAAGGAGGACAAGTGAAAATTAAAATTCATACGTTTTTTCTTTCAAGGAGACACTAAAGGAACAAATCCGTGTGCTCAGTGGACAATATATATAACATGTAGAGTAAAAAGAGATGCAACAAGTGTACAACCTCTTTGGCGAAGCCATGTCGATCTCAGCGTGATTGGGTTGGCGGTGAGGATGCTCCGCTGACTTTGCTATCGGAGGAGGAAGAAGATCTTAGGCATCCGGAGATGGAGCCCGAGGTCTTTGCTCATTTGTGATGGAGGGTTTTGTCGTTGGAGCAACTCCGGTGAGTTGTCGACGCCGAGGCTGAAGCAAGACAAAGAGACAACGAAAACGTTAACTGAGTGGAATTCTAATAGCATCTCAATACATGGCGTAAAATACATAACCACAAAGTGCTAGATGTAAAATACATTAGCCGCTCATCTCTGAACTTAACTGTCGAAACTGAACTTTACTGTCGAAATTAAACTTAACTGTCGAAAATGAATTTTGCTGTTGAAACTGAATTTTGCTGTCGAAACTGAACGCACTAGCAAGGTGAGGCTACATGTTGGTCGTGACTTTTCATCTCTGGTTAGTCGATTTTGCAGCCGTTGGACACGAAATCAAGGGCACGTGGTTCATCTTCAACCTCCACCCCCGAGCCGCTTGACCACCACGGCTGACGAAGCCCCGGCGCCCATGGCTGGCGGTGTCCCCCGCCCGCCCCAAAACACTCCCCACCGCCGGTCGCGCTGCCCAGCCATCCCTCTAGCCCCTCCCCCCGTGCAGAGCTTTTCTCTGGCGATCCCCACGCCACCGCCCCGCCAACGCCGGCGACCACCGCCCCCATCCTGAACCCTAAGATAGATAGTGGGGTACCTCTCCTGCGAGCCCCCCTCCCTGCTGCGGCTGGTTCTTCCTTCACCTAGGCGAGCCCACCCCTTGAAAATCGACTGACCCAAAAGTCGATTCAGTCGACTAAAGTGTAGCCAAATCGGAGCAGCATCGCAAGAAACAGCAAGAGCGAGAGCAGCAGCGCGAGGAGGAGAGTCGGTGTCAAAACCGGCGAATCTCGGGTAGGGGGTCCCGAACTATGCGTCTAAGCGGATGGTAACAGGAGACAAGGGACACGATGTTTTTACCCAGGTTCGGGCCCTCTCGGTGGAGGTAAAACCCTACTCCTGCTTGATTAATATTGATGATATGGGTAGTACAAGAGTAGATCTACCACAAGATCAAGGAGGCTAAACCCTAGAAGCTAGCCAATGGTATGATTGTTGTTCGTCCTACGGACTAAAACCCTCCGGTTTATATAGACACCGGAGAGGGTTAGGGTTACACAGAGTCCGTTATAATGGTAGGAGATCTACATATCCGTATTGCCAAGCTTGCCATCCACGCCAAGGAAAGTCCCATCCGGACATGGGACAAAGTCTTCAATCTTGTATCTTCATAGTCTTGGAGTCCGGCCAAAGATGATAGTTCGGCTATCCGGACACCCCTAGTCCAGGACTCCCTCAGTAGCCCCCGAACCAGGCTTCAATGATGATGAATCCGGCATATTGATTGTCTTCGGCATTGCAAGGCGGGTTCTTCTCCAAATCCTGTGTTGAATAGTGTCCGACTTCTTGTAAATGCTGCGCTCCTTGGTTTCTACGCCCAATAATGCCCATCTTCCACATGTCAAACGAATGCGAAAAGCCAGGGTATTCTTACACTTACCCCCCTAGCTGCGCAAATGAGCTGCCTATAAAAGGAGACGATGATCCAGATCCGAATCACACCATCCTCCCTCCGTGAGAACTCACCGGAGCACCTTTGACAAGAAGCCATTCCATCATGGATAGTCGATGTGGTTCCTCCTCTCGCTCTCCCAGCCCTCAGCCAGGAGATTGGAGGAGATGCTCAGTCCCGCATAGTGAGTTAGTGACGCTCCAAGCCGAGGCATATCTTCCCCCAGCCTTTATGGTTCCGGTTCGAGCCAGACTCACCACCTACAAGGGCGGAAGCGGCGCAGGCGTCCCAATCCCTCAAAGGAGGCGGGTATGCTTTGTCTCTTATCTAATAAGAGGACTCGGATTTCAATACATCGGTTTCTCCGGGGCTCCACGAGTTCTCTGACCTCGGTGCACCACCTTCGCATGCCTCCATTCGCACATCGCGGGCCGTGGCCCTTTGCGAGTTGTTCTGGCGTCGAGGCTCATTTTGCTTGTTGTGGAAGAGATTATTCTGCCTCGTACCCGTTCTCATGAGGGGTCGATATATCAAGTGGGCGGAGCCGAGCTATGGCGCATCGCCGGGACCGGATATCTATCCGGAACCCCGAAGAAGGCGTCCGAAGACTGGCCTTCAGAATGGTTCTATATAGAAGACGCCCCGCTACCGGATCCATTTCGGATCGGCCTCCTGGAGTTCAGTGACGCTCCCTTGAAGAAACGCCTAAGTTGGCGTCCGTGGAGCTCTCAACGGGAGAATGACAGGGACGTCCTTTACCTGATGGGCCGAATAAGATTATTGGCTCATTCCGGATTGACCATGATCGGAGTCATGGCCACATGCATCATGCGGGGGTTGCAGCTGCTCCAGTATAGGGGCCACCCCATGTGGGATTTCAACGGGGAGGATGATGCCACCCGCCATGGCCGTAAGGGGCCGGGATCGGTCGCCGATCTCATGAAGATCTTGTCCGGCCTGCACAAAGGGGAAAAGGAGGACTTCCTCCGTGCCATTCCATTGAATGTATTTTCCATGAACAACCCTTGAAGCTGGGTAAGCGGACACTTGTCTATCCGATCCATATTCCCAAAGTTAAGTGTCTCATTTTGTGATTTCAACGCAGGAACTGCGCAGGGCCATAGAGGATATACACAGCCCGACTCCACAACCCGAGGATCCGGAACGGTCCCTCGATCCAGCCTCCGAAGAGGACCCAGACATAAAGGTGGAGCTGATCGATGGGGTGTTCCACCAACTTAGCATCGACAATGCTTTAGTCGCCATTACGGCCGACTACCCCGGAATATCTCCAGCTTCCCAGGTAACTGTGACCGAAGTCCTGATACCATTACCCATCCGTGCTTATCTCTGATCACCGTATACCAATGGTGTTCCGCAGGAGGTGCCTTTGAGGCGGGAAGCCGAGCCTCCGGCGGCTGGCCAGCATGGGGCAGCTCGGCCCAGCAGGAGGAAAAGAAGTGCGGTGCAAATCGAGACGTCGCCGCAACGGTATGGCGCGCCACCGTGTTTCAAGGACAGATTCCTGGAAGGCATATTAACGCTCGTGATTTTTTCAGGAGAAAGAGCACTCGCGGACTATGTCGGAGAGGTTGCCAATCGAGCCTCCGCCGACTAGGCTCCAACGCCCGGTCTGGAGGGGGCGAACACAAAGCGTAGCGTTGGATGCTCCTCAACGGAGGATGCCGACGAGTTATCGCCACTAGATCGAGGTGGAAGTGCCATGAATCACAGGCGTCGCGGGCGGTTCTTCGTGGCGCATGTTTCTCCTGAGGCGTTGAATGCCTTTAATTCGGGAGATCGCGTGCCGCTCAAGATGGTCTAGCGAGAGCGCGGGCGATATGTGAAAGACATACGGGTGAGAATTTTGCGATTATATATGCCAGAGTCTCCCGAGACTTAAAATAGTTAGAATAACTGATTTAAGGATCATTTGTTATCTGAGGATCTTCTGAGAAGAATACCCACCTATCCCAGGAGCTTCAAGAGTGCAAGGCCCAACTTGAGGCCGCACTAGCCGCCACAGGGGGAGCCACAGACACCCCCTCTGGTAATATATACTTCGAAAGATAAGCAGTTTGTGATGTGCGGTGTGTGTATAAGTCTAACAATAATATTGCAGATGGCGCCGGACTAGATCCGGATAGGCAGCAGCAACTACGCAAGCTAAAGGCCGGCGAAGGTGCTTACAAGGGTGCGGCGGGAGAAAAATAACCTCGGATGCAACACCCAGCTGGGCGAGGAACTAAAAGATGTTCGGGCCCAGGTGTCCGACTCCGTGAAGGAGAATCGGTAACCGTCGCGGCATTTTATAGTAAGTGCTTGGCGAGCTTTTGAAAAAAAGAGTTCGTCGAGGAAGTCGATTAACAGAAATATGTTTGTAGGTATGCTCACAGGTCGTCCTGCAGAGGAAATGCCCGGTTCAATGGGTGATCTACTTCGAGCTCTGCAAGAATCGCTGCGAGCGAGTTGGCGGTGATGAGCGGAGTCGCCCAGTCCTTGTGGCCATCCATGTCCCTACCCGAAGGTCTTGGAGAGCTTGTAGAGAAGCTTCGGGGAGCATGGCGGCGCTTCCGGCTATGGAAGATATCGGCCTGCCGTCAAGGCACCGAGGAGGCTGGGCCATGGTGAAGGCAGCGGTATCACGAAGGCTGACCCAAACCACATGGCGAGTCGGACTGTGGGGCCCGATGGGAAGGAGATCCCGTGAGCTTAGTATGCGGCCAAGTAGAGTTGGCATAAAAGTATTCAAGCGGGGCTGTAAACTAGACAGTCTATTAGATGGTATTGAAGAGAATACAATCGGTCGACTTGACTATGTAATTTAAAATGACATGTAAAATGCCTTCTAGCGGATTGTAGATCGTTTGTCGTAGCGGACCTTTTAAGTGTCAACCTCGGGACCCGACGATGCAGGTGTGTCCGAATACCCTCGGTTATATTAAAACCGGGGCATGCGTGGAGACCAGGTGTAGGGGTCATTAGTGCTTTATCGGACAAGTGCCCAACTAGTTATGTTATATTACATGGTTAGTAAGAAACATCTTCGAGGAGAATAGTTCGTTATGGGTTCCTTTCACAGGAGGCATGCCCTAAAGTGCATGTCGGACTGCGAAAAAAGAGGAAAGCATCTGGGGCAGATAAATAAATAGGTAAGAAATCATCTGTTAGTTCACCGACCGAATATTCCCTTAAAACGCTAGCTTTCGGCTTCACCCGATCTGAGGTACACATCCGGTGACCAGCGATAACAATAATCGCAGAGGTGCTCCTTTACTTCCTAGCGAACAATCGGGAGCGAGGGGTAAGCACAGAGCCGAGCAACCCAGCTTGGCCAAAACATAAGTCATATCGATGCATATAATGGTGAATAAAAGGTACATGCGGAAGTGTGACACATGTGTTGGGCATAGAGCCCATATAAATAAGCACATTAAGAAGCCCCTAGCTATAATGAGTGCGAGTAGCACGTCAAGTGTGTGTGAACAATGTGCAGGAGAGCCTCAAAAGGCTTTGAGAAAAAAAAAGGGGGAGAAGGAGAGAAATAAAAGACAGCTAAAATATAAAATGTAGACTGAGGAAGGAGACGAACTCAGAGTCCGGCGCTAGGCGTAGAATCTTCGGAGACGGGCTGCGTTCCATGGGTTCGGCTCGAGTCGGTTATCGATCGTCTCGCAGGGCAGTGCGCTCCGCCGGTCGGGACTTGGTCGATGATGAAGGACCTTCCATTTGGGCTTGAGTTTGTCCTTTTTCTTGTCCGGCGGTGTAGAACTAGTTCGCCAACATTGTAAGTTTTGGCCCGTACTTCTCTGCTTTGATATCTTCGAGCTTGCTGTTGATAGAATGCGGAACGAGCTTTTGCCACGTCGCGCTCCTCCTCTAAGGTGTCCAAACCGTCCTGCCGATCCATCTTGGCTTCTCTTTATTCGTACATGCGCACGCGAGGTGAGTCATGAATTATGTTGCGGGGCAAAACTGCCTCTGCGTCGTATACCATAAAAAATGGTGTGAATCCGGTAGTACGATTCAGCGTGGTCTGCAGCCCCCAGAGTACGGAGTCGAGCTCCTCTACCCAGTGCGTATTAGATTCCTTGAGGGACCGCACTAGTCTGGGTTTAATGCCGCTCATGATTAGACCGTTTGCTCGTTCGACTTGACCGTTAGATTGAGGGTGATAGACTGAAGCATAGTCGAGATTGATGCCCATGTTTTTGCACCAGAGTTTAACCTCGTCAGCCGTGAAGTTTGTGTCGTTATCAGTGATGATGCTATGGGGGACACCGTAATGGTGTACTGCCCCTGATGTGAAGTCTATCATGGGTTCGGATTCGGCCGTCTTAACTGGCTTGGCTTCTATCCATTTGGTGAATTTATCCACCATGACCAATAGGTATTTTTGCTTGTGGGTTCCTCCTTTAAGGGGTCCAACCATGTCAAGCCCCCAGACCGCAAACGGCCAGGTGATGGGTATAGTTTTTAGGGCGGTGGGTGGCATGTGGCCTTGATTAGCAAAGAGCTGGCAACCGACGCATCATTGGACTAAGTCTTGTGCATCTACCCGGGCCGTCGGCCATTAAAACCTGTACGGAAGGCCTTGCCTACAAGGGCTGCGGCGTGGTGCCCGCCGAGTCCGGCATGAATTTCAGCCAAAAGATTTCCCCCTTCCTCTTCGGAGATACACCTTTGAAGGACTCCGGTTGTGCTTTTCTTATAAAGCTCTCCCTCATGGACCTTATAGGATTTAGATCACCGAACTATGCAGCGGGCCTCGTTTTTGTCCTCGGGAAGTTCCTGCCTAGTTAAGTAGGCTAGGAATGGCTCGGTCCACGGGGCAATAACTGCCATTATTTCGTGGGCTGAAGGTGTTATTTCGTCGGCAGAACCACCGATTGTGTCAGAATGTTCGGTGTTGGGAGGTGCGGTTGGGTCCGGATTGTTGTTTCCGGACTCCCCTTCCCATAGCACGGATGGCTTGAAAAGCCGCTCCAGGAAGATGTTGGGAGGGACGGCATCGCGCTTTGCACCGATGCGTGCCAATACGTCCGCCGCCTGGTTATTATCCCGGGCTATATGGTGAAATTCGAGCCCTTCAAACCGAGCTGACATTTTTAAGACGACGTTACGGTAAGCTGCCATTTTCGGATCCTTGGCGTCAAAGTCTCCATTTATTTGGGATATTGCTAGGTTTGAATCCCCGCGTACCTCTAGGCGCTGAATGCCCATGGAGACTACCATCCGGAGACCATGTAGAAGGGCCTCGTATTCGGCTACGTTGTTGGAGTCCATGTACGTTATTTGGAGTACGTATTGGAATGTGTTTCCGGTTGGGGACGTCAGGACGACGCCAGCCCCCAGGCCGGCCAACATTTTGGAGCCGTCGAAGTGCATGATCCAATTGGAATATGCGCCGTACTCTTTAGGGAGTTCGGCTTCGGTCCATTCGGCGATGAAGTCAGCCAAAACTTGCGACTTGATAGCTCGCCGTGGCTTATAGGTTATGTCGAATGGGAGGAGCTCGATGGCCCATTTTGCAATCCGACCAGTCGTGAGACTTAAGGGCCGAAAAGTCTCCGAACTTGGAAGCTTGGGTTTTGGATATTGTCCAATGAATCCCGCCGCTGCACGACTTTAGGTTCGAGGACTTGATCGGCGTCCGAATCCCTCGCGGGAATCCGGCATGGAGGGTCAGGAATCGGACATAGCTTGTCCTTAATATAGAAGAAGAGTCGTCGTCTGTTCCTCCACCACGGCAACATCTTTGGGTAGCACAGGGAAGTTGATCTCTCTCGGATCGGTTTTAGGCCCAATCGATCGTGATGCTGTGGCGGCAGGCGGCGTCGCGATCCAAGAGCTTGTTTAAGGAGGAGAGCTCCATCGGATCTAGCTGCCTAGCAAGTTCCAAGTTGGCGTGAAGATCGCTTTTGATGACGAGAGGTCAGGTCATCGTCGGTATGGCGACGAGCAGCGATCATAAGAAAACCGCCTAGCCGGATAAGCTTGGCGATGGCCAAAGCTCCTTTAACAATGGTGCCATATTTAAAAGGCGGGGCGAGGCATCCTTCACTGTTGCGATGGCGGAAGAACTCTCAATAAAGCACCAATGTCGGTGTCAAAACCGGCGGATCTCGGGTAGGGGTCCCGGCTGTGCATCTAGGCGGATGGTAACGGAGACAAGGGACACGATGTTTTTACCCGAGTTGGGCCCTCTCGGTGGAGGTAAACCCTACTCTGCTTGATTAATATTGATGATATGGGTAGTACAAGAGTAGATCTACCACGAGATCAAGGAGGCTAAACCCTAGAAGCTAGCCTATGGTATGATTGTTGAGGAGTCTGGACTAGGGGTGTCCGGACAGCGGACTATCATCGTCCGCGGACTCAAGACTACGAACATACAAGATTGAAGACTCCGTCCGTGTCCGGATGGGACTTTCCTTGGCGTGGAGGGCAAGCTTGGCAATACGGATATGTAGATCTCCTACCATTGTAACCGACTACTGTGTAACCCTAGCCTCCTCCGGTGTCTATATAAACCGGAGGGCTTTAGTCCGTGGGACACAACATACATTACAACAATCATACCATAGGCTAGCTTTAGGGTTTAGCCTCCTTGATCTCGTGGTAGATCCACTCTTGTACTACCCATATCATCAATATTAATCAAGCGGGGCGTAGGGTTTTACCTCCATCGAGAGGGCCGAACACAGGTAAAACATCGTGTCCCTCGTCTCTGTTACCATCCGCCTAGACGCCTGATTCGGGACCCCTACCGAGATCCGCGGTTTGACACCGACATTGGTGCTTTCATTGAGAGTTCCTTCGTGTGCGTCATCGATAGGTAGGATGCCTCCATCCGTCTTGAGAGGCGGTGTTTTTATTTGAAGGGCCTTGGCCACCGGCCAAACTATCCGGCTAGGTGGTTTTCTTATGACCGCTGTCCGGCGCCGCTCGACAATGACTTCTCAAGTCGCGGAAGCAATCTTGAGTCAGCTCAAAAGCTGCGAGCAGTTGGATCAATAGAGCTTTAAATGCGTTGCGAGCTCTTGGATCGCATCGCCCGCCACAGGAGTCGCTATAGACTACAACCAGATTGGGCTTAAAACCGATTTGAGAGAGATTAACTCTCCCGGGCCACCCTGCGTCGCGGTGGTAGAGGAGCATCGGCAACTCTTCGCTGTATTGAAAACTATTCACGTCCGATTCCCGAACTCTCCATGCCGGATTTCCGAGGAAGGACGGACTTCGATTGAGCATTGAACTTAAAACCATGCATCGCTCCGGACTCGCTTGATCGTATCCAGCAACCCAAGCTTCCGAATTCAGAGACTTCTCGGCATTTAAGCCCCAAGATGGGCAGGGATCCGGATTTTAGTCCACCCACCCGCCCAGACAAATGCGATCTATCTCTTATACGGCAAGAGCCCGCTGAAACTGTACATCACTACTGGGCCAGATTCCTCCTGGTTATGGACAGGATAAAGGACTGCCGAGAGGAAAACGCAATCTCAATCTTCCGCAATAATTGCACGGACAAGGGAATATTGAACGCCATCGATCTTCGTAAAATTACATGCTTCACCGATCTGGCGTCCATAGTACGGAAGTACTGTGCGACGGAGAGTTTCTGGACATCCGAAAACCAATTTTGGGATAATCCGGCCCCAACCCCAGTCCGCAACAAAAGGTTGCCTTACATTCAGGCCCCAGATGCAAAAACGAAAAAGCAAAAACCCAATAAAGGGCACGGAACTGTAATGGAAGGATGGCTCAATGGACCCTGTAAGCTTCATAGTACAGGAGGAGCCGTCCCAACACATAGCCTTCGAGCATGTTGGGTATTACGGCAGGTGGCCAAAAGTGGCGAGGAGCTTCTAGCCCCGGAAAACCACCCCAACAACACCAGTACGGTATCAACAGTCTTCGAGACCTTCGCATCAAACAATATGCAACGAACAATCCAGCGGACTCGCGAAGTCTACCAAGTAGCAACAGCAAATCCATGGGCGACACAGCTATTACCTTCAACGCCAGCAGCGAGCCTAAATTCCGAACAGCGGGCGCCCGGCCACTGACTGGTGCTTAGTCCCATAATGGGCTGACTTCGGTGACAAAAGTCCTCATGGATGGTGGGCGCGGACTAAACCTCATTCTGAGGAAACTCTGCGAAAAATGGAAATCGATTGGAGCCGTATTGAGCGAAGCAGCACAACCTTGGAGGAATAATCCCTAGCAGGAAGCGCTGCCGGAAAAATCACACTCGATGTGGTGTTCGCTCATTGGACAATTCTGATCTGAAGAAGTCATGTTCCAAGTGGCCCGTTCAGCGGCGGATATCACGCTATATTAGGACGAGAGGCATTCACAATTTTTCAAGCATTACCTCATTGCGGGTACATGAAGCTCAAAATACAGGCGGCGGAATAATCACTCTCGCTAGTGATCCGGACATAGCACTCCGCGCGAAAACAAGACAGCCGCACTAGCCCTCGAGGCACTATCCAAAGCCTTAGCGGCGAGAAGAACTCACGCGCTGCGCTCTCACGGTGAACGAGGACGATGTGATACTCGATAAAGATCCAAGTCCACCTCCTTCAAACCAGCAGATGAAATAATAAAATTCGAGGTCCACCCAACGGACCAAACAAAGACGGCGTCCATTGGGGCACAATTGAACCCCGAGGTAGACGCCGCACTGCGCGAATTCCTTCAGGAAAATTGGGACATTTTACTTTGGCATCCTTCGGATATGCCGGAATCCCATGCGAATGGCGAACACAGCCTAAGCGTCCTAAAAGTTTAAGCGATCAAACAGGTTCTTGACGATTTTCCGAACCCAAAAGGCAGGCTATGGGAGAAGAGCTACCCAAGCTATTGGAAGCGGATTCATCGGAGATATCAAACATCCGGATTGGCTAGCAAATCTGGTAATGGTACCAAGAAGGACAAATCTGGCGCCTGCGTAGCCGATTTTAAAGACCTCAATAAGGCTTGCCCAAGGATCCCTTCCTCTCCCCGCATCGACCAAATTATCGATGCTACCGCGAGGCACGATTCATTGTGCTTCCTCGGCGCATACTCGGCTACCATCAAATCAAGATGGCGAAGCGGACCAAGCCGCATAGCGGCATTCATCACTCCTTACGGACCATTACGCTTCAACACGATGCCCCGCCGGACTTAAAAGCGCTGGGGCAACATATCAGCGCATGATTCAAACATGCACAGCTACCCGGACCGGCAAAGCGATCGAGGCATCGTGAGCGGCGTAGTCTTCAAAACAAAACACGTCGAAACTCTAGTAGACGATTTGAGGCTCACGTTCGACAACCTCAGAGCTTATGACATCAAGATGAACCCGGAAAAATGTGTTTTTGGCGTACCAGCCGGAAAGCTGCTGGGCTTCATTGTATCCGGTAGAGGAATCGAAGCAAACCCAGCTAAAATCCGAGCTCTGTCACAATTGGACATTCCAAAAGACCTCAAACAAATACAAAGATTAACAGGATGCGTGGCAGCTCTAAGCCGCTTTATCTCCCGTCTAGGAGAGAAGGCGTTGCCCCTCTATCGCCTCCTCAGGCGCACCGAACACCAGTGGGCGGATGCTGCCTTCTTGGGACTCGAAGAGATAAAGGCCATATTGGCAACAAATCCGGTCCTGGCTGCGCCCAATTTAGGCGAACCAATGTTGTTATACATCGCAGCAACGCATCAAGTTGTAAGTGCGGTACTCGTCGTCGAACGAGAGACAGAAGGGCACAAATTCCCTCTTCAAAAACTAGTGTATTATGTATCCCTTGTGTTAACCCCTGCAAGTCCGTTACCGCACTATCGAGAAGATAGCATATGCGGTGTTCATGGCATCCCGGAAGCTCCGACACTACTTTCAAGAGTGTTCGATAGCAGTGGCCTCTGAAGTACCACTCAATGACATTACAAATAACCGCGACGCAACCGGAAGGATTGCAAAATGGGCCATTGAGCTCTTACCATTCGATATAACTTACAAACCTCGTGAGCTATAAAGTCACAAGTTTTGGCTGACTTTGTCGCCGAATGGATAAGCCGAACTCCTAAGCGATGCGGCGCAAACTCCAATTGGACTATGGATTTCGACGGCTCTAAAATGTTGGCGGATCTGGGGCTGGCATCGTCTTGGCGTCCCCAACGGAGACACAGATCCGATATGTACTTCAAATAATGTACAGAGACTCAACAACATGGCGAATCTGAGGCCTGTTACATGGTATCCGGATGGCATTCTCCATGGGCATTCAACGCCTTGAGGTGCGAGGATTCAAACCTTGCAATATCCCAAATAAATGGAGACTTTGGCGCAAGGATCCAAAAATGGCAGCATATCATAGCGCTGTCCTAAAATGTCATTTCGGTTTGAAGGACTCGAATTCCATCACATAGCCGAGATAATAACCAAGCGGCCGCGTCTTGCACGCATCGGTGTGAAAGCGTGATCTGTCCTCCAAATATCTTCTGGAGCGGCTCTTCAAGCCATCCGTACTATGGGAAGAGGGCCGGAAGTGACAAACCCGGAAAAACCGCGCCAATCGGTGATTCAGCCGATGACATAACACCTTCAGCCCACATCGTAATGGCGATGTAATCGCCGTGGACAGAACCATTCCTAGCCTACTTGCTTAGGCGGGAACTTCCGAACCAAAAGCGTGGCCCATTGCATAGTCCGCGATCTAAAGCCTACAAGGTCCATGAGGAGAACTTTATAAGAAAAGTACAACGGAGTCCTTCAAAGGTGCATCTCCGAAGCGAAGGCGAAACCTCTGGCGAAATCCATGCGGACTTGGCGGACACCACGCAGCAGCCGGGCCCTTGTAGGAAAGGCATTCCGTACATGATTTTTCTTGGCGAGCGGCCGGGCGGATGCCGGGACTTAGTCGAAATCGTTGGTTGTCGGCTCTTTGCTAATCGAGCTACATGCCGCCCACCGCCCTCAAAACTATACCCATTACACGGCCGTTCGATGCAGGGGCTTGATATGGTTGGACCCCTTAAATGGGGAACCCACAAGCAAAGATACCTATTGGTCATGGTGGATAAATTCACCAAATGGATAGAGGCCAAACCGGTCAAAACGGCAAAGTCCGGACCAGTGATAGACTTTATATCCGGGGTAGTACACCGCTACGGAGTCCCCCACAGCATCATCACTGACAACGGCACGAACTTCACAGCCGATGAGGTTAAATCATGGTGCAAACATATGGGCATCAAGCTCGACTACGCTTCTGTCTATCACCCTCAACCAATGGTCAAGTGGAACGAGCAAATAGTCTAATAATGAGCGGCATTAAACCCAGACTAGTGCAGTCACTTACTAAATCTGACACGCACTGGGTAGAGGAGCTTGACTCTGTACTCTGGGGGCTGCGGACAACGCCTAACCGCACTACCGGATTCACACCATTCTTTATGGTCTACGGCGCAGAGGCAGTCTTGCCCTGCGACATTATTCATGACTCACCTCGAGTGCGCATGTACGAAGAAAGAGAGGCCGAGCTGGATCGGCAGGACAGCTTGGACACATTGAAGGAAGAACGCGACATCGCCAAGGCTCGTTCCGCATTCTATCAGCAGCAGGCCCGAAGATATCAAAGCAGAGAAGTACGGGCCAAGACTTACAACATTGGTGAACTAGTTCTCGCTGCCGGACAAGAAAAGGACAAGCTCAAGCCCAAATGGGAGGGCCCTTCATTATCGATCAAGTCTGACCGGCGGAGCATACCGTCTCTTAAATCGTCGGATAACCGACTCGAGCCGAACCCATGGAACGCAGCCCGCCTCCGAAGATTCTATCCCTAGCGCCGGACTAAGA
Organism: Aegilops speltoides; assembly: GCA_021437245.1. Lineage (NCBI taxonomy): Eukaryota > Viridiplantae > Streptophyta > Magnoliopsida > Poales > Poaceae > Aegilops > Aegilops speltoides. The sequence goes on from CM038143.1 coordinate 401,445,207, forward strand.
GTTCGTCCCCTTCCTCCGTCCAAATTTTTACACTTTGGCTGTCTTTTGTTTCTCTTTTCATAACCTTTTTACTAAAAAGCCCCTAAGGGCCTACTTTCGCATTTTTTGCATATATTTGATGCGCCATCCGCACTCATTATTCCTATGGGCTTCTTTTACAGAAGCTCAATTATAAGGGTTTCATGCCCAGCACATGTGTCAAGCTTCCACATGTACCTTTTACTCACCATTATATGCATCGATATGACTTAAGTTTTGGCCAAGCTGGGTTGCTGGCTCTGTGCTTACCCCTCGTTCCCGATTGTTCGGCTAGGAGGTAAAGGAGCACCTCTGCGATTATTCTTGCGGGTCGGCGGATGTGTACCTCGGTGGGTGAAGCGAAAGCTAAGCGTTCTTAAGGGAATATTCGGGTCGGTGACTTAAAAGATGACTTTTACCTACTTATTTATCCGCCCCGGATGTTTTACTGCTTTCTTTGCAGTCCGAACATGCACTTTAGGGCATGCCTCCGAGAAAGGAACCCTTAACGGAACTATTCTCTCGGAAGATGTTTCTTACTAACCATGTAATATAACATAACTAGTTGGGCACTTGTCTGATAAAGCACTAATGACCCCTATGCCTGGTCTCCATGCATACCACGGTTGTTTCTTAACCAAAAAGGTATTCGGACACACTCCGGACTCTAGGGTCCCGAGGTTGAAGTGAAAAGGTTGGCAAAGACAAACGATCTACAATCCGGCTAGAAGGCATTTCACATGTCACTTTAAAGGAAAACATACATTGTCAAATTTACCGATTGTATTCCTTCTCAATCCCGTCTAACAGGCTGTCTAACTTACAGTCCCATTGGGAAAATTTAGCAGCCAACTCTACTTGGTTGTATACTAAACTCACAGGGATCTCCTTCCCATCGGGCCCCACCGGTCCAACTTCGGCCATATGGTTGGCATCCGCCTTCTTGTAGCGCGTCTTCACCATGGCCCAAGCCTCCCTGGCACCTTGACGGCAAGCCGAAATCTTCAACAAATGGAAGCGCTGCCGCACTCCCTGAAGCTTCTCCGCAAGCTCCCCAAGGCCCTCGGGTAGGGAGAGGGCTGGCCATAAAGTCTGGACGACGCCGCTCATCGCCTGCCGAACTCGTTCGAGCAGTTGCGACAGCTCGGGAAGTTGATCACCCATTGATATGGGCATGTCCTCCGCAGGGCGACACTGTGAGTATACCTACAAGACATATTATGTCAATTTACTTCCTCGCCGAACTCTTCTTTTCAAAAGAGTGCGCTCAAGCACTTACTATATATCGCGGCGAAGCCGCTGATTCTCCTTAGCGGAGCTGGACAGCCCGGCTTGGCGCCCTTGGCTCTTCTCACGAGCTTGGCGTTGGCATCTTGGAGCTGGTTCCTTTCTTCCTGCACCCTATTCGGCACTCTCTCGCCGGCCTTTAGGTGGCGCGATAATCCACTGTCCGGATCTTGTCGGCGGCACTGCAATGTCACTATTAGACTTGCGCTTACGCCGCCTGGCGCTTATATTTATTAATAAAATGTGTTACCGGGAGGGGTCTGCGTCTCCTCTGCGGCGGCAAGTCTTGGCCTCAAGTTGGGCCTTGCATTCTTGCAGCTCTGAGACAGTGGGGCATTCTTCTCGATAAGAGCCTCGTTTCAAATGATCCTTAAATCAGTTAACATAACTACTTTAAGTCTCGGGGCTCTTGGTATATATAACCATTAAAATTCCCTTACCCGTATGTCTTTCACATACCGCTCCGTGGCTCTGGTAAAACCATCTTGGCGGCACGCAGTGCGCGTCCCTGCGTTAAAGGCGTCCAATGCCTCGGGGAGAAGCACGCTTCACGAAATCTTGTCCGTGGCGCCTATGGTTCATGGCGCTCTCCACCTCGAACTTGGTGGCGGACGATGCAGCCGGTGTCCTCCATTGGAGAAGGATCCGGCCCGCGTCTTGCACTTGCCTCCCCCTCCGGGCAGGCGCTGGAGCTGGCGGTGTAGGTTGGATCGGCAACTTCCGCCCTTGATCCGGCGGCGCGTTTTCTCTATAAAGATCATGAGCACTCGGGCGCTTCCTAGGGCGTTGCTCAAAATTCAAATCTGAGTTATACCTCTGCGGCGGCGTTTGATCATACCGCGCTCCTTTTCGCTGTTGGTCGGATCGACCTCTCAGAGGTCGGCCGCCCGCTGAGCTCGGCTTCCCGCCGTGAAAGCGCTTCTGTAAATGCCATCATTCGCGAGCGTTAGAAATGGGCAAGGAAGAGATAATGGTGTCGGGACCTCGGTCACGATCACTGGGAAGCGAATACTGAGTCGGGGTAGTCCGCCGTAATGGCGACCAAAGCATTATCCATGCTGAGCTGGTGAAATACCCGTCGATCAGCTCCACCTTGATATCCGGATCCTCTTGGAGGCGGATCGAGGATCTTTCGGATCCTCGGGTTGCGGGCGGGACTTACCATGTCCTTCACGATCGGCGTAGATCTGCGTCGAAGACATAATGTAAGCCAAAACTTGAAAGCATGGGTTGAGCCCTTACAAGTGTTAAACACCCAACCTCTAGGGTTGTTCATGGAAAACCCATTCAAAGGGTTCGTTTGAAGGAAGTCCTCCTTCTCCCCTTATGCAGGCTGGGCGGGATCTCCACGAGATCCTCGGTCGAATCCGGCCCTTAGCGGCCATGAGCGGGTGCCATCGTCTTCCCGTTGAAATCCCACATAGGGTGGCCTCTGTATTGCAATGGTTGTACCCCGCATGATGCATGTCGCCATGACTCAATCATGGTCAACCGGAATGGGCGATAATCTTATTTGGCCCATCAAGTAATGGGCGCTCTGTCTTCCTCCAATTGGGGGCTCCGTGGGCGCCCGGTGGCGTTTCTTGAGGAGCACTAAACGGGAGGCCAATCCGGACTGGAGTGCAGCAGCGGGCGTCTCCTATGTAAAACCACTCACGAAGGCCAGTCATCGGACGCCTTCTTGGGAATACTGGATGGGTATCCGGTCCGGCGATCGCCATATTTCAGCGCCGCCCACTTGATATATGGACCCCTCGTAGAAGCGAAGTGCAGGCGAACAACCTCTTCCACAATGCAAAATGGGGCTCAATACCGAGAATAGCTACTTAAGAAAACTCGTAGCTCTGCGATATCACGGGATGAGGCGGAGTGTGAGGTGGTGGAGGTGGAGTCCGTAGAACTCCAGGAGCCCGCGGAGGAACGGATGTATTGGGAATCCGAGTCCCCCTATCAGATAAGGGATGAAGCATACCCGCTCCCCCTTATTGGGGCTTGGGGTAGCCTCCGCTTGCCTCCCACCTTGATAAGTGACTAGCCCGGCTCGAACCGGGACCATGAAGGCCGGAGGGAGATATCCCCCCGCTTGGAGCTTCACTAGCTCGTTGTGCAGAACAGAGCACCTCCTCCAATCCCCTGGCGGTGGGCTGGGAGCGCGAGAAGAGGAGCCGCGTCGACGGTCCATAATGGAATAGATTTTTAGGTCAAAGGCGCTCCGATGAAGTGTTCGCGGGAGGAAGATGGTGTGGTTTGGATCTGGATTTTTGCCTCTTTTGTAGGCGGACGACTCGCACAACTAGGGGGTGAAACGTAAAAGACACCCTGGCTTTTCGCATTCGTGCGACGCGTGGAAAAAGGCTATTATTGGACGTAGAAGCCGAGGAACACAGTATTTATGATGAAGCCGGACACTGTTCGGCAGGTACATGGAACTTGAAAGGAGAACCCGCCTTGCAACGCCGAAGACTATATACGCGCTGGACTTATCGTCATTGAAGCCTGGTTCGGGGGCTACTAAGGGAGTCCTGGACTAGGGGGTGTCCGGACAGCCGGACTATCATCGTCCGCCGGACTCCAAGACTACGAAGATACAAGATTGAAGACTCCGTCCCGTGTCCAGATGTCACACCCTACCTAGTTCATGCATTAGAGTGTTGCATCATGTCTATTTTTTTCAACAGAAACTTGAAATGGGATTGCCAGAACCCCCAGCCCCCTCTGAAACAACTAGGGTTTACTAAAAATATTTTCGATGAACTGAAATGCCCTTCTAAAAGTCCATCATTTTGTCTTGGTCGAAGCTTTGCCAAAAGTGGTGCACATTTTCCTAGGTCATCCTAAGGTCATTGAATTAAATCATAGCTATTTGAATTTGGGCATTTAAAATTTATAAAATATTTCAAATGTCCAAATATCTCAAACTAAAATGTTTCATGTTGGAAATATTCCAACAATGGACCAGGAGTAGTTTGGTGAATTTTAGAACATTTACGGTATTTTAAATAACTCAACAAACTTGCAGGAAAATAGAAAAAGGAAAAAGCGAAGCGAAAAACTTACAGGCGCCGCTTCTTGGCCCACTGGCCGCCCAGCCCGCCACCGCGCCAATGAGCTGCTTAACTTGCGAGCAGGCAGCCAAGGTGCTCGGCGGCACCGCAGCTCATCGCCACGCAGCTGCTCGCCCCTCGCCGCCCTCTCGCCGCCACATCGCCTTGGATGAGCTCCACGTCGCGCCCGGACCCCCAGACACCCCTCTCCTCCTGGTTCGTCTCCCTCGCTCCCCACGCCATGGCAGCGCCACCGTCGCCGCATCACCGTCGTAGCCGCGTCCTCCGTCGACCCACGCCGCGCCATCGTGTCCGAGAGCTCGCCGCCGTCCTTCACCGAGCTAGCGAGCCCGGCCTTCGCGTGCCCAAGCCGCCCGCCGAAGCTCGCCCGGCGCCACCGCGGAGATCCCCCGCCCGTCGCCGCCGCTACAGCTCGTCCCGACCCGGCCGGCCTCTCGTGAGCTCTGTGAGCTCAGCTACCTTCAACCCTCTCCCTCTCGCTTCCGTGCACCACAGCGACCGCCTGGCTCGCGTGCACCGCCGTCGCGAACCTCGTCGCCGGCGTGCCCCGGCCATCTTCGGTCACTTCACCGTGTCCAACACGTTCACCACATCGCGATACTAACGAGCACTTCCCACACCTCACCGCACACTCCACCTCGAGTTCACTCTCACCCGAGCTCGGTGGCGCCAAACTTCGCCGCCGGCGTAACTCCGACCACCCGAGCCCAGCGGACTCCGCCAAGAGTTGCGGTTTGACCTCAGCTGCACTCCGGTGGCCTCCGCGCCCCATTTGGTGGCGGGCAGCCAAAAACACTATCGCCGCCGCGTCGCTTCGCCCGTGGCTAAGCGCCGATGAGTTTGACCCGGTTTGACCACAGGTGGGCCCAATTTGACCCCGGGTCTATGACATGTGGGCCCGGCCCACTAATTAATCTAGTTTAGTTTAATTAAATTCTAAATAAACTAACCCCAGCGACACGCGGGACCCACTGGTCGGTTTGACTGACCAGCCCGTTGACCCCAGCGTCATCATGGCCTTGATCTTGTGTGATATCTAAATTCTTGGAATTATTTTTACGGAAATTCCAGAAAATGTTTCAAACTTCAAAAATTCATATAAAATCAACCATAGCTCCAAATGAGACAAATTATATATGAAAAATGATCAGAAAAATCCAATCTATCCATCTGTACTGGTTTCATGCATGTTTACAGAAGCTAACCCACTGTTTATCACAGAACAAGTTTAAGCACTTTAAATGATCATATATGAGTTTGAATTTTGAATCTTTGGTTCAAATTGATTCAAACCCATCTGATCTTAGTTGCATTAGCCCAAAGCACTCATTTGCCATGTCTCATTGCATGCATCATATTGTTGCATATTGTTTGGTAATGCTTGTGTATCGGTGTTCTCTGCGGCGAGTTACGCTTACGAGAATCCGTGATAACCCGACGAAGAGCAATACCGTCTGCAACGACCCGTCGAGCAAGCAACCAACCATTTGATCATATCGATAAAATCCCATGTTCTTGCTCCTGCTCTCGTTCTTGCATTAAGACAACGCGATTCAAAGCTGTTGTGTCTTTGCGGTAGTTGAACCCATTTCCTCTGCATGACTGTCATTGCCACGGTAACTAGATGAAACCCACTAGCATGTGTAGGAGTTGATTGAGCCATGTGATTGTGTTGTTCCTACCTTGCTATGCCTGCTATGCTTAGAGTCGTGTCAGTGCGGTTCATCGGGTGATGGCTAGAGTGAAATGATCGAGTCGATCGAGAGTAAGGTGTTGAACACGATTTGGTAAAGGTATCGATGAAAGGCCATGTAGGAGTACATGGTGGGTTGTTTCATTGAGGCCGTCCTTAAACCTTGAGATCTGTATGTGTGATTTAAGATTCAGCTACTACCATACATTGGGCCTGAAATATGACCCGCTCGACTTCTTATTCACACTAGTCCTCTATCCGGGAGTTGCAAGTAGTTTACGGTGTTTGTAGCCTCTTTGGAGGCCGTGGACAGCGTGACCGTAGGGGTGGGCTGTGATCACGGTAGGTGCGTGGCGGGTGTACGGATGCCCGTTTGGTATCTCGGGAACCTTGTTCACATCGTTTGGGGCTGTGGCGAGACTTGGCGGAACTCCTCATAGATGGAACCCAAATAGGCGATAAACTGGACTAGGGACTCGAGTGTCTAGGTAGGTCGTGGTCTACACCCACGTTGGCTTTAAGCTTGAAGTCTGCCGAGCACATGTCGTGTGCGGGCGCTAAGTGGTGAAACATGTATGAAGAAGTACACCCTGCGAGGTTAACATCATCTATTGAATAGCGCGTCATGATAAGGACTACTTGGTTGCCTATACAGCTCATAGACAAGTAAATGGACACTACTAAAAGCCTCAAGATAAGCGTGAGTGCGAGGATGGCTTCTCCGTAGGAAGGCGGGGTTGGATCCTCGGTGGTGTATTGAAGTGATGAGTAGTGGACTCGAGTCATAAAACTATTTCAAGTTGGTGTCTCGTGGGATAGCTTAGCCATGAGTCAAAGTTGGCTTCTGCAATAACCCCACCAACCCTTCTTGATAAAATGCATGTATGTAGGGTGCGATGTAAGTCTTCTTTGAGTACCTTTGTACTCATGTTGCTTTAATTTACATTTTTAGAAGATGCCACAAACCCTCCCGCGGGTTCTTTGTGAGCGTTGACATCGGCAGAGTAGGCTAAGGCCGGTGGTGATCTGTGCAAGAGAAGGACCATGTAGTATAGCTAGGCTTACCCTAGCCTCTTTTATTTTACTAGTTATGCGTACTCGGACAAGACACTTCATTGTTGGCTTGTATGCTTGTATGACTTGTATGTGGGTCGTGTGACCCGTACTTGTGTGTATGTTATGAATGGCTCTCTGAGCCTTTAAATAAAATACTTGTGTCGTAGAGTCATGTTGTGATGCCTTGTTGTATTTGCACATATCGAGCATATTGTGTGTATGATTGAAATGCTTGGTATGTGTGGGATCGACTATCTAGTTGTTTATCTTTAGTAGCCTCTCTTACGGAAATGTCTCCTAGTGTCTCCTTTGAGCCATGGTAGCTTACTCTTGCTCCGGAACACTTAGGCTGGCGGCATGTGTCCTTCTTCGTTCTGTATACATCCCGGGAAATGTCACGCATTAGTCTGGAGTCTGTTAGCCCTTCAGCCCGGTTTACGAGTCTGCTAGCCAGTGCTACAGCCGGAACTTACTTCTTTGTTGGCCAAACACGTTCGATCTTTGGGTCATGGATGCTGTCCTGTAAGTCTGTGCCACTTTGGGTTCACGACTAGTCATGTCGGCCGGGCTCCTTTTCATATGGATGCTAGCGACACTATCATATCGTGTGCCAAAAGGCATAAGCGGTCCCGGGCCAAGGTAAGGCGACACCGTTGGGATACCGTGCGTGAGGCCGCAAAGTGATATGATGTGTTCTGAGCTAGATCGATGTGACATTGAGTCGGGTCTGACAGCGTTGGCATCGAGCGGACTGCTGTAGGTTCTCCAAGCCAAAGCGGTCGATGTTGAGTCTAGAAATGCTCTAGTTATATGTAGGGGAATTGATTGTGGGATGGTACGTAAGGCTCTTTTTACTCCTTTATCTCATGATATTCTGATCTGAGTCAGTCCATTCTTCCACCGGGGGTTAAGGATTAGGATCTCTTCTCTCTGTTAGGCTCACGTGTTACTAATCGGTAGTACCTTGTAGGTTTGATGGTTACAAGCTGTTTGATCTTACTATTACTGTTGTGTTACTATTTGCACCCGAATCTTGATATGAAATTGTTGAGTGGTTATGCAATTCCTTGTGAAATGTCTCAAACCCTTTTGAGCATTCTGATCGTTATCTTGTCCAAATTCCGCTAGAAATACTAATGCCTTTGCATTGTGGTTATGCTTCGAGATGGCCACTCGTGATCAAAATCAAGTGGTTAAATCGACCCGGATGCATTGGGGTGACGGTCATACAACCATGCTAGTTAGGGTTATGATCGAGCGGGATACCGTTGGTACCCGAATACAGTTGAAGAAGCGATGTCGAGATTTTAACCAAAGTCGGTATCTTTACCTTTGTCGGGTGTTCCCCTCTTATCTGGTTGCACGAGGCCCTTCACAGCTCCTATGGGCTTGGTGTTACTATTGATATGGCGGTTCAAGATCTGCATATTCTATGATGACCATTATCTGAGCGAGGTGGGCTGCTCCATAACACCGACTTCGGTATATGCGAGTTCACTTCTGGAGCATTTGGTTATCTTGAGCCATCTATCTTGATTCGATCGGGAGGACTCCCTAACCCGTACTACCGCCGAGTTGCTCGAGGACAAGGACCGAGAGAGTCGGGCCTTGAGGATGGAGCTCTTGGCGCCCGTCTTGATCACTTTGGGCTACCTTGACTCGTTTTGCACCGGCTGTTCAAGCTGGTTATATGGATATGAGAGATTTGTATCCTGTCAGGGCTGATCTGCCGGACATGATGGACTGGCGTGATGTGGGGGGCATCACCCCACCTCGTGGTCCTCGCTTACCACCGTTCATAGGTCAAGACCTCACCCATGCCCTTACGGTCCACAGGCTCCTCGGGACCGCTTGTTCCCGGATGATCACGTTGAACTCCCCGGCTATGGAAGAGACTTCTATGAGAAATACTACGGAGACGTCTGAGTTAGTAGTAGTCCCTCTAGTATTGTAATAGTTGTATTTCCACCGTCTGCGTGACTCGTGGAATATGACTTAGTGTGTACTAATCCGGAGGTGTAACAAAAATAATGTATAGGAGCTTGGTGTGCCTCCGATGAGATGTAATCTTCCTTTCACCGTAGTAGTACTTTGTTTGGTCTTGTACTAAACCTTGTATGGTGTGTATGGCGATGGAATAAAGCGGTTTACTGTATCTACCATGTCATACGGATGATCATCTCGCATTCGAGTTATCCATTACATTCTACACTTCTATGTCGGAATCTTGCCATCTGGACTAAATCCTTGTCTTATTTTCCCTAGGATGGTTAACACTCATAACAACCTGCTCGCTTGAGGCAGGCGAAAGCGATGGAGTTGGAGAAGCAAACCTGCCTCACCCTCCTTCTCTGGCGAAGTTATGCTAGAGGCGAGAGAAACAAGCGGAGACCAACCGTTTCTTTGGGCGTATCGAGCAGAACACAGCCCATCATCAGAAACAACTTGGTGTCGCTCGGTGACTTCATCAAGTTACACCCTCCTACCTTCCACCACTCGGTCGAGCCTCTCGGCGCCGATGGTAACCCGGCATTACTCACAAGCTGCGTTACGCCTTTGGTGGTGAGGCGGACAAGGTCACCTTTGCGCATATCATCTCGAAGGCCCGCCGATCTACGGTGGGAGAACTATATGGCTATCGCCCGATTGGCCATGTCACTACTTGGGCAGAATTCAGCGAGGCTTTCGTGAACATCACATTCGGAGGTCTCATGGATCATAAGCGTGAGGAGTTCTGCAGTTTCACTCAAGGTCGTCTCTCGTGGGCGCCTATAGTAGAGAGTTCGGTAACCTCGCACGCTATGCAAGCGAAGAGGTCTCCGCGGCGCCAAAAGCAGGCAAGGTTCCGCAAGGACTTAGCCACGAACCGCCGAGATCTCCGTCGCATGAGTGCACCTCTTTCGAAGCTTCGTTAACAAAGCCATCGTCTTTGAAACTGGTCGGGCTGATTTGAAGCAACACATAAGCATGGCGTGACATGGGTTCCTCATCCGGTCTTTGGACCACGAAGCGCCGTGTGTGGGTGCCTAATCTTGCCTGCCACCCAGATTCACACGAGGCCATCCTATCGAGCGCCTCGCCCGATTCAGCGGTATGCACCAGCTAGGCCCTATGGTGGACCAACCAACAACGCTCCTCTGCGCCAGCCCGTGGCGTGCTTCAAATGTGGTGAATCAGGCCACTACATGCGCGATTGTCCTCAGACCAACCCCAACCAGCCTGCAAAAGCTGTTGGCGCGGCAAGCCAACGGGAAAGGTGTTCTATGCCAAGCCGCCACCCTTGCTCGTGGCCATGTTAATTGTGTCTCGGTGAAGAGGCCCAAGAAGATCCCAGCGTCGTGCTCGATGCGCTTCTTGTTAATTGCCACCGGCATCCGTTCTTTTGATCTTGGAGCATCTCATTCATTCATATCCGAAAACTATGCTCGTTTGCATAACACGCATTACGTGACATGCCTTCCACCATGGAAATTTCTACCGGGTTCTAGATGGCAAACCTCTAGAGTAAGCCATGGAAATGAAATTCAGGTCGACAGACTTGTTTTCCTTGCATCGTTGATAGCTCTCAAATCTTCGGATATAAATATCATCTTGGGTATGGGTGGATGTCGGCCCATCATGCCAAGATTGATTGTTTCTCTAGGACTGTTCAACTTCGCACCCTCGGGAAAGATAGTCAATGTCTTGACCCGAATATCAAGCGCCAACTATACTCTCTTAATGCGGTCCATTGCGGACCTCGAAGGCGTTCGGTAGTCCGTGACTTTCCGGATGTCTTTCGAGAAAAATTGCCGGTGTTCCACAGCGGAGATGTTGAATTCGTGATAGATCTCATTCGAGGCTGTCCCAATTTCTAGAAGACCCTATAAGATGGCACCCCTAGAACTAGCGAACTTAAGAAACAACTCGATGAGGCCTTGAAAAGGGTTTCATCCGTCCTAGTTCATCTCCTTGGGCTTGCCCGTTCTCTTCGTCAAGAAGAAGGATGATGCGGATCGGATGGTTGTAGATTATCGACCCGTCAACTTGGTCACAATTAAGAACAAGTATCCGCTTCCGGGATCAACGATCTGTATGATCAGCTCGCGGGATCCTCGGTCTTCTCTAAGATGGATTTGAGGTTAGGCTACCATCAAATCAAAATTGAAGCAGGGACATTCCCAAAGCGGCCTTTGTTACTCGTTACGCCAATCTGAGTACACCGTCATGTCCTTTGGTCTAACCAACGCATGACCACCTTCTCGGTTAATGAACTCCATCTTCATGGAATATTTGGATAAATTAAATAGTGGTTTATCTCGATGACATACTCATCTATTCAAAAGCGAGGAAGAACATGCGAACATCTCGGCTAGTATTGATGAAACTTGAGAGCATCGCCTTTATGCCAAGTTTTCCAAATCGAATTTTGGCTGCGAGTGACCTATCTAGGACATGTAATTTACGGTAAAGGCATTCTTTGTCAACCCGCGAGTTCAAGCCGTCCTTAATTGGACTCCACAGAATCGGTCAAGCAGGTTCGGAGTTTCCTTGGCTTAGCGAGCTATTATCGCCGCTTCGTCGAGAACTTCTCCAAAGTTGCTAAACCTCTAAGCTGAACTCCTCAAGAAAGATAAAAAGTTCGAGTGGACTCCACAATGTGAGCACGGTTTCGAGGCGAAGAGGCGTTTAACCTGCTCCGTGTTGGTACCACAGATTTCTCTAAGGACTTTGTTATCTATTGCGGCGCCTCGCGACAAGGACTAGGCTGTATTCTCATGCAAGATCGACACGTAATTGCTTATGGTTCACGGCAATTACACCCACATGAGAAAACTACCCTACTCATGATCTAGAGCTTGCGGTGTAGTCTATGCACTCAAAACCTGGCGACATTACCTTCTTGGTAATCGTTGCGAAATCTACACCGATCACCAAAGTCTGAAATATATATTCACCCAACCAGATTTGAATCTCGGGCAAAGGCGTTGGGTTGAGTTGATCTCGATTTCAATTTAGGGATAACCTATACCCGGGAAAAGCCAGCGTCATGGCTGATGCACTAAGTCGTAAATCTTATTGCAACAACTTGATGTTGCAACAAAATCAACCACTTCTCCACGAGGAATTTGGAGCTTAACCTTCACATTGTTCCTCGAGGGTTCCTTTCCACTTTGGTGGCGAAACCTACTCTTATGGATCAAGTCACGCTGCCCAAAAGCGAGATAGAGAATATCCGGATTAAGGAGAACATTGCTAGCGGAGATGCTAAATGTTTCTCTACAAATCATCATGGTGTTGTATATTTTGAGAACGCTTAGTGGTTCCCAAAAATCAACTTTATCTGACTGTGATCCTTAAGGAGGCTCATGAATCTCCTCTCACCATTCATCCGGTAGCACTAAAATGTATCGGGACCTCGCCGGAGGTTACGGTGGACTAGGATGAAGAGAGACATTGCTCAATATGTTGCTAAGCTGCGGCGTCGTAAATGCGTGTAAGCGAGCATCAGCGGCCTCTTGGCACCCTTCAACCCTTAGCTATTCACGAATGGAAATGGGATAAAATCAGTATGGATTTCATCCTTTGGTTTTCCCAGGACCAAAGGGAATAATGCTATCTTTATAGTTATCGACCGCCTTTCCAAAGTGGCCCATTTCTTACTGTTGGCGAGTATAACCGCTAGTCAGCTAGCAGATTTGTACATCTCTCGAATAGTATCTCTTCATGGTGTTCCATTGAAATAAACTTCGGATCGAGAAGTCTCTTCACCTCTCGATTTTGGGAAAGTTTCAAAAGCTATGGGAACCCATCTTTCCTTTAGCTTTGCTTTTCACCCTCAATCAAGTGGTCAAGTAGAGCGTGTCAACCAAATTCTAGAAGACATGCTTGAGCCTCTGTTATCTCATTGGAATGGATTGGGAGAAATGCCTTCCATTTGCGAGTTTGCTTATAACAACAGCTATCAATCTAGCTTGGGCAAAGCACCTTTTGAAGTTCTCTATGGGCGAAGGTGTGAACACCTCTTAACTGGTCGAAACCGGGAAAGACAATTCTTTGGCGGATATGATCGAGAAGCGGAAAAACAAGTTCGCATCGTTAGTGAAAAGTTGAAAACAGCCCAATCTCGTCAAAAGAGTCAATATGACCGAAAACATAAGGCTATGACTTACGAGGTTGGCGAGAAGGCTTACCTTGGGTTACCCTACGAAGGAACCCATCGTTTGATATCAAAGGCAAATTGGCTCCTCGCTACATTGGACCCTTTCGCATTCTTGCCAAGCGAGGGAAGTTGCCTACCAATTAGAACTACCTCCGCATCTCTCCAAAGTCCACGACGTCTTCCACGTCTCCCAACTCGGCGTTGCTTCTCGGATCCTATCCGTGGAGTGGACCACGGGCGCTTGATCTTCAAGATAATCTTACGTATCGAGAATACCCGTTCGTATCCTCGATCAAGTGAGCGTACTACTCGGCGGCATAATATCAAGTTTCTCAAGGTTCAATGGTGCACCATTACGAGAAGGAAGCTACTTGGGAAAGGGAGGATCGTCTTCGACTTGAGTACCCGCCCTCTTTAGGAGGAACCTAAATCTCGGGGCGAGATTCTTTTGAGTGGGGTGAGTTGTCACACCTACCTAGTTCATGCATTAGAGTGTTGCATCATGTCTATTTTTTCAATGAAACTTGAAATGGGATTGCGGAACCCTGACCCCTCTGAAACAACTAGGGTTTACTAAAAATATTTTCGATGAACACTGAAATGCCCTTCTAAAAAGTCCATCATTTTGTCTTGGTCGAAGCTTTGCCAAAAGTGGTGCACATTTTCCTAGGTCATCCTAAGGTCATTGAATTAAATCATAGCTATTTGAATTTGGGCATTTAAAATTTATAAAATATTTCAAATGTCCAAATATCTCAAACTAAAATGTTTCATGTTGGAAATATTCCAACAATGGACCAGGAGTAGTTTGGTAAATTTTAGAACATTTCTGGTATTTTAAATAACTCAACAAACTTGCAGGAAAATAGAAAAAGGAAAAAGCGAAGCGAAAAACTTACTGGCGCCGCTAGCTTGGCCCACTGGCCGCCCAGCCCGCCACCGCGCCAATGAGCTGCTTAGCTTGCGAGCGAGGCAGCCAAGGTGCTCGGCGGCGGCACCGCAGCTCGCCACGCAGCTGCTCGCCGCCCTGCTTCGCCCTCTCGCCGCCACATCGCCTTGGATGAGCTCCACGTCGCGCCCCGGACCCCCCAGACACCCCCTCTCCTCCCTGGTTCGTCTCCCTCGCTCCCCCACGCCATGGCCGACGCCACCGTCGCCGCATCACCGTCGTAGCCGCGTCCTCCGTCGACCCCACGCCGCGCCATCGTGTCCAGGAGCTCCGCCGCCGTCCTTACCGAGCTAGCCGAGCCCCAGCGCTTCGCGTGCCAAGCCGCCGCACCGGCTTCGCCCGGCGCCACCGCCGGAGATCCCCGCCGTCGTCGCCGCCGCTTCAGCTCGTCCCGACCCGCCGGCGGCCTCTCGTGAGCTCTGTGAGCTCAGCTACCTTCAACCCTCTCCCTCTCGCTTCCGTGCACCACAGCGACCGCCTGGCTCGCGTGCACCCGCCGTCGCGGACTCGTCGCCGGCGTGCCCCGGCCATCTTCCGGTCACTTCACCGTGTCCAACACGTTCACCACATCGCACTGATACTAACCGAGCACTTCCCACACCTCACCGCACACTCCACCTCGAGTTCACTCTCACCCGAGCTCGGTGGCCGCCAAACTTCGCCGCCGGCGCAACTCCGCCACCCCGAGCCCAGCGGACTCCGCCAAGAGTTGCGGTTTGACCTCATTGCACTCCGGTGGCCTCGCGCCCCATTTGGTGGCGGGAAGCCAAAAAACACTATCGCCGCCCGCGTCGCTCGCGGCGGCTAAGCGCCGATGAGTTTGACCCGGTTTTGACCACAGGTGGGCCCAATTTGACCCCCAGGTCTATGACATGTGGGCCCGGCCCACTAATTAATCTAGTTTAGTTTAATTAAATTCTAAATAAACTAACCCCATCGACACGCTGGGACCCACTGGTCGGTTTGACTGACCAGCCCGTTGACCCCAGCGTCATCATGGCCTTGATCTTGTGTGATATCTAAATTCTTGGAATTATTTTTACGGAAATTCGAGAAATGTTTCAAACTTCAAAAATTCATATAAAATCAACCATAGCTCCAAATGAGACAAATTATATATGAAAAATGATCAGAAAAATCCAATCTATCCATCTGTACTGGTTTCATGCATGTTTACAGAAGCTAACCCACTGTTTATCACAGAACAAGTTTAAGCACTTTAAATGATCATATATGAGTTTGAATTTTGAATCTTTGGTTCAAATTGATTCAAACCCATCGATCTTAGTTGCATTAGCCCAAAGCACTCATTTGCCATGTCTCATTGCATGCATCATATTGTTGCATATTGTTTGGTAATGCTTGTGTATCGGTGTTCTCTGCGGCGAGTTACGCTTACGAGAATCCGTGATAACCCGACGAAGAGCAATACCGTCAACGACCCGTCGAACAAGCAACCAACCATTTGATCATATCGATAAAATCCATGTTCTTGCTCCTGCTCTCGTTTCTGCATTAAGACAACGCGATTCAAAGCTGTTGTGTCTTTGCGGTAGTTGAACCCATTTCCTCTGCATGACTGTCATTGCCACGATAACTAGATGAAACCCACTAGCATGTGTAGGAGTTGATTGAGCCATGTGATTGTGTTGTTCCTACCTTGCTATGCCTGCTATGCTTAGAGTCGTGTCGGTGCGGTTCATCGGGGTGATGGCTAGAGTGAAATGATCGAGTCGATGCGAGTAAGGTGTTGAACACGATTTGGTAAAGGTATCGATGAAAGGCCATGTAGGAGTACATGGTGGGTTGTTTCATTGAGGCCGTCCTTAAGCCTTGAGATCTGTATGTGTGATTTAAGATTCAGCTACTACCATACATTGGGCCTGAAATATGACCCGCTCGACTTCTTATTCACACTAGTCCTCTGTCCGGGAGTTGCAAGTAGTTTACGGTGTTTGTAGCCTCTTGGAGGCCGTGGACAATGGCTGACCGTAGGGGTGGGCTGTGATCACGGTAGGTGCGTGGCGGGTGTACGGATGCCGTTTGGTATCTCGGGAACCTTGTTCACATCGTTTGGGGCTGTGAGCGAGACTTCGGCCGGAACTCCTCATAGATGGAACCCAAATAGGCGATAAACCTGGACTAGGGACTCGAGTGTCTAGGTAGGTCGTGGTCTACACCCACGTTGGCTTTCGCTTGAAGTCTGCCGAGCACATGTCGTGTGCAGACGCTAAGTGGTGGAAACATGTATGAAGAAGTACACCCCTGCAGGGTTAACATCATCTATTCGAATAGCCGCGTCCGCGGTAAAGGACTACTTGGTTGCCTATACAGCTCATAGACAAGTAAATGGACACTACTAAAAGCCTCAAGATAAGCGTGAGTGCCGAGGATGGCTTCTCCGTAGGAAGACGGGGTTGGATCCTCGGTGGTGTATTGAAGTGATGAGTAGTGGACTCGAGTGCGCAAAACTATTTCAAGTTGGTGTCTCGTAGGATAGCTTAGCCATGAGTCAAAGTTGGCTTGCTGCAATAACCCCACCAACCCTTCTTGATAAAATGCATGTATGTAGGGTCGATGTAAGTCTTCTTTGAGTACCTTTGTACTCATGTTGCTTTAATTTACATTTTTGGAAGATGCCACAAACCCTCCCGACGGGTTCTTTGTAGACGTTGACATCGACGAGTAGGCTAAGGCCCAGGTGGTGATCCTGTGCAAGAGAAGGACCATGTAGTATAGCTAGGCTTACCCTAGCCTCTTTTATTTTACTAGTTATGCGTACTCGGACAAGACACTTCATTGTTGGCTTGTATGCTTGTATGACTTGTATGTGGGTCGTGTGACCCGTACTTGTGTGTATGTTATGAATGGCTCTCTGAGCCTTTAAATAAAATACTTGTGCCGTAGAGTCATGTTGTGATGCCTTGTTGTATTTGCACATATCGAGCATATTGTGTGTATGATTGAAATGCTTGGTATGTGTGGGATCGACTATCTAGTTGTTTATCTTTAGTAGCCTCTCTTCGGAAATGTCTCCTAGTGTCTCCTTTGAGCCATGGTAGCTTACTCTTGCTCCGGAACACTTAGGCTGGCGGCATGTGTCCTTCTTCGTTCTGTATACGTCCTTCGGGAAATGTCACGCATTGAGTACGGAGTCCTGTTAGCCCGCCACTGCCGGTTTACGGAGTCTGCTAGCCCAGTGCTACAGCCGGAACTTACTTGCTTTGTTGGCCAAACACGTTCGATCTTTGGGTCATGGATGCTGTCCTGTAAGTCATGCCACTTTGGGTTCACGACTAGTCATGTCAGCCGGGCTCCTTTTCATATGGATGCTAGCGACACTATCATATCGTGTGCCAAAAGCATAAGCGGTCCCGGGCCAAGTAAGGCGACACCCGTTGGGATACCGTGCGTGAGGCCGCAAAGTGATATGATGTGTTACAGGCTAGATCGATGTGACATTGAGTCGGGGTCCTGACACCAGATGGGACTTTCCTTGGCGTGGAGGGCAAGCTTGGCAATACGGATATGTAGATCTCCTACCATTGTAACCGACTCTGTGTAACCCTAGCCTCCTCTGGTGTCTATATAAACCGGAGGGCTTTAGTCCGTAGGACACAACATACATTACAACAATCATACCATAGGCTAGCTTTAGGGTTTAGCCTCCTTGATCTCGTGGTAGATCCACTCTTGTACTACCCATATTATCAATATTAATCAAGCAGGACGTAGGGTTTTACCTCCATCGAGAGGGCCCGAACCTGGGTAAAACATCGTGTACCTCGTCTCCTATTACCATCCGCCTAGACGCACAGTTCGGGACCCCCTACCCGAGATCCGCCGGTTTTGACACCGACAATTGTTGTTCGTCCTACGGACTAAAACCCTCCGGTTTATATAGACACCGGAGAGGGCTAGGGTTACACAGAGTCGGTTATAATGGTAGGAGATCTACATATCTGTATCGCCAAGCTTGCCTTCCACGCCAAGGAAAGTCCCATCCGGACACGGGACGAAGTCTTCAATCTTGTATCTTCATAGTCTTGGAGTCCGACCAAAGATGATAGTTCGGCTATCCGGACACCCCCTAGTCCAGGACTCCCTCAGTAGCCCCCGAACGAGGATTCAATGATGATGAATCCGGCATATTGATTGTCTTCGGCATTGCAAAACGGGTTCTTCTCCAAATCCTATGTTGAATAGTGTCCGGCTTCTTGTAAATGCTGCGCTCCTTGGCTTCTACTCCCAATAATGGCCATCTTCCACATGTCAAACGAATGCAAAAAGCCAGGGTATTTTTACACTTACCCCCCTAGCTGCGCAAATGATCCGCCTATAAAAGGAGACAAGGATCTTGATCAGAATCACACCATACTCCCTCCGCGACAACTCACCGGAGCGCCTTTGACAAGAAGCCATTCCATCATGGACAGTCGATGCGGTTCCTCCTCTCGCGCTCCCAGCCCTCAGCCAAGAGATTGGGGAGATGCTCAGTCCCGCATAGTGAGTTAGTGACGCTCCAAGCCAAGGGATATCTTCCCCCAGCCTTTATGGTTCCGGTTCGAGCCGGACTCACCACCTACAAGGGCGGAAGCAGCAGAGAGCGTCCCCAATCCCTCAAAGGAGGCGGGTATGCTTTGTCTCTTATCTAATAAGAGGACTCGGATTTCAATACATCCATTTCTCCGGGGCTCACGGAGTTCTCTGACCTCAGTGCACCACCTTATACTGCCTCCATTACGCACATCGCGGGCCCGTGGACCTTTGCGAGCTGTTCTGGGCGTCGAGGCTCATTTTGCGTTGTGGAAGAGATTATTCTGCCTCGTACCCGTTCTCATGATGGGTCAATATATCAAGTGGGCGGAGCCAAGCTATGGCGCATCGCCGGGACCGGATATCTATCCGGAACCCCGAAGGCGTCCAAGACTGGCCTTCGGAATGGTTCTATATAGAAGACGCCCCGCTACCGGATCCAGTTCGGATCGGCCTCCGGAGTTGATGCGCTCCCTTGAAGAAAGCGCCTAAGTTGGCATCCGGAGCTCTCAGCGGAGAATAGCGGGGCGTCCTTTACCTGATGGGCCGAATAAGATTATTGGCTCATTCCGGATTGACCATGATCGGAGTCATGGCCACATGCATCATGCGGGGGGGTGCAGCCACTCCAGTATAGGGGCCACCCCATGTGGTATTTCAACGGGGAGGATGATGCCACCCGCCATGGCCGTAAGGGGCCGGGATCGGTCGCCGATCTCGTGTAGATCTTGTCCGGCCTGTACAAAGGGGAAAAGGAGGACTTCCTCCGTGCCAGTCCATTGAATGGATTTTCCATGAACAACCCTCGAAGCTGGGTAAGCAGACACTTGTCTATCCGATCCATATTCCCAAAGTTAAGTGTCTCATTTTGTGATTTCGACGTAGGAACTACGCAGGGCCGTAGAGGATATACACAGCCCGACTCCACAACCCGAGGATCGAATCAAGAAGAAAATGCAGCGATTAGTGTACAACCTCTTTGGTGGCGCTGATTAGGCCGCAGCTTCATCCGAGGAAACGGTGATGATGATGCTCTTCCAGTGGTGCAGGTGAAGACGGTGGTGTGGGAATGGAGGTGGCGCGAAAGACGAGGGGAACGTCGAGGCAGCTCCTTGGAGGTGGAGGACGGGGTGGCTGAACCGGCGGGACAATGAGATCGACGACGGATCCTCATCCGGTATGATGGATGAGGGACGTCGAGGTGTTGCTGTGGACGACGTCGTCGGGGAAGAGGCTCTGGCTGGGTGGCGGACGGAGTAGGGTGTGGGGTTTCATCGCGGGTTTTCGCGGCCTCGGTTTATGAATGGGTGGACGGATGGGATGGCAGTGGGGAACCATGGCTTAGAGAAGCTCTTGTCCAAAATGTGGGGTAAGTTATGAAAGTACCCCCCACCGATTTGAGGCGGTTCTTTCGGTTCAGGGGTACCACGGGCATTTCACGTGTCGGGATTTTACAGGAGGTGGGAGTTTTCGCGCGCGTTTTAATTTCAGAATAGCAAGGCGCGGGTTGAGATGGAGGAGTTGCCGAACTGTGAGACAAAGATATATCTTAAATATTTCGGGCTAACAAGGTGCGGGTTGAAATTTCCGGAAAAGCCTAATGTGTACTGTACCAAATCAATGCGCACTACAAATGTCATTCAAAACTTTGAATTCATGTTATGTTCAAATAAAATATTTCGCTACGTGTATAATGCATGCAGCCTACTACTCAAATGAACGTTTTAGTGCATTCCAAACGTATATACTACCGCTTCAATATGAACTAAATTTGAATAAGATCTCTGATAATGATTGTTGTGAAGTCAAAGCATTTGAATTCGTTTCTCTGTTTTAATAAGATCTACAATCATCATTATTGTCAAGTTAAACCATCGTTTGTGTATTATCTTCACAGCACACCACATGATTAGTCTCGACTTACATATGAACTATGTGTACTATATGAACTCGAACTAGATTTTTTGAATCCACTTTATTTTGATTTCAAATCACATTACATTTCTAGCTCTAGCTAGATCTTCATAATCTAAACCATGTCTCATATGTATAATGTGTTTATCACATTATGTATTTTGCCCTGCCCCCTACGCCTACAAGTATTTAGATGTGAGTTGCAAACACCACACATTACCACAAATTCAAATAAAATGTGAGAATGTTCGATATATAGTATTGTTTAGATTTCTTGATATTTAGTTGTAAGCTACAAACGCCGCACACTATCACAAATTCAAATAAAATGTGAGATTGTTTGATGTATAGTATGGTTTAGATTGTTCGGCATTTAGCTGTGAGTTGCAAACGCCATGCATTATCACATTATGGTATAACATGTGCACAACACGTGTATCACCGCTATATTCTTGCATGCAATGTTTAAAACACTATGATCTCCTATTCAAATCTATGAATCCGCTTTCATATCATATTATGATCTTTGTTAGTCTCTTACACCCACACAATCCTATAACCTTTGTAGCTACCACTAACTTTCTCTCGTGCATGCACACGCCCTCCTCGCCCTCCCCCTCCCTCGGCATTCTATCCACCGGGCACATTCATTTTTTTCTTTAGGTCGTTCTCCCAGAGTCTCCACAAGTCCTTTCCGACACACACCGATCGATAAACCTCTCCAGCGATGCCTGCCTACAGCATACACACATAGCTTCAATCTCCTAATTTATGTGTCCTTGCCTCGTGTCTCTCATACGGTCAGACACACGTGTAAACTCTCGCCCCTCTTTTCATTGATCTCACAACCGCACACTCCTCCCCCTATCTAGCTAGTAGTTGGGCCTCTCGCACCACCTCCTAGCTCTATTCTCTCTGTCTATCCGTCTCGCTGGGCCTTATTTGCCTCTAACAAATGGATGTACACCGACCGATCTCTCGCTATACATATAGCCAGCTAGGTCCTTATAACTCGTTTTTACCCACACGTCGATTGATCTACCTCATTAGTTGTGTCTCTCCCTTCCTCCGACAAACAACAATTGATCTACCGATCTAGTTAGGTTTGCTTACCAAACACATGGTTCCCCTTCATCATCCATGGATGCGTCCCGACAGATCTATCACGCACAGGCACACACAGAAACACATCTCCACTCTTATTGATAACATTGCAGTTGCACCCTCAGTTTGTCTAGTAGGCCTCTCCCAACATCCCCGAGAAGCAACTCCATCACCCATCCAGCACTCTATCCCTCTCCCTCCCTCTCCCTCCTTCTCTCTCTCCTCTCTCTCTCTGTACCATCATATTTCCCGTCCTTCAGTTATGTATGGATGCCGACCGATCTCCCTCAAGACATAGCTGGGTCTCTCCTTCTCAACACATATCTGAGTCGTTCTACCTCTATAGTTAGGCCTCTGCCTACCCCTCCCCCCCCCCCCCCCCCACACACACACCGATACATCAAGCGCTCTAGTCATGTCTCCTGCCACACACAAACTTGACATGTGCCCTCTAACGTTCCAGTAGGCGATCGCCCTATATCTTTGACTTGCAGACACACAATTTGATGGCTCTCTTCATCGATCTCGCACCCACCCACTTGATCCTCTCTTCGACTCTATCGATAGCTATGACCCCTCCCTCTCTTCTTGTGGATTGCCCGACCCTCTATGTATGATATGGATAGGCCTCCATTTCACACACATTGCATGCAAAATTTTGTTTGAGATGTCATCGACACATATTCCCACAAATAATTCACGAAATCAACCCTCCACCCCACCCCCACCCCCACCACAAAACAAAAAACACTCACGAACGTGGTTTGTATCTATCACACACACCCACGTAGGTGGGGGACATGCACGAAGAGAAGAGGTGCATGCACGGTGCGCGTACTCCCGTCTCTTTCCCAACCACACCCGCGCGGGTACATGGTGGAGCTAATTTCTGTACGAAAAAGGCAGCCCACGTGGTAAGTTGGCACATGTACTGGTTGTCCACTTGGTGGAGGGAGGATCGTCTACCACCGGTGAACAAACAAATTGCGACTTGATGCGTTATGTTAAATTAAAAAAAGAGGCAAACCATGTGGGGCCTACCTTAGAGGCAAGGCTCTATACACTGTAGTACTTTTGATGTGTCCCGTCAACTCGCAGAACGAGGAGAAGCTTGCTTAGTACGCCGTCTCCCCCACCAACGGGTGCGGTGGCTCGCAGTATGAGGTGAAGCTTGCTCGCCTTATGCCCGCTCCCTCGCCCATCTTGCGGTGGCTCGCAGGACGAGGAGAAAATTTACTACTCCTCCATTTACTCCTCGTCCCTACTACCTTGGTTATAGAGATTATACCATATTGTTTGGAATATATATGTCCTTTAGTAGATTTCAATATGAACTACTAGTACATACTCCAAACAACGATGTATATAGGCGTATTTTAGAGTGTACATTCACTCATTTTGCTCCGTATGTAGTAGCACTCTCCCTCGCCCTCGACCCTCGCATACGTGGTGGGCGTGCAGCAATTCATTTGGTCTCATATAGCGAGCGATATATCTCTGCACTACCATTATTGCTCGACTTCCCGAAGAGGCAAAGAGCCAATCGCAATGTTAATATTTTGGAGATGCCAAGCGCAAGGTTATAGGAGAAGCAGTAGTAGGTGCCGCGTCACTTATAAATAATTTTTTTCTTGATGGCACGACGCAATATGATAGGTTCATATGGAGAGAAAAGGAAACCGCTCCACTATATACATAGTCGGGACGGGCCAGCCTACACGGTTGCTTCTTTGGGGTTGCTCTCTTCACACTCTCTCGCACAAAGCATTGTGGCCACATCTCTAACATCCCGGCGGATCACGTTCGCTTGGGGAAGGGGTGGATGCTTAGTGTAGATGCGGTGGCCGTCACCGACGGTGAAAACCCACTATCAGCACGTCCCGATCAGGGGTCCCCGCCGTTCTCTCTCACAAAGCTGGTGCGGTTGCCTTCGTCCCTTGATCACTGCCGCGACATGGGTAGTTGCCGCCTCCCGCCGCCCTCCTCAAGGTTGAGCTACGTCCCTCAGGTACAACTCCCTTTACAGCCGGCTTGCACCACTGCTCCAGCTGCCCACATCACTCCCTGTGGATATTTCTCTACTTCTTTGCCCTTTACCGATACCTCTCTGGCTTCTCGTACTATATTTGTGATGAGTTTATGTCTCATCAACTAGTCCCGATAATCTTATTCTAATCACACTTCTTCAATTTCTTTGCCACGGGGATGCTCATCTCGATCTTGGTGGCTAGCAAAATGATCCGATGGTCAAAAGGTTGCAAACATCATTTACTAGGAAGCTCGAGCGTTGCCGACAAATTGAAGCCTGGTCAGGGTTCACGGTTCAAGGGCTAGGGACTGCATGGATCATTTTTTTCTTTAGCTGCCTCTGTTCCAAAATAAGTGTCAACTTTAGTAGTAGTACAACTTTGTACTAAAGTTTGCACAAAGTTGAGACACTTATGTTGGAACAGAGGGAGTACATATTTGCTATGATCTGTCAATCATTGAGATGCAATAGCATGCATGTTAGTCTCCTTTGTATTTGATGAAATGTTGCAATGGGCAACCTTGGATGCAAGATACATGTAACAGGAGCTGGAAGCTTCATAGCATTGTACAAATTTATCTCGTTGATAAATTACAATATGTACTAGTACTTTACTAGTACTTCCTCCGTTCCTAAATATAAGTCTTTGTAGAGATTTCACCATGAACCACATGCGGATGTATATAGATGCATTTTAAGTGTAGATTCATTCATTTTGTTCCGTCTGTAGGTCACCTAGTGGAATCTCTACAAAGACTTATCTACTAGTAATAGCTAGCCCCCACTACTAGGAATTCTCTATCCTCTCCTTGAGCCACATCATCAAAATTGATGTAGCCGTTAGATGAAGTAAATCAGTCATAATAGGCGTCTAATCTAGATGTTGAGAGGCTCCGCACTAAGCCACATGCAAGCATGCAGAAATACCGTGGCACATGCATGTGAGTGGGTTTTAAATCACATCAACATGTTTGCATGCAAGCATGCACCGGTAGCATGCATGTAAGTGAGCTTTTAAGTCCCATTAACATGTCAAAAAGAAAAATATAATCCCATTATGCAGTAGGAGCTGGCTGATCTTTTTTCCTTACGTGGGATGATCTAAATGATGATGGGAGTTTATTTAGTTTGGCTACCACATTTGTCATGCAGTTATAGATTTTTTTAGTTCTATGAAAACGATAATTTTGCGCAGAGAGATATACCGCTGTTCCACGACAACGCGCGGGGACTCATCTAGTAATATTTAGGAACGGAGGGAGTACTATGTAAAGTGTTAGGTGTCGCACGGTGATAGTGTGAGGTGGGCCACATAATCACTGAGCCTGCGTGTTTTCTCTGCTCTTGCACTCCTCCGCTGTAAGGATGGAGAAAATTGTAATCTACTACCTCCTTTCGCCGAAAGCGTGGGACATCCAGCAGTCCTACCACCGCAGTAATAAAGACCAATGAGCCGTCAAATCACATAGACCCAGCGATAAGTTGGACGGACGAAGCAACCATCACTCTTGCGCCGGTGAGAGGTCGCGTCCACTCTGCCGGGCATGAATGCGGCACCGATTCTTTCGGCGGGCTGACCGTTTGAGGCGGGAAGCCTTGCGAGCGATGGAGGGGCTTTGGGTGGGCCAGGCTGGTCGAGGCGGGTGTGGCAGCTATGCATGTCCCTACCGAACACACCAGCGAGAGGATGCACCGACTCTCATGGCTAAAATCGTACACTACACACCATCTCTCTGAGGAGTAGGTCGATCTATCGCACTCTCTAACATCTGATCTTTATTAAACACACACACGCACACGCATGCACCTTGGTCCCGTTGCACCTTCTAACGTGACTTATTACACCTAGACGGAGGGAGTAGTAAGTATACGAGATATGGTGGCACACTGACTTAAGTCGAATACAAGTGGCCAAAATTTGTGTGCATGTTATAATAAGGACTCACTTAAAATAGTACGTGAGCGAACAGAGGGATCAATTGGACAGTGTTGTTTGTTTCACCCTCTGACTGGTGGGACCCAAAGTACTACGTGGAGCGAGGTAACGTGACTAGGGCTGCATTATTTCTGCACCACTGTGGATAGTCTTACCACCAAAGCCACATGACACAATTATGATTGAAATCGTAATGACTCCCACACACACAAAAAAACACGGCATGCCTGTCACACGAATGCAGGAATGTATAAAAGGTTATTTTCCTCTCGTTGAACATAACGGGAGGGTTGTGTAGCTGGTTAGCTTGTTCGCTCATCAAACTTGAGGTCTCGGGTTCGATAACTACACTTGAGCATAATTTTTGCCAGGAGGATTCTTTGACTGGTCAAAATGTTTTCTAGGGTTTGCACGCTTCACACTCTCTCTCCAGTATATATATACACGCTGGAGCCTCGGCGCTTGTAGTTGCTCTCTTCACACTCTCTCACCCTATCCCGCTGGAGCCTCAGTGCTTGTAGTTGCTCTCTTCACACTCTCTCACCCTCTCCAGATCTAAACAAGACTTCATTGGTCTCTCTCTCCCCTCGTTGCTGCTCAAAGAGCCGGCAGGATCCATCCGCCGGGAAGGGAAGGAGGCTTAACACTGTCGCCGTCGGCGAGGGAGGGAATCCACTCCCGACGCAGCTGTTCACTTTCCACCCAGCGGTGGAGCGGGAGGGCCTCCGACCCCTTCTTCTTCGCCGTCATCCCGTCGCCCACCGAACCACGCCCCAAGAACCTTAAGGTATATTTTACTTACTCCACATGCATTGCTCTAGTTGCATGTATACCATGAATCTAGGACGTGGTTCAAAGAGGAAAGGAGTGGGGGAAAGTAGTGGGAAAAGTTGTATATAGCATGAATCTAGGACGTGGTTCAAAGAGGAAATGAAGGGGGAAAGTTGTATAGCATGAATCTAGGACATGGTTCAAAGAGGAAAGGAATGGGGGAAAGTAGTGGGGAAAGTTGTATCACATAAATCTAGGACATGGTTCAAAGAGGAAAGGAAGGGGTGAAAGTACTATTTCAAAAAGGGAAGGAAGGGACAAGGCTGTAGAGTTTGAGCAGGACTAGATTTGCTGCACTCACATAGGGAAAGGTGTCTAAAGATAACAAAACTGGACCAACATAAATATGCTCCTTGGCTGTTTGTTCTTTGTTGCAACAGACTGTGCATGACCACAGTACATCGGTAGATGCACATGGTCTTGGTCGGCCCACCGTCGTGCAACTCATTAGCTGTTGTTAATCTAAGACCTGTTTGGTTAAAACTCCTAGTCCCTACCTGCTTGGTTCGAGGACTAAACATGGACTAGAGGTTATTAAATGGCATGCTAAAAGACCATGTTACCCCTAGTAATGAACTAATAGAAACAAGGTGCGATGCGTGGCGAGGGCAACTATTGGAAAAAGTCCCAAAAGACTCCTCGGGGTCTTCTTTCTTTAGTCCCAAATGCACACTTTTAGTCCCTAAAAGTCCCTCCTGTTTGGTTTAGATGTGGTGACACGGAGTTTTTAGTCCCTACATCAAAATGTCCTGTAAACAAACACCCTCTAATAATGCCCTTTGGAAAATTGATGCAATGCCACAATTAAAAGCAAATTACATGTTTAACGAATTTTATTGTTAATATAATCTCTATGTTAATATTAATCAATGCCACCATTTGAGAAATGCTCTTGTCTTGCATTCTTTCCCATTTAGATAAGGTAGATGCTTCTTTTTGTTGGCTTACATGTCATCCACCGTTATTGACCACTAATTGTTTCCTTTGCACCTCTGTGTAAGCAGGGTTATCTACTTCACCTCGTTGCCATTGTGACCTTTTGTTGCACTTCAGAAAACACTTTTGTTTTAAGAGTGTTTTGTGCGTTCAACCAAAATGTCACACCGACAACGTGATTGCTTGATCTTAGTGGGCTGCACAAGAGGAGATCTTACTTCCTATTCGTTAAAGCGAATTTGGTTCAGATCTTCTTCTTGTGAGTTGTTTAATTCCGCATCATGAGAGGTCGGTTACAAGCCTTCTTTCACAAGATTCTGCGGTGTGCTTTCATATGTTGTGCTACTTATGCGATAATGTTGCTTGATTTTAGTGAGGCTGCACAAATGGAGACAAGACTTCCAATCAGTATGTGCACCGTAATATCCCATTGAGGTAAGATAAGGATATTTCTGGCTGCTGGCCTATATTTGGCCACTTTCATCGAAAAATTAAGTTTAGTACTATACTTGTGCTCCCTAATTGACATGCCAAATGTTACATTGAAGGCGAAGCTTATCATTATTGAACCAAGTGATGAAGGGAAGAACAAGCGGAAGAAAAACAAAATCAACTCCGGTTTGTAATGAAGCCTTTGGGCTGTGATGACACAAGTAATGATATAGTTTTGCATCTTAATTTATTGCTATGGCTGGAGCGAGCAATTGTTTTGCAACGATTTGATGCCATACGTAATTATCTCTACTTGTGCAAACAAGGATCTTCTTTGAAGATACCATATATTTTAGTGGGCGCATAAGAAGATGTTGGAAACATTAAACTAATCGAGGAGTATATAGTAAGCATGGCCACCCCAGTAGATAGCAGCAGATGGTTCCGGAGAAGTGCTTCATCTGTATGCTCTACACAATCGACCTCGACAAATGTTGGTACTCACCAACCGATTTCATCCATATGATTGAGCTTTGTCATCTCTATTGGTGTTGTGCTACTATTTAGATCTTGTCATGAAAAAGTGGTATTGTCATTGAGAAGTGCTTCATCGTGTTGTTTTAAATATTTCCTTTCCTTTTTTACGAGCAAACAGGGATACTAGCATTTAGTACTCCTCTTGTCTTTGCACAACAGGATCATCTTCCTCGAAGAAGAATATGGAGTACGTGAAGTGACTAGTTCGATTATGCGGGATGAAGAAGCCTGTCTATCTTCTCATCGAAGGAGCAGTTGAAGGATGGTTACATTACTCCCCACAAGACCGAACTAACTTCAGCTTTCGAAGGATGACAAATATCCATTTTTTCTTTGTGATGCACGAGTACAATGTTGTTCTAGGATTCTTTCGGTGAGTTCCATTTTTCAAAAGTGTGCTCTACATGGACCATGTATGTGCCCGTTAAGCTGTCAATTCATAGTACAGTTTGCTTTATACTAATCACTTTTTGTATTTGTGCAAACAGGGTGCTCGACTTGATTTCAACAGGAACCGCACAAAATGTTCATGAATACATCGAATCATTCATTTCCACCACAAGAAAGGAGGTGCCCATAAGTTCAAGGCGTTGCAACATATAAGGGCGAAATCATACAAGCTACGTGCGAATTTGGTTGATTTTGGTGGAGCCTGCGTTGTGTGTTTCCCCCGCCCAAGTTTCAAGTTTCGCAGTGAAATTTTCATTAGACGCGCGATTTCAGAATTTATTCCTCCAACCACATCCCCACCCATCAAATTTCCTCAGTATCTCCCCCCTCTCCCCCCACCCGCGCCTCCCCCTACAGGCAGCTCAAAGCACCATCGCCGCAACCACAACTTCAGCCACATCTACGTTCTGCTTGGATCCAGTTAGGTAACCCGTCGATCTCTATCACGGCCCCGGCCTGATTGCTTAAATGGCGCCTGTGAAACATCCTCATGCCTCCAAATCCCCACCGCCCCTACCTCTAGAGCATCGCCGTGCAAGCCCAACTACATATCACGTGGACGTCCAGGAGCTGATGGCGGTCCATGGCGCGATGGCCGCTATGCGTGTTGACCCGGAGGAACACCTCGCCTCCGCCGCCACCGACATGGTGCAGGCTCTGGCCCAAAAGAAGTGCCCTGGTGACTACCCCCCAGGACATAACAGGTACGATCTGACCAGCTAACACTGCAAAAGAAGACACATCCGTGACATTTTGGGCCGAACGACATTTTTTCTGTCATACTTATGACACTTCTATGACGATAATTGTGAAAAAACCCGGTATCATCATAGATGTGGTGGGCTCCTACTTCTATGACAAAAAATCGTGACAGAAAATGGGCTTTTCATCCTAGGCGGGTCGGAGACGCAGCTGCATGACATTCTTTGGGCCGTCCATGACGAAAACAATCATGGTAGAAGCGAGGGCGAGGAAAATATCGGGGTGTTCCCGGTTACGGTGGGTGGTCGGGGCCGAGCGATGCACGTAGGTTTGCGCGTCTCTCGTACACGCACGCGCGTGGGTCCGAGGCGTTGGGCTCTAACTGAATCCGAGCAAGGCGTTCGCCTACTGAACCCGAGCGATTGAACTGCAGGCTACGCGTTACTGAACCCGAGCGATCGATCGATGGCAGTTAACTAAAGCCGATCGAGCGATTCCTTTGCTACTGCTGCTAACTGAAGCCGATCGATGCTGCCTCAGGATGAACAATGAGCATCGTTGGGGGGTGGATAAATAGTTCCCGGTGGGGGGTTGGATGAACAGGACCCCGTGGTAGTAGAGGCCATTGCCGCTGGATGAACAGGACCCTGATTGAGCCGGTTGGGGGTGGATGAACAGGGGCCCGTGGAGGGCTGGATGAACAGGACCATGTGGAGGGCTGGTTGAACATTAGCCGGTGGAGGGCTGGATGAGCAGTAGCCCGTGGATGGGTGGTTGAACAGGAACTCATGGAGAGGGTTGGTTGAACAGCAGCCGGTGGAGGAGCGCGCGGTGGAGGCTGGATGAACAGGAGCCCGTGGATGAATAGTCGCAGGTGGAGGCAGGAGGAGGTTGATGGTGGATGAACAGTAGCCTGTGGAGGCTGGAGGAGGTCGACAGTGGAGATGAACAGTATCTCGTGGAGTCCCGTTTTGCGGTACGCCACACCCCTCCCGATGAACAGGACCCCCATTTCGATCGTAGTTCTCCAACACAAGTCCGTTTCCTCCATTTTGCAGTATGCCACACCCCTCCTGATCAGCATGACCCAGTTTCGATCGTAGGAGGTCCAACATAAGTCTGTTTCCTCCATTTTGCGGTACGGCAGACCCCTCCCGATGAACAGGATCTCGTTTCGACCGTGGTCAGTCGAACACAAGGTTGTTTCCTCCGTTCTGCGGTACGCCAGGCCTCGTTTCCATCGGCTGTTCCATCCAAGCCCTTCCGCTGAACACAAGGACGCATTCCGTTTCAACCCAGCCGGTTCGCTCCCCATGAACATGATGACGACGCAGTTTCTCCGTTCCGACCCAGCCATGTACACGAGCCCTGGCCATATGTATGCTTGAGTAGGCGTTCGAGACCCCGCCCGTATGTACATACGTGGTCGTATTTACTTTCTTGCACCCTGGCCGTTGTACGTACATGTATATGCTACGTGTGCGCCTCTACTACGACACGTGCGCGCCTCTACATCGACCAGTATGTACGTACACGTTCGCGACCAATATGACAACGCTACGTACGCTTCGACCAGGTGGGTCCCGACTGTCAGGCATTTCCTTGCGTGCGAAGATGTAGCTGGTGGGTCCCAGCAGTCAGGGGGCGAATCGTTTTTTTTCCGTAATATGGATGCACTTCCTTGCGTGCGAAGATGTAGCTGATGGGTCCCGGCGGTCGGTAAACGTTTTTTCGCGAAATCTGATGGCCCGTCCGGTGGGTCCCTATTTGTCGGTGGGGATAATTATTTCGCGCATAATAAGGAGCCAATTCCTTGCGGCTGTCATGGACCCAGCTGTCAGCCTTTCCACGTACATTACTCTTCTGATGGAAGTCGTTCCTTGACCACGTTGACCACGCCGCGCCGAGAGCACCAGGGCAGTAGATGACGACGAGGCCTAGGAAGGGGACGACACGGAGCCGGGGAAGGCACGACAGTGGATACCCATGTGGAAAGGAGTACGAGGGTTCACTAGTTCGGCTGCAGGGTGAGGTTGCCGTCGCCGCAGAATAACAGGGGGTGTGGGTGAGTAGAGGGATGGCCTGGCCAATGGTGGGAGTAGTAGGGGGCGGCGAGGCCTCCGCGACATCACAGCCAGCCACGGGAGGCAGGAACACGCGGCACGACCGGCGCTGGTTTGGGCGGCTGGAGCAAGAAGACCAGAGGTTGAAGAAGCACTACGTCCGTTGGATGGACATCATACGGTCGAGCTAGAACCGTTCATATTGACTAAGTTGACAAAGCCCTCCGTCCCCGTCAACTTAGTTGGCCCACAAGTCAGTCTCCCACTATGGTGGGTCCCAGCTAGCAGGGGGTATTCTTTTTTTGTGCATAATAAGGAGGCACTTCCTTGCATGCAAAGATATAGCTGGTGGGTCCGACCTATCAGCGGGGGGGACTTTTTTTTGCGAAATACAGAGGCCCTTCCAGTGGGTCCCAGCTATCAGGTGGAGGAATCATTATTTTGCGCGTAATTGATACGTCCATTTTGCATCATGCTTTTATATCGATATTTATTGCATTATGGATTGTTACTACACGTTATGTCACAATACTTATGGCTATTCTCTCTTATTTTACAAGGTTTAACATGAAGAGGAGAATGGCATCTGGGATTACAATGGAAAAGGAGCAAATATTGAAACCTATTACGCACGGCTCAAAAGTCTGAAACTCCACGAAAGTCATTTTTGGAATTAATAAGAATTATTGAGCAAAAGAAGTACTAGAGGGGGCCCACACCCTGGCCACGAGGGTGGGGGCGCGCCCACCCTTACAGGGCGTGCCACCCTGCCTCGTGGGCCCCCTGGTGGCCCTACGGTGCCCATCTTCTGCTATATGAAGTCTTTTACCCTGAAAAACAATCATAAGCAAGCTTACAGGAAGAAACTTCGCCGCCACGAGGCGAAACCTTGGCGGAACCAATCTAGGGCTCCGACGGAGCTGTTTTGCGGGGGAAACTTCCCTCCGGGAGGGAAAAATCATCACCATCATCATCACCAACGATCCTCTCATCGGGAGGGGGTCAATCTCCATCAACATCTTCACCAGCAGCATCTCCTCTCAAACCCTAATTCATCTCTTGTATCCAATCTTTGTACCAAAACCTCAGATTGGTACCTGTGGGTTGCTAGTAGTGTTGATTACTCCTTGTAGTTGATTGATGTCTACTACACAACCTTCTTCTTGTAGACGTTGTTGGGCCTGCAAGTGCACAGGTTTGTAGGACAGTAGCAAATTTCCCTCAAGTGGATGACCTAAGGTTTATCAATCCGTAGGAGGCGTAGGATGAAGATGGTCTCTCTCAAACAACCCTGCAACAAAATAACAAAGAGTCTCTTGTGTCCCCAACACACCCAATAAAATGGAAAATTGTATAGGTGCACTAGTTCGGTGAAGAGATGGTGATACAAGTGCAAAATAGATAGTAGATATAGGTTTTTGTAATCTGAAATAATAAAAACAGCAAGGTAACTAATGATAAAAGTGAGCGTAAACGGTATTGCAATGATAGGAAACAAGGCCTAGGGTTCATACTTTCACTAGTGCAAGTTCTCTCAACAATAATAACATAGATAGATCATATAACAAGCCCTCAACATGCAACAAAGAGTCACTCCAAAGCCACTAATAGCGGAGAACAAATGTAGAGATTATGGTAGGGTACGAAACCACCTCAAAGTTATTCTTTCGGATCAATCTGTAAAAGAGTTCATACTAGAATAACACCTTAAGACACAAATCAACCAAAACCCTAATGTCACCTAGATACTCCATTGTCACCTCAAGTATCCGTGGGCATGATTATACGATATGCATCACACAATCTCAGATTCATCCAACCAACATAAAAGTACTTCAAAGAGTGCCCCAAAGTTTATATCGGAGAGTCAAGAACGTGTGCCAACCCCTATGCATAGGTTGCCAATGTCACAAAACCCGCAAGTTGATCACCAAAACATACATCAAGTGGCACATGATATCCCATTGTCACCACAGATAATCACGGCAAGACATACATCAAGTGTTCTCATAAAGACTCAATCCGATAAGATAACTTCAAAGGGGAAACTCAATTCATCACAAGAGAGTAGAGGGGGAGAAACATCATAAGATCCAACTACAATAGCAAAGCTCGGGATACATCAAGATCGTGCCATATAGGGAACATGAGAGAGAACATGAGAGAGAGAGATCAAACACTAGCTACTGGTACATACCCTCAGCCCCGAGGGTGAACTACTCCCTCCTCGTCATGGATAGCGCCGAGATGATGAAGATGGCCACGGTGATGGGTTCCCCTTCCGGGAGTCTTTGGAGCAGGCTCCCTAGAGGTTTTGGTGGCTCAGAGGCTTGCGGCGGAACTCCCGATCTATCTTCTATTCTAGAAGTTTTAGGGTACAAGAGTATATATGGGTGCAGGGGGTACGTCGGAGGAGATACGGAGGGGCCCATGAGGCAGGGGGGTGGGCGCACCCCCCCACCCTCGTGGGCAGCCCGTATATCCCCTGACGTGCACTCCAAGTTCCCTGGGTTGCTTTCCAACCAAAAATAACTTCTCCAGTTGATTTCGTTCCGTTTGACTCTGTCTGATATTCCTTTTCCTCGAAACACTGAAATAGGCATAAAACAGCAAATCTGGGCTGGGCCTCCGGTTAATAGTTAGTCCCAAAAATAATATAAAAGTGGATAATAAAGCCCAATATTGCCTAAAACAGTAGATAAAGTAGCATGGAGCAATCAAAAATTATAGATACGTTGGAGACGTATCATTGATGCTAGTTGGTTTATTTGGTGGAAGATCATATGTTCAGATCCTTAATGCATATTAAAACCCCTTTGATTATGAACATGAATATGCTTTGTGAGTAGTTACATTTGTTCCTGAGGACATGGGTGAAGTCTTGCTATTAGTAGTCATGTGAATTTGGTATCTGTTCGATATTTTGATGAGATGTATGTTGTCTCTCCTCTAGTGGTGTTATCTGAACGTCAACTACATGACACTTCACCTTTATTTGGGCCTAAAGGAAGGCATTGGGAAGTAATAAGTAGATGATGGGTTGCTAGAGTGACAGAAGCTTAAACCCTAGTTTATGCGTTGCTTCGTAAGGGGCTGATTTGGATCCACTTGTTTCGTGCTATGGTTAGGTTTGCCTTAATACTTCTTTTGTTGTTGCAGATGCTTACAATAGGGGTTAATCATAAGTGGGATGCTTGTCCGAGAAAGGGCAGTACCCAAGCACCGGTCCACCCACATATCAAATTATTAAAGTAACGAACACGAATCATATGAGCGTGATGAAAACTAGCTTGACGATAATTCCCATGTGTCCTCGGGAGCGCTTTTCTCATTATAAGAATTTGTCCAGGCTTGTCCTTTGCTACAAAAAGGATTGGGCCACCTTTCTGCACCTTATTTACTTTTATTGCTTGTTACCCGTTACAAATTATCTTATCACAAAACTATCTGTTACCTACAATTTCAGTGCTTGCAGAGAATACCTTACTGAAAACCGATTGTCATTTCCTTCTGCTCCTTGTTGGGTTAGACACTCTTACTTATCGAAAGGACTACGATAGATCCCCTACACTTGTGGGTCATCAAGACTCTTTTCTGGCACCGTTGCCGGGGAGTGAAGCGCCTTTGGTGAGTGGAACTTGGTAAGGAAACATTTATATAGTGTGCTGAAATTTACTGTCACTTGTTACTATGGAAACTAGTCCTTTGAGGGGCTTGTTCGGGGTATCTTCACCCCGACCAGTAGAGAAAGAGTTGCTCCTCAACCTACTAAACCTACTAAAAATGTTTACTTTGAAATTCCTTCGGGTATGATAGAGAAACTGCTAGCTAATCCCTTTGCAGGAGATGGGACATTTGTAGGTATGCCCGGTGATGTTGTTAAGAAGATGGTCTTCCCTTTATCTTTGAAGGGAGATGCATTGACATGGTATAGGCTATGTGATGATACGGGATCTTGGGACTTTAAACGATTGAAATTGGAATTTCACAAGAAGTTCTATCCTATGCATCGTGTTCATCGTGATCGCAATTATATATATAATTTTTGGCCTCGCGAAGGATAAAGCATCGCTCAAGCTTGGGGGAGGCTTAAGTCAATGTTATATTCATGCCCCAATCATGAGCTCTCAAGATAAATGATTATTCAAAATTTTATGCTCGGCTTCCTCTCAATGATTGCACCATGCTCGATACTTCTTGTGCTGGCTCTTATATGATGAAGACTATTGAACTCAAGTGGGATTTATTGGAAAGAATTAAATGAAACTCTAAAGATTGGGATTCCGACGATGGTAAGGAGTCAGGTATGACACTTAAGTTCGATTGTGTTAAATCTTTTATGGATACCGATGCTTTTCGTGGATTTAGCACTAAATATGGACTTGACTCTGAGATAGTAGCTTCCTTCGGTGAATTAGTTGCTACTCATGTTGATCTCCCTAAGGAGAATTGGTTTAAATATAATCTTCCCACTGAAGTAAAAGTAGTTGCACCTGTTACAGTTGAAGAAAAGACTATCACTTATAATGATCCTATTGTTCCTACTACTTATGTTGAGAAACCACCTTTCCCTGTTAGGATAAAGGATCACGCTAAAACTTCAACTGTGGTTCGTAAGAGTAATACTAGAACATATACACCTCCTGAGCAAATTAGTTGAACCTAGTATTGCTATGGTTAAAGATCTCTTAGCTAATAATATTGATGGGCATGTTATTTATTTCTTTGATGAGGCTGCTAACATTGCTAGACCCGATGCTAAGATACATAGACCTATTGTAGGCATGTCTGTTATTTCTGTTAAAATAGGAGATCATTGTTATCATGGCTTATATGATATGGGTGCTAGTGCTAGTGCAATACCTTTTTCCTTATATTAAGAAATATGCATGATATTGCACCTGCTGAGTTAGAAGATATGGATGTTACAGTTAAGCTTGCCAATAGAGATACTATTTCACCATTGGGATTGTCAGCGATGTTGAAGTCTTGTGTGGGAAAGTTAAATATCCTGCAGATTTTCTTGTTCTTGGTTCCCCACAAGATAGCTTTTGTCCCATTATATTTGGTAGACCCTTCTTGAATACTGTCAATGCTAGAATTGATTTCGAAAACAATGTTCTTACGATTGGCTTGGGGGATATGAAATATGAGTTTAATTTTGCTAAATTTCATAGACAACCCCATGATAAAGAATTGCCTAGTAAGGATGAAATTATTGGTCTTGCTTCTGTTGTCGTGCCTCCTACTGATCCGTTAGAACAATATTTGCTAGACCATGAAAATGATATGTTTATGAATGAAAGAAGGGAAATAGATGAAGTATTCTTTAAATAGGGTCCTATTTTGAAACCCAACTTGCCTGTTGAAATCCTAGGGGATCCCCCTCCACCCAAGGGTGATCCCGTGTTTGAGCTTAAACCTTTACCTGATACTCTTAAATATGCTTATCTTGATGAAAAGGAGATATATACTAATATTATTAGTGCTAACCTTTTAGAGCAGGAAGAGGAAAGATTATTGAAAACTCTGAAGAAGCACCGTGCTGCTATTGGATATACTCTTGATGATCTTAAGGGCATTAGTCCCACTCTATGCCAACACATAATAAATTTGGAAGAAGATGCCAAACCAGTTAGTTATCATCAATGGCGTTTAAATACTAAGATGAAGGAAGTGGTAAGAAAGGAAATACTAAAGCTCCTCGAGGCAGGTATAATTTATCCCATTGCTGATAGTCAGTGGGTAAGTCTTGTCCATTGTGTCCCTAAGAAGGGAGGTATTACTGTAGTTCCTAATGATAAAGATGAATTGATCCCGCAAAGAATTATTACAGGTTATAGGATGGTAATTGATTTCCGTAAAGTAAATAAAGCTACTAAGAAAGATAATTACCCTTTACCTTTTGTTGATCAAATGCTAGAAATACTATCCAAACATACACATTTCTGCTTTCTAGATGGTTATTCTGGTTTCTCTCAAATACCTGTGTTAGCGGACGATCAAGCAAAGACTACTTTTACTTGCCCTTTCGGTACTTTTGCTTATAGACGTATGCCTTTTGGTTTATGTAATGCACCTTCTACCTTTAAAAGATGCATGATGGCTATATTCTCTGACTTTTGCGAATAGATTTGTGAGGTATTCATGGATGATTTTTCCGTTTATGGATCCTCCTTTGATGACTACTTGAGCAACCTTGAACAAGTTTTGCAGAGATGCGAAGATACTAGTCTTGTTTTGAATTGGGAGAAGTGCCACTTTATGGTTAATGAAGGCATTGTCTTGGGGCATAAAATTTCTGAAAGAGGTATTGAAGTTGATAAAGCTAAGGTTGATGCTACTGAAAAGATGTCGTGTCCCAAGGACATTAAAGGTATAAGAAGTTTCCTTGGTCAAGCCGGTTTTTATAGGAGGTTCATTAAGGACTTTTCTAAAATATCTAGGCCTCTGACTAATTTATTGCAAAACGATATTCCTTTTGTCTTCAATGATGATTGTGTAGAAGCATTTGAAATACTTAAGAAAGCTTTGATCACTGCACCTATTGTTCAGCCACCTGATTGGAATTTACCCTTTCAAATTCTGTGTGATGCTAGCGATTACGCTGTAGGTGTTGTTCTAGGGCAAAGAGTTGATAAGAAACTAAATGTTACTCAATATGCTAGTAAAACTCTAGACACTGCCCACAGAAATTATGCTACCACTGAAAAAGAATTCTTGGCAGTTGTATTTTCATGTGATAAGTTCAGACCTTATATTGTTGATTCTAAAGTAACTATTCACACTGATCATGCTGCTATTAAATATCTTATGGAAAAGAAAGATGCTAAGCCTAGACTTATTAGATGGGTTCTCTTGCTACAAGAATTTGATTTGCATATTATTGATAGAAAGGGAGCCGAGAACCCCACTGTAGACAACTTGTCTAGGTTAGATAATGTTCTTGATAACCCACTACCTATTGATGATAACTTTCCTGATGAACAATTAGCTGTCATAAATGCT
Source organism: Aegilops speltoides (assembly GCA_021437245.1). Classification (NCBI taxonomy): domain Eukaryota; kingdom Viridiplantae; phylum Streptophyta; class Magnoliopsida; order Poales; family Poaceae; genus Aegilops; species Aegilops speltoides. The sequence goes on from CM038143.1 coordinate 401,483,895, forward strand.
TCTCGTACTGCTCCATGGTATGCTGATTATGCTAATTATATTGTTGCTAAGTTTATACTACCTAGTTTCACATACCAGCAAAAGAAAATTTTCTTTTATGATTTAAGACATTACTTCTGGGATGACCCATGCGTTTATAAAGGAGTAGATGGTGTTATTAGATGTTGTGTACCTGAGCATGAACAGGAACGGATCCGAGGCATATGGAGGACACCACGCTGGAGATAGAACTGCAGATAAGGTATTGCAATCCGGTTTTTATTGGCCTACTCTCTTCAAAGATGCCCTTAAGTTTGTCTTGTCTTGTGATGAATGTCAAAGAATTGGTAATATTAGTAGACGTCAAGAAATGCCTATATACTATTCTCTTGTTATTGAACCGTTTAATGTTTGGGGCTTTGATTATATGGGATCTTTTCCTGCCTCTAATGGATATACACATGTTTTAGTTGTTGTTGATTACGTTACTAAGTGGGTAGAAGCTATTCCAACTAGTAGTGCTGATCATAACACCTCTATTAAGATGCTTAAAGAAGTTATTTTTCCGAGGTTTGGGGTCCCTAGATATCTCATGACTGATGGTGGTTCACATTTTATTCATGGTGCTTTTCATAAAATGCTTGCTAAGTATGATTTTAATCATAGAATTGCATCTCCTTATCACCCACAGTCTAGTGGTCAAGTAGAATTGAGTAATAGAGAGCTCAAATTAATTCTGCAAAAGACTATTAATAGATCTAGACAGAATTGGTCCAAGAAACTTGATGATGCATTATGGGCCTATAGACTGCATATAAGAATCCTATGGGTATGTCTCCATATAAAATGGTTTATGGAAAAGCATGTCACTTACCTCTTGAACTAGAACATAAGGCATATTGGGCTATTAAAGAGCTCAACTATGATTTCAAACTTGCCGGTGAGAAGAGGTTATTTGACATTAGCTCACTTGATGAATGGAAAACCCAAGCCTATGAGAATGCCAAGCTGTTTAAAGAAAAAGTTAAAAGATGGCATGACAAAAGGATACGAAAGTGTGAGGTTAACGTAGGTGATTATGTGTTGCTTTTCAACTCTCGTTTAAGATTTTTTGCAGGAAAACTTCTCTCTAAATGGGAAGGTCCTTACGTTATCGAGGAGGTCTATCGTTCCAATGCCATAAAAATCAACAACTTTGAAGGCACAAATCCGAAGGTGGTGAACGGTCAAAGAATCAAACATTATATCTCAGGTAATCCTATAAATGTTGAAACTAATATTATTGAAACCGTAACCCTGGAGGAATACATAAGAGACACTTTCCAGAATGTTTCAGACTCCGAAAAGGAATAGGTATGTGGTACGGTAAGTAAACCGACTCCAAAACAGTTCTAATAGAAAATTTCTCCATTTTGGAATATTTAAGAAAATAGGCAAAATAAGAAGTAGTCCGGGAAGGACACGAGGCGTCCACGAGGGTGGAGGGTGCGCCCTACCTTACTGGGCGCGCCCCCCTACCTCGTGGGCACCTCGTGTGCTCTCCGGACTCCGTTTTCTTGCACGATACTTCTTTTGTCGGTAAAAATTCATTATATAATCTCCCAAAGGTTTTGACCACCGTATCACGCAAATATCCTCTGTCTTTGTTTTGAGCTGTTTTTCTGACAGATCTAGAGCACCATGACGTCTCCAAGCGCTCCCAAGGACAAGTTTTTCAAGAGGATCATCAACCCCTACCTCGTGGAGGTGCTGCATCACCCTCAAACCATTGAGATGCGTGAGGGGGTGATGCACATCCGCGATGTGGATGGACCAAGGAGTACCGTAAGCATGGAGACAAAGCTCGAATTGATGGAACAACAAATTTTCAAGTGCCAAGGGATGGTGGAGCACAGACTTAACGCCAACCAAATGATGATCGTGGAATTCACCGACAACCACAAGCTAGACGCCAAGAACATTGGGGAGACCATCTTCAAGCTTCATGAGAAAATCGAACATTTCCAAGCCCAGATCTATGACCTGCAAAACCAAAACTGTGAGTATGAATATAGATTCAAGAGGATGAGTTTGGCTGCAGATTTGAGGATCCCGGAGACTCGATCATCCTTCTATGATGGTGAGCCTATGCCTTGGAAGACGGACAACAAGCCTACATCATCAACAACTCCTTCATCAGCACCTCCAAGGACATAATCACATGGGTATGGGCACTCCCCTTGGCAACTGCCAAGCTTGGGGGAGGTGCCCCAGTATCTTATCACCATCACACTCCTATCTTGACCGTTTTACTTAGTTCAATCCTTTTGGTAATATCTTGATCTAGTAGAATAAAGTTTTGGTATGAATTAGTTTTGAGTTTTGCTTCGTGATCCCTCTATGTAATTGAGTCCATGAGCTATATATAATAAAGATTAGTGTTGAGTCAAGGGCTTGCTATATTGCTATGATCTTAAGTGCATAAAAGAATAAAAATAAATAAAAGAGTTCATATTGATCTTATGGATAGTAATGACTTCACACATAAAGAGTATGAGGCATAAAAGTTGTTGAGAGTTGGCAAACATAGTTTTGCTCATCGTTGCAATTAATAGGAAGTAATAAAGAAAGAGAGGTTTTCACATATAAATATACTATCTTGGATATCTTTTATGATTGTGAGCACTCATTAAAGTATGACATGCTAAAGGGTTGACGTTGGACAAGGAAGACAACGTAATGGGTTATGTTTTCTCACATCTCAATTAATGTATATTGTCATGGATCTTTCAAACATGTTGAGCTTGGCTTTCCCCCTCATGCTAGCCAAATTCCTTGCACCAAGTAGAGATACTACTTGTGCTTCCAAATATCCTTAAACCCAGTTTTGCCATGAGAGTCCACCATACCTACCTATGGATTGAGTAAGATCCTTCAAGTAAGTTGTCATGTTGCAAGCAATAAAAATTGCTCTCTAAATATGTATGACTTATTAGTGCGGATAAAATAAGCTTTGTACGATCGTGTGATATGGAAGTAATAAAAGCAACGGACTGCATAATAAAGGTTCATATCACAAGTGGCAATATAAAGTGACATTCTTTTGCATTAAGATTTTGTGCATCCAACCCTAAAAGCACATGACAACCTCTGCTTCCCTCTGCAAAGGGCCTATCTTTTACTATATGTCTTTTACTTTATGCAAGAGTGAAGGTGATCTTCACCTTTCCCTTTTTCCTTTTATCCTTTGGCAAGCACCTCGTGTTGGGAAGATCCTGATATATATATATCCAATTGGATGTAAGTTAGCATGAACTATTATTGTTGACATTACCCTTGAGGTAAAACATTGGGAAGCAACACTATAAGCCCCTATCTTTCTCTGTGTCCGATTAAAATTTCAGAACCATAAGTATTGCGTGAGTGTTAGCAATTGTAGAAGACTATATGATAGTAGAGTATGTGGACTTGCTGAAAAGCTATATTATTGACTATTTCCGATGTTATGATAAATTGCAATTGCTTCAATGACTGAGATTATAGTTTGTTAGTTCTCAATGAAGTTTCTAATCATACTTGACATTTTGAATAGATTGTTACTTGAGCATCAGAAATCATATGACAAAATATATATATGTTGTTGTTATAAGAATGATCATGATGCCCTCATGTGCGTATTTTATTTTTACCGACACCTCTATCTCTAAACATGTGGACATATTTTTCAATATTGGCTTCCGCTTGAGGACAAGCGAGGTCTAAGCTTGGGGGAGTTGATACGTCCATTTTGCATCATGCTTTTATGTCGATATTTATTGCATTATGGGCTGTTATTACATGTTATTTCACAATACTTATGCCTATTCTCTCTTATTTTACAAGGTTTAACATGAAGAGGGAGAATGCCGGCAGCTGGGATTCTGGGCTGGAAAAGGAGCAAATATTGGAAACCTATTTTGCACAGCTCCATAAGTCCTGAAACTCCACGAAAGTCATTTTTGGAATTAATAAGAATTATTGAGCGAAAGAAGTACCAGAGGGTGCCCACACCTTGGCCACGAGGTGGGGGGCACGCCCACCCTTACAGGGCGCGCCCCCTGCCTCATGGGCCCCTTGGTGGCCCTCCGGTGCCCATCTTCTGCTATGTGAAGTCTTTTACCCACATAAGCAAGCTTACGGGACGAAACTCCGTCGCCACGAGGAGGAACCTTGTCGGAACCAATCTAGGGCTCCGGCGGAGCTGTTCTGTCGGGGAAACTTCCCTCCGGGAGGGGGAAATCATCACCATCGTCATCACCAACGATCCTCTCATCGGGAGGGGGTCAATCTCCATCAACATCTTCACCAGCACCATCTCCTCTCAAACCCTAGTTCATCTCTTGTATCCAATCTTTGTACCAAAACCTCAGATTGGTACCTATGGGTTGCTAGTAGTGTTGATTACTCCTTGTAGTTGTTGCTAGTTGGTTTATTTGGTGGAATATCATATGTTCAGATCCTTGATGCATATTAATACACCTATTATTATGAACATGAATATGCTTTGTGAGTAGTTACGTTTGTTCCTGAGGACATGGGTGAAGTCTTGCTATTAGTAGTCATGTGAATTTGGTATTCGTTCGATATTTTGATGAGATGTATGTTGTCTCTCCTCTAGTGGTTTTATGTGAACGTCGACTACGTGATACTTCACGATTATTTGGGCCTAGAGGAAGGCATTGGGAAGTAATAAGTAGATGATGGGTTGCTAAACTGACAGAAGCTTAAACCCTAGTTTATGCGTTGCTTCGTAAGGGGCTGATTTGGATCCACTTGTTTCATGCTATGGTTAGGTTTACCTTAATATTTCTTTTGTAGTTGCGGATGCTTGCAAATTATCCTATCACAAAACTATCTGTTACCTACAATTTCAGTGCTTGCAGAGAATACCTTACTGAAAACCGCTTGTCATTTCCTTCTGCTCCTCGTTGGGTTCGACACCCTTACTTATCGAAAGGACTATGATAGATCCCCTACACTTGTGGGTCATCAGTAATAAGGAGGCATTTCCTTGCGTGTGGCCATGGACCCAGCTGTCAGCCTCTCCACGCACAGTCTACTTCCGATGGTGTCATTCGTTGACCATGTTGACCACTCCGCGCTGAGCGCATCCAAGGTGGTGGACGACGGCGAGGCCCCGAACAGAAACGAGCCGGAGATGGGAAGACGCGGGAGTAAGTCATGACGGAGAGGTGTCTGAGGTTAGCGGTTACAGTGCGGTGTGTTTCGGCAGTCGGTAGAGAAGAATATGAGGTGTGGAGGGGTGGAGGGATGGCATGGCCAACGGTGGAGTAGCGCTTCACAGCGAAGCGTGCTAAGCAGAGTTGCTAGCAGCAGGAGGCGGGAGCAGGTGGTCCCGGCGGCGCTGGAGGAAGAAGATGAGAGATTGAAGATGGATGTCGGTCGTTGGATGTAAATCCAACGGCTAACAATGTCAGAATCATTTGTTGACTAAGTTGACAACGACTTGCATTGGCTTCGACCTATTGGCCCACATTTCAGCCTCCAAAAATGTGGCACGTATTCAACCCATTTTTTCAAAATTTACAGTCTTTTTTTGCAGGGTAGAACTTACAGTCAATTTGATCTCTTTTTTTAGAATTACAGTCCATTAGCTGGGCTGGGTGAACAAATAATGTAGCGTCCATGCTGTCCATTCATTTTTTCCTAAAAAATTACAGGCCATTTGCACTTTCTTGATATACACGATTTTGTAGGGCCGATTCTAAATATAATGTTGGGTTGGGCGCAACAATGTTATCAAAAAATAAACAGGGGCTGAGCATTTTGTTATAAATATATTTAGATAATAAGTGATTTATTATTACATTGGTCCTTAAATCTTACCAAGCTTTTGTACACAATCACAAGGATTTTCGTTGCCAAAAAAATCCAGGATTTTATTGTTAAGAAATGATTTTTATAAGTTAATAAGATGTGGGATATTGTTTTCTTACATATGTAAGTATCCGTTAAATATATGATGACAATTAAAATAATATATAATAGCATATAAAATAATTTGAATATATATAATATAGTTAGAAGGGAAACATAAGTTGGACCAGCCGTTCCTATTCTTATATAGAAAAATAGAACAGACCTCTGCGTTTTCTTCAAAAAAATACATAAATTGGGTTGTCGATGTTTTAGAAAAAATAAAACCTCGGAAGGGAGGTCCATAGGCCGGTCGATACATGACGGCCCTCAAGAAAATACAAACCGGCATGTCGTGGGCTGCGTATGTTAAAAAAGAAAGCCTAGACGGGGCAGCCCATAACCTAGCTGATACTTGCTGCCCCAGTGATAAAAATGATACCTTCCTGCTCCCCGGCTTCGTTGTGAATTTATCTCCTATAGTAACTACATTGAAGCACCTAAAAAATGTAACTATGTTGACAAACCCGTGGGCCCCAACGTCAGTATAGCATTAGGAGGAAGTATTTTTTTGATGAGGCACTTACTTGCGTACGGCCATAGACCTGGTGGGTCCCGACTATCCACCTCTCCACACACAGTCCTCTCCAGATTCCTCTCGTTTGTTCAGCAACAGCAGACAACGGCACCGTGGCGAGCGCTCAAAGGCGCAGGAGGAGATCCGACCACCTGAGAAAGTGCCTTATTAGTAACGAAGGTACTGAACTAGCCTAGTGGCCAAGTGACACTACCTGGCAGCTGTTCCGCCCGGGTTCGATTCCACCTAATGCAGGGAAAATATCTCCAAATTTTTTGCCTCTGCCTTTAGTGACATGTGGGTTCCCATTGTCATCTACGCACACCACGTCCAACACTTGCCAAAACTTCGTCCCTCGTTTTCTCTGTTTTTTGCACACTCGACATTGTATGGGCATTTTGAAAATAGCATATCTTTTTGGCTGTGCATCGTATGCAGATGTGCTATGCATGAATGTTGATCAGCATGATGTTAACTAGAAGGTAGTTCCATTTTCGACCATGAATAAAACTTCCAACATGGTGTTAACACTGTTTGAAAAGGCCGTGTTAATATAAATGCTCTGCCTATGAAAGTTGCAGTTTCTTATCTGAAATTGAACTTGCAGTTTCTTATCTGAAACTGAAACTTGCCGTTTCTTCTCTGAGAATCACATTGTCTGCACTTTTATACTCCTATGAAACTACATTTTTGAAGTGCTAAAAATAGATCTCTAGAATTCATAAAATACTTCATATGCTCAATACTGCAAATCTGAAATTCAAAAGACATTCATATCTAAAAGTACTCTCAAAATACACAACACAGAACACAATTCACAACCTACAAATACTGACAACCCTAAGCTCCTCCTGACAATTTACAACATGCCAGACTATTGGGCTGGGGGGCAGTCGCCACCTATTCCTCGGCGGCAGACAGCCGCCCCATGAGACGATGTGAAAGGCGAGGGAGAGGATGGCGGGGAAGCGTCGTCGGGCCACTTGCTTTTATCCTCTTGAAGTTGGGTTCGGTCGACGAAGACTCCATCGGCTCTCTCTGGCACGACACCCTCACAAACGGCACCCTGTAGATGCTCGATCCTTCAATCTCTGCTGGATGCTCCATCTGGGATCGATACTCCCACCACCGCTCCCTCATGATCGGATTTGTTGAATCTGTTTGCTCCATGGCCCAGAGGAGCAGCTCTATGTACTCCCGCGTGACTCCCTCCGGGAGTATCGCCGCCTTTTCGCTCTGTTGCAGATATTTGGCCATGGATGTCGACGTCGCCGCTAGTTGGTCCTTGTTGTCAAACCAAGACTGTATCTCCAATATCTTAGCTAGCTTCACAGGGTCGCCGTCTGCGATCCTCACGTATCGGTTGTACTCCTCCATCGATCTACTTCTCCACAGCACCTTCACTCGCCGGCGGTGGTTTTTGAATGGAAGAGGAGAGGAGCAGCGCTGGTTTTGGATTAGAACGGGAGAGGAGCGACGCTGGTTTTGGATTGGAAAAGTAGAGGAGGGGCGGTGGTTTTGAAATGGAAGAGGAGAGGAGCGGCACTGGATTTAGAATGGAACAGGAGAGGAGTGGCGGTGGTTTAAGAGGAGAAGAGCGGAAGAGCGGCGCAGGTCTTGGAAGTATTTTTTTGTTTTGCGTATTTTGGGTTAAAGTTTGACCACGTACTGTATTTGACAAGCAAAATGTGGATGCATGTCACCAAAAATTGTATCGTTTGGTTCGTATCTGAATGTACTTTCACAGGATATTAATTTTGCAACGTATAACATATATTTTGTATGAGAAAATCATGGTCAATTATGACCCAGAATAAAAGGGAGACTAGTAAATGTGGGGTCGCTTTCTTAATTGAAGGGTTAATTGATTTTGATTTTGATCCAGTCACAGCGCGCCGGCCCTTTCGTCCAATCCTAAATCGCTGTCGCCCGCTCATCTCCCTCTTCTCCATTGCAAAACCACCTCCTCTCCTCTCAATCATCTCCATTCCAAAACCACCTCCTCTCCTCTCCATCATCTCCATTCCAAAACCACTATCTCGCCTCTCCCTCTTCTCTATTGCAAGACCATCGTATCTCCTCCCATCTTCCAAAGCTAGCACCGGACCACTCAGAAGAACATCTATGTAGAGGATGCAGCAGCGAATCAGGCAGATCGCCGGCGGCGACCAGGAAAAGTTAACCAGGTTGAAGGAGATCCTTACTTGGTTTGACAATGAGTTGGAGATTTCGAGGACGGTGAGGGCCATGTGGCAATGTATGCTAAAGAGCGAGACGACAGTGATGAGGGCGACGATGTACTCCTCGGCGGCAGTCACGCCGCAGTCCTTCGAGTTCATCGAGTATCTCCTTTGGGCAATGGAGCAGACATATTCGCCCGAGGCGAAAGTCAGGCGGTGGTGGTGGCCGTACAGGTCGAAGGTCGAGCACCCAGAGGGTAGCGAATCGATTGAGTATGGTGCGTCGTTCATGAGGGTGCAGAGGCAGCCAGAGCCACAGGAGTATTCATTCTCCCACCGTAAGAGGAGGACGGATGGCGCGACGTCACTTCCCCACCATTCTCCACGGTTCCCTCGATGCTCGCCTCCTTTCCACGGTGGCGGTAGGGTTTAAGGTAAGCTTCGCACTAACCTAATCTTCCATCTTCTCATGCGTACAATCAGTGTGACAGCTAACGAAAATCATGCTTACAATTAGTCTCCGAGTACTAGCCAATCACCCTAAAATAGCTCTGGACCTTTGGGTCAAAGTTGTGACATTGTGTACAAATAAAGAAAAATAGATTGGTGCTTCTTTCAGAAAAGAGTACTAACTAGAAAACCTGCCAATATAAGCTACTAGTATTTGGTTAGAGGATTTGCTGCCGAGAAAGATCCGTCCACAGAGAGCGCCACACATCCCACTGGTGGTGGTGGATGACAATGCGTGCATGGAGCTTGGTTGGTGTCGGTAATTTTTACTTGGCACACCTCGCACTCCACATATATGCCGATTCCATCCATACATTTGCATAGTTCCACCAAAATGCAGCCGAATAACCCTGTTTGCATAGATAATGAAAAGCGTGATTATATTATAGTGGCACTAGTTGATGAAACATACACTAATAAATAGAAGAAAATATTGCGATAGTATCATAGTATGCCATGCTGCGAGGGCGAGATGGGCCCTGCGACGCCTCATACGATACGCCTCATACTAGAAATCGTCCCAAGTCTCCCCGATACACCTTCTGCCAGTGATGAACATCAGTGTATAGTGGTAGTACAAGGAGGGGCCTTGAGACATTCAAATCTCTATTTTTGTGCAGATCAACTAAAATTAAGCACCCTAGTTTGCAGAAACGCTTAAACATTAACAATGGGACTAATTGATGAAACATACATTAACAAAGAGAAGCACTTTCTTTATCTACATTGGAAATGAAATGATAGAGAGGACACTTGCTCTATTTTAACTGTATTATTACTTCATTTTATCAGTGACACTAGGAATTGAGCGGTGACAAGCGAGGTGTACTGCGTGCGTCGCAAGGATGGAGGACGGGGTGCTTAGGCGGGATCTTTGGTGGCTCTTTCGGTCCCTATCTTCCCCGATGTTTACGTGGTAGCATTTGGGTTGTAATCCAAACTTGGTCGAGCTGGTGCTGCGTCCCCTACCTGCCTAGCTTATGTGGTGAACTTGTCTCTGCTAGTACTCGATCTGTTCTAGTAGTAGTTGCATAAGCGCCCGTTTACCTTTGAGATGTTGTCGGATAATGGTTCTCTATGGTTGGGTTTCTTTAATGAAATCAGAGGGAACCCCCTCTTTCGATATATAAAAAAACAATGGCACTAGTGGTGCCAAAACATTGCCTCAAATTAATAGTGCCACTAGATTAAGGTGCAAAATAATAACATTACTGCTTTATCATGGCAGTGCCAAAACAGTAACACAAGAGCAGGATCAACATGTAGGATCTTTGGCAAATGTTCAGACCAAAAAGGAACATACCTCGTGATGGGAACCATATCTGCAGTCAACGCCATCCTAGAAGGGATGATACCAGTCACCAACATGGATGATTCAATTCATGGGACCTTTTGGTGTAGTTCACCAAAAATGAAGCAATGTCCCATGAGCTAGCAGCTTCTTCTTCTTCTTCTTCTTTTGAAGAAAAGGGCTCCAGCCCCGGTTCCATTTCCATCAGAAAATGAAACCCACAGAGCTTCTTCTTGATTAGTTGCAATAAAATTGAGTAACACCAAGGTTGGTTGTGAAGCTCCTGGAATGTTCAACTATAATTTGGATATCATTTGTGCAGTTCAACTAAGATCAAGCGTGAAATGTATATCTTTGTTTGCATAAAGAAGGTGGGAAGGAGGGTGACTAACAAGTGATGAAAGATGCATCAAATGAAAAGAATCATGTTCCTTATCTGAATGGCAATCCTACAAGGACAGTAGCAATTTCTAAAGCAGCAACATTGCTAGATATTAGTGTGGGCATTAGGATTAACTATGACAATCGTTAAATACGACATTACTTTAATGGTGGCATTTCTTCATTTTACCAGCAACATTACATTAACAGCTGCTACAAAGTCGGTATTTAGGCACGGGAGAGTAGGCGGACCAGGACAGTTGCATTTCTAACGAAAAGAAGCAACTTATCTTAATGGGAAATTTAGCAGGACATGAAAAAAGTGCCATTGATTCATATTACTGGAGGCATTACATTGAAAACATTATTGGTTTAACGTGTCCTTACTTTTAACAGTGTGAATGCTACATTTTACCAGTGTCATTACATAAGAATGGCTCGGGGCAACAAACATCAGAACAGGATATCTGGGTTGGTCCCATTTTTCTTCGGTATAGCCACCTTATACTGAGTGAAGCTAGCAAATCTAGTGCTAGACTTACTCTGTTGACTTGTCCCCCAGTCCCCACTTTCTTTCCTTTTTCAACCAATAGATCGGGTTTATATTGAGTTTGTATTGCGTTTCCCTTTATTTCCCTATTAGACCTAGAGACCAGTTGGATAGCTAGTCTTTGCTACTTTTCGCCCCCATTATTTCCTCTTTCGACCAAGTCCTAGATTCAGGTAACAAATCTTCCCCCACCCCCACCCCCTTTCTTCCTTGTTTGAACCAATTTGTACTAGATTCGAGTGCATGAACTAGTTTTACCTCTTAACAGTAACCATTTAGGTGGTTTTCAAACAGCCGATCAATCCTATCTACGAGCGGGCCTGAGAAATAGTAAACGATACAAATGTAGCAACGTTAGGAGCTCGGGAGGTAGAGCAAGGCCGTTTTTGAAGGAAGTTATACCTGACGGTCGCTGGAATGTCGCTAGGTGGGCGGCGGGAGGTCGGATCTAGCCACACTACAGCAGCGAGGAAGAAGGGGTCGGAGGCCCTCCCTCGCCAGCGGTGCTTGGGAGAGACCGGCAAGGCACGCTGATCGGGACGCACCGGTAGTGGGTAAGAGCCGTCGCCGAGGACGACCGCGTGAATGTTGCACCTTCTCACCTTCCCCAGCGGAGAGGATCCAGCTAGATCTGTGACCAGCGGTGAGCAGAGAGAGAGAGTGTGTGGCCACCGCTGTCATGTTTAGATCTGGAGAGGACGAGACAGCGTGAAGAGAGCAACACTAGCAAGCAAGCGCGGAGGCTCCTGCCTATATAGTGGAGTACTAGTTTACTTTTGTCTACCGGAGCCGGCTTGACCTCGTCAATGACTGTCGAGAAGTCTTCATGCACGTGCCCCAGAGGCGTAGTTGTCGTCATTTTGATCTGAAGTACCGGATTACAACATATAACACAAAAAATGCCACATGACAAGAAATCATAACCTCACTGCCCAAAGGAGACAACATGAACCCCGACGAACAAACTAGATGAGGATCAAAGCACAAATTAAAGATAAACTCGTAGAAAAAGGGTCCGTCGATAGATGTCCTAATTAACATAGCCGGCTTGACCTAGATGGCAGCCGAGTAGTCTTCGTGCATGTGCCCCCAATGACTAGCCCAACTCAGTTGTCGCTGTTTAACCCTCGCAGTGATCCGAAGCACATATGATAACCCACAAGTGTAGGGGGTCTCAACAGTTTTTGATAAGTAAGAGTGTCGAACCCAACGAGGAGCTAAAGGTAGATTAAATATTCCCTCAAGTTCTATCGAGCACCGATACAACTCTACGCACGCTGGACGTTCGCTTTACCTAGAACAAGTATGAAACTAGAAGTACTTTGTAGGTGTTTTTGGGTAAGCATGCAAGAAAGTAAAGAACACGTAAATATAAACGAGGGGCTGTTTTGATAAAGATGCAATAAAGTAAATATAGCGAGTGCGGAAAAGTGGTGGCAGGAGTTGTGGAATTGTCCCTAAGCAATTGACTACGTTACTAGACCGGTAATCACTATTGCAATTCTATTTGAGGGAGAGGCATAAGCTAGGAATTCTATGCACTTATGATTGGAACTCTAGCAAGCATCCGCAACTACTAAAGATTCATTAAGGTAAAACCCAACCATAGCATTAAAGCATCAAGTCCCCTCTTATCCCATACGCAAACAACCTACCTACTCGGGTTTGTGTTTGAGTCACTCACGCAACCCACCATAAGCAAATCATAAACATATTGCAAACCCTACAGCGGGAATTCCTCACACTTGCGCGACACGGAGGGCACAATAGGATAGCACCAATAATAAAACATGCAACTCAAACCAATCATAGCAATTCATCAATCACCGATAGGACAATAGGAATCTACTCAGACATCATAGGATGGCAACACATCATTGGATAATAATATGAAGCATAAAGCACCATGTTCAAGTAGAGGGTACAGCGGGATCCGGGAGAGTGGACTGCTGGATATAGATGGGGGAAGGTGATGGAGATGTTGGTGAAGATGACGGCGGTGTTGATGAAGATCGCGGTGATGATGATGGCCTCCGGCGGCGTTCCGGCGCCACCGAAAGCAAGGGGGAGAGAGCCCCCCTTCTTCTTCTTCCTTGACCTTCTCCCTAGATGGGAGAAGGGTTTCCCCTCTGTTCCTTGGCTCCCATGGCTTGGGAGGGGCGAGAGCCCCTCCGAGATTGGATCTATCTGTCTGTTTTTGCGTTCTCTCCGGCTCTGTTTCACCGTTTCGTGTATATATGGAGATCCGTAACTCTGATTGGCCTGAAACCTTTGCCGTGATTTTTTTCCGAATATTAACTTTCTTGCGGCAAAAGAATAGCGTCAACCGCCTTACGGGTGGACCACGAGGGTCAGGGGCGCGCCTGGGGGGGTAGGGCGCGCCCCCCTACCTCGTGACCACCTCGGACACCGTCTTGCGTGGATTTTTCTTCCGGAATTTTCCATATTTTCCAAAAAAAGCTCCGTCCGTTTTTATCCCGTTTGGACTCCGTTTGATATGGATATTCTGCGAAACATAAAACATGCAATAGACAGGAACTGGCACTGGGCACTGCATCAATAAGTTAGTCCCAAAAATAATATAAAAAGTGGCCAAAAAGTATATGAAAGTGAATAATATTGGCATGGAACAATCAAAAATTATAGATACGACGGAGACGTATCACATGACACCTAATTTTGCGAGATGACAAGAAACCCTTTTTTAGATTTCTCACCAGAACTACAGCCATGTACAACACAACCTGCACGATATGTAGACGATAGCCAATCCAGGCATGTCTGTTGGAGTCTGGTCACATGCATGGACGAACTGATCTTCTGTTTCTTGCGGGGATCGTCCTGGCACCAACGTATGTACAACACTTCTCTAGTATTATCGCTCGTCTCTCTCTTCTATTAACTCACCCGAATTGCGGGGCCTGGGAGTGTGCCTATGGTCCGTTCTCAATTGCAGTCTCACATGTGTGTGCAAACGCAATATGACGCGCGTTCCATTCGGAGAGCGGCGTGCCAGACCAACCGACCGACTGGGGTGCGACGCGAATGCGACGGGCGTGCTGTATACTCTGTACAAGTGTACCGCCGTTTTCTTGAGGCTTTGCTCCATGGCGCAATCCATGGATACAAAATTAGTATACTGTATTATTTAAAAGTCGAGGGCGGGGATTTCCCTGCGCGGTAGGTGGGGCAGTTCCGCCTAGTCGGTTTGACACACACGCGAGAAGATGAGGGAGTAGTAGGCTGCTGCAAACGTAGGGTTGTGTGATTTGACAACGAGTTACTGCTGGACAGGTGGGGCCCGTGATTTGACTTGCCATTATCATTTTAACTGTGGCGCTACGACCGGCGTGAGTCTCCCGATTCCTGACCACCTCCATACATGTTCCTCTCCCAATGCTCCACCATGTAGAGGCTGGCTCTTGCATGAGAGCCCACTCCTCCACTTTTTCCTTGCCTCTTTCCTCCACATATGCAAAAATGCCATGTAAAGCGGGTTTATAGCCCACTATTGTACTTACTTGCTCCTACAGGTGCTAAGCCTGCCACATAGGCATAAAGTCTGATGTGGCAAGTTAATTAAGAAGAGTTGGTGACCCAAGGAAGAAACGGTGCTAAGCACGTGTACCTAGGTGAAAAGACAATTTTGAGTCTATAGCTAATTAAATGAAGCAAACTTAGCAACAAAAAACTAAGCACCTATCATTGGGGACTTGATTGCTAAGCCATTCAATGCCCTTAGCACCTCATCTAAGCACCATTTCATTGGAAGAGGTCACTCCTTGGCAAATGCAATAAATACTATGAAGAAAGGGATAGAGAGAAGTAAAAAAACTCTTGTAGCCAACCTTATAGCTAACCTTGTTGTAGTATGAGTGACTAAGTGATGACTATGTATGACATGCCAACATCAGATAGCCTAGCGCACCGTGTTAAATCTCCATGGGCGCGACCGCACGAGCGAGGCGGCGGTCGTGGTAGGCATGACCATGATATGTGCTGCTGGTAACCCTTGGATCTGAGATCGAACGGTCGCATGCTAAGTTGCTGAAAATTTGTAGAATAACCCTCCAGGATAGGATATTCACCCATAGGTCTAGAATCACGCCATGCAACCATTCGATCTCAGATCCAAGGGCTCTTGGAAGCCCGTATCATGGGAGAATGGAAAGCTTCGTATCACCTGTAATTTTTCCGATGCTTGACATGACATCGAAAGACATTTAATTTGGCGTCGAGTAGACATGACATCTAATTGGCCCCCCATAGTACTGTGCATGAATTCATTTATCCACCAGGCAAGCCACTACCCTGCCGTTCGCACGCGCCACTCAGCATTTTTACAATCGAAAAACCGCTGGCAGTTCGCTCCTACTTGTCCCCAGACATCGTTTAACATTACAGTAGTTCGCTCCTAGTCGTCATGTCCTTTCACATTACGGCAGTTCCACTAATCCTAACCCTCCTCCCAAATCCATGGTGTCCCAAATATCCATGATCGGCGGTGAGTACAAGGTTAGAACCATCACCGGCGATGAGTTCAATGTCATCTACACCCGTTCTTCAGACGCATGTTCGAAAACTCAAATGATGAATGGGTCGCTGGGCTAGATGTTGAGTACACCACAGTCCTGGGAGAAGAGAAGAATCTAAAGGAGGAAGAGAAGAAGAAGCCCGCCGTGATCCAGGTTTGCGTGCATGACTTATGATTGGTCTACCAAATATACCATGCCAGCGTTGAGTGTCAAGATTTTAAGAACTTCCTCAAGGACGGCCTAGTCAAATTCGTTACTGTAGACTTTACGAACGATAGAAAAGTCCTGGGTTGGATAGGCCTCGTTGTAGGCAACCCCTTCGACCTCCAGAAGAATGGGATGCTGCCCTCCTGTGACCAGCCTTCAATGCTGACCCTGGCAGGAGCCATGGTTCATCCTTCGTATGATAAACTGAAGAAACCTCCACACACGTTTCATCGTCATGCATGGCAATGGAATGTACTAGATATAAACCACATCCAGTACGCTGCAATGGATGGCTACCTTTGTTTCAATATCTACAAGGGTTGGATGAAGAGCAAGAGCCAAGTGTGTGATTCAAGCAAAGAAGTGTCGGCCAAGAAGAAGAGGGACAAGGACGAAGTTGAAGACGTGGATGAGGACTCCGAGTATGGTGGCAGTGTCGTTGCTCATTGTGGTTCTAATGCAGTGTCTACCGGATTAGTTGCTTAGTTTAATTTCAGGTGTGCTTAGTTTAATTTGAGGGGCGTGTTGTGCTGATCCCCCAGCAGAACTATGTTATGTTTCTTCTCATTATATTTCTTACATTTCATCTTTTAGTTGATATAGTATTACCACTCGTTTCTTCACATTATATACATACAATATATATGGCCAACATCATATAGCCAGCTGTTTAGTTGTCAAAGACTTTCAGGGTGCTTAGTTTTGTCAAAGAATTCCAGGGTGCTTAGTTTTATTTGAGGGGTCGAGTTGAACTGTTTGTATAAAGAACGACTGCTTAATCTATGAATGAAATCTATGCTTCATTACTAAATTTTAGTTGCAAAAACTAGATAGTGCTAGTGATTTTTAGCTGGATATTTTGACAAATCGCAGTGTTACAAGGTTGATAAATGGCAATGTTACTAGATCAACAAATGTCAATCTTTCCAGTTTGACAAATGGCAACATACCCAATATGACACATGCAAATCTTACCAAATTGTTTGTAAGTGGTTGCACACGGGTCATCCAAAACAAGGTTTGCGTTGAAGGGATGCAGAAATCCTGCTCGGCACATTTTCTCTTGGCTTAGCGCCAAAGTCTTGATTTGCATACCATATTCAATCTGAATTGTTTGCATTGAAGACCATAGCTCTCACTTTGCATACGGGTGTTGTATCTAAAACGTTTGTGATCAAGAGCTGCACAAATCCTGCTCGGCACATTTTCCCTTGGCTTCCTGGGGAAGCTGTTGGTTTGCATACGGGTGTTCTAACTAAAACGTTTGCGATGAGTGTTTTATATTTAAAAACCATTGACTTTTTTCAAAGGAAAATCATTTGATAAGTCTATACATTAAGAGAGAAAAACGCAAGTTCGTTCAAACCATATCTTTCATTCAGTCACACTGTGAATTTATATTCATATGATCGAGATATAGTATTAAACCCAAAAAAACTATTTCCGGTGGAGGCGGCGTGTCGCGCCATCGTCGTCGTTGTCGTCCTCCGGGACGCCGTTCTTGAAGTATTCAAGGCAGCACAGAATGTTCTTCACTTGTAAATCAAACATGATGTCGTCGCGCGATCGACGGGCGGTGCACACGAGGACGGCAACTGACGGCGCTGAGAGGTAGCCGTCGATGGAGGCGTCCTATGCCGCTGAGGGGGGGGCGCACGGGCACGGGCGCGGGGGGTGTAGCCAAACACACGGGGACCGACACCGCGGTGGGTGCAGGGGGCGCACAGGCATGAGCATGGGCGCTAGCGCTGGCATGTACACGAGCTTGCGCGGGTCTGCGGAGACCTCGCTGACGCCCGCGGCTTCCAGCTCTACAATAGTGCTCGGCGACCAGCCCGTGAATGCTACGGGGATGGTTGCTGGCGCGGGGATGGGAGCTGGGACGGGAAAGGGGCAGCAATCGCCGCTGCCAGCTTGTTCAGGGCCATGTCCATGAGGCCCCATTCCTCCTTATTTTCTATCTCCTCCGACTCGGAATCAAGTTCACCAAAACTAAAGACTATTGGCAGATGATTCTTCTGCACCATGGTGTTGGTGGGGGTCTGCGGGGGAGGGGAATGGGAGGCAAACAGTACGGCTGCCCGTATTAAACAGCGGCTCGGGCGACATTAATGGAGAGGAAGGTGGGGGCATGGAATTCAAAGGGCTCGCTTCCCAGTGAGCCTACTCAACGTACAGCTCGCACGCTTCCCGGTGAGCCTGCGCATTGGAGGACAGCTTGCATGCCTCTCGGTCAGTCTGCACACCGGACTACGCTCGCAAGCCTCCCGTTCAGTCAAGCAGTTTTCCGCACGGCACCTCCTATAGCCATTAAAACCAAGACACGTGAATGGTTAACAGAACACACATGATTTAAATTATACAAACGTTTGAGATATTAAAGTGGAAGCTATTTTTTTCAAAATGCTTTTATTGGTTGTTATTCGAGTGCGCCTTCTGTCAAAATGGACACAAAAAATACCACAACATGTCGGGTGCCATTCCATGATAGCATGTCAAGTTTCATGAATTTCAGACGAGTTTTGGATCTACTAGAATTTAAGAACAAAGTATCTCAATGTTTTGTCGGCAATCGACAGTGCCCTGGTGTTTGAAATTCATTCCCATTTGTCGCATGTGACCTCAGAATGCACCCAAGGACACATATTTGATTTTTCAACCAATTTATATGCACTGGAGCATGTGCATGTAGTTCAAATTTGAATTATGCACATAAAATGCCTAGAAAACCCAATTAATATATAAAAATGTCCAAACGAACCCCGAAAAATTCCAAAATTTAACACAACAGTCCTATTGTTCTATGTTGACACTAGAAATTTTTTGAAAGCAATAAGAGGAAACGGATATCATTTTGTCCCCAAGGGTGGCACGTTCCCTACCGAAACCATCAGGCTTGTTGTGAGAAGCTCTGGTTTGTGAGAAGCTTATACCCAAACCTGCCCCAAATGGGACAAAAATTTTACCACGACATGTTGATGCCGCTCCATGATAGCTTGCCATGTTTCATGAATTTCAGACGAGCTTTGGATTTACTAGAATTTAAAAATCAGGTATCTCAAAGTTTGCGGCCAAGTGACGGTGGCTGGGTGTTTGACATTCATTCCCATTTCTTGCATGGGTCCTAAGCATGCAACCAAGGACACACATTTGAATTTTCAACCAATTTATATGCATTAGAGCATGTGCCTGTAGTTCAAATTTGAACTATACACATAAATGCATTGAAAACTCAATGGATGCATAAAAATGTCCAAACGAACCCTGAAAAATTCCAAAATTTAACGCAACACTCCTATTGTTCTATGTTGAGACTAGAGATTTTTTGAAAGCAATAAGAGGCAACGGATATCATTTCGTCCCCAAAGGTGGGACGTTCCCTACCGAAACCATGAGGCTTGTTGTGAGAAGCTCTGGTTTGTGAGATGAATATACCCAAACCTGCCCCAAATGGAACAAAAATTTTACCATGACATGTTGATGCCGCTCCATGATAGCATGCCAAGTTTCATAAATTTCAGACGACTTTTGGATTTACTAGGTATCTCAATGTTTACGGTTGAGTGACGATGGCAGGGTGTTTGACATTCATTCTCATTTCTTGCATCGGACCTATGCATGCAATCAAGGACACATATTTGAATTTTCAACTAATTTATATACATTACAGCATGTGCCTGCAGTTTAAATTTGAATTATGCACATAAATGCATAGAAAACTCAGTTAATGTATAAAAATGTCCAAATGAGCCCTGAAAAATTCCTAAAATTAACACAACACTCATGTTGTTCTATGTTGACACTAGAAAAGAAAATTGAATCAAGAAGAGGCAACAGATATCGTTTCGTCTAGAAAGGTGAAATGTTCCTTACCGTAACCATGAGGCTTGTTGTGAGAAGCTCTGGGTTGTGAGAAGCTTATATACCCCAACCTGCCCCAAATAGGATAATATTTTTACCACTTCATGTTGATGCCGTTCCATGCTAGCATGTCAAGTTTCATAAATTTTAGACGCATTTTCGATTTACTAGAATTTAAAAACCATGTATCTCAATGTTAGCGGACGAGCGTCGGTGGCAAGGTGTTTGACATTCATTGTCATTTCTTGCATGAGACTTAAGCATGTAACCAAGGACACACATTCCAATTTTGAACCAATTTATATGCACTAGAGCATGTGCATGTAGTTCAAATTTGAATTATGCACATTAATGCATAGAAAACTCAGTAATGCATAAAAATGTCCAAGCGAACCCTGAAAAATCCCAAAAATTGACACAACACTCATGTTGTTCTATGTTGACACGAGAAAAGTTTTGAAAGTAGGAAGAGGAAACAAATATCGTTTCGTCCCCCAAGGTGGCGGGTTCCCTACCGAAACCATCAGGCTTGTTGTGAGAGAAGCTCTGGTTTGCGAGAAGCTTATACATCAGAACTGCCCCAAATGGGGCAATATTTTTACCACGGCATGTTGATGCCGTTCAATGATATCATGTCAAGTTTCATGAATTTCAGATGAGTTTTCGATGTACTAGAATTTTAAAACCATGTATCTCAATGATAGCTGCCGAGCGACAGTATCAAGGTGTTTGACATTCATTCTCATTTCTTGCATGTGACCTAAGCTTGCAACCAAGGACAAACATTTGATTTTGCAACTTGTTTTTATGGACTGGAGCATGTGCATGTAGTTCAATTTTTAATTATGCACATAAATGCCTGGAAAACACAGTTAACGTATAAAAATGTCCAAATGATCCCTGAAAAAATCCAAAATTTAACACGACACTCCTGTTGTTCTATGTTGACACCAGGAAAAAATTGAAAGGAAGAAGAGGCGACGAATATCGTTTTGTCCATAAAGGTAACATGTTTCCCTAACGGAACCATGAGGCTTCTTTTGCGAAGCTCTGGTTTTGTGAGAAGCTTATACCATAACCTGCGCCAAATGGGACAATATTTTTTACCCCAGCATGTTGATGCCACTCCATGATAGCGTGCCAAGGTACATGAATTTCAGACGGCTTTTGGATTTACCAGAATTACAAAAGCAAGTACCTCAACGTTTGCCGGAGAGCCACAATGTTGTGGTGTTCGAAATTCATCCCCATTTCTTGCATGGGACATAATCATAAACCCATGGACACATATATGATTTTACAACCCATGTTGGTGCACGGGAGCATGTGCATGTAGTTGAATTTTGAATTGTGCACCTGAAATGGCTAGAAACCCAATTTAATGTATAAAATGTCCAACGAACCCTGAACAATTCCAATTTTTTTATGACACACATATAGTTGCATGTTCACTACAGATAAAAGGTCTAGCAATTCAAACACCATCCATTGCCGCTGTGACCCCATTATGTAATTCAAATCAAGATGAAAAATCAAGTAAATCCCACACAGTTTATTATCACCAACCATTGAGATACAATACAAAATATCCTGGAGCACCGTCGGTGTATAGTACGCCTATGGCTTACGCGAGAAGGTGCGTCGGCTACAGTCCACAGCCGACGTGTCAAGCACACTAGCTCGCTCCCCAAATATCATTTCATTGTTCAATCATCGCCGGTGAAAGATGGGGACGTGGACCCGCGTTGTGAGGGCAACATCGGCGGCCCACAGCGGTGAGAGCCCGGCCGCAGCCGCCATGCATATGCTAACAAGGTGCATGACTGCGGCCGCAATCTGCAATCAGACGGCCAAGGCAGCCCAAATGGCCGCTGTTGCTTCTCGGGTGGCGGCAGCAACATCTGCTTCGGGGATAGTAACTGGCGAGAGCGGCACAGCAGTTGCCCGTTCCACAGTGGCGGCCTTAGCCCTGATGGAGGCCGCCCACAACCATGTCGAGGCTGCCCATGCCTAGCTCGTGGCGGTCACCACACAAATCGAACGAAGCTTCTCCGACAACGGTCGGCAACCCACGGCTGAAGAGTTGGCAATCGTCGAGAGCGTTTGAGTAGCCGTCCGTTCGTCCATGGCATACCTTGCCACGACGGAGCCCGTCCAAGCCCAGATCATGGCCACCCACGCCCAGATTGTGGTGTCCTTTTCCAAAGAGATGTGCGGACACGGATGGCGAGATGCTTGCCGAGTATGGTGTGATGAATGCCATGGAGCCCCTTTCCCAGGAGACCGTCGAGCGCGAGCTGAACATGGAGGAGGCGACGGAGATCAACGAGCACCAGCCATAGTAGTACTCTTTGTTTCATTTAATTAAGAGCATCGGTCTTTAATTTGTTTAGAGTAATGGTTAGGTCAGCTAGCTCTATTTAATTGTTGAACTTGCTCGATTAAGAAGTGTGGGTGTGCTGTAGTCTCCTTTGTGTACCCAAATTATGCAATGATGTGGATAGCCACTGTAACCAGGGAAATTCGAACCAAAATTTTTGATGTTCAAACTCATCACACATGGGTTAAGCTATCTTAATTGTTGGTGATGTTCACATATCATACATAGTTCCAAATAAGGGACCGTGTCTAATGACACTTTGCGCGCCTGTTTTTTCATTGAACTGATTCAAATTTTTCGGCTTCCGCGGAAATATCTACCTCCCCGCTCCCCCCCCCCTCACCAAAAGCCACATTTCCCCTGTTTCCACCTTCCTTTCCAAGTTGAAACCTTCACTCCTTGCTTGCAGAGCCGCCTCCTCGCCGGCGACCCTCCTTCACGCTGCTCGGCCTCATCTATACAGGCAGGTAATCCACACCCGACCCCCATCCTCCTCCTCCTTCCACATCCCACATGCCCCGACCATCGGCGTGACACCTTCCACCCAAATCACCAACCCCTCCACCAAATAAGCGTCGCCCTAAGCCATGGTGCACGCAGTATAGCCAGGAGCTCAAGGGGCATTTGGCAGTAGAGAAGCAAATCGCGGCCGTACACGCGGATGAGGTCGCGATGGCTGCCATTCGTGCTGACCCCCAGATCTTAGAGGAGAACCTTGCCATTTCTTAGCTACGCCGGTTAAGCATGCTCGATTTACCCGTTGAGTGTGCTGCTCCTGCCTTTCCTTAACAAATTCTAGTGAATTGTGCTATCTAATTTTACCATGCAATCTGTTGCTCTGGTGTATATGTTCTATATGTCGTGCAGTGTGGTGATGACTTATTAACTGTTTGGTTAATTAGTTGGCGTCTTTAGTTAACTATTTGGTTCAATTCTACAAATGTGATGTTCAATTCTTTGAACTGCAATTTTGTATTGTCTTCCATGTGAGAAATAAATAATATTTATCTTTACAAAATACATGAAGAACGAATACAATTGCTATATTTCCAAGTTGTCAAGAATGCTTGGTTTGGTTATACATTATGCAATGTGGTGCTCAGTTAACGTTTGGTTCATTTGTTGTGGTGTTTAGTTAACTGTTTGGTTCAATTATGCAATGTGATGTTTAATAGTTGTGGGTGCATTCTGTTATTGTATACCATGTGAGAAGTAACCGAATTTGGTTGTACTAAATACACGAGAAACAAATACAATTGTTATATTTCCAAGTTGTTAAGCATGCTTGGTTTGGTTAACTATCTGATCTTCTATTAGGAGTATGTTATATTGTGCAATGTGGTGCTCAGTTAACGTTTGGTTCATTTGTTGTGGTGTTTAGTTAACCGTTTGGTTCAATTCTGCAATGCAATGTTCAATTATTGTGGGTGCATTCTGTTATTGTATACCATGTGAGGAATAAATTGAATTTGGTTGTACTAAATACATGAGAAACAAATACAATTGCTATATTTCCAAGTTGTTAAGCATGCTTGGTTTGGTTAACTGTCCGATTTTCTATTAGGAGTACGTTATATTATGCAATGTGGTGCTCAGTTAATGTTTGGTTCATTTGTTGTGGTGTTTAGTTAACTGCTTGGTTCAATTCTGCAATGTGATGTCCAATTGTCATGGGTAGAATTTTTTATTGTTGTGCATGTGAGTAATAAATCGAATTTGGCTGCACTTAATACATGAGAAACATATGCAAGTGTTATATTTCGTAGTTCTTAATCATGCTTGGTTTGGATAAATGGGTTTTTCATGTGGCTTGAATTAATCTAATGAATCTGTAATGTTCTTATTTTTTATCATCACATTTTACTGATAGCATGCGAACCCTTATTTAACCTAATGACTAACTACCTTATATGTGTTGCAGGGAAACAATGGGAAGCACTAAGGTTTACAGTCGAGGTTAGCACGTGCATGGTCTGTTGTCTAATAGCACATTATTGAGCAATTGCAGGAACCATTCTAATATTTAGGTTTTTAATAATTTGGTGTTGCACATGTAGGTCCTGCTGTCAGAGGCTTTGACCCACTGTTCGACCCTTTTTGCATATGGGGAAATGAGTTGTCCATGAATATCAATCAAGTCAAGAAACTCAGAAAGATTGTTAGGATAAAGAAATTAGCGACAAAAAACAACAAGATCTTTGTCTGCACAATGAAGAAGATATCAGTTCACTACAAGATGGTACTAACTATTATACCTTGCCTTTTTTTTCCTTTGCCCCATTTTGAATATAGAGAAGATATTTATGCACATCCTTGTTTTCAGGCCTTTCCAAAGCAGTTCACTGATGATTACCTCTCAAACCACCTCTATGGTCAAGAGGCAAGGAAGGTTTTCATACAACACCCACAGTTCAATATTGAAGTGTTCCTGAAGAGGATGAAGGATGGACGGTCAATCATCCACAAGCACTAGCCTAAAATTTCAAAGACCTTCAACATGAATGAAGGCTCAATATTCGCCTTTCGCTTCAGCAGTTTTCCAGATGAGATGCATCTGTCTATGTACCGTATATGATGCTAATTTCGAAAGGTTCTAGATGTTGCATGTGAAACTTGGTGCAGGTGCAGTTGTGTAATGGGGTAGCTGACTGCTGAAGCTGTATCATGTTGTACTCTAATATATTTCAATTATGAAGTCCTGCTTCCTTAATATGGAAATGAAATATATTATGTACTTGATATGAATGTCAATTAGGTTAATAAATGGATTATTAATAATAGGGCAATTAGCCTGCTAATGGCGAATTAGCCTGCTAATTGGGTTTTGCTATTGTAAACGGTTATTGAGAAAACACCGTGGGCGATTACCTCAGGCAACGCACACAGTTTCTAGGAATAAACCGTGTTGGATCAATGAACAATCACACACGACATTCTCTTGAAAGCTGTTTGCGTTAGGCCACCTTGTGCAAACGTTTACCACATAAAAACTGTGTGTGATGGACAACCTTTGCCACACAGTTTTTTCTACGCACCGTGTGTGATGCATTCAATAACGCAGATGATAAAATTGTTAATATCGTGTGCAATGGCAATGTTATCACAAACGATTTAACGGGGAAAATTGTGTGTGATGTACCTGCGAACGGAAACATTTTCCTTGGAGCGACTGTGTGGGATGTATATACGAAAGGAAACATTTAGTCGGGACTGACTGTGTGGGATATACTTATGACCGGAAATGATTTCGCTTGTATAATTGTATTTTTTTTTTAGCACTACTGTACGTATAATCATATTTAATCGCTCGTCGGTCGCACATGACATCATTTTGCCGAGCGTGTGTACCAGGAGGGTATATCCCCGACGGTTTTTGGGTCGTGTGGGAAGGAAACCCCCCCCCCCTATCGCATTCACTCACTACATGACGGTTCAGAACACCGTTGCTCAAAGGGGTTAAAAAGCATTTGTATAGCACCTCGTTGTACCAGTGGTAGGCATGTATTCTGGATATAGTCATATGTGCTTATGGAAAAGAACTTGCATGACATATTTTGTCCTACCCTCACGTGGCAGCGGGGTCATAATGCAAACTAAGGGATATTAAGGCCTCCTTTTAATAGAGAACCCAACCAAAGCATTAGCACTTAGTGAATAAATGAACTCGTGTCCTGACTATTGTCACTCCGGGGTTGCCGGATCATAACACGTAGTAGGTGACTATAACTTGCAAGATAGGATCAAGAACACAAATATATTCATGAAAATATAATAGGTTCAGATCTCAAATCATGGCACTCGGGCCCTAATGACAAGCATTAAGCATATCAAAGTCATCGAAACAGCGATCTTAGAACATAGTGGATACTAGGGATCAAACCCTAACAAAACAAACTTGATTACATAATAAATCTCATCCAACTCATCACCGTCCAGCAAGCCTATGTTGGAATTACTCACGCATGGCGGTGAACATCATGAAATTGGTGATGGATGATGGTTGATGATGATGACGACGATGATTTCCCCTCTCCGGAGCCCAAAACGAACTCCAGATCTGCCCTCCCGAGGAAGAACAGGAGGTGGCGGCGGCTCTGTATCGTGAAACGCGATGAATCCTTCTCTCTAATTTTTTTTCTCCCTAAACGTGAATATATGGAGTTGGAGTTGAGGTCGGTGGAGCTTTGTTGGGTTCTACGGTAGGGTGCGTCGACTGCAAATTAAAATTTCCTATGCACAGAACAACCAGGAACATGCTACGGGAATGGATCACAAATCGTTACCACTAGACGTGCAGTGCCGTGCAGCGAAAGAAGAGTTGGGGCAACGCGTCCGCGTGGATCATCTCCTCCTCGTATGATCTCCCTCGAATAGTCGGTCGTCCGATCCCACGCAAAAGTTCGCCGGAGCGGCGCAAGTGCACCGCCTCTAACGGTATCCGCGCGTGCAGGAGGAACACCGTGTGGCGGACTGCTAGGTCCGATCACACAGTCGGCGGCGAGTGGAGGTGGCTATTAGCAACACATGCAAACCCTAGTCGCTGCGCCGAAGCGATCAACCGCATGAGTGTGCCGCACCTCCACTTTATATAGGCGTCCGTCGCGGGCTCAACACTTGGGCCTCGCACGGACCCTAAAGCCCACATGTCTACTCGGCCACAATCCGAATACAGCTCGGATCACATCCGACCAGTGTCCTCGGATCCGTCCTCATAGGTTCCTTCCCTTAAGTGCGCAACCCCTTAGGTTCAAGTCGGCTTGGTCACAGTCCGGATCACCTCTGACCTGCACGGTTGGTAGCGGCCTCTAGCAAGGCGTGCCGACCACCAAGTAGACTATGAAGCTGGTTGGGCGAACCTGTACATCATACTTCTGTTCCCTTTGCCTCACGATATATGTTGTTGGGCTCAAGGCGAGACTGTCATCCTTGTGCTAGCCCGACCTCTTTCTCGTTCTAGTGATACCGACCACTATCCGGATTATCTCATAATCCTTGTCGCATGGCCATGCTTATCCTGGTCGGATCACACGAGGGGCCCAGAGTATATCTCTCCTAATCGGAGGGGCATATCCCATCTTGCTCGACCATGTCTCGCAGCATGGGTCTGGACAAGCCTGAAACCTACCTTTGTAACTACCCAGTCACGGAGTAGCGTTGGGTCAGCCCAAAGCAAGTTTGTCACCATCCCGAGTACATGCGCCAGCTCAGGTCTTAGGACATAGAACGTATGTTGTACTAGGTCTTAGGACATAGAACGTATGTTGTACTAGAGACACACAGATGACATATCGCTACGTCTCATAGTTGGGTATGTCTGACTCGGACCTTATCTCGACTCGGATTCAACTACCACAAATCCGACCAGATCCTTCCGAGTCCATATTATCCGGTTAGCATCCAATGCTCCATGGCTAGTGAGACCAAGCCATCGACCGTGTCATATGCTAGTTTAATCGGATGCGCGTCCACACAGCCCTTTCGACTAGGGACCTTTTAGGACAGTCATCATACAATGCATAGTCCCACAAACAAGTCACGTACTTGCTGATACACATCATTGATAATGTCCAAGGACTATCTTTATTCATAAACACATAGGAAATATCATGAAACACGATTGCCTCTAGGGCATATCTCCAACAGTCTCCCACTTGCACTAGAGTCAATCAAATAGACATCAAATGCCCATAGCTCTAACGTGCCCCTCATGCTTGGTTTGTGGAAGCGGCTTAGTCAACCAATCTGCAACATTTGCATCCATGTGAATCCTGCATAACTCTACATCACCATTCTTTACGATCTTTCATATCAGGTGATATTTCCGATCTATGTGTCTGGCCTTATGGTGATTCCTCAGCTCCTTGGCTTGTGCGATGGCACCAGAATTATCACAATAAAGGTCCAACGGTTTCACCGAGGCTGGGAAAATACCAAGATCATCCAAAAAATGCCGGATCCAAACACCTTCCTTTGCAGCTTCACAAGCCCTAATGTATTCAGCTTCTGTGGTAGAATCGGCCACCGTATCCTGCTTGGAACTCATCTAGTGCACTACCCCTCCGTTCAGGACGTACACGAATACGGACTGTGGTCGACAATTATCTCTGTTGGTTTGGAAACTAGCATCGGCGTAACCCCTTACGACAAGCTCTTCCTCACCTCCATAAACTAGGAACATCTCTTTAGTCCTCTTTAGATACTTCAAAATGTTCTTTACCGCTGCCCAGTGACTCTCACCTGGGTTGGCCTAGCATCTGCTTGTTAGGGTTATTGCAAAAGCAACATCTGGCCTTGTACATATCATGGCATACATGATGGATCCGATTGCCGAGGCATACAGAATCCTACTCATCCTACTTCGCTCATCAGATGTCGAAGGACTCTGGGTCTCGCTTTGCCTTGTACCATGTGAGAGTGGCAAGAACCCTTTCTTTGCCTCACTCATGTTGAACCGCTTCAACACTTTATCTATGTAGTGCTCTGGCTTAAGCCGAGCAGCCTCCTCGATCTATCTCTATAGATCTTAATGCCTAAAATATACACTGCCTCACCAAGGTCTTTCATTAAAAACTTGCCATTCAATGACTCCTTGACCGAGTTCAGCATCGAAACATCGTTCCCGATTAGTAGTATGTCGTCCACATACAAGATCAAAAACACTATCGAGCTCCCATTTAACTTCTTGTATAAACAAGAGTCCTCTTTGCTTTTGATGAAACCGAGACCAGTGACGACCTCATCAAAACGAACGTTCCAACTCTGAGATGCTTGCCTCAACCCATAAATGGATCTCTTGAGCTTGCATACCTTACTAGTGCTAGTCGGATCGACAAAACCCTCGGGTTGTATCATATACACACCCTCGGTTAAATTTCCATGAAGGAAAGCCGTTTTGACATCCATCTGCCATATCTCGTATTCAAAATATGCAGCTATAGCTAGTACGATCCTTACCGATTTCAACATCGCTGCCGGTGAGTAAGTCTCGTCGTAGTCAATCCTTGAACTTGTCCATAACCTTTAGTGACAAGCCGAGCTTTGTGGATCTGAACATTTCCATCCACATCGGATTTCTTCTTAAAGACCCATTTGCAACCAATGGCCGTTACGCTAGGTGGCAGATCAACCAAGTCCCAGACTTGATTCTCATCCATGGACTTTAACTCGGATCTCATGGCCTCCAGCCATGCCTCGGAATCTGTGCTCACCATCGCTTCCGCATATGTGGCCGGCTCGTCGATTTCTAGCAATAATACATCGTGCACTCTAAGCAATCTTTTCGACCTCCATGGTTTTGGTGTCGCTTCCACTACGGGTTCCCTGACTGACTCCGGTATGATCTCATCACCAACCGAGCTGTCCCCGAGTGGTCCTCGAATTTCTTCGAGTCAGACCGTCCTCCCACTGGCCTCCCGACGGAGAAAATCTTTCTCAAGGAAAACCCTGTTCCGAGCAACAAACACTTTGTTCTCTTCCCGGTTATAGAAGCTATATCCCAAGGTTTCCCTCGGATAGCCCACAAATATGCATTTATCCGACTTACGTGTAAGCTTGTCTGACATAAGTCGCTTGACAAATGCTTCACAACCCCAAATCTTTAGAAAAGACAAACTGGGACTCTTCTGAATCCACATCTCATGTGGTTTCTTGTCTATGGATTTTGATGGTACCCTGTTAAGTGTGAAAGCTGCAGTTTCTAGAGCGTATACCCAGAATGACAAGGGTAAATCCGATTTGCTCATCATAGACCGGACCATGTCCAACAAGGTCCTATTCCTCCGTTCCAACATGTCGTTTCTCTGTGGCGTACCCGGAGGTGTGAGCTGAGGTACTATACCTCGAATTTTCAGATGATCATCAAACTCCTGGCTCATGTACTCACCTCCATGATCAGATCGCAGAAGCTTTATAGTCTTGCCGAGCTGATTCTCAATCTCGTCCTGAAACTCTTTGAACTTTTCAAAAGTTTCGACTTGTGCCTCATCAAATAGATATATCCATATCTACTCAAGTCGTCGGTAAAAGTCACGAAGTACTGATAGCCACCTCTGGCAGTTGTGCTCATTGGACCACACACATCACTATGTATAACTTCCAATAGCTCGGACGCCTTCTCGCAACTCTTTGTGAAATGAGACTTAGTCATCTTACCGAGCAAGCATGATTCACATGTCTCGAACGACCCGAAGTCAGACGAAGTTAGAAGCCCATCATCATGGAGCTTCTTCATGCGTTTCAGACTAATGTGTCCAAGTCGGCAATGCCAGAAGTATGTCGGATTTATCTCATTAGGCTTATGCCTCTTGACATTCACGTTATAGACTGGTTCATGTTCTAGATTCAAT
Source organism: Aegilops speltoides (assembly GCA_021437245.1). Taxonomy (NCBI): domain Eukaryota; kingdom Viridiplantae; phylum Streptophyta; class Magnoliopsida; order Poales; family Poaceae; genus Aegilops; species Aegilops speltoides. Next base: position 401,514,586 of record CM038143.1, read on the forward strand.
ATAAATAGCCCATCAACAATGGGTGCATAGCCGTGGAACATACCATTCAAAAATATCGAACAACCATTGTCCTTTAAATTGAATTCATAACCTTGACTCATCAAATATGAGGCAGAAATAATGTTCCGACTAAGTGCGGGAATGTAATAACAATTATTCAATTCCATAATAAATCCGGAAGGAAGCTGGAGTTGCATTGTGCCGACCTCCAACGCAGCAACTCTTGCTTTGTTGCCGACCCTGATGCCAATCTCCACTTGTGCCACACGCCTAGTTCTTACCAGCCACTACATCGAGTTGCAAATATGAACACCCGATCATGTATCAAATACCCAAGAGCTACTAGGTATGTCAGCAAGGTAAATGTCTATAATATATGCAACAAGTGTACCTTTGCCCGAAGAAGCATTTCCGGCCTTCTTGCCATGCTCTGCAAGCCACTTGCTACAGTTCCTCTTCTAGTGACCGGTCTCCTTGCAGTGATAGCAAATGGTCTTCGAGTCCGGCCTAGACTTTAGCGCAGTAGCGGAGGTTACCATCTCCGTGCCCTTTGCCTTAGCCTTCTTCTTGGACCAACTCTTCTTGAACTTAGCCGATTTCTGCACCATCAATACTTGATGCGTGCCTTTCTTAATATCCTGCTCTGCCACTTTGAGCATCCCGTGCAATTCAGTGAGCTTCTTATCCATGCCATGCATATGATAGTTCGAGATGAACGTCCCATAGCTAGGCGGAAGAGAACCCAGAACAGCATCAGTAGCAAGCTCATCTAAGAGCGGGAAGCCCAAACGATCCAAAGCTTGCACATATCCGATCATCCTGATCACATGTGGGCTCAGTGGATCACCTTCCTTCAGCTTGCAATCCATCAAGGATCGCCAGACGTTGAACCTTTCGGTCCTAGCCTGTGTCTGAAACATGCTCTTGAGACTCTCGATCATATCGTAAGCCTCAACATTTTCGAAGTTACAAATCGGGCTCCATACAAGCCAGCATCAGACAACTGATCTCCGTTGATTCATCAACGAGTTTTTGGTAGGCATTCTTAGTTGTGGCATTAGCATTATCGGCAGGTTCCTCTGGAAGTGGATCCTCTAGAACATGTTCCTTTTTATCATGCTTGGGAACAATTCTCAGATTTCTATACCAGGTGGTAAAGTTTGTTCCATTCAGTTTATCCTTTTCCAGAATTGATTTCAATGCAAAGTTGGGTTGAGCAGGTGGTGCCATTGATCCACAACAGAAAATATGCAATCACTAAGCAATGTGTTTATGTATAGTAATTCTATCCTAAACAGAAATATTCCCACTGAAGTCAACATCCCTCCGCAAACTCTCAGTGATTCAGGATCCGACTAGCACATGCGACTAGTGAGCTTTAGCATCACTACTAGACAACATGCCTATCCGTTAAGCAACTCCTTGCTAATCGTATCTCTATACGACTCATGTCGGTCGGGAAGGTATCTCATACCCCGGCTCCCAACCTTCTTTGCCACAAGGCCTAAAACCGTTTTGATAGCCTTGTCAAGTTAACCTAATGCAGTGCATGTCTGTGTCCGACACGAACCCTTTAGTTCAGGGACACCTAGTAGCACCCCAATTTTATGAACCCACTACTAGACGTACTTGACGTGCGAAGGTGCAACATCGGGAATGGAAATTTACTTGATATTCATGAGGGCTCTTTCTACCATTCTAACATGCATAGAAAAAAGGAAGCATAACAATCACAAATAAACACATATTGTGAAATAGTATGGCTCCTTCATGGATGTTCTTCCAGGTCGGCTCCGACTCCGATAACCATCTAGGAACTCCATCTTGATTGTCACGCCGGGACGCCAAGCGACCAACCTGATCTCTATTATCCAAATACTACAACTAATAATGAATTTTACATAGAGTCACAAGTCGACACGCAGGTCGTTATACAATATAATGACATCATTTTGGCTCCTGCCGGCTAACAAACATGACACGCATGCCACGTATAAATTACACACATGCATCACATACACATGAGCCATACTATTCACATCAAACTTGCAAAACAAAGTTATGCATATAATCGCATTCTACCGGTTTGTGTGTCGGGTACGAAATACACGGCGCTACGCACATGGCGGTCCCATCTGAACTCACAGATCACATCTGAACTCCGATCATGCCGAATTTTCTGATCTGACCGATCTTATCGATCATCGCGAGTCCGATTCGGGTTTACGTTTCACTATTAACCCCGACGGCGGATACCGACCGGTAGGGGTAGGTTGTGTCATGACCTCATCGACTCCGATCATCAAAAAACATAGCCTCTTCAATCCCCATGTGCAATTGATCTCATCAACCATGCACATAACCGATCTCATCAAGGACAACAGATCTCATCTGCTGCCTCCACATATCTAATATGCATACGATCTGAAACCAAATCCTATAGCAGAGGCTCTGATACCACTGTTGGGTTCTACGGTAGGGTGCGTCGACTTCTAATTAAAATTTCCTATGCGCAGAACAACCAGGAACATGCTACGGGAATGGATCATAGATCGTTACCTCTGGACGCACAGTGCCGTGCAGCGGAAGAAGAGTTGGGGAAGCGCGTCCGCGTGGATCGTCTCCTCCTCGTACGATCTCCCTCGAACTGTTGGTCGTCCGATCCCACATACAAGTTCGATGGAGCGGCGCAAGTGCACCGCCTCTAACGGTATCCGCGCGTGCAGGAGGAACACCGTGCGGCGGACTGCTAGGTCCGATCACATAGTCGGCGGCGAGTGGAGGTGGCTATTCGCAACACATGCAAACCCTAATCGCCGCGCTGAAGCGATCAACCGCATGAGTGTGCCGCACCTCCACTTTATATCGGCGTCCATCGCGGGCTCAACACTTGGGCCTCGCACGGACCCTAAAGACCACATGTCTACTCGGCAACAATCTGAATACAGCTCGGATCACATCCGACCAGTGTCCTCGGATCCATCCTTGTAGGTTCCTTCCCTTAAGCGCGTGACCCCTTAGGTTCAAGTCGGCTTGGTCACAGTTCGTATCACCTCCGATCTGCATGGTTGGTAGCGGCCTCTAGCAAGGCGTGCTGACCACCAAGTAGACTATGAAGCTGGTTAGGCGAACTTGTACATCATACTTATGTTCCCTTTGCCTCACGATATATGTTGTCGGGCTCAAGGCGAGACTGTCATCCTTGTGCTAGCCCGACCTCTTTCTCGTTCCAGTGATACCGACCACTATCCGGATTATCTCATAATCCTTGTCGCATGGCCATGCTTATCCTGGTCGGATCACACGAGGGGCCCAGAGTATATCTCTCCTAATCGGAGGGGTAAATCCTGAAGGAAATATGCCCTAGAGGTAATAATAAAGTTATTATTTATTTCCTCATATCATGATAAATGTTTATTATTCATGCTAGAATTGTATTAACCGGAAACATGATACATGTGTGAATACATAGACAAACATATAGTCACTAGTATGCCTCTACTTGACTAGCTCATTAATCAAAGATGGTTATATTTCCTAACCATAGACATGTGTTGTCATTTGATTAACCGGATCACATCATTAGGAGAATGATGTGATTGACATGAGCCATTCCGTTAGCCTAGCACTTGATCGTTTAGTATGTTGCTATTGCTTTCTTCATGACTTATACATGTTCCTGTAACTATGAGATTATGCAACTCCCGTTTACCGGAGGAACACTTTGGGTGCTACCAAACGTCACAACGTAGCTGGGTGATTATAAAGGAGTACTACAGGTGTCTCCAAAGGTACATATTGGGTTGGCGTTTTTCGAGATTAGGTTTTGTCACTCCGATTGTCGGCGAGGTATCTTTGGGCCCTCTCGGTAATGCACATCACTATAAGCCTTGCAAGCAATGTGACTAATGAGTTAGTTGCGAGATGATGCATTACGTAACGAGTAAAGAGACTTGCCGGTAACGAGATTGAACTAGGTATTGAGATACCGACGATCGAATCTCGGGTAAGTAACATACCGATGACAAAGGGAACAATGTATGTTGTTATGCGGTTTGACCGATAAAGATCTTCGTAGAATATGTAGGAGCCAATATGAGCATCTAGGTTCTGCTATTGGTTATTGACCGAGAATAGTTCTAGGTCATGTCTACATAGTTCTCGAACCCGTAGGGTCCGCACGCTTAACATTACGATGACAGTTTTATTATGAGTTTATAAGTTTTGATGTACCGAAGTTTGTTCAGAGTCCCAGGTGTGATCACGGACATGACGAGGAGTCTTGAAATGGTCGAGACATAAAGATTGATATATTGGACGACTATATTCGGACACCAGAAGTGTTCCGGGGGTTTTCAGAGAAAACCGGAGTGCCGGAGGGTTATCGGAACCCCCCCGGGAGAAGTAATGGGCCTTAGTGGAGAGAGAGAGGGGCAGCCAGGATGGGCCGCACGCCCCCTTCCCCTCTGGTCCGCATTGGACTAGGAGAGGGGGGCGGCGCCCCCCTCTTTCCCTCTCCCTCTCCCCCTTCCTTTCCCCCTCCTAGTAGGAGTAGGAAAGAGGGAGTCCTACTCCTACTAGGAGGAGGACTCCTCCTCCTTGGCGCGCCCCCTAGGGCCGGCCGGCCTCCCCCCTTGCTCCTTTATATACGGGGGCAGGGGGCACCCTAGGACACACAAGTTGATCTTCGTGATCGTTCCTTAGCCGTGTGCGGTGCCCCCCTCCACCATATTCCACCTCGGTCATATCGTCGCGGAGTTTAGGCGAAGCCCTGCGCCGGTAGAACATCATCATCGTCACCACGTCGTCGTCTTGTGGAACTCATCCCGACACTTTGCTGGATCGAGTCCGGGATCGTCATCGAGCTGAATGTGTGCTGAACTCGGAGGTGCCGTGACGTTCGGTACTTGGATCGGTCGGATCGTGAAGGCGTCGACTACATCAACCGCGTTGTCGAACGCTTCGCCACGGTCTCACAGTGCGTGGACAACACTCTCCCTCTCGTTGCCATGCATCACCATGATCTTGCGTGTGCGTAGGAATTTTTTTGAAATTACTACGTTCCCCAACAGTGGCATCCAAGCCAGGTTTTATGCGTAGATGTCATATGCACGAGTTGAACACAAGTGAGTTGTGGGCGATACAAGTCATACTGCTTACCAGCATGTCATACTTTGGCTCAGTGGTATTGTGAGGTGAAGCGGCCCGGACCGATATTACGTGTACGCTTACGCGAGACTGGTTTCACCGTTACGAGCACTCGTGCTTAAATGTGACTGGCGGGTGTCTGTCTCTCTCACTTTAGCTGAATCGAGTGTGGCTACACCCGGTCCTTGCAAAGGTTAAAACAACACTAACTTGACGAACTATCGTTGTGGTTTTGATGCGTAGGTAAGAACGGTTCTTGCTCAGCCCGTAGCAGTCACGTAAAATTTGCAACAACAAAGTAGAGGACGTCTAACTTGTTTTTGAAGGGCATGTTGTGATGTGATATGGTCAAGACGTGATGCTATATTTTATTGTATGAGATGATCATGTTTTGTAACCGAAGTTATCGGCAATGGCAGGAGCCATATGGTTGTCACTTTATTGTATGAAATGCAACGCATACGTAATTGCTTTACTTTATCACTAAGCGGTAGCGATAGTCGTAGAAGCAATAGATGGCGTAACGACAACGATGCTACGATGGAGATCAAGGTGTCGCGCCGGTGGCGATGGTGATCACGACGGTGCTTTGAAGATGGAGATCACAAGCACAAGATGATGATGGCCATATCATATCACTTATATTGATTGCATGTGATGTTTATCCTTTATGCATCTTATCTTGCTTTGATTGACGGTAGCATTTTAAGATGATCTCTCACTAAAATTATCAAGAAGTGTTCTCCCTGAGTATGCACCATTGTGAAAGTTCTTCGTCTTTGAGACACCACGTGATGATCGGGTGTGATAGGCTCTACGTTCAAATACAGCGGGTGCAAAACAGTTGCACACGCGAATACTCGAGTTAAACTTGACGAGCCTAGCATATAATGAGATATGGCCTCGGAACACGGAGACCGAAGGTCGGCGTGAATCATATAGTAGATATGATCAACATATTGATGTTCACCGTTGAAACTACTCCATCTCACGTGACGATCGGACATGGTGTAGTTGATATGGATCACGTAATCACTTAGATGATTAGAGGGATGTCTATCTAAGTGGGAGTTCTTAAGTAATATGATTAATTGAACTTAAATTTATCATGAACTTAGTACCGATAGTTTTTGCTTGTCTATGTTTGTTGTAGATAGATGGCTCGTCTTTGTTGTTCCGTTGAATTTTAATGCGTTCCTTGAGAAAGCAAAGTTGAAAGATGATGGTAGCAATTACACGGATCGGGTCCATAACACGAGGATTATCCTCATTGCTGCACGGAAGAATTACGCCTGGAAGCACCACTGGGTGCCAGCCTGCTGCTGATGCAACCGAGCGATGTTAAGAGCGTCTGGCGAGCAAAGCCGATGACTACTCGATAGTTCGGTGTGCCATGCTTTACGAGTTGGAACCGGGTCTTCAACGGCGTTTTGAGCGTCATGGAGCATATGAGATGTTCCAGAGTTGAAGTTAATATTTCAAGCAAATGCCGGATTGAGAGATATGAAGTCTCCAATAAGTTCTATAGCTGCAAGATGGAGAAGAATAGTTACATCGGTGAACACATACTCAAAATGTCGGGTATAATAATCACTTGATTCAACTGGGAGTTAATCTTCACGATGATAGTGTCATTGATGAATTCTTCAATCACGCCACCAAGCTACAAGAGCTTCGTGATGAACTATAATATGCAAGGGATGGATAAGACTATTCCGAGCTCTTCGCAATGCTAAAAGCCGGAGGTAGAAATCAAGAAGGAGCATCAAGTGTTGATGGTCAACAAGACCACCAGTTTCAAGAAAAAGGGCAAAGGGAAGAAGAAGGGGAACTTCAAAAAGAACAGCAAACAAGTTGCTGCTCAAGAGAAGAAACCCAAGTCTGGACCAAAGCCTGAGACTGAGTGCTTCTACTGCAAGCAGATTGGACACTGGAAGCGGAACTGCCCCAAGTATTTGGCAGATGAGAAGGATGGCAAGGTGAACAAAGGTATATGTGATATACATGTTATTGATGTGTACCTTACTAATGCTCGCAGTAGTACCTGGGTATTTGATACCGGTTATGTTGCTAATATTTGCAACTCGAAATAGGGACTATGGATTAAGCGAAGATTGGCTAAGGACGAGGTGACGATGCGCGTGGGAAATGGTTCCAAAGTCAATGTGATCGCGGTCGGCACGCTGCCTCTACATCTACCATCGGGATTAGTTTTAGACCTAAATAATAGTTATTTGGTGCCAGCGTTGAGCATGAACATTATATCTGGATCTTGTTTGATGCGAGACAGTTATTCATTTAAGTCAGAGAATAATGGTTGTTCTATTTATATGAGTAATATCTTTTATGGTCATGCACCCTTAAAGAGTGGTCTATTTTTATTGAATCTCGATAGTAGTAATACACATATTCATAGTGTTGAAGCCAAAAGATGCAGAGTTGATAATGATAGTGCAACTTATTTGTGGCACTGCCGTTTAGGTCATATCGGTATAAAGCGCATGAAGAAACTCCATCTTGATGGGCTTTTGGAATCATTGATTATGAATCACTTGGTACTTTGTAACCGTGCCTCATGGGCAAGATGACTAAAACGCCGTTCTCCGGAACTATGGAGCGAGCAACTGATTTGTTGGAAATCATACATACTGATGTTTGTGGTCCAATGAATGTTGAGGCTCGCGGCGGGTATCGTTATTTTCTCACCTTCACAGATGATTTAAGCAGATATGGGTATATCTACTTAATGAAACACAAGTCTGAAACATTTGAAAAGTTCAAAGAATTTCAGAGTGAAGTGGAAAATCATCGTAAAAAGAAAATAAAATTTCTACAATCTGATCGTGGAGGAGAATATTTGAGTTACGAGTTTGGTTTACATTTGAATCAATGCAGAATAGTTTCGCAACTCACGCCACCCGGAACACCACAATGAAATGGTGTGTCCGAACGTCGTAATCGTACTTTACTAGATATGTTGCGATCTATGATGTCTCTTACTGATTTACCGCTATCGTTTTGGGGTTATGCTTTAGGGACGGCCGCATTCACGTTAAATAGGGCACCATCAAAATCCGTTGAGACGACGCCTCATGAACTGTGGTTTGGCAGGAAACCAAAGTTGTCGTTTCTTAAAGTTTGGGGCTGCGATGCTTATATGAAGAAACTTCAACCAGATAAGCTCGAACCCAAATCAGAGAAATGTGTCTTCATAGGATACCCAAAAGAGACTGTTGGGTACACCTTCTATCACAGATCTGAGGGCAAGATTTTCGTTGCTAAATTCGGATCCTTTCTAGAGAAGGAGTTTCTCTCGAAAGAAGTGAGTGGGAGGAAAGTAGAACTTGATGAGGTAATTGCACCTGCTCCCTTATTGGAAAGTAGTTCATCACAAGAACCGGTTCCTGTGACAACTACACCAATTAGTGAGGAAGCTAATGATATTGATCATGAAACTTCAGATCAAGTTTCTACTGAACCTCGTAAGTCTACCAGAGTAAGATCCGCACCAGAGTGGTACGGTAATCCTATTTTGGAAGTCATGTTACTTGACCATGATGAACCTACAAACTATGAGGAAGCGATGATGAGCCCAGATTCCGCAAAATGGCTAGAGGCCATGAAATCTGAGATGGGATCCATGTATGAGAAAAAAGTATGGACTTTGGTTGACTTGCCCGATGATCGGCAAGCCATTGAGAATAAATGGATCTTTAAGAAGAAGATTGACGTTGATGGTAATGTAACTGTCTATAAAGCTCGACTTGTTGCGAAAGGTTTTCGACAAGTTCAAGGGGTTGACTATGATGAGACTTTCTCACCCGTAGCGATGCTTAAGTCTATTCGAATCATGTTAGCAGTTGCCACATTTTATGATTATGAAATATGGCAAATGGATGTCAAAACTACATTCTTGAATGGATTTCTGGAAGAAGAGTTGTATATGATGCAACCAGAAGGTTTTGTTGATCCAGAAGGTACTAAAAAAGTGTGCAAGCTCCAGCGATCCATTTATGGACTGGTGCAAGCATCTCGGAGTTGGAATAAACGCTTTGATAGTGTGATCAAAGCATATGGTTTTATCTGAGACTTTTGGAGAAGCCTATATTTACAAGAAAGTGAGTGGGAGCTCTGAGCATTTTGATATTATATGTAGATGACATATTATTAATTGGAAATGATATAGAATTTTTGGATAGCATAAAGGGATACTTGAATAAAAGTTTTTCTATGAAAGACCTCGGTAAAGCTGCTTATATATTGGGCATCAAGATTTATAGAGATAGATCAAGACGCTTAATAGGACTTTCACAAAGCACATACCTTGATAAAGTTTTGAAAAAGTTCAAAATGGATCAGGCAAAGAAAGGGTTCTTGCCCGTACTACAAGGTGTGAAGTTGAGTCAGACTCAATGCCCGACCATAGCGAAGATAGAGAGAAAATGAAAGATGTTCCTATGCTTGACCATAGGCTCTATCATGTATGCAATGTTGTGTACAGACCGGCGTGTGCTTAGCAATAAGCTTGGCGGGAAGGTACCAAAGTAATCCAGAGTGGATCATGGACAGCGGTCAAGAACATCTGAAATACCGAAAACGACTAAGGATATGTTTGTCGTATATGGAGGTGACAAAGAGCTAGTCGTAAATGGTTACGTCGATGCAAGCTTTGACACTGATCCGGACGATTCTAAATCACAAACCGGATACTTGTTTTTATTAAACGGTGGAGCTGTAAGTTGGAGCAGTTCTAAACAAAGCGTCGTGGCGAGATCTACATGTGAAGCGGAGTACATAGATGCTTCGGAAGCAGCAAATGAAGGAGTCTGGATGAAGGAGTTCATTTCCGATCTAGGTGTCATACCTAGTGCATCGGGACCAATGAAGATCTTCTGTGACAATACTGGTGCAATTTCCTTGGCAAAGGAATCCAGATTTCACAAGAGGACCAAGCACATCAAGAGACACTTCAATTCCATACGGGACCAAGTCCAGATGGGAGACATAGAGATATGCAAGATACATACGGATCTGAATGTAGCAGACCCATTGACTAAGCCTCTTTCACGAGCAAAACATGATCAGCACCAAGACTCCATGGGTGTTAGAATCATTACTGTGTAATCTAGATTATTGACTCTAGTGAAAGTGGGAGACTGAAGGAAATATGCCCTAGAGGCAATAATAAAGTTATTATTTATTTCCTCATATCATGATAAATGTTTATTATTCATGCTAGAATTGTATTAACCGGAAACATGATACATGTGTGAATACATAAACAAACATATAGTCACTAGTATGCCTCTACTTGACTAGCTCATTAATCAAAGATCGTTATATTTCCTAACCATAGACATGTGTTGTCATTTGATTAATGGGATCACATCATTAGGAGAATGATGTGATTGACATGACCCATTCTGTTAGCCTAGCACTTGATCATTTAGTATGTTGCTATTGCTTTCTTCATGACTTATACATGTTCCTGTAACTATGAGATTATGCAACTCCCGTTTACCGGAGGAACACTTTGGGTACCAAATGTCACAACGTAACTGGGTGATTATAAAGGAGTACTACAGGTGTCTCCAAAGGTACATGTTGGGTTGGCGTATTTCGAGATTAGGTTTTGTCACTCCGATTGTCGGAGAGGTATCTCTGGGCCCTCTCGGTAATGCACATCACTATAAGCCATGCAAGCAATGTGACTAATGAGTTAGTTGCGAGATGATGCATTACGTAACGAGTAAAGAGACTTGCCGGTAACGAGACTGAACTAGGTATTGAGATACCGACGATCGAATCTCGGGCAAGTAACAATCCGATGACAAAGGGAACAACGTATGTTGTTATGCGGTTTGACCGATAAAGATCTTCGTAGAATATGTAGGAGCCAATATGAGCATCCAGGTTCCGCTATTGGTTATTGACCGAGAATAGTTCTAGGTCATGTCTACATAGTTCTCGAACCCGTAGGGTCCGCACGCTTAACGTTACGATGACAGTTTTATTATGAGTTTATAAGTTTTGATGTACCGAAGTTTGTTAGGAGTCCCACATGTGATCACGGACATGACGAGGAGTCTCGAAATGGTCGAGACATAAAGGTTGATATATTGGACGACTATATTCGGACACTGGAAGTGTTCCGGGGGTTTTCGGAGAAAATCGGAGTGCCAGAGGGTTACCGGAACCCCTCCCCCCCCTCCCGGAGAAGTAATGGGCCTTATGGGCCTTAGTGGAGAGAGAGAGAGGGGCAGCCAGGATGGGCCGCGCGCCCCCTTCCCCTCTGGTCCGAATTGGACTAGGAGAGGGGGGCGGCGCCCCCCTCTTTCCCTCTCCCTCTCCCCCTTCCTTTCCCCCTACTAGTAGGAGTAGGAAAGAGGGAGTCCTACTCCTACTAGGAGGAGGACTCCTCCTCCTTGGCGTGCCCCCTAGGGCCGGCCGGCCGGCCTCCTCCCTTGCTCCTTTATATACGGGGGCAGGGGGCACCCTAGGACACACAAGTTGATCTTCGTGATCGTTCCTTAGCCGTGTGCGGTGCCCCCCTCCACCATATTCCACCTCGGTCATATCGTCGCGGAGTTTAGGCAAAGCCCTGCGCCGGTAGAACATCATCATCGTCACCACGCCTTCGTGCTGACGGAACTCATCCCCAACACTTTGCTGGATCGGAGTCCGGGGATCGTCATCGAGTTGAACGTGTGCTGAACTCGGAGGTGCCCTACGTTCGGTACTTGGATCGGTCGGATCGTGAAGACGTACGACTACATCAACCGCGTTGTCATATCGCTTCCGCTTACGGTCTACGAGGGTACGTGGACAACACTCTCCCCTCTCGTTGCTATGCATCACCATGATCTTGCGTGTGCGTAGGAAATTTTTTGAAATTACTACGTTCCCCAACAAATCCCATCTTGCTCGACCATGTCTCGCAGCATGGGTCTGGACAAGCTTGAAACCTACCTTTGTAACTACCCAGTCACGGAGTAGCGTTTGGTCAGCCCAAAGCAAGTCTGTCACCATCCCGAGTACATGCGTTAGCTCAGGTCTTCGGACATAGAATGTATGTTGTACTAGAGACTCACAGATGACATATCGCTGCGTCTCATAGTTGGGTCTATCCGACTCGGACCTTATCTCGATTCGGATTCGACTACCACGAATCCGACCAGATCCTTCCGAGTCCATATTATCCGGTTAGCATCCAATGCTCCATGGCTAGTGAGACCAAGCCATCGACCGTGTCATATGCCAGTTTAGTCGGCTGCGTGTCCACATAGCCCTTTCGACTAGGGACCTTTTAGGACAGTCATCATACAATGCATACTCCCACAAACAAGTCACGTACTTGCTGATACACATCATTGATAATGTCCAAGGACTATCTTTATTCATAAACACATAGGAAATATCATCATACATGATTGCCTCTAGGGCATATCTCCAACAAGCTTCGTGGAACCCACAAGCCTGGGGGCGCGCCCAGGGGGTAGGGCGCACCCCCACCCTTGTGGTCGCCTGGTGGGTCCCCTCTAGTTGATTCTTTCGCCAATATTTTTTATTTATTCCAAAAATATTCTCCGTGAAGTTTGAGGCCATTCCGAGAACTTTTATTTCTGCACAAAAATAACACCATGACAATTCTGCTGAAAACAGCGTCAATCCGGGTTAGGTTCATTCAAACTATGCAAATTAGAGTCTAAAACAAGGGAAAAAGAGTTTGGAAAAGTAGATACGATGCAGGCGTATCAATGGGCCCCTCACTCGGCAAGCCGCTTCAATGGCGAAGGCAGTGAGAGGTCGCTTCCGCCTTGAGCCATCATAGATGTTAGAGCGGCGCGCTCTACAGTGGCATGAATGCAGGCAACTGATGCACGGGCGAGGGAGGAGGGTTTTGGGTGGGCTAGGGCGGTAAGAAGTGGGTGCGACAGCGGTCCGGACTCCCGTAAACCTTCCCCACGTATGTCCCCGGTTTGCGAGAAAATTGCGTCCGGACCGTGATGTCTACTACGCAACTTATTCTTGTAGACTCATGTTGGGCCTCCAAGCGCAAGAGTTTTGTAGGACAGTAGAAATTTTTCCTCAAGTGGATGACCTAAGGTTTATCAATCCGTGGGAGGCGTAGAATGAAGATGGTCTCTCTCAAACAACCCTGCAACCAAATACAAGAAATCTTTGGTGTCCCCAACACACCCAATACAATGGAAAAAATACGAGGGAAGCGGGGATGTGTGCGTGGGCGCCCCCACCGCGCTCTCTCTCCCTAGTTTATAGCTGAGGAAGAAATGGGGGAAGTGGGATCGAGTGTGCCCACGATCTCCACTCCCCCACGCTGGGAGGGCATGTTCTCCGCGTGCATTAACTGTGTCGGGGAACACAACCCTCCGGTGCCACCACAATAAATTCCACGCGTGTGGGCCGAGGGCGCGGCGTGGTAGGGCCCGAACCCACTGTTGCATCGCCACGTAGCGGCCCGCTGTGCTGCGACAGGCGTGAACCATCATATGAACCAAGACCGGGCGGGCGGACACTTCAGTTTCCCGCCCAAGTCGGGGTGCCATGATCCGGCTTCCCGAAGCCGGCATCCAGTGGGTGTTGCCGGAACCCGCGACCTCAAAGCCGGCACCCGGGCGTCAGGCGCCTCCCGGCCGGGGTAGCGTTCCTCTCCAAAAAAAACTACCTCCTCGGGAGGGGGGGTAAGGTGCATAGGCCCCCTGCTTAGAGCCGGCGAGCTTTCACAACTTCAGGGACTACTGTCGGGGATGTCCCCCGGGAAGGCAACGAAACTCGGTTCCCTTTTAAAACATCGGGGCAAGCCAGGCCCCTCAATCCGGCTGGCCCACCTGCCAGCTCCCCAGCACGAGCCGGCTGGGTGCGGCCACGTGGCCCAGCCGGCTAGCGCGTGTCGGCTGGCCATAATAAGACAACTCGCAACGACAAGCATGGCTACAACGCTCCTCCTTTACGTCGGCCTAGGCGGGCGTGGCTACATACGCTTGCACCCCGCCCGAGGGCGCGGTGTCCAGTGCAGAACCGTAGAAGTGTAGTCATGGCGGCGCCATTCCGCCCCATAACGTGGGATGAGGCATGCCATAGTGACATGCCGCCAGCCGGCCCCGTGCCCTGCGGCCCCGGCACGGCCCACACCCGACGGACCCGGCAAGATTCACACCCGACGGACTAGGCGGCCCCCACCGCCGGCTCCCAGACGCTGACACTAGGGCCCTACGCCCATGTAACATTACTATTGTAACCCCGGGGGGCTAGCCTATAAGACCCCCCGGTGCCCCTCCATGCAAGGGGTCGCCCGATCAATAGGACACACACACACACACACACACACACACACACACACACTCGCACCCACTTGAGAGGCAAGACTGAGGCCTAGCTCTTCTTCCTTATCCACCCAAAACAGCTCCAGGAGCAACTCTGTAACCTAGTTCATATCATCCATTCGGCAGGACTAGGGCTATTACCTCCCACGGAGGGCCCCGTACTTGGGTATGTCTCGTGTCACACACCCGTGCGTGCCAACCTCGCCTCTGGAACCCACCAACGTCCTCACGTAGCCCCTCACTTTTAGCCATCCTATAGCATCTGCCGTGAGATCACCACGACACTAAGATCAAGGGCACCTACCCCGACACTGGAAGTGAAGGATCAATTATCTGATTTAGAGGTCATTGACCAAAACTGAACTTGATAAATAGTAGAAAGATAGTAAAAAAAGTACACATGGTATGATTGTATTATGTGTTAGCTCTCACAACAAACTATTGAAGCAATGGTTATGCATGATTTCATCATGTGTTGCTCTCACAACAGGTTGTTGAACCTTCAAATATGACTGTAAAAAGATGTGCTACTCTGGTTTTCGCAATGAAAATGATTGTTACTCCGATAACTTGCCACACATATCTACTTACATAATATCTACAGGACGCTAGCTACAGTAATAATTACGTCGAAATTATTTTGTACTCACTTTGTCCCAAAAAGCTTGTTTTAGATTTGTCTAGATATGGATTCACCTTCAAGCTTAATGGTCTATTTCTTAGCGGACAATGTAAATGTGGTTTGATTTTAATAGTGTGGTTTGATTTGTCATACCTAGCCATGACGGCCTTCCTCGAACTCGGTATTAGATGAATCTAAGACAAACTCTTTGGGATAGAGGTAATATGTGAGTACTTAAAATAGGTATGGTTGTTGTTGGCCATTATAATTCCTAACTTAAGGCATGTTTGTCAATCCAACGCTCCGAGAAATACTAGAATCCAGGGAGCATCTCTTTCTCCACTCCGTATTTTCAACTGAAGCTCGGGCCGCTCCGGGAGCGGAGTCGAGCGGAGCGGCGAGACTCCGAACATGCCCTTACTCTTCAATTAGGGATTCTTTTCCTTCATCCGTGTCGTGTCGGTGAGGTTGGTTATAGTAACTGAGGGAGCATCAGCCCGGAAGCCAGCATCAAAGACACAAGTAAAACATGGCGATCAGACAGCACAAGCAAGCCATTAATTGCCGTGTTCCTGCAAAAGAAATCGGTCACATTCCATACCCCGCAAGTGCAAGGCTACCACACGAACTAGTTATTGTGATGTTGGGTTTGGACCACCCGATTGTCCATCGGACCAGCAGCAGACGAACACATATGCATGCATGCGGTTGACAAGCTGACCCACCCAGCGGTCCGACCACGCTCGTGTGGTCCAAACCAAGATCGGGGCGTTTGCGTGGCGAGCGCGACCGGATCCCCCGGATACGCCATCCATTGGGATCCCCTGCGCGATTCGATCGCAGAATTTCTCGCTTGCTAGTGATGTGCCGACGCCCCCGCTCCCGTGCCGTGCCGAGCGGCGTAGGTAGGTATACGTTTGGCGCCGAGTTTAATGACCGCGTTTTTTTTTTAGACACAGACACGTACGCCCGTATATAAGCACGTACATTCATCTTTATGGACACACACCCTAGCTCTACAAATACCTTTGGGAGACTGAGTCGAGATATCATGTAAGATTGATGAAGTCACCACAGACGCCACATGGCCAACTAGAACTTCTCCTCCCACTAAACGCGCATCATCAAAAATCCTGAAATTAATCCAGAATAATGCAAGCACCAGAATTTAAACCTTGATGGGCTCGAATACCACGGTCCTCCTAACATTCAACCATTGGTTGATTCGCAGCTTGCGGCCTCTCGTCATGTTGAATTCGTGGAACGGTTTCACAAAAGAGTACAACTACAACATGATTTATTTTTTTTTGAGGTAACGGGCGTGATTTTTTTTTTTTTGATCAAAGAAGGGCTTCCCCCTTTCGATTTTCATTATCGAAAACCAACTTGCAGATCCACAGAATTCAACATAAAAAACAAACATAATTCATAACACCACCGCACAAACCCACACAGGCCATCAACCAAAAAGCCCCACGGGCATACAAGTCTGCGAATCCACATCATCAGGGACATTGCAACGGGCGTGATAGTTAGTTATGTCCTTACCACTCAGTACCATACAGACGGAGTAGGAGCAGTATATACACAAGGATTTGGAACACATTCGTCACATTTTGTAGGTGATGATGAATCCGTTCATCCGACTGACTCGCACCGCCGCCTTGGTGGAAAAAATGTCTGCTTGAGTTGTCAAAACAATTATGGCGGTACGTACATCTATTACGTGTTTGATCACTACAACGATGACCAGGACGTCCGGGGGGATCGCAGACAGATCGTGCGAGATCCGGCCGGACGGCGAGGTTCGGTGCCCATGCAATGCATGTGGAACACGAAACGGTCCCTCGCGGTACGTACGTTTTCCACGGCGTAGCCAATGGGAGGCCATGCGCATTGGATTCGATCGGTTAAATGGTCATCTTCACTCTTAATTAAAATCGTCGCAGCTAGTACTGCTAGCAACCTTGTGCCAGAAGCAAGACCGGCCGGCGGCCTAATGCACGCACGAGTTCCATCGGCCGTACGTGCGCGCGGCGCCATGCATGCATGGACGATGGTCGTACGTAACAATTGCCTCAGCAAGGATGCAAGGATAAAGATAAGAGACACACATGTGACATGTCACCTTACGTATGTGGATGAATATTTCCGACCTGGTATGTCATCAGGATTGCATCTCGGCCTGCAGAACAAGTGTGCACATGTGACGTCGTCGGTGCGCCGGCCGATCTCTTGCCGAAACGCTCCGGCAAGGGACGTCACGCGCGTGCGTGCGTACGTGTATATATGGCCAGAAACCGCACGCCCCGTGCGTTCCAACGGCGAGATCCAGGGGGTGAGACGAGCAGTTTTGGCGGGCCGGGTGCATGCATGGCGATCGCATCCGCGTCACGCTGCGTACCGAGGATGTCGCGAGATCGGGCTCCCTGATTTCACCATGTCACGTCTGCTTTGGTCTCTTGCTCCAACTTGCACGTCACGGTCTCCACCATCGATCGCTGCTACCTTGTCCGGCCGCCTTGATTACATATACGCAAGAGGACGCGTCATTTTCCGCTCCGCGTATGCTGTCGGATAGAAACTTCACCGCGCTATCCGGATCAATTTTTATTCAGGAGTGATCATGCATGCTTCATGCATGTGTGTTCACGCGCGGCTAGCAATGGATGCAAGGCTTAGACCACACAAATTGTCTAAAAAATCAAGACGTACACTGTCAGTCTGAGGCTCTGAGGGATGTGTGTACGTAGTAAACCCTGCGACGATGACCCGGCCAGCCAACCAGACACACAGTCCCCTCGATCGGTGCTTGCCGGACAGTGATGGCGCCACGTCCGCTCCACGCATTAAACAGCACACGCATGCAGCTCCATATCCCGGCTACTGACCAAACACATGGACAAAGTCGCCACTGTTTGATGAGACGAAAATCACCGCAGGGAGAGCATGGGGTGGCCATTTGCATGGTGACGGTTGCTGCAGTACTTTTATGCATGCATATTAAACGGGAAAGCTACCAGGACAAGACAAACGCTGATCCTCGTTCTCTTTTTTCTGAGAGAATCCTATGGCCAGGTAATTTTGTGACGGTACGCACTTCAATCGTTTTCTGGGAGATCTTGGGAGGGATATGCCATGAATGCGAGATTTGGTTGGCCAGTGCCTCGCGTGACCTAATTTAAAAGCTCCATCGTAGTCGTAGACCCGGCCCTCTAGAGTCTAGATAGCACTCTCGGTGTTGCATGACTGTACTGTCGCCTCGTCTATCTTTCTACGGCTCCAGGTGCATGGTTTGCTCAGCTAGAGAGGGAGGGAGGGAGGGAGGGAACACCTTGCTCCCCGCGGAACCAAGAAACAAGACAAAGTCTAGGCCCCAGAAAACGACTTCCTCCGTTGTATATATATAAATATTTCCTTTGGTTGATATATATATACTGCCGCCATTGTGTTCTTCCAAAAGAGTAGTGCCGCCACAGGTGCATCCCTCGTACTCCCTCCGTTTCTTTTTAGTCCGCATATAAGGTTTGGTCAAAGTCAAGCATTATAGAGTTTGACTAACTTTATATTAAAAAATATAAACATTCACAATATAAAATCAATATATTCAGATGCACCATGAAACATATTTTCATACTATATAGTTTTAGTACTGTAGATGTTCATAATTTTTTATGTAAATTTGGTCAAACTTTGTGTAGTTTGACTTTGACCAAATCTTATATGCGGAGTAAAAAAAACGGAGGGAGTACACACCAAATACTACTCCGTATTTTCGATTAGAATAGAGCAGGGGAGTACCCTAGTTTTCTTTAGAGGATATCCACCAAGAGCTTCATGAGTACATGGATTCGATTCGAATGGCGGCACGGAGGTTTGCAGCTCGGACTAGGAAATTATTGTGGAGTCCAACAACTCAATATTGTACTCTCGTGGGAAACCTAAATGAGTGTACTTGCCACACATACCTGGAAGCCTGGAGCCGAGATCTCTTCGGACGGCCGGGCCAGCTCATGTCATGTACCAGTACGTGATGCCAGCCAAGCCAGCGCTACGGAACAAGGCACAACTAGCGAGCGAGCAAATGCACAATGCATCACTGTTGAAGTACGTAGGACCATCTGCTAATCAATGCACCAACAACGTGCAAAAAAGTACTACAGGTCAAACAAAGCTCCATCTTTAACACTCCACTTGCCTGAGTAGCTCGCACCTGAATCGGAAAAAGTTCATTTTAAACCTTGAACTTGTAGAGGTTGGACGAAATGAACCCTCAAGTCGAAATCCCGGTCGATTGGACCCTGAACTCTGCAATCCCGGTCTAAATCAAACCCTAACATCGTTTCAGCTGGGATCGTCTGGTGGGCCGGCCCATTACAGTTTTTTTCGTTAAAAAACAAAAATTCCAAAGGCGCACAGCGGGGCAGATCCTATTTGACGCCCGCAGGCGTCAAAAGGACGTGGCTTCCCTGAAGCCTGCACACCCGACGCCTCATTTGGGCCAGCCCACGGTCGCGATGCTTTTTCTTCTTTTTCCTGTTTCTTTCATTTCTTTTTATGTTTCTATTTCTTTTCTTTTCATTTTCTTATTTTTTTATTTTTTCTTCTTTCTCGTATATTTCTGTTCAGCATATATTTAAGAAAATGTTCAGCATATATTTAAGAAAATGTTCAGCATCTTTAGGAAAGGTTCAGTATGTATTTAAAACTGTTCAACGTATATCACAAAATGTGCAGTGTATATTTAAAAGTGTTCATCATTTGAAATTTCAAAAAATTTGTTCATATTTTCAATAAATGTTGATGTTTTTAAAAGTTTAATCAATCTAAATTTTCACGATTTTCAAACGTTATTAACATTTTTTAAGGAAAATCATTCTTTTTTCCCAAGAAATTTTGAAAAAAGAAAGGGATCTGCCGTTGTACATAGTAGTTTTACTTATTAGGTGATGTAAATTGCTTCTTAAAGTCAAGCACCTCAAATTTAACACTAGAAGACGTCATGTCTGTTGGTTTGGAAGATGTATCCACTAGCGGCAGATCTCGAGTTCGAGCTTTACTATTGTAACAATAACAATTTTCTGGCGAAATTTTTTCATGCGCCTGGATTTTGTAATATCCATTGAACATTGGATTTTGTAATATCCATTGAACATTTTCTTAATGTACGATGAACATTTTAAATTATACACAATGAACATTTTGGGAAAACTATAAATATATGTGTTGAACAATTTTCAAATATGCATTGAACATTTGTAATATACGTTGAACAATTTTTGAATACACATTTAAAATTTGTGTAATATACACTGGACAGATTTTATAATGCATGATGAACTTTTTTGTAATATACCGTGAACATTCCTAAATATACAATGAACATTTTGTAACACTATAGGGAAAAATAAACAGTAAAAATAAAAAAAGAAAAGATTATAAATATAAATATAAAAAGAAAAAAAGAACTAGGAAAGGAAAACCGAAAAAAAATAACGAACGAAAAAACAGAAGCAACGACGCGCAGCACGGGCTGCCACGAACTGGGCCGGCCCACCCGCGGGCGCTTCCTCCCCAATCCCGGTCATTCTTTGCAATCCCTGTTTGGAAAATGACCCGAAGGTCTGATTTAGACCGGGATTGCAGAGTTCAGGGTCCAATCGACCGGGATTTCCACTTGAGGGTTTGTTTCGCCCGACCTCTACAAATTCATCGAGCATATGAAGCTGTGTGCTCTCGGACGAATTTGGGTTCCTTCTTAATGTCCTTGCTAGTTTCTAAGTGGGTATTATAAGTGGATTCCTGCTGATTAGCTAGCTCGCGCATCCTTTTGCGATCTTAGTTGCGTGCTGATAATTGCGTGACTAAGCATATATTTAATTTGACCAAACTGCACAAAAGGTGCTCCATGCGTACCTGTTCTCCCTTTCTTTTTGGCTAAATTTTTTTAAATAATACATTTTTTTATTAATTTACAGAAATATTACGCAGAAATAATATTTTTCGAAAATATTATCCAATTGGCCTACAGCAGGCCGACTAGTCCTAGTCGGCCCACAGCAGGCCGACAGGCCCTTCTCGGCCAACTGCAGTCGACAGCGTCTGTAATCGCCACTGGAGGTCGACTATGGCCGGGCGGCGTGGCGGGAGCTGTCGGCGCTGGCTGAGGCACGGCGCCCAGTCGGCCATTGCCGATCGATCGGCCAGCGGCAGTCGACAGGAGCGGCCCAAGATCCGCCTCCCTTTTTCTTTTTTCTTTCCCATCCCCTTCTCCTTTCCTTCTTTCTTCCACCTCACGCAGCACACTTCTTCTCTGTTCTTTTTTCTTCCTCCTCTCTCCAACCCGAAATACCTCCAATTAATACATCAAAATGGCCCTTTTTTTGCGGATTTGGCACCGTGAATGGGTTCTACTTAGCTAGAGGAGCCAAAAGACACCTCGATCTACTGATGGGGTAGCTTGTGGTGGTTGTGCTGAAGATTTTGTTGGAGCATTTTTGAGCTCATTGGTGGAGGTTGTGGAGGCGGAGGTGGAGGTTGTGGCGGTGGTGGAGGTGGAGGTGGTGGTGGAGGTGAAGCTGCAGGAGTTTGGTGGAGTTTCGGCTCGGTTCGGTGATTGAAGGCCGCATTGTTAAATGGTTCATACAAGACGCTTCAAGGGTATATTTGAGCAAACATTTATTTTTCGGGTTGCGTGCAATTATTGTTATTGGCTCGAGTAGTAAGCGTAAATATTTAGGTGGTCGTGGTGAGCATTTTATTTCCGCTTCGTTAGCATTTTATTTAGATGTCAACTAATAGGTTGCGTAAAAATGTGTAGTTGCTCCGGTAATATTTCACATTATATGAATATTATTTGCTCGAGTAGTAAACATAAATATTTAGGTGGTCATGGTGAGCATTTTATTTTCCCGTTCCGGTTTCGGTGATCATTTTATTTAGATGTCAACTAATTAGTTGTGTAAAAATGTGTAGTTGCTCCGGCAATATTCCGTACTATATATGGATGTGTACTATTTAGGATTGTCAATATTTGTAGTTGCTCCCGTTAAATCCGTAATATAGGCAGTCAGTGAAATATTAAAATCTTTTGTGGTGAGCATATTATTTTCCCGTTCCGGTTCCGGTTACCATTTTATTTAGATGTCAACTAATTAGTTGTGTAAAAATGTGTAGTTGCTCCGGTAATATTCCGGACTATATGTGGATGTGTAGTATTTAGGAGTGTCAATATTTTTAGTGCGGGTATTTTAAGTTGTTGCTTAATAATTGTATTTCGCTGTGAAAAAAATAGGTGAGCCGAGATGTCTGATGAAGTGAACATCAGATTTTACTACGGTCCTGGTACTGTCCAAACAACTGAGATGGGAGCTGATCTGAGTGAATTTACTCACATAGATGTGCCAATGAGCGCACCTCAAACATGGTCTGTCGGTCGGTTGAAAGAATGGATTATGCAAGTTTAGGTCTTGATATCAAACACACACCGTCGGTGTTCATGCATTGTGGACACGGTCAAGTACAATAGTTTACTTTTATTTGAGGCCAATAGAGCGAGACTCGATTGGGTGCGGTGGTTACAAGGTTGTGAACGAAGGGATGCAATCCTATTGCTTTAGTGCTTCTCGTCGTGAAGGGGTCATTGCACATGAAGGCCAAGGTGGCAACGATCCCGGGCGAGAGCGGTGTAGGTAGGCGGCTATCTATGTCAAATCTTGGAGATGATGGTTACGAGCAAGGACAGAGCGATCGTAGAAGGAGGAAATGCTTATGGTTATGAACCGAGGCGAGAATAGTCGTAGAAGGGGAAATGCTTATGGTTATGAACCAGGCGAATAGTCGTAGAAGGGGAAATGCCGATGGTGAATACAATGGCGAGGTTGACGCCGACGAGGTAGATGGGCACATGCAGGACCGGATGGAAGAAGAAGACACCGATGTTGAAAGGGGTTATGCGGATGATTACGGCGAGTCGATGAAGAAGAAAATGCAATGGAGGTCCCGAATCTCGCATGGTGGAATCATGACTTTCATCCGCAATGACCGTGAATGATGGACATGATTCAACCCGCAATATCATCGAACAATATTGCAACGGGTGCTATGTATCCAAACAAACAAGCCTTGAAGGATGCAATAATTAATTGGGCAATGTCCACGCAAAGGGTTTTCACAACTCGGTGTCAATCGAAATTCCGACAATGGTATGCAAGAATGCGATTGTCCCGCTTAGGGTGCAGTTTCTCCCCAAATATGGCACAAGTTGGGTGATAAGTGACTTAGTTAATCACACTTGTCTTATTCCCTGCATCCCTCAAGATCATGCCAACCTTTCATCCACGCTTATAGCTCGGTTGTTTTACGATGAGATAGTGCAGGGCAAAGCTATGGAAGTGAAGGCAGTCCGCATAAAAGTCTTTGCGAGTTCAAGTACGAATTTCTTATGGAAAGGCTTGGAGGGCTAAGCATGCGGCGCTTGAGAGGAGATTTGGTTCTTATTTTGATGCATATGACTCTGTTGTCCAGCTCCTCCACACCCCGCAGCAGCGGAATCCGGGCACCTATATCGATATCCAAGACATGTTCATGCCAGAGTTCCCAACTGTGAGGGTGCTGCATCGCCTATTCTTCTCTTTCGGTGTATGCATGAAGCTTTCGTGCATTGCCGACCGGTGATATGTGTTGACGGTACTTTTCTCACAGCAAGTACAAGGGTCGATCCTCGACAGCCATAGGTCAAGACGGCCAAAATCAAGTCGCCCCACTCGCATTTGCTTTTGTGGAGAGTGAGAACATTGAAAGTTGGACTTGGTTCTTGAGCGCTTGAAAATATCGGTTGTGAAGGAGAAGCCCAATGTGTGCATCCTTCATGATGACATGCAGTATACTCGGTGCGATAAGGACACCGACAAACCCAGCCCCGAGGAACAAGTTCCATGGCAGGACTTGCAGAGCCGTTGGTGCATGCGCCATCTGGGGCTAATTTCTTCTCGCAGTTCGTAAATAAGAACTGATGAATTGTTCAAAAACTCGCAAGGTAACCAGTTATGGAAGTACAATTTGATACGCGACAGACTTAATGTGTGCACGCAGAGACATGTGAGGGACAGGAAAGCTGCAAGAGATGCGGCGGTGAGGGCACATGTTGAAGCGAAGAGCTGCACAATTGGCAACAGAACAATGGCCGTGGAGGAGGAGCCTGTTGGGCTATGTGACTTGCCGTGCTTTGACCCACTGGTACTAGGAGAAGGCTTGGGAGGTCGATTAAAACCTTCGAGCAGTGGATAGAGCATGAGCCTCTGGAGAGGTGGTCTTTGCTACATGACACACATGGAGCAAGGTACGGTGTCATGACAACGAACCTCGCGGAAACATACAATTTTGTCCTCAGAGGAAACCGAGCATTGCCACTTACAGCCATCGTTGAGGGTATTTTCTATGGCATCATCAAGTATTTCAGAGATAGACGTCAAAAGCAGAGCAACATATCTTCAACAACCCGAATACACGGTATTGTGAAAGAGTCACAAAGTACATGGACAACAAAATGCAAAAGCTAGGTCACACAAAGTAGTCGCCATCGGTAATCAAGAAAGAAGGTTTGAGGTCCGCTTAGCCAATAACAAATTTGGATGTGCAAATGAGTTGAGGACGCATGAGGTGAAAATTGGTAATGAAGCATGGCCAACGTGTGAGTGCACATGCAACAAACCGGTTGCTTCACCTACCTTGCTCACATGTACTTGCTGCTATGGGCAGCTTGGAATGGACATAATATCGTTTGTGTCTCCATATTTTACGAAAGAGTCATCCTCAATACCGGACTGGTGAGCTGATGGGTTTTCGATCAATGGGTAATTTCAACACCGCCAACCCCGCTGAAAGGCGTTACATTCCAAAACCGAACATATGCGTACAAGTAGAGCAGACGGCGGCGGGTCCAAGATCCGAATGATATGGACGAATCAAGCGGGAGGTCCGACTAGGCAATGCATTCTATGCAATCAATTTGGCCATAGGGACACTAATTGTCCCACTTTAAATCCTCGGGCGTGGACGAGGCAACCGGGACGAAGAGGAGGTAGAGGAAACAGAGGAGTAAGAGGAGAGGAAGAACCTAAGCTAGCAAAGATTATGTTCTAAATTTGTATTAAGTGTGGCACTATGTTCTGAATTTGTATTAAGTGTGACACTATGTTTTGAATTTCTATTAAGTGTGGCACTATGTTCTGAATTTGTATTAAGCGTGACACTATGTTTTGAATTTCTATTAAGTATGGCACTATGTTCTGAATTTGTATTAAGTGTGACACTATGTTTTGAATTTCTATTAAGTGTGGCACTATGTTCTGTATTTTTTATGTGCAGGAATGTCGGGACGGTGGTTGCTGAACGGGGACATTGATAGGGTTCATCGTGCTGCGATATGGTATGAGCGCAAGCTTGAGCCTCTGGTGACTCGCTCTCCCAAGGAAAACTGGAGGATACACCCAGGATGGCTACAGCGGTACGTGCTTTATTAATTTGCACACTGACATGCATATTAATGGGAGACAGCAACTGAAATGTTCTCTTATGAAGGTTGAAATGGGCCGGCCTTTTACCTTTCGCGCGTCTGGTTGAGTCTATCCCGGGTGAGAAACGCCTCGCCATCGACGGGTCCTTGCTGAGCTGCTTAGTGGACCGTTGGAGGCCAGAGACCCATACGTTTCACTTCCGATGGGGAGAGATGGCTCCTACTCTTGAGGATGTGTCACTTTTGCTCGGACTACCGTTGGCAGGTCATGCCATAGGACCGTTGCAAGCCCCGGCTGGTTGGGAGCAAGCTCTTACACAACGTTTTCACGGTGTTTTTCCACGGAGAAGCGACGTTGTTCAGCACCAACCACAGCATCCGCGTCCCTCCATGCACCGACATCAACCACGTCCACGTCTAGCACATCAGCCGACGACCGTGCCACCCCTCCCGAACAACTGGCGGTTCATCGTGGCAGCATCCACAAAGACTATGGTCCCACGTCGAGCTTAGTATTTTCTCCACAGCCACAGCACCACGGCCCTCGTCGAGCTTTGTGTTTGAGCGAGCAGCCGTCACAGCCAGCAGTGTGTGTCTTCATATTTATTGTTTTCAATATTACTTCAGTGCATCGACTTCATGACTTAAAGTTCCGTCGTGCAGAGCCTATGGATATCATGCGCCTATGTCGGCATCACATGATACGTGGGGAGTGATCATCATCCCGAGGATCACATACAGCTCGATGTCGCAGACACCCATCGGATGAACATGTTTTCGACTCCTCCACGGGCCCCACAGGATACACAACATGACCAGAAGAGTCCGAGATTGCACGCGTCCCATTAGGGCACTGACAGATGGGGATGGACGCCGATTCCAGATCCGCCTCATGAGGCGGACGTAAATCACCGACGCTTCTATCTATCAATCAGACATTACCATCTATTTATGTGTGAGACTTATGTCTATTCTATGTATGAGACAAATGACTATGTACTTATGTATGAGACATATGCCTACCCTATTTTAGTACTATGTTATCCGAACTACAACATCATATTTAGATAGAACAGAATGCTCGTACAACAAGACAGTACAAACAACTACATAGAACTACATCTAAATTAAACGGTACGCACGAGTGAACTTACAACATACAACATAAAACTACATGAAGTCATCATCGTCATCCTCCATCTATGCAGAACTCTTGCCCTTTGACGATGAAGAACTCTTGCCCTTCGACGATGAAGAACTCTTGCCCTTCGACGATGAAGAACTCTTGCCCTTCGACGATGAAGAACTCTTGCCCTTCGAAGATGCAGAACCCGGAGGCGGTGGCATGAAGATATCATCTTCGTCCTCGCTCTCCTCAATCCATAATAATGGATTATTTGCTGAAAGCCTTCTGAAAGATTCACTCTTGGCACCACCACCTTCTTCCACCTTTCATGTATCCTAAGAAGTTCTTTACGCACCTCTTGATACGTCCTTTCGAGCCACCTGCACTCCACGTAATTGGTGAGCCAACTCATTCATTATGGTGTCACTACCGATGAGTTCGTCCCATGGAACTATCCTATTGTCCATCCCGAAATCGGTAGCTAGGCTCGGAAGAGTCCCGCTCATCCTGTGGTGAAAACTACGATCGAAAGGATAATGAGACATCTCAACTAAACTACACTGGAATGCTTATCCACCTCGGTCTGAAGGGGGTTTTATAGGTAGAGAGTTGGCGGGAACATATGGCGGGAAACGAGTGGCGGGAACCAAGTGGCGGCAAAGAGTTGGCGGGAACATATGGCGGGAAACGAGTGGCGGGAAAGAGTTGGCGGGAACATATGGCGGGAAACAGGTGGCGGGAAAGAGTTGGCGGGACACAGGTGGATGAGAAATGGGTGGCGGGAACGAGCTGGCGGGAAAATATGTCATAGTTTTGAAAAAAAAAATCCTACGGGTAAAAAAAAATTAATGTGGTATGCATGCACCAGTCGGCCTACAGCAGGCCAATTAGTCCCTATCGGCTCACAGCTGGCCGATTAGTTCTGTCGCCAACAAGAGGCCGATCGAGCTTATCGCCGCCAGATTGGCCGATGGACTTGCATCTCGCCGCCGAGAGCCCTATCGGCGCAGGTGAAGCGAGATAGGTGCCCGATCGGCCTGCTGTGGACCGACTAGGACTAGTCGGCCTGCTGTGGGCCGACTGGATAATATTTTCGAAAATTATTATATCAGCGTAATATTTTTGAAAATTAATAAAAAAAATGTATTATTTAAAAAAAATTAGCTTCTTTTTGCCTCTCGTACCGAAGAAATGTGACAAATGGCCAAAATTGACTGCCTTTTAAGATTTGCAAGATCATCATTACCTAATGACAAAACCAATCAAGCCAAGCAGTATAGTATAATTGAGCCCACACATGCAAGATTGGGCTGCCAGTGAGTCTAAGCACATTACTCAATCAACAACCTTTCTCTGATCATTAAAGTGCATAGTTTTAAAATTTATAAAAAGTATTCATGAATTTTGAGAATAGATATATAGGAACTTATAATGATAAGATTTATTTAAATTGCAGTCATTTCTGCTATACTTAGGAATGAAAAAAATGCACAGCAAGTTAAGTAATTTATG
Source organism: Aegilops speltoides (assembly GCA_021437245.1). Lineage (NCBI taxonomy): Eukaryota > Viridiplantae > Streptophyta > Magnoliopsida > Poales > Poaceae > Aegilops > Aegilops speltoides. The sequence goes on from CM038143.1 coordinate 401,542,854, forward strand.
CGCAATTCTGCATTTTTTTGCCCAATGATACGCTCAAAGTCGGGTGCACCGGTAGCATAGAGAAAAATGCAAGATACACGATACAACACTGAAGAAGGGCTACAACGCCGATGAAGGCAAAACAGAGAACAAAAGCAACAACTTTTGCATTATAATTGCCATTTTGCTATGTGTAGAAACGAAATTCACAAGGATAAGTTACTAACCATTTTCAACTTGCATGAACTTTTCACAATTATCCAAATCTTAAAGTATAGTATTATTTTTCCTAAGTTTCCCTTTTTTGCTGGAAAAAAAAGAGCAGCAGCAGCAGCTAGGCCTAGAAGGTAAGATTTACTCGCTCAGCGTATCCAAACTGCCCCTCGTGAGACACCAGAGGCAAAATTTCTTGGGTGGCCATGCCTACTTCTAAATTAAATCATGCGAAGAATGTGCTTAGTTTTAGCATAGATAACTCGCTGTCATGACCGGGTCGTCCCAAGTCCCCGACCGTATATTCCTGGTCAAAGATATTCCAAACAAATAAATAAAGACTAGTCAAAGGTCTCCGGTCCGTCCTCTGCGTACGTGGCAAGCTAAGCTGCTCGTTGACTCCTGGTCAACGCTCCTGACGATGACAGAAAGGCGGGCGTCACTTGCAACGCTCCTCCCAGCAAAAACGCACACCACGTTAATTTTAGTAGTAGTTAATTACTCCCCGTTTGTTAGCTGTGTCCTCCCGCGCGCCGCGCGTGTTGATCGCCATGACCGGCCGCTACGACGCGATGAGGCCGACGCGCGGTTCTTGGCAGGCGACAGCAGCTAGCTGCCGGCCGACGACGACGTCGACGAGCTACCCTCGGCCGGTGCCAAACCGTGCCGGGCGCATGCAGGCACGTGGCCGGACCGGAGCAGGCACGATCCGGACCGAACGCGCGCGCGGCCCACCGCGGCGCCGGCCAGCATATCCGATGGCGATAAGATGGGCCGTCGCGTCAAAAGCTCCGATCCTCCGCGTCTGCATGCTCCTCGCTCGTGCTTCCATCAACCGCCATGCATGCAAATGCAAAAGCGCGCGTGCCGCTGCTGTGCCGCATGCATGCAGCCCGTTCATCTATCCATTCAGAGCGAGTTCTAGATCATGCATGATCTGTCAGGTCACGGTGGCACCTCGGGCCACTGGATAAAAATTCGGTCGCAAGGAACCATATCCCAGCAAAAAGAGCTTTTCCAGCGAAGATCTCGCCACATGCATTACTATTGCTACGTACCAAAGGTGGCAGTGTTGCCGCTGGCTTTGGGTGACCGATCTGATCAGGCACGTACTTGCCGGGCTAAGATAGATAGATAGATCGCGGCTCGGCAGATGCCGCATCATATCCTTGCCTACCCACTGGCCATGGAGACCGATCGGTGTGCGTGCGTTGAGGTTGAGCGTAACGTTGAGCCTATCCAATGGAACAGTCTAGTCTGTCCTCAGAAGACAGGATCAGAGTGCCATGTGAGCTGATGGGAGATGCGATCAGAGTGGAGATGAGATCCATTAGATGGACGGAGGGATACGATATCATTGTCGATCTTCTCATCGCAGGAGGAGAGATCGAGAGACGTGCTTTTTGAGCAGGCCTTATCTGTCTGTCTGGGCGTCTATCTGCCCATTTGGGGAGCACGAGTACAGTTTCTGATGGGAATCCCTCAAGTTGCATGACCAATCTCGTCCTGAGCCACGCCGAAAGCTCAACAGGGATATGGATGGAATGTGGTTGCTGCTTTGGGTGTGTGGAAACGGATCTAATACTGATCGGACAGTGTTTCTTTTTTTTGCATACTTTTTGATGGAATACAAATGTTGATGCGGAGAGTGTCGAATTTAGGCGAGTAGGTTCGAATGTTTGTCGAACACACAAAATTAAATGGAAGCGACGACATTAACCTCTCTCATATTGGACCCTTTGGGCCCTAGCATGATAACTTCCACTTCAACGAGGTTTGCCCACCTTCGATGAGGGAGGAGCTATGGCGGCAACATGACCTTCGATGAGGGAGGAGCTTTGGCGGCAACACGAATTTGACTCGTTACGGATATTAAAATAGCAATATATATTACTGACCGGAGATCAATAAAATGATATATAGAGAATTCGAAACTATTAACCGGTTGTCATATTATTTTTTTGTCAACAAACAATGATGAGTGTTTCACCTGGGTGCAAATTTTCGTGGGTGAAATGATATTCGTGGAGGCCTCGACAAGATTGCAAAACAAGTCTTTTTGGAGATATTGATGTTGTTGAAATTAACCAGACTTTCAGAAAATGTCATTTCGTCATGAAATTTGAACATAGGTGAAACACATATCAATGTTAAAAACTTAAACTTATCCCGGGTGCCCGCACAGCCAAATTCAAGGATAGTTGGCCAGCTCGTATTCCTCCTAAGATAATTTTTTTTTCTGTGGCAAGCTTTTCGGCGAAAACTCTCTGCAGCCGATCAAATTAAGAAGAGGAACGGGCCGGGCTCTGATAGTTGTGCGCTGTGTGGGGCTCTTGAAAACTCCGAGCATATATTTTTTCATTGCTCTTTGGCTAAATTTATCTGGAGTTGCATCAGACTTTGGCTTCATGTTAATTGGCATCCTTCCTCTTTTGAGGATTTACGGCATTGTGTTAATACTTTAGCAGGCCGGTCTAAGCGGGTTTTCTGGGTTGGCTGGGCAGCGATCAGTTGGTCGCTGTGGACTACTAGAAACAAGTTCACTAGAAACAAGTTCACTATCGAACACATTTTCCCGGCTAACCCTGTGAATTGCTTATTTAAAGCCAATGTCTTTTTGCAGCAGTGGAGATCATTGACTAAGGAAGGGGACCTAGAGGCTTTCGGCGACATGTTACCTAAGATGAGATCTACGGCGTCTTCCCTGCTGTGGCGCTCTAGGAGGATGGCTTAATGTCCGGTTCTTTTGGATTCTATGCTGGCCTGCGTGCCATGTATGGCTGGTTGCCATGTACTCGCACTTCTTAAACTCTGTTCTGCTCGACTTATGTGTTGTATTGGGGGCTGTGATGTGACTCTGCCTGGTGGCTTTATTTATAAAGTCGGGCACATGCCTTTTATCTAAAAAACACACATCAATGTAAAAACAACAGATATTCTTATTTTTTTTAAAACTATTTGATTTTTTTGTTCATCCAGATCATGTGTGCTCGGTTGTAGAAAATAAACGTCCTTACACAACCCCATTTTCTACTCCCGCGCCTTACACGGAATCCACGTTGTAATACATCAGAACGCTTCACCACTTTGGAAGGAAATATCAGTGGATTCCACAAAATGGAAATAGAGATATCTTGTCTTAACAATATGGTGTGGTGGTTGTTACTGCATCATAGTAATTGTTTAAGCAGATTTCGCAAAAAAAGAGTTTCAGATGAGCACTACTTCTATAATCACTACTAGAATCGTCTTCTTTGCCAAGTTTCAAAGAAACTTGGAGAAATCTTTGCTGAGTGACAAGCTCGGCGCAGCACACTCAGTTGGATGGGACCCGACAATCATTAATACTGCCGTGTTCTTTCTATCGCAAGCTCAATAATATTTAAACAATATTTGCCGAGTTCCTACCAGAAAAAACTCGGGGAATCACACCGTTAAACGGGACGGCCCGTTAATGGAAGTGCCACGTGTCACCATAGTTTGCTGAGTTTTGGCACACTAAACTCGGCAAAGTTAGGCCAATAAAAATTATTAACGTGCCAGCACTCATTACCTAGTACAAAATATCTGCCGGGTTCTTTATTCAGCAAAACTAGGCAAGCTGTTTGCCGAGTTCCAAACTCGGTAGTTTCCCATCCTGTAAGCATGTGGCATGCACTGCATTATTACTCAGTGCCACATTTCGCCGAGTTTATAACAAACAAAACTGAGCAAATGCTTTGCCGAGTATGAAACTCGGCTGCCTCCCATCCAGTAAGGGCCCGACGCGTGGCACTGCGTTATTACCGAGTGCCACATTTCGCCGAGTTTATAACAAACTAAACTGAGCAAATGCTTTGCCGAGTTTGAAACTCGGCAGTCTCCCATCCAGTAAGGGCCCGACGCATGGCACTGCGTTATTACCCAGTGCCACATTTCGCCGAGTTCTTTGGTCATCAGGATTTGGCAATTTATTTGCCGAGTTTGGCACTCGACAGTACCTTGTGCAACAAGGACCGATGCGTGGCACTGCCTTATTGCCGTGTTCCATATTTCGCCGAGTGCACGTTCAACGCAGCTGGGCAAACTGTTTGCCGAGTTTCTTTCTGGAAAAACTCACTAAAGGTTGTTATTGCATCATTGTAATTGTTTAAGCAGATTTTGCACACAAAAAAGAGTTTAAGCAGGGCACTACTTCTATAATTAATATATGAGATATAGAGCTCGATTTCTTCTTCTTCTTCTTCTTCTTCTTTTCTTGAGAAAGAGATTTCATTGCTTAACCATTATGGCTATGGTTTGAGTACATCAATTCAACCCCAGTAGGACCAGATCTAAGCCAAACTGCAGTGTGTTTTTTGTGATAGCCTAGCTGAGCGAGACCATAAGCCACGCCGTTACACGAGTGCCGAATAGTCGAGATGGTGTAGCTTCTACCTTGGTGTAGGAGACGCTTGATAGAGTTTGATTTCTAAATAGTTGGAAGTCGCTGCCTGTTCTTTTCTCTTCTTGCAGTCATGTCACATCTCCAAGTCATGCATGTGGTCACACATTAGGCTGGTCATAGTGGGAAGTAACATAGACTATATGTTACTAGTCTATGTTACTACCTTTATAATGGATAGTAACATATTGTAGTGTCATGCACCACTTCATTTAGTATTTCATAGACTCATTTGGCATTGGGAACCGTTGTGTGATGGTAACATATTATGTTACTCTATCTATCTATGTCCTCTTTAATTACTTGTCACATCATATTTTTTGCTTATGTGGCATGCATGCTACTATCTATGTTACTCCCATTATGACTAGCCTTAGTATATTTTTGTAGTAATCCATCCATGCAAACATACCACCTCACAATCATGCATGTCAGTCAAAAATTTAATGTGTTTGCATTAATTTTTGCATGACCATGAACAATACGTATATGTGCTCGACAGTTGGAGCAAATTTGTGCATTTATTGTTTCAATTTTTTAATTTAAAAGGGCATTTCGTCAACTTCAATAAAATTATGTTTATGAAATATTTTGTCACATGTTTCATCTGTTTTACACCATCTGTCTAGGTGAATAAGTCATCTTATGTTGTGCACCGTGATCAAGGAAGAGTGGAAAACGAGAGAACTTCATGCTTATTTGTTAAGTAATAGCATTGCATGCAATGAACTAACCATTGCATGTCGTGTTTGATAGTCTCAAGTCATTTAAAGCATGCACGCTCCACTTCTCTTATTGGTTGATATGTCAAGAAACAAGAGACGAGGTGGGAGTTAATGCACCGCGCATAAGTGTTTTGGGATTATTTGGTTTTCGTAAGGTGACTTGTACCCCTAGACGGAGGGAGTACTATTTTTAAAATGTAAATCAAGAGTATTCTTGCATTTGATTTTGCATTAGTTTTAATTGTTTTATAGCACCTATTCATGCATTTGTTTTAACAATGTTCTCGCAATAATGTGCAAGGTACCATCTAGTTCAAGAAATAGAGATATCACATCGGATCCTTAAGGGAAGTCCCTATTTGGCCGGTTGAACGGATAGAGCATAGCTCAATTGTCCTGGTTCTTTGTGATGGAATTTTCGCGAGTTCAAGTTCTAGATTAGGCATGGGTGCTCACGCTTTGATGTATTTATTACACAACCTAATGGTTTTATTCTTTCAGTGGTAAGTGACATGTCCATCGATAACAAGACACCTATGAATTATTTTTTGACAAAGGACATCTATGGATTATGATGACTTCGTTAATCTCAAGACTTGTAGGTTAAATCTTAGAGGTGCTCGTTGGGATATGGTGTGTGAGCATAACTTGATACTAGTGACTCTATGTACGTGTTCGTGAGTGGCTGTACCATGTTTCACAAAAAAAGGAAAGTTGAACAGGTTGAATAATTGCTTGCATCAAAACATAAGACCACATATGTCTACGACAGGCTTAGGATTTAGGACAACGAAAATTGATCAAGAACAACTAGTTAGAAGGTACCTCTAGGGGGCATCTCAGAGGTCACTTGTGGGAATGCTTTAGTGCTTCACGTGGTCTGCCTCAACGCCACCATGTGCCGAGCCCGGACGTATCCCTCACTCAAACATTTTTTCTTGGTTCTCAGTTTTTTTTTGGCTTCACCGGATATTTTTTTTGTTTTCTCGTGGTACAGGTGTGCTCCCACGGGGAGATGATAGCACATTTGTGCTTCACCCCGAGAAAGCTCGAGCTACTTTTACTTGGGCGCACGAGTTAGTACAATTTGAAAGTATATGTTAGTTCAATTTGGAAACATGATTTTCACTCAAAAAGAGTTCATCAAAACTCATCAACATCTTATCTAGTTTCGATGATCTCGATGCGAGTAGTGCAGTGATGAGAAGGGTACATGATTTGGACACATAGTTCAAGAGATGTATTGTTTAAAAAAGACAGATCCTACAAGAAAAGGCACAAACAAACCAATCCATCCATCACGCGAATGAAAAATAGAAACACTAAAATTTCTAGATTGCGACGAAGGTCGCACATACGGCACACCAGTTGTCACCACCGGCGAAGATGAAAATGACTTTTGCAAAGAGTACCTCTTGATTACTGATTTCGAAATCGACGAATCGTTGGGCCATTTTATGTGGAAGTACCAAGGAAGATACGGCAAGGGGAGGATCGATCTTGTCCCAAAAGTTGGAGTTGTGTTGTCAGCGTGGCGTGGCGTGGAGCGCGGCGCAGTGGAGAGCGCGATCGACAACATGCACGCCGGTCCCTGGGCGCCGGCAATCTGGCCGCAACAACGCACACGGCACACACCTGACAAAGCGCCACACGCGCATATTTTATCGGGCACGCGCGCCTTACCTCGATCGCTAGTAGTAGAAGATGGAAAGCGCGCGATCCCGTGACGTCGCTCTCGCGATCGACGCACGCACGAACCGAGTTCCCGATTGGCGCCACGGAAAGACGGAACTGAAAGGAAAAGAAAAGGGGGAAAGGGCGTGTTTTTATCTGGCGCGTATCGAACGACGATCGCCCAGAGGATCGATCTCCAGACGAATGAGCTAGTGCTGCAGTGGGGGGTGAGATATGGTGGAACTGGAACTAACTGATGATCGATCTCAGTCTTTGACGCGCGCGCTTGTGTAGTTGGATGGACGATTTAGCGGCTCATAATTAAGCCGTCATTTATCTCCTTCCGTAAACAAGCAAGCAAACAACCAAAGTTGGTGAGCAGGGGTTCAGAGAAGGTGTGCTCCACATTTCGATTTGCTGATGCCGATGCTAGTTTAGCTCCATGATAACTTGATGCAGAGTCCACCTACGTCATTGTGAACCCTAGCCGCCTCTTCCTCCCAACCCTAGCCGCCCCTCCTCCTCGCCCCCTCCCCTCCTCCCTCCCTCGCTGCCGCCTGAGGCAGCCGCCGGGCAAGCCCGGTGCGCCAAGGATGGTGGTGGCGGGGCCTCGATTGCCCTGCTCCTGTGTGGGGAACCCCGGGTCTGGAGTGGCGGCTCCATTGGCAAGGCACAACCAGCTAACAGCCATGCGGGTGGTGGATCCGGTGTTTCGGCCGCGCGGGCGGCTGGATCCGGTGGTCGTTGGTGGTCGGCGGCGGCTTCTGTGGCAGTCGATGTGCACGATCTGGCGTCTCCCTCCCGCCCCTGTTCGGCGTGCGGGCCAGCCTGGTCAGGCCGCGCTTCCTCTTGGTCGCGGTTCTGTACAGGAGGTGCTGGTGGTGGCGGAGATCTAGTTCGGGCAAAATCCCTGTCCGGCCATGACCGGCCGCGCCGACGGCGATGCCTGAGAGCGTTGTTTCCCTCCTTGGAGGCGTCAGTATGGACTGATCTCTTCACTTCACCTTCTCCCTAGGTCTCCCAGGCAAAAGCCCTAACTCTGTTGGGAGGCGACGGCGCTTACGGCGCCGTTCCCTTCTTGAAGGCGCTCACTTTGGGAACCTTGCGGTTGGGTGGCGATTGTGGGTGGTGGGCGACGACGGTGGTGCGGCCCTTTCCCGACATGGATTTACGTCTGTTGCTTGGAGATGGACTCGCGTAGGTGGAGGTCGTCGGCTGGCGTCGTGGTGGCGTCAATGGTGGAGGACCTGCCAAGGCTCGCGTAGGTGGAGGTCGCCGTTTGGCGTTGTGGTGGCGGCGGAGGACTTGTCAACGTTGTCACCTCAATCTGCTCTGAAGATGGACCAACGGAAGATGGCGACGACGATACATGTGAGTGCGTCAGACCGGTTTGAGCCCAGGACCCGGCAGATGGCTCGATCGGGGCCTTCGGCTTTAGATGTTAGGCTTAGGTGAGAGATATGGATATGTGGCACAGGTTACACTCCATCATTTGAATAGGAGTAGTGGCAGATGCTGTCAAGATAGCGGATTCAGGCATATTGTTGTTATACTTTGTAAGGTCCTCAAGAATAATCAATAAAATGGACGTATGCATCTCCCAGATGCAGAGGTCGGTGGCCATCATCCTTTTCAAAAAAATGCTAACTTGATACATACTGTTTCCTTGAGGTTTTAGACACGCTACGACGAATAGTTTTTTCTTTTCTTTGTAGCTCTAGCAAGCATCAGCAACTCATTTTGTTGCAAGACTTGGCTCCACTTGGTGAATAAAATCATTACCGCGACCACCTTAATTATGTGACACTACACACTTGCATGCAGTTTGTTTTCGGCTCAAAAATGCAGTTCATTGCGACACGATAAGACCTGCGAAAGCTCGCACGTGAGACGGCATCTATTCCACTATATGGATGGGAGTTGAAGTGTACATAAACTGTACAGAGAGAAGGAATCAGACAGGGATTAACACAGCGCTGCGGCTGCAAATCCCTTTCGCCGCCCTGCGTGTTCTCTGCTCTCATCCCTCGAAAGGATTGCGGCCTCCACGTACATGATCAAGGACGATCAGAATCTTATCTCCAGGAACGTTCGCATGATCGTATCGGCAGACATGCACCGCCTAAATCACCGCCCTTGCTAGTTAAAAACAAAACACATCTGTCGTCTCTGATTCGCGGAATTTCGGCTAATCTTGCACCGCCAGAATCTCAGTCGGAATGAGCCACTTGCATCAGTTGCATCTTGCACGTACAATATGCCCTACTTGGTTGTTAGTGAACAGGCCACTTGCCGAGGGAGAAGATCGATAGTACTTGATTGTTCTCGATCTCACCCACTGCTCGGCCCATCTGGTACTCTGAATCTCCCTAGCTTGGATGACAGCACCCTATCCAAACCAAGCATTCTTCGTTGAAAAAAAAACATTGTTCCTTCTGTTTATTGCTCTTTCCACCAAGTTGGATTGAATCAACATGGCCTTGTTTACGGAACAGCCAGCACAGCACTTCTAGAAACAAACCACACCAAGCACCTTGTGCCTTTATTTTTAATGGAAACGGAGGAAAAAAAAAGGAGGCCATGACATGAGATGCACGTAGTCGAAAAGGAGCATTGTAATGTTTCCGTGCAGCAAATTCAACCGTGGAACACAGCTGAAAGATTACATACAATGCCCAACAATCGTTTTCACCAAAACACACACGCTTTGCCACGCCGTTCTTCGCTTTTGAAACTAATTCCATGTAGGACGGTCCTTCAGGTTCTAGGAAGGTTCCGTTCATTGTTTTATTTTATTTTTTGTGCATTTTTTCAAGTTTTATTTTCCTGTTCATTTTATATTTGTTTTTTTCATTCATGAATATTTCCAAATTTATGAATATGTTTTGAAATTTGAGTACATTATTTAAATTGTTGAATATATTTAAAACTCGTAATTGCACTCTTCAAAATTATGAACATTTTTTAATAATCAATGCAGATTTATATTCATGAACATTTTAAAAATTTACAAACTTTTTTTAAAATCAGTGAGAATTATTTAAAACTCGTGACCATTTAAAAAATCATGAACAATTATACAACTCGCGAACATTTTTTAGAATTCATGAATATTTTTCATATTCCTGAAGAATTTTTAAATTTAATAACATTGTTTAAATTCATGAATGATTTCTAAAATTTGTGACATTTACAAAAAAACCCTGAAAGTTTTACTAAAAGAAGTGTTTTAATGGAATGTCAGTTTCGACACTGTTATGCAGGACACATGACCTGACCACACTTACGAATGGGCCCAATTCGAATAAAAACATTTTCGCTCTCCTAATCCTCCATTCCTAGTTTGATGTTTTATTTTCCTGTTCGTGTTTATATATTTTTATTCATGAATATTTTCTAATTTTATGATTTTTTTTTTGAAATTTGAGTATATAACTTAAATTCTTGAATATATTTAAAATTCACAAATGTTTTCTTCAAAATTATGAACAGTTTTAAAAATCCATGAAGATTCATATTCATGAACATTTTTAAAATGTACAAACTTTTTTGGAAATCAGTGAGAATTACTTAAAACTCGTGACCATTTAAAAATATCATGAACAATTATACAACTCATGAACATTTTTTAGAATTCATGAATATTTTTGTCATATTCGTGAAGAATTTCAAATTTATGAACATTTTTAATTCATGAATGTTTTCTAAAATTTGTGACACTTACAAAAAAATCCTGAATATTTTATTAAAAAAAGTGTTTTAATAGAATGTCGGTTTTGACACTGTTATGCGGGACCCGGGACCTAACCACACACTTACAAATGGGCCCACTTTGAATAAAAACCTTTTTAGCTCTCCTATGCCTCTATTCCTAGGGAGCTTAGTAATTGTAAGGATTGTTGGAAATATGAGCAATTTACCGAATGATTTTATTAACAGTAATACTAGATAAAGCATGACTAGTATAGCAGTGATAAAACAAGTCATGCAATTTGACAAAGAGAAGGTAAATAATATCTGCATATATGAGCTAAAAAAGATCATCTCTAGAGCAGACAGTAGAACAAGATGCATATCTGAAGTAGAGCCTAACATGTCTAGGGCAAACACTAGAACAAGGAATTGTTGCAGGACTTCTAACAGAAAGATCTGAATACGCATCTTGGGCAAAGAATGGAGCAGAGGCACTGGACTTGGGGTCGGTGTCCTCCATGTCGTCGAGGAGGTTGTGGATGTCGGGGAAGTAGTCGTCGTCAGGGAAGTAGTCGTCGTCGGGGAAGTAGTCGTCGGAGTCCGGGGCGTCCGTGACGAAGAAGCCAGTAGTCGCGCAGAGCGCTCCCCAAAAACCTTATCACCCTTCTCCCGTACAGGACTTAAAAGGTGCGGTTTCGGAGGCCTACTGTCCCGACCTGCGGTGCATGCCGCAAGCCGGGATGAGGAAGAACGTAGCAGTAGTGCAGTGCTCAGGAACTTGTGGCGAGAGGAAGAAGAGGTTCTGGTGCACCTTGCTGAGAGGAGCGACCTCCCTTTTATAGGCGCAAGAGAAGGAGGCGAGAGGGCAGTGCCGGGAGCTGAAGGGAACGAGGGAGACGAAATGAACAGACAGCAGCCGAAGGGTGCAGCGTTCGTATTCAATATCCACTACAGCAAAAACTTGTCAACTCCCGAGTGACCTTTCGTATACCGTAGTGCGTGGCAAAAATTTAGACATCGGCTCGGCTCATTCCCGCAACCTGCGGTGCGTCGTGACGAGGCGTGGCGGGCGGCGGAGGAGGAGCGCGCGTGGATGTCCCTCTTGTTCTCATGCTCATACAAGTGGGGAAGGAGCCTCCCGTATAAAAAGGTCCAACCCCCTCTAAACTAGCAATGTGGGACTAAACTTTAGTTCCACCTCTTGCCTTGCACGAATGGGCTGCGTGAGCCTCTAGGATTTATTAGGAATTTCTGAAACTGCTATTGGGCTAGGCCGAAAATAGAAAAAATTCCAGCAATCCCCCACCAGATCCTAGAGGCACACAAAATTTGCCTTTGGTTCCAAAACACTGTTTTATATACCGGTAATGTAGTGGAGACTGTTAAGTTGAACTTCCACCTAGAACTCTATGCTACACTAGTAAGCAACTTGAATAGTGGACTGCGCCTTGAACTGCAAGTTTTCTGCGAATCTAGCTTCACATAAAGCCTTGACCGATACGTGGCTATCGCGGGCCTTCCCCGCGAGTGGAGCTTATGCGTCATACTCCGAGACCTTTCATGAGTTTACTAGAGAGAACCCTACTCTCATAGATTGCGACGTTTAACAATCAGACTCATATAGGTGCGTTCTTCAAAAGATGTTCTGCAGGACAACATCTCTGCTTCAAAGAGCCACTTAGAACACATTAAGATATACATCAACCTGCCATGCAGATTAGGAGAGTATTGCATCTTCATGGAGTAGTATTTTAACAATAAGGGTACTCTCCTCCCAGTTGATCAACAGCTTGTCTTCCACATCTAATTCACGGGATCTCCGATCACAAAGAATAGGTTACCACTGTGAACAACTCATATTATGGGTCTCATACCCATCTCCCTCGATGCATTATCTATCACATTACGTGATAGACCCTTAGTAAAAGGATCTGCCAGATTTTTAGACATTTGGATATAATCCAATGCAATAACTCCGGAGTTTTTCATTTTCCTGACAGACTTTAACCTTCTCTGAACGTGTCTTGATGACTTCATGTTATCCTTTGAGCTGCTCACTTTAGTGATCACAGTTTGATTGTCACAGTTCATAAGGATACCCGTACAGGTTTCTCAACTACGGCAAGTCATTCAAGAGCCGTGAAGCCAATCTGCTTCGACCGTAGGCGTATCTAGTCTTTGTGAGTTCTGCTTCCATTGTTGACCTCGTTAAGATGGTGCGCTTGCAAGACTTCCAAGAAACAGCGCCACCTCCATGAGTGAATACATATTTGCTCGTGGCCTTTATCTCATCAGCATCTGAGATCCAGTTTGAGTCACTATACCCTTCAAGCACTTTTGGGTGCCCGGTGTAGTGAATTCCATAATTCGCAGTGCCTTTCAAATAATGCAAAACTCTCTCTAGAGCTTTCCAATGCACATCTCCTGGTTTTGAGACAAATTGACTCAGTTTGCTAACAGCAAAAGAGATGTCAGGTCTTGTAGCACTAGCTAAGTACATAAGCGAGCCAATAATCTGAGAATACTTCAATTGATCTCTAGAAATTCTTCGATTCTTTCGAAGCAGCACACTAGCATCAAATGGTGTTGGAGAGGGCTTGCAATCACTATAGCCAAAGCGACTCAAGATCTTTTCCACATAGTGAGACTGAAGCATGTAATCCCACCATCATCATCTCTCAACAACTTGATGTTCAGAATGACATCAGCCACTCCTAAATCCTTCATCTCAAAACAACGAGATAGGAAATCCTTGACCTCCTTAATAACATTCCGATTTGTTCCAAAAATCAGTATGTCATCAACATACAAGCAAAGCATAACTCCCTCGCCCCCACCATGGCGATAGTACACACATTTGTCAGCTTCGTTCACAACAAAGGCTGCGGCTGTTAAAGTTCTTTCAAACTTCTCATGCCACTGTTTGGGTGCTTGCTTGAGTCCATACAAAGACTTCAACAACTTGCACACTTTCCTTTCCTGACCATCTATTACAAACCATCTGGTTGTTCCATATAAATTTCCTCATCCAACTCTCCATTTAGGAAAGCAGTCTTAACATCCATTTGATGAACGAGAAGACCATGTGAGGCAGCTAGTGAAAGTAGAACTCGAATGGTGGCCAGTCAAGCCACATGTGAGTAAGTATCAAAGAAGTCTTCACCTTCCTTTTGGGTATAACCCTTAGCCACGAGCCGAGCCTTGTACTTGTCGATAGTACCATCAGGCCTAAGCTTCTTCTTGAATACCCATTTGCATCCTATAGGTTTGCACCCATAAGGATGATCAGTTATCTCCCAAGTTTCATTCGCCAAGATGGAATTCATCTCGCTACGAACCGCTTCCTTCCAGTAGTCAGCATCTTCCGATGCATAGGCCTCCGAAATAGAACTGGGAGTATCATCTATGAGATACACAAGAAAATCATCACCAAAGGACTTTGCTGTCCTCTGTCTCTTGATCCTAATAGGAACTTTATTGTTCTCCTCCACAGGACTTTCAAAGTGTTCCATCGAAATGGCAGGTTCGGTAATTGCAACTGGTTCCTGATTCGATGAACTAGGCATCTCCTGATTAGATGAGGTAGCCATATCCTTCATGGGAAAGATATCTTCAAAGAAAGTCACATCATTCGACTCCATGATCGTACCGACATGCATGTCAGGTACCTCAAATTTGACAACCAAGAATCTATAGCCAATGCTATGAAAAGCATATCCCAGGAAAACACAATCCACAGTCTTTGGTCCGAGCTTCCGCTTCTTTGGAATTGGAACATTGACTTTCGCTAAACAACCCCATGTTCGCAGATAAGAGAGCTTTAACCTTTTCTTCTCCTATTCCTCGAATGGAGTTATCTCTTTGTTCTTTGTGGGGACTCGATTTAGGACATGACATGCTATCAATATCGCCTCCCCCACCATGCCTTGGAGAGACCTGATGTGTCTAACATGGCGTTAACCAAATCAGTTAGAGTACGGTTCTTTCTTTCGGCCACCCCATTTGAGTGAGGTGAGTAGGGAGGCGTCCTCTCATGGATTATACCATGTTCCGCACAAAAAGCATCAAATTCATTGGAAAAATACTCTCCACCACGGTCGGACCTAAGCCTCTTGATTTTTCGATCAAGTTGGTTTTCCACTTCAGCTTTATAGATCTTGAAAAAGTTCAAAGCCTCATCCTTAGATTTCAGAAGATACACACGACAATATCTAGTGGAGTCGTCAATTAACGTCATGAAATATTTCTTTCCACCTTTTGTCAAAACACCATTCATTTCACATAGATCTGAATGTATAAGTTCTAGTGGTGCAAGATTTCTCGTCTCCGCAGTCACGTGAGACTTACGAGGTTGTTTAGCTTGCACACACACTTGACAGTTAGATCCCTTGATAGTGGTGAAACTAGGGATTAAGTTCAACTTCGCTAGTCGCGACATGCAACCAATGTTAACATGACAAAGACGTGAATGCCACACATTTGATTCACTATTGTTGCAAATATGATTAACAACTTTATTGCAAAGGTTTGATAAGGATAAACGAAACAGGCCTCCTGACTCATAGCCTTTACCAACAAAGATTCCATACTTGGATATTACAAATTTATTCGACTCAAAGACAAGCTTATAGCCATCTCTACACAGAAGAGATCCGCTAACAAGATTTTTATTGACGGAGGGGACATAATGCACGTTCTTCAGCCGCACAATCTTCCCCAAAGTAAACTTCAGATCGACCGTGCCAACACCACGAACAGAAGCACTTGAACCGTTGCCCATCAGCACGGTGGAAGTCCCTGCGGTCTGATAAGACGAAAACATGGAAATATCACCGCATACATGCACATTAGCACCCGTATCAATCAACCAATCAGGAGAATGACATACTGAAAGAATATTAGGAAATATACCATACCCAGCATCCTTCATGTCAGTGTCTCCAATGACAACATTAGCGGTCTTGCCGCCTTTCCCAGGATGACGCTTGTCATAGCGATTGGGGCAACTAGGACCCCAATGATCAGAATCTCCACACACTTGACAAACACCTTTCTTCTTGTCATTCTTCTTCTTGAAGTTCGTGTGCTGCACAGCCTTGCTCTTTTCATCAAACTTTGCTTTACCATCAAACTTGCCCTTGTTCTTGAACTTGTGGGGATGGAAGTTCTTCTTCTGTACCAGATTGGCACTAGAACCTCCCTCAATACCTCGAGCACGGTTGTCCTTTGCTCTCGCCTTTTCTTCCACATCAAGAGTACCAATGAGATCCGGAACGGAAAACTCCTGTCTCTTATGCTTCAGTAAGGTAGCAAAGTTCCTCCATGAAGGAGGAAGCTTAGTGATGACACCCCCGGCAACAAACTTGTCCGGTAGCATGCAATTGAAGTGCTCAAGTTCTCTAGCAAATGACTGTATCTCATGAGCCTGCTCAACCACGGAGCGCTCTTCAATCATCCTGTAGTCATAGAATTGCTCCATGATGTACAGCTCGGTCTGCGCATCCGAGACCCCAAACTTGGCCTCGAAAAGGCCCCACATATCTTTTCCATTATCAATTGGACGATAAGCATCAACTATGTTCTCACCAAGAACACTCAAGAGAGCAGCCTTAAACAAGGTATCCATTTTCAAAAGCTTACTTCTGTTGGGCATCTTGCTCTCCTTCAGTTTGCCAAGAGTGGCGTCATAGCAACTCATGGTTTGAAACCATAAGACTGCTCTCACGCGCCACCTCTTATAGTGGATACCCTCAAACATAGGAGGTCTCATGGAAGCAGCAAAACCACTTGGGGTAAATTGCCTATAATAAGGTTTTTGGATTGTTGGAAATATGAGCAATTTACTGAATGATTTTATTAACAGTAATACTAGATAAAGCATGACTAGTATAGCAGTGATAAAACAAGCCATGCGATTTGACAAAGAGAAGGTAAATAATATCTGCATATATGAGCTAAAACCGATCATCTCTAGAGCAGACAGTAGAACAAGATGCATATCTGAAGTAGAGCCTAACATGTCTAGGGCAAACACTAGAACAAGGAACTGTTGCAGGACTTCTAACAGGAAAGATACGAATATGTACTGGACATCAGTCGGAGCAGAGGCACTGGACTTGGGGTCGGTGTCCTCCATGTCGTCGAGGAGGTTGTGGACGTCGAGGAAGTAGTCGTCGGAGTCCGGGGCGTCCGTGACGAAGAAGTCGATAGTCGTGAGCGCTCCCAAAACCTTATCACCCTTCTCCGTCTGAGGACTCAAAAGGTGCGGTTTGGAGGTTCATTGTCCCGACCTGCGGTGCACGCCGCAAGCCGGGATGAGGAAGAACGTAGCAGCAGCGCAGTGCTCAGGAACTTGTGGCGAGAGGAAGAAGAGGTTCTGGTGCACCTTGCTGAGAGGAGCGACCTCCCTTTTATAGGCGCAAGAGAAGGAGGCGAGAGGGCAGCGCCGGGAGCTGAAGGGAACGAGGGAGACGAAACAAACAGACAGCAGCCGAGGGGTGCAGCGTTCGTATTCAATATCCACTACAGCAAAAACTTTTCAGCTCTTGAGTGACCTTTCGTATACCCGTAGTGTGTGGCAAAAATTTAGACATCGGCTCGGCTCATTCCCACAACCCGCGGCGAGGCGGGCGACGGAGGAGGAGCGCGCGTGGATGTCCTTCTTGTTCTCATGCTCATACAAGTGGGGAAGGAGCCTCCCTTATAAAGAGGTCCAATCCCCTCTAAACTAGCAATGTGGGATTAAACTTTAGTTCCACCTCTTGCCTTTCACGAATGGGCTGCGTGGGCCTCTAGGATTTATTAGGAATTTCTGAAACTGCTATTGGGCTAGACCCAAAATAGAATTCCAGTAAGGATGTACCCTTTAGAATCTCAAATGTGCATGCAGGTGGAGACCAAAGCAACCTGAAATGTTTAACATGCCCGCAGCAAGTTAAGTTAAAGGTAAATTGGGGAGTCAACCCATGAATGGTTTGAGACCTGCCCCATACCCACACTAATCCATAAGTAAAAATATCAACACCCATGTCCGGCCATAGCCGCATGAAAATTCTCAGCACCCAAACCAATCCAACCCACAAGCTTTTCACAGCGAAACAAACACAAAACCAAATCATCATTCGGGTTGAACTAGAATGCGTGGCCACCCAATATGGTAGATCTCCAGCGCAGACTAGAACCACAACTTGCAGCGTAATTTGGAGTTGTAGAAGAGAAGCATTCCGCTCCGCCCCATTTGAATACTCGGATGCCATATTGAATATTGTTTTTGAAAAAATCTTGAAATAATATATACTTGAGAAATAAAATAAATCAGGAAAATATATACCAGAAAATAAAATAAATCATGACAGCCACCGTGCAAAAGAAAATAAATCACAGAAATCACTGAGAGGATAATATTACTAATTCAGAAATTAGTAAGGATGTTCATGGCACACTTAGTAATAACTGGTAGTTCATCCAAGGTAATATTGGTAGTACATCATATCTATACTCTAGATTAATACTCCCTCTGTCCCAAAATATATGAACGTTTTTAACATTACACTAGTGCCAAAAACGTTCTTATATTATGGGACGGAGGGAGTATTAAACTACGGTACATACAAAAACTGTGATGGTACATGAAAATGGGATCGTTATTTGGTGCATTCATGTCAAAATGGATGATCAATTCGTCTTTGGAAAGACATTCGATTGGGGAGGAACTAGGCAGTGGAGAGATGAGTGGCGGCAACAGCGATGGGTCTGGAAGGATGCTCCTAGCTTACCTAATCTGAAATTGCATGCAACCAAGAATCAGCACATGCATCAACACTATCTGCATCTGAACTTGTTACAAAATCTAGAATTCATAAGTGTACAAAGGTTAAATTAGAACATAAATGAGTTACTGTTTTAATAACAAGTGGTGATCTGCAAACAATAAGGAATGACATTACATATGTACGCACGAACATTACATACGTATAAGGAGGTAGAAACAGTGCATTACTACAGACACACGCTTAGATCTCATTGACAGTGAGAGAATTCAGCAACTGCTAAGTCTAGGACATCATGAACAGGGCCATGATTGCCTGTTCCGAAAATGTTGAATGGTGCTAGTAACAGGAATGGTACATGCATACCTGAATTCAAAAAATTTGTGCTAGGAACAGGAAGAGTTGGAGCTTTCTGAAAGAAATAGTTGCCTATGGAACTGCTTGCTGGTCTGATTGCCATGCATTTTTTGTTCAGGAAATTTAACCTTCAAAATTCAGATATATCATGATTTTAGACAATAATTGTGTAGCATTCGTTCTTGCAGTGTGGTGTAGTTAAACATTCAGAGTTAAGCGACAAAGCAATGCAACATCTATTCTCGCAGCCTGATAACCTGATAAGTAATGAATCCTTCTAAATGATTAGAATACACGTATGCAAGCTAGAATTATAGGAAACACGCAATGGATAGTGTCTATCATGATAGCAGATGCACACAGCACTAAAACATATACTTATACTCTAACTATACTTAAATAGTTTTTTGGCAACATACTACACTGTCCATAAGATGTTGCAAGTGTGAGCTTTCCATCTTGTTTGATGTACCTTGCCGGATGTCAGCCATTACTAGTAGTGTGTTGCTGCCACACTGACCTTGATTATGACTGAAACCGGTCCAGTTCTGTTTGCAACTAGACACAAATTAACTACAATCTCCGCTAAGTATATCCTAGAGAAATAAAACATGGGTTAAAGTATTTAGTGCTGTTGCCCAGATATCTAGCCTTTGCAAGCTTCAGTCTTTAGTTTGTCACGTGATTACTTGATTAATTTTGGCTTCCTAAAGTATTACAACTAGTTGATGACCATTACCAGATGAGCGCCTTGTAGGAAGCGGAAAACGTCTTACCCTCGACCAGAGGAGACGCTGCGTTTATATTAGGCAGGGGTGCGAGTCCTGGAGATCGCATACAGTTGAGATACAGGAGGGATTCCAACTTGGAGAATAAGCTAGGTAGAGATAGAGTTATAGTTACAGAAGATAAACATCTCCTAGCTAAATAACTGAGGACTCCTGGTGCGGTTTAGCAACCTGCACGTCTAAGTTTAACACCCTCCCGTAATCACAACTTCATCAAGTTGAGATTATGCTTGAAATCTTCAAAACTTCTTGTAGGTAGAGGCTTTGTAAATCCATCTGCAAGTTGATCTCTGGAATGCACAAAGCAAATGTCAAGTTGCTTCTGAGAAACTCTTTCTCTGACAAAATGAAAATCTATCTCTATATGTTTTGTCTTGGCATGGAACACTGGATTTGCAGAGAGATACGTTGCACCAAGGTTGTCACACCACAAACAAGGAGCCTGCTTACTTTGTATGCCAAGTTCCTTCAACATGGACTGAACCCATATTATCTCTGCTGTAGCATTTGCTAATGCCTTATACTCAGCCTCTGTGCTTGACCTAGATACAGTAGCCTGTTTACGTGCACACCACGATATCATGTTTGGTCCATAGAATACTGCAAAACCACCAGTGGAGCGTCTGTCATCAAGGCAGCCAGCCACCAGAGTCGAAAATGCATCGACAAGAGTGAATGGTGATTTGCTGAAGTTCAATCCCAAGCTCAAAGTATGCTTAACATATCGAATGATACGTTTTGCAGCTGTCAAATGAACATTTGTGGGTGCATGAAGAAACTGACATACTTTGTTTACAGCAATGGAAATATCAGGTCTGGTGAGTGTGAGATACTGAAAAGCTCCTACCAGACTTCTGTATTTGGTGCTGTCCTCTTGATTCAAAGCCTCACCTTCTGCAAGAGACAATTTTTCTGAGCTAGATAATGGGGTAAGTGAAGGCTTACATCCCTGCAATCTAGCTTTCTTAACCAGATCAGTTGCATATTTTCTCTTGTGAGAGGAGAAGTCCATCCTTGTGTTTCTTCACATCAATCCCAAGAAAGTAATGCAAGTCACCAAGATCCTTTAGGGCAAAGTCTGCACTCAAATCCTTAAGAAGTCCCATGATTGCTTCATCAGATGAGCTAGTCACAATAATATCATCAACATATATAAGAACAAATATGCATGTGTTGGACTTATTGTAGATGAACAATGATGTGTCAGACTTGGAAGGAACAAAACCTAGTGCTTGCATTTTGTGACAGAGACGAGCATACCATGCCCTTGGAGCTTGCTTCAAACCATATAATGCTTTATCAAGTTTGCATACATAAGAAGGAGCATTCTTACTC
Organism: Aegilops speltoides; assembly: GCA_021437245.1. Lineage (NCBI taxonomy): Eukaryota > Viridiplantae > Streptophyta > Magnoliopsida > Poales > Poaceae > Aegilops > Aegilops speltoides. The sequence continues at coordinate 401,563,810 of CM038143.1, forward strand.
TCAAACCCAGGAGGTTGTTTCATATACACTTCCTCTTCCAGAACGCCATGGAGGACCGCATTCTGAACATCGAGCTGTCTGAGACTCCATCCTCTACAGACTGCAATAGACAGGACAAGACGAATAGTGGCTGCCTTTACCACCGGACTGAAGGTGTCCTCATAGTCTATGCCATATCGTTGCTTGAACCCTTTTGCAACTAGTCTAGCCTTGCAACGATCAATGGTTCCATCAGCCTTCCTCTTAATCCTGAAAACCCACTTGCAATCAATCAAAATTTTACCTTGCTGTAGTGGAACCAAATGCCATGTTTTATTTCTTTTCAATGCCATGTATTCTTCATGCATGGCTTTCTTCCACTTCTCATCACACAGTGCTGCTTCAAGGGTATTGGGCTCACCTGGTTCACCTGTGGAGCAAACCATACCGTAATTGGTCATATGCTTATAATTAATAGGTTGTATTACCCCTCGTTGCAGCCGTGTACGCCGCTGTTGAGGCACAACCGGATCAGGCACAAAAGATCCAAGGAACTGCTCCTGCACCGCATCTGATCCCGAGGGAGATTCTGGCTGATTTTCTGTGGCTGTGTGTTGAAGGGAGTTGCCTAGAACGTCCACAGAAGATCCCGCTGAAACATCTGCATGTGCATGCAACTCATCATTGCATAATGATGACGCAGCCGTCGCATCTGCCTGGATTTCAGCGCCACGCCACCCGCGACCTGGGCTGCTGTGCTAGTGGGACCGCCAGCCCTGTACCGCGCGCCATCACGCCGCGTGTACGTGACCGGTTGGCTGGCATACCTCGGACTGCCGGATTTGTGCGGGGCGTTGTGCGCCTGCGCCTGCGGGACCCCCGTGGGGCCGGCATGTGGGCCTGAGGAAGATGCCGCGCGCATCGCGCGCGCGCCTGCGCCAACCATGACAGCAGGAGGCGATCCCGAGGCACCTGCCCCTGACGCAGAATCAGGAGGCGATCCCGTGGCTGATTCGGTTCGCTGTAGCCGAACGGATCCCGAGGGCGGGTTGTCTCCCCTGGTGAAGCACATGGGATATGGCACTGTTGGAGCTCCATTTTTTTCAGTTTCCATACGGATTTCTTCTGTTTCATCAACACAAAACTCATGCACTTCATTAGATGGGTTAGTCAACAATAAATCATCTATATTCGGTCCCCCTTGATCAAAACTAGTGAGGTGAGGAGGCAAAAGGAGGATTTCTTTCCGTAGGAGTGCACCAGCATTGGGATGGAGGTCAGCGGACGAAAACTTGGTTTCATCAAAGACCACGTCACATGAAATATAGACACGGCCAGTGGAGACATCTAGGCACTTGACCCCCTTGTGCTGGGCACTATATCCTAGGAAGACACACTGTTTTGAGCGAAACATGAGTTTGCGAGTGTTGTATGGACGTAAGTTGGGCCAACATGCACACCCAAAGACATGGAGAGACTTATAATCTGGTTTATTGTGAAGAAGCCTTTCTACCGGAGTTTCATTGTTAATGACACGGCTAGGTAGCATGTTGATAATGTGAACAGCCGTGAGGAAAGCTTCGTCCCAAAACTTGAGAGGCAGGGAGGCACCTGCTAAAAGAGCAAGACCAACCTCGACAATGTGCCTGTGCTTACGTTCAGCGGACCTGTTTTGTTGGTGAGCGTGCGGGCATGACACGTGATGTGAGATGCCAAGATTTTGGAAAAAGGAATTTAGCTTTTCGTATTCCCCTCCCCAATCTGATTGGACAGCGATAATTTTGCTATCAAACTTGCGTTCAACGAGCGCTTGAAAATTTTGGAAAACTTGAAACACATCTGATCTTTTCTTAAGAAGGTAGATCTAAGAAAATTTACTGTAGTCATCAATGAAACTGACATAACATGTATGTCTACCAACAGAAGTGGGGGCTGGACCCCAAACATCAGAAAAAAATAAGTTGCAATGGTTTGGTAGAAATACTAGTAGAGATGGGATATGGCAATTGATGACTTTTAGCTCGTTGACATGAATCACAAATAGTTTCAGCATGATGCTCACCAACAAACGGGAGCTTATTTTTCCTAAGTAACTTTTCAACTAAAGAAAAAGAGGCATGTCCTAGACGATCATGCCATCGAGTGGACACAGCTTGATAGCACCACAAGCTTGCTTATTGAATCTTCTAAACTCCGGAATCAACGGATAGAGCCCTCGAACACATCTACCTCGATAGAGGATTTTCCTCGTTGCTTGATCCTTGATCAAAAAGAAAAAGGGATGAAATTTGAGAAAGACATGATTATCAATGGCAATTCTATGTACGGAAAGAAGATTTTTGTGTGCACTAGGGACATGCAAGATTCTGTTAAAGTGTAGTTTACGACTAGGGGTACGAAATATAGAGTGACCAATGTGACTTATACCCATACCTTCTCCGCTGGCAGTATGGATTTGATCTTTGCCGCGATATTTTTCCTTCATGGTTACCTTCTCAAGCTCGTTCGTGATGTGGTTTGTAGCCCCGCTGTCGACATACCAATTTGTGTCAACGCCGTATGAGCCATCCGCGGCGGCAGCCACCTTGTCATCGTCTTGAGAATCGTCATCATCATCATACCGGTACCAGCAATCTTTTGCTGTGTGACCGGGCTTCCCGCAGATTTGGCACCGTGGGGTTTCCGGACGTGTTCTGTTGCTGCCACCGCGCCCGCGCCCGCGGCCACGGCCGCCCGAGCGCTGAGGAGAGTGGCCGCGGTCGTTCCCGCCGCCGCCACCAGAATGCCCTTTGTAGCGAGAGGAGCCACGCGAGCGAGGTCCACCACCCCGACCGCGAGACGCCATGTTTGCAGAGGACTTGAAGCCGCCGCCGCCGGAGCCGTTGTATTGAGCCATGCGCTGGTCGAAGTTAGACAACATGGGGAAGAGCTCATCGAGGGTCGCAGGAGTGACGCGGGCGTCGAGGGCCGACACCAGAGGTTGATAGTCCGCCTCCAAGCCATGGATGATGTAGGAGACAAGCTCATAGTCCTGGATGGGCTTGCCCGCCACGGCCAGCTCGTCGGCATAGTCACGCATGGCAGCGAAGTAGGAGGCAACCGAGAGGCTACCCTTCTGTGCGTTGATGAGGGAGGTGCGGATGTTGTTGATGCGGCTCGCTGATTGCGACAAGAACATGGCTGCGAGCGTCGTCCAGAGCGCGCTCGCCGTGGTGACCGTGGTCACCGTGACCAGGACCTCTTTTGTGAGGTTGTTCAGCAAGTAGCCAAGGACCTGCTGATCCTCCCGTACCCATATAGGGTGGAGAGGGTTGGGCGATGAAGTCTCCTTGCCTTCCTTGGTGGTGACGAGGAGCTTGGCGGCTCCGGGTTGGTGCCGTCAACGTGGCCAAGACACCGGCGCCAAGACATTGAGGTGTGATCTGCGGCGCCACAAGCATGTAGTTCGTGCGAGACAGCTTCTCTGTAACCTGACTATTGAGACTAGGCGAGAAGGAGCCGGAGGAAGACATGGCTAGGCTAGATGGGTTCGGCAGAAACTCTCGATGGGAAAAGAAAAGCTCTGACTACCATGTACGAAGCGGAAAACGTCTTATCCTCGACCAGAGGAGACGCTGCATTTATATTAGGCAGGGGTGCGAGTCCTGGAGATCGCATACAGTTGAGATACGGGAGGGATTACAACTTGGAGAATAAGCTAGGTAGAGATAGAGTTATAGTTACAGAAGACATTGTTGAGGAAATCGTTAACTGGTAGCTGCTCGGTTGGCTGGTGAGTAGGGGATTAATTGGCTAATCGCAAGTTAATCGGCCTTTTAATCAATTAATCGGACGATTTATCGGTTTATAGGCTACTCGGTGACCCTACAAGTAGGGATTAATCGGCAAGTTAACTGGTTAATCGGATGAATTCTTGAACAGGGACAGAAGATAAACATCTCCTAGCTAAATAACTGAGGACTCCTGGTGCGGTTTAGCAACCTGCACGTCTGAGTTTAACACGCCTAGCGTGGGAGAATATCCAGTGCTCCCAACACTTAGGTGATCCCATGCCCTAATGTGTAAAAAGGTCAATTTTACATGTTTCAGAAAATTCTGATTTTTTTAATGTTCACAAGACAGATTTCCATAACCTCTAAAATTTTCAGATCGAAACTCAAAATACGCATTAGGAAACAAAAAGGATAAATTCAACATGAATAGTATCACAATAAGATAAAAGCTAAAATGATACTCCCTCCATCCGAAAAAAATTGTCCCAAGTTTGTTCCTTAAATGGATGTATCTAGCACTTGGTGCTAGATAAATACATTTGAGAGACAAGTTTTCTGGACGGAGGGAGTACGTACTACTCATATCAAGATTTCTCTTTTTTGTTTTTGTTTCTATTCATATCAAGATTTCTCTTTTTTGTTTCTCAATGCATATTTCAAGTTTGGATCTGAATTTTGTAGGTGTTGTAGGCACATGTCTTGTGAACATTCACATTTTTACTGAATTTTTTGATCATCTAAAATTGATTTTTTAGGCATTGAAGCATGGGAGCACTGAACTACTAGTAGAGGGATCTGCCTAGAATTTCCAAGTACTGTTCCTTGATCTTCGAAGGAAGGGTTTAAATCATCAAATGACACGTTGAGTCCTGTTCCTTCATCTTCGAAGGAAGGGTTTCAAATGTAGAGACTGTAAAGTGGACTATAAAATCAAATGACACGCTGATTGACAGTCAGGCACAACGTAGCCGAGGGACGGAAACGCACCTCCTCCTGCTGCCGCTACATTCCCGGCGCCACTGGGCGGTTCTTTCTCACATCGACGCACGCGATTGCCGCGGTGAGAGCGGTAAAAACCAGTGCGAGCAGTGTGGCGACGCACAAGGTTATCATGACAGGACTCAGTTAATTAGTAGAACTTGCACGCATAGCATTAGCACACATGCTTGGAGGGACTGGCAGCTCTGCCTCTGCATGCCGATCATCATACGCACAGATGCAATGTAAAGTTATTCATTCATGATGGCGTCCGTTCCCAATTTTACTGTCTCCTTTCAGAAGATGTCCTCCCATATGAACTTCCAAGAATCGGGAAGAGGAAGGACTGCTCACTCATATATTTCGCCAGGCGCCGACCTGTAGGAACTGTAGCCTCGATCCGTAGGAAGCAGTTGTAGGCGACCACGTCGGCGGCCACATAAACATACTCGCCGTCAAGCCACCAGCTGCACGCCTCCAACACTCGCGCCAAGTACCCCAGGCACCGGGCGCACTCCGCCGCCGCGCGGTCCCTCGCGCGCTGCGCCCGCAAGCTTACCCTGGTATTTTTAAAGCATCTCCAACAGCCGCGCTAAAGCGCCGCGCGCAAAAAACCTGTTTAGCTCGCGCGCTGCGGCTGGTTTTTATACGCCTGCGCTGGCTCCAAAGAGCAGCGCCATAATGCAGCAGCCGCCCAGCTCCAAAGAGCGCAAAAAATACAGCAGCAGCGACTCATCGGGCATTTTGCATATATGGATATTTTGGACAAAAATAAACATGTAAAATTTGACACAAACAAGTTGATAAATAAAAGTTCATGCCCACAAGTTCAAAATCATGCCCACAAGTTCATCCAACCAAGTTCAAATGCAAACTAAAAGTTTAAGACATGAAAGACACATCAATCTTCATCTTCCTCTTATTCGTCTTCGTCCTCATCTTCCGAAGACGACTCTTCCGCCTCCGAAGATGAATCTTACTCCCTCTCCTCATCACGCACCGCATCACGCACCGCATCATGTGAAGCTCGGACGGTGTTGGCAAGATCTTCAACGGTATCTTCATGGGAATGTGTGTGAGAAGCCATGACGGCCGGAGGTGCACCCATGGCGGCCGGAGGTGCACCCATGCCTCCCATGAGAGAAGAAAAACTCATGCCTCCCATGGCGGCCATAGCGTCGGAGGGTGCTCCAAAGCCACCCATGCCTCCCATGGCGGCCGGAGGTGCACCCATGCCTCCCATGGCGGCCATAGCGTCGGAGGGTGCTCCAAAGCCACCCATGCCTCCCATGGCGGCCGGAGGTGCACCCATGCCTCCCATGACTCCAAAGCCACCAATGCCTCCCATGGCGCCGAGGCCACCGCCTCCCATGGCGCCGAGGCCACCCATGCCTCCCATGGCGCCGAGGCCACCGCCTCCCATGGCGCCAAAGCCACCCATGCCTCCCGTGGCGCCGAGGCCATCGCCACCCATTGCACGAACCAAGGCTCTTTTTCGGATCAAGACTTCTTGTTGGGCAAGATTGACATACTCTTTTTGCGCCGTATTGAGGTTAGATGTGTCCATGAAGAACAAGTGCTTCTCCCATTCCAACAACTTAGCTTGCTCCTCGTTGCTCACTTTCCTCTCCTCCAAAGTCACATTTCTCTCCTCGGCCGCCACCCTTCTCTCCTCGGCCGCCAACCTCCTCTCCTCGGCCACGACATCTTGGTTCCTTACCATTTTCCTCACCTCATTGGCTTCGATCCTTGCCTTCACAATAGCTTCCATAGCATTTTTGAGCTCATCATCTCCTTTCCTCTTCTTCTTTTCGGTTTTGTCTTTCTTGCACCCATCCGGTCGTTTTGGCTTCGAGTATGAAACCGAGTTGGGTGTGGGGCTTCTCTTGCCGTCATCACTTGATGCATCATCCTCCTCCTCATCATCATTCATCTCAATTGCTCGCTTCCGTTTGTTGCTCAAATGCAAATCCTCCAAACCATCATGCTTCTTCCATTTCTCATCATCCTTTAACACTTCATAGCAATGAGGCAAGGTAAAGATCCTGCCTTTCTTGATCTTCCCCTTCTTGGTTGATTGTCGACCATCGGGACCGAAGTGATCTCTCGGAGCGGTCAATTCCACTCTTGTTGTGAGCATCAAAGTGTTCTTTCATTCGCCCCCAATACGCGTCTCTACTTTGATCACCTCCAATGGATGGATCCCTCGACACATGCAAATAAGTGTAGCATAGTAACTTGTCATCGGTGGTGGAGTAATTGCCCGCTCTTCCTTTCGGCGCCTCGACAATTCCCTCACCCTCCTCGTCCACCTCAAACTCATGGTCTTCGAAATGGATGTCATTGGTTTGAGACCAATGCGAATTGTTGGACCCAACACCCATAGTGGACATGTATGCATCATCGTTGAGACTACAAAGTTTTTTGAACAATGCAAATAAGCTATCTATATGTGATGATGATGCATTGAAAAAATAAGAAGAAAAAAATACTTGGAATTTTTTTCACCTTGGGGGCATTTCGTCGAACACGTGGTGCGCGTCGGCGGCCGGCTCAACGAGTGAGCTCGCCGGCGCTTCGGTAGCCGCTGCGGCCGTCGAACGCCCTGCAAGCTTTTTTTCCCTCGCATTTGTGATGCCGGAGCCGTCCGCCTCCTTGTTCTTCTTCGTGGATGTTTTGCCCTTCTTCGTCCGCGCCGCATTGGGTACCTTCTTCGACGATGCGACGGCGGCACGGGATGGCGCCGACGCGACGCCACCCGGCGCCGTAGTCATCATGGCGGCAAGAAGAGAGGCTGCTTGAGGCCGACGCCGCGGAGCTCGGCGGTGGCGACGCCAGCGCCACCGCGCTAGGGTTTCCGGCGGCTGCGGCGGCGGCGGCGGAGGGTCGCAGCTGTACAGCGGGTGAGCGGGCGCCGTGTCGCGTCCATAGTGGGTGGCGGCGCGGCGGCGCGCTTGGCGAGGGGCGAGGAGAGGCGAGAGTGCGGTGCGAGCGCTCGAGTGTGCCGCGCGCTGTAGCTGGCGCCCCAAATACACCGCGCGGATAAGTGTTTTTGACCGCGCGCCCAACCCGTTATAGCGCGCGCGCCGTTTTTGCGCGCCCGCTGGAGCGACCCGCCGCATTGCGCGCGCGCGCTAAAATGGCCTAATTTGCAGCGCGGCGCTAGTTTAGCGCGGCTGTTGGAGATGCTCTTATTCCCAGTGGCGTTGCTCGAGAGTGCGGCGCGTCGGTGACGACAGCGCGCCGAAGCTGTTGGCGCGCGCCGCGCGCCAGGACTCATGGCGCGACGAGCCTCCGCGGCTCGAAGCAGTCGGGGTCGGAAGTGTCCGCACTGAAGGAGATGTCAGGGGGTAAGACTTCCTCGCCGGAGTAGACGACCTGGAGGAAAGATTCCTCGTACGCAGAGGAGGTATTGTTGTCGGCGTAGGACAGGAAGCAGCCCTCGGCCCTCCACACGCTGGCGCGCCTGCTGGCGCCGTAGCCGGTGAGGTTCTTGGTGCCCGCGGCGAGGCACGTGAGGCACTCTCTCGGCGCAGAGCCGCCTAGGCTGAAGCCGCGGGCAAATGCCCCGCCGCCGGACTGAAGGGTGGCGAACCCCGTCGGCGTGGCAGCTGCAGGTAGCGCGGCCAGGAGTGGCAGGTGAAGGAAATATGCCCTAGAGGCAATAATAAAGTTATTATTTATTTCCTCATATCATGATAAATGTTTATTATTCATGCTAAAATTGTATTAACCGGAAACATGATACATGTGTGAATACATAGACAAATATATAGTCACTAGTATGCCTCTACTTGACTAGCTCATTAATCAAAGATGGTTATGTTTCCTAACCATAGACATGTGTTGTCATTTGATTAATGGGATCACATCATTAGGAGAATGATGTGATTGACATGACCCATTCCGTTAGCCTAGCACTTGATCGTTTAGTATATTGCTATTGCTTTCTTAATGACTTATACAAAGTTCACGCAACTATGAGATTATGCAACTCCGCCATCGGAGGAACACTTTGTGTGCTACCAAACGCCACAACGAATCGGGTGATTATAAAGGTGCTCTCTGGTGTCTCGAAGGTACATGTTGGGTTGGCATAATTGAGATTAGGTTTTGTCACTCTGATTGTCGGAGAGGTATCTCTGGGCCCTCTCAGTAATACTCATCTCCTAAGCCTTGCAAGCATTGTAACTAATGAGTTAGTTATAAGATGATGTATTACAGTGTCACAGCCCTAGAATTCTACTTTGTAATTAGTTGCATCAGTGAGTTGCATCCATGCATCATGTTTAATTTCCTTTTAAATGTGAATTGGGGAAATTGGAAAGCCTCAGAGATCATTTCTAAAAATTATCAACATTAAAAATTGCTTCAAATAAGTCCAAGAAAATGCTCCTGTTTTCCTCTGAGAATATTGGCAAGAGTTAAATTCAAACCAATATTTTTGGAAGCTCAGAAATATTTGTTTTGGCCATTTGAATTAATTCAATAACTACTTGCATTGGATATATATTTTATATATAACTAATATATGTCCAATAATTCTGGAACATTTTATGTGGTTTGGTATATTTTAGTTCTAGCCACATAATTATTTTCAGGATTTTATTAAATGGTTTGGTATTTTTACTAAACCAAAACAAAACAGAAAACAAAATAGAATAAGAGAGAGAGAGAGACAGTACCTGATCATTTACCTTGGTCCAGCACTGTAGCCGGCCGGCCCAGCCCACCAGCGCCCTCCCTGTCGTCTTCCTCCTCGGGACAAGAAGAGGCAGGCGTGTGCCATGGCCGGCACGCACGCGCGCTAACGCCACCTCTGCCACTGCTGCCTCTCCGACGCCGCTACGGATGCCACGCACCCCCTCAGGCCTCTCTCGACTCCCTCCCGTGCTCATCCCCTTCTCCTGCTCTTCCTCTCGCTCTGCACCTCAGACCCAAACGGAGCCGCCGCCACCGACGCCGATTGCCGTAGCCACCGTGCTCCCCTCGACTTGCCGACGTGCCAAGAAGCCCCGTATCGTCCCCCTCTTCCTCCTCACCAAGACAGAAGGTGCTGGAAGCCCTGGATATCGCCAGCTCCACTGTTCCCCTCCTCGGCCACCGAGGATCGCCGCCGTCGATTCGTTGCCGTCCGGCCTGCCCCGAGACCGCCGAGCATCTCTTCGTGACCGTGGTGAGCCCCCGGTCATTTCTCCCCTAACCCCGCTTCCGTTTGGTCGTCAGAGTCGCCCCTTTGCTTACCGTAGCCGCCAAGACGGGCTCATCGCCGCGAAGCCCGGTGATCTCTTGGTCCCGGCGGCGCCCATTGCTGTAGCAACGTCCGTAGAGCAAAACTAAGCGCGACAATGGCTCGTTTGCAAGCCGCAGCGCCAACCCGCACCTACCGAGCTCCGGCCGCCGCCTCGCTCGCTGCCGTTGCTGTTTCTGACCGCCCCGGCATCGCCCACGGCTACCACCCGATGCGCCCCATCACGCCGCAGCTGTAGAGCCCAACCCCGCCTCCTCCCGTCGTCGGAGTCGCCAGAACGAGCAACGCCGCCGCGTCTGTGTGTCACCGGCGGTTAACCGCCGACGTGGCCGGCTTAATTAGTGCCTAATCACACTGCTAATTACCCACCACAGTCCCTGACAGCTGGGCCCCACTGCCTAACTAACCACAGTTTATTTCCTATTTAGTTTAAATTAATCCAGCCGGCCCCACTTGTCAATTTGACCATCCCACGTCAGCATTGACCGGACCCACCAGTCAGCCTCTGTCCCTGCCCTGTTACACTGACGTGCGGGTCCCAGCCATCAGGTTTGACCTGGGCTGGCGCCTTTGACCTGCTGACGTCACACTGACGTCAGGCTGACGCAGTAAATCATTTACTGGATTTATTCTTTTATAGGAAATTCCAGAAAATAATGCAAACTTCTAAAATTCATATAAAATCAACCGTAGCTCCAAATCAAACAAATTATATATGAAAAATGATCAGAAAAATCCAACCTATCCATTTGTACTGGTTTCATGCATGTTAGAGCAACCTAACCTTGCTGTTTAGATGAAACATGATAATGCACTTATATGAGTTCATAGCTTAGGCTTATATTGGAATCTTTGATTCAAATAAGATCAAACCACTCTGGTTTTAGTTGCATTAGCTCAATCAACAGCATATTTCCATGACATTATCATGCATCATATTTGTTGCATTGCATTGATTGTGTCCCGCTTTGTTTGCCGGTAATTGTCCCCTCTCGATAGACGTGGTTTTGACGACGAGTTCGATGACACCGATGAAGAAGTATAATATCTTCAGAAGTGCCAGGCAAGCAAAACCCCCTTGTTCATTCCGATACAATCCCACTCTCTCGCTCCTGCTCTCTTTTACTGCATTAGGACAACAACGTTTCAACTATTACATGCTGCGGTAGTTGAACCCCTTTATCCTCTGCATGACTGTCATTGCCACGATAAATAGATGAAACCCACTAGCATGAGTAGGAGTTGTTTGAGCCACGATGTGCCTACTCATTCATGCTTGTTTGTCATGCCTGCTATTGCTTAGAGTTGTGTGCAGTGCGATTCATCGGGGATGAATCGAGGTGTGTGAACATGTCCTCATGACGTGAGCTAAGTGTGTGAACACGATTTGGTAATGGTAGCGGTGAGAGGCCATGTAGGAGTACATGGTGGGTTGTCTCATTGCAGCCGTCCTCAGGAACTGAGTTCTGTGTTTGTGATCCATGAATAGTTACTACCAAGCATTGGAATGCTTAAGTGCCCCTCTCGGCTTCTTAATCACCCTTGTTCTCTGTCCAGGAGTTGCAACTAGTTTCTGGTGTTTGTAGGTAGTGTTAGTAGTCTACCAAGTGGCACCCGGTACAGGTGGGCTTGGGACAGACTAAACCTGATGGTCGGTGTACCAAGTGGCACCGGATGGTGGACTTGGGAACCTGCACACATCGTTTGGGGCCGTGAGCGACACCCCGGCGGATCTCCTTGCGGATGGAACCCGAATAGGCGATAAACACGGGACGAGAGACTTGAGCGTTTAGGTAGGTCGTGGCCGACTCCCTCGCTGGCTTCCGCTTGAAGGTTGCCGAGGTACATGGCGTGTCTGAGGCGATAAGTGGCGAGAGTGTGCGTGAAGAAGTACACCCCTGCAGGGTTATCATTATCTATTCAAATAGCCGGATTCCTCGGATATGGAAGCTTGGACCCCTTGCATAGTTCATAGACAAGTGAAAGTGGATACCTAAAATACGCAAGATAAGCGTGAGTGCTATGGATGGCGTTCTCGTAGGGAGACGGAAGCGGATCCATAGTGGTGTATTGATATGGTGAATATGTGGACTCGTGTGCGCCACCTCAAAAGAGTTACTTGCAATGTAGTTCGGGATAGCCACCGAGTCAAAGCTGGCTTGCTGCAGTTAAACTCCACCACCCCCTTTGTTGATAACGATGCATATGTAGTTAGTTCTGATGTAAGTCTTGCTGGGTACATTTGTACTCACGTTTGCCTATTTTATGTTTTGCAGAGAGACTTCAGTCTCGCTAGTAGTTCCAAGTGGACTTCGACGTTTAGCTTGTTACCTCAGCTACGATCTTGTGCCCTCGGCCGGATCTGGAAGATAGTCAGGCTTCTCAGCCTTTTTCATTGTAGATGTCTGTACTCAGACATGTTAAGCTTCCGTTTGTGTTTTGATTTGTACGCTCTGAATGTGGGGTCATGAGACCCATGTTTGTAATATCTCGCTCCTTGGAGCCTATTGAATAAAATACTTGAGTCGTAGAGTTATGTTGTGATGCCATGTTGTATTTACACATATCGAGCATATTGTGTGTATGTTTGAAATGCTTGGTATGTGTGGGATCTGACTATCTAGTTGTTTATCATTAGTAGCCTCTCTTACCAGGAAATGTCTCCTAGTGTTTCCACCGAGCCATGGTAGCTTGCTACTGCTCCGGAACACTTAGGCTGGCCGGCATGTGTCCTTCTTCGTTCTCGTGTTCGTCCCTTCGGGAAATGTCACGCGATGAATACCGGAGTCTGTTAGCCGCTACAGCCGGTTCACCGGAGTCTGCTAGCCCAGTGCTACAGACTGGATTCACTCGCGATGACCGACACGTTCGATGTTGGGTCATGGATGCTGTCCTGTAAGTTTGTGCCACTTTGGGTTTACGACTAGCCATGTCAGCCGGGCTCCTTATCATATGGATGCTAGCGACACTATCATATCGTGTGCCAAAAGGCTAAACGATCCGGTCAAAGGTAAGACGACACCGGTAGAATACCGTGCGTGAGGCCGCAAAGTGATATGAGGTGTTACATGCTAGATCGATGTGGCATTGAGTCGGGTCCCGACAGCTTTGGTATCGAGCTTATTGCTGTCAGGATTACCAAGCCAAACTGGTCGAAGTTGTGTCTAGAAATGCTTTAGTTATATGTAGGGGAATTGATTGTGGGATGGGAACGTAAGGTTCTTTTTACTCCTTATACCTCATGGCCTTCTGATCTGAGTCAACCTCTTCTCTTCTACGGGGATTAAGAACTAGGCTTCTCTTCTTTCTATCAGGATCACGTGTTACTAATCCATAGACATATAGAATTGTTAGTTTCAAGCCTCAGTTCAGTTCCTACTACCTTCGTATGTTAACTGTTGATCTTGAAACATTGATATTGTGCTTCTGAGTGGCTATGCCACCATTTCTGTAGTATGTCTCCAAACTTTTTGAGCATTTACATCCGTTATGCTGTCCGAGTCATCCCAGGTTTCTGAATAGTCTGATGCATTTGCAAATCCTTTCTTTCCGTTCCCGATGTCCTTTATGGTCAGAATAAGCACACTAACCGGTGCGTTGAGGTAATTTATTGCCTTGACATATATGATGGAGCTATTATTATGACCCTAGGTGTTTTAGGGAGTCACCTAGTAATTTACCCACGTATTGTGTTTCCAGTGTGATGACTCTGGCCATCATTCCCGAAAGCATCCCGTGATGCCACTTAGTTAGTAGGCATTCCACTTCTGGGTTTTGAACCCGAGATTCACCCTACTTACTTCATGTTGATAGTAATTGCTAGCTCCCTTAGGTTATTAGTAACCTTTGCGGTAGTCCTCGAGGTCCGTGGTATTTCCTTCTTCCAAATACTATGAACCGTTTATGGCAGCAGTTCCTCGTTGAACCAAAAGATCTCAACAGGAGTGCCTCGATGAGTTCTCCATTCTATATTGTGACTCTGCCAGTTCAACCTCTCTGCATGGATTGTCCGGAAGAAATATGTTGAACTCGTTCGACATTCTAATCCATGCGTCCACAACTCAGAAAATCGTATGTTCTTTTGAGTTGTCCCCCTTAGTCGTCTTTTGACCCTCGTCTATCAATTGATAGTCAAGATTATGCGTGCATTCGTTCATTGATGCCTATTACTCTTGTGGTCCGTCAAGCCATTCCATTCCGGAATGACTAGGAGAAACAAACTCCAGTACCTCATCCATATCCAGGATTGGGTCAAAGTCGTTGTGTTCCGCAGATCAAAATGCCAATCCAGCCTCTGGTCTGTTCTACCTTGAAGTATTACCTTCTTTATGTCAGGATTGTCATGAGAATTGCACCACCTCTTATGAATTCTTGACGCAGTGATACTTCCCGCCATCATTTTCATTTCTCGGTTCCGTGTTGTTGCAACCGGAATGCCGACAAGTGAATCGTGATGTGTGAAATCAATACTGCTAGCAACCCTGTTGCTTGGTAGTTAACGGACAATAATCTCATTCTTAGCGTGTTGGTATTGAATCATCATCCTAAGATAGATTGTGCCACCTAGTCCTTACTTCTGGTGCACTCGATCAATGAGTTAGGATTATTCAATTCCTTGCTTATTTGATCATATCGTCTTATCCGGAAAAGCAAGGTTGTTCTCGAGCTTAGTAACATATCGGTGGTTTGTGATTTTTCGAATATCTTCTCGGAAGTATTACCAGGTTGTCACCTGACCGTTATGTTGAGTTTGTGATCAAGATGGTTTCTTGTAAACCACCCCTTCTCCAAGAATCTGTGTGGCATACCCCTGAGCTAGTTGGTCAAGCTAAACAACAACTTGGAGAGTTGGAAGATGAAAGCTTGTCCGACTCAGTTCACTCCAAAGGGATATCTTTGTGTGTGTGTGTTGAAGAAAGATGATATCTTCATTGATTGATCCTCATGGTCAATTGTTGGATTTATTGTCTTACCCCAAACCTTTGATTTGAGTATGGGCTATCAACAAATCAAATCGGAACTAACGATGTTAAGTAATGTTGTCTTACTCGTGGATTTTCCTCGAGCATACACCATTATATCTTTTGGTCTGACCAATGCTATCACCACATTCTTTTAATTATGGAATTCCATTTATATGAAAACCTGGATGAATTGTTGTTGAGCCCATCGACAACATCCTTGTCCTCCATAATTTTGTTGAATATTAAGCTAGTGTTGGAAACTTTTGAAAGCATTTATTCATGCTAGATCATGAAGCATATGCCCAGGTGAAAGAAGTGACTTCCTTTAATTCATGTGCATTTGATACAAGTTGCCGCCGTGAATTCGTTAAAGTCAATGTTGCTTCCCTGGAATCATCCCAAGTTAGTCACACATGTGCAAAGTATACTATGGTTTGGTAGATTAATTACCTCCACTCCATATGTATTCCGTAGCACACCAAGCCACTGATTGATTTGTTCAAGGAGAAGGAGTTCCTTCATAAGAGCTAATCCGGACTTATGAAAGAACTTCGGTATCCTCGTTGATGGTTCCCAATCTGAACTCGGTAGTATTTTATTATAAGACTACTATGTGGTCATACTTGTCTCGGACAACGTGATCACATGTGTGTAGCAGAACCAGCTCATGTTTTGGAGCTTGCTATCGTAGTTCATTTCCCGAGAATCTCGCAACGTCATCTTGTCGATTTGTGTTGCAAACTTTCATTTTCTTTCTAGACTTGACAAGTCTGGATTATCCTGACACCAACAAGATCTGAATCTCAGGCAGATATGATGGTTGGAATGTTTCCCAAGAACTATAATAGTGGTCTCTCTGTAACCCGGTAAAATGGATGTCGTGGCCAACACACCCAGCCGGAAGACCTATTATTGTAGTATTGTGCTTGAGGAAGTTGGCCACCTCCCCATAAGGATTTCCTAGGATTTACTCAAGTAGTTGTTCCTTATGGATTTTTGTGTTCCCGAAGTCCGACCTTTTACTTGATGTTCTAGATATCAAACCATATCTATGAATGGATTATGCTAGCACATCAAGGAGAACATTGGAAGCGGAGTGCTAAATGTCTCGATCGATCATCCGATTTTGACCCTTGGCCTCGCTAAGGTGAAATCTGAGGAAGTGTTATCTTCCTTTGCGTTTGCATCCTCCACCGGTATCCATCATGGTAGAATGTTGTATTGCCAGGATCCTTGACGCGGATATTGGTAAAACCTTGATGAATATGGAAATGCTCAAGTTCTTGAGAGCACGCTCAGTCACTGGGTTATATTCTCGGTATCAATTGGAATGTTCCTTCCATTTGCCGATTATTCTATAACCATAGTTTCGTTTCCAAAACTGAGTATGCCATTTCTTTGAATTCCTTCAAATCATTGTTTGTGAATTGCCATTAGCCTGGTATGAAGAGTTTCAACGATCCTTTCTGATAGAGTTTCTTTCTGTCGTCATCGTGTTGGATGAAGATCTCAAAGGCAAAGACGTCAAGATCAACTTGAAGCAATGGATCAACATCTTCGAGAAGGGCAATTGGATCACGAAGATCGTGTGAGCTTTGTGTCCCCTCTGTCTTCTTACCTCACGTCTTGAATCTCGGGACGAGATTCTTGTTTAGTGGGGGTGAGTTGTCACAGCCCTAGAATTCTACTTTGTAATTAGTTGCATCAGTGAGTTGCATCCATGCATCATGTTTAATTTCCTTTTAAATGTGAATTGGGGAAATTGGAAAGCCTCAGAGATCATTTCTAAAAATTATCAACATTAAAAATTGCTTCAAATAAGTCCAAGAAAATGCTCCTGTTTTCCTCTGAGAATATTGGCAAGAGTTAAATTCAAACCAATATTTTTGGAAGCTCGGAAATATTTGTTTTGGCCATTTGAATTAATTCAATAACTACTTGCATTGGATATATATTTTATATATAACTAATATATGTCCAATAATTCTGGAACATTTTATGGTTTGGTATATTTTAGTTCTAGCCACATAATTATTTTCAGGATTTTATTAAATGGTTTGGTATTTTTACTAAACCAAAACAAAACAGAAAACAAAATAGAATAAGAGAGAGAGAGAGAGACAGTACCTGATCATTTACCTTGGTCCAGCACTGTAGCCGGCCGGCCCAGCCCACCAGCGCCCTCCCTGTCGTCTTCCTCCTCGGGAGAGGATGGGGCAGGCGTGTGTGCATGGCGCAGACGCACGCCGTTAACGCCACCTCCTGCCGCCTGCTGCCTCTCCGACGCCGCCACGGATGCCACGCACCCCCGGGCTCTCTCGACTCCCTCCCGTGCTCATCCCCTTCTCCTGCTCTTCCTCTCGCTCCGCACCTCAGACCCAAACGGAGCCGCCGCCACCGAGCCGATTGCCGTAGCCACCGTGCTCCCCTCGACTTGCCGACGTGCCAAGAAGCCCCGTATCGTCCCCCTCTTCCTCCTCACCAAGACAGAAGGTGCTGGAAGCCCTGGATATCGCCAGCTCCACCGTTCCCCTCCTCGGCCACCGAGGATCGCCGCCGTCGATTCGTCGCCGTCCGGCCTGCCCCGAGACCGCCGAGCATCTCTTCGTGACCGTGGTGAGCCCCCGGTCATTTCTCCCCTAACCCCGCTTCCGTTTGGTCGTCATAGTCGTCGCCCCCTTGCTTACCGTAGCCGCCGCCGCACGGGCTCATCGCCGGCGAAGCCCCGGTGATCTCTTGGTCCCGTGCGTGCGCCCATTGCACTGGCAACGTCCCGTAGAGCAAAACTAGCGCGACAGCCGGCTCGTTTGCAAGC
This sequence comes from Aegilops speltoides, assembly GCA_021437245.1. Lineage (NCBI taxonomy): Eukaryota > Viridiplantae > Streptophyta > Magnoliopsida > Poales > Poaceae > Aegilops > Aegilops speltoides. Next base: position 401,581,570 of record CM038143.1, read on the forward strand.
CGCAGCGCCAACCCCGCACCTACCCGAGCTTCGGCCGCCACCTCGCTCGCCGCCGTGTTGTTTCGACCGCCCGGCATCGCCACGGCTACCACCGATCGCCCCATCACGCCGCGGCAGTAGAGCCCAACCCGCCTCCTCCGTCGTCGAGTCGCCAGAACGAGCGACGCCGCGCGCTCTGTGTGTCACGGCGGTTAACGCCCGGCGTGGCGGCTTAATTAGTGCCTAATCACACTGCTAATTACCCACCACAGTCCCTGACAGCTGGGCCCCACTGCCTAACTAACCACAGTTTATTTCCTGTTTAGTTTAGATTAATCCAGCCGGCCCCACTTGTCAATTTGACCATCCCACGTCAGCGTTGACCGGACCCACCAGTCAGCCTCTGTCCCTGCCCTGTTACACTGATGTGCGGGTCCCAGCCATCAGGTTTGACCTGGGCTGGCGCCTTTGACCTGCTGACGTCACACTGACGTCAGGCTGACGCAGTAAATCATTTACTGGATTTATTCTTTTATAGGAAATTCCAGAAAATAATGCAAACTTCTAAAATTCATATAAAATCAACCGTAGCTCCAAATCAAACAAATTATATATGAAAAATGATCAAAAAAATCCAACCTATCCATCTGTACTGGTTTCATGCATGTTAGAGCAACCTAACCTTGCTGTTTAGATGAAACATGATAATGCACTTATATGAGTTCATAGCTTAGGCTTATATTGGAATCTTTGATTCAAATAAGATCAAACCACTCTGGTTTTAGTTGCATTAGCTCAATCAACAGCATATTGCCATGACATTATCATGCATCATATTTGTTGCATTGCATTGATTGTGTCCCTCTTTGTTTGCCGATAATTGTCCCCTCTCGATAGACGTTGTTTTGACGACGAGTTCGATGACACCGATGAAGAAGTATAATATCTTCAGAAGTGCCAGGCAAGCAAAACCCCCTTGTTCATTCCGATACAATCCCACTCTCTCGCTCCTGCTCTCTTTTACTGCATTAGGACAACAATGTTTCAACTGTTACATGCTGCGGTAGTTGAACCCTTTATCCTCTGCATGACTGTCATTGCCACGATAAATAGATGAAACCCACTAGCATGAGTAGGAGTTGTTTGAGCCCTGATGTGCCTACTCATTCATGCTTGTTTGTCATGCTGCTATTGCTTAGAGTTGTGTTGCAGTCCGATTCATCGGGATGAATTAGAGGTGTGTGAACATGTCCCATCAGACGTGAGCTAAGTGTGTGAACACGATTTGGTAATGGTAGCGGTGAGAGGCCATGTAGGAGTACATGGTGGGTTGTCTCATTGCAGCCGTCCTCGAGGAACTGAAGTTACGTGTTTGTGATCCATGAACAGTTACTACCACGCATTGGAATGCTTAAGTGCCCTCTCGGCTTCTTAATCACCCTTGTTCTCTGTCCGGGAGTTGCAACTAGTTTCGGTGTTTGTAGGTAGTGTTATTAGTCTACCAAGTGGCACCCGTGCAGGTGGGCTTGGGACAGACTAAACCTGATGGTCGGTGTACCAAGTGGCACCGGATGGTGGACTTGGGAACCCTGCACACATTGTTTGGGGCCGTGGCGACACCCGGCGGATCTCCTTGCGGATGGAACCCAAATAGGCGATAAACACTGGACGAGAGACTTGAGTGTTTAGGTAGGTCGTGGCAGACTCCCTCGCTGGCTTCCGCTTGAAGGTTGCCGAGGTACATGGCGTGTCTGAGGCGATAAGTGGCGAGAGCGTGTGTGAAGAAGTACACCCTGCGGGGTTATCATTATCTATTCGAATAGCCGGATTCCTCGGATATGGAAGCTTGGACCCCTTGCATAGTTCATAGACAAGTGAAAGTGGATACCTAAAATACGCAAGATAAGCGTGAGTGCTATGGATGGCGTTCTTGTAGGGAGACGGAAGCGGATCCATAGTGGTGTATTGATATGGTGAATATGTGGACTCGTGCGCCACCTCAAAAGAGTTACTTGCAAATGTAGTTCGGGATAGCCACCGAGTCAAAGATGGCTTGCTGCGCTTAAACTCCACCACCCCTTTGTTGATAACGATGCATATGTAGTTAGTTCGATGTAAGTCTTCTTTGGGTACATTTGTACTCACGTTTGCCTATTTTATGTTTTGCGAGAGACTTGAGTCTCGCTAGTAGTTCCACGTGGACTTGACGTTTAGCTTGTTACCTCAGCTACGATCTTGTGCCCTCGGCAGATCAGTAGATAGTCAGGCTTCTCAGCCTTTTTCATTTGTAGATGTCTGTACTCAGACATGTTAAGCTTCCGTTTGTGTTTTGATTTGTATGCTCTGAATGTGGGGTCATGAGACCCATGTTTGTAATATCTCGCTCCTCGGAGCCTATTGAATAAAATACTTGAGTCGTAGAGTTATGTTGTGATGCCATGTTGTATTTACACATATCGAGCATATTGTGTGTATGTTTGAAATGCTTGGTATGTGTGGGATCTGACTATCTAGTTGTTTATCTTTAGTAGCCTCTCTTACGGAAATGTCTCCTAGTGTTTCCACCGAGCCATGGTAGCTTGCTCTGCTCAGGAACACTTAGGCTGGCCGCATGTGTCCTTCTTCGTTCTGTGTACGTTCTTCGGGAAATGTCACGCGATGAATACCGGAGTCTGTTAGCCGCTATAGCCGGTTCACGAGTCTGCTAGCCCAGTGCTACAGACTGGATTCACTTCGTGATGACCGACACGTTCGATGTTGGGTCATGGATGCTGTCCTCGTAAGTTTGTGCCACTTTGGGTTTACGACTAGCCATGTCAGCCGGGCTCCTTATCATATGGATGCTAGCGACACTATCATATACGCGTGCCAAAAGGCGCAAACGATCCCGGGCAAAGGTAAGACAACACCCGTGGGAATACCGTGCGTGAGGCCGCAAAGTGATATGAGGTGTTACATGCTAGATCGATGTGGCATTGAGTCGGGGTCCTGACATACAGAACGAGTAAAGAGACTTGCCGGTAACGAGATTGAACTAGGTATTGGATACCGACGATCAAATCTCGGGCAAGTAACATACCGATGACAAAGGGAACAACGTATGTTGTTATGCGGTTTGATCGATAAAGATCTTCGTAGAATATGTAGGAACCAATATGGGCATCCAGGTCCCGCTATTGGTTATTGATCGAGAATGGTTCTAGGTCATGTCTACATAGTTCTCAAACCCGTAGGGTCTGCACGCTTAACGTTACGATGACAGTTTTATTATGAGTTTATAAGTTTTGATGTACCGAAGTTTGTTCGGAGTCCCGGATGTGATCACGGACATGACGAGGAGTCTCGAAATGGTCGAGACATAAAGATCGATATATTGGAAGCCTATATTTGGACATCGGAATCGTTTCGAGTGAAATCGACATTTTACCGGAGTACCCGGAGGTTACCGGAACCCCCAGGGGGGTTATTGGGCCTACATGGGCCACGAGGGAGAAGAGGGAAGGAGCCAGGAGGGGGCCGCGCGCCCCTCCCCCTCCTAGTCTGAATAGGACAAGGGAAGGGGGGCGGCGCCCCCCCTTTCCTTCCCCTCTTCCTCCTCTTTCCCTCCTTCTCCTACTCCTACTTGGAAAGAAGGGAGTCCTACTCCCGGTGGGAGTAGGACTCCCCCCTTGGCGCGCCCTCCTTGGCCGGCCGCCTCCTCCCCCCTGGCTCCTTTATATACGGGGGCGGAGGGGCACCCCAAAGACACACAAGTTGATCTACGGATAGTTCCTTAGCTGTGTGCGGTGCCCCCCTCCACCATATTCCACCTCGGTCATATCGTTGCATGGACGAACACTCTCCCCTCTCGTTGCTATGCCATCACCATGATCTTGCGTGTGCGTAGGAAATTTTTTGAAATTACTATGTTCCCCAACAGTGGCATCAGAGCCTAGGTTTTATGCGTTGATGTTATATGCACAAGTAGAACACAAGTGAGTTGTGGGCGATACAAGTCAGACTGCTTACCAGCATGTCATACTTTGGTTCGGCAGTATTGTGAGATGAAGTGGCCTGGACCGACATTACGCGTACCCTTACGCGAGACTGGTTTCACCATTACGAGCACTCGTGCTTAAAGGTGGCTGGCGGGTGTCTGTCTCTCTCACTTTAGCTGAATCGAGTGTGGCTACGCCCGGTCCTTGCGAAGGTTAAAACAGCACCAACTTGACGAACTATCGTTGTGGTTTTGATTCGTAGGTAAGAACGGTTCTTGCTAAGCCCGTAGCAGCCACGTAAAACTTGCAACAACAAAGTAGAGGACGTCTAACTTGTTTTTGCAGGGCATGTTCTGATGTGATATGGCCAAGACGTGATGCTATATTTTATTGTATGAGATGATCATGTTTTGTAACCGAAGTTATCGGCAACTGGCAGGATCCATATGGTTGTCGCTTTATTGTATGAAATGCAAACGCCCTGTAATTGCTGTACTTTAGCACTAAGCGGTAGCGATAGTCGTAGAAGCAATAGATGGCATAAACGACAACGATGCTACGATGGAGATCAAGGTGTCGCGCCGGTGACGATGGTGATCTCGACGGTGCTTCGGAGATGGAGATCACAAGCACAAGATGATGATGGCCATATCATATCACTTATATTGATTGCATGTGATGTTTATCCTTTATGCATCTTATCTTGCTTTGATTGACGGTAGCATTTTAAGATGATCTCTCACTAAAATTATCAAGAAGTGTTCTCACCGAGTATGCACCGTTGCCAAAGTTAAATCGTGCCTGCACACCACGTGATGATCGGGTGTGATAAGCTCACGTCCATCTACAACGGGTGCAAGCCAGTTTTGCACACGCGGAATACTCAGGTTAAACTTGACGAGCCTAGCATATGCAGATATGGCCTCGGAACACGGAGACCAAAAGGTCGAGCGTGAATCATATAGTAGATATGATCAACATAGTGATGTTACCATTGAAAACTACTCCATCTCACGTGATGATCGGTTATGGTTTAGTTGATTTGGATCACGTAATCACTTAGATGACTAGAGAGATGTCTGTCTAAGTGGGAGTTCTTAAGTGATATGATTAATTGAACTTAAATTTATCATGAACTTAGTACCTGATAGTATTTTGCTTGTCTATGGTTGTTTGTAGATAGATGGCTCGTCTTTGTTGTTCCGTTGAATTTTAATGCGTTCCTTGAGAAAGCAAAGTTGAAAGATGATGGTAGCAATTACACGGATCGGGTCCGTAACACGAGGATTATCCTCATTGCTGCACGTGAAAAGTTACGCCCTGGAAGCACCGCTGGGTGCGAGCCCGATGTCGATGCAATTGACGGCGTTAAGAACGTCTGGCGAGCAAAGTCGATGAATACTCTATAGTTCGATGTGCCATGCTTTACGGCTTAGAACCGGGCCTTCAACGACGTTTTGAACGTCATGGAGCATATGAGATGTTCCAGAGTTGAAGTTAATATTTCTAGCAAATGCCCGGATTGAGAGATATGAAGTCTCCAATAAGTTCTACAACTGCAAGATGGAGGAGAATAGTTACTGTCGGTGAGCATGTACTCAAAATGTCCGCTATAATAATCACTTGATTCAACTGGAGTTAATCTTCCGGATGATAGCATCATTGATGAATTCTCCAATCACGCCACCAAGCTACAAGAGCTTTGTGATGAACTATAATATGCAAGGGATGAACAAGACTATTCCCGAGCTCTTCGCAATGCTAAAAGCTGGAGGTAGAAATCAAGAAGGAGCATCAAGTGTTGATGGTCAACAAGACCACTAGTTTCAAGAAAAGGGCAAAGGGAAGAAAAAGGGAACTTCAAGAAGAACAGCAAGCAAGTTGCTGCTCAAGAAAGAAACCCAAGTCTGGACCTAAGCACTGGCGAGTGCTTCTACTACAAGCGGATCGTCCTTTGGAAGCGGAACTGCCCCAAGTATTTGGCGGATAAGAAGGATGGCAAAGTAAACAAAGGTATATGTGATATACATGTTATTGATGTGTACCTAACTAGAGCTCGTAGTAGCACTGGTATTTGATCTGGTTACATTGCTAATATTTGCAACTTGAAGCAGGGACTACGGAATAAGCGAGTCTTGACCAAGGACGAAGTGACGATCTTGGCGTGGGAACGGTTCCAAAGTCGATGTGATCGCGGTCGGCACGCTACCTCTACATCTACCTTCGGATTAGTATTAGACCTAAATAATTGTTATTTGGTGCGCGTTGAGCATGAACATTATATCTGGATCTTGTTTGATGCGAGACGGTTATTCATTTAAATCAGAGAATAATGGTTGTTCTATTTATATGAGTAATATCTTTTATGGTCATGCACCCTTGAAGAGTGGTCTATTTCTATTAAATCTCGATAGTAGTGATACACATGTTCATAGTGTTGAAACCAAAAGATGCAGAGTTGATAACGATAGTGCAACTTACTTGTGGCCTTCGCCGTTTGGGTCATATCGGTGTAAAGCGCATGAAGAAACTCCATACTGATGGACTTTTGGAATCACTTGATTATGAATCACTTGGTACTTGCGAACCGTGCCTTATGGGCAAGATGACTAAAACGCCGTTCTCCGGAACTATGGAGCGAGCAACTGATTTGTTGGAAATCATACATACTGATGTTTGTGGTCCAATGAATGTTGAGGCTCGTGGCGGGTATCGTTATTTTCTCACCTTCATAGATGATTTGAGCAGATATGGGTATATCTACTTGATGAAACACAAGTCTGAAACATTTGAAAAGTTCAAAGAATTTCAGAGTAAAGTGGAAAATCATCGTAACAAGAAATTTAAGTTTCTACGATCTGATCGTGGAGGAGAATATTTGAGTTACGAGTTTGGCCTACACTTGAAACAATGTGGAATAGTTTCGCAACTCACGCCACCTGGAACACCACAACGAAATGGTGTGTCCGAACGTCGTAATCGTACTTTACTTGATATGGTGCAATCTAGGATGTCTCTTACTGATTTACCGCTATCGTTTTGGGGTTATGCTTTAGAGAGGGCCGCATTCACGTTAAATAGGGCACCATCAAAATCCGTTGAGACGACGCCTTATGAACTGTGGTTTGGCAAGAAACCAAAGTTGTCGTTTCTTAAAGTTTGGGGCTGCGATGCTTATGTGAAGAAACTTCAACCAGATAAGCTCGAACCCAAATCGGAGAAATGTGTCTTCATAGGATACCCAAAAGAGACTGTTGGGTACACCTCTATCACAGATCCGAAGGCAAGACATTCGTTGCTAAGAATGGATCCTTTCTAGAGAAGGAGTTTCTCTCGAAAGAAGTGAGTGGGAGGAAAGTAGAACTTGATGAGATAACTGTATCTACTCCCTTATTGGAAAGTAGTTCATCACGAGAACCGGTTCCTGTGACAACTACACCAATTAGTGAGGAAGCTAATGATAAAGATCATGAAACTCTGGATCAAGTTTCTACTGAACCTCGTAGGTCTACCAGAGTAAGATCCGCACCAGAGTGGCACGGTAATCCTATTCTAGAAGTCATGTTACTTGACCATGATGAACCTACGAACTATGAGGAAGCGATGATGAGCCCAGATTCCGCAAAATGGCTAGAGGCCATGAAATCTGAGATGGGATCCATGTATGAAAACAAAGTATGGACTTTGGTTGACTTGCCCGATGATCGGCAAGCTATTGAGAATAAATGGATCTTTAAGAAGAAGACTGACGCTGATGGTAATGTAACTGTCTATAAAGCTCGACTTGTTGCGAAAGGTTTTCGACAAGTTCAAGGGGTTGACTACGATGAGACTTTCTCACCCGTAGCGATGCTTAAGTCTGTCCAAATCATGTTAGCTATTGCTGCATTTCATGATTATGAAATTTGGCAAATGGATGTCAAGACTGCATTCTTGAATGGATTTCTAGAAGAAGAGTTGTATATGATGCAGCCGGAAGGTTTTGTTGATCCAAAAGGTGCTGACAAAGTGTGCAAGCTCCAGCGTTCCATTTATGGACTGGTACAAGCATCTCGGAGTTGGAATAAACGCTTTGATAGTGTGATCAAAGCATATGGTTTTATCTGAGACTTTGGAGAAGCCTTGTATTTACAAGAAAGTGAGTGGGAGCTCAGTAGCATTTCTAATTTTATATGTAGATGACATATTATTAATTGGAAATGATATAGAATTCTGGATAGCATAAAGGGATACTTGAATAAAAGTTTTTCAATGAAAGACCTCGGTGAAGCTGCTTACATATTGGGCATCAAGATCTATAGAGATAGATCAAGACGCTTAATAGGACTTTCACAAAGCACATACCTTGACAAAATTTTGAAAAAGTTCAAAATGGATCGTGCAAAGAAAGGTTTCTTGCCCGTGATACAAGGTGTGAAGTTGAGTCAAACTCAATGCCCGACCACAGCAGAAGATAGAGAGAAAATGAAAATGTTCCTATGCTTCAGCCATAGGCTCTATCATGTATGCAATGATGTGTACCAGACCTGACGTATGCTTAGCAATAAGCTTGGCAGGAAGGTACCAAAGTAATCCAGGAGTGGATCACTGGACAACGGTCAAGAACATCCTGAAATACCTGAAAAGGACTAAGGATATGTTTCTTGTATATGGAGGTGATAAAGAGCTAGTCGTAAATGGTTACGTTGATGCAAGCTTTAACACTGATCCGGACGATTCTAAATCGCAAACCGGATACGTGTTTTTATTAAATGGTGGAGCTGTAAGTTGGTGCAGTTCTAAACAAAGCATCGTGGCGGGATCTACATGTGAAGCGGAGTACATAGCTGCTTCGGAAGCAACAAATGAAGGAGTCTGGATGAAGGAGTTCATTTCCGATCTAGGTGTCATACCTAGTGCATCGGGACCAATGAAGATCTTCTGTGACAATACTGGTGCAATTGCCTTGGCAAAGGAATCCAGATTTCACAAGAGGACCAAGCACATCAAGAGATGCTTCAATTCCATTCAGGACCAAGTCCAAGTGGGAGACATAGAGATTGGCAAGATACATATGGATCTGAATGTTGCAGACCCGTTGACTAAGCCTCTCTCACGAGCAAAACATGATCAGCACCAAGACTCCATGGGTGTTAAAATCATTACTATGTAATCTGGATTATTGACTCTAGTGCAAGTGGGAGACTGAAGGAAATATGCCCTAGAGGCAATAATAAAGTTATTATTTATTTCCTCATATCATGATAAATGTTTATTATTCATGCTAGAATTGTATTAACCGGAAACATGATACATGTGTGAATACATAGACAAATATATAGTCACTAGTATGCCTCTACTTGACTAGCTCATTAATCAAAGATGGTTATGTTTCCTAACCATAGACATGTGTTGTCATTCGATTAATGGGATCACATCATTAGGAGAATGATGTGATTGACATGACCCATTCCGTTAGCCTAGCACTTGATCGCTTAGTATCTTGCTATTGCTTTCTTCATGACTTATACTGAAGTTCCTGCAACTATGAGATTATGCAACTCCGTTTACGGAGGAACACTTTGTGTGCTACCAAATGTCACAACGAATCGGGTGATTATAAAGGTGCTCTACAGGTGTCTCCGAAGGTACTTGTTGGGTTGGCATAATTCGAGATTAGGTTTTGTCACTCCGATTGTCGGAGAGGTATCTCTAGGCCCTCTCGGTAATACTCATCTCCTAAGCCTTGCAAGCATTGTAACTAATGAGTTAGTTATAAGATGATGTATTACAGAACGAGTAAAGAGACTTGCCGGTAACGAGATTGAACTAGGTATTGGATACCGACGATCAAATCTCGGGCAAGTAACATACCGATGACAAAGGGAACAACGTATGTTGTTATGCGGTTTGACCGATAAAGATCTTTGTAGAATATGTAGGAACCAATATGGGCATCCAGGTCCCGCTAGTGTTTATTGACCGAGAATGGTTCTAGGTCATGTCTACATAGTTCTCGAACCCGTAGGGTCCGCACGCTTAACGTTACGATGACAGTTTTATTATGAGTTTATAAGTTTTGATGTACCGAAGTTTGTTCGGAGTCCCGGATGTGATCACGGACATGACGAGGAGTCTCGAAATGGTCGAGACATAAAGATCGATATATTGGAAGCCTATATTTGGACATCGGAATCATTCCGGGTGAAATCGACATTTTACCGGAGTACCGGGAGGTTACCGGAACCCCCCGGGGGGTTATTGGGCCTACATGGGCCACGAGGGAGAAGAGGGAAGGAGCCAGGAGGGCCGCCGCCTCCCCTCCTAGTCCGAATAGGACAAGGGAAGGGGGGCGGCGCCCCCCCTTTCCTTCCCCTCTTCCTCCTCTTTCCCCCCTTCTCCTACTCCTACTTGGAAAGAAGGGAGTCCTACTCCCGGTGGGAGTAGGACTCCCCACTTGGCGCGCCCTCCTTGGCCGGCCGCCTCCTCCCCCCTGGCTCCTTTATATACGGGAGGGGGGGCACCCCAAAGACACACAAGTTGATCTACGGATAGTTCCTTAGCCGTGTGCGGTGCCCCCCTCCACCATATTCCACCTCGGTCATATCGTCGCGGAGTTTAGGCGAAGCCCTGCGCCGGTAGAACATCATCACCGTCACCATGCCGTCGTGCTGACGGAACTCATCTCCGGAGCTTCGCTGGATCGGAGGCCGGAGATCGTCATCGAGCTGAACGTGTGCTGAACTCGGAGGCCCCGTACGTTCGGTGCTTGGATCGGTCGGATCGTGAAGACGTACGACTACATCAACCGCGTTGTGCTAACGCTTCCGCTTACGGCCTACGAGGGTACGTGGACGAACACTCTCCCCTCTCGTTGCTATGCCATCACCATGATCTTGCGTGTGCGTAGGAATTTTTTTGAAATTACTACGTTCCCCAACAGCAGGAGGCTGTCGCGGAAGGCAGCTGTGTTGTCGTCCGAGGAAGTCGGCGGCGTGGCGCAGTCGACCACAGTGTAGCTGGTCGGACACGCAGCTGCAAGGGACCATCGATCAGCAGGAGGAGTGTGAAGAGGATGGCGGCGGGGATGGCTAAGGAGCTAAGCGCGCAGGTGAGCGCTGTTAACGCGTGAGCTGCGCGCGCGGTAGCCATGGCAGTGAGCCCGGTGGAGGAGACGGTGGGGAATAGTACGGGCTCGCTGCGTGATCGTTACGCACTTTCCTTTGAGCATAATTGGTTTGCTACCAACATTTGGTATTGCCAATATTTGGCTAGCCAACATATGGTAAAATCAAAAGTTGCCAACATTTGGCAACTTCTTGTGAGATTGGATGAAGATTGGCAAGCAACCAATCTTTAGCCAATTTTTGGCAGTTGTCAAAATTTGGCATGCCAACTTTTGGCATCAAACCAATTATGCTCGGAATACGGTGCCGATAGGACATCGGCTGCCCACTGTGCGATGTGTTCCATCGACAGCTAAAGTCAGGTCTGATGAAAACTGTGGTTGCTTTTTTTTGCTGGGATGTGGCTCCTTTCCTTTTTTTATGGGACGATTGCTTTCGAGCAATGCTACGTGCACGGGCGTTATGATTACGGGGTTTACCGAGCTGCTTAGTTGGGCTACTTTAATTGGAGGAAATCAGCATGAAGGGCCCACATCCCTGAAAATCAGGGGGGGGGATAAAGATTAGTTATAGAAGGGGTCTGTAAAAGCCCCGTAAAGCTCTGGGAGTATTGAATTTTCGATTGCTTTCCTAGTATTTGATTGCAGCGAAATGGTGATGCTACACTTGCGGGCAAATTTTTACAGGGTTTACGGGCTGGCACATGTGGAAGAATTTGATTATAGGGCTCTCTCCAGAGAGGAAGGGCCCCACCCCCCGAAAATTAGGGGGAAGAGGTTAATTAGTGTTAAGGCACCCAGTAAAACGCCGTCGTTAGCCCGTGTGTAGGATTATTTGCAGCAAAACCAGATAGTAAGGGCATCAATATCCGGACACGCCATACCCGTCCTAAACGCCCGGGCAGGCTGCCAGTTAGTGCCCGGGTGTTTTTTTGGCCACTAACCGGGTCCTCATAGCCGGCCCAAACGCCCGGAGTGACCGACACTCCTCATACCCGGCACATATATGGGCGCTTATAGAGATGCCCAGATGTAGGCATCACGTCAAAGTGACCGATAGGGCCCACACTGGGACACGGAGAGACTGATGTTCCGACGGGCACCTCCTTTGAAAATTAGCTACCCCAATATGTAAAGAGAAATATAAGATTGGAATATCATCGAAGATTTAACCATGGACTCTGGTGCGTGAAAATTAGCTATCCACATAACAGAACCATGGCTTGGTTTTGATATTTTATGGGTTTCAACTCTAAGCTACCCCAACTTGTTATCTTTCTCTGTTGCCAATGAGATTTTTTTTCTGGTTTCCTTTTTGTCACTTATGTGTATATCACAATGCAACAAATACATTAAAAAAATGAACATCCTATAATTTTTTAGCAAAGCAATAACTCACATAACAACCCAACCCACAAAATGTCCCGCCCAACAAACAGATGATGTCATTTTAGATATGACTTAACTATGTCACCACTGGATGTGTTGTTGACAAAGCCTTAAAATCCTATGAAGATTGACTTATAAATTAGGACAAACTTAAAACTCAACGAATTTAAAGGGCATCTTGGGGAAAAAAATTATATGAGACCAGGTCTCTCGGTTAGCAGGTGAGACCCACCCTGATGGATGACACGTGGCATTCACAAATCACAAAGCATCTAATCTCCCCCCTGGTTTCAGGTGAGTGGTGGGGTAGATGCTTTATGATTTGTGAATGCCACGTGTCATTCATCAGGATGGGTTTCACCTGCTAACCCGTGAGACCTGGTCTCATAGTATTCTTTTCCGCATCTTGGGACTCCCTTGCATGTTGGTAGCTCTTGGTTAGTTTTATTGCAACAATCGGACCTATATACGTAATTACTCTCCGATGCTCCTTTTCTTTTGCCACTTGAAATCCTTCAAACATTGGTACGTATGCCCTGGTTTTCCAGACCATCAGACTCGATCCTCTCCTCTCCATACAAATGATCAAGGCAGAGCTAAACTGTTAGTCTGTTCTCGTTGCCTCAGTACCAGCTTTTAGCTGCATATTGTACGTTGGGCCAAAAATATAACCCAATATATGGACTAGTGGCAGCTGACTTTAGCTGCGTGAGGCCTTGGGCCGAACAAGCAATTGAAGCAAGGGCCTTGCGTAAGGGAGAGGGATTTTCATATCGATGGATGTCGTCTTTTGTGGTAGTGGTGTGTGTTAAACCAGAATATTGGGCAACTGCTCGACACCCTTAGGGGGTGCGGCTATCTCATTATATATAAGTACCAAAGGGCACAAATACAAGGTGTATACACAAGTCTACGTATAAACAAGTCTACGTATACATATATAGTCTAACAGCCTCCCTCAATCTTAACTGTGGCCTGAAGTACAAACTAAGTTAAGATTGCGCCTGCAGCCTACAAATTGTGGTTGTGGAAGAGGCTTCGTGAAGATGTCAGCAAGTTGATCCTTTGATGATATGAACTTGATGCTAAGCAGCTTCTGTGCAACACGCTCTCGAACGAAGTGACAGTCAACCTCAATGTGTTTCGTCCAAGCATGAAACACTGGATTAGATGACAAGTATGTAGCACCAATGTTATCACACCAAAGTACTGGAGAATGAGCCAAAGGGACTCGCAACTCTCTCAACAAAGACTGAACCCAAATGATCTCAGCCGTCGCATCAGCAACTGATTTGTACTCGGCTCCCGTGCTGCTGCGAGACACTGTAGCCTGCTTGCGAGCATTCCAAGCGATCAAGTTAGAGCCAAGAAACACTACATACCCCCCCCCCCCCCCCGTGGACTGCCGGTCTTCAAAACTACCAGCCCAGTCTGCATCTGAAAAGGCTGAGATCTCATAAGACGGCGCACGTTGGAGGAGCAAACCATAAGATGTAGTGGGACATATATAACGCAGGATACGCTTCACAGCTGACCAATGGGATGTTCTGGGTGCATGGAGAAACTGACAGACATGATTGACTGCATAAGAGACATCTGGTCTGGTGATAGTAAGATACTGCAGGCCTCCAATAAGACTGCGGTACTCAGTGGCATCATCAGGTGAGAGAGGGTCTCCATCAAAAGCAGACAACCGATCAGTGGCAGACATAGGAGTAGTGGCAGGTTTACACTTCAGCATACCAGCACGACGCAACAAATCCAGAGCGTACTTCTTCTGAGTAAGAGTTACTCCAGTAGAAGACCGTGAAACTTCCAGACCAAGGAAGAAGTGCAGAGCACCGAGATCCTTGACAGCAAAATCACCACTCAACGCAGCCACAAGATGATCTACCGCAACATCTGAGGAACTTATGAGAATGATATCATCAACATAGACCAGTAAGTACATCGTAACCTCAGGACGCTGAAGAAGAAACAGCGATGTGTCAGCAGTGGAGGGAATAAACCCAAGCGCCCGCAAAAAACCGGGCCAAGACGTGTGTGCCAGGCACGGGGAGCCTGCTTAAGCCCATAGAGAGCCTTAAAAAGACGACAGAGATGATGAGGACATGCAGGATCCACAAACCCTGGCGGCTGACGCATATAAACCTCCTCCTCCAGGACTCCATGCAAAAAAGCGTTCTGCACATCAAGCTGACAGAGAAACCATCCTCGAGTAACAGCAAGGGACATCAGCAAACGAATGGTAGTGGGCTTGATAACTGGACTGAACGTGTCTTCATAGTCAAGACCATACCTCTGTTTGAAGCCCTTAGCCACTAGCCTTGCTTTGTAATGCTCGATGGAGCCATCAGCATGTCGTTTAACTTTCAACACCCACTTAGAGTCAATGATATTGACCCCAGATACTGGGGGAACAAGCTGCCAGGTGTCGTTCTTCAGCAACGCTTGAAACTCCTGTTCCATCGCGGCACGCCAGTGAGGAATGCCTAGTGCAGCTTGAGAATGGCGAGGCTCAGCAGTGGGATCCTCAGCAGCATGAGCCATGCACGCGGCGAGCTATGCTACAGTCCCATCGGTCCGGATCTTAGGCTGAAAACACCTGTCTGACTGCGTGTGCGATGTCGAGGAGCAGCAGGCTGTGGTTGCTGCGCAGGGCTTGATGCAAGCGACGAAGGAGGCGACGCCGAGTCGCCAAGGCTCACGCCAGAGCCACTTGGCGCTGGAGAGGCGAGCGGTGTGGATCCCGGTGAGGCCGAGTCGCCCAGGCCCACACCGGAGCCACTGGGCGCTGGAGGGGCGGGCGGTTTTGAGCTCGGCGAGGCCGGCCCATCAGGAGCCGAAGCCGGCGCGCGCGAGCCTGGCATGGCCGGCCCAGGAGAAACCTCCTGCGAAGCGGGCTCGGGCGACGCCCACGAAGCGGGCGAGGGCGATGCCCGCGAGGCGGCTTCGGATGAGGGCGATGCCCGCGAGGCAGCTGCGGGCGCACCTCCCGCGGGTTGCTCGGTACCACCCGGTATGCATGCCCCATGCACGCGACCATCCTCCAAACTTGGAGCGTGCGCCGGTGCCTGTTCCTCAAGAAGCTCAAGACGAGCGCCACGGCCAACACCTGCAGCATGGTTAGGAAGCAACACAGGAGCATTTGCAACATCCACAAATTGATCAGGCGTAGGTGTGGTAGAAGAAACGTCTGGCATAGGAGTGATAGCGGTATTCGGAAGTGCACGAAAGGGAAACACATTCTCATCAAATACAATGTCACGAGAAATGTAAACGCGATTGGTGGGGATATGTAGGCATTTGTACCCTTTGTGAAGGGAACTATACCCAAGAAAACGCACTTTTTCGACCGAACTCTAGCTTATGTTTATTATACGGACGCAAATGAGGCCAACATGCACACCGAAGACTTTGAGAAAGGTGTAGTCTGGGATTTCATTGAGCAAGAGTTCAAGTGGAGTTTTCATATTCAGTAGTCGTGAGGGCAGCCTATTGATCAAAAAACAGGCAGTGGAGAAAGCATCACTCCAGAACCTAAAAGGTACGGAGGCATGAGCTAATAAAGTGATGCCAGTTTCTACAAGATGACGATGCTTACGTTCGGCAGTCCCATTCTGCTGATGTGTATGAGGGCAAGACACCGATGTGCAATCCCAAGTTTGTTAAAGAACGAGTTGAGGTTGTGATATTCAACCCCCCAGTCGCTTTGGACATGAATAATTTTCTGGTGAAGGAGACACTCAACATGTGCTTGAAACTGTATAAACACATCAAACACATCAGATTTTTTCTTAATAAGATAGAGCCAAGTAAACCGACTGTAAGCATCAATGAAATTGACATAATAATTGTGGCCACTAACAGACGTTTGGGCATGACCCCATACATCGGAGAACACAAGCTCAAGAGGATGTTTCACAAAACGACTAGACTATGAAAACGGGAGTTGGTGACTCTTGCCCTGCTGACAGGCATCACAAATAGTTTCAGCAGTTTTATTTGACACAACTGGTAGCTCATGACGATGCAACACATGACGGACTATGGGAGCAGCAGGATGACCAAGTCGCGCGTGCCAATGTGTAGGTGAGACACGAACACCATTGAACGCCTGAGGAGAAAACTGCATGGGAGGTCCGGTCGGCGCGTCAAGTGCATACAAGCCACGGCGAAGACGACCGCTAAGCAGAACGGGCCTCGTGTCCTGATCCTTGATAAAGAAACGAAAAGGGTGAAATTCAGCAAGGACATTATTGTCACGAGTAAGTTGTGGAACAGACAACAAACTACGCGAAGCAGTGGGAATACGAAGAATGTTAGACAGATGCAATTTTCGTGAATTGTGTGCAAGAAGGGATGCCTGACCAACATGGGAGATGCGCATACCTGCTCCGTTGGCGGTGTGCACCTGATCATGGCCGCGATATGGCTCCTGAATGAAAAGCTTGCCCATGTCATTGGTGAGGTGGTTTGTAGCTCTCGTGTCCATGTACCATGTAGGATCAATCGAGTAGGATGGAGTACGCCCATGCTCATGACTCACTACCGCAGCGGCCGCCTGTTTTTTATTCCCCTTGCCATTGTTGCCTAGGCCAAGGAAATCTTGCTTGTAGTGGCGATGAATGCGAGAAGCTACGTGGCGCTCAATTCCACATAGTTGGCAGGCCTGCTGAGCGCCACAACTGGGGTAGCAAGGCACCGACCGTGATCCGCCTGTGATGGATGGTGCGGTGCCCCGTGAGGTCTGAGATGGAGCCGCCGACTTGGCAGGGAGCGGCGGCTTCTGTGATTTGCCACGGGTCGCGGCGTTGGCAGAGGCAAAACTCAGAGCAGATCGACGCGCTTTGATGCGCTGTTCGCGACCAAGGAGACGCGCGTACAGTTCCCACGGCAGGAGAGGCGCCTCGCGACCATGGACGTTCTCAATAAGATTATCATAGTCATCATCGAGGCCATTGAGCACATGAGTGGTGAAATCCTTATCTCCAAGGGGCTGGCCAATTGAGGCCAACGTATCGGCAAGACTGGACATCTTGTTGAAGTACTCCGTGATAGTGAGGACACCAAGCTTAGTCTCCCCCAACTTAGTGCGGATAGAGTGAGCAGGCGCCTGAGACTGAGAGGCAAAACTGTTGTGAAGCGCAGACCAAGCTTCCCGAGATGTCGCGGCGAAGATGACAAGCGACGATACGCTCGGAGTGAGCGAGGACTGAATGGCCGAAAGTATCGCCTGGTCTTGAGCCACCCACACATGATGAGCCGGATGATACGGCGGCGGACACGGGATGGAGCCATCAACATAGCCCTCCAAGTAGCGACTCCGTAGGAGGGGTAGCACCTGCGCCCGCCAGGACAAGTAGTTGTCCGGTGTAAGCTTCACCGGAAGGAGATGCGAGAAGTAGAACGGCGATGGCGCCGGAGCATACCCCGCAGAAACATGTGTCGATGGCGCATGAAGGCCCATGTTCTGCACATCAGCATGAGGAGCAAGCGCCAAGGACGCCTCATAGCCAGGACCAGCAGGGGCATCGACCGAACCCGGCGGGGTTCCCGAGGACACGGCAGGCGCAACACCGTAAGCCGCCCCATAGGGCGACGAAGCCATCTGAGATGACGGAGGCGCCGACCCGTAGGGTGATGCCGGCCAGGCAGGGGGCAGCGGTGGCGCGGCACTGTAGGTTGATGCAGGGGCGCCGTACCACTGGGCGTAGGGCTGGGGCGCGCCATATGGATGAGGGGCGCCGTAGGGCGGAGGGGCTCCATAGGGTTGAGGGGGAGCCATCCCGTAGGCAGCCGGTGCAGGGACGCGAAGAGGCGGCGGCGCGAAGGTGAGGGTCGAGGAAGTGGCGCCGCTGGCGGCGATCGGCGGCTGCAGATGGCCCTGCCCGCCCTGCTCCTGCCCGCCCTGCCCGCCCTGCAGATGGCCCTCATGGCGATGACGGCTGCCGCCAGCCGTGGGAGCGGGGCGACGCGAGGAAGGGCGACGAGGGGGCGATCGGCGCGACGACTGTGGAGGCAGCCGAGGCGGCGTCGGGGTTGGAGGAGGCCATCGCGGCGAGGCGGCGGCGGCGATCAGCGGCGCGAAGGGGTGCAGCGGAAGACACAAGAAACCCTAGTCAGATACCATGTTAAACCAGAGTATTGGGCAACTGCTCGACACCCTTAGGGGGCGGCTATCTCATTATATATAAGTACCAAAGGGTACAAGTACAAGGTGTATACACAAGTCTATGTATAAACAAGTCTACGTCTAATTAGGTGTTGTGATTAGGGTTGAGCCGCTGCCGTCCTCCTCTCGGCGGCGGCGCCGGCGCCGGCTGTATCCTCACGTGATTTGCTTCTACGTCATGAAGACTACATCCAGAGCGTTGTTACGTATGGCTCCCATGGTGTCTTTGCATCGGGATCTTGGCTGCTGATTGGATTGAAAGTCAATCTCAAGATCGTTCAAGTTTTCTGTCCCGTCGTTGGCTTCGGCAATGATCGGTGTTTTGTCCCGACGCTGGTTTCGGCCGCGATCGGTTTTCTGTCCTGCAGGGCTGCCGATCTCTCGGCAAGGTTCGTGCAGTCTGGCACTCTGGCTCTCTATCTACTTTGCTCCTTGCGAGCTAGATTCTGGACGATTGTCCGTTTGACTACTTCGGCTGTTGTTTCTTGGATGATTGAGGGGGGTCGCTGTCAGCAATGAAAGCTCTAGTTTGGAACTGTCAGGGGTTGGGGAATGCCCCGGCAGTTCGAGCTCTGTTGGATGTCCAACGAAGAACTGATCCCGATGTGGTATTTTTGTCGGAGACCCACTTAGAGCGCTATCCGGCAGAGTGTTTGAAGCGGCGACTTAAGATGGATGGTATGATTGTTAATCCGAGTGATGGTAGAAAAGGTGGAGTTGTTCTATACTGGAGGAAAGAAATAAAAGTTGTTCAATTGTTCTCAGATCCAAACTATATTGATGTGAGAATAGATGATAATGTTGGTCCGTGGAGGCTGACAGGCATGTATGGGGAATTTAAGTGGGAGGAAAAATACAAGACCTGGAATCGATTTAGAAACTTGAAAGCTCAGCATGACCTTCCTTGGGTTGTCATAGGTGACTTGAATGAAATTGTATATACACATGAAAAGGAGGGGGGAACCCAAGACCGCTGCAATATATGCAAGCTTTTCAAGATACCTTTGTTGGATCACAGGCCGGAGTACACACGCATACACGGTGGAGGAGATACCAGAGAGAGGAACACGAAGACGCTGGTGTTTTTGCGAGGCGCAACTGCTTGCCTCTTTTCTTGCTTTCTTCTCTTCTTATTTTCTCTTCCGTAACAAACTGGCAGATTACAAAGCTAACGGCCGGACGTCTCGGCCAACTACAGCTCCACGATCCATCAATATCGTGCCATCCCACGACGTGGTGATCATGGCCTAACAACCCTCGCGCTGACTGCCGCAACGTGAACAAGCACGTCTCTGGCTACAACTTATGCGTACATACGAGGACTCAAGTACACACGTAGGGAACCATCACGTGTATGGCCCATGCAGACTAATTAAACTCTAACTAAACATGCATGCATGACGTAGACTAATGACTTGTAACAAGATTAAAACTAACATTCACCTTCCTAATCTTGTTACCTCAACCTCCTAATGTTGGCCTCTCTCGCCGGGTTCCAACTGCTGCTTCAGGTTAGGCAGCAAAGACACAAGTTTCTTCAGACAAAATGGATACAGTCGATTTCTTGACCTCGGCACCTTGGCAAGCAGCTCTCCCCTGCGATCAAACACGCTCAGGAACCCATCATACAGCTGGGACTTGCACCCTTCTTCGTCAAGTTGCCCCAGACTCACTATGTTGCTTCTCAGCTTGAGGATGAAATACACTTTCTTGAGAACATGATGCTTACCATCACAGCCAATGAATGAGACAGTTCCACGGCCACAAATTTCAACAACGGACCCATCTCCAAACCGCACTGTCCCCTTGATGGTGCTGTCAATGTCTCTGAACATCTTCTCATTACCTGACATATGATTTGTTGCACCTGTGTCAAAATACCATAGTTCACCACTATACCTCTCATTGGCACTTAGCTTGGGCTTAATCTTCTCTTCATTCAGTATGATGAACTCGTTGCCCTTCTCCACGAGCTCCACTCCCGGCCTGTTCATGCCGAGTGCCGCCGCGGCCGACGTTGCAGCCGCCGGCATCGCGGCCGCCGGCGTCGTAATGGCAGCCCTCAAGGCCACTAGCGGCGTTGCTGCCGCTGGTGTCGTTGAGGTAGTTGGCGTGCTTCCTTGTATGGCTCCTGCCATCGTCTTGTTCATGAGGGCATGCAGCACGCCATTCTCCTTGCAGAGCATGCGCTGCACCTCCAGCAGCTTGGCCTTCTCCTCACTTGCGTACACCAACAACTCTGCCTGTGTCCTGTACTCATCGGACATGACATGCATCTTTGCATTTGCAGCTGCTAACTCACCGCGTAGCCGCTCAGCCTCAGCCGTGGCAGCCTCCAACTCGGCCACTGCAGCTAAGGGGCGAAGCACCTCATTCACTTTGATAGCTTCTGGCTTGACGATGTCCGCGACCTGCTCCTCCGACCCTGGTAAAAGCTCACATGCCACCGCCATCAGCAGCCCCGGCTCGTAGTCGACGTCCGCAGCTGCAAGGAGCGCCTTCTCTTTCTTCAACGCCTCACACTCGGACCTGAAGTGCCCTTTCTCCCCGCACTCAAAGCAGGTAATCTTGGACTTGTCGAACTTGCCACGAACCTTCTTCCTGCTGTCGTCCCGGCCGCGGCCACCATCACGCCCATCACCGTCCTTGCCGCCGCTGCTGGACCCTTCTCCCTTCTTCTTTTCTTTCTGGATTAGAGCCTCCAGTTCTGCACGCGAGACCAGCATCAGCTTCTCACCGTCGTAGCTGCGGTCTTGGCGCCGCCCGGACTCGTTCTCCTCGAACGCCCGCAGCCGCCCAATGGCCTCGGCGACCGACATCTTCTTGACGTCGCCCCATCGCTCGATTGTCCCGATTATCGGCAAGAAGCGATCCGGGACCACCGCGAACAGCCGCTTGACAACGGCGTGCTCCTGCAAGTTCTCACCAAGCGCTCGAATTTCTCCGACAAGCGCGGTGAGTCGGCGCCCAAACGCACCAACTTCTTCGCCATCCTCCATGGTTAGCCGCTCGAAGCGCCTTGTCAAGTGGCTGATGCGCGCCTGCACCACACGGTCATCGCCTATGCGCATGGTACGGATAGCATCCCAAGCCTCCTTCGCCGACTCGTACTCCACGATGGACATCATCACGTCGTCGGGAACGGACTGCGAGATAGCAGCCATGGCTCCCTGATCCTTGGCCTCGTCGACGTCTTCTCCGGTGATCGCCGACCACACACCCATTGGCTTGAGGATGATCTTCATCTTCGCCACCCACAACTGATAATTACCTTCTGACAGCTGCGGGTATTGGATCGGCACTCCGACGCTCCTCGCCGGCGCAGTCACGACGATCGTCCCATCGCCGGAGCCGCTGGCTCCGAGCCTCTTGCTTGGCGGCATGTACTTTCCGCCATCACCGGCGTCGCTCTTCTTCGGTGACTGATCTCCCATTGCTACCCACCGTTGCCGATTCGCCTCCGGCCACAACCAGGCTCTGTATACCAATTGTTGGATCACAGGCCGGAGTACACACGCATACACGATGGAGGAGATACCAGAGAGAGGAACACGAAGACGCTGGTGTTTTTGCGAGGCGCAACTGCTTGCCTCTTTTCTTGCTTTCTTCTCTTCTTATTTTCTCTTCCGTAACAAACTGGCAGATTACAAAGCTAACGGCCGGACGTCTCGGCCAACTACAGCCCCACGATCCATCAATATCGTGCCATCCCACGACGTGGTGATCATGGCCTAACAACCCACGCGCTGACTGCCGCAACGTGAACAAGCACGTCTCTGGCTACAACTTATGCGTACATACGAGGACTCAAGTACACACGTAGGGAACCATCACGTTTATGGCCCATGCAGACTAATTAAACTCTAATTAAACATGCATTCATGACGTAGACTAATGACTTGTAACAAGATTAAAACTAACAACCTTGACTGATTGTGACTTAGTTGATATGCGTTATAACGGTGAAAAGTTTACCTGGCATCGTGGATTAATTAGGGAGAGGTTGGACAGGGGAGTCTGTAATCCCGGTTGGTCTTAGCTTTTCCCGAATGCTGTTGTACAAAATTTGGAATACAATCACTCAGATCATCGACCACTGCTACTAGACACTCAATTTTTGGTAGCAGATAATCATATCCGAGAGGGTAGACGTGCTTTTGAAGCTAGATGGTTGCATGAAAAGGAATTTTCAGAGAAGGTACAACAAGCATGGGATGACGCACAGATTTATGCTACAGGCAATGGCGTGATGGCAAAACTTGAGTACATGCACGCGTCATTTCATGACTGGGATCAGCGAGTTTTGAAGAAGCCTAAGAAACGACTTTGCAAAGCACAACGGGAGCTTGATCAGGTCCTTAGTGGCCCGGTTAGTGTTGAATCAGAGGCAAAAAAGAAGTTGTCCGATCTGGTGGAGTTTTTGTTAGAACTTGAAGAAATCAGTGCATTACAAAAATCAAGGGTGAGCTGGCTGAAGTTTGGGGATCGGAACACGGGATTTTTTTCATAGTTTTGCGTCTGCAAGAAGAAAACGTAACAGAATTTCACGTCTAAAAGATGACATGGGCCAATGGCTGGAAGGTACAAGTGCGATTAATCCTCTCATTCATTCTTATTTCACTAATCTCTTCACGTCTGAGGTGTATGAGACAGATCCTAATTTCCTTGCAAAAGTGAAAGAAAAGGTTACTGTCCAAATGAATGAGATGCTACTTAATCCTTATTCACCGGTGGAGGTTAAAAAAGCCATTGATAGTATTGGTGATCTTAAGGCCCCGGGGCGAGATGGGCTACATGCCATCTTTTATAAAAATATTGGCATGTCTTCGGGGACGATATTACTAATGAAGTTCTTCAGGCACTCAACTCAGGTATGATTCCGGAGGGGTGGAATAATACAGTGGTGGTTTTGATACCTAAAGTTGACTCTCCCGAATCGATTACTCAATTTCGTCCTATAAGCCTTTGCAATGTTATCTACAAGATAATATCTAAGATGCTTGCTAATCGATTGAAGACCATTCTTCCCGAGATCATTTCAGAAACACAGAGTGCTTTTGTGCCTGGTAGATTAATAACTGATAATATTTTGGTAGCTTATGAGTGTGTTCATAAAATCAAGAACAAGAGAAACGGGCAATCAGGACTCTGTGCCGTTAAGTTGGACATGCATAAAGCATATGACAGAGTTGAATGGGTCTTTTTGAGGAATATGATGTTGAAATTGGGTTTTGATGGCCAGTGGGTGAATTTAATTATGAATTGTGTTTCTTCAGTGAAATATACAATCAGGTATAATTCTCAGGAGACAGAAGGAGTCACACCAACAAGGGGCCTTCGACAAGGGGACCCTTTATCGCCATACTTATTTCTCTTGTGTGCAGAAGGTCTATCTAGTATACTGCAGTTTGAAGAAGAAGCTGGTGGCATTGATGGGGTTAGGGTGTGTAGAAATGCACCGTCAGTCTCACACCTTTTATTTACTAATGATTCCCTAATCCTCATGACGGCGGATATGTTAAATGCAGCTTCCTTACAGCATGCACTAGATGATTATTGCACTAACTCTGGCCAATTGGTGAGTAGATCAAAATCAAGCATATTCTTTAGCCCTAATACCAGTGTGGTGGCGAGGGAAGAAATTTGTCAAGAATTACATATTGACACTGAAGCACTCTCAGATAAATATTTAGGCCTACCGGCTCTGGTAGGAGCAGAGAGGAGTGATTGCTTCAAGAATTTTGTTGAGAGAATCAGAGAAAGAATTGGTGTTTGGATGGCCAAGCTTTTATCAATGGGCGGTAAAGAATTGTTGTTGAAAGCAGTTGCTCAAGCTATTCCTGTGTTTGCCATGTCGGTGTTTAATATCCCTAAGGGGGTCTGTAAGGACGTAACGGACCTCATAGCACAATTTTGGTGGGGAGGCGATGGAGACAAGAGAAGTATGCACTGGTATGCCTGGTGGAAACTATGTATTCCAAAGAAGATGGGAGGAATGGGATTTCGAGACCTTCACTCTTTTAATTTGGCCTTGCTAGCTAAACAGTGTTGGAGATTGATAACTTGTCCAGATTCCCTTTGTGCTAAGGTGCTGCGTGCTAAGTATTATCCGCATGGCAATTTATTATTGGCTGGACCAAAAAATGGCTCCTCTTTTACTTGGCAAAGTTTGGTAGCCGGGCTGCAAACATTTGAAAGGGGCCATATTTGGCGCATTGGTGATGGTAGCAAGGTTAATATTTGGACTGATCCATGGATTCCATCTAGTCCAGACCGTCATATAATCACACAAAGGGGTCAAACTTTAATCTCCAAGGTATCAGACCTAATTGACCCGACAAATGGAGAATAGGATGAAGTACTGATTAGAGCTATATTCAATCCAGTGGATGCTAGGAGGATTCTCCAAATTCCTTTGAATTATGAGGCTTTTGAAGATTTTATTGCTTGGCATCACACCCGAACTGGTATTTTTTCGGTGAAAACTGCATACCACGCAGAATGGGCACATAAATTCAGAGGCAATCGAACTGGTCCTGGTCCATCAGTTGACAATCCGATTTGGAACAAGATTTGGCAGCTTCAGGTCCCACGGAAAGTACAAATATTTTGCTGGAGAAGTTTGCATGGAGTGGTCCCAGTTCGATCAATCCTAGCGAACAGACATATCCCAACATCCAATGAGTGTCCGATCTGTCAGCAAGGAGCCGAAGATATCCGCCATCTTCTGTTTCTATGTAAACCAGCTGTTGAGATATGGCAAAGATTGGGTATATACGATATTATAGTTGATGCACTAGTGATTGACCGATCAGGTTCGGCCATTCTGGAATATCTATTGATGTCCACTTCAGGTTCACTACTGCATGCTTCTAGTGTTGGGATTGGAGAAGCAGTTGCCACTGCAGGTTGGTACATCTGGTGGGTTAGAAGGCAGATCACTAATGGAGAGAGGGTACCACCAGCGAGGAAGTGTGCTGCATCTATTATTTTGATTGCTGCAAATGCTACACGGAAAGTTTCTTTGTTGCCGGATGTGGAGAAGAGATGGAGCAAGCCCGAACTACGTTTTGTGAAGCTCAATGTAGATGCTGCGTACCATGCGGACGAAGGAGCTGGAGCTGCAGCGGCTATATTACGCGACATCAGGGGTAATTTTATTGCCGCGTCATGCATATACTACCCTCTAGCTGCTAATAATGTTGTTACATCTGAAGCTGTGGCAATGAGGGATGGTCTAGCCTTTGCTAACACAATGAGATTTTATGCTGTTGAAGCGGAATCAGATTCTTTGGAGGTAATCAATTTTTGCCCTGGACATGATCATTGGTGGGATGCTGCAACAGCAATGTATGCGGAAATTTTGGACTTGGCTACGGATGTAGGGAAGGTCAATTTTATGCACTGATTTAGAGAGGCTAATAGTGTTGCTCATGAGCTAGCTCAATTTAGTTTTCATAATAAAGTTTCTAGTATTTGGGATGGTGAACCCCCTAGTTTCCTCCTCGGTAAATTAGCCGATAATGTAAACATTATGTTCAGTTAAATAAAGCTAGCCATGATGGCCTTCACTCAAAAAAAAAGTCTACATATACATATACAGTCTAACAGTGTGGTCTGGTGTTGTGCTTCTCATTAGTGTTTTTTCACCATAGATGGCTATTGAATGCTAGGGGTTAGTGTATTTTGTGCACCGAAGGGCCCACATGTCAGATAATCGGGTGACCCATCGGGTGACCCACGAGCAAGACCTCAAGCCCATACCCTATCCATGACTAATCGGATTACCCATCGGGCTTACCCATGGGTGAAGATGACTACCCATACCCTACCCATTCGGGTCGGGTGCCCATGGGTGCGGCCGCCCATGGGTCGGATTGCCGGGTTGAGTCTCGTCCGTGTTGTAATCAAACTCTGTTTATTTTTTAGTTTGGGGATGCTTAAGGCGGTTGATCGGAGGTAGCCATGCATGTTCATATAAACATTGGAATAGAAGACCCGGTTCCACAAAACGAGTAATATCTAGGGCATATCAATAAAGACGAGAAGTTGGCGTTGCTTGGCGGCCTCCATCGGTCGATCAACAATGTCCGGCGACGATCGCCTGTCCGACCTCCCCGACGACCTGCTACGGTGCATCCTCAACTTCGCGCCGGCGAAGGAGGGCGCTATGACCAGCGCGCTCGCGCGGCGGTGGCGATCGCTCTGGCCCTCCTACGGCACCGTCAACCTCGACTCACGCTCCTACGACCACCTGGACAGCTATCTTAGGCGCCTTGCTATTGTGCGCGACGCCAAGAATTCTCTCGCCGCAGCCGACGGCGGCGGTTTCCCGGTGACGAAGCTCACCTTCTGGTACGTGGAAGGAGCGGACGACCCGTTGGGCTCCGCTGATATCGGCAGTTACTACGAGGACATGCACGAGGGGCTACGCGATATGTCCGAAGACCTCAGGGACATGCTCTACGGCCCGGCGTCCCGCCACTTGGAGGAACTCCGTCTCGGGCTCTTCTTCGGTCCGCGCCACGAAGAGGAGACGTACGATCTTAGTATCCCCGACCTGTCGTCGTCGCCGGTCCTCCGCGTGCTGCACCTCAGCCAGTGGGCGCCGATGGAGACGGTCCGTGAGTTGGGCCCTCGCAGGTCGTACATGACACCCTCGTTCCCGCGGCTGGTGGAGCTACGGCTGCACCTGTGCTGGGTGTTGCTCCATGTACTCCAGGGCGCCATCGACGCCGCGCCTCTGCTCGCAACTCTGCAGCTCGACGGCGTCGACATTTGTTTACGACCAATGAAGGACCCCCCAGCTACACGTTCCCTCCATCTCCGCTGCCCCAAGGTCACCAGCCTCGTGCTAGTAGATTTCAAGTGCTGGGGCCCTCTATGGAAGAACACCATGGAGCTCGACGCTCCGCTGCTGCGATGCTTCGCCTACAAGGGGCCTCCCCGGTCATTGTCGTTCAAATTACGGCCGCCGGACATGACACGGGTTGATTTGAGCTTCCAAGTTCCAGCTGCTCAAGTTGGTACAGACCACAGAATGTGCCGACTCTTCTGGAAATTTATTCACAACTTCAGCGGTGCAAACACCGTCAGCCTCAACTTTGAACTGTCAGACAGTGCATATCTAGGCGACTACTGCTACGAAATTGCTCTGTGAACGACACAGCCTACACGACAGCGGGACGATGCCCGATCCAGCCGTCGGCTGCACTTTACTAATTTCGACTGCCATTTTGCTTTTCACTCCCTCCGTTTCAAAATAGATGACCAAACTTTATACTAATTTTAATACAAAGTTAGTATAAAGTTGGATCATCTATTTCGGAACGGAGGGAGTAATTTTCAAGCCCTTCCATTCAACCGAGGTGTTTATTAATTTTTGATACAGTTCATGATTTTAATCGAGTCAGCTATTTCTTAAGAAGTTCTCTTATTCAATCAAGGTATCCAATTTTAAATTTGATTCACGATTTTGGTTGGATCAACGATTTCTCAAATTAAACGGCAGCAATCAGACTGTAAAAACACATCAGTCTTGTGCATCCTCTCATCATCTAAAACAGCACATCAGTCCTCATAACACTTATTTTTCTCTGAATCTCTTAATTCACTATGCTCCCAATTTTGGAGCCCTCTCATTCAGTTGAGGTGCTCAATTTTTGATTTGGTTCCCGATTTTGACCGGGTCAATGATTTCTCAAGTAGCTCTCTCATTAAATTGAGCTACTCAATTTTAAATTTGATGCATCGTTTTGATTGGGTCAACAATTTTTCAAAGTAGTCGGCAGCAACCAACCTGCAAAATCACATTAGCCCATGCACCCTCTCACCACCCAAAAGAAGTGCCAAATTATGACACTATAACATCAATACAATGCATGCGATCGTCAATACAAGAAGCTTCCCCAAACATAGAATCACACTGCCAAAAATGTTCACAAAAACACTCATTATATATAAAAAAGAAAACACACACTTCTCCATCTTCCCCAAGCTTCAGAACAAATTTATCTTTATGAAATCCCAATAACACCAATGACGTAGCAACGCGTGTCCAACAATTTTTTTTATGCGATGGTCGCTCAATTTACACCAATTTTCAATTCTTGCTATGGGTAGCCTTTTTATTTTCTTGTAAAAAGAAAACATGAATACTATTTGGCGAACCTTCGCAGAGAAGGAGACGACATTGGTGAACGCTCTCTCCACCATTGCACAGATCTTGGCACAGGCCCGTGCCAACGTAGGATTACTGAAGTCGTTCGCTACGCTTTGTTTCTTTTACCAAAAATTACAAGGTTGTGCGTTGGATGGGGTTCGGATCTCGCGCCTCCTTCGTAGGGGGGCGGCGGGCTTACCACTCTTATATGTGTTCTAAGCTAAATTTGTCGACAAATTCAACTTTTCATATAAAAAATTCTAAAAGTCCAATTTTTTTTACATTTCCCGCAGAAGAAAATTCCATTTTTATAGGGATTTTTTCCTAACTCGCCATTTGCATTTTTTATTTGTAGGTACTTGCCATCTTTTAATTTTTATTACTGTAGGTACCATGGCACTTTTATTACAGGTCTGTTGGGAAAAGTAGTAGAAAACAAAAAAAAATGCACTGCGATCATGAACCTAGGAACACTATGAAGATGCATATAATGTTACATCGGATCGCTACCAACTTTGAGTTGTAGCAGAATAAGAGTTGGTGTAGATCAAACTTGAAGTCCCTCGAACCGTCCACGACGACCCTCGAACAAAAGACCGAAAGCACGACCTCTCTACGAATTGCAACCGTACATGCTTCACGATCTGGCATCACTTCACCGTCCAAAGCTAATCATTGCCGAAGAATTAGGGGAGGGAGAAGAGAACCTCACGGGGCTTCTCTATTATAAGGATTAGAGAGAACTAGAACTAGATCTAGACTAGATGAAACTAGACGAGAACTAGAACTAGAGAGAACTAGAGAGGGGGTGCCGGAGGCAAAGGAACTCATTATTCCAAAGGACAAAATCCATTAGTACATATAGGTTGAGGGGAGAGGGAAGGGTGGCCGACTTGGGGAAGGGTTTCCCCTCACCTTGCATTAGCCTAGGGGGTGGTGGAGTCCAACTCCACCTCCCAATTCGGCATCCCCTTGGGGCGCCTCCACTAATGGGCCTTATGGCCCATTAACTCTCGTCCACATGGCCTTTTAGTATTTTCTTTAACTTGTTGATATTAAATAAATTTTAAAACCTCCTAATAATCGTTAGAACCTTTTATCATTTATTTAAAGTTGGCGAAAACATTTTCCGCCTATATATCATTTCCTAGTATTACCAGAAACTTTTCTGGTAACCCCGAAACGCTTCCTGTTTCTCTCGAAACTATTTCTTATGCTCCCGAAACTATTTCGAGAATGTTCTCTCATAACTCTCACTCCACTAACACTGAAGTACTGAACAGATCATGATTCCCTTAAACATGTGACATGTAGGTTCGGTAAAACATAGATGTGAACAAAACTCCCTTTTGTTAGATGATCAATACCGGAACCGGGGACATCCATATTGATTTCTATGAATATATGAATGATATTTGAGTCAACTTTGTCTATCATATGCTATTCCCTTTGCTTCGTGACAATTTACAAAACCCGAGGTGAGATATATCTGTATCCTCTTGAGTCATTCTCGTCTTATTATACCGGTCTTCTTGTTACCGGTTTTGTTCTTATTTCTCGTTGTCATGTTCCGGCATCCCAGTGACCTAGTCACATGTGTTTGGCCATAAGATGATGGATACTGTCATACCAAGAGGGCCCTAAGAATATCTCTCCATAATCAGAGGAGCAAATCCCACTCTTGAGTTATCTAGTCCCTTGTCACACTCTACGATGAACCTGAAAGTTATCGTTATGATCATCGTGTTACATATGAGATTTGAGTAACCCCAAAGTCCATCGTCTAGTATGAAGTGACTACGATACTCCCATGGTCCAAAGAACTAAAGCATACATTAACTCTTTGTGTTATATCAATCGACTTGTGACGATAATATCTCAAAGTATAACAAACAAGGTGGGTCAATTCAATACGATTGTTCTTCTAACATCATACTCTCAATGTCGTTTGGGATTATTGTTACACTTAACAATATCTCAAGATCCAGAAAATGTGATCAACATACAACACTTGAGCTAGTCCTAGAGGCAAGACTAGGGGAATCAGGTTTTACCGTTTATCATTCCACACGTGCTTATGGGTTTTCCTCCAAATCACATATTCCAGAATCATAGCAGTTGTAGCATAGAATATAAAATCTTAATTATAAATTTGGAAATATATACTATAATATTATAGCCTCTAGGGCATATTTCCAACAAGGTCACATGGCGGTTTTTAACTAATAAGAGATTGGTATTTTAATAGGTAATAACATGACATCTTTAATCATTAAGAGGATGTCAATCTATTATTAAGAGCATGTCATTTTTATTATCAAGAGTTTGCCACTGTTTGCAGACATAGTGGAAAATAAAAAAATCACCCTACGATCATAATCCTATGAGCAATATGAAGATGCATACAAGGTTAGATCAGATCGTTACCAACTTTGAGTTCCAGCAGAAGAAGAGTTGGTGTAGATCAAACTTGAAGTCCCTCAAACATTCCACGACGATCCCTTGAACAAAAGACCGATAGTACTGCCTCCCCACGATTTGCATGCGTACAGGATTCACGATCCGGCGGCGCTTCGCCGTCCAAAACTAATCATTGCCGGAGAATTAGAGGAGGAATAAGAGAACCTAACAGGGCTTCTCTATTATGAGGTTTAAAGAGAACTACAACGATCTAGACTAGATGAAACTATACGAGGACTAAAACTTGAGAGAACTAGAGAGGGGGCACCAGAGGCAAAGGAACTTATTATTCCAAAGGCCAAAATCCTCTAGTATATATAGGTTGAGCAGACTGGGAGGGGTGGACAACATAGCGAAGGTTTTCCCCACCCCTTGCGCCAGCCTAGGGGGTGGTGGTGTCCAACTCCACCTCCCAATTCGGCCTCCCCTTGGGGCGCCTCCACTCATTTTGTGTGTTCGGTTTATATGGTTTTTTGGTTTGTACGGTATTAATACTTCGGTAAATACAGTATGAAATTTAGATACGGTCTGGTTTTGCTAGATACCAAGTTATTTCGGTATGGTTTTGGTATACACCATAAAAACCAAAGTTGACGTGAATTTGAAAATGACATATAATAGTTTGCAAATTTATGACGCATAACACATATCTCTTTATACAAAGAGTATATAACTATATGTGGGTGTATATGCATGCATGGATTCAATGGTTATGGATGTGCTTTCGCATTCTTTCGAAGAGAACTATGACTACGTTACAAGGAAAATGGATGTGCTTAACATGAAATCTAGCTTATGTAAAAAATGACTGCTTGTATGGTTGTTCTCCCCAAGATATATACATAATTTTTTTACTTCAGTTTTTTGGTATATACCATAAAAACCGGAATTCAAAACAGAATGAAAAGTTCATACCATACCGAAACCATGAACCATAAAATTGGTTTGGTTTGGTTTATTTTTGGTTCGGTTTTAAAATGCACAGGGTGAGCCTCCACTAATGGGCCTTAGGGCCCATTAACTCTCCCGTAATAGGCCTTTTAGTATTTTATTTAGCCCATTGATATTAAATAACACTAATAACCTCATAATAAATATTAGAACCTTTTATCATTTATAAAGTCCCCGGAAACATTTTCCGCCAATATATCATTTCATGGTATTACCCGGTATTCCCCGAAACTCTTTCAGTAACCCCCAAACACTTCTGATTTCTCTCAGAACTATTATTATGTTCCCGAAACTATTAAGAGAATATTTTCTCATAACACTCACTCCAGCAACAGTTAACAGGTCATGATTCCCTTAAGCATGTGACCCTGTAGGTTCGGTACAACATAGACATGAACGAAACTCCCTTTCGTTCAATGATCAATAGCTGGACTGTGGACATCCATATTGATCCCTATGAATACACGAATAATATTTGGGTGAACCTTTGGTTATCATCTGCTATTCCCATTGCTTCACGACACTTTACAAAACACGAGGTGATATTTATCGGTATCCTCTTGAGTCATTCTCATACTCATTATTCTGGTCTTCTCATTATTGATTTTGTTCTTCTTTCTCGTTGTCATGTTCCAGCATCCTTGTGACCTAGTCACCTATGTCTAACCAGACGATGATGGATGCCGTCTGAAAGTGCTAGTATCGACTAGAGGGGGGTGAATAGGCGATTTTTATGAAAGTCTTCAAAACTTGGAAGTTTCGAAGATATACAATAGAAATGACCTAGCTAACATGCAGTGGAAGATAAACTACCATAAGCAAACCATAGTCAAGTATACAATGATGTGAAAGTACATGACTAATAGCAGCTAAGTAGTAAGGATCAGGATGGAAGATAGTATGAAGCCAATCAACGATGGTAGTCAAGCAATGAAGTCAAACAGGTACGACAGATAGGCAATGACTTCACGAAGACAAACTTAAGTAAAGGATGGAAAGGGATAGAACCAGTCACTTGTTGAAGACACAGAATTTGTTGGACCAGTTCCACTGGCTGTGACAACTGTACGTCTGGTTAGGGAGGCTGAGATTTAACTCAGAAGACCGTGTCTTCACCTTATTCCCCTTGAGCTAAGGACACCCAGTCCTCACCCAATCACTCTAGTAAGTCTTCAAGGTAGACTTCCAAACCTTCACAGACTTCGTTCACCGGCAATCCACAATGACTCTTGGATGCTCGAGAACGCGACGCCTAACAATTTGGAGGATACATCCTCAAGTGTAATAAGTCTTGAGTTACATGCAGATGTAAAGACTTGATGATGCCTAACACTCTTTGGCTCTGGGTGTTTGGGCTTTGTCCTTGCAAGGATTTTCTCTCTCAAAGACTTCGAGGTGGGTTGCTCTCAAACGACAAAAGCCGTGCACTAACTCTGAGCAGCCAACAATTTATGGTGTAGGGGGTGGGCTATTTATAGCCACTAGGCAACCCGACCTGATATGTCCGAAATGACCCTGGGTCACTAAGGAACTGACACGTGTTCGAACGGTCAGATTTCAAACACACACGACAACTTTACTTGGGCTACAAGCAAAGCTGACTCATCCAGCTTTGGATAAGATTTGCTCTCATTGTCTTCGCTCGAAGACATAGGATTTGGGTTGAGCATCACTTCAGTCACTCTGACTTAGTTCACTTGGACCCCACTTAACAGTACAGTGGTTCCTATGACTCAACAAAGAAGAAAAGGAAACAACGAAACCACACAGTCTTCGTGCTCCATAGTCTTCATGTAATGTCTTCTCAGGTCATAGTCTTCAATACGAATATCTTCTCATACCACCATTGTCTTCAATGTCTTCATACATTTTTAGGGGTCATCTCCGGTAGGTAAACCGAATCAATGAGGGACACTACCTGCGTTATCCTGCAATTCTCACAAACGCATTAGTCCCTCAACCAACTTTGTCATCAATACTCCAAAACCAACTAGGGGTGGCACTAGATGCACTTACAATCTCCCCCTTTTTGGTGATTGATGACAAACTGGTTGAAGTTTTCAACGGGGATAAAGTATGTGAAATTGCAAAGGATGGTGTATTTTCTTCATAAGTGGCAAGGGCTCCCCCTGAGGATGTGCATATAAGTAATTTGCTTTTGGAATGCAAATGCACATGGCAGGTTGTACTTGTGGAGATCCACTTCAACTTATGAAGATAATTTATCATGCATGAACTGATACAGCAAGTAGTATGGCATGCATAAT
Source organism: Aegilops speltoides (assembly GCA_021437245.1). Taxonomy (NCBI): domain Eukaryota; kingdom Viridiplantae; phylum Streptophyta; class Magnoliopsida; order Poales; family Poaceae; genus Aegilops; species Aegilops speltoides. Next base: position 401,616,035 of record CM038143.1, read on the forward strand.
GAAAAATGGACGTCTGCAGAATGATCTAAGTGCGGAAGTTATCATCGCACATGCGGAATTTATCATCGCATTACGGTAAAGCAAATAAGTAGCAGATGACCATCAAGTTTAAGTGTTACAACTCAAAGAACCAAATGTTTCAAAAGCAAGAGTTGTAAGCACGAGGCAAAATATAATGCAACCGCCCATATGAACCCGCTTGAAGACTATCAACTCATACGCTTCTCCCCCTTTTGTCAGTAATGACCAAGAAGGTTTGAAGACATAGAACATCTACTCGTCCTCGAGAGTAGGTGAAGCAGCAGGGTTGTTGTTGTCGGTTGGCGGTGCAGACGTGCTTGGTGCAGTGTCGATGCGTGCAGCAGTAGGAGGCGGTGAAGTAGCATCATCTTCATCATCGATCACTCTGGCATTCATAGTTGCCGCGGAGGAAGAATAGTCAGAGTCTTCAAGGGATGGAGTTCGACGTAGGACAGCAGTCCGTGGAGGAGTGGAATCAAACTTGAATCTTTCATTGAAGCCATCGTCTTGAAAATCTGCTTCAGCACTGAGCAGGGTCAAACTCTTCCATGATCTCCGGCAAGTTTCATGAGCCACAAATGCATTCTTGGTGGCAAGGTTTCGAATGCGATTGACATCCACCAAGAGGCTTTACATCTGTCTCTTGAGCCAATAGTGATGCTTATCTTGTTTCTGATGAAGTGCCACAAGAAGTTCTCGGTCATTGAGAACACGAGAGCACTTCCGAGGCCTTTGTGCAATGGTGCTTTCAGTGGCTTGAGGGGCAACGATGAGGCGCATTTAGTATTTCCAGCCATTGGATAGATTCGTGTTGCAGCTTGGATGCCTTCAATGGGTTGAGTGAAGCTTTGGTGCTCGACATTCTGAAGACAAAGAGGCTTCTTGGCAGGGTCAGAGTATATGGCTTCAACTGACATATCAACCTCTGGTAAAAAGATCAGATGATTGCGAGCAGAGGGTTGATAGTTGACAGATGAGTGTCTCTTGATGAGGCGCATGACCCAAGGAGCATAGAACTTCAGACCAAAAAGGTCAGATCCAGAAGCAGCAAGTTGCCCGATGAAGAATTCTTGAGTATTGAAGCTGATGCCATTGAGAATGTAAAAGATCAAAGTCTTCATGGCTCCTTCAAGCTTGGCCGCTGATGAATGTCCTTTGATAGGCCATAGAGTTCGCCTAATAATATGATATATTGTGTGTGGCAGATACTCAAGGTCTTCAACAAAGAACTCTGTTGGGTATTCAGCGTCAGATGGCAAAGGCTTCATCATGCTCAACATCTGGCTCATGTTGGGTTCGGGCTTATGGAAGATGCTCTCCAATGCATTGCGGTGTAGTTGACAATCAGGTTCATATAGCTCTCCAGGAGTGTCTAGGCCGGTAAGATCAATGATATCCCGAGCTTTGGCTTCATGATGAACATTTCCGGTCATCCACTCGAGAACCCATGTCTTGATATCTCTGTTGTATCCGCGAATGTGGAGGGTAGCATAGAATTGAAGTAGAAGTTCTTCATTCCAATGTTCTTTGTATGTCACAAATTGAGCAGACCAGCATCACGAAAGCAATCAAGTGCTTCTTCTAAGCACGGTAGTCCAGCAATAGCTTCAGTGTCAAGGCGCATATGAGGGAAAGTGCGCCCTTGATCATACAGAATGCAGGAGTAATAGCTTCCTTGTTGATAGCTCCAGAAACGATCTGATGATATCCTTAGCTTTGAGTAGGGGTTCTTGGCGCTGGCAAAGAAGGTATTGTGGCTTTTGAAGCCATTAGCACTGAAGGACCCTGGTGAGTTTGCAGTGCCTTGAAACCTTGGCAGTCTTGGCTTTGGCTTCTGGACCTGAGGCCTATGCTCAACATGATAATCAAATTGAGGACCGAGGCGATGGCGGAGGTACAGAATGGGCCATCGGACGATGGTTAGTGACTTTGTATGCTTGCTCGATTGTATGGGGCCTTGGTGGCGGAACAGGAGAAGTGGCAACAGCTGAGGCTTCAGGCTGCACAACAGGTGCTTCAGGAATAGTGGCCTCATTAGCTTCAGGCACACTGGTGGGTGCAAGCTCCACATTAGCTTCAGCCATGACAACGTCATTGGCTTCATTGGCGTTGGTGGTGGCAGCTTCAACATTTTCAACCTCCACTTGATGAACAGGAGGGTTGGACACTGGCTCGTTCACATCAGGAATAGCTTCTTCAATAACTAGGGGAGTCGGGACACGTACGTCTGAAAGCACATTTGCTCCCTAGGTGGTTTTGGTAATTAATGACAACATACTTTGTGGTTGGACTAATGCTTTTAAACAAGTATGTTTCAGGAAAGTCAATCACTCTGGCATGGCAAAAGGACTGAAGAGGTGAACCCCTAGGATGCTAAGGAAAGGATTGGCAAAAGCTCAAGACTCCATTTTTGTTTTAGTGATCCAAGATCACATTGAGTCCATAGGAAAGCCAATACTATTAAAAGGGATGAGGTTATGATGATGATCTGGTTGCTCAAAGTGCTTAGTGATTTATCTCTCAAACTATCGCAATCTTTCACTCCAACATAAACCCATAAGTAATCTCGGTCCCACCGATTCCAAACTCAGTCACACCGAGATGAACCACCTCAGCCATATACCCAAACCCTAAGATTCTCGGATTTTCCGATTCCAAACTCGGTCATACCGAAATTGGTGTTGCCAAGCCTCAGAACATACGTACTCAAATCGGTGTCACCGAGATGAGAAAGTCGGTCCCACCGAGATTGGCAAACCCTAGACTTTGGAAGAATCGGACTAACCGAGATTGTATTTTCGGTCCCACCGAAAATCCCAACGTTCACAAGATTTGAACTTTCGGTCCCACCGAGTTGTCAACTTCGGTCGACCGAAATTGGTCAAATGTGTAACAGTTGGATTTTGTGTGGAGGCTATAAATACCCCTCCACCTCCTCTTCATTCGTGGAGAGAGCCATCGAAAGTACTACCACTCCTACCTTACATTTCGAGAAGAAAACTACCTACCCTTGTGTTGAGATCAAGTTGCTCCACTCCCACCATATGAAACTTGATTTCTAGCCTTCCCAAGTTGCTTTCCACTCAATCCCTTCCTCCACCACAGCCAAATCGGTGAGGAGAGTTGAGTGTTGGGGAGATTATCATTTGAAGCACAAGAGCAAGGAGTTCATCATCACCAACACCATCTATTACCTTTTGGAGGGTGGTGCCTCCTAGATTGGTTAGGTGTCGCTTGGGAGCCTCCGTCAAGATGTGGAGTTAAACCAAGAAGTTTGTAAGGGCAAGGAGATCGCCTACTTCGTGAAGATCTACCCCGAGTAAGGCTAGTCCTCCGTGGACGTAGGCCATGATGGCATAGACAAGGTTGCTTCTTCGTGGACCCTTCGTGGGTGGAGCCCTCCGTGGACTCTCGCAGCCGTTACCCTCCGTGGGTTGAAGTCTCCATCAACGTGGATTGACGATAGCACCACCTATCGGAACCACGAGAAAAATCTCCGTGTCTCCAAATTGCGTTTGCTCTTCACAATCTCTCCCTTACTATTCGTGCAATTTACTTTCCGCTGCCCTATACTCTAGAATTGCATGTTTAGTATGTTGCTCGACTTGTATGCATGATGCTTGACTTGATCCTCATTTTGAACTTGCTAAGAACTTATGTTAATCAAAAGGCATAAACTTTTATCTTGTCGAGTTGTCTAATCACCCCCCCTCTAGACACTCTTGCCTTCAACGATCCTACAATTGGTATCAGAGCATTGGTCTCCATTGCTTTGGTTTGCACACCATTGGAGGAAGATGGACGTGTCTACGTTTGGGAGTGTTAATCATAGAGTGCCTATTCTTGATGGAGTGTCTTATAACTCGTGGAGGATTGAAATGCTTGCTATCTTTAAGATGTACAACTTGTGCAAATATGTTGAAACCCCATATGTACCACCATTTGACCCCTTGCACCCTACTATGGATGAAGAACTTGATTTGCTTCGTAACCTTAGAACTGTCAATCTTATCATTAGAGGTTTGCCCGATAACTTACTTGAGCTTGTCACAAACTTTGAGTGCGCCCATGCTATGTGGAAGTTCTTGGAAGAACTTTATCCGGACTACTCTTTGAGAGGTCTTGATGAAATTCTATACAAGACGGTTGAATTTGATATGTTGCGCCCCAAAGATCCCAACTTTGATAAATGCTTCTTTGAGCTTCGTGATCTTATGAAAAGAAGGGTGATCGGTTTTATCAATGTTGAATAAGAAATGCTCTTGTATTGCATTCCGATGATTATCGTCACTCGACAAAATCGATGCAAGTCATTATCAAATTGACCTAGGTATTGATGATGAATTATCTATGGGTCAATATGATGATGAGCACGAGCATGATGATGATTACTCCGATTAGGACACCGAGCTAGACAAGATCATGAGGAGTCTCGATCTTATGGCAAATCGAGAGACTACATATCCGGTGGAAAAGAGTGGATTCTTGATAGTGGATGCACCGATCACATGACCGGAGATGAAGACATGTTTCGAGAGCTTGCAAAGAATGATGGTCCACATAAGTATGTGACTTTTGGAGACAACTCCAAGGGTAAGGTACTTGGCCTTGGTAAGGTGGCCATATCTCATGATAGCTCCATTAAAAATGTCATGCTTGTTGAATCACTTGGATATAATTTACTTTCCGTGTCTAGATTAGCTGACTTTGGATTCAATGTGCTATTCACCAAAGTAGATTGCCAAGTTTTTCGTCGTGACAATCATAACATGGTCTTTCTTGGTATCCGTAGAGGTGATTTGTATATCGTTGATTTCACTAAGAAAGCTCAACCTAGAACTTGCTTTATTGCTAAATCTGCTAAAGGTTGGCTTTGGCATAGAAGGCTTGGACATGTTGGTATCGTAATCTAGATAAGCTAATCAAAGGTGATCACATTCTCGGTGTTAAAGATGTTTTCTTTGACAAGGATAGACTCTGCAAGTGCTTGTCAAGCAGGAAAACAAGTAGGTGGAAGTCATCCCGAAGAACATCATGACTACAAGGAGACCGCTTGAGCTTCTTCATATGGATCTCTTGGTCCCAATGCTTACAAAAGCCTTGGTGGTAACTCCTTTGGTCTAGTTATTGTTGATGATTTTTCCAGATTTACGTGGGTATTCTTCCTTGATGACAAATCACAGAGTTGGAAAATCTTCAAAACCTTCACTAGAAAGGCCCAAAATCAATTTGAGGTGAAGATCAAGAAAGTTCGGAGCGACAATGGAACGGAGTTCAAGAACGCCCATGTGGACTCCTTTCTCGATGAGGAAGGGATTCTACATGAGTTCTCGGCTACGTACACACCTCAACAAAATGGAGTTGTTGAGAGGAAGAACCGAACGCTCATTGAAATGGCAAGGACAATGCTTGACGAATACAAGACACCGAAACACTTTTGGGGTGAAGCCGTCGAGACAGCTTGTCATGCTATCAACAGACTTTATCTTCACAAGCTCCTCGGCAAGACTTCATCTGAGCTCCTTACGGTAACAAACCCCAAGTGGGATATTTCCGTGTCTTTGGTTCAAAATGCTATATCCTTGATAAGCATCGTCGGTCTAAATTTGCTCCTAAAACTCATGAAGGCTTTTCCTCGGTTATGGATCAAACTCCCACACCTACCGTGTCTACAACAATTTCACCGAAAGGTTGAAGAGGCGGTAGACGTGAAGTTTGATGAATCTAATGGCTCGCAAGTAGAGCAAATGCCTATTGATGTAGGAGACAAGGACCCTTCAGAAGCCATTCAAGATTTATCCATTGGGAAGATTCGTCCCATGGAAGTGAAGGAGAGTACCTCATCTACATATGTGGAGCCCCCTACCTCTTGGAGAGATGAACCTCAAGGCGACATGGAGGCCTCCACAAGTGGAACTCACCAAGATGAGGAAGTGCGACAAGAAGATCTACCACAACCTCCTTCTCCACCACCTCAAGACAACACCAACAACAATGATGAAGAAGAAGATGAGGATGATGAGGAAGCTCAGCCTCGACCACGACAAAAGCTATCCCGAGTTCGAGCAAGAGTCAAGAAGGACCATCCCGTGGAACAAATGATGAATGACATCGACTCCGGGAGAATCACTCGCTCAAAAACTCGTTTAGCTAACTTTTGTGAACACTACTCATTTATCTCTAGTCTTGAACCTATGAAGGTAGAAGAAGCGCTTGAAGATCCGGATTGGGTGAACGCTATGCATGAAGAGCTACACAACTTTGAGAGGAACAACGTTTGGACTTTGGTAGAGAAGCCCAATGATGACCAAAACGTCATTGGAACCAAATGGGTATTTCGGAACAAGCAAGATGAAGATGGACAAGTCGTCCGCAACAAGGCTCGTCTCGTAGCACAAGGTTACACACAAGTCGAAGGTATGGACTATGGTGAGACCTATGCCCCCGTTGCTAGACTTGAGTCCATTCGCATTCTTCTTGCTTATGCCAACCACCATGACATTACTCTCTATCAAATGGACATTAAGAGTGCTTTTCTTAATGGTGAAATAGAGGAGGAAGTATTTGTGAAACAACCTCCCGGATTTGTGAATCCTAAAAAACCTAATCATGTTTACAAATTGCACAAAGCTCTTTATGGTCTTAAACAAGCTCCTAGAGCTTGGTACAAATGCTTGACTAGCTTTCTTCTTGAAAAAGGGTTTGAGATTGGTAAAATAGACTCAACGCTATTCACGAAAAGGGTTGACGGTGAACTATTTGTGTGCCAAATATATGTTGATGATATTATCTTTGGTTCAACTAACCCTGATTTTAGTGAGAAGTTTGGAAAGCTTATGTCAGAGAAGTATGAGATGTCCATGATGAGCGAACTCAAATTCTTCCTTGGGTTGCAAATCAAGCAATCTAAGGAGGGTACTTTTGTCTCACAAACAAAGTACACCAAGGATCTCTTCAAAAGTTCAACATGCAAGAGAGCAAAGGTATGAAAACACCCATGGCTACTAGTGGACATAATGACTTGACTAAAGATGGAGAACACATCGATCAAAAGGTTTATCGATCTATGATTGGTTCTCTACTATATCTATGTGCTTCTCGTCCCGACATAATGTTGGCGTATGCATGTGTGCTCGATATCAAGCAGCCCTAAAGAATGTCATCTTAAGGCTGTTAAAAGAATTGTGAGATATTTGATACACACACCTAACTTTGGCATTTGGTATCCTAAGAGGGCCTCTTTCGATCTTGTTGGCTATTCCGACTCGGACTATGCCGGAGACAAGATAGATAGAAAGTCAACTTCGGGTACATGTCAATTTCTCGGTCGATCCCTTGTATCTTGGTCATCCAAGAAACAAAATTCAGTATCATTGTCTACTGCCGAAGCTGAATATATTGCTGCTGGTTCGTGTTGTGCTCAGTTACTATGGATGACACAAACGCTTAAGGATTATGGGATACATGCGAGACATGTTCCTTTACTTTGTGACAATGAGAGTGCGATTAAGATTGGACACAATCCAGTGCAACACTCTCGCACGAAACACATTGAAGTTCGTCACCATTTTATTCGTGATCATATTGCTAAGGGTGACATTGATCTTAAACATGTTCGTACTGACAAACAGCTTGCAGATATCTTCACAAAACCACTTGATGAGAAAGTGTTTTGTCGCTTGAGGAGTGAGTTGAACATCATTGATGCTTCAAACCTGGAGTGAAAACTCCATTGGTGCATGCAAGGCATGAGCCTAATTGACTTATCCTTGATATTTCTCTTATGATGATGATCATATGTCTTGGATACATTTGCCCCCTTGTATTGCATCTAACTCCTTGCAGGTACTTGGATGGTCTACATTTCACAAGATTATCACACACTCAAATCTTGAGTAATCTTGTCATTGACCAAGTATCTAGCTCTTTGGGATGTTGAGTTCAAGGAACAAAACTCCACATATCCTTTTTGACACCATATACTTCTGGTACTTCACTCATGTCATCCTGGATACTCTTGAGTATTTCCTTGCTTGCCTAACCCATGTAGGAAGATGAACTACAACTGGAAATGGTGCTCCAACTTCACATTCTATGAGCATCAACATCAAGTTCACCTACATGAGTACGAGCAACAACAAGCCCAAGGTATGTCATTCACATCTTGAAGAAGCTTTGCTCAAAGTCATGAGTACAAGCAGCTTCAAAAGATGTGATCACATTAAATGCATAATCGAAAAATGGCAACCCCATTTTGAGCTTAAACGATGAGTATGACCTATGATCAAATGTTCTCATTTGACTCCTAAGTCAATATACTCAAATATAGGTGACCTAGTCGCCGACCCCTGTCTAGATGGAGTACATATGTTTTGGAGTTTTGCTATTGTCTCTTTTTCTCTAGTTAAGTTTAAAAAAAAAAACTTCATCTAGCAATCTTTTTCATTTCTGTTTCCTCTGTTCATATGTATATTCCTTTTGGCTCTGATCCATTCCTTGAAAATCTTTTACAAATTCATTGCAAATCTTTTGAAACATTTCTTGCAAAGAGAGCTGAATTATCTCTGAATTTCCTTGGAATTAAACTCGGCGTCACCGATTCACATACTTCGGTCTGACCGAAATGGATCTACCCTAAGTCTCTGACTTTCGGGCTCACCGATCCACATCAACTCGGTGTCACCGATTTATATTCACCTGGATATCATCTTCTGCAGCTTACTTAAAATGATTTTCTTCGAATACTCAATTTGCTCAGTTGTGATTCTTAAGGATCCCACTTCTTTCCTTCCATCTTTCCTGCCCTTCCAGGTTTACTGTCCTTTTCGGCACTTGATGTCAAAGGGGGAGAAGATTTAGGGGGAGCTAGGGGGAGATTGGAGGATAAGGGGAGAAAAGGAAATTTAAAGGAAGAAGAACAATCTTACCTTAAGGGGGAGAGGATCACATCAAAGCTTTGCCATATATTTCACTGTGATAATACATTTGGCATTATTCTCTTGATTTTGCTTCTCTTGCTCTCACTATTGGTATCTTCTGAAAAGCACAATTGGTATCTTATACAATTGGTATTTTACACAATTGGTATCTTATGAAAAGCAAAATCTCTCAGAGCTCATTGAAAATCTTTTAGTCTTGGGAGACATGTTTGCTAATTCAAGCTAGTGCTCAGCATGAGACACTCTTTATACATGTCATCCCTGGCTTGGTGCTCTTGATGTTCTTGCTGTTAGTTGAAGGAATACTCTTGTGTTATCTAACCTTGTTTTCTCAAGCTTATTTCTTCAGGTACAATGCCAAGGAACCTCAAGATAAGTATATGCATCTTGCAGAATGTGCATGATGGTGACTTGTTTGTGAATACTTGTTTGCAAGAAATCACCATGCACATATGCATCATCTCTCATTTACCTTCATCTGCTCTGATGCATATAGCCAAGCTGCATGTAGCACATCTTGCTTTTCTCTCATGTGTGCTTGTAGTCCAAAACCAAAATCTAAAATCTTGCACACTTGTAGGGGGAGCTTGAGTACTACATGTCTGTCAAAGCCTTAATGATAATCCTGTCTTTCTTTTAGTAAGCTTTGATATCTTATTTTGTGTGTTGCCATCAATTACCAAAAAGGGGGAGATTGAAAGCACATTTGCTCCCTAGGTGGTTTTGGTAATTAATGACAACATACTTTGTGGTTGGACTAATGCTTTTAAACAAGTATGTTTCAGGAAAGTCAATCACTCTGGCATGGCAAAAGGACTGAAGAGGTGAACCCCTAGGATGCTAAGGAAAGGATTGGCAAAAGCTCAAGACTCCATTTTTGTTTTAGTGATCCAAGATCACATTGAGTCCATAGGAAAGCCAATACTATTAAAAGGGGATGAGGTTATGATGATGATCTGGTTGCTCAAAGTGCTTAGTGATTTATCTCTCAAACTATCAGCAATCTTTCACTCCAACATAAACCCATAAGTAATCTCGGTCCCACCGATTCCAAACTCAGTCACACCGAGATGAACCACCTCAGCCATATACCCAAACCCTAAGATTCTCGGATTTTCCGATTCCAAACTCGGTCATACCGAAATTGGTGTTGCCAAGCCTCTGTAACCTTCTGTACTCAAATCGGTGTCACCGAGATGAGAAAGTCGGTCCCACCGAGATTGGCAAACCCTAGACTTTGGAAGAATCGGACTAACCGAGATTGTATTTTCGGTCCCACCGAAAATCCCAACGTTCACAAGATTTGAACTTTCGGTCCCACCGAGTTGTCAACTTCGGTCTGACCGAAATTGGTCAAATGTGTGTAACGGTTGGATTTTGTGTGGAGGCTATAAATACCCCTCCACCTCCTCTTCATTCGTGGAGAGAGCCATCAGAAAGTACTACCACTCCTACCTTACATTTCTGAGAAGAAAACTACCTACCCTTGTGTTGAGATCAAGTTGCTCCACTCCCACCATATGAAACTTGATTTCTAGCCTTCCCAAGTTGCTTTCCACTCAATCCCTTCCTCCACCACAGCCAAATCAGTGAGGAGAGTTGAGTGTTGGGGAGATTATCATTTGAAGCACAAGAGCAAGGAGTTCATCATCACCAACACCATCTATTACCTTTTGGAGGGTGGTGCCTCCTAGATTGGTTAGGTGTCGCTTGGGAGCCTCCGTCAAGATGTGGAGTTGAACCAAGAAGTTTGTAAGGGCAAGGAGATCGCCTACTTCGTGAAGATCTACCCGAGTAAGGCTAGTCCTCCGTGGGCGAGGCCATGATGGCATAGACAAGGTTGCTTCTTCGTGGACCCTTCGTGGGTGGAGCCTGCGTGGACTCTCGCAGCCGTTACCCTCCGTGGGTTGAAGTCTCCATCAACGTGGATTGACGATAGCACCACCTATCGGAACCACGAGAAAAATCTCCGTGTCTCCAAATTGCGTTTGCTCTTCACAATCTCTCCCTTACTATTCGTGCAATTTACTTTCCGCTGCCCTATACTCTAGAATTGCATGTTTAGTATGTTGCTCGACTTGTATGCATGATGCTTGACTTGATCCTCATTTTGAACTTGCTAAGAACTTATGTTAATCAAAAGGCATAAACTTTTATCTTGTCGAGTTGTCTAATCACCCCCCCTCTAGACACTCTTGCCTTCAACGATCCTACAACGTCTTCTTGATTCTCATCGGCTGATGCAGCCGGAATGTCTTCAGCAGCTTGGGCTTCAGACGCAGAGACATTCACAGTTGGAGTGGGTTCAGAAAATACTTGACGTGCAACAGGTTGGCGTTGCACTTCTCCTTCCGAACGCTCGACGAGAGGACTTGAGGCCTTTGTCCTTTGCGCCTGCGATATGCTGGCAACGCCTTTGGAGATGGAGTTGGCTGGGCCTCAAAGTCTTCATCATCTTCTTGCACGGGAGGTGTAGCTTGTTGTTGTTGTTGGGGAGTACTGGGGAAGTCTTGTTGCTGTGGGTGATCAGCCCACGATGCATCCTGAGCAGTCGGCGTCAGAGGACGCCCAATGCTGATGAGTTTGATGTTCGTAAGAACAGGCGATGATACCACATTGTGTTCGATCTGAGGAAGAACGTCATCATCTTCAACATTGTCATCGTGACCAATGTCTTCAGCAGCGGTGGGTTCAGCTGCTGGAATGTCTTCAGCTTCATGAGCCTCTGTGGGAGCAGGCTCATGAACTATCATCCGTCTTTCTTGATGCTCAGACGCAGGGCGAACCACTGAAATGGGTTCAACAACCAAGGGCTTTGTGGAAGCAGCCCGATTCTTCTTGGTTTTGCGCTTCTTCTTGGAGGGAGCGGCATCTGAGGCTTCAGGAATCTTCCTTTTTCTGGCTTCAGCCTCAGCAGCCCTCGTCTTTTTCTGTTCTGAAGTGGTTGACAGGACTTTTGGCTTCGAGCCAGTCATGCTGCTTGGGAAGATAATGCGAGGGGCTTCTTGGCTTGAAGGTGCAGGCTGGTCAGCAGAAAGCTTCTTCTTTTTCTTTGCAGCTATCCTGGGGTCAATGCCAGGACGGCCAAGTGACATGCGCTTCTCAGCCTCATTGTAGGCAAGCACACACTTGTCAGCCAAACTCTTCATGCTCTCACGAGAGCCTTGAGCTTCTTCACGCTTCTTAAGAAAAGCTTCTTTAAGCTCATGCAACATGACCTTGAAGTTTCTGACGTCTTGCACGCTGAGCTTCGCCACATGCTTCTTGAACTGAGCCTTTTCATAGTCAATCTTGTTCTTTAGCTCAACGATGCGCTCAGCGAGAGCTAGTTCAGAAGCAATGGCGCCATTGAAAGAGACGCTGAGGCCAATGGGAAGCTGCAAATCTTCAAACCTGAGATTGGGGGTGTCGAACCACTCATCAATGAAGTTGTGGATGATTGCCACATCGAAGAGAGGCAAGTTGTTGAAGATTTCTGCTTCTTCCTTGCTCTTGATAAGTTGCTCAAGGGCATCATCTGCAAGATCTTTGTCACTGGATAGATCGATGGGTTCTTCACGCAGAATGGCAGCAGGAGTCAAGGTTTGATCAGCATGCCTGACAATTTGCTTTTTCTTCTCCGTCTTCTTGGAGATACGGGATTGATCTTCAGACTGCACACTAGCTTCAGGAGGTGCAGTGGCCAGGGGCTTCGCCGTGAAGCTTTTGAAGGTGCTGATTTAGAAGCCTTTAGCTTCTTTTGCTTCTACGGCTTTGGAGGAGTAGCTGGGGCTTCATCAGTGTCAGCATCATAATCAGAATGATCTACCCTGGCACCTTGGACCAAGATGTAGGTGATGAGACCATCGAGGTTGGAGAAGGGGCCGATGACATTAGGTTCTGCATCATGAGAGCCGTCGGCACGGGGAGCAGAGGGACCAAGATTGAAGTCTAATCCCAATGACTTCTTGTTTTCCTTGGCCGAAGCCTTGGCGTGCTGAAAGTTGCGCTTGAAGAGAGCATCATCACGACACCAGAGTAATGATGTGGGATCGGCGATCTCAGGCTGAGGTCCACGTACCATGCAAGGATAGAAACCTTGAGCAATAGCTTCAGCTCTGTTCTTGGGTTGAAGGCCTCGATAGAGAATATCGCCCCAAGGACTCTTGATAGCATTCTTCTCTACATATTCCTTGGTTACAAATTTGTATTTGAAGCATTCTTCAGCCCAATAGCGTCGAGTCCATTGGATTTGTGTCTTGCGCTGATGATAAATCTCTTCAGGATCTGTCTTGTAGAGCTCTGCTAGGTCATCAGGCAGATCTTTGGATGTTCCCTCTCGGCGCTGTCTGCCACCCTTCCTTGATGATTTTTTTGAAGCCATGAACTTCAAACTGAATGGCTTCAATATGTTCAAAGGCTTCAGAGACTTACGCTTGCTGGTCAAGCAGGAACTGGCTTCAGGAGAGTTGATATGATGCTGTAAGTATTTTGCAAACGAATGCAGACTATGAGAACCAAGGGATTCTCCCACGGACATGTACCTGTGACAGCATTAGAGATGCGAGGGAAGGGGAAGAGGTCATATGCATTCTCAAACGATTTTGAAGATAAATCAGTTTGAAGACATTGACCTCATGATGCGAAGACATTCACTTATATGAGGTAAGTTGGTTCCAGATTTGTACCAATCCGTGAATAAGTACAAGTGAGGAATCAAACTAGATAGGAAATCTAAGTGAATAGACTAGGCAGTATGAGATGCAGACTGAATAGATCTAACATTGTATAGATAGAAACCACTTTCGGGAAATAGGATGAATCTTGAAGATCAAAAAGGTGGCAAAAATAGAGTTATAATTACCGCACGAAGAACTGCTAGATGGGATGAATAGGAGACCGAGCAGTTCAGCCCACCGTGCCCTAACTTGGCGACGGAGGACACCTACGGCGACGGCGGAGAGGACGATGTCCGCGGCTGGCGTGAGGACGGCGTCGGAGAAGTCGCGGCAGCTAAGCGCTTCGTCGCCGGCGTCGTCGAGAGCTAGCGGTGGTGCTAGGGTTTTGACGAGGTGGAGAGGTGGAAGAAGGATTTCTTTACCGCAGGGGACAAGTATTTATAAGTAGGTGTGCGACACAGCGCAATTACGCTGGTGCCCCTAGCGGTTCACATCTGAGGGGCACGTGGCAAGCATGCAACATACTCAGAGTTGTCCCACGTTCCCACGCCCGTCAGGCATGTCAGAGAGTTGTTCTGGCTTCTTCGGATTTCAACAATAAAGATAAGTCATTTAAAAGAGATTTAATGTTTGTCTCTTTGCCTTCTGCTGACTAGGACGCAGAGAAGACATTTGACAGTTTCAATAGAATGCATATGATATGGACAGATAGAGTTTGAGATAGAAAGCATAGAGAGGTTAGGGTCCGATCACATTCACTTAGTTCAAGGATTCAAATTGAAGACATAGCTATAAGTGAATGCTATAGAGGACAGAACACTAGTATATATATATATATATATATATATATATATATATATATATATATATATTATCAGAAAGCAATCAAATCATCATAGTGAAGAAAATCATGAAGATAAATTGAAACCGAAGACAAACCAAATGCGAAGTCATTGAAAAAATAACGCCATGAGTGAAACACTTCAAACAGAGAGATTTGGTGGTGGCGTTACCCACCGTATAGGAAGTATTAGACCGGCACACGGCAAGCACAATTATCGTGGCACCAAGTCAAATTCCATGTTAATGTATTCACACTCAGAGTGTAAGTCTTCATTGATTGAAGATATACATTACTTTGTGTGTTGCACATCTAAGTCATCAACATGCATAAGTGTTAGGATGTGTGCCTGTTCACAGGACATTAGAGGATTCCAAGATATTTAGCTCACACCGTAACTTGCAAAACCTTTTCTCATCCAAGGGCTTTGTGAAGATATCTGCCAGTTGCTCTTCAATGTTGACATGAATGATGTCGATATCTTTCTTCATGACATGATCTCTGAGAAAGTGATGACGAATTTCAATGTGCTTTGTCTTCGAGTGCTGGACTGGATTGTTGGCTATCTTGATGGCACTTTCGTTGTCGCAGAAGAGAGGTACTTGTTTCAGGTTGATGCCATAGTCCTTGAGAGTTTGCTTCATCCATAGAAGCTGAGCACAATAGGATCCAGCAGCAATGTATTCAGATTCAGCAGTTGAGAGTGATACATAATTTTGCTTCTTTGAAGACCAACAGACAAGTGATCGACCGAGAAACTGACATGTGCCTGATGTAGACTTGCGATCCACCTTGTCACCAGCATAATCAGCATCCGAGAATCCAACCAAATCAAATTTTGAGCCCTTTGGATACCATTATCCGAGTGTTGGGGTGTAAGCCAAATATCGAAGAATTCGCTTCACAGCTAAGTGATGCGATTCCTTTGGTGCCGCTTGGAATCGAGCACACATGCAAACACTAAGCATAATATCTGGCCTAGATGCACATAGATAAAGTAAAGAACCAATCATGGAGCGGTATACCTTTTGATCGAACTCTTTACCATTGTCGTCGGGACCAAGGTGGTGTTTGGCTGGCATTAGCGTCGTGTAACCTTTGCAGTCTTCCATTCCAAACTTCTTCATACAATCTTTGAGGTATTTTTCTTGAGATATGAAGATGCCATTTCTTTGCTGACGAATTTGAAGACCAAGGAAGAACTTCAGCTCACCCATCATGGACATCTGATATTGCTCTTGCATCATGTACCCAAACTCATCAAGATACTTCGGTTGGTGCAGCCAAGATTATGTCATCCACATATATTTGGCACACAAACAGTTCACCATCATATGTCTTCGTGAAGAGTGTGGGATCGAGGATCTTGGTTTGAAGCCTTTGCTCTTGAAGTCTTTGATCGTATCATACCATGCACGAGGAGCTTGTTTGAGGCAATCTGATTGCTTTGTTTAACTTGTACACCATATCGGGATGTTTTGGATCTTCAAAGCCGGTGGTTGAGCTACATATACTTCTTCTTCAATCTTGCCATTGAGAAATGCACTCTTCACATCCATTTGATATAGCAAGATGTTGTGATGGTTAGCGAGGCTAGCGAGATGCTAATAGCTTCAAGCCTAGCCACAGGAGCAAATGTTTCATCGAAGTCAATTCCTGCTACTTGAGTATATCCTTGTGCCGCAAGACGTGCTTTATTTCTGACGACTTGGCCATGCTCATCTTGCTTGTTTCGATATATCCATTTTGTTCCAATAATATTATGCTTGCGAGGGTCAGGTCGCTTGGCAAGTTCCCAAACATTATTCAGCTTGAACTGTTGAAGTTCTTCTTGCATAGCTTGAATCCATTCCAGTTCCATAAAAGCTTCAACAACTTTCTTGGGTTCTGATATTGACACAAATGAAAAGTGCCCACAAAAGTTTGCTAACTGTGTTGCTCTTGAGCGAGTAAGTGGACCAGGTGCATTGATGTTGTCGATTATCTTCTCAATTTGTACTTCATTTGCAACACGAGGATGAACAGGACGAAGACTTTGCTCTTGCTGATCATTGTCATCATTGGAAGGATTGTCTTCGGTCTAAGCATTGTCTTCAGGTTGATTTGGTGCAGAGATGATAAGTTCCTCTTTAGGCTGTGCTTCAGAAGGCATGATTTCACCAGTTCCCATCAGCTTGATAGATTCTCTTGGAGGGGCTTCATCTAGTGTACTTGGCAGGAGTTCTCTTTGTGAACCATTGGTTTCATCAAATCTCACATCCACAGTTTCGACAATTTTGTAGAGATAGAGGTTGAAGACTCTGTAGGAGTGTGAGTCCTTTCCATAGCCAAGCATGAAGCCTTTGTGAGCCTTAGGTGCAAATTTTGACTTGTGATGGGGGTCCTTGATCCAGCATCTAGCTCCAAATACCCTGAAGTAACTGACGTTTGGCTTCTTGCCTGTGAGGAGCTCATAGGATGTTTTGTTCAGAAGCTTATGGATGTAAACACGGTTGATGATGTGACATGTTGTATCAATAGCTTTAGGCCAGAACTTTCTTGGTGTCTTGTATTCGTCGAGCATTGTTCGAGCCATCTCAATGAGGGTTCTGTTCTTGCGTTCAACGATGCCATTTTGCTGAGGTGTGTATGGAGCAGAGAACTCATGAGTGATTCCCATTGTATCCAGATAAAGATCAAGTCTGGTGTTCTTGAATTCAGTGCCATTATCACTTCTGATATGCTTGATCTTCACTCCATAATTGTTCATTGCTCGATTTGTGAAGCGTCTGAAGACATCTTGAACTTCAGTCTTGTAGAGAATTATATGAACCCATGTGTATCTTGAGTAGTCATCAACAATGACGAAGCCATAGAGACAAGCAGTTGTTGTGAGGGTGGAGTAATGAGTAGGTCCAAATAAGTCCATGTGTAACAGCACGAAGGGTTGAGATGTTGTCATGATTGTCTTCGAGGGGTGCTTTGCCCTTGTCATCTTTCCAGCTTCGCAAGCACCACACAGATGATCCTTCTTGAACTTGACATCTTCGATGCCTATGACATGCTTCTTCTTGACTAGTGAGTGTAAGTTCCTCATGCCAGCATGCCCTAGCCTTCGATGCCAGAGCCAACATTTTGAAGCTTTTGTGAGAAGACAAACGGCAAGCTGTGGACCTGCTGAGAAATCTACCATGTATAGATCATCTTTTCGATACCCTTCAAAGACTAGAGACTTGTCAGATTCCATTAGTACAAGGCAACGATATTTTCCGAATAGCACAATCATGTTTAAGTCACAAAGCATTGAGACAGACATTAAGTTGAAACCAAGGGATTCAACAAGCATCACTTTATCCATGTGTTGATCCTTTGAGATTGCAACTCTACCTAGACCCAATACCTTGCTTTTACCAGTGTCAGCAAACGTGATGTGGCTCTTGTCGGATGGTCGTAAGGTTGAGTCCATGAGAAGACTTCGATCACCAGTCATATGGTTTGTGCATCCACTGTCCATAATCCATTCTGAAGCTTTTGGTGATGTACCCTACAGTGCAGTTAGGAGGATAGGCTTCACGAGAGTGTTGTGAAGCATAAGCATTTGACACATATAGGGATTGTCACAGCTTATATCAATATTAGGATACAAAGTATGATAGGTAAGCGATTCATATATGAAGTATATAGAATGACATTTTATCATGCGTCCTTATTGTGTTTTAGGTCCCCAGCAATAGCATCGGACGCCTGTGATTGAAGGCTGGAGACCTTTCTCTGCAAAAGAAAGTTATTTCTTCTTTGCCACCCACATTTTTAGGGGTGGCTTAGAAGCAATGAGTCTAAGTGCAGCATCTGAGAATTTCGGCTTTGGAGCCCTAGCAAATAGCCTTGCAGGAGAAGAATGATACTCATATGAATAAGCAGAAAAGTTCTTAGTCCTATGAACATAGCGGTTCGAAGACACACGCTCATATTCATAAGTCTGAGTATGATTTCCCTGCAAAACATTGGCGTTAGGGTGACTCAAGTGAGTCTTGTATCTGTATGAAGCCTTTGGGCCATATGAAACCATAGGTCTGGGGTTTATCTTCTTCCTTGGTGGTGTCATGACGACATTCACAGGAAGATTTTCAATGTACTGCTTAGGTACCCGGATCTTCTTCATAGGTGGTCCATTCCTGCAGTTAGTACCAATGTACCTGGCAAACACTTCACCATTCTGATTCTTGAACAACTTATAGTTTGCATCAAAGGATTCATCAATGATAATAGGATTAGCACAGTAAAGCAGATAAAGTGGATGGATCTATCAAGGTTCCTTTGCAAACAACCCATGTGGTTTTGGGGTACCGCCAAAGCTTCAAAGACGAGCCATCAACATTCATTTTCCTCTCGAACCCAACACCCTCTTTCCTAGGGTTTTGGTTCAGAATCTGCTTTTTGAGGACATCGCAGAGTGTCTGATGTCCTTTCAGACTTTTGTACATCCCAGTTTCAAGCAATGTCTTCAACATAGCATTTTCATCAGCAACAGTAGTGGTATCCTCCGCAGAGGGGTTAGCAACCACATCAGCAGGTAAAGACAATGAAATAGTAGCAGTAGTGGAACATTCAGCAACAGATGTAGCATTATCACGCTCAATGCATTTTAGACATGGTGGTTCAAATCCATCTTGAGCGGGACTGATCTGTTGAGCGTGAAGTGACTCATTCACTTTTTGAAGATCTTCATGAGCCGCTCTCAATTTCTCAAGCTCTTGCTTCCTTTGAAGATAATCATAGGAGAGCCTTTCATAAGTAGTTGAGAGCGTTTCATGACGACTTTCAAGTTCTTGGTACTTAGCATGAAGATTTTTTATGTCTTCAACTAAGGACTGTGAACGGGTCATTTCCGCGTCCAGCAGGTCATCGCTTTTGTCTAACAGTTTTTGAGTATGTTCCATAGCCTTTTGTTGTTCAGTTGCAATTTTAGCAAGTGTTTTGTTGCTAGGTTTGGATTCACAATCAGAGTCATCTTCACTTGATGTTTGAAAGTAAGCATCGCGTGATTTTACCTTGGCACCGCGTGCCACGAAGCAGTAGGTGGGAGTAGGATCGTCTTCGTCATCAGCTTCAGCGTTGTTGTGAAAGTCATTGTCTTCAGTGTTGAAGATGGACTTGGCAACATAGGCTATGGCTAGAGCCAGACTTGCAACGCTAGGGTCAGACTCCTCTCCAGACTCCACCTCCGCCTTCTCAGAAGCAGACTCCTCCTCTGAATCCATTTCCTTGCCAACAAAAGCACGAGCCTTGCCAGATGAGCTCTTCTTGTATGATGAAGACTTGGAAGAAGACTTAGAAGAAGACTTTGAGGACTTCTTCTTCTTGTCATCATAATCATATTCCTTGCTATTCTTATTCTTCTTCTCATTGTCCCACTGTGGACACTTAGATATGTAGTGACCAGGTTTCTTGCACTTGTGGCAGGTTCTCTTCTTGTGGTCATGGGAGGAAGCTTCATCATTCCTTGAGCTAGATCGTGAAGACTTTCTGAAGCCTTTCTTCTTGGTGAATTTCTGGAACTTCTTCACAAGCATAGCAAGTTTCTTTCCAATGTCTTCATGATCTTCGTAAGCTGCAATGATTCTTCTTCAGATGAGGAAACAACTTTTGCCTTCAAAGCGCGAGTTCGGCCATAGTTTGGGCCATAGATATCTCTTTTCTCAGAAAGCTGGAACTCATGTGTGTTGAGCCTCTCAAGTATATCAGATGGATCGAGTGTCTTGAAGTCAGGACGTTCTTGTATCATAAGGGCAAGGGTGTCAAAGGAGCTGTCAAGTGATCTCAGTAGTGTCTTGACGATTTCATGCTTGGTAACCTCAGTTGCGCCAAGAGCTTGAAGTTCATTTGTGATGTCAGTGAGGCGATCGAACGTGAGCTGGACATTTTCATTGTCGTTTCTCTTGAAGCGGTTGAAGAGGTTGCGATGAACACTGATTCTTTGATCTCTCTAGGTTGGTACGCCTTCGTTGACCTTGGATAGCCAGTCCTAGACTAGCTTCGACGTTTCCAGAGCACTCACACGGCCATATTGTCCTTTGGTCAGATGACCACAGATGATGTTCTTTGCAGTAGAGTCCAGTTGAATGAACTTCTTGACATCAGTAGGGGTGACACCTTCACCAGTTTTGGGAACATCGTTCTTGAAAACATACCAGAGGTCGACATCAATGGCTTCAAGATGCATACGCATCTTATTCTTCCAGTAGGGATATTCAGTTCCATCGAACACGGGACAAGCAGCGAAGACTTTGATTATCCCTGAAGTCGACATAGCTAAAACTCCAGGTGGTTAAACCGAATCACACAGAACAAGGAAGTACCTTGCTCTGATACCAATTGAAAGTGCTAGTATCGACTAGAGGGGGGGTGAATAGGCGATTTTTATGAAAGTCTTCAAAACTTGGAAGTTTCGAAGATAGACAATAGAAATGACGTAGCTAACATGCAGCGGAAGATAAACTACCATAAGCAAACCATAGTCAAGTATACAATGATGTGAAAGTACAGGACTAATAGCAGCTAAGTAGTAAGGATCAGGATGGAAGATAGTATGAAGCCAATCAACGATAGTAGTCAAGCAATGAAGTCAAACAGGTATGACAGATAGGCAATGACTTCACGAAGACAAACTTAAGTAAAGGATGGAAAGGGATAGAACCAGTCACTTGTTGAAGACACAGGATTTGTTGGACCAGTTCGATTCTTTGTGACAACTGTGACGTCCGGGTTAGGGAGGCTGAGATTTAACTCGAAGACCGTGTCTTCACCTTATTCACCTTGAGCTAAGGACACCCAGTCCTCGCCCAATCACTCTGGTAAGTCTTCAAGGTAGACTTCCAAACCTTCACAGACTTCGTTCACCGGCAATCCACAATGACTCTTGGATGCTCAGAACGCGACGCCTAACCGACTAGAGGATACAGGTCCTCAAGTGTAATAAGTCTTGAGTCACATGCAGAAAGACTTCAGTGATGCCTAACACTCTTTGGCTCTGGGTGTTTGGGCTTTGTCCTCGCAAGGATTTCTCTCTCTCAAAGACTTCGAGGTGGGTTGCTCTCAAACGACAAAAGCCGTGCACTAACTCTAAGCAGCCACCAATTTATGGTGTAGGGGGTGGACTATTTATAGCCACTAGGCAACCCGACCTGATATGTCCGAAATGACCCTGGGTCACTAAGGAACTGACACGTGTTCCAACGGTTAGATTTCAAACACACACGGCAACTTTACTTGGGCTACAAGCAAAGTTGACTCATCCAGCTTTGGATAAGATTTGCTCTCATTGTCTTCGCTCGAAGACATAGGGTGAGCATCACTTCAGTCACTCTGACTTAGTTCACTTGGACCCCACTTAACAGTACGGTGGTTCCTATGACTCAACAAAGAAGAAAAGGAAAAAAACAAAACCACACAGTCTTCGTGCTCCATAGTCTTCACATAATGTCTTCTCAGGTCATAGTCTTCAATACGAATATCTTCTCATACCACCATTGTCTTCAATGTCTTCATACATTTTTAGGGGTCATCTCCGGTAGGTAAACCGAATCAATGAGGGACACTACCTGCGTTATCCTGCAATTCTCACAAACGCATTAGTCCCTCAACCAACTTTGTCGTCAATACTCCAAAACCAACTAGGGGTGGCACTAGATGCACTTACACCGTCACACTGTGAGGCCATAAGAATATCTCTCCATCGTTAGAGGAGCAAATCTCACTCTTGAGCTATATAGTCCCTTGTCACACTTTCAGATGAACTTGAAAGTTGTCGTTATGATCACAGTGTTACATATGATGTTTGAGTAACCCCAAAGTCCATTGTCTAGTATGAAGTGTCTACGATACTCTCATGGTCTAAGGAACTAAAGCATATGTTAACTCTTTGCGGTATATCAATAGACTTGTGACGATAATATCTCAAAGTATAACAAATAAGTTGGGTCAATTCAATATGATCGTTCTTCTAACATCATACTCTCAAGGTTGTTTTGGGATCGTTGTTACACTTAACGAAATCCAAGATCTAGAAAACTTCATCAGCATACAATCACTTGAACTAGTCCTAGAGGCAAGACTAGAAATCAGGTTTTACCGTTTATCAGTCCACACGTGCTTATGAGTTTTTCTCCGAATCACATATTTCAGAATCATAGCAGTCGTAGCATAGAATATAAACTCTTAATTATAAATATGGAAATAGATAATATAATATAATAACCTCTAGGGCATATTTCCAACAAGGTCACATGGCAGTTTTTAATTAATAAGAGATTGGTATTTTAAAAGGTAATAACATGACATCTTTTATCATTCAGAGGATGCCAGTCTATTATTAAGAGCATGCTATTTTTATTATTAAAAATATTTCATATTTATTATTAAAAAGATTGCAATTTTATTACTCTCTTTGTTTCATAATGTAATGCGCACAGTTTTTTTGAAAAGTCAATCTTTGACTGTGTTTATAGAGAAAATTATTTAAATTTACAATACCAAATATATAGAACATGAAACTACATCTTATGATGAATATAATGATATATGTTTGGCATTCTATATGTATACTTTTCTCTATAAATTTTGTAAAATTTTGTGAGGTTTGACTTTTTTGTTTAAATATGCACTACATTATGGAATGGATGCACTATTAACTAGGTGGCAGTTTTATTATTGGGGTCATGGCATTTCTATCCGGAGGATGGCAATTTTATTGTACAGAGTGTAACATTTATATTATTAGGAAGATGACAGTTTTATTATATAAAGCATGGCATTTTCTATTGTTGTTGATATTGCATTCTTATTATTGGAGGATGGTATTATTTTAGCCTGCCATTTTTTATTATTATTGGTTAACAGGATGATCCTTTTATTGTTGGGAGGATATAAATTTTTATTTTTATTGGCAAGTCATTTTATCACTCACATGGCATTTTTATGAATTTTTCCACAGTCGACCAAATATAGCATAGCAAAAAAGAACAAAAAATCTCGCCAAAACATGGTTTATTTACAGCGAAACATCTGCCCGGTTGAACTCATACCATTTATAAAATTACAAATTCTCTTGGCATTTTTTGTAAAGTAACGTGGCATTTGTCATATTATTCACATCGTGGTAATTATATACTCTCTCCATCCCAAAATTCTTGTCTTAAATTTGTCTAGATAAGGATGTTTCTAGTATTAGGTACATCCGTATCTAGACTAATCTAAG
Organism: Aegilops speltoides; assembly: GCA_021437245.1. Taxonomy (NCBI): domain Eukaryota; kingdom Viridiplantae; phylum Streptophyta; class Magnoliopsida; order Poales; family Poaceae; genus Aegilops; species Aegilops speltoides. Next base: position 401,639,729 of record CM038143.1, read on the forward strand.
AAAAGAATTTTGGGACGGAGGGAGTATTTTTGTGTTTACTCTACTTTTTTTTAGAACTACTCTGGTTTTTTTATAAGGAAATATTTTTTTTAATCATGGCTTCCAAAAAGTAATCTGGGCCTTTTGGGCCAATGGAGATTCGCCATGGCCGTTCTTTTGGCAAACAAGGGGTCATGTTCGCTGGGACGGAAGGGGAGCCCCTATTTGACGCTCTTTGCGTCAAATTGGCTGCAAAACGCACAGGAGACAGCTTGACTGGGCCGGCACATTGAGCTGTACAGTGGGGCGAAAAAAGATAGCAAAAATAGAGGCGCGACGTGAGGGGAATTCCCTAACGGACACTCGCTGCGTCAAACTATCCATGTTTCGTGCAGGGACGTCGAGCGACCAATCTGCTTGGGCCGGCCCGTTTAATCGCCTCATCGATCCTGATTTTGGGACCTTCTGGAGGGAAGGTCCTATGTGATGCTCTTTGCGTCAAAGAGCTGAGGTTTCGCATAGGGACGGCTCATCTAGGCCGGCTCATTACTCGTTCGCGAGGTGAAAAATGAGACAAAACAGGAACATTTTTTGAAATTATGATTTTCTTTACAAAGCAAAATTTTTTTTCAATTTGTGACCAAATTTGGAAAGCTGAAACATTTTTTGTAATTTCTGAACATTTTTTGAATTTGTGAAATATGTTTGAGTTTCTTTGTGAACAAAATTTGAAAGTGGGAACATTTTTCAAAATTGTTCGGCAACATGACTTTTTTAAAAAATTGAACAAACTTAAAAAGTGGGAACATTTTTTGAATTTACAAACAATTTTACAAAACATGAACATTTAAAAAAAATATGAACATTTTATCAAAGTGGGAACATTTTCTGATTTTATAAAAATGCAAACATTTTAAAATTTTGAATTATATATTTTAACTTTTGGGAAAAAATTGTGTTAGAAGTGAACAAATATTTGAAAATCAGAACTTTTTTGGAATTTGTGAACAAATTTCAAGATAGGAACATTTTTTAATTAAACTATGAACAAAATAAAAAATGCAAACAGTTTCCAAAATTTCTGAATATTTGTTGAAAAATAAAAAAGGAAAGAAAATAAAATTAAAGTAAAAATAGAAAATGAAAAGGAGAATAAACAAGAAAACGAAAAAGGAGGGTAAAGAAAAAAGAAACAAGAGAAATGAAAAAAAATGAAAAACAAAAAGGAAATAGAAAAAAATGGTTCAGGAACTTGAAGGTTCCCAAAACCGGAGAAAACCGGCTGGAACCTTCCAGAACGTACCCAAAACTCCGGATTCGGTGTACCGCACGCCTGGCTTTTGGGCCGGCCCGTTTCGGTCGAGCCATGTGCGGTTCCCCCACAATTTGATGCAGAATGCGTCGAATAGGAAAATCCCTTCTGGAAATCCAGTCCATAAATATTTTTCCCTCTAGTTAGGGTTTTGTTTCCTCGAGGGGCGATCTACGCCGCCGTCGAGACCTGTCCTCCCCCGCCCGCGACTCCTTCCCGGCTGGCTCTCCTAGATCGTACGGGGCCGCTTGCCCGTCTCCTCATCCGGGGCGCTGGCGGCTGGTAGGATCGGGGCATAGGGTACCTGCAGAAACCCAATTCGCTGATATCGGGTTAGGGTTTCAACATGGCGGCCGATGGATCCCCGAGTTCAGAGGGGGTCACTAACGTGGAGAAGATGATGCAAGAGCTGGGCTTGAAGGAGGAAGACCTAGACGACGTGGTCTTCGACGAGAAGGATGCACCGGAGGCAGGACGATGGATTGCAGTTGCTAGGGTAAACTCTGAAAAACCCTACAGCCAGTATTGGTTCTTTCGGAACATGAGAGCGGTTTGGGACCTCGCGCAAGAAGCTAAGTTCAAGCCCCTGGAAGACAACCTCTATACCATCCAATTTTCCTGTTTGGGGGATTGGGAGAGAGTCATGCATGAGGGACCGTGGCACTTCCGGGGGGATGCAGTTATACTGAAGGAGTACGACGGAGTGACAAAGCCATCAAACGTCAAGCTGGACACAATAGAAATCTGGATTCAGATACATGATGTACCAATCCTCTATGCCCATCTGATTCCTTCTCTTGCGTCTAAGGTGGGAGAGGTTCTTTTCACGGAACCCCAGTCGCATGATTTCACGGGAAACTTCCACCGTGTCTGGGTGAGGATTAATGTCGCAAAACCCCTCAAGAATGCCGTGTCCATGATCCGGGGTGGCGAGCGGCAGATCTACAAGGTCAAGTATGAAAAGCTACCGGATTGGTGCGCCGTGTGCGGTATGCTGGGCCATCTTTACAAGGAGCACGGGACAGGCATCCACCCTCCGTCAGCTCTCGTTTTCAAGGAGCTCAGGGCGTCTTGGGTCATGAGGAACGGTAGCGGCCCAGGAGGAGGTCGCGGACGCAGGGGGGTCGCGGAGGAGGACGGTCTGGCAGAGGCGGGCGCTCACGCTCCCAGCAGGATGACGAAGGTGAGGAAAATAACGAAAAGGACATGGAGATGGCTGATGCTAAGAATATCAGGAAGAGAGGATCGGAACCAACGCTACATCAAGGTGTGGTGGTGCACTCAAAGGCGACAAAGGGGACTATGCTTGCACTACCCCCTCCTCCCAATCCGTCGGTGGTCCTAAGCCCAAGCGCAACACAAGAGTCAAAGAGAGCAAAGACAGTGCCGGAGACAGACAAGGTTTCAGCAGCAAGAGTTTTGTTTCTTAGCAAGAGCGATCCAAAGCAGGCGGGCCCGAGTGACGGGCACCGCCGAGCCCAATGAGTGTTTTTTGCTGGAACTGTCGCGGCGTGGGCAAAGCCGTGACAGTCCGTGAACTTCGCGAGTTTGCGAAGAAATTTGCCCCTACCCTTTTGTGTATTGTAGAAACTCAGCTTGAAGGCTCGAGGGTAGAAGCGTTAGCAGGAACACTCGGTTATGATAAGAGTTATGCAGTTAGTAGCCGTGGTAGAAGTGGAGGCATTGGTTTGTTTTGGAACAATGAAATAAATATCGAGATTTTGGGTTACTCTGATTACCACCTTGATTGCTCGGTCCTTGAACAGGGTAACGATCCATGGAGATTGATTGTAGTTTATGGAGAAGCTCAGACCCACATGAGATACCACACTTGGGACACTTTAAAAAACATTAGCACTTTGAGCAGTCTCCCGTGGCTGTGTGTTGGTGATTTCAATGAGGTGCTACGTCCGGAAGAACACGTGGGAGTCGGTCAGCGAAGCAATGCGCAAATCCAAGCTTCCAGAGATGCCGTTGACGTGTGCATGTTGCTAGATATTGGCTATATTGGCATACCATGGACCTTTGCGAAGAAGGTCACGGGAGGAACCTTTACCAGGGTGCGCCTCGACAGAGCTTTGGCCTGGGTGGAGTGTCAAGCCCGCTTCCCATTGGCTAACCTCACGCATCTGGTGGCAGCCACGTCCGACCACACTCCTATTTTGGCGAATCTGAACAGAGAGCAAAGGCACAACCAGCAGCAGAGTACATTTAAGTACGAGGTCATGTGGGAGGGCCATGAGTCATGGAGCAGCAAGATTGCGGAGACATGGGCAAATACAGGAGCAGCCAATAGATTAGAAGAGCTCCGGGCTAAACTCTCAGCGGTGTCACAAGACCTGGGGCGTTGGAATAAGGACACTTTTGGCAGTGTGCGTAAGGAGATTAAACAGCTAAAGGGGGAACTTCAAAAGCTGAGATCGGACGCAAGCAGAACAGCACCAACACATGCTGAACTTAAGATCAATGAGAATCTTGTGGAATTGTACCATAGGGAGGAGGTCATGTGGAGGCAGAGATCCAGGGTCCAATGGCTCTCATCGGGAGACAGGAATACCAAATTTTTCCATTTACGTGCAAGCATCTGGCGCAAGAAGAACATGATCAAGGCCCTGCATAACTCGCTTGGGGTGCTCACAGATGATCCGGACGAGCTGAGGGCCATGGTGAACGACTTCTACAAGACCTTATACACCACGGAGGGGGTAAGCAACATGGAGGTTGTCCTAAACTGCGTCGCAAGGAAAGTAACATCGGAGATGAATGAGTTGTTGTGTGCGCATTACACAAACGATGAGGTCAAGGCAGCCTTATTCCAGATGTTCCCGACCAAGGCGCCAAGACCGGATGGTTTTCCGGCACATTTTTTTCAGCGACACTGGGAGCTTTGTGGTACAGAGGTGATCGAGGCAAAGGCTGAGAATTGTGAGGGGGGGAGGAGAGCCCGGAGTGCATAAGTGACACCGTCCTTGTTCTGATTCCCAAGGTAACAAACCCCACTGTCTTGTCCCAATTTAGGCCTATTAGCCTTTCTAATGTGCTATACAAAATTGCATCCAAAGTCATTGCAAACAGGCTCAACCAAATTCTACCGGATATCATATCTGAGGAACAATCGGCCTTCGTACCGGGCAGACTCATAACGGATAATATTATCAGTGCATATGAATGTCTTCATTTTATGAAGCGGAGTAAAGCTAAGGCATATGACAGGCTGGAATGGGACTATTTGGAAGCAATCATGGGAAAGCTTGGTTTTGCCCCCCCTTGGATAAATACAATCAAGGGCATGGTGCGGTCTATATCCTTCTCAGTGCTCTTTAATGGTGAAAGGCTCGATCATTTCGTGCCGAGCAGAGGTATACGGCAGGGAGATCCGATATCCCCCTATCTCTTCTTAATTGCAGCGGAGGGCCTCTCGTGCCTCCTGAAAACCAGTTCTTCGTCATCAAATATTGTTGGACTTAAGGTGGCACCCACGGCCCCGGCCGTTAACCACCTCCTTTTCGCAGATGACAGCCTGCTGCTATTTAAGTCAGGGAATGAGGGGGCAGTAGCGGTATCAAACCTGCTCGAAACGTACTGTTTGGCTTCGGGTCAGAGGATAAATCATGATAAGTCTTCGATTTTCTTCAGCCGAGGATGCCCACAAGCGGTAAGAGACGATATGAAAAATGTTCTGAATGTGCATAACGAGTCCCTTAGTGACAGGTATTTGGGAATGCCAACGGAGGCCGGTCACTCGAAGAACGGGACCTTCAAATACTTGAGGGACCAAGTGTGGGAAAAGGTCAAAGGATGGATGGAAAAGCTATTATCTTCAGCAGGGAAAGAGGTACTAATTAAAGCAGTGGCTCAAGCAATTCCAGTATATTCGATGGCTTGTTTCTGACTTCCACGGGGACTGTGTGAAAGTATTACTGCGCTAATCAGACAATTCTGGTGGGGAAGCAAGTAGGGCAAACGAAAACTAGCTGGGTGGCATGGGATGTGGTCACCCTGCCAAAGCATCTTGGAGGTCTTGGCTTTCGGGGTATGGAGATGTTCAACTTGGCACTCCTAGCACGGCAGTCCTGGCGCATGTTGCAAAACCCACTGTCTCTCAGTGCGAGGATCCTGAAAGCAGTATATTATCCCAACTCGGACTTTTTTCGAGCAACACTAGGGTCTCACCCCTCACAGATATGGCGGGCTATTTTGGATGGCCGGGATATCATGGTCCAGGGTTTGGTACGCAGAATTGGAGACGGTGAATCGACAAAGATATGGGAGGATAATTGGTTGCCGAGACCAAACATGAAGAGGCCGATCACCTCTCTAGTGTAGAATCCTCCAACTACAGTAGCTGAGTTGATAGATCATACTACATCATCTTGGAAGGAGGATCTAGTCCGGACGGTGTTTATACCAATTGATGCAGCAGCCATACTGCAAATACCCCTTTGCACACGACAGACTGACGATTTTTGGGCTTGGTCCGAGGAGAGGAAGGGCCCGTTCACCGTGCGATCAGCGTACCGGATGATCCAACAAACGAAGCTTAGCCGCGAGGCATGACTGTATGAACATGGGTCGTCTTCTGACTCTACTGGAGCTGACCCGTGTTGGACCGAACTGTGGCGGATCAAGGTCCCCTCAAAACTGAAATTTTTCTTATGGAGACTCGCCAAGCACTCTGTCCCCACAGCAGCGCTGCTCCATCATCGAAATATGTCAACCTCCCGAGCTTGCTGCCTTTGTGGGGCTGTTGACACCTGGCGACATGCCCTTGTGGATTGTTCGGTCTCCAGGAGTACTTGGGCGTTATCTTCAGAGGAGATCCTTAACAAGTTGAACACATGCACAAAGGAAAACGCAAAAAGATGGTTATTCATCATGCACGAAGCGCTTAACCAAGATGAGTTCCTTGCTTTCGTCGTCACCCTATGGGCACTATGGGGCGCTCGAAGGAAGGCAATGTACGAGGATATCTTCCAGACACCTCATGCCATCAACGGGTTTGTAAACTCCTACATATCTAAACTCAAGGCCATCCAGACTCCGAGGGTCGCTGGGGTTAGGGTTCCACAAGCTCGAGTTAATAGCTGGATTGCACCGCCACAGGGTCTGGTCAAGATCAATGTCGATGTCGCCGTAGGCCGGGCGAGAGGTGCAGCGGGAGCTATCTGTAGAGACCCAGACGGAGCCTTCTTGGGAGCTTCGGCGGTGGTCTTCTCTCATCTTTCAGATCCAGGCACTTTGGAGATGCTCGCTATCAAGGAGGCCCTGGCATTGGCAGATGACATATATGTCAGGAGGATTCATGTTGCTTCGGACTGCAAAGTGGCCGTGGATGACATCCATCAGCAATGCAAAGGAAGCTATGGGGCTATTGCACATGAAATCATACAACTTAGGGCACAATTTGAGGCTTGTAATATACTTCATGAATTTAGGAGCTCGAATACCGAGGCTCACAAACTAGCAAAGCACGCTTTATCTCTCGGGGTTGGCTGCCATGTTTGGTTAGGCCAGCCCAACGATCTAGATTTCGTCCCTGTAAACATTGTGACGACGTAATAAAGCTTTGCAGTTTGTCTCAAAAAAAGGAAAATCCCTTCTGGAGGTTTCCGGCCAAGGTTTTTCCGGTTTTAGGAACCTTCTAGAAGGTTCAAGGTTCCTGAACCTGTTTTTTTCTTTTTTCTGGTTATATTTCTTTTTGGTTTTCTTTTTTCCTGCTTCTTTTTCATTTTTCTGTTTATTTCTCTTTATTTTTTTCTTATTACGTTCCTTTTTACTTTTTCTTTACTTTTTTATTTTCTTTCATTTTTATCCTTTTTCCAAGTTTATTTTCCTTATTTTTTTATTTTTTTTATTCTCACCCCTTTTGTTTTTCTCTTTTCCTTTTTTTTGTTTTTTTCATTTTCCTGTTTATTTTGTTCAAAAATTTCATGTTTTGTTCGGAATTTCAGAAAATGTTCCCTTTTTCAAAATTTTGTGCACATTTTTCAAAACATGTTCAGCTATTTGAAAAATATATTCCCATTTTCAAAATTTTCTTCACAAATTTTAAAATTGTTAGTGTTTCAAAAAATGTTCTCATTTTCATAATTTTGTTCACAAATTCAAAAATAGTTCCTGTTCTTTGAAAATTTGTTCACATTCAAATAACGTGCATAGTTTCAAAATTTGGTCAAAATTTTAAATATGTTTGTTGTTCCATTTTTTGGAGGGGAATTGATGAAAAGTTCCATTTTAAAAAATCATAAATTCTAAAAAGTTTTGTAGTCATGTTTTTTCGGAATTTCCTGAAATGTTGCATTTCTCCAAATATTTGTTCAAAGAATTTAAAAATGTTCGTCTTTCAAAAAATGTTCTGTTCCCACAATTTTGTTCGCAACTTCAAAATTTGTTCACAAATTGAAAAACCGTTCCTGTTCATTTAAAATTTGTTCACAATTAAAAAAAATATGGTTTCGTAATTTGGTCAAATAACAAAAAAAATCAATATGTTCGCTGCTCCATTTTTTGGGGAATTTGATGAAAAGTTCCATTTTTCATTTTTTTTTCTTCATAGATTCGAAAAATGTTCGTAGTCATGAATTTTTGTTCGGAATTTCATGGAATGTTCTATTTTTTCAAAAAAAATTAAACAATGTTCTTGGTTTCACAGTTTGTTCACATATTTGAAAAATATATTCCTGTTGCCAACAATTTGTTCATAAATTCTTAAAATGCCTGCACAATTTCAAAGTATACACTTTCATTAGACAGTACACTTTTTTCTAACAAAAACTATCACCACAGTAAATTATTCTAGTTCGCTACAGTATCTGATTCAAATTCGCTACCGTCAGTTCATTAAGTCGTGCGCTGCAATTTTTACTTGGGAAACTTGCCTGGTCGAGTGGCTATGAGGTCGCAATAGCAAGCGGCAAGTCTCCAGTTCGAGCCCTCACATCGGGAAGCTCCTAACTGGCGCTTTGAGCGCCACCGAACAAAACCGTACAGGAGCTCCTTTTCGTTCGATAAAAAATAGCTTCTCATTCAATGAAACAAAAAACTGACTTGTTGGCATTTCCTATTTGGCGCTGCGGATGCCCGCTACAGGCCAATTTTTGCTAGACGGCGCCTGCAGCACACAACCCCTCATCTAATTTTTCTTCTGTGTCCTGTTAAATCGCAAAACACTAACAACGCTAGCTAGGATTCGAACCAGCAACTTGCTGGTTCCAACAAAGCAATGGTAACCATCGAGCCACATTCATTGCACGTGACTTATTACATTCTGTTCTTCAATTATATACGGTGTTTTCAACCGTTTTCTCTTTTGTTGGGTTTTTCCTTTTTCTTTATTTTTTCATTTTATTCTTCTTTTCTTACTCTTTTGATAAGTGCGCGAACTTTCTCAATTTTACTTATTTTAAATTGACGAATTATTTTTCAAATTCATGAACTTTTTTTCAAAATCTATTACCTCGTTTTCAAATTTGTGAACTTTTTTAAATTGATGAACTTTTTTTCAAAATTGGGTGAACTTTTTCGAATTTGTGAATAATAAATAAATTTGATGAATTCTTTTTATGAAAATTAATGAAATTTTTTCAAATCCATGAACTTTTTTTCAAAATCAGGTGAACTTTTTTTATATTCGCGGACTTTTTTTCAAAACCAGGTGAACTTTTTTCAAATCCATGATTATTTTTCAAAATTTGGTGAACTTTTCCTTATTCGTGAACTTGTTTCAAAATTGATGAACTTTTTTCGATTTTTGTGAACATTTTTTAAAATTCGATGAACTTTTAATAAAAATCTGAATTAGTTTTCAGAAATACATTTATTTTTACAAATAAGTTATAATAGGACTAAAGGAAGGGTCAAATAAATTGTCTCCGGATATCACACAACGAATTTATTGTGGTGCATTGGTAGTGCACTAAGTTTGTTAACGATAGCACGTCAGTTCGATTCCCACTACGCCTTGCCTTCGAGCGCCAAGTGGCCTACGCGGCGCTGAGGGCGCCGAACAGGACCTCCCTGACTTGTTCACTCATTCAACACTTGACCCCTATTGATGTCTGACAGTTGACTTTCAACAACAAAAATGCTAAAATCAAAAAATTTCTAGAATTCAAAACTAATCATGGATTTCAAAATAGTTCACAAATTTGAAAAATTCATGAATTTTGAAAAACGCAAATTCGAAAAAGTTCACCAATTTTTAGAGACAAGTTCATGGATTTGGAAAAAATTCAAATATTTTTGAAAAGGTTCATGAATTTCGAAAAAGGTTCACGAATTTAAAAAAATCGTGGGTCTAAAAAAAGTTCATCAAATTTAAAATGGAAAAGAAAAAAAGAAAAAAGCAAGAAGAGAAAAGGCCAAAACAAAAAAACCAAAAAAAGAAAACCAGAAACGTTAGTTGAAGAAGGATAAAAGAAAAACCGATCAAACCGTAAGTAAACTGAATAACAAACCGGGAAACCCGCTTTGCGAACGTAAAGAAAACCAAATAAAAGGAAAGAACGAACTAAATTTACATCAGCGCGCGAGGTGGCGTACTGGTTTGAGCTGTTCCCTTGCAACCAATTCGTCGCGAGTTCGTAACATGGTGCGTGTACATTTTTTTTCGACGTTTAAAAATAGAAGGAAAAAACTAGAATGGGCCGAGCCCAACTAACACGCATGTAGGCGTCCCATTTGCAGAACAGTAAGAACGAGCGCTCCAAAGAAAAACATGTTGTCTCAAAAAAAAACATGTTGGCCAAATGATTTACAGAAATTAAGTTTGACCATGCACTAGCATTTTTATGGACAAATGTGCTAAAGCGAGATGTCCACATCAAGCAAGGAAATATGCTACGCAAAGAGAGACACATACATGCAGGCAGGGCCGTGTCTAGAAAATTTTGGGGCTGGACATAAATCAAAATAAGGCCCAAAATTTTGAACAATTCATATAACAGAAGAGTTAAATAGGCCTAAAGCATACTCTCACTTTACCATATAAGTTCAAGTTTGTTTTTATTCTATACAATGTTTAGACATATAATAAATGATAATGCTAAAAAAATACTCGTAAAGTGATATTAAAGCAATAAACTAACCTCATGTTCTACCGCGATCCATCTAGTATTTCTTGAAATTCTTCAATCATATTTTCATACTTAATCTTCATATCAACAACATTAAAATGAATTTGTTTTTTAGAATCAAGATGAGAGTCTCTCACAAAATATCTATTGAGAGCACCTTTTGAGATTGGACATCAACCTCTAACCTTTGTTTCTTCTTACGTTTTTCGGTGCCTGTAGGAATCGGCAGTCATTTTAATATAAGTGATTAAACAAAATATAAAATAGTAATGCTCGTTGGTCATTTTAATACAAGAGAATAAATTAAGAATGAACCTTGCTCTTGGGGATTAGAAGTTCAAAACCGAATCGGCGGTCCAAATGCAGTGACGAAGCGCGGAAGCAGTACTGCGGCAGTGCCGCTGTTGCGCAAGATCAGTCGATCCTATGGGAGGCAACTGCTCCTGTAGCTGCGCCTAGGTTTTCGGTGCTTGGCAAAATCGCCATTCGCCAGTCCGCAAGTTGATGGTTCATGTTGTACAAAAGGAACGTCAACATGCCGTCGCTCACTTGGCAAAGTTTTTTGCGATGACTTGGCAAAGTTGTACAAAAGGAACGTCAACTAAATTGGATATGTTACGTACGTGCAGGGAGAACAGCACACGGTCTGCGCCCTCAAGGTTTTGCTTGCGATCCCGGACGAGCTTTGTTTTCAGCACATGGTCGATCCACGCACAATTACGAAATGATTAGCGCTCACCTTTAATTTGTTGTTGCGGCCTGCAGCTGGGTGATAGACTGGGTGCGGCCAGTGCGTTGCTCCATTCCGCGCAATTCTACAACATGATCGAATGTATAACATAGGGTTTGGAAAACTGGCTCGACACCCTAAAACGGGGTGTGGCTATCTCATTATATAGACATACCAAAAGATAAAATACAAGGCCTATACAAGATTATGTATATACAGTCTAACACTCTCCCTCAATCTTAACTATAGCCTGAAGTACAAAATAAGTTAATATTGCGCCTACAGCCTACAAACTGTGGTTGTGGAAGAGGCTTCGTGAAGATGTCAGCAAGTTGATCCTTTGAGGAGATGAACTTGATACAAAGTAGTCTCTGTGCAACACGTTCCCGAACAAAGTGATAGTCAACCTCGATGTGTTTCGTCCTAGCATGAAACACCGGATTAGATGAAAGATATGTAGTACCGATGTTGTCACACCTCAGAACTGGAGGATGACCTGGAGAGATTCTCAACTCCCTCAACAAGGACTGTACCCATATGATCTCAGCGGTGGCATCAAGAATCGCTTTATACTCGCTTCAAGATCGCTACGAGACATGGTAGCTTGCTTGCGAGCATTCCAGCGATCAAGTTAGGACCAAAGAACACGCATATCCCTCGTGGATCGCCGATCATCGGGACTTCAGCCCAATCCGCATCGAGAAAGCCGAAAGTTCACAAGGCGGTGCAGTGAAGGAGCGAGTACCATCTGAAGCGATGGAAGAGACATACCGCAGAATGCGCTTAACTGCCGAGAAATGAGTGGTATGAGGTGCATGAAGATACTGGCACACACGGTTGACTGCATAAGAGACATCAGGCCTGGTGATAGTGAGATATTGCAGACCGTCAACAAGACTGCGATACTCAGTAGCGTCATCAGTGGAAAGAAGATCTCCATCAAGGGCAGACAACCGATCAGTCGCAGACATCGGAGTGATAGCATGTTCGCATTTGAGCATTCCAGCACGACGTAACAAGTCCAAAGAATACTTCTTCTGAATCAGAGTCAACCCAGCAGAAGACCGTGACACCTCCAAACCAAGGAAGTAATGCAGAGCACCCAAATCCTTGACAGCAAACTTCTCACTCAATGTAGACACAAGGCGATCAGCAGCAACATCAGAGGAACTGACAAGGATGATATCATCAACATAAACCAATAGATACATCGTCACCTCAGGACGCTGAAGGAGGAACAGTGATGTGTCAGCAGTGGAGGGAATAAACCCAAGAGTCCGGAGAACAGAACCAAGGCGTGCATGCCATGCACGAGGCGCCTGTTTAAGTCCATACAACGCCTTGACCAGACGACAGAGATGATGCGGACGTGTAGGATCAACAAAGCCCGGTGGTTGACGCATATAAACCTCTTCCTCAAGAACTCCATGGAGGAAGGCATTCTGCACGTCAAGCTGACGAAGAGACCATCCACGAGTAACAGCAAGAGACAGCAGCATACGAATAGTAGTAGGCTTGATAACTGAACTGAACGTGTCTTCATAATCAAGACCATACCTCTGCTTGAAACCCTTGGCAACCAGCCGTGCCTTGTAGCGCTCAATAGAACCATCTGCATGTCGTTTTACCTTAAACACCCACTTGGAGTCAATGATGTTGATGCCAGAGACCGGAGGAACAAGTTGCCAAGTGCCATTTTTCAGCAAAGCCTGAAATTCCTGCTCCATCGCAGCACGCCGGTGAGGAATACCCAACGCGGCCTGAAAATGACGCGTCTCAGCTGTCGGATCCGCAGCAGCATGAGCCACACATGCAGCAAGCCACGCCACACTCCCGTCTATGCGTTCCTTGGGATGAAAAAACACCAGACCGGCTGCGTGTGTGTGGACGACGAGCAACCACAGCAGGCGGCACCGGCAACACGGTGCTTGTCACAGGAGACGAAGGCGAGGCCGATTCTGAGCTGGAGGAGCCAGAGTCATCAGGCTCAGAGCCGGACGACGTGGCCGAGACGGGGCTACCGAACCCAGCCGACGACAAGGCCGGCTCGCGAGGAGCCGAGGGGGCCGAGGCGGGCTGGCGATCTGGTGACATGGTTGATGGGCGCTGCCGGCGGGCGCTGGTCGCTAGGCCGCCACCGCCGGGCGAGCAAGGGCGACGCCTGCGACGTTGACTCGTCAGCAGGCCCAGGTGACGCGGCCAACGGGGCGGGCGAGCCGGGCGCAGCTGCAGGTGCTGCCGACGCCCGCGAGGCAGCTGTGGATGCATCGGGCTGGTGGGCACGACCCGCCATGCATGGGCCATGCACCGGATTGACGTGACCATCATGAGTGTTTTCCATAGCCTCATCATCAAGGAGTTCAAGACGGGCACCACGTCCAATACCCGCAGCATGGTTAGGAAGCAACACAGGAGCATTTGCAACATCCACAAATTGATCACGCGAAGGTGTAGCTGAGTGCACAGGTGGTAAACTAATGGTAGAGTGGTTCGGAAGAGCACGAAATGGAAACATATTCTCATCAAACACGACGTCACGAGAAATGTAGACATGATTTGTGGGAACATGAAGACACTTGTACCCTTTGTGGAGAGAACTGTACCCAAGAAAGACACACTCTTTAATCCGAAACTCTAACTTACGCTTGTTGTACGGCCGCAAGTGCGTCCAACACGCGCGCCCAAACACTTGGAGAAACGTGTAGTCTGGGATATCATTGAGCAAGAGTTCAAGAGGGGTTTTTATTTTCAGTAGTCGTGAGGGAAGCCTATTTATCAAGAAACGTGCGGTGGAGAAAGCATCACTCCAGAACCGAAACGGGACGGAGGCATGAGCTAGTAAAGTAAGTCCAGTCTCTACAAGATGACGAGGCTTACGTTCAGCGGTGCCGTTTTGCTGATGTGTATGAGGACAAGATACGCGATGCGAGATCCCAAGCTTGTTAAAAACGAGTTGAGGTTGTGATATTCAACCCCCCCCCCCAGTCAGATTGAGCATGAATAATTTTGTGCTTAAGGAGACGCTCAATGCTTGGAACTGAATAAAAACATCAAACACATCAGATTTACGCTTGATAAGATATAGCCACTTAAACCGACTGTAAGCATCAATGAAACTGACATAATAGTTGTGACCACTAACATACGTTTGGGCATGACCCCATACATCAGAAAACACAAGCTCAAGAGGATGTTTCACAACATGACTAGACTTTGAAAAAGGTAGTTGGTGACTCTTGCCCTGTTGACAGGCATCACAGATAGTTTCAGCACTTTTATTGGACACAACTGGTAGTTCATGGCGATGCAGCACATGACTAACTATAGGAGCAGCAGGGTGACCAAGGCGTGCATGCCAGTGCATAGGCGACACACGAACACCACTGAACACATGAAGAGAAGACGGTGTAGGAGATGCAGGTGGTGCGTCAAGTGCATACAAGCCATGGCGAAGACGACCACTAAGCAGAACGGCCCTCGTGTCCCGATCCTTGATAAAGAAACGAAAAGGGTGAAACTCAGCAAGGAAATTATTATCACAAATAAGTTGAGGAATAGACAACAAACTACGTGTAGCAGAGGGAACTCGAAGGACACTAGAAAGATGCAGTTTGCGAAAATTGTGCGCAAGAAGTGAGGCCTGACGAACATGGGAGATGCGCATACTTGCTCCGTTGGTGGTGTGCACCTGATCATGTCCACGATATGGTTTCTGAGTGGAGAGCTTGCCCATCTCGCTGGTGAGATGATTCGTTGCTCCTGTATCCATATACCACGCTGGATCAAGAGAGTAGGACTGAGTGCGCCCATGATCGTGCCCCGTCATAGCAGCTACAGCCTGCTTATCATTCCCTTTGCCATTGTTAACAAGGCCAAGGAAGTCTTGCTTGTAGCGTCTGTGGTAGCGAGAGGCGAGATGACGATCTATGCCACAAATCTGACAAGCCTAAGGAGGACCGCAACTAGAACAACAAGCAACTGGGCGACTCCCGCCAATGATGGTCGGCGCGTTGCCTCGCGAGGCCTTGATACGTCTCCAACGTATCTATAATTTATGAAGCATTCATGCTATATTACTATGTGTTTTGAGTGATTATGCGCTTTATTATACACTTTTATATTACTTTTGGGGCTAACCTATTAACCGAAGGCCCAGCCCATATTGCTGTTTTATTGCCTGTTTCAGTATTTCGAAGAAAAGGAATATCAAACGGAGTCCAAACGGAATGAAACCTTCGGCAACGTGTTTTTTTGGAAGATTATCATCCACGAGACTTGGAGTCCACGTCAGAAGATCCACGAGGAGGCCACGAGATAGGAGGCCGCGCCCCCCCCCCTACAGGGTGCACCCCCCATCTTGTGGGCCCCTCGAGCACCCCCCGACCGACTTCTTTCGCCTATATATCCCTACGTACCCTAAAACCATCGGAAATCAAGATAGATCGGGAGTTCCGCCGCCGCAAGCCTCTGTAGCCACCAAAAACCTCTCAGGAGCCCGTTCAGGCACCTTGCCGGAGGGGGAACCCATCACCGATGGCCATCTTCATCATCCCGGCGCTCTCCATGATGAGGAGGGAGTAGTTCACCCTCATGGGTGAGGGTATGTACTAGTAGCTATGTGTTTGATATCTCTCTCTCGTGTTCTCTCTTGTGTTCCCTCTATGGCACGATCTTGATGTATCCCGAGCTTTGCTATTGTAGTTGGATCTTATGATGTTTCTCCCCCTCTACTCTCTTGTGATGAATTGAGTTTCCCCTCTTGAAGTTATCTTATCGGATTGAGTCTTTATTTGAGAACACTTGATGTATGTCTTGTCGTGTTTATCTGTGGTGACAATGGGATTTCACGTGCCTCTTGATGTATGTTTTGGTGACCAACTTGCGGGTTCCGCCCATGAACCTATGCATAGGGGTTGGCACACTTTCTTGACTCTCCGGTAGAAACTTTGGGGCACTCTTTGAAGCACTTTATGTTGGTTGGATGAATCTGAGATTGTGTGATGCATATCGTATAATCATGCCCACGGATACTTGAGGTGACAATGGAGTATCTAGGTGACATTAGGGTTTTGGTTGATTTGTATCTTAAGGTGTTATTCTAGTACGAACTCTTTTATAGATCGATCCGAAAGAATAACTTTGAGGTGGTTTCGTACCCTACCATAATCTCTATGTTTGTTCTCCGCTATTAGTGGCTTTGGAGTGACTCTTGTTGCATGTTGAGGGATTTTTATACGATCTATCTATGTTATTATTGTTGAGAGAACTTGCACTAGTGAAAGTATGAACCCTAGGCCTTGTTTCCTATCATTGCAATACCGTTTACGCTCACTTTTATCATTAGTTACCTTGTTGTTGTTATATTTTCAGATTACAAATACCCATATCTACTATCCATATTGCACTTGTATCACCATCTCTTCGCCGAACTAGTGCACCTATACAATTTACCATTGTATTGGGTGTGTTGGGGACACAAGAGACTCTTTGTTATTTGGTTGCAGGGTTGTTTGAAAGAGACCATCTTCATCCTACGCCTCCTACGGATTGATAAACCTTAGGTCATCCACTTGAGGGAAATTTTCTACTGTCCTACAAACATGTGCACTTGCAGGCCCAACAACGTCTACAAGAAGAAGGTTGTGTAGTAGACATCAAGCTCTTTTTTGGCGCCGTTGCCGGGGAGGTGAGTGCTTGAAGGTATATCTTTAGATCTTGCAATCGAATCGTTTTGTTTCTTGTTTTATCACTAGTTTAGTTTATAAAAGAAAACTACAAAAAAATGAAATTGAGTTTGTCTCATATGCTTCGTCTTTTTAATATCTTTCGTGAGTATGATGGAAAGGAAAATTGTGCTCAAGTGCTAGAAGAAGAATGCATAAAAATGCTTGGTACTAAATGTTTGAATGATGAGCATGATTGCAATGTTGTTAGTATGAATTCCTTGAATATCCATGATGCTAATGATATGCAAAGCCACAAGCTTGGGGAAGCTATGTTTAATGAAGATGATATTTTTTGTCCCCCAAGCTTTGATGAGCAAATTTATTTTGATGATAGCATGCCTCCTATTTATGATGATTATATTGATGAAAGTGGGTTTGGAAGAGTGTCAACTTTAGGAAGTAGTGATCCCACTATTTTGGAGGATATTGAATATTATTGTGATGAATATGAAAGTGGATTTGGAAGAGTGTCAACTTTATTTAGTGATGATTCCACTATTTCGGAAGAGGTTCCAATTGATTATGAGAACAAAGTTGCTATCTATGATGATTATTGTGATGACTTGTATGTTATTAAGAATAATGAAAACCATGAAACTTGTCATCATGATTTTAGTTTTCAATTGGATTATGCCTCACATGATAATTACTTTGTTGAGTTTGCTCCCACTACTATTGATAAGAAGAAATTTGCTTATGTGGAGAGTAGTAAATTTTCTATGCTTGTAGATCATGAAAAGAATGCTTTAGGTGATGATTATATTGTTGAATTCATTCATGATGCTACTGAAAATTATTATGAGGGAGGAATATATGCTTGTAGGAATTGCAATAATGTCAAGTTTCCTCTCTATGTGTTGAAAATTTTGAAGCTATGCTTGTTTTACCTTCCTATGCTAGTTGATTATTGTTCCCATAAGTTATTTGCTCACAAAATCCCTATGCATAGGAAGTGGGTTAGTCTTAAATGTGCTAGTCATATGCTTCATGATGCTCCCGTTATGTTTCAGTTCTTATCTTTTATGTGAGCATCATTGCCATCATCATGCCTAGCTAGAAAGGCATTAAAGAAAAGCGCTTGTCGGGAGACAACCCAACATTTATCCTTATTGTTTTTGTGTGTTCACATGATTATGCTACTGTAGTAATCATGTTTTATAGCTTTGTTTCAATAAAGTGCCAAGTAAGACCTTTAGGATAGCTTACGGTGATAGTTGTGTTGATCCTGCTGAAAATCAGAAACTTATGCACCCAGTAATTTAGTTTTGTTAATTAACAGAAACGTGCTTCTGATCTGATTCTTTTTTCTATGGATTGGTACAAAAATTGCTTACGACTTCCTAATTAGGTAGGATTTTTGGAGTTCCATAAGTATACGTTTGATACAGATTACTACAGACTGTTCTGTTTTTGACAGATTCTGTTTTCTATGTGTTGTTTGCTTATTTTGATGAATCTATGAGTAGTATCGGAGGGTATGAACCATATATAAGTTGGAATACAGTAGATATTACACCAATATTAATTTATAATGAGTTCATTACAGTACCTAAGTGGTGGTTTTATTTTCTTATACTAACGGAGCTTACGAGTTTTCTGTTGAGTTTTGTGTTGTGGAGTTTTCAAGTTTTGGGTAAATATTCGATGGACTATGGAATAAGGAGTCGCAAGAGCCTAAGCTTGGGGATGCCCAAGGCACCCCAAGGTAATAGTCAAGAATAGCCAAAAGCCTAAGCTTGGGGATGCCCCGGATGGCATCCCCTCTTTTGTCTTCGTTCATCGGTAACTTTACTTGGAGCTATATTTTTATTCACCGCATGATATGTGTTTTGCTTGGAGCGTCATTTTCTTTTGTTAGTATTTTCTTGATGTTATTTAGAATATTTTTTTGCTTCTTTAGTTTTAATAAAAATCTCAAGGATAGCCTTTGCCATGCTTATTTTGCTAGTATACATGTTGCTGTTTGAATACAGAAAGTTTACCGTTGTTGCAAAAATTCCCTAGAAAAGTCAGAGCATGATATATTGTTGAAAAGTTTTGCATAATGAGCTCTGATAAATTTAGTATAGTGGTAATTTTATTTCATAATTTTTGGAGTTAGGGAAGTATTGGTACTCTTGCATTCTTTACAGACTGTACTGTTTTGGCAGATTGCTGTTATGGTTGCATTGTTTGCATATGTTTGCTTGTTTAATGATTCTATTCGAGGATATGAGTATTAAATATGCATAGGCATTTAGTATGCAATGTTGAATAATAATTTTAGTGATTTGTTACAGTAGAAAATGATAAGGTTTTGCATTGGTTTATACCAACCTATCTCACTAGTTCTTGTTGAGTTTGGTGTGGATGAAGCTTTTGATAAAAAGAGAAACCATGATATGAGAGGAATTAAGGAGGCACAAAAGTTCAAGATTGGGGATGCCCAAGGCACCCCAAGATAATATTTCAAGAAGTCTCAAGCATCTAAGTTTGGGGATGCCCCGGTAGGCATCCCACCTTTCTTCTTCAACAACTATCGGTTAGTATCTGTTCAGCCTAAGTTTTTTTTGCTTCTTCACATGAGTTGTGCTATCCTTGCATTGTCATTTTATTTTGTTTTGTTTGCTTTTCGAATAAGATACCAAGATCTGAAATTCTTAAATGAGAGAGAGTCTTCACATAGTTGCATAATTATTTAGCTACTCATTGATCTTCACTTATATCTTTTTGGAGTAGTTTGTCATTTACTCGTGTGCTTCACTTATATTATATCCTATGAGTAAATTGTTGAATGAGTTGATTGTCATGAATCTGAAATTATATATGCCTCATTTGCTTATCCCATGGGGAGTAATGACTTCACTCTAAGAAGTAGAGGTTGTAAATTTATTGGAGGTTAGCAAGCATTGTATTGGTCATTTGAACAATTTCATGAAAGAATATTGAAGGAAGAGAGATTTCATATATAAATATACTATTATAGACATCTTTTATAGTTGGGAGCACTCATTAAGTATGACATGCTAAAGAGTTGACGTTGGACAAGGAAGACAACGTAATGGGTTATGTTTTCCGACATCTCAGTTAAAGTATATTGTCATGAATCATTCAAACATGTTGAGCTTGCCTTTCCCCCTCATGCTAGCCAAAATTCCTTGCACCAAGTAGAGATACTACTTGTGCTTCCAAATATCCTTAAACCCAGTTTTGCCATGAGAGTCCACCATACCTACCTATGGATTGAGTAAGATCCTTCAAGTAAGTTGTCATCGGTGCAAGCAATAAAAATTGCTCTCTAAATATGCATGACTTATTAGTGCGGAGAAAATAAGCTTTGTACGAACTTGTTATGGAAGCAATAAAAGCGACAGACTGCATAATAAAGGTCCATATACAAGGGGCAATATAAAGTGACGTTCTTTCGCATTAAGATTTTGTGTGTCCAACCCTAAAAGCGCATAACAACCTCTGCTTCCCTCTGCGAAGGGCCTATATTTTACTTTATGTCTTTTACTTTATGCAAGAGTCAAGGTGATCTTCACCTTCCCTTTTTCATTTTATCCTTTGGAAAGCACTTTGTGTTAGGGTGATCCTGATATATATATCCAATTGGATGTATGTTAGCATGAACTATTATTGTTGACATCACCCAAAGGTGAATACGTTTGGAGGCAACATTATAAGCCCCAATCTTTCTCTGTGTCTGATTAAAACTTCATAACCATTAGTATTGCATGAGTGTTAGCAATTGTAGAAGACTATATGACAGTTGAGTATGTGGAGTTTGATATTCCTGAAAATAAGATGGATTGCAATTGTTTGAATGACTGAGAATGAAGTTTGCTAGTTTTCAAGAAAGTTTATGGTCTATGCTTTGACATGTGAATTGCTTGTTACTGTTGGAAATATGCCCTAGAGGCAATAATAAAAGTATTATTATTATATTTCCTTGTTCATGATAATTGTCTTTATTCATGCTATAACTGTATTATCCGGAAATCGTAATACACGTGTGAATACATAGACCATAATATGTCCCTAGTAAGCCTCTAGTTGACTAGCTCGTTGATCAATAGATAGTCATGGTTTCCTGGCTATGGACATTGGATGTCGTTGATAACGGGATCACATCATTAGGAGAATGATGTGATGGACAAGACCCAATCCTAAGCATAGCACAAGATCGTGTAGTTCGTTTTGCTAGAGCTTTTCCAATGTCAAGTATCTTTTCCTTAGACCATGAGATCGTGTAACTCCCAGATACCGTAAGAGTGCTTTGGGAGTATCAAACGTCACAACGAATCGGGTGACTATAAAGGTGCACTACTGGTGTCTCCGAAAGTGTCATTGGGTTGACACGGATCGAGGCGGATTTGTCACTCCGCATGACGGAGAGGTATCTCTGGGCCCACTCGGTAATGCATCATCATAATGAGCTCAAAGTGACCAAGTGGTTGATCATGGGATCATGCATTACGGATGAGTAAAGTGACTTGCCGTAACGAGACTGAACGAGGTATTGGGATACCGACGATCGAGTCTCGGCAAGTAACGCATCGATTGACAAAGGAATTGTATACGGGTTGTTTAATCCTCGACATCATGGTTCATCGATGAAATCATCGAGGAGCATGTAGGAGCCAACATGGGTATCCAGATCCGCTGTTGGTTATTGCCGAGAGTCGTCTCGGTCATGTCTACGTGTCTCCGAACCCGTAGGGTCTACACACTTAAGGTTCGGTGGCGCTAGGGTTGTATGAATATGAGTATGCAGCATACCGAATGTTGTTGAGTCCGGATGAGATCCCGGACGTCACGAGGAGTTCGGAATGGTCGGAGGTAAAGAATTATATATAGGAAGTGGTATTTCGGCCATCGGGAAAGTTTCGGGGTCACCCGGTAATGTACCGGGACCACCGGAAGGGTCCCGGGGGTCCACCGGGTGGGGCCACCCATCCCAGAGGGCCCCATGGGCTGAAGTGGGAGGGGAACCAGCCCATAGTGTCCTGGTGCACCCCCCTAGGCCCACCCCCTGCGCCTAGGGTTGAAACCCTAGGGTGGAGGGGGGCACCACATGCCTTGGGGGGCACTCCACCCCCTGGCCGCCGCCTCCTTGGGAGATTGGATCTCCCAGGGCCGGCGCCCCCCCTGGGGGCCTATATAAAGGATGGCAGGGGGGAGGGCAGCCGCACCCTGTGCATTGGCGGCTCCCTCCCCCTGCTACACCTCGTCCTCCTCCCGCAGCAGCTTGGCGAAGCCCTGTCAGAGTTCTGTTGCATCCACCACCACGCCGTCGTGCTGCTGGATCATCATCAACCTCTCCTCCCCCCTTGCTGGATCAAGAAGGAGGAGACGTCTCCGTCCGTCGTGTGTTGAGCGAGGAGGTGCTGTCCGTTCAGCACTTGGTCATCGGTGATCTGAATCACGGCGAGTACGACTCCATCATCACCATCCCTTGAACGCTTCCGCACGCGATCTACAAGTGGTATGTAGATGCAAACTCACTCCCTTGACTTGTTGCTTAGATGAACTCATAGATGGATCTTGGTGAAACCGTAGGAAAATTTTTAATTTCTTGCAACGTTCCCCAATAGTGGCATCATGAGCTAGGTCTATGCGTAGTTCTCTATTGCACGAGTAGAACACAATTTTGTTGTGGGCGTAGATCTTGTCAACTTGCTTGCCACTACTAGTCTTTTCTTGCTTCAGCGGTATTGTGGGATGAAGCGGCCCGGACCAACCTTACGTGACGCTTACGTGAGACCGGTTCCACCGACAGACATGCACTAGTTGCATAAGGTGGCTGGCGGGTGTCTGTCTCTCCCACTTTAGTTGGAGCGGATTCGATGAAAAGGGTCCTTATGAAGGGTAAATAGAAGTTGACAAAATCACGTTGTGGTTATTCGTAGGTAAGAAAACGTTCTTGCTAGAACCCAATTGCAGCCACGTAAAAGATGCAACAACAATTAGAGGACGTCTAACTTGTTTTTGCAGCAATTGTCATGTGATGTGATATGGCCAGAAGTTGTGATGAATGATGAATGATATATTCGATGTATGAGATCATGTTCTTGTAATAGGAATCACGACTTGCATGTCGATGAGTATGACAACCGGCAGGAGCCATAGGAGTTGTCTTTATTTTTGTATGACCTGCGTGTCATTGAAGAACGCCATGTAAATTACTTTACTTTATTGCTAAACGCGTTAGCCATAGAAGTAGAAGTAGTCGTTGGCGTGACAACTTCATGAAGACACGATGATGGAGATCATGGTGTCATGCCGGTGACAAGATGATCATGGAGCCCCGAAGATGGAGATCAATGGAGCTATATGATATTGGCCATATCATGTCACTACTATATAATTACATGTGATGTTTATTATGTTTATGCATCTTGTTTACTTAGAACGACGGTAGTAAATAAGATGATCCCTTGCAACAATTTCAAGAAGTGTTCTCCCCTAACTGTGCACCGTTGCTAAAGTTCGTCGTTTCGAAGCACCACGTGATGATCGGGTGTGATAGATCCTTACGTTCACATACAACGGGTGTAAGACAGTTTTACACATGCAAAACACTTAGGGTTAACTTGACGAGCCTAGCATGTACAGACATGGCCTCGGAACACGAGAGACCGAAAGGTCGAACACGAGTCGTATGGAAGATACGATCAACATGAAGATGTTCACCGACGATGACTAGTCCGTCTCACGTGATGATCGGACACGGCCTAGTCGACTCGGATCGTGTAACACTTAGATGACTAGAGGGATGTCTAATCTGAGTGGGAGTTCATTGTAATAATTTGATTAGATGAACTTAATTATCATGAACTTAGTCTAAAACCTTTGCAAATATGTCTTGTAGATCAAATGGCCAACGCTCATGTCAACACGAACTTCAACGCGTTCCTGGAGAAAACCAAGCTGAAAGATGATGGCAGCAACTATACGGACTGGGTCCGGAACCTGAGGATCATCCTCATAGCTGCCAGGAAACAATATGTCCTAGAAGGACCGCTAGGTGACGCTCCCGTCCCAGAGAACCAAGACGTTATGAACGCTTGGCAGTCTCGCGCTGATGATTACTCCCTCGTTCAGTGTGGCATGCTTTACAGCTTAGAACCGGGGCTCCAAAAGCGTTTTGAGCAACACGGAGCATATGAGATGTTTGAGGAGATGAAACTAGTTTTCCAAGCTCATGCCCGGGTCGACAGATATGAAGTCTCCGACAAGTTCTATAGTTGTAAGATGGAGGAAAATAGTTATGTCAGTGAGCACATACTCAAAATGTCTGGGTTACACAACAGCCTGTCCCAGCTAGACATTAACCTCCCGGACGAGGCGGTCATTGACAGAATCCTTCAGTCGCTCCCACCAAGCTACAAGAGCTTTGTGATGAACTACAATATGCAAGGGATGGTGAAGACCATTCCTGAAGTATTTTCAATGCTGAAGTCAGCAGAGGTTGAAATCAAGAAAGAACATCAAGTGTTGATGGTCAATAAGACCACTAAGTTCAAGAAGGGCAAGGGCAAGAAGAACTTCAAGAAGGACGGCAAGGATGTTGCGCCCGTAAGCCGATTCGGGAAGAAGTCAAAGAATGGACCCAAGCACGGGGCTGAGTGCTTTATTGCAAGGGAAGGGTCATCGAAGCGGAACTGCCCCAAATACTTAGCGGATAAGAAGGCCAAGCAACACCAAAGGTATATTTGATATACATGTAATTGATGTGTACCTTACCAAGACTCGTAGTAACTCCGGTATTTGATACGGTGTCGTTGCTCATATTTGTAACTCACGGCAGGAGCTGCGAATAAGTGGAGGCTGGCGAAGGGCGAGGTGACGATCGCGCGTCGGGAATGGTTCCAAGGTCGATGTGATCGCCGTCGGCACGCTACCTCTACATTTACCTACGGGATTAGTTATAAACCTTAATAATTGTTATTTGGTGCCAAGTTTGAGCATGAACATTGTATCTGGATCTCGTTTGATATGAGATGGCTACTCATTTAAATCCGAGAATAATGGTTGTTCTATTTATATGTGAGATATGTTTTATGGTCATGCCCCGATGGTCAATGGTTTATTCTTAATGAATCTCGAGCGTAATATTACACATATTCATAGTGTGAATACCAAAAGATGTAAAGTTGATAACAATAGTCCCACATACTTGTGGCACTGCCGCCTTGGTCACATTGGTGTCAAGCGCATGAAGAAGCTCCATGCTGATGGACTTTTAGAGTCTCTCAATTATGAATCATTTGACACATGCGAACCATGCCTCATGGGCAAAAAGACCAAGACTCCGTTCTCCGGAACAATGGAGTGAGCAACCAACTTGTTGGAAATCATACATACCGATGTGTGCGGTCCAATGAGCGTTGAGGCTCACGGAGGATATCGTTATGTTCTCACTCTCACTGATGACTTGAGTAGATATGGGTATGTCTACTTAATGAAACACAAGTCTGAGACCTTTGAAAAGTTCAAGGAATTTCAGAATGAGGTAGAGAATCAACGTGACCGAAAGATAAAGTTCCTACGATCAGATCGTGGAGGAGAATATTTAAGTCACGAATTTGGTACACACTTAAGGAAATGTGGAATCGTTTCACAACTCACGCCGCCTGGAACACCTCAGTGTAACGGTGTGTCCGAACGTCGTAATCGCACTCTATTGGATATGGTGCGGTCTATGATGTCTCTTACCGATTTACCGCTATCATTCTGGGGATACGCTCTAGAGACAGCTACATTCACTTTAAATAGGGCACCGTCTAAATCCGTTGAGACGACACCGTATGAATTATGGTTTGGGAAGAAACCTAAGCTGTCGTTTCTAAAAGTTTGGGGATGCGATGCTTATGTCAAGAAACTTCAACCTGAAAAGCTCGAGCCCAAGTCGGAAAAAATGCGTCTTCATAGGATACCCTAAGGAAACCGTTGGGTATACCTTCTACTTAAGATCCGAGGGCAAGATCTTTGTTGCCAAGAACGGATGCTTTCTGGAAAAGGATTTTCTCTCAAAAGAAGTAAGTGGGAGGAAAGTAGAACTCGATGAAGTACTACCTCTCGAACGGGAAAGTAGTGCAACTCAGGAAAATGTTCCTGTGATGCCTACACCAACTAAAGAGGAAAATAATGATGATGATCAAGGTACTTCGGATCTAGTTGCTACTGAACTTCGTAGGTCCGCAAGGACACGTTCCGCACCAGAGTGGTACGGCAACCCTGTCCTAGAAATCATGTTGTTAGACAACGATGAACCTTTGAACTATGAAGAAGCGATGGCGGGCCCAGATTCCAACAAATGGCTTGAAGCCATGAAATCCGAGATAGAATCCATGTATGAAAACAAAGTATGGACTTTGGCAGACTTGCCCGATGATCGGCGAGCAATAGAAAACAAATGGATCTTTAAGAAGAAGACGGACGCGGATGGTAATGTTACCATCTATAAAGCTCGACTTGTCGCTAAGGGTTATCGACAAGTTCAAGGGGTTGACTACGATGAGACTTTCTCTCCCGTAGCGAAGCTAAAGTCCGTCCGAATCATGTTAGCAATTGCCGCATACTATGATTATGAGATATGGCAGATGGACGTCAAAACGGCATTCCTTAACGGACATCTTAAGGAAGAGCTGTATATGATGCAGCCGGAAGGTTTTGTCGATCCTAAGAACGCTAACAAAGTATGCAAGCTCCAGCGATCCATTTATGGGCTGGTGCAAGCATCTCAGAGTTGGAACATTCACTTTGATGAGATGATCAAAGCGTTTGGGTTTATGCAGACTTATGGAGAAGCCTGCGTTTACAAGAAAGTGAGTGGGAGCTCTGTAGCATTTCTCATATTATATGTAGATGACATACTCTTGATGGGAAATGATATAGAACTCTGGACAGCATTAAGGCCTACTTGAATAAGTGTTTTTCAATGAAGGACCTTGGAGAAGCTGCTTACATATTAGGCATCAAGATCTATAGGGATAGATCGAGACGCCTCATAGGTCTTTCACAAAGCACATACCTTGATAAGATTCTGAAGAAGTTCAAAATGGATCAGTCTAAGAAAGGGTTCTTGCCTGTATTGCAAGGTGAGAGATTGAGCTCGGCTCAGTCCCCAACCACGTCAAAAGATAAAGAAGAGATGAGTGTCATCCCCTATGCTTCAGCCATAGGATCTATTATGTATGCCATGCTATGTACCAGACCTGATGTAAACCTTGCCGTAAGTTTGGTAGGAAGGTACCAAAGTAATCCCGGCAAGGAACAACGGACAACGGTCAAGAATATCCTGAAGTACCTGAAAAGGACAAAGGACATGTTTCTCATTTATGGAGGTGACGAAGAGCTCGTCAGAAGGGTTACGTCGACGCTAGCTTCGACACGATCCGATGACTCTAAGTCACAAACCGGATCGTGTATATGTTGAATGGTGGAGCGATGGCTGGTGCGGCCGCAAGCGAGCATTGTGGCGGGATCTACATGTGAAGCGGAGTACATGGCAGCCTCGGAGGCAGCACATGAAGCAATTTGGGTGAAGGAGTTCATCACCGACCTAGGAGTCATACCCAATGCGTCGGGGCCGATCAAACTCTTCCGTGACAACACCGAGCTATTGCCCTTGCCAAGGAGCCTGGTTTCACAAGAAGACCGAGCACATCAAGCATTGTTTCAACTCCATCTGTGAAAATGTTCAAGATGGAGACATAGATATTTGCAAAGTACATACGGATCTGAATGTCGCAGATCCGTTGACTAAACCTCTCTCGCGAGCAAAACATGATCAACACCAGAACTCTATGGGTGTTCGATTCACCACAACGTAACTAGATTATTGACTCTGGTGCAAGTGGGAGACTGTTGGAAATATGCCCTAGAGGCAATAATAAAAGTTTTATTATTATATTTCCTTGTTCATGATAATTGTCTTTATTCATGCAATAACTGTATTATCCGGAAATTGTAATACACGTGTGAATACATAGACCATAATATGTCCCTAGTAAGCCTCTAGTTGACTAGCTCGTTGATCAACAGATAGTCATGGTTTCCTGGCTATGGACATTGGATGTCGTTGATAACGGGATCACATCATTAGGAGAATGATGTGATGGACAAGACCCAATCCTAAGCATAGCACAAGATCGTGTAGTTCGTTTTGCTAGAGCTTTTCCAATGTCAAGTATCTTTTCCTTAGACCATGAGATCGTGTAACTCCCGGATACCGTAAGAGTGCTTTGGGTGTATCAAACGTCTGGCGAATCGGGTGACTATAAAGGTGCACTACGGTATCTCCGAAAGTGTCATTGGGTTGACACGGATCGAGGATGGGATTTGTCACTCCGTATGACGGAGAGGTATCACTGGGCCCACTCGGTAATGCATCATCATAATGAGCTCAAAGTGACCAAGTGGTTGATCACGGGATCATGCATTATGGTACGAGTAAAGTGACTTGCCGGTAACGAGACTGAACGAGGTATTGGGATACCGACGATCGAGTCTCGGGCAAGTAACGTACCGATTGATAAAGGGAATTGTATACGGGGTTGTTTAATCCTCGACATCGTGGTTCATCCGATGAAATCATCGAGGAGCATGTGGGAGCCAACATGGGTATCCAGATCCCGCTGTTGGTTATTGCCCGAGAGTCGTCTCGGTCATGTCTACGTGTCTCCCGAACCCGTAGGGTCTACACAGTTAAGGTTCGGTGATGCTGGGGTTGTATGAATATGAGTATGCAGCATACCGAATGTTGTTCGGAGTCCCGGATGAGATCCTGGACGTCACGAGGAGTTTCGGAATGGTCCGGAGGTAAAGAATTATATATAGGAAGTGGTATTTCGGCCATCGGGAAAGTTTCGGGGTCACCCGGTAATGTACCGGGACCACCGGAAGGGTCCCGGGGATCCACCGGGTGGGGCCACCCATACCGGAGGGCCCCATGGGCTGAAGTGGGAGGGAAACCAGCCCATAGTGGGCTGGTGCGCCCCCCTAGGCCCACCCCCTGCGCCTAGGGTTGAAACCCTAGGGTGGGGGCGCACCACATGCCTTGGGGGGCACTCCACCCCCCCTGGCCGCCGTCCCTTGGGAGATTGGATCTCCCAGGGCCGGTGCCCCCCCTGGGGGCCTATATAAAGGAGGGCAGGGGGGAGGGCAGCCGCACCCTGTGCATGGGCGCCTCCCTCCCCCTGCTACACCTCGTCCTCCTCCCGCAGCAGCTTGGCGAAGCCTCGCGGAGTTCTCACTGCATCCACCACCACGCCATCATCGTCTTTGCATCATCATCAACCTCTCCTTCCCCTTGCTGGATCAAGAAGGAGGAGACGTCTCCCGTCCCGTATGTGTGTTGAACGCGGAGGTGCTGTCCGTTCAGCACTTGGTCATCGGTGATCTGAATCACGGCGAGTACGACTCCATCATCACCATCCCCTTGAACGCTTCCACACACGATCTACAAGTGGTATGTAGATGCAAACTCACTCCCTTGACTCGTTGCTTAGATGAACTCATAGATGGATCTTGGTGAAACCGTAGGAAAAATTTTAATTTTTTGCAACGTTCCCCAACAGTTACTTTATCGTGAGAAGTTTAATGAGATGAACTACTGTCATGACATACTATCATGCTAGAAAAGGTGATTGAAATTATCATTGATCAAACTTGTGCACCTTCTAGCATTCACACTTCATAAATTCTTTCTTTTATCATTTACCTACTCGAGGGGCAGTAGGAATTAAGCTTAGAATGCTTGATCGTCTCCAACGTATCTATAATTTATAAACATTAATGCTATATTACTATGTGTTTTGAGTGATTATGGGCTTTATTATACACTTTTATATTACTTTTGGGACTAACCTATTAACCGGAGGCCCAGCCCATATTCTGCTTTTATTACTGTTTTAGTATTTCAAGAAAAGGAATATCAAACAGAGTCCGAACGGAATGAAACCTTCGGCAACGTGTTTTTTTGGAAGATTATCATCCACGAGACTTGGAGTCCACATCAGAAGATCCTCGAGGAGGCCACGAGATAGGAGGCCCCCCCTACAGGGCACGGCCCCCTGACTCGTGGGCCCCTCGAGCACCCCCTGGCCGACTTCTTTCGTCTATATATCCCTACGTACCCTAAAACCATCGGAAATTAAGATAGATCGGGAGTTCCGCCGCTGCAAGCCTCTGTAGCCACCAAAAACCTCTCGGGAGCCCGTTCCGGCAACTTGCCGGAGGGGGAACCCATCACCGGTGGCCATCTTCATCATCCCGGCGCTCTCCATGACGAGGAGGGAGTAGTTCACCCTCGGGGTTGAGGGTATGTACCAGTAGCTATGTGTTTGATCTCTCTCTCGTGTTCCCTCTATGGCACGATCTTGATGCATCCCGAGCTTTGCTATTGTAGTTGGATCTTATGATGTTTCTCCCCCTCTACTCTCTTGTGATGAATTGAGTTTCCCCTCTTGAAGTTATCTTATCGGATTGAGTCTTTATTTGAGAACACTTGATGTATGTCTTGCCATGTTTATCTGTGGTGACAATGGGATTTCACGTGCCTCTTGATGTATGTTTTGGTGACCAACTTTCGGGTTCCGCCCATGAACCTATGCATAGGGGTTGGCACACGTTCTTGACTCTCCGGTAGAAACTTTGGGGCACTCTTTGAAGTACTTTATGTTGGTTGGATGAATTTGAGATTGTGTGATGCATATCGTATAATCATGCCCACGGATACTTGAGGTGACAATGGAATATCTAGGTGACATTAGGGTTTTGGCTGATTTGTATCTTAAGGTGTTATTCTAGTACGAACTCTTTTATAGATCGATACGAAAGAATAACTTTGAGGTGGTTTCGTACCCTACCATAATCTCTACGTTTGTTCTCCGCTATTTAGTGGCTTTGGAGTGATTCTTTGTTGCATGTTGAGGGATTGTTATATGATCTATCTATGTTATTATTGTTGAGAGAACTTGCACTAGTGAAAGTATGAACCCTAGGCCTTGTTTCGTATCATTGCAATACCATTTACGCTCACTTTTATCATTAGTTACCTTGCTGTTTTTATATTTTTCAGATTACAAATACCCATATCTACTATCCATATTGCACTTGTATCACCATCTCTTCGCCGAACTAGTGCACCTATACAATTTACCATTGTATTGGGTGTGTTGGGGACACAAGAGACTCTTTGTTATTTGGTTGCAGGGTTGTTTGAGAGAGACCATCTTCATCCTACGCCTCCTACAGATTGATAAACCTTAGGTCCCCCACCCTAGGGAAATTTGCTACTGTCCTACAAACCTGTGCACTTGCAGGCCCAACAACGTCTACAAGAAGAAGGTTGTGTAGTAGACATCAGGCCTGCGGCGAGGAAGCCGCCGGTTTGCCACCTGATGGGCCCGGCTTCTGAGGTTTGCCGCATGTGGCAGCGTTGGCAGAGACGAAGCTGGGGAAAACACAGCGCGCCTTGATGCGCTGCTCACGTCCAAGGAGGCGCGCATAGAGCTCACGACGCGGGAGCGTATCCTCACGACCATGGACGTTCTCAATCAGATTGTCATAGTCATCATCGAGCCCGTTAAGCACAAAGGTGGTGAAGTCCTCGTCCTGAAGCGGCTGACCAACAGAGGCCAAGGTGTCGGCGAGGCTCGTCATCTTGTTGAAGTACTGAAAGTGCTAGTATCGACTAGAGGGGGGTGAATAGGCGATTTTTATGAAAGTCTTCAAAACTTGGAAGTTTCGAAGACAAACAATTGAAATGCCCAAATTGATATGCAGCGGAAGATAAACTACTGTAAGCAAACCATAGTCAAGTATGCAATGATGTGAAAGCACAGGACTAATAGCAGCTAAGTAGTAAGGATCAGGATGGAAGATAGTATGAAGCCAATCAATGATAGTAGTGAAGCAATGAAGTCAAACAGGTACGACAGATAGGCAATGACTTCACGAAGACAAACTCAATATAAAGGAGGGGAAAGGATAGAACCAGTTGCTCGTTGAAGACACAGATTTGTTGGACCAGTTCGATTCTTTGTGACAACTATGACGTCTGGTTAGGGAGGCTGAGATTCAACTCAAGACCGTGTCTTCACCTTATTCCCTTGAGCTAAGGACACCGGTCCTCGCCCAATCACTCTGGTAAGTCTTCAAGGTAGACTTCCAAACCTTCACAGACTTCATTCACCGGCAATCCACAATGACTCTTGGATGCTCAGAACGCGATGCCTAACCGGCTGGAGGATTCACAGTCCTCAAGTGTAATAAGTCTTCAGGTCACACAGATAGAAAGACTTCAGTGATGCCTAACACTCTTTGGCTCTGCGTGTTTGGGCTTGGTCCTCGGAAGGATTTCTCTCTCTCAAAGGATTCGAGGTGGGTTGCTCTCAAACGACAAAAGCCGTGCACAAACTCTGAGCAGCCACCAATTTACGGTGTAGGGGGTGGGCTATTTATAACCACTGGGCAACCCAACCTGATATGTCCGAAATGACCCTGGGTCACTAAGGAACTGACACGTGTTCCAACAGTCAGATTTCAAACACATACGGCAACTTTACTTGGGCTACAAGCAAAGCTGACTCATCCAGCTCTGGATAAGATTTGCTCTCATTGTCTTCGCTCAAAGACATAGGATTTGGGTTGAGCATCACTTCAGTCATTCTGACTTAGTTCACTTGGACCCCACTTAACAGTACGGTGGTTCCTATGACTCAACAAAGAAGAAAAGGAAACAACGAAATCACAAAGTCTTCGCGCTCCATAGTCTTCACTCAATGTCTTCTCATGTCATAGTCTTCAATATGATTATCTTCATATTCCACCATTGTCTTCATACATAAACCGAATCAATGAGGGACACTACCTGCGTTACCCTTCAATTCTCACAAACGCATTAGTCCCTCAACCAACTTTGTCGTCAATACTCCAAAACCAACTAGGGGTGGCACTAGATGCACTTACAATCTCCCCCTTTTTGGTGATTGATGACAAACTAGTTGAAGTTTTCAACGGGAATAAAGTATGTGCAATTGTAAAGGATAGGGTATTGTCTTCATAAGTAGCAAGGGCTCCCCCTGAGGATGTGCATATAAGTAATTTGCTTTTGGAATGCAAATGCGCATGGCAGGTTGTACTTGTGGAGATCCTCTTCAACTTATGAAGATAATTCATCATGCATGAAATGATATAGCATATAGAATGACATGCATAATGAAAAATGGACGTCTGCGGAATGATCTAAATGCGGAAGTTATCATCGCACATGCGGAATTTATCATCGCATCACAGTAAAGCAAATAAGTAGCAGACGACCATCAAGTTTAAGTGTTACAACTCAAAGAACCAAATATTTCAAAAGTAAGAGTTGTAAGCACGAGGCAAAATATAAAGAAACCGCCCATATGAACCCGCTTGAAGACTATCAAACTCATATGCTTCTCCCCCTTTTGTCAGTAATGACCAAAAAGGTTTGAAGACATAGAGCATCTACTCGTCCTCATGAGTAGGTGAAGCAGCAGGGTTGTCGTTGTTGCTTGGCGGTGCAGACGTACTTGGTGCAGTGTCGATGCGTGCAGAAGTAGGAGGCGGTGAAGTAGCATCATCTTCATCATCGATCACTCTAGCATGCACAGTTGCCGCTGAGGAAGAATAGTCAGAGTCTTCAAGGGATGGAGTTCGATGTAGGACTGCAGTCCATGGAGGAGTGGAGTCAAACTTGAATCTTTTAGTGAAGCCATCGTCTTGAAGATCTGCTTCAACACTAAGCAGCGTCAAACTCTTCCATGATCTTTGGCAAGTCTCGTGAGCAACAAATGCATTCTTGGTGGCAAGATTTCGGATGCGATTGACGTCCACCAAGAGGCTTTGCATCTGTCTCTTGAGCCAATAATGATGCTTATCTTGTTTCTGATGAAGGGCCACAAGAAGTTCTCGGTCATTGAGAACGCGAGAGAGCTTCCGAGGCCTTTGGGCAATGGTGCTTTCAATGGCTTCAGTATTCGCACGATGAGGCAGACGAGTATTTCCAGCAATTGGATAGATGCGTGTCACAGCTTGGACGCCTTCAATGGGTTGAGTGAAGCTTTGGTGCTCGACATTCTGAAGACAAAGAGGCTTCTTGGCAGGGTCAGAGTATATGGCTTCAACTGACATATCAACCTTTGGTAAAAAGATCAGATGATTGCGAGCAGAGGGCTGATAGTTGACAGAAGAGTGTCGCTTGATGAGGCGCATGACCATGGAGCATAGAACTTTAGACCAAAAAGGTCAGATCCAGAAGCAGCAAGTTGCCTGATGAAGAATTCTTGAGTATTGAAGTTGATGCCATTGAGAATGTAAAAGACCAAAGTCTTCATGGCTCCTTCAAGCTTGGCCGCTGATGAATGTCCTTTGATAGGTCATAGAGTTTGCCTATAATATGATATATTGTGCGCGGCAAATACTCAAGGTCGTCAACAAAGAACTCTGTTGGATATTCAGCGTCAGATGGCAAAGGCTTCATCATGCTCAACATCTGGCTCATGTTGGGTTCTGGCTTATGGAAGATGCTCTCCAGTGCATTGCGGTGTAGTTGACAATCAGGTTCATATAGCTCTCCTGGAGTGGCTAGGCCTGTAAGCTCAATATATCCCGAGCTTTGGCTTCATAATGAACATTTCCGGTCATCCACTCGAGAACCCATGTCTTGATATCTCTGTTGTAGCCGCGAATGTGTAGGGTAGAATAGAATTGAAGCAATAGTTCTTCATTCCAGTGTTCTTTGTCAGTCACAAAGCTGAGCAGACAAGCATCATGAAAACAGTCAAGTGCTTCTTCTAAGCACAGCAGTTCAGCAATGGCTTCAGTGTCGAGGCGCATATGAGGGAAAATGCGCCCTTGATCATACAGAATGCAGGAGTAATAGCTTCTCTGCTGATAGCTCCAAAAATGATCAGATGATATCCTTGGCTTCGAGTAGGGGTTCTTGGAGCTGTCAAAGAAGGTATTGTGGCTTTTGAAGCCATTGGCATTGAAGGACCCTGTAGAATTAGCTATGCCTGGGAACCTTGGCAGTCTTGGCTTTGGCTTCTGGACCTGAGGCCTATTCTCAACATGATAATCAAATTGAGGTCCAGAGGCAGTAGGCGGTGGTACCAGAATGGGCCATCGGACAGTGGTTACCTGACCATGACTATATGCTTGCTCAATCGTATGGGGCCTTCGTGGCGGAACAGGAGCAGTGACAACAGGTGAGGCTTCAGGCTACACAACAGGTGCTTCGGGAGTAGTTGCCTCATTGGCTTCAGGCACACTGGTTGGTGCAAGCTCCACATTAGCTTCAGCCATGACAATGTCATTGGCTTCATTGGCGTTGGTGGTGGCAGCTTCAACATTTTCAACCTCCACTTGACGAGCTGGAGGGTCGGGCACTGGCACGTTCACATCAGGAACAGCTTCTTCGGTATTGGGGGGAGTAGGAACACATACGTCTTCTTGTCTTTCATCGGCTGATGCAGCCGGATTGTCTTCAGCAGCTTGGGCTTCAGACACGGAGACATTCACAGTTGGAATGGGTTCAGAAAATACTTGACGTGCAACAGGTTGGTGTTGCACTTCTCCTTCTGGAACACTCGACAGAGGGACTTGAGGCCTTTGTCCTTTGTGAAGCCTGCGAAATGCTGGCAACACCTTTGGAGATGGAGTTGGCTGGGCCTCAAAGTCTTCATCTTCTTCTTGCACGGGTGGTGTAGTTTGTTGTTGTTGTTGGGGAGTACTTGGGGACTCTTGTTGCTGTGGGTGATCAGCCCACGATGCATCCTGAGCAATTGGCGTCAGAGGACGACCAATGCTGATGAGTTCGCTGTTCGTGAGAACAGGCGATGATGCCACATTGTGTTCGATCTGAGGAAGAACTTCATCATCTTCAACATTGTCATCTTGACCAATGTCTTCAGCAGCGGTGGGTTCAGCTGCTGGAATATCTTCAGCTTCATGAGCCTCTGTGGAAGCAGACTCATGAACTATCATCCTTCTTTCTTGATGTTCAGACGCAGGGCGAACCATTGAAATGGGTTCAACAACTAAGGGCTCTATGGGAGCAGCCCTAGTCTTCTTGGTCTTTTGCTCTTCTTGGAGGGAGCAGCATCAAAGGCTTCAGGATTCTTCCTTTTTCTGGCTTCAGCCTCGGCAACCCTCGTCTTCTTCTGTTCTGAAGCGGCTGACAGGACTTTTGGCTTCGAGCCAGTCATGCTGCTTGGGAAGATAATGCGAGGGGCTTATTGACTTGAAGGTGCAGGTGGAGCGGTTGATGGCTTCTTCTTCTTTGCAGCCATCCTAGGGTCAATGCCAGGACGGCCAAGAGATTTGCGCTTCTCTACCTCATTGTAGGCAAGCACACATTTGTCAGCCAAACTCTTCATACGCTCGCGAGAGCCCTGTGCTTCTTCACGTTTCTTGAGAAAAGCTTCTTTAAGCTCATGCAGCATGACCTTGAAGTTTCTGACATCTTGCACACTGAGCTTCGCCACATGCTTCTTGAACTGAGCCTTTTCATAGTTAATCTTGTTCTTTAGCTCAACGATGCGCTGAGCGAGAGCTAGCTCAGAAGCAATGGCGCCATTGAAGGAGACGCTGAGGCCAATGGGAAGCTGCAGATCTTCAAAGCTGAGATTTGGGGTGTCAAACCACTCATCAATGAAGTTATGGATGATTGCCACATCAAAGAGAGGCAAGTTGTTGAAGATCTCTGCTTCTTCCTTGCTCTTGATCAGTTGCTCAAGGGCATCATCTGCAAGATCTTCATCGCTGGACAGATCGATGGGTTCTTCACGCAGAATGGCAGCAGGAGTCAAGGTTTGATCAGTATGCCTGACAATTTGCTTTTTCTTCTCCGTCTTCTTGGAGATTCGTGATTGATCTTAAGGCGCTGCTTCGTCTTCGTGGAGGTGCAAGCGTGGTGGCTTAACCATGCGTGAAGCTTTTGGAGGTCTGGTGATCTTGAAGCCTTTGGCTTCTTTTGCTTCTTGACGGAGGAGGAGCTGGGGCTTCATCAGTGTCAGCATCATTATCAGAATGATCTACTCTGGCACCCTAGACCAAGATGTAGGTGATGAGGCCATCAAGGTTGGAGAAGGGGCCAATGACATTGGGTTCTGCATCACGTTAGCCGTCAGCACGGGGAGCAGAGGGACCAGGGTTGAAGTCTAATCCCAATGACTTCTTGTTTTCCTTGGCCGAAGCCTTTGCGTGCTGGAAATTGTGCTTGAAGAGAGTATCGTCATGACACCAGAGTAATGATGATGGGTCGGCATTTGCAGGCTGAGGTCCTCGGACCATGCAGGGATAAAAACCCTGTGCAATAGCTTTAGCTCTGTTCTTGGGTTGAAGGCCTTGATAGAGAATATCACCCCAAGGACTTTTGATAGCATTCTTCTCTGCATATTCCTTGGTCACGAACTTGTACTTGAACCATTCTTCAGCCCAATAGCGTCGAATCCATTGGATTAGTGTCGTGTGTTGATGATAATTCTCTTCAGGATCAGTCTTGTAAAGTTTCACGAGGTCATCAGGCAGATCTTTTGATGTTCCCCCTCTACGCTGTCTGCCACCCTTCCTTGCTGATTTTTCTGTAGCCATGAACTTCAAACTAAATGGCTTGTCGTTCAAAGGCTTCAGAGACTTACGCTTGCTGGTCAAGCGAGGCGCTTCGGAGAATTAATGTGATGTTGTAAGTATTACGCAAGCGAATGCGAGACTATGAGAACCAAGGGATTCTCCCACGGACATGTACTGTGTGACAGCATTAGAATGCGAGGAAGGGAAGAGGTCATATGCATTCGCAGAAGATTTTGAAGATAAATCAGTTTGAAGACATTGACCTCATGCTGCAAAGACATTCACTTATGTGTTGTGAGTTGGTTCCAGATTTGTACGAATCCGTGAATAAGTACAAGTGAGGAATCAAACTAGACATGAAATTCAAGTGAATAGACTAGGCAGTATGAGATGCAGACATAGTAGATCTAACATTGTATAGGCAGAAACCACTTTTGGTAGATAGGATGAATCTATGAAGATCAAAAAGGTGGTAAAAATAGAGTTATAATTACCGCACGAAGAACTGCTAGATGAGATGAATAGGAGACCAAGCAGTTCAATCCACCGTGCCCTAACTCGGCGACGGAGGACACCAACGGCGACGGCGGAGAGGACGATGTCCACGGCCGGCGTGAGGACGGCGTCGGAGAGGTCGCGACAGCTAAGCGCTTCGTCGCCGGCATCGTCGAGAGCTAGCGGTGGCGCTAGGGTTTTGACGAGGTGGAGAGGTGGAAGAAGGATTTCTTTACCGCAGGGGACAAGTATTTATAAGTAGGTGTGCGGCACAGCGCAATTCTGTTAGTGCCTGGCGGTTCACATCTGAGGGGCACGTGGCAAGCATGCAACATACTCAGAGTTGTCCCACGTTCCCACGTCTGCCAGGCATGTCGGAGAGTTGTTCCGGCTTCTCCGAATTTCAATAATAAAGATGAGTTATGTAAAACAGATTTAATGTTTGTCTCTTTGCCTTCTGCTGACTAGGACGCAGAGAAGACATTCGACAGTTTCAATAGAATGCATATGACTTGGACAGATAGAGTTTGAGATAGAAAGCATAGAGAGATTAGGGTCCGATCACATTCACTTAGTTCAAAAGATTCAAATCGAAGACATAGCTATAAGTGAATGTTGTAGAGGACAGAACACTAGTATATAATTTCATCAGAAGACAATCAAATCATGAAGATAAATTGAAACTGAAGACAAACCAAATGTGAAGTCATTGCAAAAATAATAACACCATGAGTGAAACACTTCAAACAAAGAAATTTGGTGGTGGCGTTACCCACCGTATAGGAAGTATTAGACCCAGACACGGCGCACAATTATCGTGGTGCTCCGAAGTCATATTCCACGTTAATGTATTCACACTCAGAGTGTAAGTCTTCATTGATTGAAGATATACATTACTTTGTGTGTTGCACGTCTAAGTCATCAACATGCATAATTGTTAGGATGTGTGCCTGATCACAGGACATTTGAGGATTCCAAGATATTTAGCTCACACCGTAACTTGCAAAACCTTTTCTCATCCAAGGGCTTTGTGAAGATATTTGCCAGTTGCTCTTCAGTGTTGACGTGATTGATGTCAATATCTTTCTTCATGACATGATCTTTGAGAAAGTGATGGCCAATTTCAATGTGCTTTGTCTTGAGTCTTTGGACTGGATTGTTGGCTATCTTGATGGCACTTTCGTTGTCATGAAGAGAGGTACTTGTTTAAGGTTGATGCCATAGTCCTTGAGAGTTTGCTTCATCCATAGAAGCTGAGCACAACAGATCCAAAGCAGAATGTATTCAGATTCAGCAGTTGAGAGTGATACACGGTTCTGCTTCTTTGAAGACCAACAGACAAGTGATCGACCCAGAAAGTGACATGTGCCTGATGTAGACTTGCGAGCCACCTTGTCACCAGCATAATCAGCATCTGAGAATCCAACCAAATCAAATTTTGAGCCCTTTGGATACCATAATCCGAGTGTTGGGGTGTAAGCCAAATATCTAAGAATTTGCTTCACAACTAAGTGACGTGATTCCTTTGGTGCCGCTTGGAATCGAGCACACATGCAAACACTAAGCATAATATCTGGCCTAGATGCACATAGATAAAGTAAAGAACCAATCATGGAGCGGTATACCTTTTGATCGAACTTTTTACCATTGTCGTCGGGACCAAGATGGTGTTTGGCTGGCATTGGCGTCGTGTAACCTTTGCAGTCTTCCATTCCAAACTTCTTCAGACAATCTTTGAGGTAATTTTTCTTGAGATATGAAGATGCCATTTCTTTGCTGACGAATTTGAAGACCAAGGAAGAACTTCAGTTCTCCCATCATGGACATCTGATATTGCTCTTGCATCATGTATCCAAACTCATCACTATACTTCTGGTTGGTGCAGCCGAAGATAATGCCATCCACATATATTTGGCACACAAACAGTTCGCCATCATATGTCTTCGTGAAGAGTGTAGGATCGAGGGATCCTGGTTTGAAGCCTTTGCTCTTCAGGAAGTCTTTGGTCGTATCATACCATGCGAGGAGCTTGTTTGAGGCCATCTGATTGCTTTGTTTAGCTTGTACACCATATCAGGATGTTTTGGGTCTTCAAAGCCAGGTGGTTGAGCGACATACACTTCTTCTTCAATCTTGCCATTGAGAAATGCACTCTTCACATCCATTTGATATAGCAAGATGTTGTGATGGTTAGCGTAGGCTAGCAGTATGCGAATAGCTTCAAGCCTAGCCACAGGAGCAAATGTTTCATCAAAGTCAATTCCTTCTACTTGAGTATATCCTTGAGCCACAAGACGTGCTTTGTTTCTGACGACTTGACCATGCTCATCTTGCTTGTTTCGATATATCCATTTTGTGCCAATAATGTTATGCTTGCGAGGGTCAAGTCGCTTGACAAGTTCCCAATCATTGTTCAGCTTGAACTGTTGAAGTTCTTCTTGTGTAGCTTGAATCCATTCAGGTTCCATAAAGGCTTCAGCAACTTTCTTGGGTTCTGATATTGACACAAATGAAAAGTGCCCACAAAAGTTTGCTAACTGTGTTGCTCTTGAGCGATTGAGTGGACCAGGTGCATTGATGTTGTCAATTATCTTCCAATTTGTCTTCATTTGCAACACGAGGATGAACTGGACGAAGACCTTGCTCTTGTTGATCATTGTCATCATTGGGAGGATTGTCTTCGGTATGAGCATTGTCTTCAGGTTGGTTAGGTGCAGAAATGATAAGTTCCTCTTCAGGCTGTGCTTCAGAAGGCATGATTTCACCAGTTCCCATCAGCTTGATAGATTCGCTGGGTGGAGCTTCGTCTAGTGTACTTGGCAGATTCCATTAGTACAAGGCAATGATATTTTCCGAATAGCACAATCATGTTTAAGTCACAAAGCATTGAGACAGACATTAAGTTGAAACCAAGGGATTCAACAAGCATCACTTTATCCATGTCTTTGATCCTTTGAGATTGCAACTCTACCTAGACCCAATACCTTGCTTTTACCGGTGTCGACAAATGTGATGTGACTCTTGTCGGATGGGCGAAGGTTGAGTCCATGAGAAGACTTCGATCACCGATCATATGATTTGTGCATCCTTGTCCATAATCCATTCGAAGCTTTTGGTGACATGCCCTCTGATGCGATTAGGAGGATAGGCTTCACAAAGAGTGTTGTGAAGCATAGGCATTTGACACATACAAGGATTGTCACAGCTTTAGATCAAAGTTAGGACATATAGTATGACTGGTAAGCGATTCATATGTGAAGTATATAGAAAGACATTTTATCATGCGTCCTAAATGTGTTTTAGGTCCCCAGCAATAGCATTGGACGCCTTTGATTGCAGGCTGGAGACCTTTCTCTGCAAAAGAAAGTTAATTCTTCTTCACCACCCACATTTTCAGGGGTGGCTTAGAAGCAATGAGTCTAAGTGCAGCATCTGAGAATTTCGGCTTTGGAGCCCTAGCAAATAGCCTTGGAGGAGATGAATGATACTCATATGAATAAGCAGAAAAGTTCTTAGTTCTATGAACATAGCGGTTCGAAGACACACGCTCATATTCATGGGTCAGAGTATGATTTCCCTGCAAAACATTGGCGTTAGGGTGACTCAGGTGAGTCCTGTATCTATATAAAGCGTTTGGACCATATGAAGGCATAGGTCTGGGGTTTGTCTTCTTCCTTGGTGGTGTCATGATGACATTCATAGGAAGATTCTCAATGTACTGCTTAGGTACCCAGATCTTCTTCATAGGCGGTCCATTCCTACAGTTAGTACCAATATACCTGGCAAACACTTCACCATTCTGATTCTTGCACAGCTTATAGTTTGCATCAAAGGATTCATCAATGATAATAGGATTAGCACAGGTAAAGCCGGATAAAGTGGATGGATTTACTAAAGGTTCCTTTGCAGACAACCCATGTGGTTTTGGGGTCTTGCTCGGGCTTCGATCTGAGCCATCAACATTCATTTTCCTCTCGAACCCAACACCCTCTTTCCTAGGGTTTTGGTTGAGAATCGCTTTTGAGGACATCGCGAGTGTCGATGTCCTTTTAGACTTTTGTACATCCTGTTTCAAGCAATGTCTTCAACCTAGCATTTTCATCAAGCAATAGTAGTGGTATCCTCCTTGAGAGGGTTAGGTACCACATCAGTGAGTTGAAGACAATGAAACGATAGCGATGAGTGGAACATTCAAGCTTGAGATGGAGCATTATCACGCTCAATGCATTTTAGAAATGGTGGTTCAAATTCATCCTGAGCGGAACTGATCTGTTGAGCGCAAAGTGACTCATTCACTTTTTGAAGATCTTCATGAGTTGCTCTCAATTTCTCAAGCTCTTTCTTCCTTTGAAGATAATCATAAGTAGTTGAGAGCGTTTCATGACGACTTTCAAGTTCTTGGTACTTAGTATGAAGATTTTTTATATCTTCAACTAAGGACTGTGAACGGGTCATTTCCACGTCCAACAGGTCATCGCTTTTGTCTAACAGTTTTTGAGTATGTTCCATAGCCTTTTGTTGTTTAGTTGCAATTTTAGCAAGTTTTTTGTAGCTGGGTGAGGGAGTCCTGGACTAGGGGGTGTCTGGACAGCCGGACTATCATCGTCCGCCGGACTCCAAGACCATGAAGACACAAGATTGAAGACTTCGTCCCGTGTCCGGATGGGACTTTCCTTGGCGTGGAAGGCAAGCTTGGCGATACGGATATGTAGATCTCCTACCATTGTAACCGACTCTTTGTAACCCTAGCCCTCTCCGGTGTCTATATAAACCGGAGGGTTTTAGTCCGTAGGACAACACAACCATTACAACAATCATACCATAGGCTAGCTTCTAGGGTTTAGCCTCCTTGATCTCGTGGTAGATCCACTCTTGTACTACCCATATCATCAATATCAATCAAGCAGGAGTAGGGTTTTACCTCCATCGAGAGGGCCCGAACCTGGGTAAAAACATCGTGTCCCTTGTCTCCTGTTACCATCCGCCTAGACGCACAGTTCGGGACCCCCTACCCGAGATCCGCCCGTTTTGACACCGACATTGGTGCTTTCTTTGAGAGTTCCTCCCTGCCGTCACCGATAGGAAGGATGCCTCCTCCCGTCTTCAAGGATGGTATTTTCGCCAAAGAAGCCTTGGCCGCCGGCCAAACTATCCGGCTAGGTGGTTTTCTTATGACCGCCTGTCCGGCCACCGCTTCGACAATGACCTCTCAGGTCGTCAAAGGCAATCTTCACGTCAGCTCGGAATTCGCCGAGCGGCTGGATCCAATAGAGCTCTCGTCCGTAAACGAGCTCTTGGATCGCATCGCCGCCCTGGGAGTCGCTACGGACTACAATCAGATTGGGCTTAAAACCGATCTGAGAGAGATTAACTCTCCCCAGGTCACCCACCACGTTGCAGTGGTAGAGGAACAACGCGGCGACTCTTCTCCTGTATTAAAAACTATTCATGTCCGGACTCCCGGACCCTCCATGCCGGATTTCCGTGGAGGGACGGACTTCGATCAAGCACTGAATTTAAAGTCAGGCATCGGACCGGACTCGTTGGACAGCGTCCAGCAATCCAAGCTTCCAAATTTGGAAACTTCTCGGCCCTTGAGCCTCGAGATGGATAGGGTTCCAGACTTAATTCCACCCACCCGCCCAGACATATGCGATCTATCTCTAATCCGGCAAGTGCACGCTAAAACAGTACATCACTACTAGGCCAGATTCCTCCTGGTTATGGACAGGATAAAGGACTGCCGAGAGGAAAATGCAATCTCAATTTTTTGCAATAATTGCACGGACGAGGGAATCTTGAATGCCATCAGCCGTCGCGAAATTACACGCCACGACCAAGGCGTCCATAATCTGAAAATCTTGTGCGATGGAGAGTTTTCGGAAAACCGAAAATAAGTTTTGGGACAATCCGGCCCCGAATAGAACCCTAGTCCGCAATAAAAGGGTGCATTACACTCAGGCACTAGATACAAAAACCAAAAAGCAAAAACCCCATAAAGGGCACAGAACCGTACTGGAGGGATGGCTTAGCGGACCCTGTAAAATTCATAGTACAGAGGGCGCCATCCCAACACATAGCCTTCGAGCATGTTGGACATTACGGCAGGTGGCCAAAAGTGGCGAGGAGCTCCTATCCCCAGAAAACCACTCCAATAATACCGATGCAGTATCAGCGATCTTGAGACTTTCGCATCAAATAATATCGCGGAAGCGAACAATCCGCAGCCTCACCGAAGTCTACCAAGTAGCAACAACAAATCCATGGAGCGACACAGCCATCACCTTCAATGCCAGCGACGAACCTAAATTCCGAATAGCTCGGGCACCAGCCGCACTGGTGCTTAGTCCAATAGTGGACGACTTTCGACTTACCAAGGTCCTCATGGATGGCGGCAGCGGATTAAACCTCATCTATGAGGAAACTCTTCAAAAAATGGAAATAGACTGGAGCCGCATTGGCGAAGCAGCACAACCTTCAGAGGAATAATCCCTAGCCGGAAGCGCGCTGCCGGAAAAATCACACTTGATGTGGTGTTCGCTCACGGACAATTCTGAATCCGAAGAAGTCACGTTCCAAGTGGCCCCATTCAACAGCGGATATCACGCTATATTAGGACGAGAGGCATTCACAATTT
This sequence comes from Aegilops speltoides, assembly GCA_021437245.1. Taxonomy (NCBI): domain Eukaryota; kingdom Viridiplantae; phylum Streptophyta; class Magnoliopsida; order Poales; family Poaceae; genus Aegilops; species Aegilops speltoides. Next base: position 401,684,274 of record CM038143.1, read on the forward strand.
TTCAAGCTGTACCCCATTACGGGTACATGAAGCTCAAAATGTCTGGGCCCAGCGGAATAATCACTCTCGTTAGTGATCCGGACATAGCACTCCACGCCGAAAACAAAGACAGCCGCATTAGCCCTGGAGGCACTATCCGAAGCCCTAGCGGCAGAAGAACTCACCGCGCTGCGCTCTACTGTAAATAGGGACGATGTGATACTCGATAAGAGATCCAAGTCCACCTCCTTTAAACCAGCGGACGAAATAGTAAAATTCCAGGTCCATCCAACGGACCCGACAAAGACGGCCTCCATCGGGCACGGTTGAACCCTGATGTAGACGCGCAGACTACGAGAATTCCCGGGAAAATTGGGACATTTTGCCGGCACCTTCGAGATATGCCCGAATCCCACGCAGATTAGCGAACACAGCCTAAACATCCTAAAAGATTCAAGCGATCAAACAGGCTCTTGACGATTTTCGAACCCAAAAGACAGGCAATGGGAGAGGAGCTAGCCAAACTATTGGAAGCCGATTTATCGAAACATCAAACATCCGGATTGGCTAGCAAACTGGTAATGGTACCAAGAAGGACAAATCACGGCGCCTATGTGTCGATTTTAAAGACCTCAACAAGGCCTGCCCAAAGGATCCCTTCCCCTCCCCGCATCGACCAGATAATCGGCGCTACCGCGGGACACGATTCATTGTGCTTCCTTGGCGCATACTCCGGCTACCATCAAATCAAGATGGCGGAAGCGGACCAAGCCGCAACGGCATTCATCACTCCATATGGACCATTCTACTTCAACACCATGCCCTTCGGACTTAAAAACGCCGGCGCAACATATCAGCGCATGATTCAAACATGTCTGGCCACCCAGATCGGCAAAACAGTAGAGGCATACGTAGACGGCGTAGTTGTCAAAACCAAACACGTCGAAACTCTAGTAGACGACTTGAGGCTCACATTCGACAACCTCAGAGCATATGACATCAAGCTGAATCCGGAAAAATGCGTTTTCGGAGTACCGGCCGGAAAGCTCCTGGGCTTCATTGTATCCGGTAGAGGAATTGAAGCAAACCCAGCTAAGATCCGAGCTTTGTCACAACTAGATATTCCAAAAGACCTCAAACAAATACAAAAATTGACAGGATGCGTGGCGGCTCTAAGCCGCTTTATCTCCCGCCTAGGAGAAAAGGCATTGCCCCTTTATCGCCTCCTTAGGTGCACCGAACACTTCGAGTGGACGGATGCTGCCACTGCCGGACTCGAAGAAATAAAAGCCATATTGTCAACAAATCCAGTCCTGGCTGCGCCCAACCTGGGCGAACCAATGTTGTTATACATCGCAGCAACACATCAAGTTGTAAGCGCGGTACTCGTCGTCGAACGAGAGACAGAAGGGCATAAATTCCCTCTTCAAAAACCAGTGTACTATGTATCCACTGTGTTAACCCCCTGCAAGTCCTGTTACCCGCACTATCAAAAGATAGCGTATGCGGTGTTCATGGCATCCCGGAAACTCCGACACTACTTTCAAGAGTGTTCGATAACAGTGGCCTCCAAAGTACCCCTCAACGACATTATAAACAACCGCGACGCGACGGGCAAGATTGCAAAATGGGCCATTGAGCTCTTACCATTTGATATAACTTACAAACCTCGACGAGCTATAAAGTCACAAGTTTTGGCCGACTTTGTCGTTGAATGGACCGAAGCCGAACTCCCTAAAGAGTACGGCACATACTCAATTGGATTATGCACTTGACGGCTCTAAAATGTTGGCGGATTGGGGCTGGCGTCGTATTGGCGTCCCCAACCGGGACACAGTCAATCGTGCCGGATAATGTACACGAGACTCCAACAACGCGGCGAATCTGAGGCCCTCTTACATGGCCTCCGGATGGCAATCTCCATGGGCATTCAACGCCTAGAGGTGCGCGGGGACTCAAACCTTGCAATATCCCAAGCAAATGGAGACTTTGATGCCAAGGATCTGAAAATGGCAGCCTATCGTAATGTTGTCCTTAAAATGTCAGCTCGGTTCGAAGGACTCGAATTCCACCATGTAGCGGGGATAATAACCAAGCAGCCGGCGTATTGGCATGCATCGCGCAAAAGCGTGACCTTGTCCTCAAACATCTTCACAGGAGCGGCTGTTTAAGCCATCCATACTATGGGAAGAGGAGTCGGAAATAACAAACCGGAAGCAGCCGCGCAACCGATACGAACAATCGACATAACGGCGATTCAGCCGATGAAATAACACCTTCAGCCCACGACATAATGGCAGTAATCGCCCGTGGGCATGAGCCATTCTAGCCTACTTGCTTGGCAGGAACTCCCGAAGACCAAAATGAGGCCCGCTGCATAGTTCGGCGATCCAAAGCCTACAAGGTCCATGAGGAGAACTCTATAAGAAAAGCACAACGGAGTCCTTCAAAGGTGTATCTCCGAAGAGGAAGGCGAAACCTTCGGCTGAAATTCATGCGGACTAGGCGGACACCACGCTGCAGCTCGGGCCCTTGTAGGAAAGGCATTCCGTCAGGATTTTATTGGCCGACGGCCCCGGCGGATCTCGGGACTTAGTCCAAAGGTGCATCGGTTGTCGACTCTTTGCTAATCGAGCCATATGCCACCCACCGCCCTCAAAACTATACCCATCACTGGCCGTTCGCATGATGCAGGGGCTTAAATGGTTGGACCCCTTAAAGGGGGAACACACAAGCAAAGATACCTATTGGTCATGCTGGACAAATTCAGCAAATGGATAGAGGCCAAGCCAGTTAAAACAGCAGAGTACGGACCAGTGATAGACTTCATATCCGGGGTAGTACACCGTTATGGTGTCCCCCACAGCATCATCACCGATAACGGCACAAACTTCATGGCCGACGAGGTTAAGTCATGGTGCAAAAATATGGGCATTAAGCTCGATTATGCTTCAGTCTATCATCCTCAAACCAACGGTCAAGTGGAACAAGCAAATTGTCTAATAATGAGCGGCATCAAACCCAGACTAGTGCGGTCACTTACGAAATCTGACACGCGCTGGGTAGAGGAGCTTGACTTCGTACTCTGGGGGCTGCGGACAACGCCCAACCGTACTACCGGATTCACAAAATTTTTTATGGTATACAGCGCAGAGGCAGTTCTACCCTGCGACATCATTCATGACTCACCTCGAGTGCGCATGTACGGAGAAAGAGAAGCCAAGCTGGATCGGCAGGACAGCTTGGACGCAGTGGAGGAAGAACGCGACGTTGCCAAGGCTCGTTCCGCATTCTATCGCCAGAGAGCTCGAAGATATCAAAGCGAAGTATGGGCCAAGACTTACAACATTGGCGAACTAGTTCTCGCTTTGCGGACAAGAAAAGGACAAGCTCAAGCCCAAATGGGAGGGCCCATTCATTATCGATCAAGTCTGACGGCGGGCGTACCGTCTGAAATCGTCGGACAACCGACTCGAGCTGAACCCATGGAGCGCAGCCCGCCTCCGAAGATTCTATGCCTAGCGCCGGACTAAGAGTTCGTCCCTTCCCCGTCAAATTTTTACATTTCATCATCTTTTATTTCTCTTTCTTCTCTCACCCTTTTCCTAAAAAGACCTTAAAGGCCTACTTGCGCATTGTTAGACACACTTGGCGTGCCATCCGCACTCATTATACACGGGGCTTCTTTACGAAGCTCAATTATAAGGCTTCGGGCCCAACACATGTGTCAAACTTCCACATGTACCTTTTATTCACCATTATATGCATCGATATGACTTAAGTTTTGGCCAAGCGGGTTGCTGGCTCTGTGCTTACCCTCGTTCCCGATTGTTCGGCTAGGAGGTAAAGGAGCACCTCTGCGATTATTCTTGCGGGTCGACCGGATGTGTACCTCGGTGGGTGAAGCGAAAGCTAGCGTTCTTAAGGGAATATTCGGTCGGTGACTTGAAAGATGATTTTTTACCTACTTATTTATCTGCCCCCAGATGCTTTTCTGCTCTTTTCGCAGTCCGGACATGCACTTTAGGGCATTGAGGAAGTCCTGGACTAGGGGGTGTCCGGACAGTCGGACTATCATCGTCCGCCGGACTCCAAGACTACGAAGATACAAGATTGAAGACTCCGTCCCGTGTCCGGGTGGGACTTTCCTTGGCATGGAAGGCAAGCTTGGCAATATGGATATGTAGATCTCCTACCATTGTAACCGACTCTCTGTAACCCTAGCCCTCTCCGGTGTCTATATAAACCGGAGGGCTTTAGTCCGTAGGACATAACCTCCATTACAACAATCATACCATAGGCTGCTTCTGGGATTTAGCCTCCTTGATCTCATGGTAGATCCAGTCTTGTAATACACATCATCAATATTAATCGAAGCGGGGCGTGGGTTTTACCTCCATCAAGAGGGCCCGAACACAGGTAAAACATCGTGTCCCTTGTCTCCTGTTACCATCCGCCTAGACGCACGATTCGGGACCCCCTACCGAGATCCGCGGTTTTGACACCGACATTGGTGCTTTCATTGAGAGTTCCTGCGTGTGCGTCACCGATAGGCTCGATGGCTTCTTCAATCAACAACAACTCCATCGGGTGAGATTTTTCTCCCGGACAGATCTTCGTATTGGCGGCCGCGCTGCGGGCAATTCACTTGGCCATCAGGGAAGATCGAAGCTCGCCCGGCGCGTCGGTCAGGTTGAGCTCCCTAAACTTCACGGCCGACATCGCGGGGACTTGATCTTGACGGACTCGAGCCCTGGCCAGCGCCCTTGGCTATCACGATGGGCATGATTTAGCTCGCCCCGGACGGTGCCTTGGTGGCCGCTGCGAATCCGCTCCGGCCCTTGGTCCGGAGCCGATCGCGCAGATCGAGGACCGGTGGCTGGACACCGCCTCGGGGGCCGTAACTTCCATGGCGATGGGGCCGAACACTAACCTTGTCCCCTGCAAAGCTCGTAACTCCGAGGTGCCGGACTCCCTGCCGGACTCCGAACCTCCCGCGCCCCTGCCAATTGAGTCTGATTGGGCGCCGATCATGGAGTTCACCGCCGCGGACATCTTCCAACACTCGCCCTTTGGCGACATCCTAAATTCGCTAAAACATCTCTCGCTATCCGGAGAGACCTGGCCGGACTATGGCCATGATGGTTGGGATGCGGACGACGAAGAAATTCAGAGCCCACCCACCACCCACTTTGTAGCCACTGTCGACGATCTAACCGACATGCTAGACTATGACTCCGATGACATCGACGGTATGGGCGGCGATGCGGGAGGCGAACAAAACCATCACCTACGAGGCCTTTGGAAGACCACCTCGTCATATGACATATACATGGTGGACACCCCAAAAGATGGGGACGGCGAAGAAGCGGCGGAGGCAGATTCCTTAAAGAAACAGCCCAAGCGCCAAGCGTCGGGCGGTGCCGCTCTAAATCCCGCCACAGCAAGAATGGAGATTCAGCACAGGAGATAACAACACCGAGAAAGTGCGAAGACAATCCCCTCCGGCAAGATTCAGCGAGGAGGATCGCGAAGCAAGCCCTCACGAGAGAGCGGCAGGCGAAGAGGTCGAGGATGATAATTACATACCTCCCTCCGAAGGCGAGGCAAGCCTCAGCGGACGGCGAATTAAATCGTGCCGAGATCCCGTCAAACAAGAGCGTTTTAAGCGCGGGCTTATCGCCATGGCAAATAGCCTAAAGAAAAAGCAGCAGCAGCTTCAAGCTGATCAAGACCTGCTGGCCGACGGATGGGTGAGGTCCTCGCGGCGAAGAGTATGAACTCGAGCGTCCCTCAAGAGTTACCCAAAAGCGCAAGTTGCTCCCGATTAGACGAAGAAGCACACATACCTTCGTCACCGCGCGCTGTCTGGGCGACCGACCACCCGTGGTCGCGACGAAGAGGCATCGGGCCCTCCACCAAGACCGTACCCGGCATCGCTCCAAAAGTCTGAAGCCAAGAGGAGCGCGGACTTGCGAGATATATTGGGGACAAAGCAAAGGCAATCCAGATCCATCTACGGATCACATGGGCGCCCACGACCCACAGCGAATACCGTTCGCCGGATACAACAACCCGGCGGGCGAACACAGATAAGCGCTCACTCGAGCTACGTCGTGATATTGCTCAATATAGGCGCCGCACACCGCTATGCTTCAGCGGAAGTAATGGATCATCAAATCCTTGAAGGGTTTAAACCCGTAAACATTGAATCCACGATGGCACAGACCCAGCGGTTTGGATTGAAGATTATCTCCTTCACATCCATATGGCCTGGCGAAGATCTCACGCCATCAAATATCTCCCTCAAGCTTAAAGGACCAGCTCGGCATTGGCTTAACAGCTTGCCCTTGAGTCAATTGGGTGTTGGGAAGACACGGAAGCCGCATTCCTCGACAACTTCCGGGGCACATATGTGCGACCACGGACACCGATGACCTAAGCCACATAATTCAGCAACCAGACGAATCGGCCGACAGATTACGGACACGGTTCTTAACAAAGAAAAATCAAATCATCGATTGTCCGAATGCAAAGGCCCTCGCAGCCTTCAAAGCGTAACATCATGACGAGTGGCTAGCCCGGCACCTAGGGCGGAAAAGCGAAATCCATGGCAGCCCTCACATCATTAATGACCCGCTTACGTGCGGGAGAGGATAACTAGCTGGCTCGCATGGCAACAACCTTAGTAAAAATTCTGGCACTCCGGATACTAAGGACCACAATGGCAGGTCGCGTCGAAGCAAAATAAACACCGCGTGCGGCAGCGACAAGGAGGATCTGGCGGTCAGCGCCGGATTCGAGGCACTAAACCCGGTCGTGGAAGAAGCCATTCAAAAGAACCACTCCGGGTCCGTCCAATTTGGACCGAATACTCGACCGCTTATGCTAGATACATGGCACCCCCGAAAAGCCAGCTAATCACACCAACAAAGACTGTTGGGTATTCAAGCAGGCAGGCAAGTTAATTGCCGAAAACAATGACAAGGGGCTGCATAGCGATGATGAGGAAGAGACTCGGCCGCCGAACAATAGAGGACAGAAGGGTTTCCCCCCACAAGTGCGGACGGTGAACATGATATACACAACCCATATACCCAAGAGGGAGCGGAAGCGTGCACTAAGGGACGTATATGCGATGGCGCCAGTCGCCCCGAAGTTCAATCCATGGTCCTCTTGCCCGATCACTTTCGATCGAAGAGACCATCCGACCAGTATCCGCCATGGCGGATTCGCCGCATTGGTTTTAGACCCAATCGTCGATGGATTTCACCTCACGAGAGTCCTGATGGACGGCGGCAGTACCCTGAACCTGCTTTACCAGGATATAGTGCGCAAGATGGGCATAGACCCCTCAAGGATTAAACCTACAAAAACAACCTTCAAAGGCGTCATACCAGGTGTTGAGGCCAATTATGCGAGCTCGATCACACTCGAAGTGGTCTTGGATCCCGGACAATTTCGGGCGAGAGTTAATCTTGACATAGTCCCATTCATAGCGGCTATCACGCTCTTCTCGGACGAACGCGTTTGCAAAGTTCAATGCGGTGCCGCATTATGCATACCTCAAGCTCAAGATGCAGGCCCTCGTGGAGTCATCACGGTCAGCGGAAATCTGAGCGCTCCTCCAAGCGGAGGAACATCTGGCGGCTCTCATGGCGGAAATCTGAGCAGCCTTCAAAGGCAATTTTGAATCCGGCCGCTAAGCGGCGGACACGGCCAAAGCGTGCGGAGCAACATCAACCAAGACCACGGCACATTCCGAGCGCAGCGTAGCAATGCGGCTAACCCCAGCCCTTGCATAATTGCAAGACCAACCCTCAGCGTACATCATTACGCTCTGGAATCTGATGGGCCTAGGGCGAGGGCACGACCTATGAGACCAGTGCGGCTTGACCACACGGGGGCTCCCAAGTGTGTCACTCTTCTTATTTTATTTTCCTTCCTTTTATATCTGAGGACTCCGTTTCCCGGAGGCCACTGCCCGTGGTGAACCCGCCCGAACTCAAGATGCAACAACCGGGGAAGAAAGAAGGCTGCGATGAACACTCGGTGGTCTCCATTACGAGCATTAAATTTGATTATATACACCAGTCCGCAGCCCGCATACGGAGGGGACATGTTTATTTAGTCCAATCCCTTGCTTACCGCACTATTTGTATCCTTCCGCACTCATAGCAGAATTCCTTGAATAAATAATGCAGCATTTTTTGCTGTTATTGCATTACTTTACACATATGTTCATTAATGACATCTTGCACCCGTATATTTTAGTGCGGCCGAATACACCGGGGCTTATGTTCCCCTTTTCTGGTGTGATAAGTCAGGAAACTTTCACAAGTCGGCACCCCAACTTATAGCATTATATGAATCGGCTCGAATCATGTCTTGGGTCAATAGTTGGGTTTGCCCGGCTCCCATGTTTTGGTGCCTTATGTTCCGTTCATCGGCTAAGGTGGCCTTTGGGAGAACCACTGCGATTGCGCCCGGTTGAGCAGGCGGCGCCTCGATGGAAAGCTAAAACTGGCCGGCATGATAAGGCGAGACTGGTCGCTGTTAGAGAGGTCTTTTCGGGTCCCTAAAGACTTATGCCGCTTGAGCGAAATGCGGATAATGTCGCGAAGGCGTGGATAGCGCCCAATTCGGTCTTCGAATACTAGGGGCTTCACGAAATTTAAAATTATAGAATTCTATGGCTAAGTGAGAGTGTTCAAGCATTATAAGTCCGGTTGCCTTGTTCATTGTGTTGGCGCCTCCTAGATGGACCCAAAAATGGGAACAAGACTGCTCGAGGTTTATCCCGAACACCCGGCACTTTCGTGGCTTGGGGAAATTTGAAGCCGACGACTTGCCATCTCTCGAGATTTTATAAGCGGCCGCCTGAAGGTAATATTTTAAATTAAACAAGCGTTGCTTAGCGCATATGAACAAAGTTTTGATTGCAGGATAATACATAGCGAGTTTACTCAATAATTACATCTCGGGGCACTCATCCGCAATATTGCGGGAACCCTTGAGACAGTCGATAGTACCTTTCGGCGTCACGATACTCCTTGCCCATTGGCGGCGGGTCGATGAAAACCTCTCCACATCCAGCCTGCCCGGTGCACCTTTGCGGGCAAGGGCCCGACGAGCACCTTCAATACTGGCGGGCGGGCGCGTGCTTGACCTCCACCCGTGGGCACGCATCCACCAGCCGCCGCCGAGGCGAAGTAGCTCCCGGGCATGGCCTGTCGAGCCTGAGCCGGACTATGAGGCCCTTCATGGCCTCCTCGGCCGCCTTGTGGAGCTCGACCAGCTGCTTCACTGGTCGCTAAAAGCACGGATGGCGGCCTCGGCATCTTGAGACGAAGACCTTCTCCATTGAGCTCCCCTCCTTGCTACGATAGAATGCGGCGGCATCGGACACACTGCGCGGCAGATCTGCAAATGCCCCTGGAGAGCTCCGAATTCAGGCAAGTGTCAGGTAGTTTACATTAACATGCTTGCTTTGCATGAAAAATGCCTTACCCGCTGCTATCTTCTTCACATCTTCAACTTCCTGAAGGGCCTTACGGGCCTCGGCCTTGGCGGACTTGGCACTTTTGAGAGCCGAGGCAAGCTCGGACTCTCGAGTCTTTGAGTCGCGCTCCAAACTCTCATGCTTCTCCATGAGAGCCTGGAGCTCTTGCCGCACCGCCGCCACCCGCGCCTCCTGCTTCTCTCGCTCTGCCCGTTCCGCGGCCGCATTGCGTTCGGCCACGGACACAGCCTCCTTCAGGGTCGCCACCTCGTTCGTGGCCCCTACAGTACCCATGTTGTCCTTGTTATTCTCTTATTGCAACCTAAATCCTTTTCTATAAGGTAACTTTTCAAAGTGGTGTTACTCACCTTCTTTGTCCTCGAGCTGCTTCTTGCACGGCCGAGCTCTTGCTCGAACCGCTCGAGATCTGCTTCAACTTACCGACATCCATGATCGGTGCAGCGAGAGGTCAGTGATGTAGCCTGCAAACCCATATTGACATACTTTTAGCAACCCTCGTATATCTTTTAGATCCTCGGTCCGGCTTTTCTTTCGAACACGAGGCGAGCATCGAAACTCTGTCTATGTGGTATTACATTACATAATTTGAACTTCTTACCTCAAAGCACTGTTAGAAGGCTGCTGCGAGGCTTCAGTCGGCCCGCTCTTGGCGAAGTGAACCTTCGAATCACCGCACTCATGATAGTGCGGTGTTCTTCTCGATGGGCGCCTTTGGCGCCTCCAACAAGTTGTCCGGCGCCTCCGGTTGGGCGGAGGCCGCCGGTGTCCGATCTTGCCCTTCTTGCGAAAGGGCGCTGCGGACTCTGGAACCCTGCAGATTCGGCGTAGAGTCAGCGCAAAGTCCGGGAGGCTGCCTTGCAGCGCCTCCCGACCTCCTCTGATGGGTCCCTTCCGGGATCCCACCTCGGCGTCCTCGGCGCGCGAGGTGGAACGAGTCGGAATGGATTCCACATCCGACGCAGCCAACGACCCGCTCGACGAAGCGGGGAGATCATCATCGGCGGAGTGCAGGCGGTATGCGGCATTAGAAGGACACTATGTGACACAAAAGAAATTGCAGATCATTGAGGATCCGGATACTTACGATCTACTTTGAGGCCTGGCCCTTGAGGCCACTCTTCATCGCCAGCGTTGGTGTTGGCGGAGCTGTCCGGGAATAGTCCTTCCCTCTTGGACCCTTGGCCTCCCCTGTTGGGAAGCCTTCCTCTTCCTCTCTCCTCCTCAGGAGAGAGTCTTCTTCCTCCTCCTCATCTTGGGGAGGAGTCCACCTCGGAGTCGTCGGAGACCTGAAAGCAGGAACTCTTTCGAGTGCCGTGGCCACCTTCTTGGCCTTCTTCTCCGGCACCACATGGCGATGCCGGAACCAGCAGCCCGCTAGGCAGGCGTCCTTTGGGTCTTTGGCATGGGGCAGGCGGATGAGCTGCTTGGCCTTCTTCATCCATTCTGTCAAAGGAAAAGGGAGATTGAAACCGCTTAGAATCAATCTATTAACAATAAGTGTCTGTAAAGGGTGGAATCACTTACCTCGTCGGCTGGATGTTGCGAGTGAAATCCATGATCTTCCGTCGCGGATGTGGGGCTTGGCGCCCTTAAGCAGCACCCTCCAGGCGCCCGTGCGTCATGTCGAAGAGCCGCTCAACACTGGTGCTGTTCGGATCGAACTCCCACAGATTGAATGCTGTTCTTGGCATGGGAGAATTCGTGTGGACGAGCATGACTTGGACCACGTTAACCAGCTGAGCTTCTTATTCACCGGCTTACGGATCTGAGGCTTGGAGTCCCGTCAGCTCCTTCGAATTACCCCACAGCAAGCCCTTCTCTTTCCAGGAGTTGGGCTGCGTAGGGATACCAGATCTAAACTCGGGGACCGCCGCCCACGTAGGGGCACGCGGCTCGGTGATATAGAACCACCCCGACTGCCACCCCTTGACGGATTCCACAAAGGCCCCTTCGAACCAAAGGACGTTGGGCATCTTGCCCAACATGGCGCCTCTGCACTTCACTTGAGTGCCCTTCACTACCTTCGGCTTGACATTGAAGGTCTTGAGCCACAAGCCAAAGTGGGGCTGGATGTAGAGGAAGGCCTCGCACACGACGATAAACGCCGAGATGTTGAGGATGAAGTTCGGCGCCAGATCATGGAAATCCAGGCCATAGTAGAACGTGAGCCCCCGAACAAAGGGGTGAAGTGGAAAGCCCAGTCGGCGGAGGAAGTGGGGGAGGAAAACGACCCTCTCATGGGGCCTGGGGGTGGGGATGAGCTGCCCCTCGTCAGGCGGCGGTCTTGTAACGTCGCGGAAAGGTATCCGGCTGCGCAGCTTTGTGATGTGCTCCTCCTCAGCGGTGGAGGCTAACCACTTGCCTCCCGCTCCGGACATGGTCGGAGAAGGTTGAGGCGAGATCATAAACTTGGGCGCTGGAGCTCGAGTCTTGAGGAGATGGATAAGCAAAGGAGGAAGAAGGCGTGGGTGAAAAGGTGAATCCTTATCCCTTATATATAGGCGGACGAAGACTATCGTCCCCACTAGCCTAGTAAAACTCGCTTATCTCCCAAGCGCCCGGCATCAATGATGCGGTTGGGTTACCCGTCCGTATTGATGAGAATCCGGAATAAGGGAACACGATCTCCGCCGACAAGGCGTGCCAAGAAACCGCTTAGCTAAGCGCTACCGAGGCGGTATAATGAAAAACGATTCAAGTAAAGGCTTGGTAGTGGTGTGATGTCATGCCGCAAAATCGTCGTGATTGAACTTGTGTACATTTTATTCTCTCTACGGTGGAATGTGGAATTTATTTTGCGAGCGGACACTATCTTGGTGTTCACAATCTTCTATGGATTATTTGGAGGAGGACCCGCCTTGCAATGCGAACATTATCGCGCGGACTCATCGTCATTGAAGCGAGTTCGGGGGCTCTTGAGGAGTCTGGACTAGGGGTGTCCGGACAGCCAAACTATCATCGTCCGCGGACTCCAAGACTCTGAAGATACAAGATTGAAGACTCCGTCCGTGTCCGGATGGGACTTTCCTTGGCGTGGAAGGCAAGCTTGCAATCTGGATATGTAGATCTCCTACCATTGTAACCGACTCTGTGTAACCCTAGCCCTCTCCGGTGTCTATATAAACCGAGAGGGCTTTAGTCCGTGAGGACATAACCTCCATTACAACAATCATACCATAGGCTAGCTTCTAGGGTTTAGCCTCCTTGATCTCGTCGTAGATCCACTCTTGTAATACACATCATCAATATTAATCGAAGCGGGGCGTAGGGTTTTACCTCCATCAAGAGGGCCCGAACACAGGTAAAACATCGTGTCCCTTGTCTCCTGTTACCATCCGCCTAGGCCTTACAGTTCGGGACCCCCTACCGAGATCCGCGGTTTGACACCGGCAGGCATGCCTCCCGGGGAAAGGAACCCATAACGGAACTATTCTCCTGGAAGATGTTTCTTACTAACCATGTAATATAACATAACTAGTTGGGCACTTGTATGATAAAGCACTAATGACCCCTCGCTTTGGTCTCCATGCATGCCCGGTTGTTTCTTAACCGAGAAGGTATTCGGACACACTCGACTCTAGGGTTCCGAGGTTGAAGCGAAAAGGTCGGCAAAGACAAGCGATCTACAATCCGGCTAGAAGGCATTTCACATGTCATTTTAAAATACATTGTCAAATCTCTTGATTGTATTCCTCCTCAATCACATCTAACAGGCTGTCTAATTACAGTCCCGTTGGGAAAATTTAGCGGCCAACTCTACTTGGCCGTATACTAAACTCACAGGATCTCCTTCCCATCGGGCCCCCAGAGTCCGACCTCGGCCATGTGGTTGGGATCCGCCTTCTTATACCGCGTCTTCACCATGGCCCGGCCTCCACAGCACCTTGGCGGCAGGCGAAATCTTCCATAAGCAGGCGCTGCGCACTCACTGAAGCTTCTCCATAAGCTCCCAAGGCCCTCGGGTAGGGAGAGGGCTGGCCATAACGCTGGGACGGCGCCGCTCATTGCTGCCGAACTTCGTTCGGCAGTTGCAACATCTCGGGAAGTTGATCACCCGTTGATCTGGGCATCTCCTCCGGAGGCGACACTGTGAGTATACCTCTGAGACATATTTTTCAATTGACTTCCTCGCCGAACTCTTCTTTTCAAAGGAGTTCGCTCAAGCACTACTATAGATGCGCGACGAAGCCGCTGATTCTCCTTAACGGAGCCAGACAGCTCGGCCCGAACACCTTTCAGCTCTTCTCCGAGCTGGGCGTGGGCATCTTGGAGCTTGTTCCTTTCCTGCTGCACCTTATTCAGCACCCTCTCGCGGCCTTGGTGGCGCGATGTTCTTGCCTATCCGGATCTTGTCCGGCAGCACCTTCAATGTCATTATTAGACTTGCGCGCACGCCGCACACCACTTATCTTTTTAAAATAATGTATTACCAGGGGGTCTCTGTGTTTCCTCCTGCGGCAGCAAGTGCGGCCTCGAGTTGGGCCTTGCACTCTTGCAGCTCCTGAGATAGTTGGGTATTCTTCTCCGTAAGATCCTGTGTTTCAAGTGATCCTTAAATCAGTTAATATAACTACTTTAAGTCTCGGGGGCTACTGGCATATACAACTATTAAATTCTTTTACCCGTATGTCTTTTACATCTTTGCTCCGTGGCTCTGGTTAAACCATCTTGAGCAGCATGGAATCGCGTCCCAGCGTGAAAGGCATTCAATGCCTCGAGGGAGAAACAGCGTCACGAAAAACTGTCCGTGGCGCTTTGTGGTTCATGGCGCTCTCCACCTCGAGACTTGGTGGCGGACGGTCTATCGGCATCCTCCGTTGGAGGAGTGTCAAGCCTGCGCCTTGTGCTCGCCTCCCCTCGAGACCAGTCTTTGGAGCTGGCTGGTAGAGGTTGGATTGCCCAACCTCTCGCCCATGATTCAGTGGGCACTTTTCTCCTACAAAAAGTCATGAGCACTCAAGCGCTTCCTAGGGCAGCTGCTCTAAATAACAAAGCTGTGAGCTATACCTTTGCGGCAGCGTTTGGTCCACGCCAAACTCCTCATCCGCCCTCTTGGGCGGGATCGACCCCTGTTGGTCGGCCGCTTGTGAGCTCGGCTTCCCGCCTTGGGCGCCTCCTGCAAAGCGCCATCGTATCACGGTGGTCGAGAAATGAGCAAGGAAGGAATAATGGTGTCGGGACCTCGGTCACAATCACACAGGAAGCGGATATAGTCCGGGGTAGTCGGCCGTAATGGCGACTAAAGCATTATCCATCTGAGCTGGTGGAACACCCGTCGATTAGCTCCACCTTTATGTCGGGTCCTCTTAGGAGGCGGATCACGAGATCTTTCGGATCCTCGGGTTGCGGAGTTGGGCTGAGCATGCCCTCCACAATCCGACGCAGTTCCTGCATCGAAGACATAATATAAGAAGCTTAAACTTCGAAAGCATGGGTCAGACACACAGAGTGTTTGCTTACCCAACGCTGGGGATTATTCATGGAGAACCCATTCAACGGGTTCATCTGAAGGAAGTCCTCCTTCTCCCCCTTGTACAGGCCGGACAGGATCTTGTCCTCGGCCGAACCCGGCCCTTTGCGGCCGTGACAGGTGGCATCGTCCTCCCCGTTGAAATCCCACATAGGGTGGCCCCTATATTGCAGCGGCTGCACCCCCCGCATAATGCATGTTGCCATGACTCCAATCATGGTCAACCCGGAATGGGCCAGTAACCTTATCCGGCCCATCAAATAATGGGCGCTCTTGTCTTCCTCCGGTTAGGGCTCCGTGGGCGCCCGGTGGCGCTTCTTCAAAGGAGCATTCTTGAACTCCGGGAGGCGATCGAGCAGGGTCCAGCGGTGGGCGTCTTCTATGTAAACCATTTTGAAGGCCGGTCTTGGACGCCTTCTTAGGGGTTCGGATAGATATCCGGTCCGGCGATCATGTAAATTTCGGCACCGCCCACTTGATATATGGACCCCTCGTGAGCGGGGCACAAAGCGAACAACCTCTTCCACGGTGCAAAATGGGGCTCAGCGCCAGGAACAGCTCGCAAAGAGCTCGTAACCCAGCGATATGCAGGATAGAGGCGGGCGTAAGGTGATGGAGCTGGGTCAAGTAGAACTCCGAGGAGCCAGCGGAGGAGCGGATGTATAGGAAATCCGAGTCCCCTTATCAGATAGGGGACGAAGCATACCCGCTCCCCTTTGTTGGGATTTGGGGTAGCCTCCACTTGCTTCCCACCTTGGTAGGTGGCCAACCCGGCTCGAACCGGGACCATGAAGGCCGGAGGGAGATATCCCTTCACTTGGAGCGTCACCAGCTCGTTGTGCGGGACAGAACATCTCCTCCAATCTCCCGGCAGAGGGCTGGGAGCGCAAGAAGAGGAGCCGCGTCGATGGTCCATGATAGAATGGATTCTTGGTCAGAAGCGTTCCGATGAGTACTCGCGGAAGGAGGATGGTGTGATTTGGATCTGGATTCTTGCCTCTCTTATAGGCAGATTATTTGCACAGCTAGGGGGTAAAACATAAAAGATACCCTGGCTTTTCGCATTCGTGCGACGCATGGAAGATGGCCATTGTTGGGCGTGGAAGCCAAGAAGCGCAACATTGATGAGGAAGCCGGACACTGTTCGGCAGGTACGTGGAGCTTGAGGGAGAACCCGCCTTGCAACGCCGAAGACTACATGCGTGCTGGACTTATCGTCATTGAAGCCTGGTTCGGGGGCTACTGAGGGAGTCCTGGACTAGGGGGTGTCCGGACAGCCGGACTATCATCATCTGCCGGACTCCAAGACCATGAAGACACAAGATTGAAGACTTCGTCCCGTGTCCGGATGGGACTTTCCTTGGCGTGGAAGGCAAGCTTGGCGATACGGATATGTAGATCTCCTACCATTGTAACCGACTCTTTGTAACCCTAGCCCTCTCCGGTGTCTATATAAACCGGAGGGTTTTAGTCCGTAGGACAACACAACCATTACAACAATCATACCATAGGCTAGCTTCTAGGGTTTAGCCTCCTTGATCTCGTGGTAGATCCACTCTTGTACTACTCATATCATCAATATCAATCAAGCGGGAGTAGGGTTTTACCTCCATCGAGAGGGCCGAACTGGGTAAAAACATCGTGTCCCTTGTCTCCTGTTACCATCCGCCTAGGCGCACAGATTCGGGACCCCCTACCGAGATCCACGGTTTGACACCGACCTTTGGGTTTGGATTCTGTCGAGTCATCTCACTTGATGTTTGAAAGTAAGCATCACGTGATTTTACCTTGGCACCACGTGCCTTGAAGCGATAGGTGGGAGTAGGATCGTCTTCATCATCGGCTTCAGCGTTGGTGTGGAAGTCATTATCTTGATGTTGAAGATGGACTTGGCAACATAGGCTGTGGCTAGAGCCGGACTTGCAGCGCCCGGTCGACTCCTCTCCGGACTCCACCTCCGCCTCCTCAGAAGCAGACTCCTCCTCTGAATCCATTTCCTTGCCAACAAAAGCACGAGCGTTGCCAGATGAGCTCTTCTTGTATGATGAAGACTTGGAAGAAGACTTAGAAGAAGACTTTGAGGATTTCTTCTTCTTCGTGTCAACAGAATCATATTCCTTGCTCTTCTTCTTCTTCTTCTCATTTTCCCACTGTGGACACTCAGATATGTAGTGACCAGGTTTCTTGCACTTGTGGCAGGTTCTCTTCTTGTGATCATGGGTGGAAGCTTCATCATTCCTTGAGCTGGATCGTGAAGACTTTCTGAAAAGCCTTTCTTCTTGGTGAATTTCTGGAACTTCTTCACTAGCATAGCAAGTTCCTTTCCAATGTCTTCAGGATCTTCAGAACTGCAGTCAGATTCTTCTTCAGATGAGGAAACAACCTTTGCCTTCAAAGCGCGAGTACGGCCATAGTTGGGACCATAGATATATCTTTTATCAGAGAGCTGGAACTCATGTGTATTGAGCCTCTCAAGTATATCAGACGGATCAAGTGTCTTGAAGTCAGGACATTCTTGTATCATGAGGGCAAGGGTGTCAAAGGAGCTGTCAAGTGATCTCAGTAGTGTCTTTACGATTTCAGGCTTGGTAATCTCAGTTGCGCCAAGGGCTTGAAGCTCATTTGTGATGTTAGTGAGGCGATCGAATGTGAGCTGGATATTCTCATTGTCATTTCTCTTGAAGCGGTTGAAGAGGTTGCGAAGAATACTGATCCTTTGATCTCTCTGGGTTGAGACGCCTTCATTGACCTTGGATAGCCAGTCCCAGACTAGCTTCGATGTTTCCAGAGCACTCACATGACCATACTGTCCTTTGGTTAGATGACCACAGATAATGTTCTTGGCAGTAGAGTCCAGTTGAATGAACTTCTTGACATCAGTAGGGGTGACAACTTCACCAGTTTTGGGAACGCCGTTCTTGACGACATACCAGAGGTCGACATCAATGGCTTCAAGATGCATGCGCATCTCATTCTTCCAGTAGGGATATTCAGTTCCATCGAACACGGGGCAACCAGCGGAGACTTTGATTATCCCTGTAGTCAACATAGCTAAAAATCCAGGTGGTTAAACCGAATCACACAGAACAAGGGAGTACCTTGCTCTGATACCAATTGAAAGTGCTAGTATCGACTAGAGGGGGGGTGAATAGGTGATTTTTATGAAAGTCTTCAAAACTTGGAAGTTTTGAAGACAAACAATTGAAATGCCAAATTGATATGCAGCGGAAGATAAACTACTGTAAGCAAACCATAGTCAAGTATGCAATGATGTGAAAGCTCATGACTAATAGCAGCTAAGTAGTAAGGATCAGGATGGAAGATAGTATGAAGCCAATCAAAGATAGTAGTCAAGCAATGAAGTCAAACAGGTACGACAGATAGGCAATGACTTCACGAAGACAAACTCAATATAAAGGAGGGGAAAGGATAGAACCAGTTGCTCGTTGAAGACACATGATTTGTTGGACCAGTTCCAGTTGCTGTGACAAGTGTACGTCTGGTTAGGGAGGCTGAGATTCAACTCAGAAGACCGTGTCTTCACCTTATTCCCCTTGAGCTAAGGACACCCAGTCCTCGCCCAATCACTCTGGTAAGTCTTCAAGGTAGACTTCCAAACCTTCACATACTTCGTTCACCGGCAATCCACAATGACTCTTGGATGCTCAGAACGCGACGCCTAACCGGCTGGAGGATTCACAGTCCTCAAGTGTAATAAGTCTTGGTCACCTGATGAGAAAGACTTGATGATGCCTAACACTCTTTGGCTCTGGGTGTTTGGGCTTGTTCCTCGCAAGGATTTCTCTCTCTCAAAGGATTCGAGGTGGGTTGCTCTCAAATGACAAAAGTCATGCACAAACTCTGAGCAGCCACCAATTTATGGTGTAGGGGGTGGGCTATTTATAACCACTGGGCAACCCGACCTGATTTGTCGAAATGACCACAGGTCACTAAGGGCCGACATGTGTTCAATGGTCAGATTTCAAACACACACGGCAACTTTACTTGGGCTACAAGCAAAGCTGACTCATCCACTCTGGATAAGATTTGCTCTCATTGTCTTGGCTCGAAGACATAGGATTTAGGTTGAGCATCACTTGATCATTCTGACTTAGTTCACTTGGACCCCACTTAACAGTACGGTGGTTCCTATGACTCAACAAAGAAGAAAAGGAAACAGCGAAATCACACAGTCTTCGCGCTCCATAGTCTTCACTCAATGTCTTCTCGTGTCATAGTCTTCAATATGATTATCTTCATATTCCACCATTGTCTTCAATGTCTTCATACATTTTTAGGGTCATCTTCGGTAGGTAAACCGAATCAATGAGGGACAGTATCTGCGTTATCCTGCAATTCTCACAAACGCATTAGTCCCTCAACCAACTTTGTCGTCAATACTCCAAAACCAACTAGGGGTGGCACTAGATGCACTTACAAGTACTCCGTGATGCTGAGATCTCCAAGCTTGGTCTCACCCAGCTCGGTGCGTATATAATGCGCACGCGCCTGAGATTGAGAGGTGAAACTAGTGTGCAGGGCCGCCCACGCCTCCATGGACGTAGCGGCGAAGATGACCATCAACGAAATGCTCGGCGTGAGCGAAGACTGGATGGCGGAGAGAATGGCCTAATCCTGCACCACCCACGTGTGATATGCCAGATGGTGAGGGGGTGGGCATGGGATGGACCCGTTGACATAGCCCTCCAAGTAGTGGTTGCAGAGTAGAGGCAAGACCTGAGCACGCCATGATCGGTAGTTGTTCGGCGCGAGCTTCACCGGCAGCAGGTGCGAGAAATAAAACGGCGGGCGCGCGGTTTGGCGATGTACGCTGCGCCCGATGGTGCATAAGGATCCATGGGCGAGGCCATCTACGGGCGAGGACCATTGCGAGGGCGCCCGAGCGAGTAGAGATCCGTGAGCGCGCGCCAAAGCGCCGTGGCGGTATTGCGCAGAGAAGTCATAAGCGCCCGGTAGCGGCGTAAAACGAGATGAGCAGCAGCCGAAGCACCTTGGCCAGGCGTTGTAGGGGCGCCATACGACGAGGTGGCCGCTCCCCCATAGGCCGGCTGTGGCGGCGCCGGGTAGTAGTGGTGTTGTGGCGGCGGATGCGGCACCGCCGTGTAGGGTTGTGGCGGTGGCGGCGCAGCATAGGACGACCCCGGCCACAAGGACGACGGTGGCGGGGGAACACCATAGGATGGCACGGGAGCGTTGTACCACGGCAACCCAGCACCAGGGTGCGAGCTCGACGGAGGAGGATCGCCATGGGCCGGCAGCGCCGCGGGCTCGGGCGAGGTGATCAGATTGTCCGGAGCCCACGAGGCCTACGGGGAAGCGGGCGGCGGCGACAAGGCACCATACGTCGCCGCGAGGGGCCGGGAGGCCAGGAAGGGCGACATCGGGGCAAGGGCCGGCGCGGCGGCAGTCGAGATCGGCGCTGCGGCGGCGGGAGGTGGTGTAGCGGAAGACATTGTAACCTAAACTGATACCATGTAACATAGGGTTTGGGAAACTGGCTCGACGCCCTAAAATGGGGTGTGGCTATCTCATTATATAGACGTACCAAGAGGTACAATACAAGGCCTATACAAGACTACATATATACAGTCTAAGAGCATCTCCAGCCGTTCGGCCCCCCAGGGCACCGAAAAAATGCGGCCTGGGGGCGAGCCGGCGCTAGTTCGGCCCCTGGGGGTGGCCTAGCTCCCAGCCACACCCCCAGGCGCACCCCCAGCCTTGGCAAATTCAAACATAGTTTATTCCCACGCCCAAAACAAACGCCACAATCCGGCGATCAAGCTGTCAGTAGATCGTCGATCGGATGAAAAGTTCGGCGTACAAAAAATAGAGAGGACGGAAGTGCGCATCAGGCGGCGAGGTCGGCCTCCGGCGTCGGTGGAGTCGGCGTGCACGGGCTTGACGGGGCCCCTGTGCTTGGCGGCGTGGCTTCTGCGCTGCGGGCAGTCTCAGCGGCATCATCGGTCGGGCTTGGCGGCGGCGGCGGCGTGTGCGTGGGCGTGGGCGGCGTCGTTGTGGGCGTGGGCGGCGGCGTCGTGGGCGTGGGCGTGGGCGACGTCGTCGAGGGAAGCTGGTCCAGGATGAGGCTGACATGCGCCCTGTGCCATGCCTTGACCGCCTCGTCGGTGCTCTGGAGCATGTCCGCACCGCTGATACGTCTCCATCGTATCTATAATTTTTGATTGTTCCATGCCAATATTATTCAACTTTTATATAATTTGGCAACTTCTTATACTATTTTTTGGGACTAACATATTGATCCGATTGCCGGTGCGGTTCATCATTGCATGTTTTTGTTTTGCAGAAACCCAATATCAAACAGAGTCCAAACGGGATAAAACGGACAGAGAATTGTTATGGAATATTTGTGATTTTTGGGAAGTAAAATCAACGCGAGACATTGCCCGAGGGGGCCAGGAGATAGGGGGCGCGCCCCAGGGAGACAGGCGCGCCCTGGACTCTCTTGGGGCCCCCGTAAGGCGGTTGATGCTCTTCTCTTGGCGCAAGAAAGCTAGTTTTATGAGAAAGATCTGGGCGAAAGATTCACCCCAATCGGAGTTACGGATATCCGGATATGAAAGAAACGGTGAAGTGGCAGAATCAGAGAACGCAGAAACAGAGAGATAGATCCAATCTCGGAGGGGCTCTCGTCCCTCCCACGCCATGGGAGCCAAGGACCAGAGGGGAAACCCTTCTCCGATCTAGGGAGGAAGCCAAGGAAGAAGAAGAAGAAGAAGGGGGGCCCTCTCCCCCTTGCTTCCGGTGGCGCCGGAACGCTGCCGGAGGCCATCATCATCACGGCGATCTTCACCAATAACTTCACCGCCTTCATCACCAACTCTTCCTACCTCTATGCAGCAGTGTAACCTCTCTCTTACCCGCTATAATCTATACTTAAACATGGTGCTCAACGCTATATATTATTTCCCTATGATGTATGGCTATCTTATGATCTTTGAGTAGATCCGTTTTGTCCTATGGGTTAATTGATGATCGTGATTGGTTTGAGTTGCATGTTTTATTGGTGCTGTCCTATGGCGCCCTCCATGTCACGCAAGAGTGAGGGGTTCCCGCTGTAGGGTGTTGCAATACATTCATGATTCGCTTATAGTGGGTTGCTAGAGTGACAGAAGCTTAAACCCGAGTAAGGGGATTGTTGCGTATGGGATAAAGCGAACGTCAAGCTTGTGTATGGGATAAAGGGGACTTGATGCTTTATTATTGGTGATGTCCTATTGTGCCCTCCATGTCGCGCAGGCGTGAGGGGTTCCTGCTGTAGGGTTTGCAATATGTTTATGATTTTCTTATGGTAGGTGGCGTGAGTGACATAAGCACAGACCCGAGTAAGTAGGTTGTTTGCGTATGGGATAAAGGGGACTTGATACTTTAATGCTATGGTTGGGTTTTACCTTAATGAATCTTTAGTAGTTGCGGATGCTTGCTAGAGTTCCAATCATAAGTGCATATGATCCAAGTAGAGAAAGTATGTTAGCTTATGTCTCTCCCTCAAATAGAATTGCAATAGTGATTATCGGTCTAGTAACGTAGTCAATTGCCTAGGGACAATTTCACAACTCCTACCACCACTTTTCCACACTCGCTATATTTACTTTATTGCATCTTTATCTAAACAGCCCCTAGTTTATATTTACATGATCTTTATTATCTTGCAAGCCTATCCAACAACACCTACAAAGTCCTTCTAGTTTCATACTTGTTCTAGGTAAAGCGAACACTAAGCGTGCGTAGAGTCATATCAGTGGCAGATAGGACTTGAGAGAATATTTGTTCTACCTTTAGCTCCTCGTTGGGTTCGACACTCTTACTTATCGAAAGAGGCTACAATTGATCCCGTATACTTGCGGGTTATCAAGACCTTTTTCTGGCGCCGTTGCCGGGGAGTCATAGCGTGGGGTGAATATTCTCGTGTGTGCTTGTTTGCTTTATCACTAAGTAATTTTTATTTGTTGTTCTTAGTTGTTCTTTATCATTAGTTATGGATATGGAACACGAAATACCAAAAAAAATAGGTGTACTTGCTACTCATGGAGATGGGGTAACTCCTAAAACCCTCGATTCTCATTATGTGAAAGATAGTATGTACTACTTTGATAATCCTGAGAAAACCCCATTCAACTTTATAATGGGAGACACATTGGATCAACGTGAATACTTTAGGGATTATCGCTCGACACAAAAAGGGAAACTATTATGGGATCAATTTATTATGTTGTGTTGGTATGCCCGGGATCTATGCTTGAGATATGATATTACTTGTTGCTATATGATGAAGGCTCCACACCTTCCCTTTTCATGCAAATTTAATGATAATGAAACCTTAGCTTCTTATGCTAATGGTATATATGATTACTATGATGTGGAACAAATAGAAGAATTTGTTGCTTTTAAGGCTGCTTATGAAATTGAATATTTGTTTGAAAAGTATGAAGCTTTAGATGATGATGTTTATAGGCCTGAAAATCTTGCTATACTTTGATATTGCTATGAAAATTATGAATACAATTACTATATTAATGTATTTATTGAGAAAGTCTCCGCTGTCCAAGAAGAGACTAATATTTTGCAGGAAGCTATGGAAGAAGAAATTGATGAAACTGTGAGATCATTGGATAAAAAAGATGATGAGGAGAGCGAAGAACAAAAGGAGGAAGAGCGGATTGATCAACCGTGCCCACCTTCTAATGAGAGTAACTCTTCAACTCATACATTGTTTAATTCCCCTTCATGCTTACCGAAGGATGATTGCTATGATGATTGCTATGATCCCGTTGATTGTCTTGAAATATCCCAATTTGATGATGCTTGCTATGCTGGTGGCCAAGATGCCAATATGAATTATGCTTATGGAGATGAACTTGCTATAGTTCCTTATGTTAAACATGAAATTGTTGCTATTGCACCCACGCATGATAGTCCTATTATCTTTTTGAATTCTCCCAACTACACTATATCGGAGAAGTTTGCGCTTAGTAAGGATTATATTGATGGGTTGCCTTTTACCGTTGCACATGATGATTTTGATGAATATAATATGCATGTGCTTGCTGCTCCTACTTGCAATTATTATGAGAGAGGAACTATATCTCCACCTCTCTATGTTTCCAACATGATAGAATTGCAAGAAACTGTTTATACTATGCATTGGCCTTTACTATGTGTGCATGAATTGTTCTTTTATGACATGCGGATGCATAGGAAGAGAGTTAGACTTCGTCATTACTTGATATATGTTACTTTGTGCTCACTACTAAATTACAAATCATTGTTAATTAAAATTGGCTTTGATATACCTTGGGATCCGGGTGGATCCATTACTTGAGCGCTATATGCCTAGCTTAATGGCTTTAAAGAAAGCGCTGCCAGGGAGACAACTCGGAAGTTTTAGAGAGTCATTTATTTCTGTTGAGTGCTTTCGTATAGTTTAAAAACAAAAAAATAAAGAGGGGAACCTAAAACTTTTCAAAAAAGGAAGGTGAAAGTGAGAAAGATAACCATTGTTGAAGTGGGAGAGCTCCTTGAACTTTGTTCATGCTCACGGAAACTTTGTGAATCTTGATTACAGAAACTTTTCATCAAAAATAATTATCCCCTTGTATAATTCCATTGTATTATAAAAATAATATGCTAAGGTTTGCCTTTAGGATGTTTACAATGCTTGTTGGTTTGTACGGTGCAGGACATAAACTTTGGCTGTAGTGCGCGATTTTACATTTTAACTGGAATGTTAATTGGTTCTGATTCCTTTTGCACTGTCTTGCTATACAATTTATTTACTTTTCCTAATTTTGGTAGAATTTTTGGGGTACCAGAAGTATGGTGGATGTTCATATTGCTACAGACTGTTCTGTTTTTGACAGATTCTGTTTTTGATGCATAGTTTACTTGTTTTGATGAAACTATCAATTTATATTAGTGGATTAAGCCATGAAAAAGTTATGTTACAGTAGACACAATGAAAAAACAAAATATGAATTGGTTTGCAATAGTATTTAGAGTGGCGATTTGCTTTATTAATACTAACGGGTCTTACCGAGTTCTCTGTTGAAGTTTTGTGTGGATGAAGTGTCTAAACGAGGAGGTCTCGATATGAGGAAAAGGAAGAGAGGCAAGAGCTCAAGCTTGGGGATGCCCGAGGCACCCCAAGTAAAATATTCAAGGAGACTCACGCATCTAAGCTTGGGGATGCCCCGGAAGGCATCCCCTCTTTCTTCAACAAGTATGTTTTCGTATTCGTTTCATTCGTGCATTATGTGCAAGTCTTGGAGCGTCTTTTGCATTTAGTTTTCACTTTTTTATGCACCATGCTGGTATGAGATAGTCCTTGGTTGATTTATAGAGTGCTCATTGCACCTCACTTAAATCTTTTGAGTATGGCTTTATAAAATGCTTCATGTGCTTCACTTATAGCATTTGAAGTTTGGATTGCCTGTTTCTCTTCATATAGACAACCGCCATTTGTAGAATGCTCTTTTGCTTCACTTATATTCGTTAGAGCATGGGCATAACTTTTGTAGAAAGAATTAAACTCTCTTACTTCACTTATATCAATTCAGAGAGATGACAAGAATTGGTCATTCACATGGTTAGTCATAAAATCCTACATAAACTTGTAGATCGCTGAATATGATATGTTTGATTCCTTGCAATAGTATTGCGATATAAAGGTGGTGATATTAGAGTCGTGCTAGTTGAGTAATTGTGAAATTGAGAAATACTTGTGTTGAGGTTTGCAAGTCCCGTAGCATGCACGTATGGTGAACCGTTATGTAACGAAGTTGGAGCATGAAGTGTTTTTTTATTGTCTTCCTTATGAGTGGCAGTCGGGGATGAGCGATGGTCTTTTCCTACCAATCTATCCCCCTAGGGGTATGCGTAGTAGTACTTTTCTTCGAGGGCTAAGTAGACTTTTGCAATAAGTATATGAGTTCTTTATGACTAATGTGAGTCCATGGATATACGCACACTCACCCTTCCACTTTGCTAGCCTCTATTGTGCGCCGCAGCTTTCGCCGGTATCATGAACCCATTATTTATTCTCCTCAAAACAGCCACCATACCTACCTATCATGGCATTTCCATAGCAATTCCGAGATATATTGCCATGCAACTTCCATCATCATCATATACATGACTTGAGCATTCATTGTCATATGCTTTGCATGATCGTAAGATAGCTAGCATGATGTTTTCATGGCTTGTCCATTTTTTGATGTCATTGCTATGCTAGATCATTGCACATCCCGGTACACCGCCGGAAGCATTCATATAGAGTCATATCTTTGTTCGAGATATCGAGTTGTAATATTGAGTTGTAAGTAAATAAAAGTGTGATGATCATCATTATTAGAGCATTGCCCCAGTGAGGAAAGGATGAAGGAGACTATGATTCCCTCACAAGTCGGGATGAGACTCCGGACTTTATGAAAAATAAAAGAGGCCAAAGAAGTCCAAATATAAAAAAGAGGCCAAAGAAGCCCACCAAAAAGAAAAAAAAAGGAGAAAATAAAAGAAAAAAATGAGAGAAAAAGAGAGAAGGGGCAATGTTACTATCCTTTTACCACACTTGTGCTTCAGAGTAGCACCATGTTCTTCATAGAGAGAGCCTCTTGAGTTATCACTTTCATATACTAGTGGGAATTTTCATTATAGAACTTGGCTTGTATATTCCGATGATGGGCTTCCTCAAGCGTCCGAGGTCTTCATGAGCAAGCAAGTTGGATGCACACCCACTTAGTTTCCAGTTTGAGCTTTCATACACTTATAGCTCTTAGTGCATCCGTTGCGTGGCAATCCCTACTCACTCACATTGATATCTATTGATGGGCATCTCCATAGCCCGTTGATACGCCTAGTTGATGTGAGACTATCTTCTCCCTTTTTGTCCTCACAACCACCACCTTATACCACCATAGTGCTATGTCCATGGCTTGCGCTCATGTATTGCGTAAGAGTTGAAAAATCTGAAGCGCGTTAAAAAGTATGAACCAATTGCTCGGCTCGTCATCGGGGTTGTGCATGATTTGAATGCTTTATATGTTGAAGATGGAGCATAGCCAGACTATATGATTTTGTAGGGATGAGCTTTCTTTGGCTATGTTATTTCGATAAGACATAATTGCTTGGTTGGTATGCTTGAAGTATTATTGTTTTTATGCCAAATGATAGACTATTGCTTTGAATCACTTGTGTCTTAATATTCATGCCATGATTAGATACATGATCAAGATTATGCTAGGTAGCATTCCACATCAAAAATTATTTTTTTATCATTTACCTACTCGAGGACGAGCAGGAATTAAGCTTGGAGATGCTGATACGTCTCCGTCGTATCTATAAATTTTTATTGTTCCATGCCAATATTATTCAACTTTTATATACTTTTGGCAACTTCTTATACTATTTTTGGGACTAACATATTGATCCGATTGCCGGTGCAGTTCTGTCATTGCATGTTTTTGTTTTGAAACCCAATATCAAACGGAGTCCAAACGGTATAAAACAGACGGAGAATTATTTTGGAATATTTGTGATTTTTGGAAGTAAAATCAATGCGAGGCAGTGCCGAGGGGCCAGGAGATAGAGGCGCGCCCAGGAGGCGGCGCCTGGACTCTCCTGGGGGCCCCGTAAGGCAGTTGATGCTCTTATTTTGGTGCAAGAAAGCTAATTTTATGAGAAAGATCTGGGCGAAAGATTCACCCCAATCGGAGTTACGGATCTCTGGATATAAAACAAACGATGAAGGGGCAGAATCAGAGAACGCGGAAACAGAGAGATAGATCCAATCTCGAAGGGGCTCTCGCCCCTCCCACGCCATGGGAGCCAAGGACCAGAGGGGAAACCCTTCTCCCATCTAGGGAGGAGGTCAAGGAAGAAGAAGAAGAAGGGGGTCCCTCTCCCCTTGCTTCGAAAGGGCGCGGAGCAGCTGCTGGGAGGCCATCATCATCACCGCGATCTTCACCAACAACTTCACCGCCTTCATCACCAACTCTTCCTCCCTCTATGCAGCGGTGTAACCTCTCTCTTACCCGCTGTAATCTCTACTTAAACATGGTGCTGAACACTATATATTATTTAACAATGATGTATGGTTATCTTATGATGTTTGAGTAGATCTGTTTTGTCCTATGGGTTAATTGATGGTCATGATTGGTTTGAGTTGCATGTTTTATTGGTGTTGTCCTATGGTGCCCTCCGTGTCACGCAAGCGTGAGGGATTCCCGCTGTAGGGTGGTGCAATACGTTCATGATTCCCTTATAGTGGGTTGCTAGAGTGACAGAAGCTTAAACCCGAGTAAGTGGATTGTTGCGTATGGGATAAAGGGGACTTGATGCTTTAATGCTATGGTTGGGTATTACCTTAATGAATCTTTAGTAGTTGCGGAATGCTTGCTAGAGTTCCAATCATAAGTGCATATGATCCAAGTAGAGAAAGTATGTTAGCTTATGCCTCTCCCTCAAATAAAATTGCAATAGTGATTACCGGTCTAGTTATCGATTGCCTTGGACAAATAACTTTCTCGTAACAAAAAGCTCTCTACTAATACTTACTTTATTGCATCTTTATCTAAACAGCCCCTAGCTTTTATTTATGTGTTCTTTATTATCTTGCAAACCTATTGAGGGAGTCCTGGACTAGGGGGTGTCCAGACTGCCGGACTATCAATATCCGCCGGACTCCCATACTACGAAGATAGAAGATTGAAGACTCCGGCTCGTGTCCGGAAGGTACTTTCCTTGGCGTGGAAGGCAAGCTTGGCAATACGGATATGTAGATCTCCTACCATTGTAACCGACTCTGTGTAACCCTAGCCTGTCCGGTGTCTATATAAATCGGAGGGCCTTAGTCCGTAGGACGAACATTACATCTCAACAATCATACCATAGGCTAGCTTCTAGGGTTTAGCCTCCTTGATCTCGTGGTAGATCTACTCTTGTACTACCCATATCATCAATATTAATCAAGCGGGGCGTAGGGTTTTACCTCCATCGAGAGGGCCCGAACCTGGGTAAAAACATTGTGTCCCTCGTCTCTTGTTACCATCCGCCTAGACACACAGTTCGGGACCCCCTACCCGAGATCCGCCGGTTTTGACACCGACATTGGTGCTTTCATTGAGAGTTCCTCTGTGTCGTCGCCGATAGAGCGGATGCCTTTACCCGTCTTCAAAGACGGTGTTTTCGCCAGAGGGGCCTTGGCCACCGGCCAGACAATCCGGCTTGGTGGCTTTCTTATGACCGCCTGTCCGGCCGCCGCTTCGGCAATGACTTCTCAAGTCGTCGGAAGCAATCTTCGCGTCAGCCCTAAAGCTGCCGAATAGTTAGATCCAATTGAGCTCTCGTCCGTTAACGAACTCTTGGATCGCGCGCCGCATCAGGAGTTGCTACGGACTACAATCAGATCGGGCTTAAAACCGATCTGAGAGAGATTAACTCTCCCCAGGCTACCCACCACGTCGAAGTGGTAGAGGAACAACTCGGCAATCCTTTGCCAGTGTTGAAAACAATTTGTGTCCAGATTCCCGAACCCTCCATGACGGATTCCCGCGGAGGGACGGACTCTGATCGAGCATTGAACCTAAAATCATGCGTCGCTCCGGACTCGTTGGACTGTCTCCACCAAATCAAGCTCCCGAATTTGGAAGCCCCTCGGCCTTTGAGCCCAAAGATGGGCAGGGATCCGGATTTTATTCCACCCACCCGCCCAGACATATGCGACCTATCTCTAATTCGGCAAGAGCCTTGAAGCATTACATCATTCTTGGGCGATTCCTCCTGGTTATGGACAGGATAAAGGACTGCCGAGAGGAAAGCGCAATTCGATCTTCGCAATAGCGCACGGACAAGGGAATCTTGAAGCGCCATTGATCGTCGCAAGATTACGCGCTTTACCGATCGGCGTCCATAGTGCGAAATCTTGCGCAATGGAGAGTTTCGGAAAACTGAAAATCAATTTTGGGATAATCCGCCCCAAACCCGATCCAGCGGTAAAAGGCGCCTCACAATCAGGCCCCGGATGCAAAAACAAAAAGCAAAAACCCAGCAAGGGAAGCGGAACCGTCTTGGAGGGATGGCTCAATGGACCTGTAAACTTCATAGTGCGAGAGGAGCTGTCCCAACACATAGCCTTCGAGCATGTTGGATATTACGGCGGTGGCCAAAAGTGGCGAAGAGCTTCTAGCTCGAAACCACTCCAACAATACCAGCACGGTATCAACAGTCTTGAGACTTTCGCATCAAATAATATGCGAAACGAACAATCCGCGAACTCGCGAAGTCTACCAAGTAGCAACAGCAAATCCGTGGGGACACAGCTATTACCTTCAGCGCCCGGCGACGAGCCCACATCTCGAACTACGAGCCCGGCCAAGACTTTGGTACTTAGTCCCATAGTGGGCGGCTTTTGGTGACAAAAGTCCTCATGGGCGGCGGCGGACTAAACCCCATTTATGAGGAAACCTGCGGAAAATGGAAATCGATTGGAGCCGTATTGAGCGAAGCAGCACAACCTTCAGAGGAATAATCCCTAGCCGGGAAGCACGCTGCACCGGAAAAATCACACTCGATGTGGTGTTCGGCTCTCCGGACAATTACATATCCGAAGAAATCACGTTCCAGGTGGCCCCGTTCAGCAGTGGCTATCACGCCATATTAGGACGAGAGGCATTCACAATTTTTCAAGCAATACCTCATTATGGGTACATGAAGCTCAAAATGCCTGGGCCCAGCGGAATAATCACTCTCGTTAGTGATCCGGATATAGCACTCCGCGCCGAAAACAAGACAGCCGCACTAGCCCTCGAGGCACTATCCGAAGCCTTAGCGGCAGAGGAACTCACCGCGCTATGCTCTACGGTAAACAGGGACGATGTGATACTTGATAAAAGATCCAAGTCCACCTCCTTCAAACCAGCGAGCGAGATAATAAAATTTCAGGTCCACCCAATGGACCCAACAAAACGGCTTCCATCGGGCACAGTTGAACCCGAAGTTGGCCCGACTGCTGAATTCCTTCGGAAAATTGGGACATCTTCGCTTTGGCATCCCTCGGAGATGCCCGGAATCCTCATGAGTTGGCGAACACAGCCTAAACATCCTAAAAAGGATTTAAGCCGATCAAACAGGCTCTTGACGATTTTCCGAGCCCAAAAGACAGGCAATGGGAGAAGAGCTAGCCAAGTTATTGGAAGCGGATTCATTAGAGATATCAAACATCCGGATGGCTAGCAAATTTGGTGATGGTACCAAGAAGGATAAATCCTGGCATCTCGTGTCGACTTCAAAGACCTCAATAAGGCTTGCCCAAAGGATCCTTTCCCCCCCGCATCGATCAAATTATCGATGCCACGCGAGACACGATTCGTTGTGCTTCACGGATGCATACTCGGCTATCATCAATCAAGATGGCGAAGCGAATCAAGCCGCAGCGGCATTCATCACTCCATACGGACCATTCGCTTCAACACGATGCCCTTCGGACTTAAAAACGCCGGCGCAACATATCAGCGCATGATTCAAACATGTCCGCCACCCGGATCGGCAAAAGCAGTCGAGGCATACGTGAGCAGCGTAGTCGTCAAAACAAAACTCGTCGAAACTTTAGTAGGCGATTTGAGGCTCACATTTGACAACCTCGAGCATATGACATTAAGTGAATCCGGAAAAATGTGTTTTCGGCGTACCACCGGAAAGCTGCTGGGCTTCATCGTATCCGGCGGAGGAATCGAAGCAAATCCGGCCAAAATCCGGGCTCATCACGATTGGATATCCCAAAGGACCTCAAGCAAATACAAAATTAACGGGATGCGTGGCAGCTTTAAGCCGTTTATCTCCGTTTAGGAGAGAAGGCGTTGCCCTTTCTCGCCTCCTAAGGCGCACCGAACACTTCGAGTGGGCGGATGCCGCCCTTCGCCGGACTCGAAGAAATAAAGGCCATATTGGCAACAAATCCGGTCTTGGCTGCGCCCCTCTGGGCGAACCAATGTTGTTATATATCGCAGCAACACATCAAGTTGTAAGCGCTGTCCTCGTCGTCGAGCAAGCGGCGGAAGGGCATAAATTCCCTCTTCAAAAACCGGTGTATTACGTATCCCTTGTGTTAACCCCCGCAAATCCGCTACCGCACTATCGGAAGATAGCATCGCGGTGTTCATGGCACCTCGGAAGCTCGGCACTACTTTCAAGAGTGTTCGATAACGATGGCCTCTGAAGTACCACTCAATGACATTATAAATAACCGCGACATAGCGGGCAGGATTGCAAAAGGGCCATTGAGCTCTTGCCATTCGACATAACTTACAGACCTCGGCGAGCCATAAAGTCACAAGTTTTGGCTGACTTCGTCGCCGAATGGGTGAAGCGAACTCCCTAAAATGCGGCGCATACTCAATTGGACTATGCGCTTGACGGTTCCAAAATGTTGGCGGAATGGGGGCTGGCGTCGTCTTGGCGTCCCCACGGAGATCTGATCGATATGTACTTCAAATAATGTACACGGACTCCAACAACGCAGCTGAATCTGAGGCCCTATTACATGGTCTCCGGATGGCGTCTCCATGGGCATTCAACGCCTAGAGGTGTGAGGATTCAAACCTTGCAGTATCCCAAATAAATGGAGACTTTGGCGCCAAGGATCCGAAAATGGCAGCATATCGCAATGCTGTCACGAAAATGTCAGCTCGGTTTGAAGGACTCGAATTCCATCACATAGCCGAGATAATAACCAAGCGGCGGCGTCACAGCACGCATCGGTGCGAAACGTGATGTTGTCCCTCAAATATCTTCACAGAGCGGCTCTTCAAGCCATCCGTAGGAGTCCGGTAGCGATAAACCGGAGAAAACCGCACCAACCGGTGATTCAGCAGATGACATAACACCCTCCGCCCACATAATGGCAGTAATCGCCGCGTGGACAGAACCTTTCCTAGCCTATTTACTTAGGCAGGAACTTCTGAAGACCAAAATGAGGCCCATTGCATAGTCCGCGATCGAAGGCCTACAAGGTCCATGAGGAGAACTTTATAAGAAAAGTACTACGGAGTCCTTCAAAGGTGTATCTCCGAAGAAGAAGGCGAAACCTCTGGCTGAAATCCATGCGGACTAGGTGGACACCACGCAGCAGCCCGGCCCTGGTAGGAAAGGCATTCGAACAGGATTTTCTTGGCCGACGGCTCGGGCGGATCTGCAGGACTTGGTCGGCGATCGTTGGTTCCCAGCTCTTTGCTAATCGAGCCATATGCCACCACCGCCCTCAAAACCATACCCATTACCGGCCGTTCGCGATGCAGGGGCTTGACATGGTCGGACCCTTAAAGGGAACCCACAAGAAAAAGTACCTATTGGTCATGGTGGATAAGTTCACCAAATGGATAGAGGCCAAACCGGTCAAAGCGGCGAGTCCGGACCAGTGATAGACTTTATATCGAGGTGGTACACCGATCTGAGTCCCCACAGCATCATCACCGACAACGGCACGAACTTCACGGCCGATGAGGTCAAGTTATGGTGCAAAAATATGGGCATTAAGCTCGACTATCGTCGATCTATCACCCTCAAACCAGCGGTCAAGTGGAAAGAGCAAGCGGTCTAATAATGGCGGCATTAAACCCAGTTGGTGAGGTCACTCACCAAATCCGATACCAATGGGTCGAGGAGCTCGACTCCGTACTGGGGCTGCGGACAACGCCTAACCGTACACGGATTCACACCATTTTTATGGTATACGGTGCAGAGGCGATCTTGCTCTGCGACATTATTCATGACTCACCTCGAGTGCGCATGTATGAGGAAAGAGAAGCCGAGCTGGATCGGCGGGACAGCTTGAACACATTGGAGGAAGAGCGTGGCGTCGCGAAGGCTCGTTCCGCATTCTATCGGCAGCAGCCGAAGATATCAAAAAGAGAAATACGGGCCAAGACTTATAACGTTGGCGAACTAGTTCTCGCTGCCGGACAAGAAAAGGACAAGCTCAAGCCCGGATGGGAAGGCCCTTCATTATTGATCAAGTCTTGACCGGCGGAGCATACCGTCTACGAAATGCTTCGGACAACCGACTCGAGCCGAACCCATGGAACGCAGCCCGACTCCGACGATTCTACGCCTAGCACCGGACTAAGAGTTCGTCCCCTTCCCCCGTCCAACCTTTTATATTTCGGCTGTCTTCTGTTTCTCTTTTTATCCTTTTTAATTCAACCAGCCCCTCGGGGCCTATTTTCGCATTCTTTGCACACATACGAGGTGCCATCCGCACTCGTTATTCCTGGGGGCTTCTTTTATAGAAGCTCAACTATACGGGTTTTATACCCAACACATGTGTCACGCTTCCACATGTACCTTTTACTCGCCATTATATGCATCGATATGACTTAAGTTTTGGCCAAGCTGGGTTGCCTGGCTCCTGTGCTTACCCCTCGTTCCCGATTGTTCGCCTAGGTGGTAAAGGAGCACCTCTGCGATTATTCTTGCCGGGTCACCGGATGTGTACCTCGGTGGGTGAAGCCGAAAGCTAAGCGTTCTTAAGGGAATATTCGGTCGGTGATTTAAAGATGACTTTTACCTTTTTCCCATCTGCCCCGGATGTTTTATTGCTCTCTTGGTAGTCCGGACATGCACTTTAGGGCATGCCTACCCAATGAAAGGAACCCTTAACGGAACTATTCTCCTGGAAGATGTTTCTTACTAACCATGTAATATAACATAACTAGTTGGGCACTTATGCGATAAAGCACTAATGACCCCTACGCTTTGGTCTCCATGCATACCACGGTTATTTCTTAACCAAAAGGTATTCGGACACACTCAGGACTCTAGGGTCCCGAGGTCGAGCGAAAAGGTCGGCAAAGACAAGCGATCTACAATCCGGCTAGAAGGCATTTCACATGTCATTTTAAAGGATAACATACATTGTCAAGTTTATTGATTGTATTTCTCCTCAATCCCGTCTAACAGGCTGTCTAGCTTACAGTCCGTTAGGAAAATTTAGCACCAGTTCTACTGGCTGTACACTAAACTCACAGGATCTCCTTCCGTCGGGCCCCACCGGTCCAACTTCGCCATATGGTTGGGATCCGCCTTCTTGTACCGCGTCTTCACCATGGCCCAAGCCTCCCTAGCACCTTGACGGCAAGTCGAGACCTTCCACAAGCGGGCGCTGCCGCCTCCTGCAGCTTCTCTGCAAGCTCCCGAGGCCCTCGGGCGGGGCGAGGGATGGCCATAAAGCCTGCACGGCGCCACTCATTGCCTACCGAACTCGTTCGAATAGCTGCAACAGTTCGGGAAGTTGATCACCCATTGATACGGGCATCTCCTCCACAGGACGGCCCGTGAGTATACCTACAAGACATATTATGTCAAATTGCTTCCTCGCCGAACTCTTCTTCCTTAGAGAGTTCGCTCAAGCACTTACTATAGATGCTTGACGAAGCCGTTGATTCTCCTTGACGGAGCCGGACAGCTCGGCTCAGGCGCCCTTCAGCTCTTCTCCGAGCTTGGCGTTGGCATCTTGGAGCTTGTTCCTTTCTGCTGAACTCTGTTGGCACATTCTCGCCGACCTTTAGTTGGCGCAGATAGCTGCTGCTGTCCAGATCTTGTTGGCGGCGCTGCGGTGTCATTATTAGACTCGCGTGCATTCCGCTGGCGCTTATATTAATTTATACAAATGTGTTACCAGGAGGGTCTTTCCGTCTCCTCCTGCGGCAGCAAGTCTTGACCTCAAGTTGGGCCTTGCAATCTTGCAGCTCCGGGACAGCCGGGCATTCTTCTCGTTAAGGGCCTGAAATTCCAAATGATCCTTAAATCAGTTCGCATAACTAATTTAAGTCTCGGGGCTCTTGGTGTATACAACCATTAAAATTTCCTTACCGTATGTCTTTAACATCTTGCTCCGTGGCTCTGGTAAAACCATTTTGAGTAGCCGGAGATGGGCGTCCCCGCGTTAAAGGCATCCAATGCCTCGGGGAAAAGCACGCCTCTTGAAAAACTGTCCGTGGCGTCTATGATTCATAGCGCTCTCCACCTCGACTTGGTGGCGGACGATCAGTCGGTATCCTCCATTGGAGTAGGATCCGGTTCGCGTCTTGCGCTTGCCTCCCCTCCGGTCCGGCGCTGAGCACGGCTGGTGTTGGTTGGGTCGGCAATACTGTGCTCGCATGATCCGGAGGCGCTTTTCTCCTATAAAGATCATGAGCACTTAGAAGTTTCCTCGGAACGTTGATCAAAAAGATCAAACACGAGCTATACCTCTGCGGCGACGTTTCCGCCCGCACGGCGCTCCTTTTCCTCCTGCTAGTTCGGACTGACCTCTGTAGGTCGGCGGCCGCAGGCTCGGCTCCCTACCGTAATGGCGCTTCCTGCAAGATACCATCGTTCGCGAAGGTCAGAAATAGGCAAGGATAAGATAACGGTGTCCGGACTTCGGTCGTGGTCACCTGGGATGTCGAACTTAGCCCGGGGTAGTCCGCCGTAATGGCGACCAAAGCATTATCAATGCTGAGCTGGTGATACACCCCGTCGATTAGCTCCACCTCGATGTCCGGATCCTCTTCGGAGGCCGGACCCAGGGATCCTTCCGGATCCTCGGGTTGTGGAGCAGGACTCACCATGTCCTCCACAGTCCGGCGCAGACCCTGCGCCGAAGACGTAATGTAAGAAGCTTAAACTTCGAAGATACGGGAAAAGGCCCTTTGAGGTGTTCGCTTACCCATCCTCTGGGGTTGATCATGGAAAACCCCTCCACAGGGTTCGGGCGAAGAAAGTCCTCCTTCTCCCCCTTGTACAGACCGGACAGGACCTTCACCAGATCCTCGGTCGAACTCGGCCCTTTGCGGCCGTGCCGGGTGGCATCGTCCTCCCCATTGAAATCCCACATGGGGTGGTGTCGGTGTCAAAACCGGCGGATCTCGGGTAGGGGGTCCCGAACTGTGCGTCTAGGCGGATGGTAACAAGAGACGAGGGACACAATGTTTTTACCAGTTGGGCCCTCTCGATGGAGGTAAAACCCTACGTCTGCTTGATTAATATTGATGATATGGGTAGTACAAGAGTAGATCTACCACGAGATCAAGGAGGCTAAACCCTAGAAGCTAGCCTATGGTATGATTGATGAGATGTAATGTTTGTCCTATGGACTAAGGCCCTCCGGTTTATATAGACCTTTGGAGAGGCTAGGGTTACTGAGTCGGTTACAATGGTAGGAGATCTACATATCCGTATTGCCAAGCTTGCCTTCCACGCCAAGGAAAGTACCTTGGGACACGAGCCGAGTCTTCAATCTTCTATCTTCGTAGTGCAGGAGTCCGGCGGATATTGATAGTCCGGCAGTCCGGACACCCCCTAGTCCAGGACTCCCTCAGGTGGCCTCTGTATTGCAGCGGCTGCACCCCCCGCTGATGATGCGTCGCCATGACTCCAATCATGGTCAAGCGGAATGAGACATTAATCTTATCCGGCCCATCAAGTAATGGGCGCTCTTGTCTTCCTCCAAGCGGGGCTCATGGGCGCCGGTGAGGCGTTTCTTCAAGGGAGCAGACATCAAACTCCGGAGGCCAATCCGGACTGGGTCGGGCAATGGAGCATCTACAATATAAAACCACTCCGAGGGCGGTCTTGGACGCCCTCTTGGGGTGCGGATAGGTATCCGGTCCCGGCGATGCGCCATATTTGGCGCCGCCCACTTGATATATGGACCCTGGTGAGAGCGGGTACGAGGCGTAACAACCTCTTCCACAATGCGAAATGGGGCTCGATGCCCAGGAATAGCTCGCAAAGAGCTACGTAGCCTGCGATGTGCAGCACAGAGGCGGGCGTGAGGTGGTGGAGCTGGAGTCCATAGAACTTTAGGAGCTCGCGGAGGAACGGATGTATTGGAAATCCGAGCCCCCTTATCAGATAGGGGACGAAACACACCCGCTCCCCCTTGTTGGGGCTTGGGGTGTCCTCCGCCTGCCTCCCCCCTCGATAAGTAACCAGTCCGGCTCGGACTGGAACCATGAAGGCCGGAGGAAGAAATCCCTCCGTTTGGAGCTTTACTAGCTCATTGTGCGAAATGGAGCACCTCCTCCAATCCCTTGGCGATGGGCTAGGAGCGCGTGAGGAAGAGCCGCGTTGACGATCCATGGTGGAATGGATTTCAGGGTCAGAGGCGCTTCGATGGAGTATACGCGGGAGGAAGACGGTGCGGTTTGGATCTGGATCCCTACCCCTTTTATAGGCGGGCGACCCGCACAATTAGGGGGTGAAATGTAAAAGACACCCTGGCTTTTCGCATTCGTGCGACGCGTGGAAGAGGGCCATAATTTGGCGTAGAAGCCAAGGAACACAGTATTCAAGATGAAGCCGAGTACAGTTCGGCTGGTACATGGAATTTGAAAGGAGAACCCGCCTTGCAACGCCAAAGACTACAAGCACGCTGGACTTATCGTCATTGAAGCCTGGTTCGGGGGCTACTGAGGGAGTCCTGGACTAGGGGGTGTCCGGACTGCCGGACTATCAATATCCGCCGGACTCCCATACTATGAAGATAGAAGATTGAAGACTCCGGCTCGTGTCCGGAAGGTACTTTCCTTGGCGTGGAAGGCAAGCTTGGCAATACGGATATGTAGATCTCCTACCATTGTAACCGACTCTGTGTAACCCTAGCCTCTCCGGTGTCTATATAAACCGGAGGGCCTTAGTCCGTAGGACGAACATTACATCTCAACAATCATACCATAGGCTAGCTTCTAGGGTTTAGCCTCCTTGATCTCGTGGTAGATCTACTCTTGTACTACCCATATCATCAATATTAATCAAGCGGGGCGTAGGGTTTTACCTCCATCGAGAGGGCCGAACACAGGTAAAAACATTGTGTCCCTCGTCTTTTGTTACCATCCGCCTAGACACACAGTTCGGGACCCCCTACCCGAGATCCGCCGGTTTTGACACCGACACCTATCCTATCACACCTGCAAAGTACTTCTAGTTTCATACTTGTTATAGGTAAAGCGAACGTCAAGCGTGCGTAGAGTCGTATCAGTGACCGATAGGACTTGAGAGAGTATTTGTTCTACCTTTAGCTCCTCGTTGGGTTCGACACTCTTACTTATCGAAAGAGGCTACATCTATCCCGTATACTTGCGGGTCATCACCCGCCCAGCAGGAAAGCCAGGTCGGTGTTCCTCTTCTTCGCGGCGACGTTGGTCCGGAGTAGGTCGAGCTTGACGGCGCTGGTCGACATCAATGCCGACCACCGCGCCTCGGTCTTCTCTACACGAAGGACGGCCCGGGCCTGTGCGTCGGCGAGGCAGTGCTATATGGATTCCTGCACACGAGCGGTGGCTGCGTCGGCGTGTTTCCCCTTCTTGGCACCTTTGTTGCCGTCTGGCCGCCCTTCTGATACGCCCGGAGCCGGCGTGTCTGGCTTGTATGTCTCCTTGGCCTTCTCGAGGTTGCGCCGGACTTCCGTCCACTTACCGCACTTGTCAATGCGCTTGTAGACGTGGAGGTACTTGAACTCGGCGTCGTTGTTTCTCTACCTATACAAGCCGAACATGCGTAGCAACTGCGCGGGGACGAACAAACAGTTGGCGGGCGCACACGGCGAAGAGAGACGGGAGACCAGCGTGGCATACCTGATCCTCAATGCTGGCGCCGCTCTCCGGGCGAGCGGCCACCTCCTCGACGACACCATGCCATTTGTTGCACGCCCCCTGGATGCGCCCTCAATGGTTCGCCATCGCCTTCGACCCGCGTTGCATGTAGACGCCTTTGAAGTAGGGGTCGACGAGTTTGCGCTCGTCGAACTCGGCCTTGATGCGCGCCCAGTACGTCTTGATGCTCTTGTTCATGCTGGTGGTCGGGTCGAGGCAGATGGCTTTCCATGCCTCGGCGAGGCATTCCTCCTCCTTGGACGCCCACTTGATGCGCAGCTCGGCTGACCTGGCCGTCCGCTTCTTCTTCTTGCACCTCCTCGCCGGCTCCTCCTCCTCCTCGTCCTCCTCCTCCTCCTGCTCCTCCTGCTCCTCGTCGCCGTAGACATAGCCGAGCTCGCCGTCCATGCCGCCGCTGAGATCCACCGTCTCATCCGCGGTGAACCCGGGAGATGCGGCGGCCGCGGCCGAACCTTCCGCGATGATGTCGTCCATGTCGGCCTCGGTCTCGTCGGCGTTGCCGAGGTGCGAGAAGGGCAGCGCGCAATGGTGGAGATGGGGCGTCGGGGAGGACGCGTACGCGGGCGGCGAGTAGTTGTATGGAGGGTACTGCACGCCGGTGAAGGCGGGCGAGGGCGTGCGCTAGGCCGGGTGCCCATGGGGGAACGTGACGTTTGGGTTGAACCCACCGTGCACGTCCCCGTCGGCATAGCCCGGCGATCCCCATGGCTGCGGCGTCAGAGACCCGACGCCTTGCTAGCCCCAGGGCGCGTACTGCGCGTGGTTGCCGGGGGGATTCATCATCCCCGCGCGCGCCGCCTCGGCCTCGGCCTGGTCCGCGAAAGCGGCAGCGGCACCCGCAGCCGCGCGTGCCGCGTTGTCACGGGCCTTCTTGGCGAGGGCCCTGTTCCGCTGGTCGGCGGTGACGGCCTTCCGCCGCTGTACTTCCACCCTCCAATCGGCGTTTGTCATGCCCGGCGGCTTGGACAGCGGCGCCCTCGGCTTCCTCTGCTTCGGCTGGGCGACGGAGGCGGTCGCGGTTGTCGCGGCGCGGGGGACGACGTACTTCTTTGGTGCCATGGCGGCCGGCTGGGAGGTGAGCGGAAGAGAAAACGGCGGAAGGAAAGGAGAAAATGGGAGGGAACTGGGGGAAAAGCGGGAAGAAACGGCGGAAAGAGGCGCCCGACTCGCCGACAGGGCTCGCTTGTGCCGGCGCCCAGGCGCCCCCCAGGGCGTCGGGTTCTGCCGGCGCCAGATTCGGCCCGAGCCGGCAAAAAACGAGCTCCTAGGGGAACGACTGGGCCGACTCGCCTTGCAGAAGGCCTTCAAGTTGTTCGACTGGACAGAGAATCGGCTGGTGGATGCCACTAGTTGCTTGGACCTAGCCGAGTTCTGCATGGACCACCACGACCTGGGAAGCGCCTGGTTTTGTTTCCAACAAGCCGCAGACTATAGCACTACTCGCCCCCGCGAGAGCCGGTACTGCAGGACCCAAGCAAACAGACTCATAGTTTCGATGGCCATACATACCGTAACTCGTCCATTCCGGTCAGTTTTGGCAAGGGCAACAAAGAGGCAATCATCCGGTCATCACCTCCGAGGGTTGCACACACACCGGCCGTGCTAAATGCATAGCTCGGTTCCTCTGATTGACCTTCTCAATTGTAATAGCTGTTTTCTTCGGCTTCGACCATATAGCCAGTCCTTGCCCTTGAAACGCTGCCACTACTGCAATAGTTTTGTAGTCGGTGAATACTGAGTAGA
Source organism: Aegilops speltoides (assembly GCA_021437245.1). Lineage (NCBI taxonomy): Eukaryota > Viridiplantae > Streptophyta > Magnoliopsida > Poales > Poaceae > Aegilops > Aegilops speltoides. The sequence goes on from CM038143.1 coordinate 401,725,672, forward strand.
TTATCCTTTCTCAAGTACATCCTGAACCTGTCTACATTCAACACCGTGTCCCTACAGCCATTGCATTTCTGTAGCTTTTGTATCTTTTTTTTCTAAAGGAGGAATACCCGTGGCCTCTGCATTAAGTGTACACACAACCATTTTATTAAATAATGTAGCAACAAATTACGTAGTTCAACATAAGTTCTCACAAGCGAAAGAAATAAAATGCATAACCGGCGAAAATAGTGCCAGATGAATTGGATCGCCATCCAAACGGGTTGTATGTGTCCCGTGCTACCGTCTTCCGGCGGTTGTACCCATAAACCATTACTGTGAATAAGATCAACGTCATTCACTTTCAATTATGAGAGATATTGATCTGAGTGAGAGCGCACTTTATATTAAAATTTGTTTAAACACTAGTGGACATTAATTATAATTGGGACACTGGATGTTGTGTACAAGAAGCAGGCAATGACCAAACGTTTTGAAATAATCAAGGCCTTGATTGAGTGCAAGATGGCAGAACGTTCCTCAATGAGTGAGCATATAGTAAAATTGGCTGGCTATGTTGATAGACTTGCTGCTCTGGAATTTGGAATTCCTCCAACACTCGGTACATATATTGTGTTTGCTTCACTCCCCCTATCTTACGATGGTTTTATCATGAACTACAACATAAATGTGTTGGAGAAAAGTGCAAACGAGTTGTGTGCTATACTCAAAACTACGGAAGCTGGAATGCAGAATAACAAGCAAGTGTTGCTAGTCAATAATACCACCAGTTTCAAGATAAAGGGCAAGTCCAACAAGAAGTCTACTGGCTCCGGTGTGACCATCTTCCAAAAGAGGAATAAGGGCGGAGCCACTAAGAAGACTGAGTGTTTCTACTGCAAACAAAAGGGACACTGAAAACGCAACTGCAGGAAGTACTTGACAGATAAGAAGAACGGTTCTTCCGATAAAGGTATAAAAGTTATACAAGTTAATGTTATTAATATTCTACTTGCTAATAATTCTTGTAAGGCGTGGTTATTTGATACCAGATCGGTTGCTCATATTTGCAACACGATGCAGGGACTGCAGAAAGTTCACAAGCTGGAAAGGAATGAAGTCGTGATGTGTGTCAAGAATAATGATGAGACCGCTGCTTAAGCCATCGGCGCCATGTCATTAAGTTTAGATTCAGGATTTATCTTAGAACTTAGTAATTATTATTTCGTTCCAAAGTTCTGTAAGAAGATTGTCACTGAATCGTGTTTAATAAACGACGGTTATTCTTATAAGTCTAAGAACAATGGTTGTTCAGTTATTACAAGAATATGTTTTATGAATTTGCACCTACTGTCGGCGGTTTATTCATTTTGGATCTTGAATGTGAAAAAGATATCTATAACACTAATGCTAAACGTCTTAAGAAAACTGATAGTACCACTTACATGTGGCACTTTCATCTTGGTCACATTGGAAAGATACGTACGCAAAAGCTTCATAAAGATGGAGTGTTGACGTCTTTTGATTTTGAATCATTTGACACATGCAAGGCTTGTCTGATGGATAAAAATGACTAAGACGCCGTTCATAGGTTATCCTGAACGGGCACGTGAATTATTGGAGATGATACATAGTGATGTATGTGGTCCGATGAGCACACCGGCGCGAGTGGCTAAGTGTCTAAAAGCGTGCGTCCACGCGTCGCCCGCCTGGGTTGGAAACTTGAAGCTCGCCCATGGGAGGTGGCTCTCATTTCTTCTTAAATGCCAACTCAGGATTTTAGTATCATGGAGTACTTTGCAATTGTTTGAAATGTATTATGTGACAAAGGATGGAAGATCATGTCACTGCACTACTTATCCTCCCAGGAGTGCAAGAGAAGGTTTGCGGGCTACATATGTCATGATCATGTCATCTGATCTTGATGCTCGTTTGCAACAGTATGAGCTGTTCCTTTTAAAAAGTATTCTGAATTCTGACACTCTGATCCCGGTTGCCGTCACACACCCCAACCGGCTGTATAGCTCTGCCTTCGATACAAAATACTACTCCTCGGTAGAAAAAAACCGCCAGAACACTCTCCTGCAAACTGAAATGGTAGGCGAAGCGAAATCAAAAGAGATACTTGGAGACGTAGTACTTGGTGGTAGAAGCAGCCCTGGGGTTATCCGAGCCAGTCTTGGGGTTGGGACCGACGATCTTGGGAACGGAGCTGGCCTTAGGTTTGGCGGCGGTGGCGGTGTTCCTGTCCCCCAGCCAGTGCTGCATGTGCACCCCGATGGCGTCCAGGTACATGGCGCTCCGGCCGTGGAAGCCGACCACCTTCCCCTTCGTGGTGGCGGAGGTGAAGTAGGTCCCGACCTCGTCGCCGAACGGCCCGTACTTGCCCCGGCTGCTCACGACGGTGATCGACCTCAGCACCCTGGGCCCTTCCCCCACGCAGGTGTTGTAGTAGCCGTATATGCAGATCAGCACCTCGTGTGGGTAGTCCAGCTTGATCTGCACGTACATTCGGTCAAGTGATGATCAGCATTCAGCAAAGTCTGCATAAGAGATGGGTAATTGGTCAAGTCGGCTCTGGTCTGCTGTGCTCTGCTCACCCTGTGTGTGATCTGACCGCCGTTGCCGTGCCTGGTAGACCAGACGGACTGCCCGCTCCGGTCATACTCGATCTGTATGGACCCGATGAAGTCGTCTCTGGTTACGTAGATCTGCTTGATGCCCGTGTAGACGCCATCGTCCCACGGCTTGCCCCCCTCCCCTCCCCACGGCCCGGGCCCTATCGGGATCGGTTCTTTCACCACGCCGTACGTAACCTGCAACATGAACCCTCCACAATCTCAGACACATTCTTGCCTCGGTAGCATTATTGTTCAGTCGAGAAATTGATGTAACTTTACCTCGTCCCCGATCTCCCTCATCGGCAGTGCAAGCATGTCGCCCAACGGGGTCGTGCCGGCGGATTTCTCCGACAGCACCTTGCCTTCCAGGACATGAACCCCGATGCTGTCGACGTACCACGCCCCCCTGCCGTGGAACCCCACGATCCTCCCTTCCGTGAGGCAGCTGGAGAAGAAGGTGCCGGTCTCGTCCCCGAACGGCCCGTGGCTCTTCTTGGTCGTGTGGAAGGTGATGGACTTGATCGCCGTCGGGCCCATGATCATCGTCGGCCCGAAGTACCCGGTGACGTGGGTCAGAATCTCCGTCGGGAAGTCGAATATGATCTTCCCAAACAAAGTTCCCATTTCATAAAAAAGTCTGAAACTCATCGATGCTCTGAAACTCTGAAGAGGAAATTGTGTTTACCTTCTCGGGTCTCGCAGCCCCGCTGGAGCCGCGCTTGTCGCCCCAGATGGCCTGCCCGTTGCGGTCGTAGAGGACCTTCATGGAGGATATCCCCAGCCCTCGCGTGATGTTGATCTGCCGGACGCCGGTGAATATGCCGTCGTCGAATATGGTGCCGCCGGTGCCGCCCCACGGGCCGAACCTCACCGGAGTGCTTATGGTCATGGTCCCGTTGTCCGAGATGAAGCTAGGGAATGACACCATCTGTGCAGCAAGATGTTACAAGAAATGGATGTTAAATAACTTGATGGCATATATCACTTATACAGAACAGACTGTAATAGGAGTAGATTACAGGGCTTTCGTTTGCCTGGATGGATTACCTTGTTTGAGAGGGTTGCAATGCGTGATGGATCAGGATTCTGCTCCTTTGCGAGAACCATTTCATACCCAGCATTGCCATCCGCGTACCTGTGGCCGTTTCTGTCGACGGCCCTCGTTATGCTTCGGAGCGCCGACGGAGCGCTGGAAGGATTTGGATCCTTCCCGCTTAAGCTTGCAAGGCTCTATGGAACACGAAAAGTAAGTAAAAAAAGGTGTCCAAAACACACAAAACAATTCTGAAAAGCTCTATTCTATTCTACCTAGAAATTTGTGATATTCAGAATATTTTTATGCAGACACTAATCCATACTGAGGTGATTTTGAGCTCAGTGGTTTAACAAGTTGACATGCCAATTTGGGTCATGAGCAATTCTGAAACAACATCCCTGAAGAACACAAGCATATGCTACTGACTAGTACTACTACTTAGTAAGCACTAGCAGTTCTGTCTTTGCAACCAAACACAAGTACAAGTGTACAACTAAGAACCTTTCATTCCTCTAGGCAGACAAATAGGGAGGCAAACATGCAGAAACATACAGTACAAGCTAGCCAGTGATCACGATCAGACAGTAAGAGTTGCGGTACCATGTTCCGCTGTCCAAACAAAGCCCGGAAGCGCCTTGAAGGTAGAGAGCTTTACAGACGGCGAGGTCAAAACAGGGGAGCGCCTGCGTATTTGCTAGCGATCAGCTTGGTAATCTGACAGGAAGCAGGGGCGTGTGTTCTATTTATAATACAGACTAGATACAGGGGATGTCAAATGGAGTACACCACGATGCTCAGCGACAACGCCGTGCACGAGCGAGGACACCCCGACGAGAGCTGGGGGGGAAAGCAACACGGCGCTCCGCCGACGGCTCGAGACGCCCGGCCCGGGGTCGAGCTAGAAGAGGGCGGGCAGAACTGGATTCGCTGACCATTGCCGTATTATTCTGATCACGGGGAGACGAAAGGGGAACGATTTCTTGGATTGACACCAGCTGTGATTCCTCGAATTCACGGTGGGAAACTAAAGAGGCCGCCATTCCTGCTGCCCCCCTCTTTATTTCGATTCTTCAGAGAATGTTTCGCTTTTGTTCGCCGCTTTTCTTTCACCTGTTGTATGCATCACCATGATGCAGAGGTCGGGACCTTTCCCCTTTTTTAGAAAAAAAACCTCGTCACTTGATGGCCAACCCACGAGCATTTTTTATAGAAATCTCACCAACTTTATTAATTCTTAAAAAAAGTTCATAAATACAATAATTGGGTCACAAGGAATGACCAACCAAACATGACAACCTATATGTAATGTGCTACTCCCTTCGTAAAGAAATTGTTTAGATCACTACTTTCTTTACGGAGGGAGTAGCATACTTGACAAACTTGTGAGCTTCAAAACTGAAGTTCTTTCGTTCATGTATGAATTTGCATGATTGAAAATCAGTCATTCACCCTTTATCTCCGTGATGATGGCACCGTGAGTGCCCCCGGTTCCTTGATGAATATCCTGGATCACCCCTAGGCAGTCCGAAACCACACATATGTTGCTAAGACCGAGATCATCGGCATCGGCCAGACACAATGCTTCCCGACACGCATAGGTTTCTAGCATAGTTGGCCACCGCACGAGCAGGGAAAGGCAAGTTCCCTAGTGGGCTGTCTCTTGGTGTATCGATGGAGTTGTGCGTGTAAACACGTGTTTTGTTCTCAGTACTCATATTCCACACATTAGGGGGCACTTCACTGTGATCTCACCGAGATTCATGGATTTATCAACGGTTTCCATCCGTTGTGGAGTTTGGATGTTGGTTCCATTAAACAATGGCGGTTCCTTTTGCTTTAAAAGCAACGAAATGAAACAGCTGCAATCTATTAATACACCACATTAACAAGACTCAGCAAAAGCGTTTGTTTGTTGCTCCCAGAAACCTCGACCCTCCTTTAAAATGCGGCCGAAATCTAAAAGAACCTCATTCTTGATCCTCTACTTCTGCATTTACAAGGCACGTCAGGTCAAGCATGGCACCCAAGGAATTACTCCTGTCCGCCACCCTCCTCTTGCTTTTCCTCCGACCTGCCACCGGGAACGTCCGGCACGAAAACGTCATCGACCGGTGTTGGCGCGGCCAGACCAACTGGGCCACTGACCGGCAGCGGCTCGCCATGTGCTCCGTCGGCTTCGCGGGGAAGATGCGGCAGAACCGCGGCCACGGGGTGACCATGTACACGGTGACCGACCCAAGCGACGACCCCGTGCGGCCCAGGCCCGGCACGCTGCGGTACGGCGCGACGGTGCTACCGGGGAAGGTCTGGATCACCTTCCAGCCGGGCACCATGCACATCAGGCTGGCGCAGCCGCTCTTCGTCAAGAGCTTCACCGCGATCGACGGCCGTGGCGCCGACGTGCACGTCGCCGGGGGCGCCGGCATTGTGCTCTACGAGGTGAGCAACGTGGTCATCCACGGGCTCCACGTGCACGGCGTCCGCGCGCAGCCCCCCGGGCAGGTCGTCCGGCCCGGCGGCGCCGTGCAGAACATGGACGTCGGCGACGGCGACGCCATCCGGCTGCTGTCCAGCTCCAAGGTGTGGATCGACCACAACACGCTGGCGCGGTGCGAGGACGGCCTCCTGGACGTGACGCTCGGGTCCACGGACGTGACCGTCTCCAACAACTGGTTCCACGACCACGACAAGGTGATGCTGCTGGGCCACGACGACCAGCACGTCGCCGACCGCCGGATGCGGGTCACCGTGGCGTTCAACCGCTTCGGGCCCCACGTGAACCAGCGCATGCCGAGGATCAGGCACGGCTACGCCCACGTCGTCAACAACTTCTACGACGGGTGGAGGGAATACGCCATCGGAGGGAGCATGGGGCCGACTGTCAAGAGCCAGGGCAACCTGTTCATCGCCTCCACAACAGACAGCGCCAATGTTGATGCCTGATAAGACGATTTGAGAGCTGTGGCGTTTGAAATTGCCAGAGCTCGCCTTCTAATATTGGTATACTCTTTGCAGGTGACGAGAAGGATGCCTCCGGTCGGACATGCCGCGGGTGAGGATTGGCATTGGCACTCCAGTGGGGACTCGTTTGAGAACGGCGCCGTCTTTAAGCAGACCGGCAGCAGGGTGCGCCCAAAATACAACAGGCACCAGGCATTCCCGGCGGCGAGCTCCGGCGAGGTGAGATCGCTGACCAAGGACGCCGGTGCTCTGAGGTGCTCCGTCGGGGCCGCGTGCTGAATCGGAGAGAATAAAGACTTGCAATGGAGTGTGTTATAATTTGCTGATGCAGCTTGTAGCTATAAAAATGGTCGGGACTTTACTCCCTTCGTTTATTTTTTTCTCCGTACATTAGGTTTGTCTTAAGTCAAATTTACAAAGCTTGATCAATTTTATTATTATAAAATAGCAAGATCCACAATACCGAATAAATATAATCCATGATGTATCTAAAGATACTGATTTTTTATTGTGAATATTTACTTTTTTTGGATAAACTTTGTCAAACTGGTTGAAACAAAACCTAATATGTGAAGTAAAAAAAAAAGAGTACTCCCTCTTCTGTTTACAAATGTAAAACATTTTTGCAGACGCAAGCGCTTTTACCAACCGCTAACACTATCCAGCCTTCGCATAATTCCTGTAGTACACGATTGGAAAACTAATAAAGAAGCAAACGCCGCTTTATCTGGATTCTCGAATAGAAATTTCGTCTCTTTTGTTTTGGTATATACTACCGCCTTTCTTTTTTTCTCAGCACACTAGAATGCTGAAGGGATGGACGGAAGAGACATCCAGTGGACAGCAAACTGGCTCACACTAAAGCAATCTGAACGAATAATACAGAATGACCCGGCGCTTCCATATGTACATGTTTAACGACGACTAAAGGGGAGCAGAATACCGACGACCCGACGAAAAAAAAAACACATACAACACCACTCTATCAAAGTACAACACTGTCAACAATGTCAGGTCGCTGCAGATATGTGCATCTCGCTGTTCTTTTAACGGAAAATGTGAAAAAACTCTCGGTGTTGTTTCCGCACTCTCAAGGGCACATGAGTCCAAGGGTGATAATAGCCCTTTCCTTTCTGATCATGGTTGCGCCTTACTTGTCCAGAAAGGCCTTCAAACAAAACGGTGGGTAAGAATCCTGCTCCAAGAGTTCAAATGTCATGTATGCATCATGATGCCGACAACACCAATAGTGAAATCTCAATTGAAGTCGATTAGCAACTTCCAGAAATAAGTGTTTCCTTTTGTAAGTAAAATAGCAATATTTGTGAAAATTATGTATGAGCTAGAAAAAGAGTAAAGGGGCTGTAGAAAAAGCCATACAGAATCATGACTGATAATGAGAAAAACAAGGACAGGATTAGTGCTGCTATATATTATACCTTGTCAACTTCCTGCTGTAGATATTGTCTAACCACGGTCGACTGCTGTATAACTCTCTCCAATGATGAATATGCTGGTAGATTTGCATGTGCTGCCATTGATCACCAGACAAACATCAAAATACGATCATATATGCAGGTTACGGTACCAGAAGCTAAAGAGGGTATCTTAAGAGCGTACCGAGAATAGCCCGATTCAAACTATCTGCAACATTCTGCCTATACTCTGGGGCTAGTAGATGAAACATAGGTGACTTCTCAGGCTCTTCATAAGCTAGGAGGGCCATAAAGTCCTGCACAACAACACAAGGATCTCCATAGTTACTCACGCACAACAAAATCAAAACATCCCCATATGTGACATGCTAAAGAAGTTACATATAACTGGTTGAATGGTGCTTCTCTACTTCAACCATATGCAACTCATGCTGCGTAGAAATCTAGCAGCACTTCTCCGTACTTGGGCAACACAAAAGATCATGTTGTATTGATAGTATGTGACAAGCTAAAACTAATTCAATGCAAATATCATGCTGAATTTGGATCTGTTGTAATCATTAAACATAATGAAACCACATCGTAGTCTGGCAAATTCAACAAAGATGGTGATATCAATCAGTATCCAGATGACTACAACACAGGAGAAATTTCAGGTGGTCTGGCATCCGTACTGTTTCGATATATCCTTCCATACGAATGCATAATATCTCATGTATCAGACAACCAAATTCCTACTAGTATATGAAAACAAGATTTGAGGTTGTCTAATACGTCTAGGGTTATAAAAAGTTATACCTCTAATTTCTCAACATACTTGGAAACTTTACCAAAGGGTGTCAACTTTTTCTGGCCAAACTCAAGTGCTTCTGTGCTGCCAGTCAAAAATAGCCAGATTAATAAAACCATATAACCTAATTTCCCACCCACAAAATAAATTCGGCCAGTTACCATTTTTTGGAACGAATTAGCTCAATGAAGTGAAGACTTATAAGATCAAAATGTAAATCCATGTCATTCTCTAGCAAGTTGGGTGCCAACTCTTCTGTCAGTTCTATGGCCTTCACGGCATCCCCTTCCACCACAAAATTTAAGATTGCTGAAACAAAATCCCAACACAGCATTAGAACATAAGATGCAAATAGCCCATGCATGTAGACAAATGGGGATGGAAATGGTCATTTTGTAAAACTGACATACTCCATATTGTCATGAATTCATGATATGTAAGCTCAGATACATTTAAGATCTAGTTATACCACGATTATTTCAAAGGCACTAAGGAAGAACAAAGGGAGCAAATGAACGCTACCGTTAAAAAGAAACTATAATGAAAGTATCCCCAAAAAAATCAAAAAAATGTAAAACATGAAGGAATTACCCTCAGGCCTCAGATTTACTTAGGTATAACTAAGCAGCCTAACGTGACATGGTAAATCAAATCAATAGGTTAAAGTACATGATAGAACAATCGTGTCTGAATTGGCTGCATGTTGATATCCCATCCGCCAAATGAAGTGCAGTTCCATACTTGCATTGACCAGTTGATTCAGTAGGAGTATTTCAGTTAACTGAATTAGTAATTAAGTACTATTAATACACCTTTTCTTATAAGATGAAAATGGACTTCCTTCATGATCTTTAATTAACATTGCCATTGTAATGGGCAGGTTTGAACGAATATAAGAATACAAAAAATGGGAAAGTTAATGTACACTAGAACTGAAAGAAATTTGCAGAAATATAGAGAGGTTCCTTGTATGCAATTTAACAAGTACTCCCTCCGTAAACAAATATAAGAGCATTTAGATCACTACTTCAGTGATCTAGACACTCTTATATTTCTTTACGGTGGGAGTAATACACAATTACACATCCCTGAACAATACCAATAAAAGATTAAGTATTGACCTGCAAATATATACCTTTACGCTTATCCACATCCACAGTATAATCAACAGGTAACTTTAACCCAGTGCTGGATAGGAAGGTCTCAGCGGTCTCCTTAAAACAATTGTGCATAAGATAAGATAGCACTATGTTGCGAACATCGTTATCGCTGACAGACTGCGGTTGAAAGAATTCAATGTCAATAGCAGGCTATTACCAAAAGTAAGATGAAAGCATAACTAGTATCATCAAAATCTAGGGAGAAGAACTCTAGTCGTCTGCCTCAACAACGGTAACAGGTTATTTCCTTAAGTGAATTTGGCAACGCCAAGACTACTTTATACTCACTTCAGCAAGCATAGCTGCATTTATTATCCATGGGCAGTGAGATAACAGTGCTCTCTTACCTAGTAGTGTCCAAATTTCTATTTGTTGTGTATACTAATATTAATAATATCATAAAAGCATTTGTGTAGATATTTGTGAAATTACAAATGACAAATGAATATGTTCCAATTGAAAACAAATATGCTTATCGCTGACGTGCTTTAATAGTTGTGAAATTACAAACGACAACTGAATATGTTCAACAAAGGGTAAGGACTCAGGAGAGATCTTTCACAGAACCATTCCCTATTGAGATGCAGGCATCTAGTAGAGTTGTAGATTCAGGGAGGGTGCGCGCTTGGAAATTAAGGGGTTGTCAGAGTTCGCAAATGCATGAACATGGATCGGCATGGGTATCTAAGCAGCAAAGCACATCTATATGGATCGGGCATCTAGTGGCAAAAAGAAGGAAAGTGGGAATGAGGTGACGTGATCCGCCAGTAATCGCTACATTGCAGTAGACTGGTGGCCGGCAACCAATAGCAGGCACAGGACAGCAAAGGTTGGGCTGCAAATGTTTAATTTCAGGCCACCGATAAGATTGAGGTAATAAATATGGCATTGGGGTTTCGCCAGAATTAATGGCACGTAAATTCATGGATTCTAGTAAAACATCAGGTATACTTTTTCTACTGACCGGATATCGTTTTAACATCACTACTACTACTACTTCCGTGTTTACCATAAGGGCAATACTACTACTTAGAGCACTCTAAAGTCTCCATTGGCAGAATAGCAGATTAAGAAGCATGTACAAGTGGTTCAATACTCTGCAACCTGTACTCATGTTGTTGAATGCTAAACTGGCTCGCTGCGGAATCGCCCCGATAGAGCGACCCGCCAAACACTCAGAAAGCTCCCTGTGCCGCTTACCGCCAAACAGAGCGTCTCTTTGATTCCACTGGACCGTAGGGTACCTTATCGACAAAGTTCCAATCTCTTCTTCACTAGAAGCCCACGCAATTGACGAAGTCCCAATCTTCTGCACTACAAGCCACCTTATTATCGGCAAAGAATCGATCTCTCTTCTTTCCAACCACAGCAACCCCATCCCCAAAGTTTGGACCTTCTCTCACTAAAAAAACCCTAGCACGAGCAGATCATCCAGTCAAGGCAGTCCAGTACACGGAAATCTACGCAAACGAATCCATTAGCCGAACACGAAGCAATGAGTACTCGGAAAGAATTCCGCACGGACGGGAGAAATCACAAGAGCGCCCCCTACCTCGCCGCCCTATCTCCCATACCAAACGGATTCGCGGACGGACAATAGCCAACACCGGAACCGAGGAAGTTATACGAGTGGTGGGGGGAGGGGGAAAGAATGAGGGGCGTGGAGAGTGAGCGTACGGCGTCCTCGTAGAGGCGGGGATCCAGGTCCATCATGGCGGAGGAGAGGTCCAGGAGGTCGGCGCCGGACGCTCGGAGGGGAGGCGGGCGCTGCCTGCCGCTGGGGGAGCCGAGATTCCCCGAAAAAGGTTTTTTTTTCTATTCTAATTTTTCTTTGTTTCCTCCTTTTCTTTGCCTGGCTGCTTTCTAGGGCCCGTGGTGACGGCGCATGAGAGGACTTCTTTTCTTGCCCTAGTAGTAGGACTAGAGAAGTGCTGAGAGTTCGTCAGTTTTACAAGTTTTTTCTCAAAGGAGAAGTGAAGAGAGGTTACAGGACTATTAGGAAAATTTTCTACTATACCACAATTCTGGATTCAAAAGACCGTTCATTCATTTATTCATAATAAAAAATTGAATTTTTCGACGATACTATGCTTAAAATAGAATCTGGGGGACTTGGAACCAGACTTTGAATAGTAACTCTTCACTAACGCCCATCTTACGCTAACCGATGTGACGCTTCATTTCCAGAACACTGCACCCGTCTAATTTAAAATTCTTGCCTTACCAAAGTAAGGTCTTCACATCTTCTGCCACACGTCCAGTGGCTGACAGGTTCCTCCTTGAGTCATTGAGCATACTCATTATTCCTTTGCAATCTATCTCAATAATCAACATCAACTTCTGAATGTCCCTCTCGATGGCTAGTTGAGCCGCACATTCCAATTCATCCATCCCTTAAAAGGAATGGAGCAAGGGAGAAACTTTTATCTTTGATCCCAAATTCAAATGAAAACCGGACTTTACGGCCCACTTTGACCTTTTTTTTGAACTCCTATGCACAAAGAACCATACCAAGGTCTTTAGGGTTTGGCCAATGGTATGCCTCAACCTACAACTATATATAGCAAGTTAGATTCGGATGCCACATTGGCGCACGTATACGACTTGCAGATGACAGGTAAAAACGTGCAAAGGAGGCACATTCCTCAACTATGGAAGTGAAGAAAAGGGAGAAAAGGCAAAACAGGACAGATGGGCACATATAGTTGCTCATGTCCACTGACCATCGTGTGCTCGCTTCGCATCGACGATGGGGACAATTGGTCTTCCCACCCCTGAGCGCAATGACGACATATCCGACCTTGATGAGTGAGTCCGGGTGTTTCCTTGGCACAGATGAGCTAACGGTGGTGCACGCATGACATGACAGTAGCTAAGATAATAAATCAATAATCTTGTGTTGTGGTTTTATATGTGAGAGATGCCTAAGCTAACATGCACGCAAAATCCATTGACAAGCATGTTTTTATGATTGGAACCCTCAACACGACCGCCCAACTTCTAAGAATTCGTTAAGGTAAAACCCATCCATAACATTAAGATCCATGGGGCATCTTTACCCCATATGCATGAACTCCTATACTCAAACTCGGTAATATCTGTCACTCCGACTGCCTTGTGCATAGTTATCTCAACATACTACTTAACCCTAAAGTGTGATCCACATACGTGCACGCTCATGTAATGGGCACCAGAGGACAGTAACATATCATAACATACAATCATGTCAATCATAATAGATCACCCATCACCATAGGACAAAAACGATCTACTCATACATAATAGAAGTGCAACAAATCATCATTAAATAATTTATCGCACCAAAACACCATGTGTTAGGTAGGTTATTACAAAGGTTTATGGGTGCTTGGAACACTATGGAGAGGGTGGAGACGACAATGGATATGATGGTAAAGTTGATGGAGGCGATGGAGACAATGGCAGTGATGATGATTCCCCCGACGGCACTCCGACGCCATCGGAAGATAGAGGGGAGACCCCCCCCCCCTCCTTCTTCTTCCTTGGTGAAAGATCGAGGATGTTGCCTAGAGGGGGGGGCGAATAGGCGCTTTAAAATAATTACGGTTTAGGCTTGAACAAATGCGGAATAAACCTAGCGGTTAATTTGTCAAGCATAAAACCTAAAACAACTAGGCTCACCTATGTGCACCAACAACTTATGCTAAGCAAGATAAGCAACTATGTGATAGCAAGATATATGACAAAGAACAATATGACTATCACAAAGTAAAGTGCATAAGTACAGGGCTCGGGTAAGAGATAACCGAGGCACGTGGAGACGACGATGTATCCCGAAGTTCACACCCTTGCGGATGCTAATCTCCGTTTGGAGCGGTGTGGAGGCACAATGCTCCCCAAGAAGCCACTAGGGCCACCGTAATCTCACGCCCTCGCACAATGCAAGACGCCGTGATTCCACTAAGGGGCCCTTGAGGGCGGTCACCGAACCCGTACAAATGGCGACCCTTGGGGGCAATCACCGAACCCGTACACTTTGGCAACCCTTGGGGGCGGTCACCGGTACCCGTCAAATTGCTCGGGGTGATCTCCACAACCCAATTGGAGACCCCGACGCTTGCCCGGAGCTTTACGCCACAATGATTGAGCTCCAAACAACACCAGCCGTCTAGGGCGCCAAGGCACCCGAGAGGAACAAGCTCTAGGGTGTCCAAACACCCAAGAGTAACAAGCTCAAGGGTACCAAGCACCCAAGAGTAATAAGCTTCTCAACTTGTAACTTCCACATATCACGTGGAGAACTCAAGCCGATGCACCAAATGCAATGGCAAGGGCACACGGAGTGCCCAAGTCCTTCTCTCTCAAATCCCACCGAAGCAACTAATGCTAGGGAGGAAGATGAGAGGAAGAACAATAAGGAGAACACCAAGAACTCTAAGATCTAGATCCAAGGGGTTCCCCTCACATAGAGGAGAAAGTGATTGGTGTAAATGTGGATCTAGATCTCCTCTCTCTTTTCCCTCAAAAACTAGCAAGAATCCATGGAGGGATTGAGAGTTAGCAAGCTCGAAGAAGGTCAACAATGGGGGAAGAACACGAGCTCAAAGGATAAGGTTCATTGGGGAAGAAGATCCCCTTTTATAGGTGGGAAAAAATCCAACCGTTATGCTCACAGCCCGCACAGAGCGGTACTACCGCTCCAAGGAGCGGTACTACTGCTAGGGCGGTAGTACCCCTTTGAAACACAACAGCGAGGAGGCAAAAAGGCCAGAAGAACCGTCGGAGAGGTAGTACCGCTTGACCTCATGGTACTACCGCTAGGGGTAGCGGTACTACTGCTTGCGAGCGGTACTAAAAGTTTACATCCGTGCCTACCACCGCTGGACTAGTGATGAGTTTTTGGTCTGGAGCGGAAGTAGCCACGGAAGTAGTCGCGGTAGTACCGCTCCAAGCGGTAGTACCGCTCCCAAGAGCGGTACTAAAAAATTACATCCGCAGCAGCCCCTTTTAAGGACACCAAAACTGACACAACTTCTGCAAACGGACTCCGAATTCGATGAAACCAAGTTTGTCGGAAAGCTAGAGACAAGGGCTAACACAATCTTGATAGAAATACCAATAAGAAGCAAGTGAGAAAAGGCCCAAAATAAAATGGTGAGAACCCTTCCTCGAAAGAGACCGGTAAAACCTCCAACACCGAAAATGCAATAGAAGAAGCACGTGAACTCCGTTTTCGATGAACTCGAGCTTGTCATCAAGATGACCATAAGCTCTAAGACTCACAAAGAGAACCAAACAAGAACCAAGAAACATGATGTAAGGATGCAATGGTTTGAGCTCTCTACTAACGATACGATCAAGCTACCAACTTGAGAGCCCCCCTTGATAGTACGGCAAACGATCCTATAACCCGGTCTCCCAACTACCACGATGAGACCGGTAAAATAGAAAACCTATCAAGGGCAAACCTTTGCCTTGCACATGATCCACTTGAGCTAGATGATGACGATCTTGTCCTCCTCAAGATGGACCACCTTTCTTGATTGCGTTGGGTCGATGGAGACTAGATGATTGCTCCCCCATACTCCACTATGGGTGAGCCACTCTTCGGCACATCTTCACAAGTCCATTGACACCATAATTGATGGCAAGCTTCAAGCATTTGATCTCTTCGTGATGCTCCACTTGAACTTGCACACGACAATCTTGATGACGATCACCACTTGATGTCATCCTTTCCATGGGTTGTATGATATCTTCCTCTTGACGCAAGCCCATGGACACGTACCTAACCCCACATAGAACTCTCACATAGACCATGGGTTAGTACACAAAGTGCAATGGACAAAGCTTACCATACCATGGGATCACTTGATCCCTCTCGGTACATCTTCTCCGCTTTGTGAGTTGATCAACTTGATTCACTCTTGACTTAGTCTTGATCAACCTTGAATCTTTCCAACTCTCTTCGTTTGGATGATGTCTTGAAGGTAAACATGAATGATCACACAATCTTCTTCTTCAAGACATGCTTGCAATAAGCTCAACACTCACATGACCAATCTTTGGATAATTCCTTAATAGCACCTTGATCAACACATAAACTCCTTGAAACCAACACATGGACTTCAAGAAAAGCCTATGGACAAATCCTTCAAATATAACTCAATGCAACCATTAGCCCATAGAGAATGTCATCAATTACCAAAACCACACATGGGGGCACCGCATGTCCTTTCACTTGGCCTTCTCTTTAGGTGGGATAAGGTTTCCCCCTTTGATCAAGTCAACCAAACACCTAGGTTTAACGGAACCATGTGTTTCCCATGTTGTGGTTTGCATGTGTATTCCTAGCATAACCTTGTTTCTTTTCTATTATCATGTTTTGAAAAAAATTGTAAACATAAGGACCCATCCATGTCTTGTG
Organism: Aegilops speltoides; assembly: GCA_021437245.1. Lineage (NCBI taxonomy): Eukaryota > Viridiplantae > Streptophyta > Magnoliopsida > Poales > Poaceae > Aegilops > Aegilops speltoides. Next base: position 401,742,058 of record CM038143.1, read on the forward strand.
GCAATCTTGCGATCAACATCATCTTAAGCATGGACAACGGAAGTCGTAGCAACCAGCCGCTTCAACATGATAGATAGATATCTAGCGTTGATGTCACCATAGAATAACGCCTACTATACTAATAGTCTAGTGGGTGCACCCCCTTCATTTTCTTGTCTCTTGTTTTATCTTACTTTCCCCAAACATCGAAACCAAATCATCAATGATGGCATGGCTTTGTGCTTCATGCCCAATAAAACCCTGGATCATGTGTACTTTTTTGCCCTAAGCTCGAGTAGCCTCCACACAAGGTCGACAAAGCTGAAGGGCAAGACATTATGTGTTGTTGCAACATCATGGAGGACGATGAGGTGGACGGTGCAACCATCTTGAACTTCCTAAGGGGCGGCAATCATGGAGAATGGCGGCTCAACACAAGATGGTCAAAAAGGGCACAATAACGTTGGTGAGGTTGCTTGAGGGTGGTGAGGTCACTTGGGGACTCTCTTCATTAGTCGACACCAATTTCCTAACATCATAACGTCACCCATGTACCACCGCCTCTGGATCGTCAATGCCATGGAAGCACCTATGATGTGCTTAGTGTGTCTAGATACAACGTCGTCACGCTTAGGAATGCCCAGTTCGACGCCCACAATTGTTAGTGTCCAAAATGAAGCATAGTTGAGTTTGCTCTTCCCCTGGAGCACTAAATCAGAGAAAGATCCAGAGGGTCACATGGCGACTAGATGGTACACGCGACTGCAGGACCCAACTCTTATCCCTCATCCCCTCCATTGTCTTCTCTCTCCCATCTCCTCTTCACCTTTTTAACGGATAACCCGCTGCTACTTCTTGAGCTTGCGTTGTTTTTTCCCTTGAAGAGGAAAGGGTGATGCAACAAAGTAGAGATAAGTATTTCCCTCAGTTTGAGAACCAAGGTATCAATCCAGTAGGAGATAACGCACAAATCACCGAATACCTGCACAAAAATCAAACAAACTTGCACCCAACGCGATAAAGGGATTGTCAATCCCTTCACAGTTACTTGCAAAAGTGAGATCTGATAGAGATAGATAAACGATAAAGTAAATATTTTTGGTATTTTTGGTTTATATCGGAAAGTAAAAGTTTGCAAAAATAGTAGATTGGAAACTAATACGATGGAAAATAGACCGGGGGAACATAGGTTTTACTAGAGGTTTCTCTCAAGATAGCAAATAGTACGGTGGGTGAACAAATTACTGCCGAGCAATTGATAGAAAAGCGCAAAGCTATGATGATATCTAAGGCAATGATCATGAATATAGGCATCACGTCTGTGTCAACTAGACCGAAACGATTCTACATCTACTACTATTACTCCACACATCGACCTATCCAGCATGCATCTAGAGTATTAAGTTCATAAAGAACGGAGTAATGCATTAAGTAAGATGACATGATGTAGAGGAATTAACTCAAGCAATATGATGAAAACCCCATCTTTTTATCCTCGATGGAAACAATACAATACGTGCCTTGCTGCCCCTACTGTCACTGGGAAAGGACACCGCAAGATTGAACCCAAAACTACGCACTTCTCCCATTGCAAGAAAAACCAATCTAGTTGGCCAAACCAAACCGATAGTTCGAAGAGAATTACAAAGATATCAAATCATGTATATAAGAATTCAGAGAAGATTCAAATAATATTCACAAATAAGCTGATCATAAATCCACAATTCATCGGATCTCGACAAACACACCGCAAAAAAGTATTACATCAAATAGATCTTCAAGAACATCAAGGAGAACATGGTATTGAGAATTAAAGAGACAGAAGAAGCCATCTAGCCACTAACTATTAGCTATGGCACGTAGGTCTGTGGTAAACTACTCACGCTTCATTGGAAGGGCCATGTGTTGATGTAGAAGCCCTCCGTGATTGAATCCTCCTCTGGCAGGACGCCGGAAAAGGCCCCTAGATGGGATCTCATGGGTACAGAATGTTGCGGCAACGGAAAAGTGTTTTCGTGGATGCCTCTGTTGGTTTGGGGATATATGGGAATATATAGGCGAAAGAATTAGGTCAGGAAGTGCACAAGGGGCCCACAAGGGTGGGGGCGCACCCTACCCCCTAGGCACGCCCTCTATCCTTGTGGGCGCCTCGTGGCTCCTCCAACTTCATCTCCAAGTCTCCTGGTTGTCTTTTGGTCCAAGAAAAATTACTGTGAAGGTTTCATTACATTTGGACTCTGTTTGGTATTCCTTTTATGCGAAACTCAAAAACAGGGAAAACAGGAACTGGCATTGGGCTGTAGGTTAATAGGTTAGTCCCAAGAATAATATAAATATCATATTAATGCATATAAAACATCCAAAACAGATACTATAATAGCATTGAACAATAAAAAATTATAGATACATTGGAGACGTATCAAGCATCCCCAAGCTTAATTCCTGCTCGTCCTCGCGTAGGTAAATGATAAAAATAGAATTTTTGATGTGGAATGCTACCTAACATATTTATCCATGTAATTTTGTTTATTGTGGCATGAATGTTCAGATCCATAAGATTCAAAACAAAAGTTTAATATTGACATAAAAACAATAATACTTCAAGCATTCTAACAAGGCAATTATGTCTTCTCAAAATAACATGGCCAAAGAAAGCTTATCCCTACAAAATCATATAGTCTGGCTATGCTCCATCTTCATCACATAAAATATTCAAATCATGCACAACCCCTTTTTTAGCCAAGCAATTATTTCATACTTTAGTATTCTCAAACTTTTTCAACTTTCACGCAATACATGAGTGTGAGCCATGGACATAGCACTATAGGTGGAATAGAATATGGTGGTTGTGGAGAAGACAAAAAGAGGGAGATAGTCTCACATCAACTAGGCGTATCAACAGGCTATGGAGATGCCCATCAATATATATCAATGTGAGTGAGTAGAGATTGCCATGCAACGGATGCACTGGAGCTATAAGTTTATGAAAGCTCAAAAAGGAAAACTAAGTGGGTGTGCATCCAACTTGCTTGCTCATGAAGACCTAGTGCGATTTGAGGAAGCCCATCGTTGGAATATACAAGCCAAGTTCTATAATGAAAAATTCCCACTAGTATATATAAGTGACAAAATAGGAGACTCTTTATCATGAAGATCATGGTGCTACTTTGAAGCACAAGTGTGGAAAATGATAGTAACATCGCCCCTTCTCTCTTTTTCTCTCATTTTTTTATTTTTTTTCTTTGGATTCTTTGGCCTCTCTTTTTTCCTTGGCTTCTATGTCCTCTTTTTTATTTCCTCACATGGGACAATGTTCTAATAATGATGATCATCACACTTCTATTTACTTACAACTCAAAAATTATAACTCAATACTTAGAACAAAATATGACTCTATGTGAATGCCTATGGCGGTGTACTGGGATGTGCAATGAATCAAGAGTGACATGTACGAAAGAATTATGAAAGGTGGCTTTGCCACAAATACAATGTCAACTACATGATCATGCAAAGCAATATGACAATGACGAAGCGTGTCATAATAAACGGAACGGTGGAAAGTTGCATGACAATATATCTCGGAATGGCTATGCACTACAAAAAAATACACTTCCGTGATGATACGTGTTTGTCACAGTAGGTCGTGTTTTTTGTCATGCATGTACATCCATGACGATTTTATGACAGAATCAAGATAGTCATACCTTTGCTGTCGTAGAAGTGTTCCATGACATTACCAAAATTATCATCACGGAAGTGTCCACTTCCGTGACGATAAATCACGCGTCACAGAAGTGCTTTCGTCAAGGGTGACCGACACGTGGCATCCACCATAACGGAACGCCGTTAAGCTATCAGGTCGGGTTTTGGATCCGATAACCCGTTAACAGCCCAGACCAATGGGAAATTTCCACGTGTAAAATTCTGATTGGCCGGATGAAACACGTGTTAACTCGTCAGTGGATCAGATAGGCGCCTATGATATATCGACACGTGCAACGGCCCACCACTGGCCCATTTAGCTTACAAAGCTGGCCCATTTGACTTGGTTAAAAGTTAACGGGTTGGCCCATGAAAAGCCTGTTAACGGTCTCTTCGCAAATAGCCCAATTTATGGCCCGATAACTCACGGCCCATTAGGGCCTAACAGAAATCGGCCCAACAACGTCATGTGGGCCGTCGAATATAACACTAGCCCGTTTTCACTTTTGGCCCATGTATGGCCCACGACATCTTTTGGCCCGTATGAGGCCTTCGTATCTTTAGGCCCTTTAGAGGCCCACGGTGACTCTAGCCTATAATGAACAGTAAATTTCTTTGTACCCGTTAATGGCCCGTGATTCACATGGGCTGTTTCCAGCCCGTGTTAACTTTCGGCCTATTGACGACCCATACGTTCTTAGGCTCCTTTCCGGCCCTCGATTACTTCCAGCCCGTTTCTGGCCTGTTCCCCTAATGGGCCAAATTCGGCCTGTGGCAAGAGTCGGCCCGTTTCTGGCCTATTAGCCCGTTGCGCCGTTTCCAGCCCGTCCTATATTCCGGCCCATTAATGACCCGTTATGCCTGTGACAGAATTAAGCCTTTGCTGTCCTCCGGCCTGTTAACGGCCCGTTACCATGTTGGGCTGATACCAATTATGCCTGTTTATGGCCCATGTAGACCCATTTATCCGACAGCCCGAGGCCCACCGATTCTACGGCCTTGTTGGAGGCCCATTTATCGACGACCCGTAGGAGACCCATGGATCCTACGACCCGTAGCAGGGTCAAGGTTATCACGGACTGTATATGGCCCATGGTTGTTGCGGCCACTAGAAAACCAGGGAAAAAGAGACTAGGAAATAAATAAGGCCAAAACTAACGCTAGGCTATTAAGGCGATTGCACAGATTACATTCACTCGGCATCAAAGATCGCCACCAGTGCAAATATAGGGAACACCCTACACTATACAAAAATGGCTTTCTGTTTTCTTCAGCCGGTGGCTGCACGTTAAGAACAAATTTTGTATCGCACCAAAACAAATTACAACTATAAAACAAAAGGAAGGTTGGCATAAAAGTTAACAGTCTAGCAGATAAATGCACCACCGAAGTTGAAGCTCACCATTTGACCGATATTACGTTTTCATGTTGTATTGTCCGATGGTGCACCATAACCTTCGCCTTCATTTCTCCTAGGCTCTTGAACAACATAGCAAATGTCTGATAGTCTGGTTTCAAAACCATGCATATCTTGACGACATCGAACAATGTCTATCCTTGTTTCACAAAGGGTCTCTGTTAGGGAATGGACTTGTGTCTGGAGCGCAGATACAACATTGTTTTGAGCTTGCATATCTTGATCATGAGGCATTTTGGACGAGATTGCCTTAACAACCAACCCAGTATTACACAGGAACATGCTTTTGGCACTGTTACTGGACAGGTATTGGCCCACTGCAGCAAGAGCTGACATTGCGGTTATAGTTGCCTCGCCACCTTCAGAAGGTGGTAGTTCCACCATTTTTTCCATAGCTTGTTGAAAAGTTGAGTTTTTACATTAGTAGTACCAGAACAGAAGATATTAAGGAGGCATCAAAACCAAACAAAATAGCTTTGGTCTATATACAGAACTTATTCTCGTGAACTCATGTAAAATATTAGTTGTATTTTATTGCAAAGTACATAATAAAACCAGGTTCCAAACATATGACCATGTACCATCGCTAATGTATTGTCTATTTCTTCACATTGTATTGAGGGCTAAGGATAAAGAGACGAAGTTTATAATACGGTAAGCATAGTATGACATCATTCATATCACAAAACAACTGAGAACAGACAAACATGCAATTGTAACATTGTGTGGGCAAGTTCAGCACGGAACTAGATTACAGGTCAAGATCAAAGGAACATCATTCCTATCTTTTAAACCTTGTAAGGTGCAATGATACGCTAAGACAATTGTGTATAAAATTGAAAAGAGTAATAGACATTGGCTGCAAACCATGCAGTTCAAGGCACAAGTCAGAGTAACTAGTAGTTAAAAGGCATGAGGATTAAGGACTTACAACAGCGGCTTTGACTGGTGTAGTCATGCCCTTCTTCTTGCTGGTGTGACATTCCTTGAAGATTTCCACAGCATTTGGTTCAGGTACTTTTTGGTCCTTCGGGCTTTCCTCTGTCTTTGGAACAAGTCAATATAGATCTGATAATATGGTACAACGAAAAGAGTGAAACAGCAGCTAATTACAAGAGCCTCGCAGTGTGCAATATAGCTACGAGATCCCGTCGTCTGTTGGAATTTCACTTTTGTACGGTCGGCCTTGTTCTTTGAACAGTTCACCTACAAGAAGATAGATTTTTGTGGCACATGCGTAAATAGGACTTCAACATGTGATCTGATCACATATATATAATGTACCTGATACTTCGGATCAGATCAGTGTTTAACAAGGCCTCTCCAGTCTTCATCCGATTTATTTTCCACTGGAGATGTTTGGGCAAGTTCACTGTTAGCCTTGCCTTCAAAGAGGGTTTTCCTCAAGTTATACCGATATTGTTGCAGAGCAGACTTGAAAACATGGGTGCAAGCTTGTCTGGTTGCATCATCTTGGCTATCCAACTTGAACCTCATCTGTTGAAAATTATGGGAGTCTCATTATCAGCAACCTAGAAAGTGTGGGACAGAGCAAGACGATATTACTAGTTTTCATACATAACCATACTTACAGATAAATGGTCGAGGAAGGTGTTGAACTAGGTTTCGTCTTTGTCATTCGTGTACTGAATCCATGTTGGGAGGGTACGTACATGACACCTGACGGCAACCGCTGCCTCTGATACTAACTTGGCTGACTTTGTAGCATCATGTGGCCTTTTTAAACCTGCCTCAAAACGGATCTCCATTCTTCCTCCTCTAGATTTAGTTAACCTATCGAGCATTATCCCTGATGTTTGTTTCCTCTTGCTCCTATGTGCTAGTCCAACGACGAACATAGGAAGTGTTAGTGTACATCAAACTATGAGACTACATATAAAGAAGCATGCAACTGTAACTTAACTCCAGCAACTACCTTCTTGCTATTGAAGCTCACAAGGTTCATATGATCTTGCCAACTCGTCTTGTGTCAAGAGTGCTTGGGAAGTAGTGTCAGGTGGCAAGGGAGCTTGGGAACATGCTGCTAGCTCAGTAGACGCACGAGTAACTCGTGCACCTGGTAGTACTGTGGAAGGTGTTGCAAGAACTAGGGATGTCTCTGCTTGTTTGGTGGCAACTATTTGTTTCTGTTTGGCTTTTTCTGCAGCTCGTGTAGTGTCGTGGATTTGTCACGGCAGATGTCCTAGTATCAGGACTTAGTCGTGGAGCCACGGGTTTACTTGCAGGGGTTAAAGCGGACACAAAGACACGAGGGTTTATACTAGTTCGGCCCCTTCGATGAAGGTAAAAGCCTACGTCTAGTTGTGATGGAATTGATGTAGTCTCGATGGCTAGGGAGCAAATAAGCTTCGCCTAGGCTCGAGCTGTTGTTGTCTGTCCTGAACCGCCGCCGGGTCGTCCCCTTATATACACGAGTGACGCCCGTCGGTTTGCAGAGTCCCAACCGGTTAATACTCGTATTCCGGTTGGTATCTCTCTATTCCTAACTTACAATACAAGTCATACATCAGGCCGGTTCACGGCTATAAGCTCTAAACCGACTATAGGCCTTGGGCCTGTTCATAACCATACCACTAACAGAGCTAACCCGGCCCAATCTTGGCCGGTTTACACCTAGTAGTAATATCCCCAACATTAGGCCCCAGATTGATTTGAACTGATTCATGTCAATCCTTTATAAAACCTGCATCTTGGATATCTTCTTTGTGTAATCAGTCATCACCTCATCATCACTGCAAACCGGCATGACATCATTGCTTCTGGCCACCGTAAACCGGCATGACGTCATTTTGAAACTTATCCTTTATAGCACCTTCTTTAATGACCATCCTCGATTCACGCGTTTGACCTAGTTTTTACGCCTTATAAATAAGACCGAAGGGTCATTCGGTTTCTCCTTCGCTTCCTCTTCGTCTTCTTCCTTGCGCGCGCTGCTCGAGCTCCGCTGCCGCCATCGACATCCGCTTCGTCGATGGCGCTGCATCGACCTGTTCGGACCAGAATCCTGCGGCTTTTCGCATCAACTCCTCTGCTTCCGGTAAATCTCTTATCCTTCGTTAATCTGTTCATTATCTTTAGATCTGTTCTAGGGTTCAAGCTTCGTCCGTGTTCTTCACATGCTTTCACTTTTCTATCCTCTGAGCGGCATTATGATCCCTGTTTTGTACTTAAACGAGGATCCATGCGCATCTGCCGCGCCTTCTCATCTAAATCCCATAGCTCTCTCACATATACATATGCATACCTTATGGTGCGTTTCCTGCTTCTTCTTTATTTTCCGCGGCGCCTTTCCTTTTTTCAGAAAACTCACGTTTGATCCATGATAAACATGAACTCTTGCGAAACTTGTTTCATCGATTTCCTCGAAGCGTAATTAGGCGGTTTAACTCACCATGGAAACAAAGAAAAATTGCTAAACCGGCATCGGCACCCCATTAGTCCCTGTGTTGAACCGCCAATATATGTCTGACACCATACCGTGTTGAACTGGTTCATCGGATCATCTTCCGGTTTGTCATATCTTGGATCAAGTACTCTGTAATGAGTATTTTCTCAAACCGGATTCTTCTCCTTGTAGACCTCATGATGGCCAAACAGGTGTACGAGTGCAACTGGGTCCCTTCCCGCGCCTCTCGAGACGAATCGAACAAAGCTAGTGTCCATTGGCGCTTTGATAACCAAAACACCATCCATTGAGGGTTCTCGTGAGGAATGTCCTCCCTCCTCGTGAAGGTGAAGTCATAGTTTTCGCAGATCACTTATTCCGGGTTTCAAACCGCCTGGTCAAAGTTCTACCGGACGTAATGGCTAACTTTCAACTACGCCCCAAGATATCGGCCCCAATTTCATTACCAACTTGTGTCATTTTCAAGTGTTTGTCAAGCTTATCTCGCAAGAGGAGCCTTCATCGAGCTATTCCGGATCTTTTCCACCTAAACCGCCGTACCGAATTCACCGATGGCCCCAATACTGAGTTGGGCGGTATGGCTATCCAGAAGAGGAAAGAAATAACTTATCCCCACGTGAAGCTCCACTCTCACCCCAAAGAATGGAATGCAACTTGGTTCTACTGCAGAGACACCTCCCCTGAAGGTGAAAATCCTTTACTGGTTTCCGCCAGAGCGCTCAAGAACACACATCCCTTTCCGCAACGATTGACCGCAAAAGAGAGAAGTAGATACGCTCCCCAACTGTCCAAGCTCCGGGCCTTTATGGCGAACGGTTTGACTGGAATCGATCTGGCACGCTGCTGGTTATCTTGGGGCATACTGCCTTTGAGCCGGCGTTCCGGTTTGATGTGTCAGTATACCGGTAGTGTCGATGACCCACTCCGACACACCAAATTAGAATTGTCTCAAGACGGTTCTGATTCGATGAGAAAATGTTGAACGAACCGGAGCACCTCTCGCGCCCAAACCGCTTAGCTCCTCATCGCACCTCAACGCTCCTCCCGCGGTAAGCTCCTGATTGTGCTATCATTAATTTTTTTTTTGCCGTTATTTTCATGCTTGCAATTCTCACTTATGTCCAATCCAGGGTGATGATCCATTCTGGAGCAAGAAGCTCTCGCAAGACAAAGCGGACAAGGCTGGGCGGCAAAACCGGCCCAAGACGAAAGTTGTCAAGAAGCCGCTCATAAGAGGAAAACCACGGCTTCGCTCGATCCGCCATCGATGACGATGTGGGTAATCCGAACTTGACTCTCTTGGCTTGTTTTTACACGCCTTATTGATGACGATGCTTGTCGATGACGCTGAAGCCGACAACGCTGGATTTGCCGAGGTAACCATTCTTTCTTCCGATTCAACAAGCTTACCTTCCCAAAATTCCGCCGCAAACCGGAAAGTTAACTTTTCTCATCCTCTTGCTCATTTGGATCCCAAACTTATGAAGACGCAGCAGAGACGAGGCCCGCCGCACAACCCGCAAGACAAAGGATGTAGTTACTTCGCCGGTTTATCAACAGCCCGCTCGAAGCGCCGCACCGAGGTTTCCAACCATTTTATTACCTTGAATTCCAAAGCGGGTTTATTCCACAACCTCTTAATCCGTCCGACCGATTATCGGTCACCTCTCATTCATCCTCCGTGAATCGTCACCACTAACCGCCGCCATCAAGATAGCTGTCGGGTAAGCCATCATGACCACATACTTTGTCAATTTCTTCAGAATGTACGTGTCTTATTTCGTTTCTTCAGACCAAACCGAAACCCAAGAAAAAGCTCGCTTGGAAAAACCACCGAGGAAGCTGCCACCTCCGATCATGAGCAGTGTACCGGATCACGACAATGTTGCTTTTGAAGATATTCCAACAATCCCCGGTTCAAGAAGATGTGACTCGAGGAGAGGCCTACAGATGCTTCAATGTTCTTGATCCTCCCGCCAAAGACTATCCAGACTGAAAAACCTCATAGCCCCGCCAAAGCCATCGTGCTGCGCCAAATCCGTCGAATCAAAAGACGACGACGTGGTAATTATCGAATAGGCCACTCAACCGGCAATGCTGCCACCTTAACCCGGCACACTGTGAAAGAGGACTCTGCCGCTTTTAAGAAAGGAAAATGGAATGTAGAGCTGGAAACATATGCTGCTATGAGCGCCCAAGACCTTCATTCCGGATACTTAAACCGGCTTTATAGTAGCCGTGACTATGAAGCTGGCTTGGTGAAACTGATGAGAGACAAGTTTGAGGTAACGCTCCTTTCTCAAATATCAGCATAGTTATCCTCGTAGCCCCCAAGGGCCGGTTTGCAATCTTCGATCAAACTGGCACTTAGATAATTTTCTCTGATAGACTGTTGCAACTTTCCCTCATAACCACCAAGGCCGGTTTAGGTATGCAAACCGGTATTCCAAAAGCTGCGTAGCAATACTGTAGTAAAATGAAATAGCCATTAGCCCCCAAGTGCCGAGTTAAATACGTGTTATTGAACTTGGGACTTTTCCATGTATTAGTTAGCAGAAAAAATTGAAGGTACATTAGCCCCCAAGTGTCAAGCATATAACGATGTTGTGTGGTTGAGACTTGCACTTTAATTGTGCTGGTCGATGATGCTATGAACATGCAGGTGATGCGGCGATCAAGGATGACCGGATTGCCGATTTACAGCAGCATTGGAGACTCAAAGAAGCCGAGATGCATAAGGCCAAGAAGGAACCGACTATTGCCCCGCTGCTGCAGAAGAAACGAAGGACAAAATGAAGAAGGAACAGCTGTGCGGGCCATCGAAAAGGCCAACTTGCTCAAGCGGGCGGAAAATGCTGAAGCCGCCCTTAAACCGGTGGTAGATGATCTGACAGCCGTGAAGCGGCAAGTGCATTCTATGACGGCAGCAATCTTCGCACGCCCTCTGCAAATAAGTGTATTGTACTTGTCGGTATCTCCAAAGACCGGTTTAAAGCTGTCCTGTTTATGAAATGCAGGCACACGCATTGGACACTTGGGGAATGACGTGCGGAAGAAACTCAAAGTTGTATACACTTTAGTAGAACAGCTGTATACCGGAGCCCAACGTGTGATTACCACAATGTCACACAACAACCCGGCGCCGTCCTTGATCCAAGACACCTTGAACCGGCTATCCATCCTGCCTTCCCGGATTGAAGAGGTAAAGAAGTCTGCTGCACGAACCGGAGCTATCAATGCCTTGATCCGGGCCAAAGCCTGGGTGCCGGATTTTGATCCAGTGGAAGCAGCCCAGGGCTATCCCAGTGTGAAGGAAGATGGCTCGGACTTTAATGAAGAGGACTTGCGTGCAATAAACCGTGCAGTACGCCCACTTGCTTGTCAATTGGCGGAAGAAGCCGATTTGGAGCACTATCAAGCCCAATACAATGATCAGAACAAGCGTGTGTCCGCTCCAACTTTTGAGCCGGAAAATTTAATCCCTCCAATCCGTAAGCACACTTACGCTCCCGACATTGAACCGTCAACTTTGATTCATGAAGAAGCTGTTTTTCAAGCGCTGATGGGCATCGATCGGACTTCGTGGATTTCCACCAATGGGTAGAGAAGAGGATGTCAAGCGGGGAGGACGAAGAATAGTCTTGAACCGTAGCCGTTTAGAAAACAATGATCATTTGGGCACTGTGTTGCCTTGTAATAGCTGTAGCCAAACCTTATTGCCTGGGTATGCCTTCGTGCATCAAGTAAACCTTGTTTGATTCACAGTTCCTGCAACCAAAAGAGTAAACTTCGGTGGCGGCGAAACCGCCCACCGGTTTATGGCATCCAATATGTCTTTATGTATTGAAAATTAATTAGTATGTGATACAAATACCTGCCATATCTGGGCATAAAGCTGGCGTAACCAATCTTGAAGCGGAGGCTTTCTTATAAAAAACCATAACCGTCCTGGGAAGCAATAACCCCCATATAGGCGTGCTGAATGAACACAAGCCCCCGAGTTTCTCCATAAAGATGAACCGGAAGATGGTAAACCGAAAAAGTAAAACTTCGAAATACCAGATCGTGCACTATCACTTGTTAATGACATACTAAACCGAAAAATATTCATTATGTTGGAAACGCAACAAAAATCGATACCAAGATATGGCAACAAAGGCAATAACTCTTTGCAAAAGGAAAGCTGCATGGAGCTGGTCGATGGCATTACCATGGTCGATGCAACCAAGCCCCGAAGGTGTAGCGATGGTGCTAGTCAGCCAGTCCCCAAAAGACTCGTGGCGAGTACGCCGCCAAGTGGCGTGACATTGGTTCGGGTTCACCAAGCCCCAAGTGGCGCGGCCCTATTGGCCGACCAAGAGGCGTGACTGTTCAGACGTGACCGTGTCCCCAAATGATCTAGTGGCTTTTGCCTATCAAGAGGTGTAGCCTTGGTTCGGATCGACCAAGCCCCCAAGTGATAAATATAATTGTCAAGGGTAAACCGGAGGCGCTTTGAAAAAAAAAATAAACGCCCGTGTAACCACGCATGAAAAGAAAGACAGAGACCCCGCTTTATTGAGGCCCTGATTTTTATTATAGCAAAAGATAATATATACATGGTTATGCTATGTACATAAACCGAGCCGATGACTCATGTGTAGTAAGGTCAAGATGAGCTATATTCCACGGCTCGTTGGTCTCTCCTCTCGATGTACGTGAGTCTTTATGCTCTCGAATATCAACCAGATAATAGGAGCCGTTATGCAGATTCTTGTCGACCACAAATGGCCCTTCCCAAGGTGGGGATAGCTTGTGCATGTTTGTCTCGATCTTGATGAGACGAAGCACCAAATCGCCTTCTGAAAGGCTCTGGTTTTAACCCGCGATCGTGATAACGACGAAGGTCTTCTTTGGTAAATCGCCGACCGAGCGGCTGCTACATCACGCTCCTCATCCAGCAGGTCCAAAGCGTCCTGTCGCGCCGCTTCATTGTCCGCTTCAACATAAGCCGCTACACGGGGCGAATCATGCCGGATATCACTCGGGAGAACTGCTTCCGCTCCGTAAACCATGAAGAAAGGCGTGTAGCCAGTGGACCGGTTTGGCGAGTATTGATACTCCATAGCACCGATGGGAGCTCTTCAACCCAGCACCCTGGTGTCCTCTGTAATGGGACCAGAAGTCGTGGTTTGATGCCTCGCAAGATTTCCTGATTAGCACGCTCTGCCTGCCCGTTGGACTGGGGGTGCGCCACTGACGATACATCAAGCCGGATATGCTCGCTCACAAAATTCTTTCATAGCTCCCTTGGACAGATTAGTGCCATTGTCGTGATGATACTATGTGGAAAGCCAAACCGAAAATCACCTTTTGATGAACTGCATCATTGTTGCCGCATCACACTTCTCGACAGCTCGCTTCAACCCACTTGGTGAACTTGTCCACCGCCACTAACAGTGAGTCTTCTTATCTTTGGATCTCTTAAAAGGCCCGACCATATCCAGCCCCCACGCCGCAAACGGCCACGTTATTGGGATCATCCTCAACTCTGTCTTTGGTATATGGGCACGCCGAGAATTTCGACACCCATCGCAATGCTTGACCAAATCCTCCGCATCAAGATGAGCCGTTAACCAAGAGAACCCATGACGGAATGCCTTCGCCACTGTGGACTTTGAACCGCATGGTGCCCGCAATCCCTTCATGGATTTTCGTAAAATTTCGCCACCTTCCTCAGGGAAACACAGCGTTGAAACGCCTCAAACGCCGCGATGATGTAACTCACCATTGATAATCGTCATGGACTTGGAACGCCGGGTTACCGCTCGCCGTAATCTCATCGTCTCGCAATTCTCCTCGAGTCATATACGCAAGATAAGGCACCGCCCAATCCGAATAGCGTGTAATGCTGCCACCAACCGGGCCTCCGGTCAGAATTGCCAAATCCGCTTCACCAGGAGCCGAACCGACGGTTTGTGCAAGATGTCAAGGAAGACATTAGGGGAACCGGTTTACGCCGAGAACCCAGCCGGCTTAAAGCGTCGCCGCCGTTCTTCCGGCGATCCACATGATCTACTTGATATCCCTTGAAGCACCCCGCAATATTATCCACCTCTCATCGATATGCAGCCATGAGGGGTCCTTAGAATCCCAAGTGCCGATACTTGCTGCGCCACCAGTCCGAAGTCACCAAAACACTTGACCCGCTCAAGTTCATTTCCTTAGCCATCCGGAGACCATGGAGTAAAGTCAGACTCAGCTGCATTATTAGTACAAGGGAACATTAGACGGAGAACGAACAAAACTTATCACCTCATGGGGAAGTTAACACGACTCGGCCCCGAGCCTTCCAACCGCCTCGACCCATCAAGTGGATAGTCCAAGATGTATGATCCGGCTTCTCCTCGGTGCTTGTAACTCCGCCCAATCATTAATGAAGTCAACAAGCGCCAGGATTTCACTTTGCGTGCGTGGCATATATTTGAGCCCGTGCGCCCAAGCTCGATGGCCCATTTTGCAATCCGCCATCGCCTCCCGGTTTTGTATGATATCACCCAAGGGAGCTGAACTAACCATCGTAATAGGATGCCCTTGGAAATATTGTTTCAGCTTCCGCTGGCCATAAAAACACCATAGACTAACTTCGCCAATGCGGATACCTCTGCTTGGATTCAATAAGTACCTCACCGATATAATAAATCGCCGTTGAACCGATATTCCTTTCCGCCTCCTTACGCCGACCACAATGGCTACGCCACGCCGCGCATTGGCTGCCACATATAAGAACAACGGTTCGTTGTCAATCTGGAGCTGCAAGGACAGCGGATTGGCCAATTGCCGCTTTAGGTCCTCGAAGCTTCGTCCGCAGCTGGACTCGCATTTAACCGACCGTCTTCCTCAAAGATTCGGTATAAAGGAATAGCCTTCTCTCCAAGTCGGCTAATAAACCGCTCAGGCCGCAATCCGCCTCGCCAAGCGTTGAACGTCGTTGATACACTTTGGTTTAGCCAAGGAGGTGATCGCCTTAATTTTCTCCGGATTGGCTTCGATTCCTCTGTTGGATACCAGGAACCCCAACAGCTTGCCAGCCGGGACACCAAAAACACACTTGGCCGGATTAAGCATCATCTTATAAATACGCAGGTTGTCGAAGGTCTCCTTCAAATCGCCCACCTGGCGTCTCCTTCGCTTTTGATTTCACCACAATGTCATCCACATAGGCATGCACATTGCGCCAACTGTGTATGCAAACAATTCGCACACACCGCCGATACGTGGCTTGGGCGCCTTGAGCCCAAAAGGCATAGATACATAGCGTAAGGCTCCAAAGGGAGTTATAAACGCCGCTTTTCCGGTCCTTGACTGCCATCTTGATTTGATGATATCCAGAGTACGCGCCCAAGAAACTTAAACGCCACATCCTCCGCCGTGGCATCGATAATCTGATCAATGCGGGAGAGCAAAAGGATCCGCCGGACAAGCTTTGTTAAGATCTGTAGTCCACACACATACGCCAGTGCCGTTTTCTTAAGGACTAGCACCGGATTAGCGAGCCACTCGATGAAACACCTCGATGATAAAGCCACCGCCGTAAGTTCGCTACTTTTCTCCAATGGCCTTGCGCCTTTCCTCATTAAACCGGCGGAGGAACTGTTTCACCGGTTTATACTTAGGATCCACATTAAGTGTGTGCTCAGCGAGTTCCCTCGGTACACCTGGCATGTCAGAAGGCTTCCATGCAAAAATGTCCCGGTTCTCACGGATGAACTCGATGAGCGCGCCTTCCTATTTGGGATCCAGGTTGGCACTGATGGTGAATTGCTTAGATGAATCGCCTGGTACAAAGTCAACAAGCTTGGTTTCAGCCGCCGATTTAAATTTCAGATCTGATTCATGCTCCGTAGTAGGCTTCTTCAGAGGGGTCATATCCGCCGGATCAACATTATCCTTATAGAACTTCAACTCCTCTCAGAGTACGCATCTGCGTCACAGAAGCTGCATCTCCTTCCTCACATTCCAAAGCGACTCGGCGACTTCCGTGCACCGTTATTGTTCCTTTGTAACCCGCATTTTAAGCTGCAAGTAGATATAACAAGGTCGCGCCATGAACTTGGCATAAGCCGCCGCCCAAACAGGCATGATATGGGCTCAATCTTTACCACTTCAAAGGTTAGCTTTTCGCATCGAGAATCATGCTCGTCCCCAAAGGCCACATCCAAGGCTATCTTGCCAATGGGATAAGCAGATTTGCCGGGCACCACACCATGGAACACCGTGTTGGACGGTCTGAGATCTTTATCTGTGAGACCCATGCGACGGAAAGTGTCATAATACAATATATTGATGCTGCTTCCTCCATCCATAAGCACCTTAGTAAACTTATAGCCCCCAACTTGGGGGTCCACCACCAAAGCCAGCTGACCCGGATTATCAACCCGGGGGGGATGGTCCTCTCGGCTCCATATGATCGGCTGCTCTGACCAACGTAAATACCGTGGCACAGCCGGTTCAACAGAATTTATCGCCCGCCAGAAGCTTCCTATCCCGCTTGTCCAAACTGGTTGTGAAAACATGATATTGCCCGCCGCTCAACTGCTTTGGCTGGCTCGATAGCCCGACCGCTGCTGGCTACCTTGATTGTTCGGTTGTTGAAATTGCTCGTTGTGCCTCGAACCGAAGTCCGCCTTGACCCGCCCATGAAAACCGGAACTGAACCGCCACCGATCCTTGATCATATCGAAAGCATCGAGTTTTTGAACGCTTGCATAATAGAACAGTCCTTCCAAAGATGATTCGATGGGTTTTTTTCGTCCGTGCTTGGGACAGGCTGATTCAGACAAGTAATTCAAACGGTCTGCACCAGATTTGGACCCCGATTCGCTTTGTTTCACGCCGGGCCTCATCCTGCGCGATTAGTGTTAGCTACAAAATCATCAGCCTTGCGCTTGCCCCAATTTCCATGACCTGCCGGTTTGATATGCTGCTGCTTGGAGCTGCCATTCTTCTTTCCCTTTCCTGCTTCGTCATCATCTACCTCAGGATCCTTGGTACTGTCTGAATCGGCATATTTCACCAAAGCGGTCATGAGGGTTCTCGTATCATTGCAGAACCGCTTCATACGCCCCTGACTTCAGCCAGAGGCTCAAACCGGCAGTTGCTTTTAGCGTGATGATCGCCGAGTCGGCGTTGATCCGTCGGAGGAATGTAAAATCTCGATACACGGCGCACTCCAACGGGTTGTGGACTCCTTCTTCTGAACGCAAGCCGCCAAGTCCACTATAGACTTCGCCGTTTACATGTATCTTTGAAATTTCGATAAACGGGCCGTGAATCGACCCCATGAATCGATCGAATTGGGCGGCAGGCTTTTCAACCAAGCACGGGCCGTGCCTCCATCATCATGGTGAAGTACTTTGCACATGCCGCTTCATCAACGCCAAGCATCTCCATGGCCATCTCAGAACTCTCAACCCACGCCAGAGATAAATCTGCGGTGTAATTCGCACCTTACGCGGGCCCTTAAAATCCTTAGGCAACGACGTTGCGCAAAGCGGGGTTAAACAGGTACTCCCAAAGCGGAGGAGACTCTGGTCCTGTGAAGGAGGTAGGGCGAACCGGCGTGTGCCGAACCGCATCCCCTGTGCTGCTAACTCGCCTCCTCGCGAGCCCGGCCCGATCTACCACCTCCCGAGCATTACGAGCGCTGCCGCGGGTTGTTGCCTCGGGCCGCTTCTCGGTCCCGCTACATTTGACAGGCCGGTTCATCCATACGCCATCAGAGTTCGCTTGACGGGTGTAGAATGAATCCGGTCGCGCTATATGAATATGCTTCCTGCCGGGTTAGTGCAGTCCGAGAAGCTCCTTAACCCGGCGTGTCTCAATTGCTTGTGGGGAATCTCCTTCGATCGGGATTGCCTCCAATCACGCCGCAGCCGCAACAAGGTTGTCCATAGGGTTAGAGTAATGCCCCGAGGCGCTCAGACGGCGGAGGCATCACCGTATTCTCGCTGCGGGGCTCCATCTGGCGTGGCTGGACCGCCGCTCCTGCTCCTGGCGCTCGATCCGGTTTACCTCCTGTCGGCTGGGCGGGTTCTTCGGGTCCGCCCGTGTGTCGAAGAGGTTTCTAGGGTCAACCGATGGCAGCGCGACCGTATTTCCGCCTTAACACCTCTCGCGACGCGCCCGTCGAGCATGAGTCCGTAAGCTTGCGATCTAAAGCGCCCGCCCGAGGCTATGCGCCTTTCTTCGCCGCTAGATCCGCTTTGGCTGCGTGATCTCGCTCTCTCACCTTTGCAATCTCTGCATTATGAGCCTCTTGATCTGCCGGATTATCCTCCGCCATGAGCGCCGCCAGTGCATCAAACAGATCTGACAAAACTTGAACCGGCGGACGCACCGAGCCTCCTGCCCCTCCTGCCGCTGCTGAACCGGAAAGTATCGCTGCTGCGGTCGACGAAAGGTTTGCGGCCTGCGTACCGGCCATGAATACGCCGATCCGTTCACTGGCTTGGGGGTCCGGAATCGTCACCGTCGGAACAGCCCCGATCATACCATCCCGCAGCTGGTACAATGACTCGCTCTCCCGCCGAGGATTCATCGCCGAATAAACGACGGTCTCGCCACCGCATTCGAACCGTATCACATTCCTTCCATGGGTAACTCCAACGAAGACATGCTTCACCGCCGGTTTAGCCCGGCTGGTTGCGCTGCGCCGAGCCGCCTCGACGAGGTCGGTGCGGATGTCCCGCCAGCCCTCCGATTTTGCCGATGAAGACGTGTATGCCGCCAAGGGGACCCGGTATCCATACTCGATTGAATCGGCCTCGGGACCCCATCCGTTATTGTCGATGTAGATCCGGCCACGACGACTCTTGGTCATCCGGCCCACGACGTAGCCTTCGAGTCCTTTGAGCTTGCCCTCCAAGATCGTCAAACCATCGTGCGATAGCCCCACGGTGGGCGCCAACTGTCGTGGATTTGTCACGGCAGATGTCCTAGTATGAGGACTTAGTCGTGGAGCCATCGCTACGGGTTTACTTGCAGGGGTTAAAGCGGACACAAAGACACGAGGGTTTATACTAGTTCGGCCACTTCGATGAAGGTAAAAGCCTACGTCTAGTTGTGATGGAATTGATGTAGTCTCGATGGCTAGGGAGCAAATAAGCTTCGCCTAGGCTCGAGCTGTTGTTGTCTGTTCGAACGCGCGCCGGTCGCCCCTTATATACACGAGTGACGCCCGTCGGTTTGCAGAGTCCCAACCGGTTAATACTCGTATTCCGGTTGGTATCTCTCTATTCCTAACTTACAATACAAGTCATACATCAGGCCGGTTCACGGCTATAAGCTCTAAACCGACTATAGGCCTTGGGCCTGTTCATAACCATACCACTAACAGAGCTAACCCGGCCCAATCTTGGCCGGTTTACACCTAGTAGTAATATCCCCAACATGTAGCATGGGCTACCCTGTTTGTAGAATTTTCCGTTGAACTTTGACCTTCTATTGCACCATCAGTACCAGCAGAATCTGCATGATTCTTCCACTTCCCATTCCCTGCCATTTTGTGTTTCTTCCTCTTTCTCTGTGCCATGTTAAGTCAAACCGACAAGAAAAACGAATAACAATTTAGTTCTTCAGAACAAATTGATGCGTGATACAGACGAACTGAACTTTCATGTTAGACAACCACGTGATAGGAGGATGTAGTATGTACGAAAAACATGACGGAAGAGATAACCGGAACTATGATGTGTAAATTAAGCAGAAGACATTTCACTAAATTAAAAGCAATGCAATGGAAGGTAGACACCATATGAAAGATGCTACAAATATCGCTCTGCCAAGTTAACAGTGTCTCATCATAAATGGCGTTTAAACAAATGTGAAGCAGTACAAGAAATAAATCATATGCAAGATGCAAACAACAACACACGACCAAGTTAGAGGTCTCTCATCATTAGTGTCATTGCATATTCACAGCATTGCATATTCACAGCTTATGATGTGTAAACTAAGAAGGCATATCAACAAATTGGAAGCAATGAAAGCTAGACACCATATGAAAGATGCAACAAATATCACTCTACCAAGTTAAAATTGTCTCGCCATAAGTGCCATTTCAACAAATTAGTAGTACAAGCTAGAAAAGAATGCGAGATGTAACCTATATCACACTCCCAAGTCAAACATGTCTTATGATAAGTGATTGTTGCAGGTTACACAACAGTAGTAATTTGATGTAAGAACATGGTGTGATAGACAGATATTGTATGTTCTAGAAATAGGAACACGTGTCTTATTCAGGTATAATGTGTAAAGTAAGCAGATGGAATTCAACAAAATTAGAAGCAATACAAGCTAGACATCACACATAACATGCAACCACATATAACAGTGCCAAGTTAGAGGGAGCACCGGTGATGGTGCACTAGGGGAGACGTGCTCATCATCAACACATCTACGTTGAGTGTCTATGCATGTGTTGTCTTGCAAATCATCTTGGGAGGATGGAGGAGTAGAATCTGTAGAGGCCCTCCGTTTGGAAGGAGCACCTTTATCCGCTGCCTTGCTAACTTCCTTCCGCTTTATTGATTTTGAATTGTCAAGTAAATCCGACAAGAAGAAGCAATAAAATTCTCTCTTCAGAACTCATTCATGCATGATACTGACAATCACTACTTTGATGTAAGGCACACACATGATACCAGGATGGAATATGTATGAAAAATAGGATGGCATGGCATGTTCACAATTGTTTGTGTAAACTAAGCAGAAACCATTCCAACAAATAAGAAGCAATGCAAGCTAGACACCACATGAAAGATGCAACCAATATGACTCTGCCAAGTTAAAAGCGTCCCATCATAAATGGCATTTCAACAAATTAGAAGCAGCGCATGCTATAAATCATATGAAAGATGCAACTAATATCGCACTGCATATATACTAAAGGTGTCTCGTCATATTGATTGATGCGGGATACAAAAAAACAATAGTTTTATGTAAGGACATGCTTAATAGACAGATGTACTATGTACTAAATACAGGAAGGCATGTCACATTAACAGGTATAATGTATAAGCTAAGCAGAATAGCACATGCAATTTAACTAGATTGGAAGAATTACAATCTAGACACCATATGCAACATGCAACCACATATCACGCTGCCAAGTTAGAGCAAGCACCTGCGATGCTAGTGTAGGGGAAATGCAGTAATCAACTGCAGAGCTACGTTCACTATCTTCGTCTAGCCTTGTTGTTTCTTGAGAATCATGTCGAGAGGCTGACGCTGCATTCTTTAAATGAGGAGTAGTCCACTTGCCAGACCGCCTCATCATAAGTGATTGATGAGGGATACACAAGAACATTAGTTTGATGTAAGAACATGGTTAATAGATAGATGTACTAGTATGTACCAAAAACAGAAAGGCATGTCATGTTCAAAGGTATAATGTGTAAGCTAAGCAGATGCAATTTAACCACATTGGAAGCAATACAAGCTACACATCCGGCTGGAGTGGTGATCATGATCATCTAGGACCTGAGAGCCTGGTGGGAGGCGGGCTGCTTCGCCACCATCGTGGCTTTTTAGTTGGCTTCCAGGTGATGCATGTCTGTGCTAGGCTTGTCACTGGCTCGACCAGTGCCCTGACTAGCTATTTGTCTTCTGGTGTTCACGGGATGGTGGTTCATGTAAAAAATATCTTTCCTTATCTTAATAAAGACCGACTTCGGCCTTTTGAATACAATCTAGAAACCATATGGAACATGCAACCACATATGACACCGCGAAGTTAAAGCAAGCACCCGGGAAGGTGGTTCATTGCGAGCAAGGTCTAACTCCAGAGCTACATTTACCATCTCCATCTGCTGACACCGCACCCTTTATAGCGTTGTAACGTGCCTTGCCTACCCGCATACCAAGCTGGAGCGACTTCTCTCTTTTATTTTCTGCTTCTCTCGAGGCAGACTCTGAAATACCCTTGCATAAAAACACAATAGTGAGAGTATGAGTGAAGTGTGTGTAGGACTAGTGCACTGTAAAAGTAGCACATAGGAGGTGGCTGAAAAATAAATGATAGGAGACATAAGATAGCTCTACAACATTGCATGGCAAACAAAATTAGACTCTACTCCGTATGATTTTGTAATATATGAGCACAGGAAATGCAGGTACTCCTCCAGCACACCACCACATGTGGTCATATCAAGATAACAACCAACTGAAAATAAATAGGTCAATCGATTTTTTTATGAATCGTTGGAACGGGCAAATGGCCTTCGTCTACCTCCCGCTAGTCACTGTTGACGATCTTTCTTGAACCGCCAGCGACCTCCGGCCCAAACCCTGCCTCCGCCGCCCCGCCCTCCCCTCGACCTCACACCACCGCCGTGCTTGGTAGCATCCCCAGGCCATCCCTTTAATCCTGGCCGACCTCCAGATCAGGCGCCAGTAGATCTAGGCCCCACACGCCCCTAAGATAAACACCAAGGTGCTGCTTCCCCGGCATAATAGGCAGACTAGCGCCTGTTACACTAGGGAATGCTTCCTTTAATTGGGAATCAACTGACCAGGAATTGAAATCCAGGGGCCGACGAACCTCTAGCTAAGGTGAAATAGTATATTAGGAGAAACCTTGTGCATCACGAGTTACTAGGAACATCTAGTATCAGGAAGAAGTGGTCAACTAGTGTCTTATGTGGGATGAATACCGTGCAAGCACACACGTAATATTTGCACGAATAAGGGAAGAGGGGTACCATTTTTGGTTGCCAGTGCCGTATCCTCCAAATGTCACAACGATTTTCTTTTTTTTACCGGGGGAACCGATGCTTTGGAGGAGGGTGAAGCCTTGGACGAACCCATGGCCAAATTATTGATTGTGTTGCAGTGGCCGTCTGTCGGCGGAGGGGAAGCAGGTCTGAGGCGGTGATATCTACTACACAACCTTCTTCTTGTAGATGTTGTTGGGCCTGCAAGTGCACAGGTTTGTAGGACAGTAGCAAATTTCCCTCAAGTGGATGGCCTAAGGTTTATCAATCCGTAGGAGGCGTAGGATGAAGATGGTCTCTCTCAAACAACCCTGCAACCAAATAACAAAAAGTCTCTTGTGTCCCCAACACACCCAATACAATGGTAAATTGTATAGGTGCACTAGTTTGGCGAAGAGATGGTGATACAAGTGCAAAATAGATAGTAGATATAGGTTTTTGTAATCTGAAATAATAAAAACAGCAAGGTAACAAGTGGTAAAAGTGAGCGTAAACGGTATTGCAATGATAGGAAACAAGGCCTAGGGTTCATACTTTCACTAGTGTAAGTTCTCTCAACAATAATAACATAGATAGAACATATGACAAGCCCTCAACATGCAAGAAAGAGTCACTCCAAAGACACTAATAGCGGAGAACAAACGTAGAGATTATGGTCGGGTACGAAACCACCACAAAGTTATTCTTTCGGATCGATCTATAAAAGAGTTCGTACTAGAATAACACCTTAATATACAAATCAACCAAAACCCTAATGTCACCTAGATACTCCACTGTCACCTCAAGTATCCGTGGGCATGATTATACGATATGCATCACACAATCTCAGATTCATCCAACCAACATAAAAGTACTTCAAAGAGTGCCCCAAAGTTTCTACCGGAGAGTCAAGAACATGTGCCAACCCCTATGCATAGGTTCCCAAGTGTCACAAAACCCGCAAGTTGATCACCAAACATACATCAAGTGGATCAATAGAATAACCCATTTGTCACCACGGTTATCCCATGCAAGACATACATCAAGTGTTCATAAAAGACTCAATCCAATAAGATAACTTCAAAAGGGGAAACTCAATTCATCACAAGAGAGTAGAGGGGGAGAAACATCATAAGATCCAACTACAATAGCAAACCTCAGGATACATCAAGATCGTGCCATAGAGGAACACAAGAGAGAACACATGAGAGAGAGAGAGAGAGAGAGAGATCAAACACATAGCTACTGGTACATACCCTCAGCCCTGAGGGTGAACTACTCCCTCCTCGTCATGGATAGCGCCGGGATGATGAAGATGGCCACCGGTGATGGGATCCCCCCTCCGGCAGGGTGCTGGAATAGGGTCCCGAAAGGTTTTTGGTGGCTACAGAGGCTTGCGGCGGCGAAACTCCCGATCTATCTTATGTTCTGGAAGTTTTAGGGTACGTAGGTATATATGGGTGAAAGGGGTACGTCGGTGGACCTCTAGGGGGCTCACGAGGTAGGGGGACGCGCCTAGGGGGGAGGGGCGCGCCCCCCACCCTCGTGGGCAGCCCGGGGATCCCCTGACGTGCACTCCAAGCCCATCTGGTTGGTTTCCTTCCAAAATTAACTTCTCCAGTTGATTTCATTCCGTTTTGACTCCGTCTGATATTCCTTTTCCTCGAAACACTAAAATAGGCATAAAACAGCAAATCTGGGCTGGGCCTCCGGTTAATAGGTTAGTCCCAAAAATAATATAAAAGTGGATAATAAAGCCCAATATTGCCTAAAACAATAGATAAAGTAGCATGGAGCAATCAAAAATTATAGATACGTTGGAGACGTATCAAGCATCCCCAAGCTTAATTCCTGCTCGTCCTCGAGTAGGTAAATGATAAAAAGGAATTTTTGATGCGGAGTGATACTTTGGCATAATTTCAATGTAAATCTTCTTAATTGTGATATGAATATTCAGATCCGAAAGATTCAAGAGAAAAGTTCATATTGACATAAAAATAATAATACTTCAAGCATACTAATCAAAGCAATCATGTCTTCTCAAAATAGCATGGCCAAAGAAAGTTATCCCTACAAAATCATATAGTCTGGCTATGCTCCATCTCCCCCACATAAAGTATTTAAATCATGCACAACCCCGATGACAAGCCAAGCAATTGTTTCATACTTTAACATTTTCAAAACTTTTTCAATCTTCACGCAATACATGAGCGTGAGCCATGGATATAGCACTATATGTGGAATAGAATGGTGGTTGTGGAGAAGACAAAAAGAGGGAAGATAGTCTCACATCAACTAGGCGTATCAACGGGCTATGGAGATGCCCATCAATAGATATCAATGTGAGTGAGTAGGTATTGCCATGCAACGGATGCACTAGAGCTATAAGTATATGAAAGCTCAACAAAAGAAACTAAGTGGGTGTGCATCCAACTCGCTTGCTCACGAAGACCTAGGGCATTTTGAGGAAGCCCATCATTGGAATATACAATCCAAGTTCTATAATGAAAAATTCCCACTAGTATATGAAAGTGACAAAATGAGAGACTCTCTATCATGAAGATCTTGGTGCTACTTTGAAGCACAAGTGTGGTAAAAGGATAGTAGCATTGTCCCTTCTATCTTTTTCTCTCATTTTTTTGTTTTATTTGGGCCTTTTCTCCTCTCTTTTTATGGCCACTTTTTTTTCGTCCGGAGTCTCATCCCGACTTGTGGGGGAATCATAGACTCCATCATCCTTTCCTCACTTGGGACAATGCTCTAATAATGATGATCATCACACTTTTATTTTTCTTACAACTCAACAATTACAACTCGATACTTAGAACAAAATATGACTCTATATGAATGCCTTGGCGGTGTACCGGGATATGCAATGAAACATGAGTGACATGTATGAAAGAATTATGAAAGGTGGCTTTTGCCACAAATACGATGTCAACTACATGATCATGCTAGCAATATGACAATGATGGAGCGTGTCATAATAAACGGAACGGTGGAAAGTTGCATGGCAATATATCTCAGAATGGCTATGGAAATGCCATGATAGGTAGGTATGGTGGCTGTTTTGAGGAAGGTTTATGGTGGGTGTATGATACCGGCGAAAAGTGCGCGGTATTAGAGAGGCTAGCAATGGTGGAAGGATGGGAAAAAGTGCGTATAATCCATGGACTCAACATTAGTCATAAAGAACTCATATACTTATTGCAAAAATCTAGAAGTTATCAAAGCAAAGTATTACGCGCATGCTCCTAGGGGGATAGATTGGTAGGAAAAGACCATCGCTCCTCCCCGACCGCCACTCATAAGGAAGACAATCAATAAATAAATCATGCTCCGAGTTCATCACATAACGGTTCACCATACGTGCATGCTATGGGAATCACAAACTTCAACACAAGTATTCTTTAAATTCACAACTACTCAACTAGCATGACTCTAATATTACCATCTCCATATCTCAAAACAATTATCAAGCATCAAACTTTTCTTAGTATTCAACACACTCATAAGAAAGTTTCACATATCTTGAACACCAAGTATATTAACATTAAGCAAATTACCATGCTATTAACAACTCTCAAAATAATCTAAGTGAAGCATGAGAGATGAAGTTTCTTTAAAACAAATCCACCACCGTGCTCTAAAAGATCCAAGTGAAGCACTAGAGCAAAAATTATCACGCTCAAAAGATATAAGTGAAGCACATAGAGTATTCTAGCAAATTCCAATTTGTGTAAGGCTCTCTATCATTAAAGAATTTCAGATCTTGATACTTATTCAAACAGCAAGCAAAGCTAAAGGAAACTACAATGCAAGGATAGCACAACTCATGTGAAGAAGCAAAAACTTAGGCTCAACCAATACTAACCGATAGTTGTTGAAGAAGAAAGGTGGGATGCCTACCGGGGCATCCCCAAGCTTAGATGCTTGAGACTTCTTGAAATATTATCTTGGGGTGCCTTGGTCATCCCCAAGCTTGAACTTTTGTGTCTCCTTAATTCCTCTCATATCATGGTTTCTCTTTTTATCGAAAGCTTCATTCACAACAAACTCAACAAGAACTCGTGAGATAGGTTAGCATAAACCAATGCAAAACCTTATCATTTTATACTGTAACAAATCACTTAAATTATTATTCAACATTGAATACTAAATGCCTCTGTATATTTAGTACTCCTATCATCAAATAGAATCATTAAACAAGCAAACATATGCAAACAATGCAACCATAACAGCAATCTGTCAAAACAGTACAGTCTGTAAAGAATGCAAGAGTATCAATACTTCCCTGACTCCAAAAATTATGAACTAAAATTCCCACTGTAATAAATTTATCAGATCTCAATATGCAAAAAGATTCAACGTTAGAACATGCTCTGACTTTTCTAGGGAATTTTTGCAACAGCGGTAAACTTTCTGTTTTCAAACAGCAACATGCAAACTAGCAAAATAAGCATGGCAAAGGCTATCCTTGACTTTTTTATTGAAACTAAAGATGCAAAACATTATTCTAACTAACATCAAGAAAACACTAACAAAATAAAATGACGCTCCAAGCAAAACACATATCATGTGGTGAATAAAAATATAGCTCCAAGTAAAGTTACCGATGAACGAAGACGAAAGAGGGGATGCCTTCCGGGGCATCCCCAAGCTTAGTTGCTTGGTTGTCCTTGAATATTACCTTGGGGTGCCTTGGGCATCCCCAAGCTTAGGCTCTTGCCACTCCTTATTCCATAGTCCATCGAATCTTTACCCAAAACTTGAAAACTTCAACCACACAAAACTCAAAACAAAACTCGTAAGCTCCGTTAGTATAGGAAAATAAAACCACCACTTAGGTACTGTAATGAACTCATTCTAAATTCATATTGGTGTAATATCTACTGTACCCCAACTTATCTATGGTTCATACCCTCCGATACTACTCATAGATTCATCAAAATAAGCAAACAACACATAGAAAACAGAATCTGTCTAAAACAGAACAGTCTGTAGTAATCTATATAAAACGTATACTTCTGGAACCCCAAAAATTATGAAATAAATTTCTGGACCTGAGTAATTTGTCTATTAATCATCTGCAAAAAGAATCAACCTAAAATCACTCTCCAGTAAAAAATGGCAGCTAATCTCGTGAGCGCTAAAGTTTCTGTTTTTCACAGCAAGATCATATAAACTTCACCCAAGTCTTCCCAAAGGTTCTACTTGGCACTTTATTGAAACAAAAGCTATAAAACATGATTACTACAGTAGCATAATCACATTTACACACAAAAACAGTAAGGATAAATATTGGGTTGTCTCCCAACAAGCGCTTTTCTTTAATGCCTTTTAGCTAGGCATGATGATGACAATGATGCTCACATAAAAGATAAGAATTGAAACATAACGGGAGCATCATGAAGCATATGACTAGCACATTTAAGTCTAACCCACTTCCTATGCATAGGGATTTTGTGAGCAAACAACTTATGAGAACAATAATCAACTAGCATAGGAAGGTAACACAAGCATAGATTTAAGAATTTAAGCACATAGAGAGGAAACTTGATATTATCGCAATTCCTACAAGCATATGTTCCTCTCTCATAATAATTTTCAGTAGCATCATGAATGAATTCAACAATATAATCAGCACCTAAAGCATTCTTTTCATGATCTACAAGTATAGAAAATTTTCTACTCTCCACATAAGCAAACTTCTTCTTTATAGCATACGTATCATCACAATAATCATCATAAATAGGAGGCATGCTTTCATCATAGTAAATTTGCTCATCAAAGCTTGGGGGACAAAAAATATCATCTCCATCAAACATAGCTTCCCCAAGCTTGTGGCTTTGCATATCATTATCATCATGGATATTCAAGGAATTCATACTAACAACATTGCAATCATGCTCATCATTCACATATTTAGTTCCAAACATTCTATAGATTTCTTCTTCTAGCACTTGAGCACAATTATCCTTTCCATCATACTCACGAAAGATATTAAAAAGGTGAAGCGTTTGAAACAAACTTAATTCCATTTTTTTGTAATTTTCTTTTATAGACTAACTAGTGCTAAAACAAGAAACAAAAAGATTTGATTGCAAGATCTAAAGATATACCTTCAAGCACTCACCTCCCCGGCAACGGCGCCAGAAAAGAGCTTGATGTCTACTACACAACCTTCTTCTTGTAGACGTTGTTGGGCCTGCAAGTGCACAGGGTTGTAGGAAAGTAGCAAATTTCCCTCAAGTGGATGACCTAAGGTTTATCAATCCATAGGAGGCGTAGGATGAAGATGGTCTCTCTCAAACAACCCTGCAACCAAATAACAAAAAGTCTCGTGTGTCCCCAACACACCCAATACAATGGTAAATTGTATAGGTGCACTAGTTTGGCGAAGAGATGGTGATACAAGTGCAAAATAGATAGTAGATATAGGTTTTTGTAACCTGAAATAATAAAAACAGCAAGGTAACAAGTGGTAAAAGTGAGCATAAACGGTATTGCAATGATAGGAAACAAGGCCTAGGGTTCATACTTTCACTAGTGTAAGTTCTCTCAACAATAATAACATAAATAGAACATATGACAAGCCCTCAACATGCAACAAAGAGTCACTCCAAAGACACTAATAGCGGAGAACAAACGTAGAGATTATGGTCGGGTACGAAACCACCACAAAGTTATTCTTTCGGATCGATCTATAAAAGAGTTCGTACTAGAATAACACCTTAAGATACAAATCAACCAAAACCCTAATGTCACCTAGATACTCCATTGTCACCTCAAGTATCCGTGGGCATGATTATACGATATGCATCACACAATCTCAGATTCATCCAACCAACATAAAAGTACTTCAAAGAGTGCCCCAAAGTTTCTACCGAGAGTCAAGAACGTGTGCCAACCCCTATGCATAGGTTCCCAAGTGTCACGAAACCCGCAAGTTGATCACCAAAACATACATCAAGTGGATCAATAGAATAACCC
Source organism: Aegilops speltoides (assembly GCA_021437245.1). Taxonomy (NCBI): domain Eukaryota; kingdom Viridiplantae; phylum Streptophyta; class Magnoliopsida; order Poales; family Poaceae; genus Aegilops; species Aegilops speltoides. The sequence goes on from CM038143.1 coordinate 401,772,311, forward strand.
ATTGTCACCACGGTTATCCCACGCAAGACATACATCAAGTGTTCATAAAAGACTCAATCCAATAAGATAACTTCAAAAGGGGAAACTCAATTCATCACAAGAGAGTAGAGGGGGAGAAACATCATAAGATCCAACTACAATAGCAAAGCTCGGGATACATCAAGATCGTGCCATAGAGGAACACGAGAGAGAACACGAGAGAGAGAGAGAGACCAAACTGAAAGTGCTAGTATCGACTAGAGGGGGGGTGAATAGGCGATTTTTATGAAAGTCTTCAAAACTTGATAGTTTCAAAGACAAACAACAGAAACAACCTAATTGATATGCAGCGGAAGATAAACTAACCTAAACAAGCCATAGTGAAGTATGTAATGATATGAGAGTACATGACTAATAGCAGTTAGGCAGTAAGGATCAAGTTGGAAGATAGTATGAAGCCAATTAACAATAGTAGTCAAGCAATGAAGTCAAATAGATGAACAGATAAGCAATGACTTCATGAAGACAAACTTAAGTAAGGTTGGAAGAGATAGAACCAGTTGCTTGTTGAAGACACAGGATTTGTTGGACCAGTTCCAGCTTTGTGACAACTGTGACGTCCAAGTTAGGGAGGCTGAGATTTAACTCAGAAGACCGTGTCTTCACCTTATTCCCCTTGAGCTAAGGACACCCAGTCCTCGCCCAATCACTCTGGTAATCTTCAAGGGAGACTTCCAAACCTTCATAGACTTCGTTCACCGGCAATCCACAATGACTCTTGGATGCTCAGAACGTGACGCCTAACCGGCTGGAGGATTCACAGTCCTCAAGTGTAATAAGTCTTGTGTCACATAGATGTAAAGACTTCAATGATGCCTAACACTCTTTGGCTCGGGTGTTTGGGCTTTGTCCTCACAAGGATTTCTCTCTCAAATGCTTCGAGGTGGGTTGCTCTCAAACGACAAAAGCCGTGCACAAACTCGAGCAGCCACCAATTTATGGTGTAGGGGTGGGCTATTTATAGCCACTAGGCAACCCGACCTGATTTGTCCAAAATGACCCTGGGTCACTAAGGAACTGACACATGTTCCAACGGTCAGATTTCAAACACACGCGACAACTTTACTTGGGCTACATGCAAAGCTGACTCATCCAGCTCTGGATAAGATTTGCTCTCATTGTCTTCGCTCGAAGACATAGGATTTGGGTTGAGCATCACTTGACCACTCGACTTAGTTCACTTGGACCCCACTTAACAGTACGGTGGTTCCTATGACTCAACAAAGAAGAAAATGAAACAGCGAAACCACACAGTCTTTGCGCTCCAAAGTCTTCACACAATGTCTTCTCATGTCATAGTCTTCAATACGAATATCTTCTCATACCACCATTGTCTTCAATGTCTTCATACATTTTTAAGGGTCATCTCCGTAGGTAAACCGAATCAATGAGGGACACTACTGCGTTATCCTGCAATTCTCACAAACGCATTAGTCCTCAACCAACTTTGTCGCCAATACTCCAAAACCAACTAGGGGTGGCACTAGATGCACTTACAATCTCCCCTTTTGGTGATTGATGACAAACTGGTTGAAGTTTTCAACGGGATAAAGTATGTGAAATTGTAAGGATAGGTAATTTGTCTTCATAAGTTGCAAGGGCTCCCCCTGAAGATGTGCATATAAGTAATTTGCTTTTGGAATGCAAATGCACATGGCAGGTTGTACTTGTGGAGATCCACTTCAACTTATGAAGATAATTCATCATGCATGAAATGATATAGCAATAGGAATGACATGCATAATGAAAATGGACGTCTGCAGAATGATCTAAGTGCGGAAGTTATCATCGCACATGTGGAATTTATCATCGCAAAGCAAATAAGTAGCAGAAGTAGCAGACGACCATCAAGTTTAGGTGTTACAACTCAAAGAACCAAATGTTTCAAAGCGCAAGAGTTGTAAGCACGCAGCAAAATATAATGCAACCGCCCATGTGAACCCGCTTGAAGACTATCAACTCATACGCTTCTCCCCCTTTTGTCAGTAATGACCAAAAAGGTTTGAAGACATAGAGCATCTACTCGTCATCATGAGTAGGTGAAGCAGTAGGGTTGTCGTCGTTGGTTGGCGGTGCGGACGAGCTTGGTGCTGTGTTGATGCGCGCTGTAGTAGTTGGAGGTGGTGAAGTAGCGTCATCTTCATCATCGATCACTCTGGCATTAACTGTTGCCGTGGAAGAGGAATATTCAGAGTCTTCAAGAGATGGAGTTCGACGCAGGGTAGCAGTCCTGGGAGGAGTGGAGTCGAACTGGAATCGTTCATTGAAGCCATCATCTTGAAGATCAGCTTCAAAGACCGAAAGCAGGTCAAACTCTTCCATGATCTTCGGCAAGTTTCATGAGCAACAAAGGCATTCTTGGTGGCAAGGTTGCGAATGCGGTTGACATCCACCAAGAGGCTTTGCATTTGGCACTTGAGCCAGAAATGATGCTTATCCTGCTTCTGATGAAGAGCCACAAGAAGCTCTCGGTCATTAAGAACACGAGAACGCTTCCGAGGCCTTTGCGCAATGGTACTTTCAGTGGCTTCAGTTGGTGCTCTGTGAGGCAGACGGGTGTTACCAGCTAGTGGATAGAATCTTGTTGCTGCATGAACACCTTCAATAGGCTGAGTGAAGCTTTGATGCTCAATGTTCTGAAGACAAAGGGGTGTCTTGGCAGGGTCAGAGTATACAACATCAACTGACATATCAACCTCGGGCAGAAATATGATGTGATTGCAAGCAGAGGGCTCATAGTTGACATATGAGTGTCGCTTGATGAGGCGCATGACCCAGGGAGCATAAAACTTCAGACCAAACAGGTCAGAACCGGAAGCAGCAAGTTGCCTGATGAAGAATTCCTGAGTGTTGAAGCTGTTGCCATTTAGAATATAGAAGACCAAAGTCTTCATGGCTCCTTCAAGCTTGGCCGATGATGAGTGTCCCTTGACTGGCCATAGAGTTCGCCTGATGATATGATATATAGTGCGAGGCAGATACTCAAGGTCTTCAACAAAGAAATGTGTGGGATACTCAACATCAGATGGCAAAGGCTTCATCATACTCAGCATCTAGCTCATATTTGGTTCTGGCTTATGAAAGATGCTCTCCACAAACATTGCGGTGTAGCCGACGATTAGGCTCATACAGTTTCTAGGAGTGGCTAGCCCAAGAAGCTCGATGATATCCATGGCTTTGGCTTGATGAACATTGCCACCATCCACTCGAGAACCCATGTCTTGATGTCTCTGTAGTAGCCGCGAATGTGCAGAGTGGCGAGAATTGAAGCAATAGCTCTTCATTCTAGTGTTCCTTGTGCATCACAAAATGAAGCAAACCAAGATCGCGAAGCGATCAAGTGCTTCTTCCAAGCACGGCAAATCCAAATAAGCCGGTGTCAAGACGCATATGAGGGAAAATGCGCCCTTGATCGTATAGCACACATGAGTAATAGCTTCTCTGCTGATAGCTCCAGAACCGATCTGATGAAATCCTTGGCTTGGAGTAGGGGTTCTTGGCGCTGTCAAAGAAGGTATTGTGGCTCTTGAAGCCATTGGCGTTGAATGATCCTGGCGAGTTGGCAGTACCTGGAAACCTTGGCAGCCTAGGCTTTGGCTTCTGGACCTGAGGCTGATGCTCAACATGATAGTCAAATTGGGGGCCGGAGGCAGCAGGCGGAGGCACCAGAACAGGCCATCTGACAGTGACAAGCTGACCGTGATCATATGCTTGCTCAATAGTGTGAGGCCTTGGTGGCGGAACAGGAGCAGGGGCAACATCAGAGGGTCCAGGCTGCACAACAGGTGCTTCAGGAGCATTTGTCATATTCGCTCCAGGTGCAGCCTCCTCATTGGCGTCAGGTGCAGCAATCTCATTGGCGTCAGATTCAGGGGCCACATTTGCTTTGGGCACAGTTGCCTCATTGGTTTCAGGCACGCTGGTTGGTCCAGGCTCCACATTGGCGTCAGCCATGACCACGTCATTGGCTTCATTAGCATTGGTGGTGGCAGCCTCAACATGTTCAACCTCCTCTTGACGAGTAGGAGGGTCGGGCATAGGCACGTTCAGATCATGAACTGCTTCTTCTTCAGTGGCTGGGGGTGTTGGAACACAAACTTCTTCTTCTTCAATAGCAGGGGGAGTTGGTACATGTACTTCTTCTTCATTTTCTTCGGCTGATGCAGCCGGAATGTCTTCAACAGCATGTGCTTCAGACATGGAGATGTTCATTGTTGGAGCTGGTTCAGAGAATACTTGCCTTGCAACAGGTGAACGTTGCACTTCTCCTTCAGAACGCCGATGAGGGACTTGTGCCTTTGTCCTCTTGAAGCTCGCGGCTACCGGCTTCAAGTTAGGAGATGGACTTGGCTGAGCCTGAAAGTCTTCATCCTCTTCTTGCACTGGGGGTGTAGCTCGTTGTTGTTGTTGTTGAGTACTGGGGGAGTCTTGGTGTTGTTGCGGGTGATCAGCCCACGAAGCATCCTGAGCAATTGGCGTCAATGGACGACCAATGCTGATGATTTCGTTGTTCGTACGAACAGGCGATGATACCACTTGATGTTCAATCTGAGGAAGAACTTCATCATCATTTACATTCTCACCTTGACCAATGTCTTCAGCAACGTTGGGTTCAGCTACTGGAATATCTTCAGTCTCATGAGCCTCTGTGGTAGCAGGCTCATGGACAACCATCCTTCTTTCTTGATGAACAGACGCAGGGCGAACAACGGAAATGGGTTCAACGAATAAGGGCTCTGTGGAAGCAGCCCTAGTCTTCTTGGTCTTGCGCTTCTTCTTGGAGGGAGCGGCATCAGAGGCTTCAGCATGCTTTCTCTTTTTCGCCTCAGCCTCGGCAGCCTTTGTCTTCTTACGCTCAAGCGGTTGTGGTGACCTTTGGCTTCGAGCCAGTCATGCTGCTCGGGAAGATAATGCGAGGGGCTTCTTGGTGTGATGGCTCAGGCTGTTCAGCAGGGTGATTCTTCTTCCTCTTTGCAGCCATCCTAGGGTCAATGCCTGGACGACCAAGGGACTTGCGCTTCTCAGCCTCATTGTAGGCAAGCACACACTTATCAGCCAAAAGCTTCATGCATTCTCGAGAGCCCTGAGCTTCTTGGCGTTTCTGTAGAAAAGCTTCTTTAAGCTCATGGAGCATGACCTTGAAGTTTCAGACGTCTTGAACACTCAGATTGTCCACATGCTTCTTGAATTGAGCCTTCTCAAAATCAATCTTGTTCTTGAGCTCAACAATGCGCTGAGCAAGAGCTAGCTCAGAAGCAATGGCGCCATTGAAGGCGACACTGAGGCCAATTGGGAGCTGTAAATCTTCAAAGCTGACGTTGGGGGTGTCGAACCACTCATCAATGAAATTGTGAATGATGGCCACATCAAACAGAGGCAGGTTACTGAAGATTTCTGCTTCCTCTTTGCTCTTGATCAGCTGCTCAAGGGCATCATCCGCAAGATCTTCATCACTTGATAGATCAATGGGTTCTTCACGCAGAATGGCAGCAGGAGTCAAAGCTCGCTGATCAGATGGTCTAACAAGTTGCTTCTTCTTGTCCGTTCTCTTGGAGACACGGGACAGATCTTCAGATTGCACACTGGCTTTAGGAGGTTCAGTGGCCAGTGGCTTCGCACGCAAAGTCCTCGGCGGTGGCTTTGCAGCCGAGGTTGAAGCCTTTGACTTCTTTTGCTTCTGCGGCTTTGGAGGTGGCGGACCAGGGGCTTCATCCGAGTCAGCACCATCGTCAGAATGATCTACTCTGGCGCCTTGGACCATGATGTAAGTGATGAGGCCGTCAAGGTTGGCATAGGGGCCAATGACATTGGGATTAGCTTCACGGGAGCCATCAGCGGGGAGCAGAGGGACCTGGATTGAAGTCCAAACCCAAGGTCTTCTTGTTCTCTTTGGCCGAAGCCACAGCAAACTGATAGTTGCACTTGAAGAGCGAATCTTCACAACACCATAGAAGTGAAGTGGGATCTGCGTTTGCTGGCTGTGGCCCACGGACCATGCATGGATAGAAGCCTTGTTCAATGGCTTCAGCTCGGCTCTTGGGTTGCAGCCCTCGATAGAGGATATCACCCCATGGGCTCTTGATGGCATGCTTCTCTGCATATTCCTTTGTCACAAATCTGTACTTGAACCACTCCTCAGCCCAATAACGTCGAATCCATTGGGTTCGCGTCTTCCTCTGATGATAATTCTCTTCAGGATCTGTTACAGTTCTGCTAATTCATCAGGCAGATCTCTAGATGTGCCACTTCTGCGCTGTCTGCCACCCTTCCTTGCTGATTTCTCTGTTGCCATGAACTTCAAGCTGAAAGGCTTCAGTACGTTCAATGGCTTCAGAGGTCTGCGTTTGCTTGTCAGACAGGAACTGGCTTCAGGATAATTTATATGGTGCTGCAAGTATTCTGCAAATGAATGCAGACTATGAGAACCAAGGGATTCTCCCACGGACATGTACCTGTGACAGCATTAGAGATGCGAGGGAAGGGGAAGAGGTCATATGCATTTTCAGAAGATTTTGAAGATAAATCAGTTTGAAGACATTGACCTCGTGTTGCGAAGACATTCACTTATATAGATGAGTTGGTTCCAGATTTGTACCAATCCGTGAATAAGTACAAGTGAGGAATCAAGCTAGTAGAAATCTAAGTGAATCGACTAGGCAGTATGAGATGCAAACGGAATAGATCTAGCTTTGAGTGGACAGAAACTACTTTCGGTAAATAGGATGAATCTTGAAGATCAAAAAGGTGGTAAAAATAGAGTTATAATTACCGCACGAAGAACTGTTAGATGGAGAAGAATAGGAGACCGAGCAGTTCAGCCCACCGTGCCCTAACTTGGCGACGGAGGACACCTACGGCGACGGCGGAGAGGACGATGTCCGCGGACAGCGTGAGGACGGCGTCGGAGAAGTCGCGGCAGCTAAGCGCTTCGTCGCCGGTGTCGTCTCGAGCTAGCGGTGGCGCTAGGGTTTTGACGGAGGTGGAGAGGTGGGAGAAAGATTTCTTTACCGCAGGGGGACAGGTATTTATAAGTAGGTGAGAGAGACATCGCAATTACGCTGGTGCCCCTGCCGGTTCATATCTGAGGGGTACGTGGCAAGCATGGAACACACCCAGGGTTGTCCCACGTTCCCATGCCCGCCAGGCATGTCGGAGAGTTGTTCCGGCTTCTCCGGATTTCAACAGTAAAGATAAGCCATTTAAAGCAGTTTTAATGTTTGTCTCTTTGCCTTCTGCTGACTAGGACGCAGAGAAGACATTCGACAGTTTCAACAGAATGCATATGATTTGGATAGATAGAATTGAGATAGGAAGCATAGAGAGGTTTGGGTCCGATCACATTCACTTAGTGCAAAAGATCCAATGTTGAAGACATAGCTATAAGTGAATGATGTAGAGGACAGAACACTAGTATATATATATATATATATATATATATATATATATATATATATATATATATATACTAGCACAAATGCCCGTGCGTTGCAACGGGAGAAAATTTAATGTTTATTATCGTGTCATTGGTGTGTAACTATTGGGCTACAACATTGATCCAAAAAAAACAAAAACAAAATGATACTGTCTATATATGTATGTAACATTAGTCTATAAAGGTTTTTACCAGATTATCGATCAAATATATGCCACTTCCGTAGATTTCACAAGGAAATGAGAAAAACATCATTGGATTTGGATCAAAATCAACTACCTTTGTTTCCCAAGAAAAGAATTTCCTTCAAAATGCAGAATTACCTCTGCACATGATGATCAAGCAAATCTTTGTATAAACTTATGCAAAACTAAATCACTAAAATTACTCACCAACATGCACGATATAATATCCAAGTAGCAAATGAATACAAGTTTGTGTAACTTTATTATAATAAGTTCGCCGTCCGCCCCACCAATTTCTTTTTTGCTGATTTCAAACTGGGTCCTACTATGTCTTGCATATTTTAGAATATGCTGCACTATAGCCTCCAATCTTAAAAAAAAATCCCTTTTCTTGCCCCCAGCCCACCTACTTTTGAAGTCTCTCGAGCCTTCTCATCAGATCACCGCCCACCAATTAGCAAAAGAAAAAAGAAATAAAAAGAAAAAAGATCACCGCCCACCACCTGATTTTCTCCCCCCTGCGTTGTGTGGATATCTCAGATATACTCCTACTTACTTCTCCACCTCGGCGATTTCGCTCCTGCCGCCCGGCCATCTCCATCTGCTCTGCTCCGGTCCGGCCCGGCCACCTCTCCATGCCGCCTTGTGATGCTTCTTCTCTCTCTCTCTCTCTCTCTCTCTCTCTCTCTCTCTCTCTCTCTCTCTCTCTCTCTCTCTCTCTCTCTCTCTCTCTCTCTCTCTCTCTCTCTCTCTCTCTCTCTCTCTCTCTCTCTCTCTCCTGTCCGCTCCGCTCGGCCGCCATCTCGCCGCCTTGCCGCCTTCGATGCTTGGTCTCTCTCTCTCTCTCTCTCTCTCTCTCTCTCTCTCTCTCTCTCTCTCTCTCTCTCTCTCTCTCTCCAGGGAGCTCGGAGGGGATCCTTGGTGTTCTTAGCGCGGAAGGAGGAGGCGCCCCTGCATTTGACTATTTTGGTTGCTCTCTTTCTTCGATTCATCCTGCTTTTTTCCTCTGCTGTCAATTTATTTGTGGGATTAGTCTACGCAGACATGAATCCAACAACTACAGGTTCTTGCTAGCCACTATTTGATTTCCTTTCATTTCCTTTTGGGAGGAAAAGAAGTTCTTGGCTAAGTAAGATCCAGCTCCGTTGCTAGTTTCAATCCGACTATTTTAATCCCCACTCCACTTTGGGTTTCTGTGTTCGTCGTTGGTGACCAGGGAGTCAATTTGTGAAGCTGACAAGTTCGACCAGCAATAAAGCTTGGCAGAATCTTCACACTTGTTTATTGTTTTAACAGGAGCGTCGCGCCTCATCCCATCTCGGCCGGAGCAACCAGCAGGACAGTGCCCTGCCGTGCCTCCCCTCGTTTCTCTCCTTCCTCCCAGTTTTCTCTCTCTCACTCATCCTACCTCGTTTTCTTTCAGGAGCAATCTGGAGCAACCATGGCGCCGCCTTGGTGAAACCCGCTGCCTTCCAAGGTCCCGCCGCTGCTCACCTGGATCTGGCCGCAGCTGTTATTCCGCACGCCCAGCCCGTCCGCCGCCGCCCTCTGCAGGAGAGCCGCATGCCGCCCCGCACGCTCGTTGAGTAGCTTCGATCCGGATCGATCGGGAGACCCCGATGGGTTGACCCACCCTGCCGACTCTCCACTTTTCTCCTCCCGCCTAGCTGCCACCGCCAGATGCGGTGCCCGACCGCAGCGCCGCTTCCCCGCCATGGCTGCCCCCTGCAATAAGTCACATGGGTTTTTCTGCAAAAAACGAAACGTTATCCAGATTTAAGTAGGACCGCGGGTTAATTTCTAAGAAACAGAGGGATTTTTTTGCAAAACGACCAATGACGGACGACCAGAAACCCACGGTGCTTTATTATTAGGTAGATATATATATATATATATATATATATATATATATCTGTCGGTGTACTAAAGTAGGGGTACCTTAGTACCACGAACTTGTGCACCTGAGCAACATGACACCAGCAGGGCAAGGCTTGACGGGCGCCCGCCAAGACCCACCACCATCCCCTATTACTGCCATTCAAGAACAAAGTGCTAACCAAGAAAACGAAGGCCCCGGCAAGAGGAGCTTGCCGGGAAGGCCTACCAAGGCATCGCCAGAAGACTTGCCGCGACGCCCCGCGCGTCCCGGCAAGGCCCGACAGCCGGCAAGCTTGCCGGCACAACAAGAAAAGGGCCGCGGCAAGGCACTTGCCGCGGCAAGGCTGCCACCCAAATTCCAGCGCCTCCAGCGACGTGTCATCACAAGGCCACCCCATAGGCACGTGGCGGGGCACTACGCAGCCATGCGGGGCGAGGTGGCAAACGGAGCTGACAGAGACGCCATCGTGGCAACCGGTGGCTCACTTAACGGTCACTCCTCTACACTGTTGGGGCGACCGGACGGGCATTAAATGCCCTTGTCCCCTGCCGTCAGAGTTAGGTAGGGGACACTGTTGGTCACTGTTGTACCAACCTGCGTTTCTACCTTTCTACCCCCTCTTCTTACGCTGCCACCTGTTGGTGCCCCCTTCAGACTATAAAAGGGAGGCCCATGCGCACGTAGAAGGGGTTCGGTCCATTCGACAACCACAACACCACCATATGCTCGCATGCCCGAGCAAGATCAAATACAATCACAAAAGCAGCAGTAGGGGTTTTATCTCCCCGGAGAGCCCCGAAGCTGGGTAAAAATGGCCCGTCTCCCCCGCGCGCTCGACCTCGATCTGCTCTGCGCACGCCCTCCGCTCCCTTGCCGGACTAGAAGGGGCCCCCAGTGCCCCATAGGTGTTCGAGGCCACAAAGAGACGCACGCCCCGACATCTTTGGCGCGCCAGGTAGGGGGGCGTCGAGATCGTGAGCATCTAATCCGGTCTCCGCGCGCGCTGCATTAACGCCTTCATCAACATGCCACCGAAGAAGAAGCCTTCGGAGGTGGCCGCTCTGTCTACATCGATTCCGCCACCACCGCCGGAGCAAGCGGGCGGTGGAGTCGACGCCGGCGAGCGAGCGGGCGCCGACGGTGGGACTCACGTCGTCACCAGGTCCAAGAACAAGGCCCATAGCGTCGGCGATCGAGCGAGACGCGCGCCCTTCCCAGGAGGTGCAAGGTCGACAACGCCCCGGTGCTCCTAGCACCGTGCTCGCGTTGGAACAAGGCCAAGCTGGTGGGTCGCGGGACGCTCGAGGCCAGCATGCACACCCGCATGCTGGCGCGAGCGAGGTACGGTCGCCGGGACGGGGTGTTGCGCCTCCCAATCCGGTTGGGAGTCCAAGCACATCCCATTCCTCATGCCGCTCGGCGCCACCACCACCCAACACAGCAGAGGAAGCGCTGGCCCGAACCCAGCTGCTTCTGGACTACCCTCCGGCACCGCACAAGATCGACGACTGGAGGATGACCATATACAACCTCATCGGCTTCGCCAACGGCGACAAGCCCCGGCAGCCGAGCGCATCAAGGCCCCGGCAAGGCGCCCAGGCGCAAACCAATGCCGACAAGACCGCTGGGGGTGCCACCTCCGTGCACTCCCAGCCCCGAAGGCCAAGATCGCCAGCTCGCCGGACCAACCCCGACGCCGACTCCACCGCGTCGTCGGACCCGCGAACTCGCCGCGATCAACGCCACGTCCTCCAAGAACGGCAACACGAAGACGCCAGACTTTTCGCAGCGGCGGAGAGAAGCGCGACGTCAATCTGACCAGTGCGCTGGGCCCACCGTCGACGTGCATGCACCCGGAGAACCAGGTGACTTGCCGTACGCGGCAGGTTGTCCTGCGTTCACCCTCGAGCTGCGGCAAGTCCAGTGGCCCAAAACCAAGAACTTCAAACCAGACGTGCCCGAGAAGTATGATGGCAGGATACATCCCTCAGAGTTCCTCAGCATCTACACCATTGCAGTGTAGGCTGCCGGAGGGCGCGACGAGAAGATCCTCGCCAACTACTTCCCGCTGGTACTCAAGCCCAACGTTAGATCTTGGCTCATGCACTTGCCGGACGGCTCTATCTCTTCATGGGCGGACAGTGTCATCAGTTTGTCGGCGCTTTTACGGGTGCCACAAACCCCATGGCTGAGAAGCGATCTGCATTTGCTTGTCCGTAGGAGGAGAGCCCTCGCAAATACATCTGAAGATTCAGCCAAGTGCGGCGCAACATCGAGACGTCCACCCTGCCGCGGTTATCGGCGCGTTCCACGTAACGCGCGCAACCGCAGGATGAGGGAGGAGATGGCGATGTGCAAGATCGAGATGTCACGAGCTCTATGCTCGCCGACAAGTGTGCACGGGCTGAGGAGGGGAGGAAAATCCCCGGAGAGGTTGCGGGAGCAGAAGGATCTGACAGTGAGGATGCCGCCCCGGCAAGGAAGAACCGGCGGCGGAGCAACAGAAAAAGAAAGGCTATGGATGTGCTGGCTGTTGAGCATTCCGGCAACGGAGGCGGTTACGACAAGGCCAAAGCCGATGACTCCGGCGAGGCCGTCGTAGCCGCCGACAAGCAGGATGGCTCCGGCAAGCGTTATTACAAGATCCACCGCACCAAGGGCCATGATCTCCAAGCCTGCAAAAAAGTAGAGCAGATGGCGGAGCTACAGAAAGCTGAGTACGAGCGCCGCGATAAGGAGAGAGCCCAGGGAGGTGGCGGAGGATCCGGCAAGAAGCTTCCCGCCCGGGGAGGGCACTGCAGAAGGTCAAGCCGCTGCAAGGAGACAGCCTCGCCGCCGCGACAAGGACGAAGATGAAGATGAGGATGATGAGATGGAGGAAGATGAGACTGAAGACCAGGAGTTTCAGAAGGCAACAGAGGTGTTGTGCATCGACGGCGGCGCCTCTCGCACACCTCGCACCGCCAACTCAAGCAGTGGGTGCGAGAGGTAAATGCCGCAAGAGCCGTCCGTCGAGGCGCGCGAAGCTCGAAATGGTCCAAGACGCCCATCGTCTTCGACGTTGAGGACCACCCTGACCGCATTACTGCAGTCGGGTGCTTGCCGATGTTGGTCTCACCAACAATCCGCAACCTCAAGGTCACGAAGATGCTGGTCGACGGCGGGGCCGGCCTGAACCTGATCTCCTCCACAGTGCTCAAGAAGCTCCAGATCCCCGACAGCGAGCTCGAAGAAACTGGGGCCTTTCAAGGAATAAATCCGGGAAGGAGCAAGCCAAAGGGGAAGATCGCGCTGCCGGTAACGTTTGGTAGCGAGCTGAACTTCAGGACAGAAAGGGTCACATTCGATGTTGTTGATATCCCATTACCCTACAATGGGATACTCGGCAGACCAGCGCTTGCCAAGTTCATGGCAGCCTCTCACTATGCATACAATGTGCTCAAGATGCCTGGTCCGTTAAGTGTCATCTCTGTCCCAGGTGACAAGAAGGATGCACTTATCTGCACCGACAAGATCTACCGGGAAGCAGCAGCCGCAGCAGAGAGCAAGCCACTCGCCGCTGAAGCTCCCCGGGGGAAGAAGAAAGCCAAGTCCGGCAAAGGCAGCTCTGGTGTCCACTCCGGCAAGCGCGCCTCTCCGGAGTGCTGCGCTGCCGTCGAGGACGCACCATCGAGCTCCGCCGGCAAGTGCAAGAAGACAAAGGCAGGTCTACCAAAGACTAAGCCCGGCAAGGACAGCTCTGGCGCCTGCTCCGGCAAGCACTCCTCGGAGTGCCGCGCTGCCGTCGAGGAAGCGCCATCGAGCTCCACCGGCCAATAGGGCGAAGAAGGCGTCCAGTTTCGAGCTTTTGAATTGTATTCCTTGAGAATCCGTACCTTGTATGAGGAACCCACGCGCAGAAGGGTTGGATCATGGCCAGGTTACACCTTTGATCTGTTTCGAGTCCGCTCGATGATGAAAGCACGCTGCATCTGGCCCGATGAGTTTTTCCTGCCGGAAGCAACACCGCCAGTGGGCTGCTGACGTCCTGAACTCAGCAAGTGTGTTTGAACCGGCGGGTCCCCTGGAAGCGTGAGGGTGAAAACATACAAGGGAAGGGGCCAAGGGGAAGTACGGCCTCGGCGGACCGCTGAAGACGGAAAAGCTAAGTCATCCAAGCTTTTGTACAAATCACTTTTTAGTCCTACGATCTTGTGTTATAGTCCTCAAGTGTTCGTCCCTTGTACGAAAAAACCTGTGCGCGGAGGAACCAGCTCGTGGTTGAGTTGCGTCCTTGCTTTGTTTCCGAGTCCGCTCAACAATACAAGTGCGCTGCAACTGGCCCGAGAAGGTTTCTTGCCGGAAACAACACCGCCAAAGAAGCTGCCGACGTTCCGCGACTCAGCAAGTGTGTTAGCGCCGCAAGTTACCTAGAAGCGAGGGTGACAACGCACAAGGGATGTAACGGGCAGAGGACGTGACATAGCAAGCCTTGTCGTGGGACGTCCTTCGTATGAAAAACTTGTGCACAGAAGAGCTAACTCGCGGCTGAATTGCACCCTTGATTTGCTCCCGAGTCCGCTCGACAATGAAAGTGCGTTGCAATCAGCCCGACAAAGTTTCTTGCCGGAGGCAACACCGCCAGCGGGCTGCTGATGTTCCGCACTCAGCAAGTGTGTATGCACCGGCAAGTCCCCTAAAAAGCGTAGAGTGTAAACATACGAAGGACGAAGCATGGCATTGCGTTGCCCAACTGTCACGCCTCGAAAGAGTAACTCACTACGACGCTGTCTCAGTTATTTTCGTGACTATGACAGCAGCAAAAAAAAAACAAAAGGGCGCACTAGCGCGAGGGCTCCGGCAAGTCGGCTTCGCTGGGAGCTGCAAGCGTCGAAGTTCCTCCGCAGCAGGCCGGGATCCCGAAAACGCAGTCGGCCGACAAGGACAAGGAAAGGCGCACGGTACCTAGGTCTCAAGGAGCTGTGGTTGCAGGGGCTGCAAATGCCAAGATTCCTCCCCGACAAGCTAGGATCACCGGGGGGCAGCGGTGTCAGATAAGTTTTTTCATCCCTCGTCATGCATCCTCTTATGGACTAGGAAAGGCGGGGCCGCGTCCTTGAGCGAGTGTGCCTTGTACAAAGAAACCTGTGCGCGGAGGAGCCGAGTCGCGGCCAAGTTGCACCCTTGATTTGTTTCCGAGTCCGCTCAACAATACAAGCGCGCTGCAACTGGCCCGACAAGGTTTCTTGCCGGACGCAACACCCAATGGCTGCCGACGTTCCGACTCAAAGACACGTGTTTGCGCCGGCAAGTTCCCTTGAAGCGTAGGGTGGGAAAATACAAGGCACAATATCGAGTAAAGGATTTAATCTGGCAAGCGCTCCCCTCTTTTCACTAAAAACATCCCAGTTTAGTACAAGTCCATACAGGATGAAAAACATGATAGAGAGGATTACAGATTTTAAATACAGCTTAGGCCCGAAGGCTTACAAATTGAAAGATAAGACGCGTAATCCTCTCTGTTTTCTCTTGGGAGGTAGGTCAAGGAGGCCCGGCAAGGAAGCTTGCCGGGGGGCAAAAGGACGCCAGTGAGCTACGGGTGCCGAAGACACCAAGAGAACTTCCGGGGCCGCCAGAGCTTGGCGAGAGGGAGGCGCCGGAGGCGAGCTTGAAGACGGGCGGCGGACGTCGGCCTGTTGTCGAGGGCACCTCGCCCTCGTACTCTCGACTTGACGGCCTTGCCGCCACCCTCTTCCTCTTCCGCAGCCTCCCACGCCACCGCCCAAGGAGACGGCCCGGGGAGTTGAAGGCGGCGACCCGGATGATGGGGTCGCCGGTGGCCATGAGGCAGCGTCCGACGCCTAGTCGGACCCGCCGTCCTCGTCGTCATTGTCGCTCCCTCCTCGTCACTCTTGCTCGAGGAGGGGCTTCACATCGGAGGAGCTGTCCACTGAGATCTCGCCCGGTGCCGGAGTCTCGAAGACCTTGACGGCGAGAAGGTCGCCTCCATTAACTTAAAATGGAGGGTAAACCCCGCCGTCAAGCTGTGGATGCGGGCGAACGTCTTCCACCCTCGGTCGAAGTACATCACGCCGGGGGCTGGGGATACGACACTAACTCGAGTGCCACTGATCCCGCAGCCCCTCATGCGCAACTCCACCATCTCATCATGTCATCTTTCTTAATGCGTTACTCTGTTCTTATGAACTTAATACTCTAGATGCAGGCAGGAGTCGGTCGATGTGTGGAGTAATAGTAGTAGATGCAGAATCGTTTCGATCTACTTGTCACGGACGTGATGCCTATATACATGATCATGCCTAGATTTTCTCATAACTATGCACTTTTCTATCAGTTGCTCGACAGTAATTTGTTCACCCACTGTAATACTTATGCTATCTTGAGAGAAGCCACTAGTGAAACCTATGGCCCCCGGGTCTATCTTCTATCTTTTAAGTTTCCGATCTACTTTTATTTGCATCTTTTACTTTCCAATCTATATCATAAAAATACCAAAAATATTTATCTTATCTTATTATCTCTATCAGATCTCACTTTTGCAAGTTATTGTGAAGGGATTGGCAACCCCTTTATCGCGTTGGTTGCGAGGTTCTTGTTTGTTTGTGTAGGTACGAGGGACTTTTGAGGAGCCTCCTATTGGATTGATACCTTGGTTCTCAAAAACGAAGGGAAATACTAATGCTACTTTGCTACATCACCCTTTCCTCTTCAAGGGAAAACTAACACAGTGCTCAAGAGGTAGCAAGAAGGATTTCTGGCGCCGTTGCCGGGGAGGTCTTCACTCAAGTCAAGATATACCAAGTACCCATCACAAACTTATCTCCCTCGCATTACATTACTTGCCATTTGCCTCTCGTTTTCCTCCCTCCCCCCACTTCACCCTTGCCATTTTATTCGCCCTCTCTTTCGCGTTCTCCTCTCTCTTTCGCTTGCCTTTTTGTGTGCTTGTGTATTGGATTGCTTGTCACGATGGCTCAAGATAATACCAAATTGTGTGACTTTTCCAATACCAGTAATAATGATTTCCTTAGCACTCCAATTGCTCCTATTAATGATGCTGAATCTTGTGAAATCAATGCTGCTTTATTGAATCTTGTTATGAAAGATCAATTCTCCGGCCTTCCTAGTGAAGATGTCGCTACTCATCTAAACAACTTTGTTGATTTGTGTGATATGCAAAAGAATAAAGATAGGGATAATGATATTGTTAAATTGAAGTTATTTCCGTTTTCACTTAGAGATCATGCTAAAACTTGGTTTTCATCTTTGCCTAAAAATAGTATTGATTCATGGAATAAGTGCAAAGATGCTTTTATCTCTAAGTATTTTCCTCCCGCTCATCTCTCTTAGAAACGATATTACAAATTTTAAACAACTTGATCATGAGCATGTTGCCCAATCTTGGGAAAGAATGAGATTAATGATTCGCAATTGCCCTACTCATGGTTTGAATTTATGGATGATCATACAAATTTTTTATGCCGGATTGAATTTTGCTTCTAGAAATCTTTTAGATTCGGCCGCGGGAGGCACTTTTATGGAAATCACCTTAGGAGAAGCTACTAAACTCCTTGATAATATTATGGTTAATTATTCTCAACGGCACACCAAAAGATCTACTAGTAAAAAAGTTCATGCGATAGAAGAGATTAATGTTTTGAGTGGAAAGATGGATGAACTTATAAAATTGTTTGCTACTAAGAGTGCTCCTATTGATCCTAATGATATGCCCTTGTCTACTTTGATTGAAAATAATAATGAATCTATGGATGTGAATTTTGTTGGTAGGAATAATTTTGGTAACAACGCGTATAGAGGAAACTTTAATCCTAGGCCATTTCCTAGTAATTCCTCTAATAATTATGGTAATTCCTACAACAACTCTTATGGAAATTTTAATAATATGCCCTCTAATTTTGAGAATAGTGTTAAAGAATTTATGATCTCTCAAAAGAATTTCAATGCTTTGCTTGAAGAAAAATTGCTTAAAGTTGATGAATTGGCTAGAAACGTTGATAGACTTTCTCTTGATGTTGATTCTTTGAAACTTAGTTATGTTCCACCTAAGCATTATATCAACGAGTCTCTCAAAGCCATGAGAATTTCCATTGATGAGTGCAAAGAAAGAACCGATAGGATGCGTGCTAAGAAAGATTGCTTTGTAAAAGTGTGTTCTTCTAGTTTCCATGAAAATAATGATGAAGATCTAAAAGTTATTGATGTGTCACCTATTAAATCTTTGTTTTGCAATATGAATCTTGATAATGATGGGACTGGAGATGAGTCAACTTTAGTTAAAAGGCATCCCAATGATTCGGAGTTTCTAGATCTTGATACTAAATTTGGTAAAAGTGGGATTGGAGAGCTCAAAACTTTGCATAGCAATGAACCCACTATTATGGATTTCAAGGAATTTAATTATGATAATTGTTCTTTAGTAGATTGTATTTCCTTGTTGCAATCCGTGTTGAATTCTCCTCATGCTTATAGTCAAAATAAAGCTTTAGCCAAACATATTGTTGATGCCTTGATGCAATCTTATGAGGAAAAACTTGAATTAGAAGTTTCTATACCTAGAAAACTTTATGATGCGTGGGAACCTACCATAAAAATTAAAATTAAATATCATGAATGCTATGCTTTGTGTGATTTGGGTGCTAGTGTTTCCACGATTTCGAAAACTTTATGCGATGTGCTAGGTTTCCATGATTTTGACGATTGCTCTTTAAACTTGCACCTTGCAGATTCCACCATTAAGAAACCTATGGGAAGGATCAATGAAGTTCTTATTGTTGCAAATAGGAATTATGTGCCCGTAGATTTTATCGTTCTTGATATAGATTGCAATCTTTCATGTCCTATTATTCTTGGTAGACCTTTCCTTAGAACGATTGGTGAAATTATTGATATGAAGGAAGGGAATATTAGATTCCAATTTTAATTAAGGAAAGGAATGGAACGCTTCCCTAGAAAGAAACTCAAATTACCTTATGAATCTATTATGCGTGCCATTTATGAATTGAATGCCAAAGATGGCAATACTTAGATCTATTCTCGCTTTTATGCCTAGCTAGGGGCATTAAACGATAGCGCTTATTGGGAGGCAACCCAATTTTAGTTTTGTTCCTTGATTTTTGCTTCTGTTTAGTAATAAATAATTCATCTAGCCTCTGTTTAGATGTGGTTTTATATTTTAATTAGTGTTTGTGCCAAGTAGAACCTATAGGATAACCTACGGTGATAGTTAATTTGATTCTGCTGAAAAACAGAAAGTTTTGCGCGCACGAAAATAATTTTAATAAATCACAGAAACGTGTTTTTGCGTTGATTATTCTGCTGTAGATCAATAGACAAATTGCCCAGGACTTCCAATTTTGGTAGGATTTTTAGAGTTCCAGGAGTATTCGAAAGCTACAGATTGCTACTGACTATTCTGTTTTTGACAGATTCTGTTTTCCGTGTGTTGTTTGCTTATTTTGATGCATCTATGGCTAGTATTAAGTGGTATGAATCATAGAGAAGTTGGAATACAGTAGGTTTAACACCAATATAAATAAAGAATGAGTTCATTACAGTACCTTATGTGATGGTTTTTCTTTCTTACACTAACGGAGCTTATGAGATTTCCTGTTGAGTTTTGTGTTGTGAAGTTTTCAAGTTTTGGGTAAAGATTTGATGGATTATGGAATAAGGAGTGGCAAGAGTCTAAGCTTGGGGATGCCCACGGCCCCCCAAGATATTCAAGGATAACCAAAAGCCTAAGCTTGGGGATGCCCCGGAAGGCATCCTCTCTTTCATCTTCGTCTATCGGTAACTTTACTTGGAGCTATATTTTTATTTGCGACATGATATGTGTTTTGCTTGGGGCGTCTTGTATGATATTAGTCTTTGATTTTTAGATTAACACAATCATCCTTTCTGTACACACCTTTTGGGAGAAGCCCACTTGATTAGAATTTGTTAGAACACTCTATGTGCTTCACTTATATCTTTTGAGCTAGATAGTTTTTGCTCTAGTACTTCACTTATATCTTTTAGAGCATGGCGGTGGCTTAATTTTGTAGAAATTGTTGACCTCTCATGCTTCACTTATATTATTTTGAGAGTCTTTTAGAACAGCATATTATTTGCTACGGTTATAAAATTGGTCCTAGAATGATGGGCATCCAAGTTGGGTATAATAAAAACTATCATAGGAAGTGAATTGGATGCTATGATCAATTTGATGCTTGATAATTGTTTTGAGATATAGAGGTGGTGATGTTAGAGTTATGCTAGTTGGGTAATTGTGAATTTAAAGAATACTTGTGTTGAAGTTGGCAAGTCCCATAGCATGCATGTATGGTAAAAGTTGTGTAACAAATTTGTTGCATGGCATGCTCTTTTGATTGCCTTCCTTATGTGTGGAGGTCGGGATCGGCGATGGTTAACTCTTACCAACCCTTCCCCTAGGAGCATGCGTAGTAGTACTTTGATTTGACGGCTAATAAAACTTTTGCAATAAGTATATGAGTTCTTTATGACTAATGTGAGTCCATGGATTATACACACTCTTACCTTTCCATCATGGCTAGCCTCTTCGGTACCGTGCATTGCCCTTTCTCACCTTGAGAGTTGGTGCAAACTTCGCCGGTGCATCCAAACCCCGTGATACGATCTGCTCTATAACACATAAACCTCCTTATATCTTCCTCAAAACAGCCACCATAACTACCTATTATGGCATTTCCATAGCCATTCCAAGATATATTGCCATGCAACTTTCCACCATTCTGTTTATCATGACACGCATCATCATTGTCATATTGCCTTGCATGATCATGTAGTTGACATCGTATTTGTGGCAAAGCCAGCATGCATAATTTTTCATACATGTCACTCTTGATTCATTGCCCATCCCGGTACATCGCCAGAGGCATTCATATAGAGTCATATCTTGTTCTAGTTTTGAGTTGTAATTCATGAGTTGTAAATAAATAGAAGTGTGATGATCATCATTATTAGAGCATTGTCCCTTATAAAAAAAGGCCAAAAAAAGAAAGGCCAAAGAAAAGAAAAAGAAAGGCCAAAAAGAAAAAAAAGAAAGGCCCAAAAAGAAAAAAGAAAGAAAAAAAGGGGGACAATGTTACTATCCTTTTCCACACTTGTGCTTCAAAGTAGCACCATGCTCTTCATATAGAGAGTCTCTTATGTTGTCACTTTCATATACTAGTGGGAATTTTTCATTATAGAACTTGGCTTGTATATTCCAACGATGGGCTTCCTCAAAATGCCCTAGGTCTTCGTGAGCAAGCAAGTTGGATGCACACCCACTTAGTTTCTTTTGTTGAGATTTCATACATTTATAGCTCTAGTGCATCCGTTGCATGGCAATCCCTACTCCTTATGTTGACATCAGTTGATGGGCATCTCCATAGCCCGTTGATTAGCCTCGTCAATGTGAGACTTTCTCTTTTTTTGTCTTCTCCACACAACCTCCATCATCATATTCTATTCCACCCATAGTGCTATATCCATGGCTCACGCTCATGTATTGCGTGAGAGTTAAAAAAAGCTGAAGCGCATTAAAAGGTATGAACCAATTGCTTGGCTGAAACCGGGGTTGTTCTTGATGGGAGTATTTTGTGTGATAAAAATGAAGCATAGCCTAACTATATGATTTGTAGGGATGAACTTTCTTTAGCCATGTTATTTTGAGAAGACATGATTGCCTTGTTAGTATGCTTGAAGTATTACTATTTCTTATGTCAATATGAACTTTTATTTTGAATCATTTGGATCTGAACATTCATGCCACAATAAAGAAAATTACATTGAGAATTATGCTAGGTAGCATTCCACATCAACAATTCTGTTTTTATCATTTACCTACTCGAGGACGAGCAGGAATTAAGCTTGGGGATGATTGATACGTCTCCAACGTATCTATAATTTTTTATTGTTCCATGCTATTATATTACCCGTTTTGGATGTTTATGGGCTTTACTTTACACTTTTATATCATTTTTGGGACTAACCTACTAACCGGAGGCCTAGCCCGAATTACTGTTTTTTGCCTATTTTAGTGTTTCGAAGAAAAGGAATATCAAACGGAGTCCAAACAGAATGAAACCTTCGGGAGCGATCTTTTCAGAACAAACGCGATCCAGGAGACTTGGAGTGGACGTCAAGCCGCAAACGAGGCGGCCACGAGGGTGCCCGGCGTGCCCTAGGGGGGTGGGCGCGCCCCCGATCCTCGTGGGCCCCTCGTGGCTCAACCGACCTACCTCCTCCGCCTATATATACTCTCGTACCCTGAAAACATCCAGGAGCACCATGAAAAGCTATTTCCACCGCCGCAACCTTCTGTATCCGCGAGATCCCATCTTGGAGCCTTCGCCGGCGCTCCACTGGAGGGGAATCAACCACGGAGGGCCTCTACATCATCTCCAAGGCCTATCCGATGAGTTGTGAGTAGTTTACCACAGACCTTCGGGTCCATAGTTATTAGCTAGATGGCTTCTTCTCTCTCTTTGAATCTCAATACAAAGTTCTCCTTGATCTTCTTGGAGATCTATTCGATGCAACTCTTTTTGCGGTGTGTTTGTCGAGATCCGATGAATTGTGGGTTTATGATCAAGTTTATCTATGAGAAATATTTGAATCTCCTCTAAATTCCTTTATGTGTGGTTAGTTATCTTTGCAAGTCTCTTCGAATTATCAGTTTGGTTTGGCCTACTAGATTGATCTTTCTTGCAATGGGAGAAGTGCTTAGCTTTGGGTTCAATCTTGCGGTGTCCTTTCCTAGTGACAGCAGGGGCAGCAAGGCACGTATTGTATTGTTGCCATCGAGGATAAAAAGATGGGGTTTATATCATATTGCTTGAGTTTATCCCTCTACATCATGTCATCTTTCTTAATGTGTTACTGTATTCTTATGAACTTAATACTATAGATGCAGGAAGGAGTCGGTCGATGTGTGGAGTAATAGTAGTAGATGCGGAATCGTTTCGATCTACTTGTCACGGACGTGACGCCTATATACATGATCATGCCTAGATATTCTCATAACTATGCACTTTTCTATCAATTGCTCGACAGTAATTTGTTCACCCACTGTAATACTTATGCTATCTTGAGAGAAGCCACTAGTGAAACCTATGGCCCCGGGGTCTATCTTCTATCTTTTAAGTTTCCGATCTAATTTTATTTGCATCTTTCTTTTACTTTCCAATCTATATCATGAAAATACCAAAAATATTTATCTTATCTTATTATCTCTATCAGATCTCACTTTTGCAAGTTACCGTGAAGGGATTGACAACCCCTTTATCGCGTTGGTTGCAAGGTTCTTGTTTGTTTGTGTAGGTACGAGGGACTTTTGAGGATCCTCCTACTGGATTGATACCTTGGTTCTCAAAAACTGAGGGAAATATTTTCGCCTCTTTGCTGCATCACCCTTTCCTCTTCAAGGGAAAACCAACGCAGTGCTCAAGAGATAGCAGCATGCGGGAGGATGGACTCGACCAGAGGGCGACATGATCGATGGAGAAGAGGGTTGGAGAGGAATGAGAAATAAGCAAATGCCACATGATTATACTTGAACGGCTCAAATAAACAATAAGTTGTCTCGTTTGGCCTACATAGTGAAAGGCCTAATGCGCAACGCGGAGCACCGACGCTCGAATATGGCCGAGAAAACAGGGAAACCGACATGTGGGGCACACCTGTCGGGACGACGTAGCGCAGACTAGTCCAATGGAGGAGCTGGCCCACGACCTCCTCGCCACCGGCAACCGTTCATGTGGGTCGTGGGGGCCAACAACGTGGCGCAGCTCCAACACCACCTCTGGACACGGCGACCGCGGTGAGCGACACGCTCATCATCGCTGGACACTGTCGGTTTCAGTGTGCCGAGGGTGGCATTAGTGCTGTGGCACGACCAACAGTATGTTTGGTTTGTGCCCAAGGTTGCCCCATCAAAGCATTGGCTAGGCAAAATTTTGGTTGATGCTTTGGTTGCCCATGATTTGGCCGACATTGGCAAGAAAAATAAACTAGAGTTGGCTAGAGTTCATTGGCATGCCAAAAATGGCAACCATCCAAACAAAGACCAATCTTTGGGTCATAACCAAAATTTTGGTAAGGTGCACTTTGGCCATAATCCAAACACACCCCAACACCCGGCTCGTTGAGGATGCACGGGGCGTCGCGACGCGTCCGCGGAGTGGTGTAGCGCGGCCAACTGCATCCTCAGGACCTGAGACCATGCCGGGTCGTCTTGCTTTTTCAATGACATGTTGGGATCGCATGTGAGCAAAGGACATCTCCAACATTGCCATGACTGCAGCTGACTACCCTGGCACACCAAAAACCCTCGTCCCTCGCGCCATCGCGCGGTGTGTTCCCAGCCGGCGCCAGCTTCCCGCATTCATGTCCTCCATTCGTATGTCGTCGTTAAGAGGTTCGGTGCCCGAGGAACCAACTCCGGCGACTTAATGACGCACCCGGACGCTTGGCCTCACCGAAATGCGCTACTTAAAGCAGCAACGCCCAGCTAACCTCCACACCATAGCGCATCGTCCTCCTCCTTGGCACCACATCCTCCATGACCGCAAGCGCGAACGCTCTGCGGGAGAGCTTGCCGGGGATGAAGCTCGAGGTCGCCGCCGCCCAAGTCGCTCTCGCGACTTAATAGCGGTAGCCGGAAGCGGACGCGATCAGAGGTGTCAAAACCGCGGATCTCGGTAGGGGGTCCCTGATCTGTGCGTCTAGGCGGATGGTAACAGGAGACAAGGGACACGATGTTTTGCCTGTTGTTCCCTCTCGATGGAGGTAAAACCCTACTCCCGCTTGATTAATATTGATGATATGGGTAGTACAAGAGTAGATCTACCACGAGATCGAGAGGCTAAACCCTAGAAGCTAGCCTAGTGTATGATTGTTGTTCGCCCCACGGACTAAAACCCTCCGGTTTATATAGACAGGAGAGGGTTAGGGTTACACAGTCGGTTTCAATGGTAGGAGATCTACATATCTCAGACGCCACGCTTGCCTTCCACGCCAAGGAAAGTCCCATCCGGACACGGACGAAGTCTTCAATCTTGTATCTTCATAGTCCAGAGTCCGCCGAAGATGATAGTTCGGCTATCCGACACCCCTAGTCCAGACTCCTCAAGAGCCTCGAACCAAAGCTTCAATGACGATGATTCCGACGCGCATATTGTATTCGGCATTGCAAGGCGGGTTCCTCCTCCGAATACTCCATAGAAGATTTTGAACACCAGGATAGTGTCCGGCTCTGCAAAATAAGTTCCACATACCACCGTAGAGAGAATAATATTTACACAAGTTCAATCTGTTGACATATTTCATGGCGTGACATCACAGCACGGCCAAGCCTTTATTCGAATTGTTTTTACTGTCCCACCTCAATGCGTTTAGCGAGGCGGTTTCCTTGGCACGTCTTGTCAAAGCAGAGATCGTGTCCCCTTATTTCCGGGATTCTCATCAATACGGGCGTGGGTAACCCAACCGTGCCCGTTGGCACGTCTCCTCTATCGAAGGCGGGTCCCAAACGGTCACGGGGAAGGCTCTTGGTATTCAACCTCTTTATAAAGAGACCAAGGCTCCACTCCTTTCTTTTAATCTCAATCGATTCTGCCCCTTGCCTCGAGTTCCAACACCCAAAGCTCTAGATATAGGCGCTTCGGACCTTCGATGATGTCCGGCTCCGACCAGCAAGGCCAGTGGATGCCTTCCTCCGTTACGGAGGAAGACGTGCAAAGGCTAAGAGATGCCAGGTATCTAACCGGTGAAATTGCGCATAGGCTGCCTACCCAAGGGCAAGTTATTCCCACTCCCAAGCCTGGTGAAAGTGTGGTGTTCGTGTCTTACTTTCTTCAGGGGTTAAGCTTCTCGACGGACCCCTTCGTGAGGGGGCTCATGTTTTATTATGGGTTGGAATTTCACGACTTGGATCCGGAGTCCATCCTCCACATCTCATTGTTCATTGTCGTGTGCGAAGCCTTCCTCCGCATTACCCCTCACTTCGGATTATGGCTCAAGACCTTCAAAGTGGAGCCGAAGATGATCAAGGGGCAACAGGCAGAGTGCAGAGGGGCTGTTATAAGCAAGAATGCTGATGCTCCGTGGCCCGAGCGCTCTTTTCAAGAGGAGCTCAGTTTATGGCAACAAGAGTGGTTTTATATCACAGCTAACCAGGGGCACAAAATGGGTGGCGCCACCTGCCTTTCGCCCGGGTCCTCCACCGCGGCTGGCGTCATGGGTCAATAAAGGGCTTGACTGGGGGCCGTCCAAGGACGTGCCCTTGCTGCAGGGCCGCATTCGAGACCTCCTGGAGAGAGAGAGATCACTTTGGTCATAGTAGCGCAGGTCATGCTGATTTGTCGCATCCTGCCCTGCAGACGTCGCCCCCTCCGCCTGTGGGAATTTAACCCGGAGGGACCACGAGCTCTCCAACATTTTATGGGCGCGACACCTATGGAGATGTACAAGCTTTTCTTCGGATCACAAGAGATGTGTTCGGACTTGACCGAGGACGTAGGTCTGAGCTGCAATCGCCCGGATACTCAAGTAAGTAGCCCTGTACCCGGACACGCTATCCTATATTTATCACAAGCTTGCCCTTTAAAAGAGTTGTCCCTTTAACAGGAGTGGATAGTGAAAGCAAAGTTAATCAGGTGTCCGGCCCCCCTCCCTGAGACCACGCCGGATCCCGTGTTAACCAGGATGCTAGAAGTTGCGCCTTCGGAAGAAGGTGAAGGGGGGAACAAGGAAGCCACCGCCTCCGCGAAGGAGGCTGCCAGGAAAGGAGGGATCTAGAATCCCTCCATCCAAGGGAAGAAGAGGACCGCCTCTAAAGACCCGGGGATCATGGTCTCAAAGCGGGGGGAAGAAATCTTCGTCAGAGGGTCCGGCACTGAGAGATGCCTCGGCCGCATTATACCCACAAGGGGATCAGCCCTCCACCAAGCCGTAAGTAAAAAGGGGAGTTTTTATTAAAATAAAGGATATCCCTATCCTATTTCTGATAACCAAAATTTTACCTTGTAGTTCGGATCTCAGCCCTTCTCAGCAGAGCTCATCTTCAGGGGATCTTCGTCCGGAGATGATAGAGAGCGAAACGCCTCCCCCTGCCGTACCGTCTTACGAGGCGGGCGACCCTGAGGTGTCATCACGGAGGGTTTCTCCGAGTCCGGCGGGGCCGGAAGGTAGTCGTATGTCCCCTCAAAGCCCTCCGCGTCCGGCTTCGAAAGAGGCCATCGTACGAGTCCAGCACCATATGGTGTATGGTCGGAGGAGCTGAAGGATCTGCTCGGGCGAGCGTTTATCTCGGAAGATCACCGTGCATTAATGAGTACGGTGATTGAAAGGATTTCATCCGCTGAGAGGGGATTGCATGAAGCTGTTGGAAGTTTACTAACAGGTTTTGAGGTACGCAAAATGATGTACCTTCTAACAGTTCCGCATATAAAATGCGCCCTGTGTAGATAGTAGCCCCTGAGGCTCGGTGTGTTGTCAAAAATGATAGCGCGCCGAGCATCATAACCCCAGGTATAATGTGTCGCCCTTCCTATGCAGGTGGCGAAGGGTCCAGTGGCTGGCCGGACTAATGAATTTGCCAAACTAAAGCAGCAACTTGACGTGGCGGATGTCGACATCGCGCTTGTCAATAGGCGACTTGACGAGTCACAAGGTATGCAATTTCCCCGCGAACACCTGGTATGGGAGCTTGACGCCTGTGCCTTACAACCAGTATGCTGGACGTAGATGGTGCCGCTACCATGGAGAACCTGCGGGCGGAGCTTGCCCAAGCCAAGGAGCAGGCCAGAAAGAGTGACGCGGCAGCCTTAAAGGTGGCCGAAGAGCTAAAAGCCGAATAGGCTGCTCACTGCCGAAGCAAGAAGGAGATGGCCGAGATGGCCGTGGAGTTGAAGAATGCTACCGACCGCAACAAGCTTCTTGAAAAAGAAGATCGGGCGGTACGAGAGGACCTGAAGAAGGCCACTGCCGAGGCCAAGGATGCTCGCTCTGCGATGAGAGCTATGAAGGAGGAGCTGCGTCAGGCCGGAGATATCGCGGCTGGAAAGCCCTTTCTGCTGCGTAGGAAATTCATGGACCCTAATTATGCTCAGTTGGACCGGCTGTGGAGTGCGGAAGATGCTTATCTGGACTTGGCGGCAAGTGCGGCGGACACGGCCGAACACTTTCGAGATCAAGAGGATCACGAAACGGGAAAGGTTTTTTGGTCGCAGTTCCATAATCTAGAGCGCCCACTTCCATTAACCAATCGCTTGGCTGAATGGGCGGAGCTGAATAGGTTATCCGGACTTGCCATGAAGGATGTCGTGAGTCTTTTGTGGCCGAAGAGGCCTGAGCCGAAGAGTTATTTTGGCTTGGTGCAGCAGTTCCTTGGTGCGGTGCCGCATATCAATGCAATGAGGAGGTCGGCATGCATAGAGGGTGCGCGGATGGCTCTTGCTCGTGTCAAGACATACTGGGCGGAGATGAAGGCCACCGATGTTGCAACCCAAGATTCAGACGGAAGCCGAGTACACTTCGAGCACTATTTTCGTGAAGTTCTATCGGCGCCGCTTAATAGAGACACAATGCTCAAGGATATTATGTTCAATAACATGTATTATTGTGAAATAATGTTTGATGAAATATAAAAGCTTTTATACTTGTGCTTTCAAGAATTAAAATACCTCTATGCGGTTGTTAATGTATATGTGTATATAACCACGAAAGATGGTAGTCTTGACATTTCCACGCATATAATGCGGGGTGTTTGCAAAAGGCGCATTTTCACACTTGATCTAACGTCTTGGTCCTATAAAGGAGATGGTAGCGTAGCAAACTAGGCAACCAGACTATAATGCTTTATCACTTTCACTTAGCCATAGGAGTTTGACAATGGTGCTACTATATAGCCCCTAGGGGCACCGCGCTCACCCGAATTCGGGGCGCGTATGTGCCTGACCGGGAAACGGCCCTTCGTCAATGCGAAAGAATCCTATAGATTCCGGCGTGTCATCGAGTGGTTGACCAGTCTCACGCTATATCATGATGATCGATTTTGGCTTTCATCGAGGTGCTCACCTGGTGAACCGAGGCACAATCGCAGAGTTCTCCGGTGCCGCGTTAGCCGATAGAGCTAAACGTAAGGCATCAAAACACGTGAGCCGCAAACCCAACATTTGACCAAAGACATGATTCGGAGCTGATGCATATAAGGCCTAACTCGAGACGCCGAACACTCCCTAAGGTATTCGGTCTTTATGAAAATGGGCCGAACAACGCCCTTTGTAGTAAGCCCCGTGTCAGTGCAGCGCATAAAATTTCGACGTGGCCTATGCCAAAACGCCAGACCTCCTCCTCGCTTATAATAAGAAACCGGGGATGTGTATCAACAAGAGACAAGAAAAGGTTTACAGTGGTCTTAATCTGAAAAGAATCCTTGCAACGGGTCCCTCTTGCACGCTCTGCTGTGTCTCCGCAGCCGTATCCTGGACGGGTGTCGCACGGTGTTCATCTATAAAAGAGAGGAACTTAGTTGAAAAAGATCGTGTGAAAATGTACGTTATATTAAATAAACAAAGTACGTTTCAAAAAATGAATAAAATTGAGCTTTGTTGTCTCTTGTTGTATATGCACGGAGCCCTTGTGCGGGGGTGTGAGACTGGTAAGCCCCTGTAAGTTTGCGCCGGACTCGTCTAACCGTGTCCGGGGTCTGAACGACCTGTTTAGGTGCTTGAATTAGTGGAGCCGTTTTAATGTGTGTGGCTGTCGAGGCAGTCACACAATCTTCCACGCTCGAGGAACACTCGATATTTCCCTTTAAGGAGATGATGCCTCGTGGACCGGGCATTTTAAGTGTGAGGGATGCATAATGCGGTATTGCGTTAAAGCGGGAGAAAGCTTCACGCCCCTGTATTGCTTGATAGCTACTTGTAAATGGGGCGAGGTGGAAGGTTAAATTTTCACGGCGGAAGTTGTCGGGTGAGCCGAACACAACTTCTAGCGATAGAGAGCCCGTACAATGGGCATATCGGCCTGGCATTACCCCTTGAAAGGAAGTGTTGCTATGGCGAATTTTGGTTGGGTCTATCCCCATTCTGCGGATTGTGTCCTGATATAGCAGGTTTAGATCACTTCCGTCATCCATTAGGACTTGTTTAAATTGGAGTCCGTCGATTATCGGATCTAATATCAAGGCAGTCCATCCCGCGTTCTGGATACTTCTAGAGTAATCCTGATGGTCGAAGGTGATTGGTTTTGACAACCAATGGCGGTACTCCTCTGGGATAGGTCGTATGGCGCGTATCTCTATGGGCGTCGTTCTGTTTTTCCCTTGTGTCACGTAAAGTGAGTTTACTGTTTTGACTTCTTGTGGGAAATTCTTTTGTTTTCCGGTGCTCTGCTTGTGGGGTTCGTTATCGTCCTCGCTTGGTGTGTCGATCCCCTTGTGTTCGGCGTTGAGTCTACCGGACTGCTTGAAGACCCAACAATCTATGTCGGTATGATTTGCAGGCTTCTCGGGGGTACTGTGGATTTGGAATACCTTGTCCAAGATTTTGTTTAAGTTAGATAGCTTGTCCCTGTTATCCTTGAGGGGCAGTTTTTTATGATTCTGCTGTGAGCTTTTGAATCCGACATTGACTGCCGTGCTCTTCGGGCTGTTGCCCTTGGTCCGGCGCTGGTCCTTGCTGCGTCGCGGTTTCCCATTTCCATCCCTAACTTCGGATGTACTTGGGTCATTTGATCTCGCATCTTGCCGCCAGCTATCCTCTCCAGCATAAAAGTGGGTCATGAGGCTTGTTATCACGGCCATTGTTCTTGGCTTTTCTTGGCCAAGGTGTCTGGCGAGCCATTCGTCTCGGGACGTTGTGTTTGAAAGCTGCTAAGGCTTGGCGTCCGGACAATCGACTATTTGGTTCTTTTAGTAAGGAATCATTCGAAATTTTCGGCCGACTCTCCGGATTGTTAAGTTATGTGACTTAAATCGTCTGCATCCGAAGGTCGGACATAGGTCCCTTGAAAATTTGCCCGAAAAGCATCCTCGAGCTCTTCCCAACTTCCAATGGTGTTTTCGGGGAGGCTTTTGAGCCAATGCCGGGCTGGCCCTTTGAGCTTGAGGGGTAAGTATTTTATGGTGTGGAGGTCATCTCCTCTAGCCATGTGTATGTGGAGGATGTAATCCTCAATCCAGACTCCAGGGTATGTTGTTCCGTCATATGCCTCCATGTTTACGGGCTTGAATCCCGCTGGAAATTCATGGTCCAGAACCTCATCGGTGAAACATAGGGGATGTGCGGCACCCCTATATTTAGGTGTACCGTAATATTCGGATACTTGACGTGTTGCATTGCTTACTAGAGCTTGCTTTCTTAGCCCGTAGATGGATCTAACTGGGCCATCTTTTTGATGCGAATTCGTGTGTGGATCGCATGCCGGCTTGTATGCGGTGCCGTTTGCCGCTCTTCGGCCGAGTGGTCTCCTTGTTCTTTGATTGTGGTGGCTCTACGGCCTCCTCATCAAATTTTGGCAGTAGTTTTCGCTTCGGGTAGCTCTTTGTTCAGCGACTGTCGCCATATTTGTCTGCGGTGTTGAGTACTTTGCTCCATCTGATTTTGAGCGCATCTTCCGTTGTTTTGAGCTTCGCTACGCTTTCAGAGCTACGTGCGGGCGACGAGCCTTTTGTGGAGGTTCTTCTGCTCCAGTAACTTGTCCGGCGTGAGATCGTCCGGACTGTTATCTTCGCCGGGGACGGGTTGTTTATCTGGATTGTCCTGTTCGGACGGTTGCTCAATAGCATGTTCGTCATCCACCGGTTCGCCCTGCTCTATGGCTGAGTCTGTACGGCTGCGTTCTGTGTCGAGGCGGGATTTTGAGCGGCGCTTACGCCGCCGTTTTGACTGTTTTTCGAGGGAATGATCCCTCGTGGCGTCCCGTTGTTCCTCGTCGTCGCTTCCTTTAGGTGTGTCCACCATGTATACATCGTGAGATGAGGTGGTTGTCCAGTGCCCTATAGGTGCTGGTTCATGTCTGTCTTCTACATTGTCATCCATACCGTCGATGTCTTCGGAATCGAAGTCGAGCACGTCGTTTAAACTTTCGACAGTGGCTACGAAGTGGGTGGTGGGTGGGGTTCGAATTTCTTCATCGTCCGCATTCCAACCTTCTTGACCATAGTCCGGCCAGGACTCTCCTGATAGAGAGAGAGACTCTAGTGAATTTAGGATGTCGCCAAAGGGCGGGTGCTGAAAGACGTCCGCAGTAGTGAACTCCTTGATCGGCGCCCAATTGGATTCGATTGACAGGGGCGCAGAAGGTTCGGAGTCCAGAGAGGAGTCCGGCACCTTGGAGTCACGAGCTTCGCAAAGGACAGGGATGGTGTTCGGCTCAATCGCCGTAAAGATCGCGGCCCCTGAGGCGGTGTCCAGCCACCCGTCCTCAATCGGCGCAGTCGGCTTCGAGCTAAGGGTCGGAGCGGACACTAGTGCGGCCTCCAGGGCACTGTTCAGCGGCAGAGCTAGATCATGCCCATCGTGACAGTGCGGCACGCTTGGCTGTGGCTCGAACCCGTCGAAGATCAAGTCTCCGCGGACGTCAGCCGTGTAGTTCAAACTTCCAAATCTGACCTGATGGCCAGGGGCGTAGCTTTCAATCTGCTCCAGATGGCCAAGCAAATTGGACCGTAGTGCAAAGCAGCCGAATACGAAGATATGTCCGGGGAGAAAAGTCTCACCAGGACCGCATCGTTGTTGGTGATCGAAGGAGGCATCGGGCCTAAAGATGACGACACAGAGGAACTCTCAACGAAAGCACCAATGTCGGTGTCAAAACCGGCGGATCTCGGGTAGGGGGTCCCGGACTGTGCGTCTAGGCGGATGGTAACAGGAAACAAGGGACACGATGTTTTACCTGTGTTGGGCCCTCTCGATGGAGGTAAAACCCTACTCCTGCTTGATTGATATTGATGATATGGGTAGTACAAGAGTAGATCTACCACGAGATCAAAGAGGCTAAACCCTAGAAGCTAGCCTATGGTATGATTGTTGTTCCTCCTACGGACTGAAACCCTCTGGTTTATATAGGCACCGAAGAGGGTTAGGGTTACACAGAGTCGGTTACAATGGTAGGAGATCTACATATCCGTATCGCTAAGCTTGCCTTCCACGCAAAGGAAAGTCCCATCCGAACACGGGACAAAGTCTTCAATCTTGTATCTTCATAGTCCAGGAGTCCGGCCGAAGATGATAGTTCGGCTATCCGGATACCCCCTAGTCCAGGACTCCCTCAGCGACCGCACAAGCGGTGGCTGATAACCCACAAGTATAGGGGATGGCAACAGTTTTTGAGGGTAGAGTATTAAACCCAAATTTCTTGATTCGACACAAGGGGAGCCAAAGAATATTCTCAAGTATTAGCAGTTGAGTTGTCAATTCAACCACACCTGGATAACTTAATACCTGCAGCAAAGTATTTAGTAGCAAAGTAGTATGGAAGTAATGGTAACGGTAGCAAAAGTAACAGTAGCAGTTTTGTAGTAATTGTAACAGTGTGTCAGGACCCCGACTCAATGTCACATCGATCTAGCCTGTAACACCTCATATCACTTTGCGGCCTCACGCACGGTATCCCCACGGGTGTCGCCTTACCTTTGCCCGGGACCATTTGCGCCTTTTGGCACACGTATATGATAGTGTCGCTAGCATCCACATGAGAAGGAGCCCGGGCTGACATGGCTAGTCGTAAACCCAAAGTGGCACAAACTTACAGGACGAGCATCCATGACCCAAAGATCGAGCGTGTCGGTCATCACGAGTGAATCCAGTCAGAAAGACTGGCTAGCAGACTCGGTGAACCTGGCAGAAGCGGCTAACAGACTCCAAAGATTCATCGCGTGACATTTCCCGAATGGACGGAACACGAGAACGAAGAAGGACACATGCCGGCCAGCCTAAGTGTTCCGGAGCAGTAGCAAGCTACCATGGCTCAGTGGAGACACTAGGAGACATTTCCCGGTAAGAGAGGCTACTAAAGATAAACAACTAGATAGTCAGATCCTACACATACCAAGCATTTCAATAACATACACACAATATGCTCGATATGTGCAAATACAACATGGCATCACAACATGACTCTACGACTCAAGTATGTATTCATTAGGCTCCGAGGAGCGAGATATTACAAACATAGGTCTCATGACCCAACATTCAGAGCATACAAATCAAAGCACAAGCGGAAGCTCAACATGTCTGGGTACAGACATCTACAAATGAGAAAGGCTATGAAGCCTGACTATCTACCAGATCCTGCCGAGGGCACAAGATCGTAGCTGAGGTAACAAACTAAACGTCGAAGTCCACGCGGAACTACTAGTGAGACGGAAGTCTCTCTGCAAAAACATAAAATAGGCAAACGTGAGTACAAATGTACCCAGCAAGACTTACATCAGAACTAACTACATATGCATCATTATCAATAAAGGGGGTGGTGGAGTTTAACTGCAGCAAGCCAGCTTTGACTCAGTGGCTAACCTGAGCTACGACTGCAATGTAACTCTTTTGAGGTGGCGCACACGAGTCCACATATTCACCATATCAATACTCCACTATGGATCCGCTCCCGTCTCCCTACGAGAACGCCATCCATAGCACTCACGCTTATCTTGCGTATTTTAGAGTATCCACTTTCACTTGTCTATGAACTGTACAAGGGGTCCAAGGGGTCCAAGTTTCCATATCCGAGGAATCCGGCTATTCGAATAGATAATGATAACCCTGCAGGGGTGTACTTCTTCACACACGCTCTCGCCACTTATCGCCCTGTACACGTCATGTACCTCGGCAACCTTCAAGCGGAAGCCGGGCGAGGGAGTCGGCCACGGCCTACCTAAACACTCAAGTCTCTCGTCCAAGTTTATCGCCTATTCGGGTTACATCCGCAAGGAGATTCGCCGGGTGTCGCCACGGCCCCAAACGATGTGTGCAGGGTTCCCAAGCCCACCATCCGGTGCCACTTGGTACACCAGCCATCAGGTGCCTAGTCTGTCCCAAGCCCACTGCACGGGTGCCACTTGGTAGACTACTAACACTACCTACAAACACCAGAAACTAGTTGCAACTCCTGGACAGAGAACAAGGGTGATTAAGAAGCCGAGAGGGGTCGAGTTACCGGAACCCAATGTGTGGTAGTAATTGTTCATGGATCACAAACACAGAACTTAGTTCCTGAGGACGGCTGCAATGAGACAACCCACCATGTACTCCTACATGGCCTCTCACCGCTACCTTTACCAAATCGTGTTCACACGCTTAGCTCACACACAGTAGGACATGTTCACACGCCTCTGATTCATCGCCGATGAATCAGACCTGACACAACTCTAAGCAATAGCAGGCATGACAAACAAGCATGAATGAGTAGGCACATCAGGGCTCAAACAACTCCTACTCATGCTAGTGGGTTTCATCTATTTACTGTGGAATGACAGGTCATGCAGAGGATAAAGGGGTTCAACTACCGCAGCATGTAACAATTGTATCGTTGTTGTCCTAATGCAGTAAAATAGAGCAGAAGCGAGAGAGTGGGATTGTATCGGAATGAACAAGGGGGTTTTGCTTGCCTGGCACTTCTGAAGATAATATAGTTCTTCATCGATGTCATCGAACTCATCGTCGAAACATCGTCTACCGAGAGGGGGCAAATACCGGCAACTGAGAAAGAAACACAATCAATGCAGATGCACAATACGATGCATGATCATGACATGGCAATATGAATGTGTTTTGGGCTAATGCAACTACAACCAGATGGATTTGGGTCATATTGAGCCAAAGGTTCAACCCCAAATTCAAATTATGAATTCAAATAGTGCCTTATCATGTTTTGCACTAAACAGCAAGGTTAAGTTGTTTAAACATGCATGAAAATGGTACAGATGGATTCCTTGAATTTTTCTGATAATTTTTCATATATAATTTATTTGATTTGGAGCTACGGTTGATTTTACATGAATTTTAGAAGTTTAGGCAATTTTCTGGAATTTCCTGAATTAACAAAAACATCAGAAAAGCTTTATGACGTCAGCACTACGTCATGCTGACCTCAGCAGGTCAACACGGTCAGCCACAGTCAAACCTGACGCGTGGGTTCCGCATGTCAGTCTAACAAGGCAGAGCAGAGGGTGACCCGGTGGGGCTGTGTCAAAGCCGGCTGGGCGGTCAAACTCGACAAACTGGGCACCGGAGTTAATCTAATCCTAGTCAGAAACTAATCCTGGTTAATTAAGGGCTGTGGGGCCCGTCTGTAAGTGAGCTAGGGGGTTAGTTAGGCGCTAATGACGGTGCCACGTCACCAGCCACCGGAGTTGCACGCCGCGACCAAACCCAACGGCGGAGGATCGCCGAGTTGCTCGAACGGCGCTCTGAGGGGTCACCGACGCTTGGAGGCACCGAGGATGCCCATCATCGCCGCATCCGTGGGATCACGCGGAGGCTGCGGGTGGCGGAGGCGATGGCCACGGCAACCATGGCGGTGGCGGAGCTCGGCTAGATGCGGCGCGGGCTGCGGCGTGCAAAAGGACGAACCGAAGCTCCGCTAGGCTCTACGTGTTCTTCGCGAAGCATTTAGGCGCCACCGAGTGACCAAATGGTCGCCGGAGCTACGCCGGCGACAAGCTCGGGCGGCGATGGTTCTCGGTCTCGATGAACGCGACGGCTAGAGGACGGGAAAGATGCGGGAAAGAGAGGGGAAATGGAGCGGAGCTCACTGGGAGGTCGACGACATGCTCAGTTGGCTCGGGGACGACCGGAAGGCGATGAATCCGTCGATGGAGTCCAGCGGCCGTGCTCGGGGAAGACGACTCGTGGCGGCGATGTAGGGCTTCCGCGGTCGAATGGGTTGGTGTAGATGACGCAGAAGGCGATGGCGGTTCCCCTGGAAGCATCGGCGAGGCGAGGGGTGGACATTGGCCGCGGTGGAGCTCGTCGGTGCTCTCGGGTGCTCGTCGTCGGTCGCGCGAGAGAGAGAGAGCAGAGGAGGAGGAGGGGTCCAGAGCGAGGGGGATCGGGGGGTGTCGTGGCATATCCACGCGGACGAGCTCGAGGGGAGGCCGCCAAGACCGAAGCAGAGGTGGAAACCTCGGTAGCGTCTTGGGCGACACTGGCTGCGATCCTCTGGCAGAGCTAGGAGATGGACCGCGAAGGCAGTGGGCTGGGCCAGCAGCAGTGAGGCCAGTGGGCTTGGAGGGCGCCTGTAATTGCCTGTGAGTCTCTCTGCCTGCTTTTAATTTTTGTTCTGCTTTCTTTTTATTTTATTTTGCCCTGTTTCAAATTCA
The DNA here is from genome assembly GCA_021437245.1 of Aegilops speltoides. Classification (NCBI taxonomy): domain Eukaryota; kingdom Viridiplantae; phylum Streptophyta; class Magnoliopsida; order Poales; family Poaceae; genus Aegilops; species Aegilops speltoides. The sequence continues at coordinate 401,809,198 of CM038143.1, forward strand.
AAAATAATTTCAAAGCAGTGCCAAGACATTCTGAAATATTTTATGTTACCTCTCTAGACTATTCCAAAAGTACATAAAACATTTCAAAGTATTTGAAAATATACTCATTATATATTATGAATATATCCCCAAATTCAAATAGATTATTGATTTAAATTCAGAGACCAAATAATTCCTTAAAAATGTTCCAGAATTTTGGTTAGATATATAACTCTTGCCAAAATTCACAAAACTATTTTTAGGGCATTTTGGATTCACAGAATGCAATTTAAAGGGTGCTTGCCCTTCTTTTAATTAGATTTCCGAGGTTTCAACAATCCTCAATTCAAGTTTCAGAATATAGACATGATGCACACATGAAGCTAGCCTAGAGCATTACCAGAAGCTAGGGATGTGACAACTCACCCCCACTAAACAAGAATCTCGACCCGAGATTCAAGACGTGAGGTAAGAAGACAGAGGGGACACGGAACTGACACAGTCTTCATGATCCATTGCATTCTTCGAAGATGTTGATTCATTACTTCAAATTGATCTTGACGTCTTGCTTTGAGAACTACATCCAACATGACAATGAGAAGAAGGGAAGGATCTTGGAGGAATCGATCTTCTTGAGGTTCGGGCAACTTAGGATCATCTTGAGGATCATAAGATCAATTCACGGACTGAGACATAGAACATCTCTGGAGCTGAGAGGCAAAACATGCCTCAGGAAGGATAGAAGACATAATTTGACGAGGTTTCAAAGTAGCGAGGAAACAATTACTATGATCCCATATCGGGGCACCTTGGGAGAGGTGACTCGTAGAAATATCCCCTTAAGTGGCAAAAAGAATTACATTTGATTCAAAGATCATTGAAACTCTTTATACCAGCCTAAGGCAATTCACAGTCGATCATTTGAAGGAGTCCGAGAGAATGACATTCTCGGTCAAAGTTGGATGATGTGGATTACCTTGTTGAAGACAACACAAAGTATGCTTTTTAGTAATCGGGAGGAGCTCAACAAGAGAGAGTGATTCCACTATTGGAGTGGTTATAGCATAACCGAAAAGACTAGGAACAATTCCAGTTAGTACCGGTGATAATACATAGTGCTGGTGCGTGCTCTCAAGAGCTTGAGCATTCCCATATTCATCAAGGTTTTTCCAACATCCGTGTCAAGGGTGCTGACAACACAACATACTACCATGATGAATAGCGATGAACAATGCAGATACAAAGGAAGATAACACTTTCTCAGATTTCACCTTAGCGAAGCCAAGGAAACAAAAATCTGGATGATCGACCGAGAGACATTTAGCACTCCGCTTCTAATGTTCTCCTTGATGTACTAGCGTATCCCATTCATAGCTATGGTTTGATATCTAGAACATCAAGTAAAAGGTCGGACTGCGGGAACACCAAAATCATAAGGCACAGCTAGGGAGTAAATCCTACGAAGTCCTTATGGGGAGGTGGCCAACTTTCTCAATCAAGATACTACAATAGCAGGTCTTCCGGCGGGGTGTGTTGGCCATGACATCCACTTTACCGGTTATCGCGAGACCAATATTATAGTTCTTGGGAAATGTTCCAACCATCATATCTGCCTGAGATTCAGATCTGGTTGGTGTCAGAATAATCCAGACTCATTGAGTCTAGAAAGGAAAACTGAAAGTTTGTAACACAAATCGACGAGATGACGTCGCGAGATTCTCGGGAAATGAACTACGATAGCAAGCTCCAAAACATGAGCTGGTTCGCACAAAACTGTGAACATCTTGTCCAAGACAAGCATGACCACATAGTAGTCTTATAATAAAACACTAGCGAGTTCAGGAGGGAAACCATCATCGAGGATATCGAAGTCCTTGCATAGGGTATACTCTTAAGAAGGAGCTTCTTCTCCTTGAACAAATCAATCAGTGGCTTGGTGTGCTAGGAACACATATGGGGTGGAGGTAATTAATCTACCAAACCATAGAGTACTTCGTACGTATGCATGACTGATTTGGGATGATTCCAAAGGAAGCAACATTGACTTTCTCGAATTCACGGCGGCAACTTGCATCAAATGTACATGAACTAGAGGAAGTCACTTCTTACATCCGAACATATGCTTCATGAGCTAGCATGAACAAATGCTTTAAAAAGTTTCCAACACTAGCTTAATGTTCAACAAAACTATGGAGAAGACAAGGATGTTGTCGATGGGCTTAACAACAATTCATCCTGGTTTTCCATGAAGATTGAATTCCATGATTATGAGAACAAGTGATAGCATTGGTCAGACCCAAAAGATATAATGATGTATGCTCGAGGGAAATCCACGAGTAAGACAACATTACGAACATCGTTGGTTCTGATTTGATTTGAGAATAGCCCATGCTCAAATCAAAGTTTTGGCAAGACAATAGCTCCAACAACTGGCCTTGAGGATCAATTGACGAAGATATCATCTTTCTTCAACACACGCACACAAAAAGATATCCCATAACATGAGCTAAGTCGGACAAGCTTTTATCTTCCAACTCTCCAAGTTGTTGTTTAGCTTAACCAACTAGCTCAGGGGTATGCAACACAGATTCTTGGAGAAGGGGTGGTTTATATGAAACCAACTTGATCACGAACTCAGCATAGCGGTCAGGTGACAACCTGGTGATACCTCCGAGAAGATATTCGGAAAATCACGAACCACCGATATGTTACTAAGCTCGAGAACAATCTTGCTTTTCAGGGCAAGACGATATGATCATTAGAGCAAGGGTTTGACAAAATCCTAACTCATTGATCGAGGAGTGCACCAGAAATAAGGACTAGGTAGCACGATCAATCTTAGGATGATGATTCAATCACCAACACGCTAAGAATGAGAATATTGTCCATTTACTACCAAGCAACTAGTTGCCAGCAGTATTGATTTCACACACCACGATTCACTTGTCGGCATTCCGGTTACAATAACACAGAAACCGAGGAATGAACAATGATGGCGAGAAGTATTACTGCGTCAAGAATTCATAAGAGATAGTGCAATTCTCATGACGATCCTGACGTAAAGAGGGTAATACTTCAGGGTAGAACAGAGCAAAAGCTAGATTAGCAATTTGATCCGCGGAGTACAACTGCTTTGACCCAATCCTAGAAATGGACAAGGTACTGGAGTTTGTTTCTCCTAGTCATTCCGGAATAGAATGGCTTGACGGACCACAAGAATAATAGGCACCGATGAACGAATGCACACATACTCTTGACTATCAATTGACAGACGAGGGTCAGAACACAACTAACGAGGGACAACTCAAAGGAACATATAATTTTCTGAGTTGTGGATGCATAGATTAGTATGTCGAACCAAGTTCAACATGTTTCTTCCAGATAACCCATGCAGAAAGGTAAAACTGGCAGAGTCACAACATAGAATCGATAATTCATCGAGAGCACTTTTGTTGTGATCTTTTGGTTCAACGAGGAACTGCTGCCATAAGTAGTTCATGGTATTTGGAAGAATGATATACCACGAAGCTCGAGGACTATCGCAAAGGTTACTAATAACCTAAAGGAACGAGCAACACTATCAACATGAATTGAGTAGGGTGAATATCGGGTTCAAAACCCAGGAATAGAATACCTACTACTAAATGGCATCACGGGATGCTTTCGAGAATGAAGGCCAGGGTCATCACACTGGGATACAAATCATGGCTAGATTACTAGATGATCTCCTAAGACACCTAGGGTCGTAATAATAATTCCAACATATATGTCGAGGCAATGGAATACCTCAACTCAGCATTTAGTGTGATTAAACTGGCTCAAGGAGCATCAACACCAGAGGGAAAGGATTTGCAAGTGCATCAGACTATTTAGAAACACAGGATGACTCGAGACGACATAACGGTGTAAATGCTCAAAAGATTGGAGACATACTACAAAAATGGTGGCATAGCCACTCCGAAGCACAATATCAAAGTTTCGAGACCAACAGTTATGAACATACGGAAGTAGTAAAACTGAACTGAGATTTGAAGCTAGCAATCCTATAAGTCTCTAACATAGTAACTCGTCATCCTAGTAGATAGATGAGAAGCCTAGTTCTTAAACCCCGTAGAAGAGAAGAGGTTGACTCAGATCAGAAGGCCATGAGGTATAAGGAGTAAAAAGAGCCTTACGTTCCCTTCCCACAATCAATTCCCCTACATATAACTAAAGCATTTCTAGACACAACTTCGACCAGTTTGGCTTGGTAATCCTCTGAGCAAATAAGCTCGATACCAAAGTGTCGGGACCCGACTCAATGTCACATCGATCTAGCTGTAACACCTCATATCACTTTGCGGCCTCACGCACGGTATCCCCACGGTGTCACCTTACCTTTGCGGGACCGTTTTAGCCTTTTGGCACACGTATATGATAGTGTCGCTAGCATCCATATGAGAAGGAGCCCGGCTGACATGGCTAGTCGTAAACCCAAAGTGGCACAAACTTACGAGGACAGCATCCATGACCCAAACATCGAGCGTGTCGGTCATCGTTGAGTGAATCCAGTGTAGTAGCTGTGCTAGCAGACTCGATGAACCGGGCAGAAGGGCTAACAGGACTCCGGTATTCATCGCGTGACATTTCCCAAGGAACATACACGAGAACGAAGAAGGACACATGCGGCCAGCCTAAGTGTTAGGAGCAAGTAGCAAGCTACCATGGCTCGGTGGAGACACTAGGAGACATTTCGGTAAGAGAGGCTACTAAAGATAAACAACTAGATAGTCGATCCTACACATACCAAGCATTTCAATAACATACACACAATATGCTCGATATGTGCAAATACAACATGGCATCACAACATGACTCTCGACTCAAGTATGTATTCATTAGGCTCGAGGAGCGAGATATTACAAACATAGGTCTCATGACCCAACATTGAGCATACAAATCAAAGCACAAGCGGAAGCTCAACATGTCTGGGTACAGACATCTACAAATGAGAAAGGCTATGAAGCCTGACTATCTACCAGATCCTGCCGAGGGCACAAGATCGTAGCTGAGGTAACAAACTAAACGTCGAAGTCCACGCGGAACTACTAGTGAGACGGAAGTCTCTCTGCAAAAACATAAAATAGGCAAACGTGAGTACAAATGTACCCAAACAAGACTTACATCGGAACTAACTACATATGCATCATTATCAATAAAGGGGTGGTGGAGTTTAAGCTGCGACAAGCCAGCTTTGACTCGATGGCTAACTTTGAGCTACGATTGCAATGTAACTCTTTTGAGGTGGCGCACACGAGTCCACATATTCACCATATCAATACTCCACTATGGATCCGCTCCGTCTCCCACGAGAGCGCCATCCATAGCACTCACGCTTATCTTGCGTATTTTAGAGTATCCACTTTCACTTGTCTATGAACTGTACAAAGGGGTCCAAGGGTCCAAGTTTCCATATCCGAGAATCCGGCTATTCGAATAGATAATGATAACCTGCAGGGTGTACTTCTTCACACACGCTCTCGCCACTTATCGCCTACAGACACGTCATGTACCTCGGCAACCTTCAAGCGGAAGCCGGGCGAGGAGTCGGCCACGGCCTACCTAAACACTCAAGTCTCTCGTCCAAGTTTATCGCCTATTAGGGTTACATCCAAGGAGATTCGCCGGGTGTCGCTCACGGCCCCAAGCGATGTGTCAGGGGTTCCCAAGCCCACCATCCGGTGCCACTTGGTACACCAGCCATCTTGTGCCTAGTCTGTCCCAAGCCCACTGCACGGGTGCCACTTGGTAGACTACTAACACTACCTACAAACACCGAAACTAGTTGCAACTCACGGACAGAGAACAAGGGTGATTAAGAAGCCGAGAGGGTCGAGTTCTGGAACCCAATGTGTGGTAGTAATTGTTCATGGATCACAAACACGAACTTAGTTCACGAGGGCGGCTGCAATGAGACAACCCACCATGTACTCCTACATGGCCTCTCACCGCTACCTTTACCAAATCGTGTTCACACGCTTAGCTCACACACAAGAGGACATGTTCACACGCCTCGATTCATCGCCGATGAATCGGACTGACACTAACTCTAAGCAATAGCAGGCATGACAAACAAGCATGAATGAGTAGGCACATCAGGGCTCAAACAACTCCTACTCATGCTAGTGGGTTTCATCTATTCTTGTGGAATGACAGGTCATGCAGAGGATAAAGGGTTCAACTACCGCAGCATGTAACAATTGTATCGTTGTTGTCCTAATGCGATAAAATAGAGCGAAGCGAGAGAGTGGGATTGTATCGGAATGAACAAGGGGTTTTGCTTGCACGGCACTCGAAGATAATATAGTTCTTCATCGGTGTCATCGAACTCATCGTCGAAACATCGTCTACCGAGAGGGGGCAAATACCGGCAACTGAGAAAGAAACACAATCAATGCAAATGCACAATATGATGCATGATCATGACATGGCAATATGAATGTGTTTTGGGCTAATGCAACTACAACCAGATGGATTTGGGTCATATTGAGCCAAAGGTTCAACCCCAAATTCAAATTATGAATTCAAATAGTGCCTTATCATGTTTTGCACTAAACAGCAAGGTTAAGTTGTTTAAACATGCATGAAAATGGTACAGATGGATTCCTTGAATTTTTCTGATAATTTTTCATATATAATTTATTTGATTTGGAGCTATGGTTGATTTTATATGAATTTTAGAAGTTTAGGCAATTTTCTGGAATTTCCTGAATTAACAAAAACATGAGAAAAGCTTTATGACGTCAGCACTACGTCATGCTGACCTCAGCAGGTCAACACGGTCAGCCACAGTCAAACTGACGCGTGGGTTCCGCATGTCGATCTAACAAGGCAGAGCAGAGGTGAGCAGTGGGGCAGTCAAAGTCGACCGCTGGGCGGTCAAGCGTGATGACTGGGCCGCTGGAGTTAATCTAATCCTAGTCGAAACTAATCTGGTTAATTAAGGGCTGTGGGGCCGTGCGTAAGTGAGCTAGGGGTTAGTTAGGCGCTAATGGCGGTGCCACGTCACCAGCCACCGGAGTTGCACGCCGCGACCAAACCAGCGCGAGGATCGCCGGAGTTGCTCGAGCAGCGCTCTGTGGGTCGGCTCGGCTACTGGAGGCACCGAGAGGATGCCCATCATCGCACGCATCCAGGGGATCACGCGGGAGGCTGCGGGGTGGCCGGAGACGATGGCCACGGCAACCATGGCGGTGGCCGGAGCTCGTCTAGATGCGGGCGCGGGGCTGCAGCGTGCAAAAGGACGAACTGAAGCTCCCGCTAGGCTCTACGTGTTGCTGCGAAGCATTTGGGCGCACTGGAGTGACCAAATGGTCGCCGGAGCTACGCCGGCGACAAGCTCGGGCGGCGATGGTTCTCGGTCTCGATGAACGCGACGGCTAGAGGACGGAAAGATGCGGAAAGAGAGGGGAAATGGGCGGAGCTCACCGGGAGGTCGACGACATGCTCGGTTGGCTCGGGACGGCCGGAAGGCGGCGAATCCGTCGATGGAGTCCGCGGCCGTGCTCGGGAAGACGACTCGTGGCGGCGATGTAGGGCTTCCGCGGTCGAATGGGTTGGTGTAGATGACGAAGGCGATGGCGGTTCCCCTGGAAGCATCGGCGAGGCGAGGTGGACATTGGCAGCGGTGGAGCTTCGTCGGTGCTCTCGGTGCTTCGTCGTCGGTCGCGAGAGAGAGAGAGCAGAGGAGGAGGAGGGGGTCCAGAGCGAGGGGGATCGGGGGTGTCGTGGCGTATCCACGCCGCGGACGAGCTCGAAGGGAGGCCGCCAAGACGGGCAGAGGTGGAAACCTCGGTAGCGTCTTGTGGCGACACGGCGTCGTCCTCCTGGCAGGAACTAGGAGATGAGTGGCAGAAGGCCAGGTGGGCTGGGCAGCAGCAGTGAGGCCAGTGGGCTTGGAGGCGCCGGGTAATTTCCAGTGAGTCTCTGCTTTCTGCTTTTAATTTTTGTTCATTTCTCTTTTTATTTTATTTTGCCACTGTTTCAAATTCAAAAATAATTTCAAACAAAGGTTAAGACATTCTGAAATATTTTATGTTACCTCTCTAGACTATTCCAAAAGTACATAAAACATTTCAAAGTATTTGAAAATATACTCATTATATATTATGAATATATCCCCAAATTCAAATAGATTATTGATTTAAATTCAGAGACCAAATAATTCCTTAAAAATGTTCCAGAATTTTGGTTAGATATATAACTCTTGCCAAAATTCACAAAACTATTTTTAGGGCATTTTGGATTCACAGAATGCAATTTAAAGGGTGCTTGCCCTTCTTTTAATTAGATTTCTGAGGTTTCAACAATCCTCAATTCAAGTTTCAGAATATAGACATGATGCACACATGAAGCTAGCCTAGAGAATTACCAGAAGCTAGGGATGTGACACAGTGGCAATGGTAAAGTAACTAAGCAAAGAGCAATATGTGAAAAGCTCGTAGGCATTGGATCAGTGATGGATAATTATGTCGGATGTGATTCCTCATGTAATAGTTATAACATAGGGTGACACAGAACTAGCTCCAGTTCATCAATGTAATGTAGGCATGTATTCCGAATATAGTCATACATGCTTATGGAAAAGAACTTGCATGACATCTTTTGTCCTACCCTCCCGTGGCAGCGGGATCCTATTGGAAACTAAGGGATATTAAGGCCTCCTTTTAATAGAGTACCGGACCAAAGCATTAACACTTAGTGAATACATGAACTCCTCAAACTATGGTCATCTATGAACTCCTCAAACTATGGTCATCACCGAGAGTGGTCCCGATTATTATCACTTTGGGGTTATCGGATCATAACACATAATAGGTGACTACAGACTTGCAAGATAGGATCAAGAACTCACATATATTCATGAAAACATAATAGGTTCCGATCTAAAATCATGGCACTCGGGCCCTAGTGACAAGCATAAAGCATAGCAAAGTCATAGCAACATCAATCTCCGAACATAGTGGATACTAGGGATCAAACCCTAACGAAACTAACTCGATTACATGGTAAATCTCATCCAACCCATCACCGTCCAGCAAGCCTACAATGGAATTACTCACGCACGGCGGTGAGCATCAAGAAATTGGTAATGGAGGATGGTTGATGATGACGACGGCGACGGATTCCCCTCTCCGGAGCCCCGAACAGACTCCAGATCAACCCTCCTGGGAGAGTTTAGGGCTTGGCGGCGGCTCTGTATCGTAAAACGTGATGAATCCTTCTCTCTGATTTTTTTCTCCCCGAACGTGATTATATGGAGTTGGAGTTGAGGTTGGTGGAGCTTTAGGGGACCACGAGGCTGGGGGCGCGCCCTAGGGGGGGCGCCCCCCACCCTCGTGGACAGGTGCTACGTCTTGAGCTTGCGTTGGTTTTCCTCGAAGAGGAGAGGGTGATGCAGCAATAGTAGCGTAAGTATTTCCCTCGGTTTTGAGAACCAAGGTATCAATCCGAAGAGGAGGCTCCTCAAAAGTCCCACGCACCTACACAAACAAGCGAGAACTCGCAACCAACGCAATAAAGGGGTTGTCAATCCTTCACGGCCACTTCGAAAGTGAGATCTAATAAAGATAGTATGATAAGATAAATATATTTTGGTATTTTATAATATAGATGCAAAAATTCAAGATGCAAATAAAAGTAGATTGAAAGCAAATATGATAAGAGATAGACCCGGGGCCATAGGTTTCACTAGAGGCTTCTCTCAAGATAGCATAAGTATTACGGTGGGTGAACAAATTCTTGTCGAGCAATTGATAGAAAAGCGCATAGTTATGAGATTATCTAGGCATGATCATGTATATAGGCATCACGTCCATAACACGTGACCGACTCACCCTGCATCTACTACTATTACTCCACACATCGACCGACTCGCCTGCATCTAGAGTATTAAGTTCATAAGAACAGAGTAACGCATTAAGCAAGATGACATGATGTAGAGGGATAAACTCAAGCAATATGATATAAACCTCATCTTGTTATCCTCGATGGAAACAATACAATCGTGCCTTGCAACCCTTTACATCCGGGTAAGGACACCGCAAGATTGAACCCAAAGCTAAGCACTTCTCCCATGGCAAGAAAGATCAATCTAGTAGGCCAAACCAAACTAATAATTCGAAGAGACTTGCAAAGATAACTCAATCATACACTACTAGGGAAAAGCCTAGCAGCAGCGCAGGTTTTGACCCTCTCAGTAGCGCGGGTACCGGCGCTACTAATAAGGCGCTACAGCTAACGTATAGCAGTAGCGCCTATTAACCCACGCTACTACTACACATGAATAGCTGTAGCGCTCTTTAGAAAAGGGCGCTATTGATATTATCTGCAGCGTTGTTTACAGGGAAGCGCTACTGGTAAGGCGGCGCTACTGCTAAATCCCCCCCCCCCTCGCTACTACTAGTTTTATTAGTTTTTTTCCTGCATATTTGTTTTTTATTTGTTTTGTATTTGAATAGGCTTTATACAATAATCTTTAGCATATCATCCACATACAAATGTAATCATAGCATATACATACAATTAGTCTCACCAAATCATGTCATCGTCATAATCATCATCCAACACAAAGTGGTCTCTCGTCATCAATCTCGAAAATAGCGATAGAAGTCTCGATTACTTGCAAATACATCATCATCCATCTAAACAATGATATACGCGAGAATGGCTATCACTTTGAGTACATGAGTTCATATCCCTCTCTCGCATTAGCGTGAACCTAAACTAACTACTGCGTGTCGCTCGGAAACCGAAAACCGGTACACCTGGGCCTGACACTCCGGCAACTTGTCGTATATATACTCCTGGCGTAGCACTTCTTCGCCATCTATGATCTATGCACGTGCATCGTCACATGAGTCGATGATATGCAACATATATAGTTGAGCAACAGAAAGAGACAGACTTGGCAAAAATAGAAACAACATATCATAAGCATAAATAACAAAGTTCATCATACCCAAAATTCCCTAACTAGAGTGATTTTTGCTAGTCGAGGAGGACGGTTTAATTACATCACAAATAAAGTTTCACCGTGCATAACTCAAAGTTTTGTCATAAAAGAAAGTATGGACTAAACGGACACATTGTCATATATCGACAATCACTCCATCATGCCGTGCCATCCATCCATGTCAGGGAGATAGTCCTCGAGCTTGGTGAAAGGCTTCATGTCGAGACGCTAAGAGGCTATCCATGTTCGGACGTCTTCCCGCGACATTTGTCCTTCTGCGTAGAACATCCCTATTTTTCCGACGACCTCATTCATGATGATTTGGGCAAGTTCGCGCTGGATGTTATAGAACTCAGCTCGAAGTCGATGATCCTCGATATCTCCTATGTCCTTTGCCCATTGCGAGAATATGGGCATCGCTGAATCTAGGTGACATGTGAAGGTTACGGTGATCCGTCGTACTCCGGCATGTGGTGTAGGACATAGAATCCATCATTAAGAGAATCGTTTGGTTCTTTGGATGCGCGAAGTCGGTCTTATGGTGAAGGCGGCCTTCCGCCCTTCTCTTCTTGTCCCTAACCTCTCCACCCCTTGCTTGGTAGTAAAACATAGCATTGTCGAGAACATCTTTGATGTGGGTGTAATCCTTTTGTGAATGTTCTTGACGAGTCCAAGTAAAGAGTGTGGGAGAATCGGGGTAGAGGATGATCGGACGGTGCGCGGCCTTGCTTGCATAAAATAAGTACACCTCAAATTAATTAGCCTCCACCGTGCAAATGAATTATTAAAATCGAAAGAAGGATAGAAGCGCGGATGACTTACGGGATGATAAGGCACGAGAATCGCCTCCTTGTCCTTATTAGCGAGCATGAAACCGGCGATGTAATCCTCGCGTATTCACCTTTGCTCTGCACAGACTCCCAAGAAGCCCTCGTGCATGTAGTATGGGTCGGCGACACGATATGGCGATCTGCTCAACCCCAATGATGTAGTTCATGTGCAAGGCATAAAGGCGGACAAGCGTAAAATCCAGCTTCTTCCGTGAAACATGTCGAATATGTAATCGAATCGGAGGAAGAACTTATCGCGGGGAAGCTGTCAACGCGTCGACATTTGCCACGGGCGTTAACCACGTAGAGTGGGTATCCTGGATCTTCGGCGATGAGGCCTTTCTCTACCCGCAGACACATCGTCATGAAGTCTCCTTAGATCGCCGAATCTGGCCCGTAGCGTTGTTTCAGGTAGGATTGGTTGACCGGGGATATGCCATTTATCCGCATCGGGATATCTACATGGTCCTGAAGCCGAGGCTGCTAAGGCGGCTGGATCATAGAATCAGCTTTTTTGCCTTTCCTCGCTCTCTTCCTAGACTTCTTTACTACGGAAGGTCGTCAATATACGTTGAGGCGGTAATTGAGCACCGACTCATGGCGCTCAAACCACGAGGCGCGCCGGTATAGACATCTTGTTCAGCGCCATCGTCATCCTCATCCTCATCCATGGCGGCGTCATCAAGAACTAATGGAGCCACACCTTACCCCATCCGCTATCACCCAACCCGACACCCGACACTAATTGGGTAGGTGGGGTGTTGATATTCATACCTTTTTGAGGCTGCGTGCTCATGGGTGTGCTCCGGCCGCCTCGCACAAGCAGACTCTTTAGCCACAACAGGACCCACCCATTGCAACAATCACCAAGCCGCTTGGGTCTCGTCGTCATCCCCACTAGTATTAGAGGAGGCAAATTCGTGGCCCGGTTTGACACCGCCATGGAAACCTTGAAGGCGTTCGGGGATCACCGGCTGTGGAACAATGGTTCCTTCGGCTCCATTAACGGCGCCTTCCCCGTCCACCTTCGCTCGCCGATGGTGTACAATATGGTGCACGGGTTTCGTAAATCTGCAAAGAAAAGTCTGCGGCGTGAGACATCCGAAGGCAACAAAACGGGAGATTATACATTTATATTGAAGGGGCGGTGTAGCCAGATATCGTGAGGGCGTCGAGCTCAGCTAAAGAGGAGGAACCACCGAGCACGTCGGTGCGGGAGCAGTCTTGCGAGGCAGGTGTGGGAGCAAAGGGAGCAGTGCACGGAGCAGTCACGGGAGCAGTGCTCCCAAGAAGTCAACAAGGGAAAGTCCTCTGCATTTTTTTTGGATTTTGCCTTGTCCAAGTGAAAACGCCCGTCACCAAGGAAGTAGATATATCTGCAATCGCTTTGTTTTGCGGCAGCTACCGCTATTGCGATTTATGCGAGATGATTTCTTCTCAACCTTCTTGTCGATGTTTTTTGATTAACCTCCGTCTTTCCTTTCTCTCCTCCGTGGTCTCACGGTAGTACTTCTTCCACGTGGCGCCGTCTCCAACACCGTGCATGCGTCCATCTGACGGTCGAGTATCCACGGTTGTTGTTTCAATATGTTCAACGCCGGTTGAATGGAGTGTCCCACAGGCCTCGCCAATGCCTCAGACGGCGAGTCGCTTTCGGCCGCAATCCGGTGCTGCTCTCTCTGCAAAAGGCATAAGGATCGTTTACAAATATGACTAACGTGTGCAGTCGAATTGATCAGAAACTAAAATTACCAGCAGTCTCATAAACTCCGTAATGACCGATGTTGTCTCGTAAACCTTCTTCACCGGGTCCCAACGGTGCCGGGCCCTCAGGATGTCACGCTCCTGCGGGACGGTGAAATCCGCAATGGGGTCTAGGATGCCCAGACTCGCGGCTTCCGCGTCCTCCTTGGCCCATTTGGACCTCTTTCCGCCGTAACCACGGCTTCCGAGGTGGTGGCTCCCGATGTTCCTCTTTTGAAGCCCCTTCATGTACTTAGACTTTTTTTGGCAGCTTCGGCCTTGCAAGCCTCCTTGAATATTTGAAACTGCTCTTCCGTGATTGTCGGATTATCCTTTACAATCTCGGAGTAGGGTTCCCCGTCGTTGATCTTTGCTTTCACTCAATTTTTCCAGGCGGCCAACGCGTCGCTAAACTTGGTCATGGCGTGTTTGTTTATCTTCTTCATTGCCGGATCCTCGTCTGGATCTTCATAATCCTTCTCATTCCGGCCCGGGAACAAGAATATCTGGTGAAACTTCTTTAGGAGGGAGCTCCTCATATTTTCTATCTTCTTTAGTTTCTCATCGTTAATGGTGGCGGTTGTCCGTACGATGCAGCCTATTTGATTGCCGTAGCACGCGCGTGCTTCCTCGGGCGCCTTTGGCTCAAAATTGTTGTCGTCCACCTCCGTGACCACCAGTCTAGTAGTCCTGAGTTTGTTAGGAACCTGTTGTCTCTTTGCTTTCGGTTCTACACCGGCTCCGCTCCCCGAGGCAGCACCGGTCTCAGCGTCGGTCTCAGTGTCGGTCTCGATGTCGGTCTGAATCTCAGCGCCGGTCTCAGTCTCAGCACCGGTCTGCGTGTCGGTCTCAGTCCCCGATGCCACTGGTGGGCCCAGCAACAACATCGGTTGATCATCGGTAAGGCTAAAAATTTATTCGCCGCCCGGTGAGCGTCGTCATAATCACCGAACCCTGTCATTCATCGTTGCTAGCCATGTTTCCTATGATTAAATCTAGTCAATTAATTCTAGACCTAATAAAATGAATAATGACATAAAAAGGACTATTGTTTTGCAGGAATGTTGACTCCTTCACAGTGCGGCAAATCCGGGCACTCGATATGTCCTAGTTTGTAGCACAAGTCATGCGAAATTCACGAAAAATTTCGGCATGACCTTTTTTGAAAAGTGGACAAATCGAGAACCTGAAATTCTTTAAGCGAAATGAATCAACATTCGAGGCAAAACATAGATCACTCAAACATCATTCACGAAACAATAAAGCCACTTGGGCACAATCGAACAACTTCTTTGAAAAGATATAACATGGCCACTTCAATTTTTGCACTAATTAACCTAGTTAACGCAGCTAGTTCTCTGTCAAAGCCCAAAATAAATTTTTCACTAATTAACCTAGATAATTAACCTAATTAAACTAGTTAACCTGACTAGTTCTCTGTCAAAGCCCTAACTAAATTTTTGCACTAACCTAGATAATTAACCTAATTAAACTAGTTAACCTAACTACTTCTCTGTCAAAGCCCTAACTAAATTTTTGCCCTAACCTAGATAATTAACCTAATTAAACTAGCTAACCTATGCATTAGAGAGAGAGGAGGGTGGGGGCTTACAGAGGATGGCTCGGTGAGTGGCGGCGGAGGCAGTGGTGGCGAGAGGCGAGGTGTCTCCGGTGGCGAGGGAGGCGATTGTGGCGGAAGGATCTGTGGCGTCGGCGGCGCTCGGTGGTGTTAGACGAGGCAGCGGCTCTGTGGCGTTAGAGGCGGCTCGGTGGCGTCAGCAGCGCCTGCGGCTCTGTGGCGTTAGCGTCGGGAGAGACAATGGCGAAGTGGGGCGACGGCGAATCGGGGAGACGGCGGCGCGCGGGGTCGGTTGAGGGATTTGGGGGAGAAGTGGTGGCCGGGGGAAAATGGTTTTTTGGTTAATTCAAACTTAGCGGTAGCGCTTTTGGTAAAACGCGCTATAGCTAAGATAGCTATAGCGGTTTTGCAAAATCTTGTTGCTGCTATAGCTATGTAATTTTCTTCCATTTTTAATTTCGTTTTACATTTCTATAGCGGGGTCTAGGACACGCCTTTGCAGACACGTTAGCTATAGCGCCTCTTACAAACACACGCTGCTGCTATGCCTTCCTCCGTTTTTTCTCTTTTTCATTTATTTTGCTTTACAATTAATTTTTTCCTTTCTCCTTTTTCTATTTCTTTCATTTTCATTTACTTTTCTATTTGTTTTTTATCTTATTTTATTTTCGTTAGTAGTAGCGCTCTTCTTAGGAAATGTGCTGCTACTTATGACGTAGCGGTAGCGCGTTTCCTCCAAGCCCGCTACTGCTATGCGTAGCCTATCATTCTAGCAATGGGAATATTAGTAGTAGCACTTTTGCCACTACACGCTCTTGCTAAAGTTGTATACAGAGCGCGGTTTTCCTCAATCGCTCTTGCTATTTAGCGAGAGCGCTTTTTTGACCAGCATTTGTTGCTAAATTTTTGTGTATAAGGTTTTCCCTAGTAGTGATACATAAAAGAATTCAGAGAAGATTCAAATATTATTCATAGATAAACTTGATCATAAACCCACAATTCATCGGATCTCGACAAACACACTGCAAAAAGAGTTTACATCGAATAGATCTCCACAAGAGAGGGGGAGAACATTGTATTGAGATCCAAAAAGAGAGAAGAAGCCATCTAGCTAATAACTATGGACCCATAGGTCTGTGGTAAACTACTCACAACTCATTGGAGGGGCAAGGATGTTGATGTAGAGGCCCTCCGTGGTCGATTCCCCCTCCGGCAGAGTGTTACGGCGGTGGAAATTGTGTTTCGTGGTACTCCTAGATGTTTTCGGGGTACGTAGGTATATATAGGAGGAAGAAGTACGTCGGTGGCCGCCCAAGGGGCCCACGAGACAGGGGCGCGCCCTACAGGGGGGCGGCCTCCTATCTCGTGGCTGCCTCGGCTGCTTCTTGACTTGCACTCCAAGTCCTCTGGATCACGTTCGTTCCAAAAATCACACCCCGAAGGTTTCATTCCGTTTGGACTCAGTTTGATATTCCTTTTTTTCGAAATACTGAAATAGGCAAAAAAGCAGCAATATGGGCTGGGCCTCCAGTTAGTAGGTTAGTCCCAAAAATGATATAATTGTGTAAAATAAAGCCCATAAACATCCAAAAGGGGTAATATAATAGCATGGAACAATCAAAAATTATAGATACGTTGGAGACGTATCAAGCATCCCCAAGCTTAATTCCTGCTCGTCGTCGAGTAGGTAAATGATAAAAAGGGAATTTTTGATGTGGAATGCTACCTAGCATAAGTCATAATGTAATTTTCTTTATTGTGGCATGAATGTTCAGATCCAAATGATTCAAAATAAAAATGTTCATATTGATAAAAGAAATAGTAACACTTCAAGCATACTAATCAAAGTAATCATGTCTTCTCAAAATAACATGGCAAAAGAAAGTTCATCCCTACAAAATCATATGGTTAGGCTATGCTTCATTTTTGTCACACAAAGATGTTCCCAACTTCTATACCCCCGATGACAAGCCAAGCAATTGTTTCATACTTAAATAATCTCAAACTTTTTCAACCTTCACGCAATACATGAGCGTGAGCCATGGATATAGCACTATGGGTGGAATAGAATGTGATGATGGGGATTGTGTGGAGAAGACAAAAAAGGAGAAAGTCTCACATTGACGAGGATAATCAACGGGCTATGGAGATGCCCATCAATTGATGTCAACATGAGGAGTAGGGATTGCCATGCAACGGATGCACTAGAGCTATAAATGAATGCTCAACAAAAGAAAACTAGTGGGTGTGCATCCAACTTGCTTGCTCACGAAGACCCAGGGCATTTGAGGAAGCCCATCGTAGGAATATACAAGCCAAGTTCTATAATGAAAAATTCCCACTAGTATGAAAAAGACAACTTATGAGACTCACTATATGAAAAACAAGGTGCTACTTTGAAGCACAATATATGAGACTCACTACATGAAGAACAAGGTGCTACTTTGAAGCACAAGTGTGGAAAAAGAGATAGTAACATTGCCCTTTTTATTTATTTCTTTTTTCTTTCTTATTTTTTTTCTTTTTTCTTTTGGGCCTTTTTTTTCTTTTGGCCTTTATTCTTTTTTTTTCTTTGGGCAATGTTCTAATAATGATGATCATCACACTTCTATTGATTACAACATAAGAATTACAACTCGAAACTTAGAACAAGATATGACTCTATATGAATGCCTCCAGTGGTGTACCGGTATGGTGCAATGAATAAAGAGTGACATGTATGAAAAATAATGCATGGTGGCTTTGCCACAAATACGAAGTCAACTACATGATCATGCAATGGCAATATGACAAAAGTAAAGTATGTCATGATGATGATGAACGGAACGGTGGAAAGTTGCATGGCAATATATCTCAGAATGGCTATGGAAATGCCATAATAGGTAGGTATATATGGTGGCTGTTTTGAAGAAGATATAGGGAGGTTTATGTGCGATAGAGCGTATCGTATCACGGGGTTTGGATGCACCGGCAAAGTTTGCACCAACTCTCAAGGTGACAAAGGGCAATGCACGGTACCAAAGAGGCTAGCAAAGGCGGAAAGGTAAAAGTGCGTATAATCCATGGACTCAACATTAGTCAAAAGAACTCATATACTTATTGCAAAAAATTTAGAATTCATCAAAAATCAAGTACTACGCGCATGCTCCTAGGGGGTAGATTGGTAGGAAAATACCACCGCTCGTCCCCGACCGCCACTCATAAGGATGCACAAGCCAGGTACACTTCATGTTTCAAATTTGTTACACAACTTTAACCATACGTGCATGCTACGGGATTTGCTAAATTCAACACAAGAATTATTTAAATTCATAATCACCCAACTAGCATGACTTTAATATCACTACCTCCATATCTCAAAACAATTATCAAGTATCAAGTTGATCATATCATCCAATTCACTTCCTATGATAGTTTTTATTATACCCAACTTGGATGCTCATCATTCTAGGACCAATTTTATAACCATAGCAAATACCATGCTATTCTAAAAGACTCTCAAAATAATATAAGTGAAGCATGAGAGACTAGTAATTTCTACAAAAATAAATCACCACCGTGCTCTAAAAGATATAAGTGAAGCACTAGAGCAAAAACTATCAAGCTCAAAAGATATAAGTGAAGCACATAGAGTATTCTAGCAAATTCTAATCAAATAGGCTTCTCCCAAAAGGTATGTACATCAAGGATGATTGTGGTAAACTAAAAAGCAAAGACTAATATAATACACGACGCTCCAAGCAAAACACATATCATGTGGCGAATAAAAATATAGCTCCAAGTAAAGTTACCAATGAACGAAGACGAAAGAGGGGATGCCTTCCCGGGGCATCCCCAAGCTTAGGATTTTGGCTATTCTTGAGTATATTGGGGTTCCATGGGCATCCCCAAGCTTAGGCTCTTGCCACCCTTTATTCCATAGTCCATAAAAGCTTTACCCAAAACTTGAAAACTTCACAACACAAAATTCAACAGGAAATCTTATAAGCTCCGTTAGTGAAAGAAAACAAAACCACCACATAAGGTACTGCAATGAACTCATTATTTATTTATTTTGGTGTTAAACCTACTGTACTACAACTTCTTTATGGTTTATAAACTAATTTACTAGCCATAGATGCATTGAAATAAGCAAACAACACACGAAAAACAGAATCTGGCAAAAACAGAACAGTCTGTAGCAATCTGTAACTAATGCAAACTTATCGAACTCTAAAAATCCTACCAAAATAGGAAGTCCTGGAAAATTTGTTTATTGAACATCATCAAAAAGAATCAATGCAAAATCATGTTCCTGTGATTTAACAAAATTATATTCGTGCGCGCAAAGTTTCTGTTTTTCAGCAGAATCAAATCAACTATCATCGTAGGTTATCCTATAGGTTCTACTTGGCACAAACACTAATTAAAAGGTAAAAACACATCTAAACAGAAGATAGATGCAAGATTTATTGCTAAACAGGAGCAAAAACAAAAAACATAAAGAAAATTGGGTTGCCTCCCAACTAGCGCTATCGTTTAACGCCCCTAGCTAGGCATAAAAGCAAAGATAGATCTAACGAGTGCCATCTTTGGCACTAAATTCATAAGTAGCACGCATGATAGTTATAAGATAATTTGACTTTCTTTCTTGGAAAGTGCTCCATGCCTTTCTTTAATGGAAATTGGAATCTAATATTCCCTTCCTTCATATCAATAATCGCACCAATCGTTCTAAGGAAAGGTCTACCAAGAATAATAGGGCAAGAAAGATTGCAATCTAAATCAAGAACGATAAAATCTACGGGCACCAAGTTTCTATTTGCAACAATAAGAACATCATTGATCCTTCCCATTGGCTTTTTAATGGTGGAATCCGCAAGGTGCAAATTTAAAGAGCAATCATCAAGATCATGGAAACCTAGAATATCACATAAAGTTTTCGGAATCGTGGAAACACTAGCACCCAAATCACACAAAGCAAAACACTCATAATCTTTAATTCTAATCTTTATAGTAGGTTTGAAAGAACATGCGGTGCCCCCATGTTTGGTTTTGGTAATTAATGACAATCTCTATGGACTAATGGTTGCCTTGAGTTATATTTGAAGGTTTTGTACATAGGTTTTTCTTGAAGTCCATGTGTTGGTTTCAAGGAGTTTATGAGTTGACCAAGGTGCTATTAAGGAATTATCCAAAGATTGGTCATGTGAGTGTTGAGCTTATTGCAAGCATGTCTTGAAGAAGAAGATTGTGTGATCATTCATGTTTACCTTCAAGACATCATCCAAATGAAGAGAGTTGGAAAGATTCAAGGTTGATCAAGACTAAGTCAAAGAATGAATCAAGTTGATCAACACACAAAGCATAGAAGATGTACCGAGAGGGATCAAGCGATCCCATGGTATGGTAAGCATGGTCAACTATGCTTGGTGTACTAACCCATGGTCTTCGTAAGAGTTCTTTGTGGGGTTAGGTTGCGGTGTGCAAGTTCAAGTAGGCTCATCACGAAGAGATCATATTCTTGAAGCTTGCCGTCCATTGTAGCGATAATGGACTTGTGAAGATGTGCAGAAGAGTGGCTCACCCATAGTGGAGTATGGGGGAGCAATCTACTAGTCTTCATCGAGCCAACGCAATCAAGAAAGGTGGTCCATCTTGAGGAGGAGAAGATTGTCATCATCTAGCTCAAGTGGATCATGTGCAAGGCAAAGGTTTGCCCTTGATAGGTTTTCTATTTTACTGGTCTCACGGTAGTTGTGGGAGACCGGGTTATAGGATCGATTGCCGTACTATCAAGGGGGGCTCTCGATTAGTTGCTTGATCGTATCGTTCGTTGAGAGCTCAAACCATTGCATCCTTGCATCATCTTTTTGGTTCTTGTTTGGTTCTTCTCCTTGTGAGATTTGGAGCTTATGGTCATTTTTATGACAAGCTCGAGTTCATTGAAAATGGAGTTCTCATGCATCTTCTATGATGTTTTCGATGTTGGAGGGTATGCCGGTTCCTCTCGGTTGGAGGTTTCACTCCTTTGTTTGCTAAGCATACCTCCCCTGCCTCTTCTTACTATAACCTCGCTGTTTTGATGCTACTCGTCTTGCTCTATCCAACAAGCTTGAGTTTGCTCAATTCGGAGCTCATTTGCAGAAGTTATGGCAGTTCTGGTTTCCTTGGAGTATTCTTTGTTTTCGTGGTTGAGGCATAAGGTTGGCCCCAGCGGTAGTACCGCCGAAGCTCCCCAGCGGTAGTACCGCTCTCAAAGCGGTAGTACCGCTCTCCGAACGGTAGTACCGCTTGTGATTTTCGGCCATAGTACCGCTGTGTGTCTGCGCTACTTCCGCCTCGATTCTCGAATGAAGTTTTTCGTGTCGGGTTTTGCGGCACTAAGGGAGGTAGTAGGAGCGATAGTACCGCCCCAAGCGGTAGTACCGCTCTTCCTATGATAATACCGCCACAGGTCGAGGGCCACTGGCAGTGGCAAGATCTGCTGGGTTGAGCGGTAGTACCGCCCTTCCCTAGCGGTAGTACCGCTCTGCGCGGGGATGTTCAGTGGGGTAACGGTTGGATTTTCCTCCTCCTATAAAAGCGGGTCTTCTTCCCCACTGAACCTCATCCTTTGAGCTCGTGTTCTTCCCCCATTGTTGACCTTCTCCGAGCTTGCTATCTCTCAATCCCTCCATTGATTCTTGCTAGTTTTTTGGGGAAAAGGGAGAGGAGATCTAGATCCACATTTCCACCAATCACTTTCTCCTCTAAGTGAGGGGAACCCCTTGGATCTAGATCTTGGAGTTCTTCGTGTTCTTCCTTCGTTCTTCCTCTCATTTTCCTCCCTAGCATTAGTTGCTTTGGTGGGATTTGGGAGAGAAGGACTTGGGCACTCCTGTGCCCTTGCCATTGCATTTGGTGCATCGGTTTGAGTTCTCCACGTGATACGTGGAAGTTACAAGTTGAGAAGCTTATTACTCTTGGGTGCTTGGTGCCCTTGAGCTTGTTTATCTTGGGTGCTTGGGCCCCTAGTCGGTTGGTGGTGTTGAGCTCAATCATTGTGGTGTAAAGCTCAAGCACAGCGTCGGGGTATCCAATTAGGTTGTGGAGATCGCCCGAGCATTTTGACGGTAACGTGACCGCCCCAAGGGTTGCCAAAGTGTCTGGGTTGGTGACCGCCCCAAGGGTCGCCATTTATGCAGGTTGGTGACCGCCCTCAAGGGTCCCTTAGTGGAATCACGGCATCTTGCATTGTGCGAGGCGGGAGGAGATTCAGTGGCCCTAGTGGCTTCTTGGGAGCATTGTGCCTCCACACCGCTCCAAGCGGAGATTAGCATCCGCAAGGGTGTGAACCGGGATACATCGTCGTCTCCGCGTGCCTCGGTTATCTCTTACCCGAGCCCCTTTACTTATGCACTTTACTTTGTGATAGTCATATTGTTCTTTGTCATATATCTTGCTATCACATAGTTGCTTATATTGCTTAGCATAAGTTGTTGGTGCACATAGGTGAGCCTAGTTGTTTTAGGTTTTGTGCTTGACAAATTAACCACTAGGTTTATTCCGCATTTGTTCAAGCCTAAACCGTAATTATTTTAAAACGCCTATTCACCCCCCCCCCCTCTAGGCGACATCCTCGATCTTTCAAGGTTCCCACTCATCATTAAGTTTTCTAGGTATAGAAACTTCCAAATTAAGTTTTTCATCATAAGATTGCATCAAGGCATCAACAATATGTTTGGTAAAAGCATTGTTTTGACTATAAGCATGAGAAGAATTAACAACGGATTGCAACAAGGAAATACAACCTTTTAAAGAACAATTATCATAATCAAATTCCTTGAAATCCGAGATAGTAGGTTCAATGTTATTAGAAGTTGAGGATTCTTCAATCTCACTTTTACCAAATTTAGCATCAAGATCTAAAGATTCCGAATTCTTGGGACGCCTTCTAGGCAAAGTTGATTCATCATCAGTCCCATAATCATAAAAATTCATATTGCAAAACATAGATCTAATAGGAGACGCATCAATAACTTTAAGATCCTCATCAATATTTTCATGGAAACTAGAAGAACATGCTTTTATAAAGCTATCTTTCTTAGCACGCAATCTAGCGGTTCTTTCCTTACACTCAGCAATGGAAATTCTCATTACTTTAAGAGACTCATTGATATTATGCTTAGGAGGAGAAGATCTAAGTTTAAGAGAATCAACATCAAGCGAAAGTCTATCAACGTTCCTAGCCAAATCATCAACTTTGAGCAATTTTTCTTCAAGCAAAGCATTAAAATTCTTTTGAGAAATCATAAATTCTTTCACACTATTCTCAAAATCAGAGGGCATCTTATTAAAATTACCATAAGAATTATTGTAGGAATTTCCATAATTATTAGAGGGATTACTAGGGAACGGTCTAGTATTAAAGTGTCCTCTATAAGCATTGTTTCCAAAACTATTCCTACCAACAAAATTCACGTCCATAGATTCATTATTATTCTCAATCAAAGAAGACAAAGGCATATCATTGGGATCAAGAGGAGTATTTTTAGTAGCAAACATCTTCATAAGTTCATCCATCTTTTCACACATTGATTTATTCTATAGCATGCACTTTTTTACTAGAAGATCTTTCGGTGTGTCATTGAGAATAATTAGCCATAATATTATCAAGAAGTTTTGTAGCATCTCCTAACGTGATTTCCATAAACGTGCCTCCCACAGCCGAATCTAAGAGATTTCTAGAAGCAAAGTTCAAACCGGCATAAAAATTTTGTATGATCATCCATAAATTCAAACCATGAGTAGGGCAATTGCGAAGCATCAATTTCATTCTTTCCCAAGATTGGGCAACATGCTCATGATAAAGTTGTTTAAAA
This sequence comes from Aegilops speltoides, assembly GCA_021437245.1. Lineage (NCBI taxonomy): Eukaryota > Viridiplantae > Streptophyta > Magnoliopsida > Poales > Poaceae > Aegilops > Aegilops speltoides. The sequence goes on from CM038143.1 coordinate 401,833,165, forward strand.
TTCATAATATCGTTCCTAAGAGTGATAATCTTAGTGGGAGGAAAATACTTAGAGATAAAGGCATCTTTGCACTTGTTCCAAGAATCAATACTATTTTTAGGCAAAGACGAAAACCAAACTTTAGCACGATCTCTAAGTGAAAGCGGAAATAATTTCAATTTGACAATATTGTTATCCGTATCTTTCTTCTTTTGCATATCACACAAATCAACAAAATTGTTTAGATGAGTAGCGGCATCTTCACTAGGAAGGCCGGCGAATTGATCTTTCATAACAAGATTGACAAAGCAAGTATTGATTTCACAAGACTCAACATCATTAAGAGGAGCAATCGGAGTACTAAGGAAATCATTATTATTGGTATTTGATACACCCAATTTGGTATTATCTCGCGCCATGGCAACAAGTAATCCAACACACAAGCAAGCAGAAAAAAGGCAAGCGAGGAAGAGAGGTAGAGATTGGGAAAGAGAGGGCGAATAAAACGGCAAGGGTGAAGTGGGGGAGAGGAAAACGAGAGGCAAATGGCAAATAATGTAAATCACGAGGAGATGGGTTTGTGATGGGTACTTGGTATGTCTTGACTTGGCGAAGACCTCCCGACAGCGGCGCCAAAGATCCTTCTTGCTCGTCTTGAGCTTGCGTTGGTTTTCCTCAAGAGGAGAGGGTGATCAGCAATAGTAGCATAAGTATTTCCCTCAGTTTTTGAGAACCAAGGTATCAATCCGAAGAGGAGGCTCCTCAAAAGTCCCACGCACCTACACAAACAAACTGAGAACTCGCAACCAACGCAATAAAGGGGTTGTCAATCCCTTCACGGCCACTTGCGAAAGTGAGATCTAATAAAGATAGTATGTTAAGATAAATATATTTTTGGTATTTTATAATATAGATGCAAAAAGTAAAGATGCAAATAAAAGTAGATTGAAAGCAAATATGATAAGAGATAGACCCGGGGGCCATAGGTTTCATTAGAGGCTTCTCTCAAGATAGCATAAGTATTACGGTGGGTGAACAAATTACTGTCGAGCAATTGATAGAAAATCGCATAGTTATGAGATTATCTAGGCATGATCATGTATATAGGCATCACATCCATAACAAGTAGACCGACTCTGCTGCATCTACTACTATTACTCCACACATCGGTGACTCTGCACGCATCTAGAGTATTAAGTTCATAAGAACATAGTAACGCATTAAGCAAGATGACATGATGTAGAGGGATAAACTCAAGCAATATGATATAAACCCCATCTTGTTATCCTCGATGGCAACAATACAATACGTGCCTTGCAACCCTTTCTGTCACTCGGTAAGGACACCACAAGATTGAACCCAAAGCTAAGCACTTCTCCCATGGCAAGAAAGATCAATCTAGTAGGCCAAACCAATCTGATAATTCGAAGAGACTTGCAAAGATAACTCAATCATACATAAAAGAATTCAGAGAAGATTCAAATATTATTCATAGATAAACTTGATCATAAACCCACAATTCATCGGATCCCGACAAACACACCGCAAAAAGAGTTTACATCGAATAGATCTCCACAAGAGAGGGGGAGAACATTGCATTGAGATCCAAAAAGAGAGAAGAAGCAATCTAGCTAATAACTATGGACCCGTAGGTCTGTGGTAAACTACTCACAACTCATCGAAGGGGCAAGGATGTTGATGTAGAGGCCCTCCGTGGTCGATTCCCCCTCCGGCAGAGTGTCGGCGAAGGCTCCAAGATGAGATCTCACGGATACAGAAGGTTACGGCGGTGGAAATTGTGTTTTGTGGTGCTCCTAGATGTTTTCTGGGTACGTAGGTATATATAGGAGGAAGAAGTACGTCGGTGGCCGCCCAAAGGGCCCACGAGACAGGGGGCGCGCCCTACGGGGGGCGCGGCCTCCTATCTCGTGGCTGCCTCGGCTACTTCTTGACTTGCACTCCAAGTCCTCTGGATCACGTTCGTTCCAAAAATCACGCTCCCGAAGGTTTCATTCCGTTTGGACTCCGTTTGATATTCCTTTTCTTCGAAATACTGAAATAGGCAAAAAAAACAGCAATATGGGCTGGGCCTCCGGTTAGTAGGTTAGTCACAAAAATGATATAATTGTGTAAAATAAAGCCCATAAACATTCAAAAGGGGTAATATAATAGCACGGAACAATCAAAAATTATAGATACGTTGGAGACGTATCAACAGGGTGTGGGCCCCCTGACGTTGATTCTTTCGCCAATATTTTTTATTAATTCCAAAAAGTTGCTCCGTGGATTTTTAGGTCATTCCGAGAACTTTTATTTCTGCACAAAAATAACACCATGGCAGTTTTGCTGAATACAGCGTCAGCCCGGGTTAGTTCCATTTAAATTATGCAAGTTAGAGTCCAAAACAGCGGCAAAAGTGTTTGGAAAAGTAGATACGACGGAGACGTATCAGTGGCCACGCTAGCGGCCGATGACGGGAGCACCGTCAGCCACGCGTCCTACTTGCCGCCGAGGATGAGTAGGGCATTGGAGGTGGCAGGGCATGGTGTGCCAACTGGCCGGTCCGTATCCCGTGTTCTACTCTTCCTCGACGGAGACCGCACCTTCACTTCACGGGTCTTGAACCCCGCCCCTGTACATAGAGATCGCAGATGGAGGACGTCGGTCGCTGCCGTAGAATAGGTTTAGGGTCGGGTTTCTTTTATTTTTCTGTCCTATAAAAGTTCGAAATGTAATGAAAATCTGTCGTGTTTGCATTAATCTCGGCCGGTGTATATGAACTTTCACAATAATATAGTATATTGTAGGAGTACTAGCAAGATGCTCGTGCATTGCATGGAACATCAAGATCTTGTGGGAGAAAAGGATGAACGAGGGAAGGCCTTATCTGCAAATGTGGAGAGGAGTGCGGGTAAATTGTCATAGTTTCCTTCCTATCCGTTAGATATAGATCAGACGGCCTATATTGCAGGACGACAGACACACCATCATCACCAACTCTGCTTTTTATTGAACCGATACAAAGCTAATGCGAAGTAAATAAACACATAGGGTCTATACATACACAATTTATCTTAGGCACTCTAATAGTACGTCCACTACACATTCACGCATTTCACATCTTTCTACATCTACGGGAACCTGCGAAAGGGTTAACGTAAATTGCCTCTCTCTCTCTCTCCTCCCTTGATTTTCATGGTGGTGGGCCCCTCCCTCCCCCAAATCTACAATCAACAGCTCACACGTTTCACATTACGTTAATTGCATAACTGGGATTACGTAGGTGTAGCATTACTCGTCTTGAAAAACCCAACTAAGCCTACCTCCCAACATATCACGCGGGAAAAGACCCGGCCGCGTCGTTTTAGTCGGGATTACCAGATTACTAGTAGTAGTATCGATGAATCACATGAAGCACCAAGTTTTTTTGAGGGGCCGAAGCACCTAGTTTAAAAGGAAGAAGGCGGTACACTCACAGCACCCCTGTCGCGGTCGCATTGCACCCCACACACGTTCGGTCCTGCACATGGCTCACACAAGCGGGCAGCGGCTTGCCTCTTCACGACACATGGGACTGCGGAGAAACCGACCATCGCCAAACTCCCCCCCACCGCGAAAATCTCCCCCAAAAATTTTTTTCCCCAAATCCTAAATTCAACCGCCCTTCGGCCAACTAGCCAATAATATTCCCCAAAGCCCCGTCCCCGTCCCCTCCTCTCCATTCGCTCCACCAAAGCCGCCCTCCCCGCCTCACCAATACGTGGGCGCCGTGGTTCATTGAGGGGATGCACGGCAATCCTCTCGCTCCCACAGTACGCTCTCGTAGACTGCCATCCTCTAGCCGCGCCGCCACCGCTGGCGACGTTCTTATGGAGGCGCACGATGGTCAGTGCCACCACCACTGGCGACGTTCTTGTGCAGGCGCACGGCGGTCAGCGCCGCCACCGCTAGCGATGTTCGTGTGGAGACGCATGGCGATCAGCTTCTCCCACGGGACGCACATTCTAGACTAAGGCCCCGTGCATGTCGGTGTAGCGCTGAATGTTAGCTGATATACACTGTTAATCTCACTGTTTGTCGAAGTAGTTTATAGTCAATATGCTCTGCTTAAGAAGCTTCCTTGCCCTGTTCTGCACTCAATCTGCTTAGCTAAGATGGCATGCCAAGGCCGATTAGTTGGTAAAATATCCTGCCATATATTTATTGTGACGTAGATTGCCATGGTCTAGTAGCCAATCTATTAGGTGAAATAGCTCTACACTATTTTATACTCGATATTTGTTGCTGCGATGGCCTTTGATAGTTCGATGGCTGTGTGCTCGGCCTCATTGACTGCTGAAACAGCCTGCCATAATTTAGCACTCAAATCTGTTTGCTGAATTAGCTTTACATATATTTCGTTACTTAGATCTGCTCGTCCAAATATCTTGCCATAGCTTTAGACATCGACCTAGATATTTTTTCTGGACTTCATAAGAAAGCATATATGTTTTCCTGAAATATCTAGTAGAAGAACTAATTTATATGTCTAACAGATGGACAGGACTTGGATAACTTCGCTCAAAGATTCTCCATTGCATATGTCGAGGGGTTGAAAACTTCATGAACTTTATCAAAGCTGAAATGCGGTGGTCTGAAATTAGATGTGCTCTGCCCATGTAGCGATTGTATGAATTGAGTTACAAGACCCGATCAAGCTGTGCAAAATCATCTACACTTGTATGGGATGTCGGTCACATATACTAGGTGGGTTCATCATGGTGAAGTTGTGAGCGTCGATGTTATTGACTACGTGGAAGCGACAAATCACCATCTTGATCGCTTTGATGCTCGGTGGAAGAGGAGGAGGAGGTGGTGGTGGCGGAGCCAGTGAGTTTGACCAACATTGAAACAATGCTACGAAATGCTCGTGCAGTTCATGAACTTTCACCTGCAGAAGAAAAATGGTGGGCCCTCCTGTTGGAACAATGCAACATGGCTGTCACCCCAGGAAATAAGCTGTTAGTATTCTCAGCTATGGTCACCTTTCTTCAGGTGAATACATCTGAGCGGATGACCAACAAATCATTCGATGCGATGTTGGCTGCTTTCCGCAAATCTTTCCCAGATGTGTCTAAGCTGCCACACACCTACAGTAAAATGAAGAATTTCCTTCGTGCAGTTGGAATTGGATATGGTATGATCCATGTTTGTAAGAATAATTGTGTTACATTAGGAAGGATTATGCCAACAAGTGAATGCCGAAATGCAAATCATCAAGATGGAAAGATGGCGATCTTTGTGAAGAGGATTCCTCATAATGTTACGAGACATTTTCCAATTATACCAAGATTGCAGAGGTTGTTTCATGATCTTTGAAACAAGAGAGGATGTCTTGTGGCATCCTAGGAACCGGAGTCAGAGATCGAGAATGCAATGAGCCATCCATCTCATGGCGGTGAGTGGAAAAGCTTCAATCATAAACACAAAAGTTTGTTCTTGACGAGAAACATTAGACTTGGCTTAGCCGGATGGATTTAACCCATTTGGCCACCAGAGTGCCACATATAGCATGTGGCCGGTGCTTATTATCCCTTACAACATGCCTCCAAATGTCTGCGCCAAAGAATCAAACTACATGATGGCCTTGCTCATCCCAGGTCCAAAAAGTCCTGCAAAGGATTTTGATTTATTCATGGAGCCTCTTGTGGAGGAACTTCAACAGCTATGGAGGGGTGTTCTCACTCGAGACCTATATAGCAGCCCACCAGCTGATTTCTTTATGTGTGCTGTTATAATTTGGTGCATCAAGATTATCCGGCTTTGGCCACTATGTCGTATGAGCGACACATGGTTACAATGCATGTGTTTCTTTGTGACAGAATCCGTTGTCATCACGCAATACTTAGCAAGATCTGTTACATTGGACACTGTCGTTTCCTTGCCAAGGACAAGCCGCATCCTAGTAAATACCGAAGACATGTGTTCAATGCAAAGCATGAAAACCGTGATGCGCCAAAGAGGCTCACCGCCGATGAGTTGCAAGTGGAATTAGAGAAGGTCAGGCATATTACACCAGGAAACCATCCTGGTAATGGTAGCGGGAAAAGGAAGCATGGCAGGGCAGAAGAGAGATTATTGTTTATCCACTTTGCGGGACTTGGAGTATTGGAAAGATTTGGATCTGCGGCATAATCTTGATGTGATGCACATCGAGAAAAATATATGTGAAGACATTATCGGCACACTTCTTAATATTGAAGGCAAGATGAAAGATACCTTAAAATCTAGGATTGATTTGACACACCTGGGTATCAAACAAGATTTGCAAGTGTAAGATGAAGGTAACCCACAGGATATGGCACCAGCTGTGTACGTCTTAGACAAGGTAAAAGAAAAGAATTCTGCGAGGTCCTGTCACGTGTGAGATTCCCACATGGATTTGCTTCCAACACTGAAAGGAGAGTCAGTGCAGATGGAAACAAGGTACAAGGGTTGAAAACTCATGACTGCCACGTCCTACTTCAAAGGGTTTTACCTGTTATCCTTAGAGGATTGGGTCGCCATGACTTATACAGAGCAGTTGCAGAGTGGGGATAATTCTTCAGGGAACTCTGCAGTAGAAATATCAGGATAGATGCTTTGGAGCGTCTTAGAGACAAGATACCAACTATTCTATGCAACCTGGAGAGTATTGCAAAGGTTTGAGCAGAGGAATTCGTTTAATGAAGTTGCACAACAAGATGATGCTTACACTGCTCTTGATGTACAAGATAGCACAGATGTTCCTAATATCTTTGAGAACCATCACATCAATGACGCCGACGAAAAGATTGCCTGTCGTGTTGTGGACATACAAGAGTTGATCAAGAAGAAGCCAACGTTTGAGGACGTTGAGGATGAAGAAGAAGAAGACATCATGGGGAATTACAATTCAGACTGATACACATGGCGAAGATGTTGACATTGCTGCTGCGGATGATGATTAGATTGCTTTTGTCGTATTTGCCTGTCGGAAGACGTTTTTTATCTACTATGTGAAATTGTGTTTGCTATGACAACTGAAACCTGATGAACGTGTTTTTAGTATTTTGCTGTGAGAACATCACTTGTTATGTATGCTGATTTGTGTTTGGTGATTGTATGACGACTAAAACATGATGACATTGTTGTTTAGTTGTACTCATATTTGGCTGTGAAACTTGAATTTGATGACATTGTTTGTTGTTGGACTGCAATTTGCTCGACGTCTTCGAATGAGAACAAAGCTGATCCAACAGGGCCTGTGCTAATTTATTTATTTATTACCAAAAGTGTCTCTGCTATTTATTTATTTATGAGCAAAAGGGGATACCCCCTGATTTCCATTAATAGAAATCATTAGATGTTCACAACACTCGTAACTTGCTACGGGTTTCATTCATTACTAGTTTGACCAAAGTGCTCATGTCATAGCCACCGAATACATCACGAGTGCTACATACACTGCAAATAAAGAGACAATCATCCTACAGAGCACATCAATTTTGCCCATTATCTTCACAAGCTCTTGCATCTCCTCATTGCTGTCAAGGCTGTTCAGCAGCTGTTGCTTGGCCATGATCAGAGGAACTACATCTTTAACCTCATGCTCTGCATCTTCCTCTTCTGCCGTTCCTTCAGTTACTTGTCCAACACCCCAACCTGCTGGTATTGGGATTCCTCGGCTAACCAAATAATCAACGTAGTCACATTCCCCCACATCAACAACTTCCCAAAAATACAAATCACACGAATCTTCCCTTTTCTGCACAAATCAAATTGGAAGATCATCAACCAAACTATTAAAAAAGCAGCAACTGAAAGCAGCAGAACAACACTTAAACATATTATTACCCCATGATTCGGGCATTTGTAGAAGACTCGGCAAGGGTTGAGGATTGTGGTTGAGACGCGATGGATGACTCTGCGTGATTTGTAGCAATGGCACCACACCAACGGCAGCGGGTTGCGATGTGCGTGCCGGGCGGGGTGTATTGAGACCCACAGGCGATGGTACAGGTGGCGACTTGGAGCATATCTGGTTGTTGCCTGCTAAAGAGCAGGTGGACGAGCAGCCAGCGAACATGGCTGCTGCGGCCAGAGCTTCTGATGTTAGGCAGAGTAAGTAGAGAAGAGGAGAAGCGAATGTTGGATATGTCAGTTTCATTACTTGCAGAGTAGCATAGCACCATATATAGTCATAGTCTAGGTTTGGATTCGAATCAACTACAGGAGCACGTCTCTCTTTTTTCTAAAACTCAGCAACGTATCTTTACTTGTACACTAGCTTGTTCTGTATGCCTTTTCAAGTCTTTGACTTTCTTTCCCTTTTTTGCGAGGAAGGAAGGAGGACAAAATTGAGAGTTCCTGGGACTCGAACCCAAGACCTCTCGGTTGAAAACCAAGGGTGCTAGTCACTTATGTGGCGAATGTTCCCTGGGAGGAGGACGGCAAACGAACGCATTTTCCTCACAGTTTAGTTGCGACACAAGATCGAACGGTCGCAATTCCGGAAATGTTATCAGGCGAACGAGCCCAGTTTTCTTTTCTTCCTATATATAAAAAAGTATGCTATTTGGTGTCGGCTTAGTCAACAAATGATTGTGCTAAGCTTGACCGTTGGATTGACATTCAACGTCTGTCGTGTTTCTTTAGTCTCTTCTTCCTCGAGCCGCCAAAGCCAAACCAGTACCGGCGGGACCGCCTGCTCCCGACTCCCACGGCTGGTTGTGCTACCGCGCACGCATCATGGCCACATCGCACCCTAAAACTCTATGCATCTTCCTCGGCTCCTATTCGTTCCTGTCTGAGGCCTCACCATCGTCCTCCGCCTTGGTTCGCTCGCCGCGGCGCCGCCCTCCGGTGTTGTCAACATGGTCAACAACCGAGAGGAATAAGGAGATGATTGTACATGGTGAGGATGACAGTAGGGACCCAGCAGCGCGCACAGTAATTTTGTTTTTTCTGCGCGGAGAAGGGTATCAACTGGGTTGTGAGGGAGCTATGGCCCATCTAGCCCATGCTGTTATTTCATATGTTTAGCACATGACCAGCCCAGTTTGTTTTTTTCCTTTCTGAAAATGGCTAGCCGGCTATTTTGTTTTTTGCAGAATAACCAACATAGTGTTGGAAATATGCCCTAGAGGCAATAATAAAAGTATTATTATATTTCCTTGTTCGTGATAATTGTCTTTTATTCATGCTATAACTGTATTATCCGGAAATCGTGTCTGAGGTGTGAATACATAGACCACAATATGTCCCTAGTGAGCCTCTAGTTGACTAGCTCGTTGTGATCAGCAGATAGTCATGGTTTCTGACTATGGACATTGGATGTAGTTGATAATGGGATCACATCATTAGGAGAATGATGTGATGGACAAGACCCAATCCTAAGCATAGCACAAAGATCGTGTAGTTAGTATGCTAAAGCTTTTCTAATGTCAAGTATCTTTTCCTTAGACCATGAGATTGTGCAACTCCGGATACCGTAGGAATTCTTTGGGTGTACCAAGCGTCCTGGCAAAGCGGGTGGCTATAAAGGTGCACTCTGGTATCTCCAAAAGTATCTGTTGGGTTGTACGAATCGAGGATGGATTTGTCACTCCGTGTAAGCGGAGAGGTATCTCTGGGCCCACTCGGTAGGACATCATCATAATGTGCACAATGTGACCAAGGGGTTGATCACGGGATGATGTGTTACGGAACGAGTAAAGAGACTTGCGATGCGAGATTGAACAAGGTATCGGTATACCGACGATCGAATCTCGGGCAAGTACAATACCGTTAGACAAAGGGAATTGTATACGGGATCGATTGAGTCCTTGACATCGCGGTTCATCCGATGAGATCATCGTGGAACATGTAGGAGCCAACATGGGTATCCAGATCCGCTGTTGGTTATTGACGGAGAACGTCTCGGTCATGTCTACATGTCTCCCGAACCCGTAGGGTCTACACATAAGGTTCGATGATGCTAGGGTTATAAAGGAAGTTTGTATGTGGTTACCGAATGTTGTTCGAGTCCGGATGAGATCCCGGACGTCACGAGGAGTTCGGAATGGTCGGAGGTAAAGATTTATATATGGAAGTCCTATTTTGGCCAGGAAAATGTTTGGGATTTTTCGGTATTGTCTGGGAAGGTTCTAGAAGGTTCGGAATGGGGCCCACTGCATGGGGGACCCACATGAACGTGGGTAGTGGGGAAAGGCCCCACACCCCTGGTCAGCGCACCAAGATCCCCCTTAGAAGGAATAAGATCATATCCCAAAGGGATAAGATCAAGATCCCTAAAAAGGGGGGATAACAATCGGTGGGGAAGGAAATGATGGGATTTCTTTCCTCCCACCTTGCCCAACGCCCCAATGGACTTGGAGGGCAAGAAACCAGCCCCTCCACACCTATATATAGTGGGGAGACGCATGGGAGCTTCACACGAAGTTCTGGCGCAGCCCTCCCCCTCTCCCAAGTCCTCCTCTCCCGCGGTGCTTGGCGAAGCCCTGCAGGATTGCCACGCTCCTCCACCACCACCACGCCGTCGTGCTGCTGCTGGATGGAGTCTTCCTCAACCTCTCCCTCTCTCCTTGCTGGATCAAGGCATGGGAGACGTCACCGGGCTGTACGTGTGTTGAGCAGCGGAGGTGCCGTCCGTTCGGCACTAGGATCTCCGGTGATTTGGATCACGACAGTATGACTCCTTCAACCCCGTTCTCTTGAGCGCTTCGCTTAGCGATCTACAAGGGTATGTAGATGTACTCTCCTTCCCTCGTTGCTGGTTTCTCCATAGATAGATCTTGGTGACACGAGGAAAATTTTGAATTTCGCTCGTTCCCCAACGATGGCATCATGAGCTAGGTCTATTGCGTAGATTCTTTGCACGAGTTGAACACAAAGTAGTTGTGGGCGTTGATTTTGTTCAATATGCTTACCGTTACTAGTCCAATCTTGTTTGACGGTATTGTGGGATGAAGCGGCCGGACCGACCTTACGTACTCTTCGTGAGGCAGGTTCCACCGATTGACATGCACTTGGTGCATAAGGTGGCTAGCGGTGCCGATCTCTCCCACTTTAGTCGAGCGGATTCGATGAAAAGGGTCCTTATGAAGGGTAAATAGCAATTGGCATATCACGTTGTGGTTTTGCGTAGGTAAGAAACGTTCTTGCTAGAAACCCATAGCAGCCACGTAAAACATGCAACAACAATTAGAGGACGTCTAACTTGTTTTTTGCAGGGTATGCTATGTGATGTGATATGGCCAAGAAGAATGTGATTAATGATATGTGATGTATGAGATTGATCATGTTCTTGTAATAGGAATCACGACTTGCATGTCGATGAGTATGACAACCGGCAGGAGCCATAGGAGTTGTCTTTATTTATTGTATGACATGCGTGTCATTGAACAACGCCATGTAATTACTTACTTTATTGCTAACCGGTAGCCATAGTAGTAGAAGTAATAGTTGGCGAGACAACTTCATGAAGACACGATGATGGAGATCATGATGATGGAGATCATGGTGTCATGCCGGTGACGATGATGATCATGGAGCCCGAAGATGGAGATCAAAGGAGCAAAATGATATTGGCCATATCATGTCACTTTGTTTGATTGCATGTGATGTTTATCATGTTTATGCATCTTGTTTACTTAGAACAACGGTAGTAAATAAGATGATCCTTACAAAAATTTCAAGAAGTGTTCTCCCCTAAGCGTGCACCGTTGCTAAAGTTCGTCGCTTCTAAGCACCACGTGATGATCGGGTGTGATGGATTCTTACGTTCACATACAACGGGTGTAAGACAGATTTACACACGCGAAACACTTAGGGTTAACTTGCGAGCCTAGCATGTACGGACATGGCCTCGGAACACGAGAGACCGAAAGGTCGAGCATGAGTCGTATAGTAGATCGATCAACATGAAGATATTCACCGATGATGACTAGTCCGTCTCACGTGATGATCGGACACGGCCTAGTTGACTCGGATCATGTAATCACTTAGATGACTAGAGGGATGTCTATCGAGTGGGAGTTCATAAGATGAACTTAATTATCTGACATAGTCAAATGATCTTTGCAAATTATGTCGTAATCACGCTTTAGTTCCTTTGTTTAGATATGTTCCTAGAGAAAATATAGTTGAAAGTTGACAATAGCGATTATGCGGACGATGAAAGCTTATGTCCTTAATGCACCGCTCGGTGTCTTTGAACCCCAAACATCGTTTGTGGATGTTGCGAACATCGGACATACACGTTTTGATAACTACGTGATAGTTCGGTTAAGCGGTTTAGAGTTGAGGCACCAAAGGCGTTTTGAAACATCGCGGAACATATGAGATGTTTGAGGGCTGAAATTGAGATTTCGGGCTCGTGCCCACGTCAAGAGGTATTAGACCTCCGGCGATTTTCTTAGCCTGCAAACTAAGGGAGAAAAGCTCAATCGTTGAGCTTGTGCTCGATTGTCCGAGTGCAACAATCACTTGAATCGAGTGGGAGTTGATCTTCCGGATGAGATAGTGATGTTTCTCCAAAGTCATTGCCACCAAGCTGCTAGAGCTTCGTGATGAGCTATAACATATCAGGGATAGATATGATGATCCTTGAGGTATTCGTGATGTTTGATATCGCGAAAGTAGAAATCAAGAAGGAGCATCAATTGTTGATGGTTAGTGAAACCACTCAAGAAGGGCAAGGGCAAGAAGGGATACTTCATGAAGCGGCAAATCATTTCTTTGCTCTAGTGGAGAAACCCAAGGTTGAACCCAAACCGAGACTAAGTGCTTACGTAATAAGGGAACAACCATTGAGCGGAATTACCCTAGATACTTGGTAGATGAGAAGGCTCGCAAGGTCGATAGAAGTATATTGGATATACATTATGTTAATGTGTACTTTACTAGTACTCCTAGTAGCACCGTGGTATTAGATACGGTTCGGTTGCTAAGTGTTAGTAACTCGAAATAAAAGCTACGGAATAAGCGGAGACTAGCTAAAGGTGGTGACGATATGTGTTGGAAGTGTTTCCAAGGTTGATGTGATCAAGCATCGCGCTCCCTCTACCATCGAGATTTGGTGTTTGCGTTGAGCATAAACATGATTGGATTATGTCTATCGCAATCGGTTATTCATTTAAGGAGAATAATGGTTACTCTATTTATTTGAATAATACCTTCAATGGTCTTGCACCTAAAGGAATGGTTTATTGAATCTCGATCGTAGTGATACACATTTTCATGCCAAAAGATATAAGATAGTAATGATAGTACCACTTACTTGTGGTAATCGCCATGTAAGTCATATTGGTGTAAAAGCATGAAGAAGCTCCATGTTGATGGATCTTTGGACTCACTCGTTTGAAAAGTTTGAGACATGCGAACCATGTCTATTGGTGTATACGCATGAAGAAACTCCATGCAGATGGATCGTTTGGACTCACTTGATTTTGAATCACTTGAGATATGCAAATCATACCACATGGGCAAGATGACTAAAAAGCCTCGTTTTTTGGTAAAATGGAACAAGATAGCAACTTGTTGGAAGTAACACATTTTGATGTGTGCAGTCAATGAGTCTTTGAGGCATCTGATGAATATCGTTATGTTCTTACTTCACAGATGATTCGAGTAGATGTAGAGTATATTTACTTGATGAAACACAAGTCTGAATTATTGAATGGTTCAAGTAATTTGAGTGAAGTTGAAGATCATCGTGACAAGAGGATGAAATGTCTATGATATGATCATAGAGATGAGTATTTGAGTTCTGAGCTTTGGCACATAATTAAGACATAGTGGAAATTGTTTCACAATTAATACCGCTTGGAACACCATAGTTTGATGGTGTGTCCGAACATCATAGTTGCACCCTATTGGATATGGTGCGTACCATGATGTCTCTTATCGAATTACCACTATCGTTTATGGGTTAGGCATTAGAGACAACCACATTCACTTTAAATAGGGCACCACGTAATTCCGTCGAGATGACACCGTATGAACTATGGTTTAGAGAAACCTAAGCTGTCATTTCTTAAAGGTTTGGGGCTGCGGCGCTTATGTGAAAAAGTTTGGGTTGATAAGCTCGAACCCAAAGCGGATAAAATGCATCTTCATAGGACACCCAAAACAGTTGGGTATACCTCCTAAATCAGATCCGAAAGCGATAGGGATTGTTTCTTGAATCGGATCCTTTCTCGAGGAAAGGTTTGTCTCGGAAAGTTGAGTGGGAGGATGGTGGAGACTTGATATGGTTATTGAACCATCACTACAACTAGTGTGTGTAGCGGGAAGTTGTTCTGTGGCACCTACACCAATTGAAGTAGAAGCTTATGATAGTGATCATGAAACTTGGATCAAGTCACTACCGTACCTCGTGGGGTGACAAGGATGCGTCTTTGCTTGAGTGGTGCAATAATCCGTCTTGAAGGTCATGTTGCTAGACAACAATGAACCTACGAGCTATGGAGAAGCGATGGTGGGCCCAAATTCCGACAAATGGTTAGAAGCCATGAAAACCGAGATAGGATCCATGTATCAGAACAAAGCTTGGACTTTGGTGGACTTGCCCAATGATCGCAAGCCATTGAGATAAATGGATCTTTAAGAAGAAGACAGACGTGGATGGTGATGTCACCATCTATGAAGCTCGACTTGTGGCGAAGAGTTTTTCACAAGTTCAAGAAGTTGACTACGATGAGATTTTCTCATCCGTAGCGATGCTTAAGTCCGTCGGAATCATGTTGGCATAAGCTGCATTTATGAAATCTGGCAGATGGATGTCAAAACGAGTTTCCTTACCAGTCTTCGTAAGGAAAGGTTGTATGTGATACAATCCGAAAGTTTTTGTCGATCCTAAGGATGCTAAAAGGTATGCTAGCTCCAGCGATCCTTCTAAGGACTGGAGTAAGCATCTCGGAATTGGAATGTACGTTTTGATGATATGATCAAAGTTTTGGGTTTATACAAAAGTTTATGAGAAATTTGTATTTCTAAAGAAGTGAGTGGGAGCATTATAGAATTTCTGATGAGTATATGTTGTTGACATATTGTTGATCAGAAATGATGTAGAATTTCTGGAAAGCATATAGGGTTATTTGAAAAGTGTTTTTCAATAGAAAACCTGGATTAAGCTACTTGAACATTGAGCATCAAGATCTATGAGGATAGATCAAAAACCGCTTAATGGTACTTTCAAATGAGCATATACCTTGACATGATCTTGAAGGTGTTCAAGATGGATCGATCAAAGAAGGAGTTCTTGCACGAGATGTAAGGTATGAAGTCAAGACTTAAAGCTCGACCATGGCGAAGAGAGAGAAAGGATGAAGGTCGTCCCTATACTTGGGGACGTAGGCTCTATAGTATGCTATCTTTGTGTACCGCACTGAAGTGTGCCTTGCCATGAGTCGGTCGAGGGTACAAGAATGATCCGAGAATGGATCATTGGATGATGATCAAAATTGTCCTTGGAGTAAATAAGGACATGTTTCTCAGTTATGGAGGTGATAAAGAGTTCGACGTAAAGAGTTGCGTTGATGCAAGCTTTAACACCTATCCGAATGACTCTAAGTAGCAAACCGGATACGTATAGTGGAGCAACCATTTGGAATAGCTCCAAGTGGAGCGTGGAAACAACATTTACAATATGACATAGAGAATTGCGAAATACATACGGATCTGAATGTTGCAGACCCGTTGACTAAAACCTCTCTCACTAGCAAAACATGATCAAACCCCAGAACTCATTGAGTCTTAATCACATGGTGATGTGAACTAGTTTAATGACACTAGTAAACTCTTTGGATGTTGGTCACATGGTGATGTGACCTGTGAATGTTAATCACATGGCGATGTGAACTAGATTATTGACTCTAGTGCAAGTGGGAGACTGTTGGAAATATGCCCTAGAGGCAATAATAAAAGTATTATTATATTTCCTTGTTCATGATAATTGTCTTTTATTCATGCTATAACTGTATTATCCGGAAATCGTAATACAGGTGTGAATACATAGACCACAATATGTCCCTAGTGAGCCTCTAGTTGACTAGCTCTTTGTGATCAACAGATAGTCATGGTTTCCTGGCTATGGACATTGGATGTCGTTGATAACGGGATCACATCATTAGGAGAATGATGTGATGGACAAGACCCAATCCTAAGCATAGCACAAAGATCGTGTAGTTCGTATGCTAAAGCTTTTCTAATGTCAAGTATCTTTTCCTTAGACCATGAGATTGTGCAACTCCCAGATACCGTAGGAATTCTTTGGGTGTACCAAAGCGCCACTGGCGAATGGCTGGGTGGCTATAAAGGTGCACTCTGGTATCTCCAAAAGTATCTGTTGGGTTGTACGAATCGAGGCGGGATTTGTCACTCCGTGTAAGCGGAGAGGTATCTCTGGGCCCACTCGGTAGGACATCATCATAATGTGCACAATGTGACCAAGGGGTTGATCACGGGATGATGTGTTACGGAACGAGTAAAGAGACTTGCGTAGCGAGATTGAACAAGGTATCGGTATACCGACGATCGAATCTCGGGCAAGTACAATACCGTTAGACAAAGGGAATTGTATACGGGATCGATTGAGTCCTTGACATCGCGGTTCATCCGATGAGATCATCGTGGAACATGTGGGAGCCAACATGGGTATCCAGATCCCGCTGTTGGTTATTGACCGGAGAACGTCTCGGTCATGTCTACATGTCTCCGAACCCGTAGGGTCTACACATAAGGTTCGATGGCGCTAGGGTTATAAAGAAAGTTTGTATGTGGTTGCGAATGTTGTTGAGTCCGGATGAGATCCGGACGTCACGAGGAGTTCGGAATGGTCCGGAGGTAAAGATTTATATATGGGAAGTCCTATTTTGGCCACGGAAAATGTTAGGGATTTTTCGGTATTGTCTGGGAAGGTTCTAGAAGGTTCGGAGTGGGGCCCACCTGCATGGGGGACCCACATGAACGTGGGTAGTGGGGAAAGGCCCACACCCCTGGTCAAGCGCACCAAGATCCCCCTTAGAAGGAATAAGATCATATCCCGAAGGATAAGATCAAGATCCTAAAGGGGGATAACAATCGATGGGGAAGGAAATGATGGGATTTCTTTCCTCCCACCTTGGCCAACGCCCCAATGGACTTGGAGGGCAAGAAACCAGCCCTCCACACCTATATATAGTGGGGAGGCGCATGGGAGCTTCACACGAGTTACAGGCGCAGCCCTCCCCTCTCCCAAGTCCTCCTCCTCTCCATGGTGCTTGGCGAAGCCTGCGGGATGCCACGCTCCTCCACCACCACCACGCCGTCGTCTTTGTTGCTGGATGGAGTCTTCCTCAAACTCTCCCTCTCTCCTTGCTGGATCAAGGCATGGGAGGCGTCACCGGGCTGTACGTGTGTTGAGCGCGGAGGTGCCGTCCGTTCGGCACTAGGATCTCCGGTGATTTGGATCACGACAATCGACTCCTTCAACCCCGTTCTCTTGAACGCTTCCGCTTAGCAATCTACAAGGGTATGTAGATGCACTCTCCTTCCCCTCGTTGCTGGTTTCTCCATAGATAGATCTTGGTGACACGTAGGAAAATTTTGAATTTCTGCTATGTTCCCCAACATGTAGGCCTACTTGCTTTTCGATGCCCTGCTGGGCCGGAAGTATTTCAAGACGAGGAGGGATGCATTTTGCCCAGAAAATGGGCTATAAGTAATAAGAAAAGGGCTATAAGTAATAGTAAATGGGTTGTAAAATGAAAAAATATAGCAAACAGGCAATTAGTTCCAAAATACTTTTTTTCTTTCAGATTTTGATATTTTAAATTTCATTGTTTTTGTGCGGGTAAAATTTCATTGAATTTAAATTAAGGTATATTTAGTTTTAAAATTAATTTGAATCTAGCTAGAAATTTCGGGTTGTATGTTGTTTGGGACAAATTTGGAGGCTGACTTGTGGGTCTACTAGGTTGACGTGTACGAAAGGCTTTGTCAACTTAGTCCACAAACGATTCTAGCAGCAGTGACCATTGGATATTAATCCAACGGCCGTCGCTTCTTCAATATCGATCTTCTTGCTCCGGCCGCCCAAACCAGTATTTGGTGGGACTGCTCGCTCCGCCTCCATGGCGGTTGTCTTCTTTGCATAGGCCGCATTGCCCCACCCTACTCCATTCTTTGGCCGGCCATTCCTCTACTCACCCACACCTCCTGTTATTTTCCTAAGCAGCGGCGGACGATAAACCCTCGTACTCCCCACCGCGTGGGCAACCATTGTCGAGTCTTCCCCGGCTCCGTGTCGTTCCCTTCCTAGGCCTTGCCATCGTCCACCGCCATGGTGCTCTCGGCGCGGCCTGGTCAACATGGTCAACGAACGACATCCATCGGACGTGGACTGTACGAGGAGAGGCTGACAGCTGGGTCCACGGTCCCACACAAGGAAATGCCTTCTTATTACGCGCAAAATAATGATTCATCCACCTAACATCTAGGACCCACCGAAAGGGCCTCTATATTTCACGAAAAAAACGTGCCCCCCGCTGACAGGTCGGACCCACCAGCTATCTTCGCACGCAAGGAAATGCCTCCTTATTACGCACAAAAAAGGAATACTCCCCCTGCTAGCTGGAACCCAGCATACTGGGAGGCTGACTTGTGGGCCTACCAAGTTGACGGGGACGGAAGGCTTTGTCAACTTGGTCAATATGAACGATTCTAGCTCTGGTTACCGTACGATGTTCATCCAACGGCCGTAGTGCTTCTTCAACCTCTGGTCTTCTTGCTCCAGCCGCCCAAACCAGCGCCGGTCGTGTCGTGTGCTCCTGCCTCCGTGGCGGTTGTGATTCCGCGGGGGCCTCACCGCCCCTACTACTCCTACCGCTAGCCAGGCCATCCCTCTACTCACCCACACCCCCTGTTATTCTGCGGCGACGGCAGCCTCATGCCGCAGCCAAACCAATGAACCCTCATAATCCTCTCCGCGTGGGCATCCACTGCCGCGTCTTCCCCGGCTCCGCGTCATCCCCTTCCTAGGCCTAGTCATCTCCACCGCCTTGGTGCTCTCGGCGCAGCGTGGTCAATGTGGTCAACGACTGACTTCCATTAGAAGAGTACTGTACATGGAGAGGCTGACAGCTGGGTCCATGGCCGCAGCAAGGAAGTGCCTCCTTATTATGCGGAAAATAATGATTCCTCCACCTGACAGCAGGGACCCACCAGACGGGCAACCATATTTCACAAAAAATGTTTCCCCCCCTGACTGCTGGGACCCACCAGCTACATCTTCGACGCAAGGAAGTGCGTCGAGCAAAAAACGATTCATCCCACATTGCTGGGACCCACGGTACATCTTCGCACGCAAGGAAGTGCGGCGGTCGGGACCCACGGCGAAGCGTATGTAGCGTTGTCATTCAGTCGTGACGTGTGCGTACATCTTGGTCGATGTAGAGGCGCGCACGTGTCGTAGTAGAAGCGCCGCGTGGCGGTACGCGTCGTCTAACGGCCAGTGTGCAAGAAAGAAAATACGGCCACATATGTACATACGGGTGGGGTCTCGAACGCCTACTTGCGCATATGTCGGCCAGGGCTTGTGTACATGGCTGGGTCAGAATGGAGAAACTGCGTCGTCGTCGTGTTCATCTTTGAAGCAGCAGAACGCGTCGTGTTCATCGGGAGGCGGCGAGCGCGTGGGAGCCAACCGACTTGGATGGAACAGCCGATGGAAGCGAGGCTGGCGTACCACGAGCGGAGAAGCGACCTTGTGTTCGACCGCCCGCAGTGGCAGGATCTGTTCGCCGGGAAGGGTGCGGCGTATCGCAAAAGCGGAGAAGCAGACTTGTTGGACCTCCTACGGTCTAAAGCGGGTCCTATTGATCGGGGCGGGTGTGGCATACCGCAAAGCGGAGAAGCGGACTTGTGTTGGGCGCTACGGTCAAAGCGGGGTCTGTTCGCCGAGAGGGTGTGGCGTACCGCAAAACGGGACTCCACGAGATATTGTTCATCTCCACCGTCGACCTCCTCCAGCCTCCATGGGCTACTATTCATCCATCGTCGACCTCCTCTAGCCTCCACCTATGACTGTTCATCCACGAGCTCCTGTTCATCCAGCCTCCACCGTGCGCTACTCCACCGGATATTGTTCAACCAGCCCTCTCCACAGGCTCCTGTTCAACCAGCTCTCCACGAGCTACTGTTCATGTAGCTCCACCGGCTACTGTTCAACCAGCCCTCCACGGGGTCGTCCTATTCATCCAGTCCCCCATGGGGTCCTATTCATCCAGCCCCAACCGGCTCGATCGATCGGGGTCCTGTTCATCCAGAGGCAACACCACGGGGTCCTGTTCATCCACCCCCACCGGGAACTGTTCATCCACCCCCCCCAACAACGCTCACTATTCATCAAGGGAAGGAGGTAGCAGAGTTCGATCAGCTTCAGTTAGCAGCAGTAGCGAAGGAATCGCTCGATGCTCGGGTTCAGTAACGCTTAGCCTGCAGTGCAATCGCTCGGGTTCAGTTAGGTGACGTCTCGCTCTGGTTCAGTTAGAGCCCAACGCCTCGCACCCACGCGCGTACGTGTGCGAGAGAAAGCGCATCGCTCGGCCCCCGACCACCCACCGTAACCGGGAACTCTCCGATATTTTCCTCGCCCTCACTTCTACCACGGTTTTTTCCGTCATGGACGACCCAAAGAATGTCATGCAAGTGCGTCTCCGGCCCTCCCAGGACGAAAAGCCCATTTTCTGTCATGATTTTTTGTCATAGAAGTAGGAGCCCACCACATCTATGATGATACCGGGTTTTGTCACAATTATTGCCATAGAAGTGTCATAAGTATGACATACTTTTTTTTCGTTCGGCCCAAAATGTCACGGATGTGTCTTTTTTTGTAGTCATGGAAATGCCATATAGGTAGGTATGGTGGTTGTTTTGAGGAAGGTATATGGTGGGTGTATGGTACCGACAAAAGTTGCGCGACACAAGAGAGGCTAGCAATGGTGGAAGAGTGAGAGTGTGTATAATCCATGGACTTAAGATTAGTCATAAAGAACTCACATACTTGTTGCAAAAATCTATTAGTCATCGAAACCAAGCACTACACGCATGCTTCTAGGGGAAGGGTTGGTAGGAGTTAACCATCGCGCGATCCCGACCTCCACACAAAGGATGACAATAAAAAAAATACCTCATGCTCCGACTTAGTTACATAACGGTTCAGCATACGTGCATGCTACGGGAATCACAAACCTCAACACAATTATTTCTCAAATTCACAATTACTCCACTAGCATGACTCTAATATCATCATCTTCATATCTCAAAACAATCATAAGGAATCAAACTTCTCATAGTATTCAATGCACTTTATATGAAAGTTTTTATTATATCCCTCTTGGATGCCTATCATATTAGGACTAAATTTATAACCAAAGCAAATTACCATGATATTTAGAGACTCTCAAAATAATATAAGTGAAGCATGAGATTTCAACAATTTCTATAAAATAGAACCACCGCTATGCTCTAAAACTGAAGCACTAGAGCAAAATTGCCTAGCTCAAAAGATACAAGTGAAGCACAAAGAGTATTCTAATAAATCATGATTCATGTGTGTTCCTCTCAAAAGGTGTGTACATCAAGGATGATTGTGGCAAACTAAAAAGCAAAGACTCAAATCATACAAGATGTTCCAAGCAAAACACATATCATGTGGTGAATAAAAATATAGCCTCAAGTAAAGTTACCGATAGACTAAGACAAAAGAGAGGATGCCTTCTGGGGCATCCCCAATCTTAGGCTCTTGGTTATCCTTGAATATTACCTTGGGTGCCTTGGGCATCCCCAAGCTTAGGCTCTTGCCACTTCTTATTCCATAGTCCATCAAATCCTTACCCAAAACTTGAAAACTTCACAACAGAAAATCTCATAAGCTCCGTTAGTATAAGAAAATAAATCACCACTTTATGGTACTGTTGTGAACTCATTATTTAATTATATTGGTGTAATATCTGCTGTATTCCAACTTTACCATGGTTCATACCCCCGATACTTCCCATAGATTCATCAAAATAAGCAAACAACACATAGAAAACAGAATCTATCAAAAACAGAACAGTCTGTAGCAATCTGTAACTCTTGAATACTTCTGTAACTCCAAAATTCTAAAAAATTATGACAACCTGGGAAATTTGTGTACCAATCCAGATAAAAAAGAATCAGATCAAAAGCACGCTTCTCTGAATTATGAAAATTATTTTTATGGCCGCAAAAGTTTCTATTTCTCAGCAAGATCAAAACAACTATCACCGTAAGCTATCCTGAAGGTCTTACTTGGCACAAACACTAATTAAAACACAAAACCATGTGTAACCATAGGCTAGATGAATTATTTATTGCAAAACAGGAAAGGAAATACTGGGTTGTCTCCCAACAAGCGCTTTTCTTTAAAGCCTTTTAGCTAGGCATTGATAATTTCAATGGTGCTCACATAAAAGAGAAGTATTGAAGCACAAAGAGAGCATCATAAAATACGTGACAAACACATCTAAGTCTAACATACGTCTTATGCATAGGCATTTTATAGGCAAACAAATTATCAAGGCAAGCAAAAACTAGCATACGCAAGGAAGAAGAAAGAGACGATGGCAATCTCAACATGAAGAGAGGTAATTTAGTAACATGAAAATTTCTACAACCATATTTTCCTCTCTCATAATAATTACATGTAGGATCATAAGCAAATTCAACAAAATAGCTATCACGTAACATATCCTCAACATGATCCACATGCATGCGAAGTTGACACTCTTCCAAAGTAGTGGGATTAACATTAATTAAAGTTATGACCTTTCCAAACCCACTTTTATCAAAAATTTCATAAGATTGGACATTCTCCAAATATGTGGGATCTAAAGTTGACACTCTTCCAAACCCGCTTTCAATATTATTGCAAACATTATTATCAATCTCATATTCATCATGGGGCTTAAATAAAATTTTCAAGATCATGAGAAGAATCACCCCAATCATGATCATTGCAACAAGTAATGGACATAGCAAAACTAGCATCCCCAAGCTTAGGGTTTTGCATATTATTAGCATAATTGGCACTAATAGAATTTATAATAACATTATCGCAATCATGCTTTTGATTCAAGGAACTATCAAGTATGGGTGCAATAGCAATAATCTCATGTTTAACATAAGGAACTATAGCAAAATTGTCTCCATAAATATTGGCACCATGACCATAAGAATAGCAAGCATCATGTTCATCAAGGGATATTACAATCAAATCATCAGAATCATAATTATCTATAGATTAATGCATATCATTATTTTCTTCCAAAGCAATAGTCATTCTCTCAATAAATTCCTTAACATAGGCATTATGAGCATAGTTCTCATAGTAGATAAGCTGATCATAAATCCACAATTCATCGGATCTCGGCAAACACACCGCAAAAAAGTATCACATCGAATAGATTTATAAGAACATCAAGGAGAACATGGTATTGAGAATCAAAGAGAGAGAAGAAAGCCATCTAGCTACTAGCTATGGACCCGTAGGTCTGTGATAACCTACTCACGCTTCATCAAAAGGGCAATGATGTTGATGTAGAAGCCCTTCGTGATCGAATCCCCCTCCGGCAAGATGCCGGAAAAGGCCCCTAGATGGGATCTCACGGGTACAGAAGGTTGCGGCGGCAGAAAAGTGTTCTCGTGGATGCCTCTATTGGTTTGGGGACATATGAGAATATATAGGCGAAATAATTAGGTCAGGAAGTGCACGAGGGGCCCACAAGGGTGGGGGCGCGCCCTCCATCCTTGTGGCCGCCTCGTGGCTCCTCCGACTTCATATCCAAGTCTCCTGGTTGTCTTCTGGTCCAAGAAAAATCATCGTGAAGGTTTCATTCCATTTTGACTTTTTTTGGTATTCCTTTTATGCGAAACTCAAAAATAGGGAAAAAAAGGAACTGACATTGTGCTCTAGGTTAATAGGTTAGTACCAAAAATAATATAAAATAGCATATTAATGCATATAAAACATTCAAAACAGATAATATAATAGCATGGAACAATAAAAAATTATAGATACGTTGGAGAAGTATCACCCGCCTCCTCCATAGCCTTCACCCGACACCTACAAGCCATCATTGGGCAGCCACAATGGCATTTGAGCCTATCTAGATAGCTTTGTCATACAATGGTGTTGGATTCCTAGTGTAAAGGGCAACGAATGGCACAAGATCTAAAGGACGATGTCAAGACTAAATGACCAAGGGATCCTCAAGGCAGGCTGCCAAATCTCGAGTTCCTTGAAGACGATGACTTGGACCGGGTTATGATTTTCATTACGAATGCTCACGGGGCTTGTCAAGGGAAAACCGTTCTACTATATCCTCGTGCCACTAAAACCGTTTGTTGGGTCATATAAGACCATACCCATGTGGGTATGGGAACCATACATAGGTGCCTGATTTCCTTAGGCTGCGCTAAGAGGGAGCTACTACATGTCAACTAAGAGGAGTCCTACTCATGGAAGATTTGGAGTACCGTATGAAGAGGCAATGCATCACATCTCTACATTCAAGCATCCCTTGCATAATTGAGGGATCTTCCCATAGTTGACTTGGAAACTTAGACGCTCACACCCTTCTTGTGTCAGGCCAACATAGCACATTAATGGAAGTGCGACATCGAGGTTGACTCTCACTCTCACAAAATCTACACCAGACACACGTAGCCGTCCCCACTGCCCCATCTTACCCACACGAGAAGGTAAACCCTCCACCACTTGTTCAACACAATATAGTGGACACATGTCGTGGGTTTGCACCCAACCAATATGCGAGTCAATTTGACACAAGGTGACTGCATTGATCCATCAAAAGAGTGCATTTATAACTCCATCAGGACGAAAGATCCATGGTTGACATTTGTAGAACAAACATATCGCCCGCTACCACCCTGAGCGAGAAATCACATGCTAATCCCCACACACAAGTCATCGTGTCACATAACGAATTCAAGTTGAACAACTTCACCTTATGCACGTTTGCAACCGCCATCCATCGCAAATTCTGCTTCATGGTGTTTATCTCTCCCCTTCATAGGAAAACATCATCGATCTCACTGCCCTTCATGTTGAGATTCTTCATCAGTTCATAAATATCTACCTTAGGTTTCAACCCTTTGTCCATCATTGCTCGCACCGGAGACGAATTCTCCATGGTGCCTTCAGACCGGCCGGTCTAATTTGCCCCAAACCCTATATCACCTTGGCCTTGCCACAACGGGGTATATGGATAGAGTCGTCCCCTTTCATCCCAAACAACGGGATGGTAGAGGAGGGCGTGCATAAGACCCATAAGAAATCTCGCCGAATAAGTTTTTCGTCGGTAGAGCTTTAAACCCGTTTCTTAGGTATCCATTTTTTTGGAAGTTTCCTAGGTTGAGTTTTTTACTTTTTGAGCAAAGTTTCCTTTTTTTTGGTCCTGAGCATAGTTTTTTTTGGAACAAGGCTTGAGCATAATTTCTAGTTTTTTTTGAGTTATCTCTAGGTATACTCTTTACGGTTCCAAATACCGAGCCCAGCAAGGCCCAGGATCAATCTTGCCAGGGATCCAAACGCGCCCTAAATTTCTCTCCCCTGCTTTACCACCAAGCCCTAACACCTGCCCGCCGTGCCGTTCCCCAGCGGCGTCACCGCCGGCGCCTCAATCCCATCTCCCATGCCCCCCGCCCGCACCCACCACGGTCTCTCACGCGCGCGGCCGCCATCGCCGTTCCCGTTCTTCCTCGTCGGGACATCCCGTTCCTGCCGTCTCCACCCCGTCCGCAGTTAAGTTTTGAGGTATGCGTTTTTTTCCCGTCCAGCGATTAGTTAAGTCCCACTGACCTTCACAACTTCTGGCCGTGCAGGCGCGCACCCGGCAGAACTTCTAGATTCGCCCCCGCGGCGGCGCCCGACATGTCGACGCCCTCCGGCTCCGGGGAAGCCGACGGAGCCACCCCCGCTGCCTCTACGTATTACAACGTCTTCGGTCCCGACGTACGTGATTTCTTCCCGTCCTCTTCTCTTCTTCATTCACTGTTTTAGAGAGGTAGGAAGCTTTTAACCACCTGGAGCTGTGTTAGTCTGCTACTAGGAAACTCCAAAGTAAGTTTTGGAGTTTTAGTTTGTTGGATAGAGGGTCATGCAATTGCAACATTGTACTGTTCATTTAACTTTATATAGCGGCTCATGGTGAAGATGGCATTTTTGGGACTGTTGCTAGTGGAGCCAAATTGTGTATTGAGGCTTCAGTCCATATTCTGGGAGAGATTTCTCAAAGGGTTGAAGTTTGGATACCTATAGGTGGCGATATGGTACAAATACGACATAGAGATGTTGGATTTTTTCTGTGAGGCAAAAACCTAGACTGATTGCTTGTTGAGCACAAGAGTGTTTCTTCTGTCAAATAAAAGGAAGTCACCCCACCTGGAATTTGATGAGTACGATGTGTATTTTGTTATCAGAGTTTGCTCTTAACACTAGAAACCTTCTATGTTTTCACTGTGATCAAATATTTGAATTACGGCTACATGATATAAATGGACTATTAGGTGAAAAAGCATGTAAATATTGTTTATATTCAACAATTTTATCACAGACGTGTGTCTAGTTGGACATGTGGATATTTGCTTATTTGTTATTTGGTCAGAGTACTCTTGTGCTTCTTACTTTACTCATTGTCATTAATGCATTTGCTACTTGAAGCTATGCCTTATTTCTTACAGAACTAATCCTTGTCTCATAATTTTTTTTTACATTCTATCCAGGCTAAACCTGATGTTATTTTTAAGGAGGTCACTTCAGATTCCACATTGAATTTGCAGGTCCTTTCATAGCAAAAACATGATGCAAATTGACTACTGGCTTTTCTTTCTTTGTTGTAACACACCATTTGGTTGTAACACAGGATGTCCAGGGGCTAGTAACTTGGGTTATTGGTGAAGGCATGCCGCCTTCATGGGTGTTTGTTAAAGTAAATTCTGTTCCCTTGCCCTTCTTACTTTGTGGAGAACATGATTTTCTTTTTTCTTTCCACTGTTTCAGTCATTATCAATGAAGAATAACTGAGTTTTTCTGGTTCATAATTTTCATAACTGCACTTTGGACTGAGAACAACCTGTTCTATAATTACTAAAGTAAAAATGTAAGATGTTTTAGGTCACTAGTGACCTAAAACGTCTTACGTTTGTTTACAGAGGGAGTATCTCAAAAACATGCAGCATTTTTTAACCTAGTGAAAACCATAAAATAATAATTACTGGCAACTCGTGATGACAATAAGTGAATTATAGATGCCGATTTGCAGTAAGCATCGATATGCACACGTAATGTGGACTTCCGTGAGTATCATTTGCTGCTTTAGAAACCCTACCCGTACTTAGCTCTAAAACTATGTTTTCTTTGGTGTTCAGAACAAGCCTCTTATCCCAAAAGTTATCCTTCTCTATGTTCCTGGCCTCGATGCAGCTTTATACATGTCTCAGTCCCGCCTCCTTTCTTCTTTGAAAGGATTGTGTGGCAATCCAAAACCTGTTCTAGCTTCAAGGTTTGTGCTTTAAACAGAGACTTTTAATTTTTTGTCTACAGTTTTTTGTATTCTATTATATCAGTATAATAGCGACACTGTTCTCATATTATTCAGTACACTCATTATAGCTAACTTAATTTTCTTTTGGCAGCTGTATACCAGATGAAAGGCATACCATTGATGCACTCCTGACATGCAGAGTAAAGCGAAAGCGGCAGTCACAAACATCAAACCAATCATATGAATCCGATGGAGGTATGAGATCATGACTCCTAAAAATTGTGTCTATTGTACCTTTTCGGCCCCGCACTATGTGATTTGGTCTGCTATTATGGGAGTAGTCACTAGGCACTGAAAAGATCTGATGTTGGATTTATGGTTAAGATTCTAGTTTGGAAGATCACATGGTTCATTTGACTATTCCCATCCTTTTTGATGACGTTTATTTCCTACAAAAATGCCATTTTAACTTGCAATATGAACAGTTGTTACATTTTCATGAATACACTGTTTTTACTGTTGTCTACTTGTGCATTTCCCAAACATATTCCTTTTTATATTTTAAATGTCACATGGCAGCTAGCATAATCTAAAGTCATGTCACATCAGAAGTTTCTCACCAGGCTGAAGTTGACAGTATAGCGAACTAACTGGATATATTTCTTGCTGAGCATCTATCATTTATTTTCCTAAGCTCGGTTCTTCTATTTATTTGTTGTTTATGTACATTTAGCCATTCACTAAAATTAGTGTATTGATTCCTTTCCTATGACAAGTGGGCACTACTGATTCCTGAACCAAATCGATTTTATAATTTATTTTGGGCGATTTGTTAACCTTTTTTTTGTTTCAGGTAAATTATCGAGTCTGGCGGACCTAAAAGATATACCATTTCCTGTTAAATATTACACACTTTCTAAAAAGGACTTGGAAGATAATGGCTACACACTCGATTTACCAGGTTAGTTTATTTATTTATTTATTGACTCTGCCTTCCAATTTTATGCCCTGATGTTAAAATGGATGTTTGTTCCTTTTTCTGCCAAAATTTTCAGGTTTTGTCCCTACGGTTGCAGCTCCTAGAGGCTCTTCCCCATACGAAATTCTCGCACTTGATTGTGAGATGGTAATAAGATTTTCTGTTTCTTGAATTTTAAAATACTGCTGTATATTTTGAGGCCCTTGTTTGATTTGTTCATCCAAGAAAAAAAAAGAAATATTAGGTTTATCTAGTGGATAGGTTCCTAGGTACATTTATGCCACCTTTTTATTCTTGTTCTGATATTCATTAAAAATATTTCATGTACTTTATTATTTTTCACTTTTCAGTGTGTGACAGCAGCTGGATTTGAACTTACAAGAGTGACATTAGTCGATATTAAAGGAGAGGTATGTGTACTTCCCTTCCCAAAGCTTGGCTAGAGCATCCTAACAAAAATCGTCCCTATCACAATAATGCTGGACTCAGATTTCTGTTTTCTTTTGATCAAAGTGATCCTAATAATTTGACAAAATACATAATTCTTCTCCATAACATGTGCTGGCATGAACCATTATTTTTCTTCACAGTTCAGTCTACATTTTTTTTTGTAATCTCTTCAGGTGATACTGGATAAACTAGTCAAGCCTACTAATCCAATAACTGATTACAATACAAGGTACAGGATGCCTTCACTTTCCTTTCTGGTAGCTAGCTAGCCTGAACCTGAACTATGCTATATTTTCCAGCCAGTTTTCCTTAGCGTATTTAGGTTAGAACTTGGTTGTGATTTGTGAGGATGCTAGGATTTGGTACCTCTATTTGAAGCACATGTATACATAGTTCAAAAAAGCGCTAGGCGTTAATTGTGCGTTTTGCCACCGCCTTGCGCTTTACTGACCAAAGCGCATGCTTATGCGCCATTATGCGCAGATTAAGCGCAGTTATGCGCAATGCGTTTTGCCAACGCCTAGAGCATAGGCGCGCCTTTTTTAACTATGCATGTATATTAGTAATATTATTAATTTCTTATTTTAATTGAAATTCCACTTTCCTAATTTATGCCTTTATATATTCTTAGGTGCTGAATGATAGCTTTGAGTATAAATATTCTTAATAGTGCAGGTTTAGTGGAATCACTGCTGAGATGCTATCCGATGTGACAACAACCCTCCAGGAGATTCAGGTCAACTGTTTCTAATTTTCTCATGATTTTTTAGTTTTTGTCATCATTTCATCCTACTTTAGCTGAGACCATTGTGTCTCTTTCAGGAAGAGTTTGTTGGACTTGTGTATAAAGAAACCATTCTTGTTGGGCATTCTTTGGAAAATGACCTTTTGGCATTACGGATATCTCATGACTTGGTCATCGATACTGCTGTTTTGTACAAATATAATCGTGGCCCACGCTGTAAAATTGCTTTACGTGTCCTTGCAAATAAATATCTTAGCCGGGTGATCCAGAACACAGGGTCTGGGCATGACAGCGCGGAAGATGCAAGAGCTGCTCTGGATCTTGCCTTTTTGAAAATCAAATACGGTAAATCATACTTTTCAGTACTGTTTTTATTGCTTTTCCAACGGTTAGGCATGGACAGGTCATTACAAGCACATGTTTTTTGGTATTTGATTTGTCTGAATTGTTGCCTTTCTGTGGTAATGTTTATCATCTTATTTTCCAGGTCCTGATTTTGGCTCTCCACCATCGTTTTCACGAAGAAAGTTGTCTTCCATTCTGCATGAATGTGGGAAAAGGAGTTCCCTCATTGATGAAGTGTTTGTTCTTGACCGCTATTCAGATGCTTCCTGCAATTCAATTGCAGTTTTCTCAGATGATGATGCCCTCTCCAGATCAATGAAAGAGGTTAATACTATTGTTTTTTGTTAGTGGTAGGCTGGTAGCATTGCTTTCAGTAACTTTTTACAAGTTCTCATTAGTTCCTACAATCATTCTGCAGGTAAAGAATGACAAAATCAGCTTTGTCTGGACTCAGTTTTCAGGATTGATCTCTTATCTACGTAAAAGAGCTGAAGATCCTGAAAAATTGAAATCCTGTGTTGCAGAGGCTATTGCATTGAAAACCTGTGATAGAAAAACTGCCCGGAAAAGAGCAAAGCAAATTTGTCCAGAGCTGAAGGCAATTTTGAGTGAATTGGACAAGAAAATAAAAAAACTATATGATACACTGCCTGAAAATGCAATGTTTATTATATGTACTGGTCACGGGGATACTCCTTTGGTCCAAAGGTAAATTCATATTCAGAAAGAAAGCATTTCCTGTTTTC
Source organism: Aegilops speltoides (assembly GCA_021437245.1). NCBI lineage: Eukaryota > Viridiplantae > Streptophyta > Magnoliopsida > Poales > Poaceae > Aegilops > Aegilops speltoides. The sequence goes on from CM038143.1 coordinate 401,863,978, forward strand.
AATCCTAGTTTGAGTGTGTCCTCGAGCTGGCTATAGTCTGTTGCTTAAACTGTGTGCCATGTTACCTACTAACCTTTAGTAACCGTGGTATGACATGCAGATTAAAGAAAATGCTCAACAACAGAGAAGAAACAGTCGATAGCCGGGAAAATATTGTCCATGCATTGGAAGATTTGCAGGCTCAAGCAGAAGTTGCTCTATGCTTCTGCTGTGTCAAGCATTAGCTGTAAGCAACTTGTCCTTTTCCCCACATGTTCCGGAGATGGAACTCGATGCACCAGTATGAGCTTGCACTGTTAACAACCATTTTTGAAGATGGATGTCACTCACAAACACCCCTTCAGTAGTTGCAGCCTTGCTGGAAGGATGGATTCAGGTGTGCATCCTGACTGTCACCATCACTTTTGAAGATTGATGATGTACCTGCAAACGGCTTCGTTAATTTTAGGAAGGATGGAGTCGTGCATGGACTGGATCCTAACCGACTGACATGAAAACTTGAGGCTATTACACGGATTCAGCTTTGAAACACGGTTTTGAAGTCTGAGGCGTGCCTTGTGATTTTTTGTGGGCTGGGACGATAGGTTGTACTGTAGATCATTTGCATCACTTTTCAGATTTCAGGCATACTAATTTGGTGGGCTGGGATGGTAATTTCCAGTAATTGTTTGTATTTTACACCTGGGTAAATTCTGAAATCACCCAAAAACTAAAATTGCACTGATTTTAGTCTAGTAATGACAATGTAGTGCACATGCCTCCACGAAGTAGTCCCGAGTATCATAGCGTACGACGGCGCCACAAGCCCCCGCGCTTTCTTCGGAATATTTGGGCATTTGTGGGGCAAGCTTCAGACTAACCGTTTGAAACAAAGTGAGAACGAACATACAGGTTACTAGGTGCTACGGATGCTTGGGTTGGTGCTGCAATCAACAGAAAAGCTAAGCTGTAAGTATGTAAAATACTTGGCAGTTGGCACCATGAATTTATTGTCAAACCAACACCGGAATGTATTCTGTAGACTGATCTGAAAGCAGGGAGCAACTAATTAACGAGCGCTCCTTCGGGAGCCTCGCAACGATCAACGTCACTTGGCGCGTTCTCAGCCATTCGCCACGTGTCGTGCTCTGGGCGTTTCCTTTAGATTTTTTTTTTATTTTTTCGCATGTTTTTTGCTTTTTAAGCGTTTTTTTCCGGGTTTTTTTTGACGTTTTGGTTTTTCACCGGTCATCCCTAGCTTTTCGACCAAAAAAGAAATTTGGAAAAAGAAAAATTTGCGCAAAAAAACGCATTTTTTTCACAAGAGTCACGGTTTTGTTTTCGCGAGAGGCATGGCCGTGCCTCTTGGAAACAAAAAAAAAATGCGTTTTCTGTTTTTTGTTCTTTCGCAAGAGGCACGGTTGTGCTTTCACGGGAGTCGCGGTCGTGCCTCTTGGAAATGAAAAAAAAACACGTTTTTTGTTTTTTTTCTTTCACGAGAGTCACGGTTTTGCTTCTTGTGCTTTCATGAGAGTCACGGCCGTGCCTCCTCGGAAACAAAAAAAAATATGCATTTTTTGTTTTTTTCTTTCGCGAGGTACGGTTGTGATTTTGTGAGAGGCACGGGCGTGCCTCTTTCGGGAAGGGAAAAAACCCGTGCTCCCGGTTTGGTTTTTTTTCTTCGGTTTTTTTGTCTTTTTTTCGTGGAAAAAAGGTTCGTCAAAACCTATCAGCATGGGATCTAGTTTTGAAGATCTCGACGCAAGGAACGACGCAAGGAATCCAACGGCGAAAGCGGTTCGAGATTTGGACGCACGGTTTAAGAGATAAGACGTTTTAAATAAATAGGTCTACGAAAAAAGGAAAACTTTCAGGTGGCAGCGCGCCACTTGTCGCAACTTGGAAAAGTTAGAGTAATCTTCGCAAAGAATACTTCTTAATTAGTGATTTCGCTGAAAGCATTACCAACAACGGCTAGCATGGTGCGTGGCAAAGGCGCGCGTATTCGGACAATTTGGCCTAGTTTGCGGTTGCTCCCTCGGAGTACTTCTCGTATGGAAACAAGCCAACCGCCGTTACCAAACTGAGATAAGCGGGTTTAGGGAATCTCCAAAATGGATCCTTAAATCGCTCGTAAACGTTCATACTGTTTGTCTGGATACACTTTGCCATCCAACACCGTAACACATCGGTTTACGGACTAGTCTGTTTTTCACAAACAGAAAGCAAATTAAGAGTTTTTGCGGGAGTCTAGGCCGTCATCCTGCAGTACTCTGACACCTCTAGCCCACCTAAAACCCCTAAAACCCTGTCCGGACACCGCGTTCATCCTTCCCTCTTTCTTGCCATCCTTTTCCTCCCTGGCCGCCGCCGCTCTACCATACCGGCTGCCCGACCTTCATGGCCTCCATTGCTACACATGGTCGCCACACCATTTGTCCTCTGCCGCTAGTCCACACCTCTAGTCTGTCCGCTGCACATGCACCATCCGCCCTACAGGGATCACCACACATGGCAAGTGATTGATGGAATGCGATGGACGACTACTTTGCCCCCAATGCCCTTTTCACAGACGATTTTTGCCGGCGCTTTCAGATGCGAAAAAATGTCTTCGATGGCCTCTACAATTGCGGTCCTACAACAATGACTACTTCCTCTTGAAGAAGAATGTCGTAGGAAGGATTGGATTCTCTGGTCATCAGAAGTGCATGGCTGCATTGCAGATGCTTGCATATGGCACGACTACTTTGCCCCCAATGCACTTTTCACAGACGTTTTTTGCCGGCACTTTCAGATGCGAAGAGAATGTCTTCGATGGCCTCTACAATTGCGTTCGGTCCTACAATAATGACTACTTCATCTTGAAGAAGAATGTCGTAGGAAGGATTGGATTCTCTGGTCATCAGAAGTGCATGACTGCATTGCAGATGCTTGCATATGGCACGTGCAGATGTGTAAGAGCACATGCAGGGACGCCACAGTCAGATTTGCTACAACGGTGGTCGAGGTGTTTGGACCACAGTACTTGAGAGAATCAACTGAAGCAGACACTGAGAGACTCTTGGCAATGCATGAAGTAAGAGGATGGTCAGGTTTGCTCGGATCTCTTGATTGCATTCGCTGAAGATGGAAGAACTGCCCAAAAGCTCTACAAGGGTAGTGTCATGGCCATGCTACGAAGCCCAACATCATTCTTGAGGCAGTTGCATCACATGACCTCTGGATTTGGCACGCTTTCTTTGGCATGCCCGGGCCTCACAATGACATCAATGTGCTGCAACATTCTCCATTGTTTGCTAGGCTGACTGAAGGGCAAGCTCGTCCTTGCAACTATAGTGTCAATGGACATCAGTACAACATGTGCTACCATCTGGTTGATGTTATTTATTATACGTGGGCTACCTTCATCAAGACCATCTCTAAGCCAGTTGGGCAGAAAAGATCTCACTGTGCCGAAAGATGAGAAGGAGCTAGAAATGACATGGAGAGGGCATTTGGAGTGCTCCAAGCCTGTTTTGCAATTCTTCGTGGACCTGCTAAACAGCGGGACCCAGGAACCTTGTGGGAAGTGATGACATGTTGTTTGATCATGCACAACATGATAGTGAAGGACGAGGGTGAAGATGCCGCCGAAGGTCTCGAATTTGAGAACATGTGTGATCCTATCCAACTTCCGGATCAAAATATGGACATGTTTGATGAGTTTGTTCAAATGCATCGACAAGTTCAACATCGATCAACTCATGAGAAAATCAAGGAAGCTTTGATTGAGCATCTGTGGGCAGTTAAAGGGGACAACTAGAACATATATACTAGTTGAATTCAAGTTTGAACCATTTATTTGAAAACTTAGTTGGATTGTAATATTTAAATTAAAAATATTGTCACATTTGAATGTTTTAAATCATGTATGATTTGATATGTTGTTATTTCGAGCTCGGGGACTTAGAAAATAAACAAACGATGCGGAAGTTTTAGTGGACAAGGTTAGATGGCCAGCTCCCGCATCACTGTTCGCGGACGGATAGTGTGTCCGTTTTGAGGGTCGACATTGGAGATGTCCTAACAAGCATGGCTGATGACCCACAAGTATAGGGGATCAATCGTAACCCTTTCGATAAGTAAGTGTGTCGAACCCAACGAAGAGTAGAAGGAATTGACAACCGGTTTTTAGCCAGGTATTGTCTGCAATCACTGAAATTATCGGTAACAGATAGTTTAATAGCAAGGTCATTTGTAACGAGCAACAAGTAGCAATTGTAACAAAGGTGCAGCAAGGTATCCCAATCCTTTTTGCAGTAAAGGACATGCCAGAACGGTCTCTTATAGTAAGCAAAGCGTTCTTGAGGACACACGAGAATTTCATCTAGTCACTTTCATCATGTTTGGTTGATTCGCGTTCGCTACTTTTATAATTTGATATGTGGGTGTGGACCGGTGCTTGGGTGCTGTTCTTACTTGAACAAGCCTCCACCTTATGATTACCCCATCTCGCAAGCAACCGCAACTGCGAAAGAAGAACTAAGATAAATCTAACCATAGCATGAAACATATGGATCCAAATCAACCCCTTACAGAATAGTGCATAAACTAGGGTTTAAACTTCTGTCACTCTAGCAACCCATCATCTAATTACTACTCCACAATGCCTTCCCTTAGGCCCAAGTATGGTGAAGTTGTATGTAGTCGACGTTCACATGACATCACTAAAGTAAGCAACAACACACATATCATCAAAATATCAAACGAATACCAATTTCAGATGATTACTTATGACAAGACTTCTCCCATGTCCTCAAGAACAAAAGTAACTACTCACAAATCATACTAATTGATGCGGAGCATCCCCCGGTCATCCCCATGGACGTACCTACATCCCCCTCGACACCACTTGGACCTATGACAAGAGCTCGAGCAAAGGCTATCGAAGATAAGGTGAACTCGCTCCTCTCCGAACTCCCACTCTCTACTTACGAGACATGGCTAATACCTCATGCAGAGACTATGTGTGATCAGGTGCTTGGAGGAGAGCCACGGGACAGCTACATTCAATGGCTAAGACGGCGAGGACACCAAGCGGGAAGGACAAGAAGGAGAGCTGCCACGGAAGCTACATGCTCCGGATGATCGGCCCAGCCCGGACGTCCGACCCCTGGAGGTTGCAACAGCCAAAGGAAAACTGGACAACCAAAGATACAGGCTCCGGATGACCGGCCCTGCCCGGACGTCCGGCAACTCCCAGTCTCCGGACGACCGAGCCCCTCCGAACGTCCGACACTTCCCCAAGAGAACCAAAACTACGAAAATCCGAGAAAGACCGGACAACCGTGCAACCGGCAACAGAACCAAAACTACAGACGTCCGAAGACCAACGGACGACCGGGCCGTCCCGAGCCTCCGGACGTCCGACGCCCACCGGACGTCCGATCCCTGGCTGTGTCCAGTTACGGGCTGAGGCCCATGTACCCCTCCACTTCGCCCGTCTTTTGCACTTAGACTATAAATAGACCTCCTCCTCCTCCTCCTAATGAGGGTTAGCGTTGATTTAGCTCATTTGTGAGATATAGCCTCGCTCATCCATCCGGATCTACTCCTCGTGAGGGACCGACACCTCTTCGGAGAAGATCCACCTGGATTCAAGACCTCCATCCGGAGAAGACCATCTTCAAGACCTCCTCACGGAGAAGAACCGGTTACCCTTTGTATTGTCTCTTCTTGGATTTGGATCTTGTACCTCTCTTGTGTTTCAATGATCTAGCACATGTGTGACTTTGTTCTTGTTGGCTGAGTGTTCTCTCGTGTTTTTCTCTCATTCCCCTAATCGTGTTCTTCGTGTTCCTCATAGGGATCCACTCCAAACGTGAAAGATCGGCCTCTAGGATTCTACCCTACATCATCTTGGTATCATGAGCCACGTTGATCACGTTTTTGGAGCCCCTACCCCGTGTTTTCTAGCTTGATTTTGTTGTTTTTTGTCCTAAATCCGAAAATCCCCACCAAAAATAGCCCCAATTTTTTTGTGATTTGTTGGTGTGTTGAAGTTTTGTTGGATTTGATCCATGGATTTGTGTTGCCACGTGTGGATCTAGCTTTCCCCACCCACCCACCCTTTTCCTTCCGCAAAATCGTTCGAATTCAACATATCTACATTCCTCCACCTCGAAATAGAGTATTTCTTCATGTGCCCAAATTTCGCCCAGGGACCGGACGACCGGGCTCCACCGGACATCCGGCGACCGGACGACCGTGACCCACCGGACGTCCGTAAAACTCTGACGAAACTGAAACCTTTCAGTTCGGCCACCACCACTTCCCCACGTTCCATCACATCTTCCAAACACTCATACCACCACAGCTATCCACATACACCACCATCGTTCACCAATACCTCCTATGACGATTTTCACATGTTTTGTTCTTTGAGATTTTGGGTTGTGGTTCCCGTGTCCTATTGTGTTTCGGCTATATAGGTACGGTTCGACATCATCATCACCACCGCTCATCTTTGCAAAGGACTCATCATCGCCAAGGACGGTAACCTCGACGACATCGTTGTCATCCCATGCCATTGCATTGATAACCACATAGCCTTACTTTTGCGTTGCTTACCCATTGAGACTAGCCTTTGAGTATTGCCGACAACGTGACTTGTGCACATCAGTGATCATACTCCATAGCATACATACCATATCATAGTGGTGCATATCTTGGTATCATCTTTTGTGTCACAAAGTTGTCATTGCATACACAATTGCTATCTTGGTTCGTGAAGTTTTGCATGAGAAAAGAGCTCAAAAGTGATAGAGCCAAACAAGCTTTTAAGCAAAGAGGGAAAGATAAGCAAAGCGCTTATAAACAAGAACCATAACATCATACTACATTAAGATTGTCATATCCGATCATCTTGGATCATATCACCGAAATACCATACATATAGCATACTTGGGATAGAGGTCGTTGCATTTTTGCCTAGTAGGTTGTGCACAAGTTTCGTATCCGCCTATTGTGCAATCGTGCTAGCGTCTCTCTAGTATTGTGCAACAAGAGCATTTTCATGGACTCCACATTTTGGCTTATTTTTGGTTTGCACAATCCCACTTATTTATTTGCGAGTGTGTTTCTGTGTACCTATACTTGCTTGGTCTACTTGTTGCATTTGCAAATTTGTGAATCTTTTCCAACATTATTGAAGCTCACTTACAGTTGCATCAAATTTTGTGCCACCATCCTAACCAAGCTCCACCATAAGCTTTTACTTGTGTAGGTGTGAGAACCGACAAGAATTGGTACCAATTGTGATATTTCATTGTCCGCATTTGAGTGATCTTGATCCACCTTCAACATCGGTCAAGGTACATTTGGTATAAGATCTTCTCCTTCTCCCACTTACATTTTGCTTGGAATGATGGATAGGCCAAGTACTTCTACCAACCCACTCTTCATCGAGCAAGACGACGACATGTCATCATTCGCCACCAAGAGCCACCTCTTTGGTGCACAACGAGCATTGCATCAAGAGCAACAAGCGATGACCGACCGCATCGACAATCTCGCCACCGACTTGCGACTCTCCGAGCAACATACAAGAGAATACTTCGACAACAAGCTCGACACGCACAAGCAAGAGAACGATGCAGGAATGGACGAGATCCGTGCCTTGTTGGTGAACCACCCTCCTTCAACTTCTTCACACTCAAGACGGAGCCGCTCAAGTAGACACTCCGACGACACCTTCTCGAGCTCAATTACACCGACATCAAACACTCTTCGTCCAGCCGCGTGTCAAGACCGTCATGCATCTCGCAATCCTCTACACGACAATCATCCGCAAGAGCAAGTTGACAAGCAAGTCCTTCGTCATCAACCACACCAAGATCCTTTTGCAGAAGCTCAAGAACGACAACGTCAACGTCGCCAAGAGGAAGAACGAGCACGTCTACATCAAGAGGAACAAGACGCCGTGGCTCAACGTCTTCAACAACAACAACGTGAAGCACAAGCTCTTGAGGCGCAACGTGCCCTTCAAGAATCAAGTCGAGCCATTACCAAGCGCAACCGCGATAGGCGCAACCAAGTGGAAGCACTTCGAGAAGAAATCCGAGAGATGAACTACCAACCAAGAGTGCAACGTCAAGTTCCTCAAGCACCTCCTCAAGCTCGACAAGCTCCTCCACAACCTCAAGTTCAATAAGAGCGAGTTGACTATGGTCATCCTCCACGGCAAGAGCAACATGAGGTTGACTATCCTCCACGTCAAGGGCGTCATCATCACCCTCGACCACAACACAATGAAGAGCAACGCTATGGAAAGCTAAAGTTCACGATGCCCAAGTTCAATAGAAGCAATGATCCCGAAGAGTACCTATCATGGGCATTGAAGGTCGACAAAATCTTTCGTTTGCACAACTATGAGGAAGAGAAGAAGATCGCTATGGCATCACTTGAGTTCCAAGACTATGTGCTCATATGGTGGGAACAAGTCCTTGAGCGCCGAGAAGCAAAAGGTGAACCACCAATCACCACTTGGGCTCAAATGAAAGATGTTATGCGAGCACGTTTTGCGCCCACCTGCTACAACCGCGATCTCTTCAAGAAGCTCCAACTACTCAAGCAAGGAACAAAGAGTGTTTAAGAATACTACAAGGAAATGGAGATAGCCATGATATGAGCCAATGTCACGGAAGATGATGAGCAAACTATGGCACCTTCTTGAATGGCCTCAATCATCCCATCAAGAAGATTGCCGACTTCAAACCCTACTCCAACCTCATTGAGCTCGTGCATCAAGCTACCAAAGTTGAACGTCAAGTGCAAGATGACTTCAAGTACGCCAAGTACTCATCCAAGACCTACGGCTTCTCCAACAACCAAGCTTCAACGACTCCTCCAACTTCTACCTCAACCAAGCCATCTACAAGCAACGACGACAAGTCAAGTTACAAGAAAACTTCGACCACCTCAAGTCGTCCCCCTCCTACTACAAGCGACTTCAATCCGTGCACTTCATCATCTACTCCAACCGATGAGACCGTCAAGACAAGCTCCTTCAAGTGTTTCACTTGCGGCGGCCGAGGCCACAAGTCTTTCCAATGCACCAACAAGCGCACCATGATCCTCAACGACGATGGAACCTATGACTCCATGAGTGAATAGGAGATGGAAGCCCTTGAGCAAGTGGCCATGCACCGGCGCGTGAACGAAGACGAAGATGATCAAGTCTTTTGTGATGAGGATTCGAGCCCCGCTCTCATTGTCTCCAAAGTCTTGACTTTTCAACATCACCAAGACGAAGACCAAAGATGCCACATCTTCCACACTAAGGCCGACATCAATGGAAGGTCCATCAAGGTCATCATCGATGGAGGTAGTTGTCACAACTTGGAAAGTCAAGAACTTTGCTCCAAGCTCCAATTGGTCAAGATGAAGCTCCCGCACCCCTACAAAGTCCAATGGCTAAGCGATTCCAGTACTATAAAAGTTGAGCATATGGTCATGGTTTCCTTCAAAATTGGAGCATATGAAGACACGTTGGAGTGTGATGTCGTCCCGATGTCCGTTTGCCACCTCCTTCTTGGTCGACCATGGCAATTTGACTGCGGCGTCATCCACAATGGGCGTACCAATCACTATAGCTTCAAGATGAAAGGGAAGGAATATGTGCTACGACCTATGTCTCCTAGTCAAGTGATCGCTAACAAGCAAGCCACCCATCATGGAGAAAAGAGCGAGAGAGTGATCCACCCAAAAGAGAGTGAGAGCCACAAGCCAAAACCGAGTGCCTCCATGATGAGCGACAAGAAAAACTTCGTCCTATTCGCCACCAAAAGAGAGATGAGAGAAGTGTGTGAGAACCCATCGAGTGTTATGCACTTTGTCATTGTGTGCAAGGACGAGGCACCAAAAACTAACACCTCTCACGATCTACCTCTAGTGTTCTCTTCTCTTTTGCAGGAATTCCAAGAAGTTTTCCCCGATGAGCTACCTCTGGGACTACCTCCACTATGAGGCATTGAGCATCGAATCGACCTCATCCCCGGAGCACCTCTACCAAACAAAGCTCCATACCGCGTTAACCCCGAAGAAACTAAGGATATCCAACGGCAAGGACAACAACTCATCGACAACGGACATGTACGTGTGTAGGATCGAAAGTATGTCTAGAGGGGGGGTGATTAGACTACTTGACAATATAAAAATTCTGCCTTTTTACAAAGAACAGTTTTTGGCAGATTCACGATTATGATCAAGTCAAGCATCACCCTACACATGCAGTTCTAGAGTATAGGCAGCGGAAAGTAAATTGCACATGTAGTAAAGAGAGGTGGAGAAGAGCAAACACAATTTTGGAGACGCGGTGATTTTTCTCGTGGTTCCGATAGGTGGTGCTATCGTACTTCCACGTTGATGGAGACTTCAACCCACGGAGGGTAACGGCTGCGAGAGTCCACGGAGGGCTCCACCCACGAAGGGTCCACGAAGAAGCAACCTTGTCTATTCCATCATGGCCTACGCCCACGGAGGGCTAGCCTTACTCGGGGTAGATCTTCACGAAGTAGGCGATCTCCTTGCCCTTACAAACTTCTTGGTTCAACTCCACATCTCGATGACGGAGGCTCCCAAGCGACACCTAACCAATCTAGGAGGCACCACTCTCCAAAAGGTAATAGATGTTGTTGATGATGATGAACTCCTTGCTCTTGTGCTTCAAATGATAATCTCCCCAAAACTCAACTCTCCTCACTGATTTGGCTGTGGTGGAAGAAAGGATTGAGTGGAAAGCAACTTGGGAAGGCTAGAGATCAAGCTTCATATGGTGGGAGTGGAGCAACTTGATCTCAACACAAGGGTAGGTAGTTCTCTTCTCGAAATGTAAGGTAGGAGTGGTAGTTCTTTCGATGGCTCCTCCACGAATGAAGAGGGGTGGAGGGTATTTATAGCCTCCACACAAAATCCAACCGTTACACACATTTGAGCAATCTCGGTGGGACCGAAGTTGACAACTCGGTGAGACCGAAAGTTCAAATAATGTGAGCGTTGGGATTTTAGTGGGACCGAAAATACAATCTCGGTTAGTCCGATTCGTGCAATGACAAGAGCAAGCCAATTTCGGTGGGACCGACTTCATCATCTCGGTGACACCGATTTGATGATGAAGGTTCTGAAGCTTGGCAACTCAAGTTTCGGTGAGACCGAGTTCTGAATCGGAAAATCTGAGTTTTCTAGGGTTTGGCTTATGGCTGAGGTGGTTCATCTCGGTGTGACTGAGTTTGGAAAATCGGTGGGACCGAGACTACTTATGAGTGTCTATGGCGGTGAAAGTTCGCGATAGTTTAGGAGATGTATCACTAAGCACTTGAGCAACCAGATCATCATCATAACCTCATCCCTTTTAATAGTATTGGCTTTTCCTATGGACTCAATGTGATCTTGGATCACTAAACCAAAAATGGAGTCTTGAGCTTTTGCCAATGCTTGCCTTAGCATTTTGAGGGTCCACTTCTTGATCCTTGCCATACCCATATCCTTGAACTCTCGAAATGATTCTCAAGTAACTATTAGTTCAATGATATATATGTTGTTATTAATTACCAAAACCACCCGGGATTAGTTGCACTTTAAATCTCCCCTTTTGGTAATTGATGACAACATATAGATCAAAGCTCGACAAAGGATATAATCAATGAATAATATAAATCGCTTTGAGAAGTATGTGATAAGCAAGAGCTCCCCTAAATTTGTGCATTATTTAAGATTTGCGTTTGAATGCAAATGCACAATCGATTAGGATCATGGGTCACTCTTCCATGTCACATACATCTTGGTGGAGCGCACAAAATGATAAGAATGAACAGCATGCACCCAATCACCAAGACATGAGTAAATGGTCATACAAGATAGGAATAGCATATGATAAGCATTAAGCACACAATAAAGCATAGTACGACCAAGCACTCATTAAGGTAGAATCAAGCGTAGTATCAAACACATGAATGTCTCGAAAACCAAAAGTATCTCAAAGAAACCGCAAAAGAACGAAAGAGCAAAAGCGCAAAGACAACAAACTCTCTCTCTCGAAGTCCTATGATCTATACAATTTCTCCCCTTTGGCAACAAGTTACCAAAAGTTGAAAAAGCATAGAGCTAAGCGTCCTTTGTGGACTCTGCTGGCGGCTCCGTGCAGGTTGATGTCGGAGTGATGATGACATCGGCGAAGACTTGGTGATGTCAGTCTTTGGAGGAGTGGTCCTTTGGAGCTAGAGTTGGAGTGCTTCTTTGGGCTGTGGAGGTCTTTGGCTGTAGTCTGGTGTGTCATCCTTTGGAATAGCAGGTGATCGGGTCTGTGGGAACCGGAGCGATCTGCTGCTGAAAATCTGGACTAAGTCATCCTGCATCTCACGCATAAGCTCTTCCTTCTCCGCTTTGCTTCCTCAATGTCGCCTCGAGCTTGTTGACGGTCACTTGTACTTGATCGACTTCACGCCCGAGCGTGGATCTTGTCCTCAACAATCCTCTCTAAGCTCTCCGAGGCTGTATAATGCTGGCAGGCGTTGTTCAATCCTTTGGGTAGCTTCAAGTATTTGCTCTCCGAAGCTCTTTGGTTTAGCTGCTGCTTGCTCTCGCTTCCTTGTCGACTTTGGCTTTCTTGGCAGCTTCGATCTTGGCTTGACCTTCAACAGATGTCGGATCCTCCTCATCCATCACAACAACATTGTCTTCATGCTCGGCTGCAATGGTAAATGTTCTCTATCCAACAAGAATGTGCCCGTGCCAAACTTGGCATTGATAAGCATCTGAATCTGGGCAAATCCACATGACCTTTTTGGTCATTGCAGTCCTCTTAATGGTTTCTACCATCAAGTCCATCACCTTGAAAGGTGCTTTCTCATCAAGTATGTGCAGCATGTTGATAGAGTATCCTCCGATCATGCGATGATCTCCAGATTTGGGCATCAAGGTATGCCTCAAAATGGTATTAGTGGTAGGTAAGCCTGCTCGAGATAGTAGATCGAGCCGAGCTTCCAGATTCCCAAATCCTTTTGTGGAATCTCTTTGTACATGTTCTTCATGGATTCATGATTCTTCTTTGGAATCCCATATACATCAATATCATCTTCTCGTTGCCTTTGGAGCATTGAAGTTCTGCCCATTCTTCAACAGATGAAGAAAATCTTTGACCTTCATCATCCATATAATCTTTCCATCGGGTAGAAATGAGTGTGGCATAGAATTGCATTATCATCTCATCGTTCCAACTGGTCAATTTCGACCTACAAAGTCTGCAACTCCACATGCGGTGAAACTTTCATGCACATGTAGAAAGAAATCTCTGTGCTCTTATTTGTCAATGTACTTCCAATCAACATATCGGGTGTCTGCGACTATGGGCTTCTTGTCCATCAAGACGGTCTCATAGAAGTCCTGCTGCTCTCGGTGTGAAATCTGGGATCTACAGCGGTTCTTCTCCTCACGGCATATGGGTCGGTTTGTCTCCATAGCACGAGACCTTTATCTTTCCTTGCCTTCATATCCTCGGCTTGAGGATGAGCATCATTATGTAGTGGCAGTTTTGGACGAAGTTTACGCAAAAGCTGGTGCTTCATCGTCTGACATGTTGGTGGCACATCATCCTTGTTCTTTTGAGACGATGGAATGTTTCGACGGTCTTCTTGGGCTTGGCGGCAGGCTTTCTTTGGAGCTGCCTTAGCTGGAGCAGATTTCTTGGGCTTTGATGTGGCTCCAGCCTTAATGGCATCACCCATGAGCTTCTGCTTCTGAGGAGTAGGCTGGGGTGCTTCCTCATCCTCATCCTCTTCTGCTGCATCATGCACTATCCTCTTTCTCTTGGTGGTTTTCTTCACCTTGCTTGCAGCTGCCTCTCCCAAATTTAGCTTCTTAGCAACAGTTGATTGCTTGACTTTGCTGGTGCCCTTCTTAGTTTGTTGACCTTGTTGCTCTTTGGCAACAACCTTCCTTTTAGGCTCTGAGGTCACCTCTTCCTCAACAACAAAATCTGAATCCTCATCATCTGAATTCCTCTTCTTTCTAGCTCTGGTGGCTGCAGGAGGCAAGCCACTTGGTGTACTCCTCTCACCATCATCAGATGAGCTGCTAGGATCAGGACTAGTGCCCGCCTCTGGAATGTCGCAATGGGTGTCTCGACCTGCTCATTGTCACTAGCATCGACATGGTGACAACTTTGTGAATAGATAAGGTGTAGGCAGAGAAGAAGAGTCATCACAAATCTGAAGTTTTTGCAAAAAATGAGTTCAAATTCTAGTATTAGGTTTTCACAGAAGACATTTCGGTCGGACCGAGTTTAAGATTGGTGAATCCAAGTGTTAAACAGAGCTTGGCACACCACTTTCGGTTTGACGAAGTGGGTTTCGATCTGCCAAAAACACTAGGGTTTCACAGAATCCTCATTTCGTCACACCCAATTTGCACAACTTCGGTTGGACCGAAGGGTGCAAAGGTAATGGCCATAGGCCAAATCGGTCATACCGAAAATGTAAAATCGGTCTCACCGAGATGTATTCATGGAAACCTAACCCTAAAACTTTTACTCGAATCTAGTCCAAACGAACTAATCTGGTACAGGAGGATTTCAATTGTGGCAAGATACTAGGCAAACCAAACGTGCATTGAATCGGAGATGGGAGCACGAGTGGGATCAAAACTCACCCTAACTTGGTGGAGTTTTTCTCTGGCGGCAACGGCTCGGAGGAGATGTCCGTTGGCGGCGACGGAGACTGCGGCGAGGGCACACAAAGCGATTTACGGCGACGATCCGGAGACCAAGGTGACGGCAGCAAAGGGGGTGGGGCTAAACGTTTGAAGGAGGAATCAACGCGGCCCTCGGTATATATACCCCTTTGCTATCGGTGGGACCGAGTTGTAAAACTTCGGTGGCACGAGATGGATAACTGCTAGGCGTTATGCACTTCGATCACGCCGAAAATCACAACTCGGTTTCACCGAGATGAAAACCTAGATTAGTCTAAATGCTTTCGGTTCGACCGAGTTTGAGTGAGTTGGTCCGACCGAAATCAATTAGAAGTTTTGGAAATTAGCCCTTGACGGATCGGTGGCTCAAGTGCTCCTCACCCGAGGGTCCGAAAATGACTTGTTCAAAATTTGTGATGTAAGCATGAATAGAATTTGAGACAAGAAAGCATAGATAGCTAGGGAGGTACTTAGGCATTCTTGTTCATCCATTTGGTCGAGAAAACTCAAAACGACCAAAACAACAAATGGATGTCCTCGAATGGATAAAATCATGCATCCAACATGCTCACACAATAAGATAGCAAATGAAATATGTGTCAAACATGCACAACCAAAACTCTAGCAACTAACACACAATTTTTCGATGACTAGGTCATCTTTATATGAGTATATTGACTTAGGAGCCAAATGAGAACATTTGATCATAGGTCATACTCATCGCTTAAGCACAAGTGGGGTTACCACTTTTACATAAAGCATTGATGTGTTCACATCATTTGAAGATGCTTTAGCTCAATTTTTAGAGCAAAGCTCCCTAGATGTGAGAACCCCTTTAAAGGGTCAAACTAACCTTGGGTTGTCGAGAAGACTTCATGTAGATGTTGAAGATGTGGATGCTCAATGTTGATGGAGATCATCAAGAGTTAGGAGCTATCCTTTGGATTCGGGCACTTTCAATACCTACATGGGTTAGTCCCACAAGGAACAAACAAGGATATCCATGGACATAGATTGAAGTTCACAATAGATGATGTCCATGAAAGCAATGATTACCTTGTCCCTTGACTTACCAACAAGAGGGTTTGTGACTCCATGAACTAGTGCACGATGTGGAAGTTGATTGCACAAGTTTTTGCCAAAATGAATGTGAGTGAAGTATGTTGGCGGAGTCACCCTCAAGAACTTTCTAGTTCTTCTTCTTGGGATCCACATCATCTTGATGGGAATCCTTGGGGTTGTAGTTGAGCTTGACGAAGTAGAACTTGACGTTTCCTTGGGAACCCACTTGACCATGGCTTGAGGTGCTTCAACAAATGCATCAATCTCCTCTTGAAGCTTGTCCTTGCCTTTTAGCTTGTGGTCTTGTGGTGGAAGGTCATCTTGAGCTTGTTCCACATTGGAAGAAGTAGGATCATACTTCTCCTTTTGAGGAACAAACTGTGGAGTAGGATATTGACCTTCTTCCCACTCAACACCTTCGGCGTTGAACTTTCGCTCAAAACCAATTCCTTGATTCTTCGGTGCCTTCCTTGCTTGCGAACAATTTCCTCAAAGTTCTTGCTTCCGACAAGGCTCTTGTAGACACCTTTCTCTATAATCCCTTTCAATAAACTATTTTCTTGCTCAAGTGTAACTTGGCTTGAAACATTGTTAGTGGAATCAAGAGAACTACTAGAAGCAACAATATTGGATTTAGCATGGTTATTGTTACTACTAGAGAAAGAATTTTTCTTATGCTTGTCATGCTTAGTCTTAATGGGTGGCAAGAAATTAGACAAGAGAAGTCGTTTGGCAAGATATGAAGAACTCTTCTTTCGAAGATCGTCATTGATTGCTTTTAGAAACTCATGTTCTTGCTCTAGAGTGAGCTTCTCGAAGCGTAGCTTCTCATGAGATCTTAGGAGCTCTCTATGATCTTCTTGAGTTGTTTCATGAGCTAACTTAAGAGTGTTTAGTTCTTTAGTTAGACGCTCAATCTCCTTCATAGCATTGTCATTCGACTCTTCTCGACTATAAAGACTACTAGCATGTTCATCGTTACTAGGCTCACTGGATTTATCAAGCAAGAGCTCATCTTCACCAAGCAAGTCATCCTCATCACTATTGAAGTCAATGAATTCAGGTGTGATACCTTGGGGCCTTTAGCCATGAAGCATCTTCCAATTCCCTCATTTGGTGAATCAAATAAGTCGAGGAGTTGGAGTTGGAGGATACGAGAGCAAGACCGCAACACCTTCATCTTGGTGTAGTCGGAGTTGGAGTGATAGCTTCCTTCGGATTGATTGTCGGAGTCGGAGCGGAGACCCATTCACCTACATGAGCTTGATGTTTTCTTCTTGTGTAGCTCCTTGATGACTTGTCTTTCCTCTCCGAATCCTTGCTTCTCCGAGAGGGTCTTCGTTCATAACGATCATCTCTGCTCCTTCTCTCTTTCCGAGGTGACTCATCTCTTGAGCTTCTTCTTCTTGGAGATTCTTCTCTTCTCTTGTGGGGAGCCGTACACTCATTTGAGTAGTGTCCGGTCTTCCACAATTGTAGCATTCGATCACGACTAGAAGATCTCTTTTCATCATATGATCTAGACTTTGAGCTTCTCTCTTTGCCTCTATTCTTGTAGAATTTGTTGAAGTTCTTGACCATTAGGCTTATCTCTTCATTGGAAACTAACTTGTCACTTGAGGTTGTGGGAGCATCACTTGTAGCTTTGTACGCACCACTTGACTTGTTGTGAAGCTCTTCCTTATCCTTAAGTGTCATCTCATGAGCAACAATTCTTCCAATGACTTGGTTGGCTTGAGATTCTTGTAGTTTGGCATCATTTGGATCAAAGTGCACACGGTGTCATACTTTCCATCCAAAGCTCGAGAATCTTCTTGATGATGAATCGGTCGGTCATTTCTTCGCTTCCTAAGCCGCAATCTCATTTGTGATGAGAGCAAGCCTAGAGTACATTTCAGCGACTCCTTCACCATCCTTCATCTTGAACTTGTCAAGTTGACCTTGAAGAATATCTAGCTTTGATTCCTTCACGGACTCGGTACCTTCGTGCATTTCAACCAAAGTATCCCAAATCTCTTTTGCATTCTCAAGACGGCTGATTTTGTTGAACTCCTCGGGACACAAGGCATTGAAGAGAATGTCACAAGCTTGAGCATTGTTTTGCAACATCCGCAATTCTTCCGTTGTAGCCATGATCCGAACTTTTCCTTCCTCGAAGAATTCACCTTGCATACCAACACAAATAATGCCCCATGCGGCTGGGTTATGACCAAGAATATGCATTTTCATTTTATGCTTCCAACTAGCAAAATTTGTACCATCAAAGTAAGGACCTCTCTGAAAATTACCCTCACTAGACGCCATACTCTCCTAGGTTGTGAAACCAAGCTTATGGAGTCCAATGCAATGGAAACCAATACAATGGAGACCAAAGCTCTAATACCACTTGTAGGATCGAAAGTATGTCTAGAGGGGGGGTGATTAGACTACTTGACAATATAAAAATTCTGCCTTTTTACAAAGAACAGTTTTTGGCAGATTCACGATTATGATCAAGTCAAGCATCACCCTACACATGCAATTCTAGAGTATAGGCAGCGGAAAGTAAATTGCACATGTAGTAAAGAGAGGTGGAGAAGAGCAAACGCAATTTTGGAGACGCGGTGATTTTTCTCGTGGTTCCGATAGGTGGTGCTATCGTACTTCCACGTTGATGGAGACTTCAACCCACGGAGGGTAACGGCTGCGAGAGTCCACGGAGGGCTCCACCCACGAAGGGTCCACGAAGAAGCAACCTTGTCTATTCCATCATGGCCTACGCCCACGGAGGGCTAGCCTTACTTGGGGTAGATCTTCACGAAGTAGGCGATCTCCTTGCCCTTACAAACTTCTTGGTTCAACTCCACATCTCGATGACGGAGGCTCCCAAGCGACACCTAACCAATCTAGGAGGCACCACCCTCCAAAAGGTAATAGATGTTGTTGATGATGATGAACTCCTTGCTCTTGTGCTTCAAATGATAATCTACCCAACACTCAACTCTCCTCACTGATTTGGCTTTGGTGGAAGAAAGGATTGAGTGGAAAGCAACTTGGGAAGGCTAGAGATCAAGCTTCATATGGTGGGAGTGGAGCAACTTGATCTCAACACAAGGGTAGGTAGTTCTCTTCTCAGAAATGTAAGGTAGGAGTGGTAGTTCTTTCTGATGGCTCTCTCCACGAATGAAGAGGGGTGGAGGGGTATTTATAGCCTCCACACAAAATCCAACCGTTACACACATTTGAGCAATCTCGGTGGGACCGAAGTTGACAACTCGGTGAGACCGAAAGTTCAAATAATGTGAACGTTGGGATTTTCGGTGGGACCGAAAATACAATCTCGGTTAGTCCGATTCGTGCAATGACAAGAGCAAGCCAATTTCGGTGGGACCGACTTCATCATCTCGGTGACACCGATTTGATGACAGAAGGTTACAGAAGCTTGGCAACTCAAGTTTCGGTGAGACCGAGTTCTGAATCGGAAAATCCGAGTTTTCTAGGGTTTGGCTTATGGCTGAGGTGGTTCATCTTGGTGTGACTGAGTTTGGAAAATCGGTGGGACCGAGACTACTTATGAGTGTCTATGGCAGTGAAAGTTGCTGATAGTTTAGGAGATGTATCACTAAGCACTTGAGCAACCAGATCATCATCATAACCTCATCCCCTTTTAATAGTATTGGCTTTTCCTATGGACTCAATGTGATCTTGGATCACTAAACCAAAAATGGAGTCTTGAGCTTTTGCCAATGCTTGCCTTAGCATTTTGAGGGGTCCACTTCTTCAGTCCTTGCCATACCCATATCACTGAACTCTCTGAAATGATTCTCAAGTAACTTTTAGTTCAATGATATATATGTTGTTATTAATTACCAAAACCACCCGGGGATTAGTTGCACTTTCAACGTGAAAGCTTAAGCCCTTGTGCCGTTCCGGTTATACTTGTGCCCAAGCAAGATGGTAGTTTTCGCATGTGCTCAGATTGTAGACCCATCAATGCTATTACCGTTCGTTATAGGCATCCCATTCCTCGCTTACATGATATGCTTGATGAACTTAGTGGTGCCACCATTTTCTCAAAAATTGATCTTAAAAGTGGCTATTATCAAATCTGCATACAAGAAGGTGATGAATGGAAAACCGCTTTCAAAACCAAATTTGGCTTGTACGAGTGGTTGGTTATGCCTATGGGGTTATCGGAGGCTCCTGGTACTTTCATGCGTCTTATGCATTTTGTACTTCGTCCTTACATTGGAGTGTTTGTTGTGGTTTACTTTGATGACATTCTTGTTTTTAGCAAATCCATGAAAGAGCATCTAAATCATGTTAGGGCTGTTTTGCAAACTCATCGCAAGGAACGTCTTTATGCCAACATGAAAAGTGCACATTTGGTGTTGACAAGCTTGTTTTCTTGGATTTTGTTGTTTCTTCCAAGGGTGTCCATGTTGATGAATCTAAAATTGAGGCAATTAAAACTTGGCCCCAACCCACCAATATGCAACAAGTGCGTAGCTTTCTTGGCCTTGCGGGTTTCTATTGTCGCTTTGTGAAAGATTTTAGCACTATTGCCGCTCCTTTGCATGCCTTGAGTAAGAAAAATGCTCCTTTTGTTTGGGGACCCTTGCAATCTACCACTTTTGATGAGCTCAAATCTTTGCTTACTCATGCTCCGATTCTCGCTTTGCCCAACTTTGACAAAACTTTTGAGGTTCATTGTGATGCAAGTGGTATCGGAGTCGGCGGACTTTTGATGCAAGAAAAACGAGCCATTGCATATTTTAGTGAAAAACTCTGCGGTGCCCAACTTAACTATCCCATCTATGACAACGATTTGTATGCTTTAGTGCGTGTGCTACATGTTTGGGAACATTATCTTAGACCTCATGAGTTCGTCATCCATACCGATCATGAAACGCTTAAGTACTTGAAAGGCTAAACTAAGTTAAACAAGCGTCATGCCAAATGGAGTGAATTTATTGAATCTTTTCCCTATGTGATCAAGTACATTAAGGGTAAGGAAAATGTTGTTGCGGATGCCCTTTCCCGCATATGCACGCTTGTCACAAAACTTGAGTTGAATGTTGTTGGTTTTGACGACATCAAAGACTGGTATGCAAATGATCCTTCTTTTGCTACTCCTTACGCTAAGTGTTTGACGCATACATCTTGGGAACGATATTACATCAAGGATGATTATCTTATGAGAGCTAACAAACTTTGCATTCCCGAGTCTTCTCTTCGTTTGCTCCTTTTGCAAGAGGCTCATGGAGGCGGACTCATGGGACACTTTTACAAGACATTCGCCACGCTCTCCAAGAACTACTTTTGGCCCAAGATGTTCCGTGACGTCTCACGCTTCACCAGCCGATGCTCTACATGTCGCAAAGCTAAGTCTAAATCTCAATCCCATGGTATTTACATGCCTCTTCCTATTCCTTATCAACCTTGGGAAGACATTAGCATGGATTTTGTACTTGGCTTGCCTAGAACTCAAAATGGAAACGATCCCGTGTTTGACCGATTTTCTAAGATGGCACATTTCATTCCATGCAACAAGATAGAGGATGCTTCACATGTTGCCAATCTCTTTTGTAGGGAAATATTTCGACTTCATGGAGTACCAAAGACAATCGTCTCGGACCGCGACGTCAAGTTCTTGAGTTACTTTTGGAATACGCTATGCGCCAAGCTCAGAATCAAGCTCTTGTTCTCTTCGGCATACCATCCTTAAACCGACGGCCAAACGGAGGTGACGAACCGTACACTCTCCACTCTACTTCGCGTGTTGATCAAGAGGAACATCAAGGAGTGGGAGGAGGGCCTACCCATCACCGAGTACGCCTACAACCGCGCAAGACATTCGACTACCGGCAAGTCCCCCTTCGAGGTCGTCTACGACTTCAACCCGTTGTCCCCATTGGACATCCTACCTCTTACACTACAAGAGCGCACCAACCTCGACGCAAGTGCACGAGCAAGCTACCTCAAGAAGATGCATGAAGATACACGGAACACCATCGAGCGCCAAGTACAACGACTAGCGACCAAGCTCAACATCAACAAGCACCCCATGATATTCAACATTGGCGATCTCGTGTGGCTACACCTTCACAAGGACCGCTTCCCCAACGAACGCAAGTCCAAACTTCTACCTCGAGCCGATGGACCCTTCAAGGTGCTAGAACGCTACTACAACAACGCTTACAAGATCGACCTCCCATGCGACAAGTACAACGTAAGCGACATCTTCAATGTCAAGGACCTCTCGCCATACCATAGCGATGCCACTTTCGATCCGAGGTTGGATCTTTCCCAAGGGGGGGGGGGAGATGATGCGGAGCATCCCTCGATCATCCCCATGGATGTACCTACATCCCCCTCGACACCACTTGGACCTATGACAAGTGCTCGAGCAAAGGCTATCGAAGATAAGGTGAACTCGCTCCTCTCCGAACTCCCACTCTCTACTTACGAGACATGGCTACTACCTCATGCGGAGACCCTATTTGTGATCAGGTACTTGGAGGAGAGCCATGGGACAGCTACATTCAATGGCCAAGACGGCGAGGACACCAAGCAGGAAGGACAAGAAGGAGAGCTGCCACGGAAGCTACAGGCTCCGGACGACCGGCCTAGCCCGGACGTCCGACCCCTGGAGGTCGCAACAGCCAAAGGAAAACTGGACAGCCAAAGCTACAGGCTCCAGACGGTCGGCCCTGCCCAGACGTCCAGCAACTCCCAGGCTCCGGATGACCGAGCCCCTACGGACGTCCGACACTTCCCCAACATAACCAAAACTACGGAAATCCGAGAAAGACCGGACGACCGTGCAACCGACAACAGAACCAAAACTACGGACGTCTGAAGACCAACGGACGATCAGGCCATCCCGAGCCTACGGACGTTCGACGCCCACCGGACTTCCGATCCCTGGCTGTGTCCAGTTACGGGCTGAGGCCCATGTACCCCTCCACTTCGCTCCTCTTTTGCACTTAGACTATAAATAGACCCCCCTCCTAATAGAGAGGGTTAGCGTTGATTTAGCACATTTGTGAGATAGAGCCTCGCTCATCCATCCAGATCTACTCCTCGTGAGGGATCGACACCTCTTCGGAGAAGATCCACCTGGATTCAAGACCTCCATCCGGAGAAGACCATCTTCAAGACCTCCTCACGGAGAAGAACCAGTTACCCTTTGTATCATATCTTGTTGGATTTGGATCTTGTACATCTCTTGTGTTTCGATGATGTAGCACATGTGTGACTTTGTTCTTGTTGGTTGAGTGTTCGCTCGTGTTTTTCTCTCGTTCCCCTCCTTGTGTTCTTTGTGTTCCTCGTACGGATCCGCTCCAAACGTGAAAGATCGGCCTCTAGGGTTCTACCTTACATCACTAATGTTCAATATCAGAGGGGTATTGAATATCATTAAGGATCTGAACATATAATCTTCCACCAAATAAACCAACTAGCATCAACTACAAGCTGTAATCAACACTACTAGCAATCCACAAGTACTAATCTGAGGTTTTGAGACAAAGATTGAATACAAGAGATGAACTAGGGTTTGAGATGAGATGGTGCTGGTGAAGATGTTGATGATGATTGGTCCTCCCATGATGTGAAGGTTGTTGATGTCGATGGCTTTGATTTCCCCCTCCCTGAGGGAAGTATCCCCGGCGGAATCTCTCCACCGGAGAGCAAAAGTGCTCCTGCCCAGGTTCTGCCTCAAGACGGCGGTGCTTCGTCCTCTCCTTATGTTTTCTAGGTCAAAACCAATCATATGGCAGAAGATGGGAGCCAGAGGCCAGCTCTGGGCCCCACAAGGTACATGGCGCGCCCAAGTGCCTTGTGGGCAGCTGGTGGGTCCCCTCTGATATTTCTTTTCTCCAGTATTTTTTATATATTGCAAAATAATTCTCCGTGAATTTTCAGATCATTTGGAGTTGTGCAGAATAGGTATCTCTGATATAGCTTTTTCAGGTCCAGAATTCCAGCTGCCGGTAATCTCCCTCTTCATGTAAATCTTGTAAATTAAGAGAGAAAAGGTATTAGAATTGCATCACAAACTATTACAATGATAAAAAACATTATAAATAATAGTAGGAAAACATGATGCAAACTAGACGTATTTGTGGTGCACCTTTACATCAAACACAACCTTTGTCGAGGCACGATACTAGATACCTCTGTTTCATACATTTTTTCGTGACTTATAGCACGACAAGAATTATGGAACGAAGGGAGTACACACTATCACATATGAATGAAAACAACAGGTTGGATGAAGAGAAAAGCAATTCTCCAATGCACGGGAAGTGCCGCCCATATGCCTCAGCCATCTATTTGGTTGGATATTCCCTGCATGCATGCTTATCATCTTTGCATGCATGGTTTAGCCATTGATTACTTTTGGGCTATGCCCCGAATGCAGTTTTTGGCAGAGATGGCAATGCTGATGGAAATATGCCCTAGAGGCAATAATAAAGTTGTTATTATCATATTTCTTTATTCATGATAAAGGCTTATTGTTCATGCTACAATTGTATTGATCAAAACTTAAATACATGTCTGGATACATAAACAAATATCGTGTCCCTAGTGAGCCTCTACTAGACTAGCTCGTTGATCAAAGATGGTTAAAGTTTCCTAAACATGGACATGTGTTGTCACTTGATAACGGGATCACATCATTAGGAGAATGATGTGATGGACAAGACCCATCCGTTAGCTTAGCATATGATCGTTCAGTTTATTGCTACTGCTTTCTTAATGTCAAATACATATTCCTTCGACCATGAGATCATGCAACTCCCGGATACTAGAGGAATACCTCGTGTGCTATCAAACATCACAATGTAACTGGGTGATCATAAAGATGCTCAACATGTATCTCCGAAGGTGTCTGTTGAGTTGGCATGGATCGAGATTGGGATTTTTCACTCCGTGTATCAGAGTATCTCTGGGCCCTCTCAGTAATAGACATCATAAGAAGCTTGCAAGCATAGTGACTAAGGAGTTAGTTATGAGATGATGTATTAAAAAAAGTAAAGAGAGTTGCCGGTAACAAGATTGAACTAGGTATGAAGATACCGACGATCGAATATCGGGCAAGTAACATACCGACAAACAAAGGGAATTACATATGCTATCATAAAGGTTAGACCGATAAAGATCTTCGTGGAATATGTTGGACCCAATATGCGCATCCAGGCCCCCTATTGGTTATTGACCTGAGAGGTGTCTCGGTCATGTCTACATCATTCTCGAACCCGTAGGGTCCGCACACTTAACATTCGTTGACGATATAGTATTATATGAGTTATGTGATTTGATGACCGAATGTTGTTCAAAGTCCCGGATGAGATCACGGACATGGCGAGGAGCTCCGGAGTGGTCCGGAGGTAAAGATTGATATATAGGACGATAGTATTTGGTCACCGGAAAGGTTTTGGAAGAACTGGGTATTTATGAGAGTATCATAAGGGGTTTCGGGAGGCCACCGGTAAGCAGTGGGCCTTATGGGCCAAAGGGGGGGGGGGAATCACACCAGCCCACATGGGGGTTGGCGTGCCCCTCCACCGTTGTCCACGCGCCAAGGAGGGAGGGAAAGGAAGGGGGAGGCACACTAAGGTAGCCAACCCCCTTTCCTTCCCCCCATGTCCAAATATGGAAGGGGGGGGGGCTAGGAAGGCCTCTAGGGCAGCCGCCGGCCACTTGGAGGTGCCCTAGGGCTGCCTCCTCTCCCTCCTACACCTATATATATGAGACGAGGGAGAGGGGAAACACACACCACTATTCCCTAGCCATGTGCGGCGCCCCTCTCCCTCTAGTTCATCCTCGGTCATATTTTCGTAGTGCTCGGTGAAGCCCTACAGAGATAGTTGCTTCACCACCGTCACCATGCCGTCGTGCTGCCGGAACTCATCTACTACTTCGCCCATATTGCTGGATCAAGAAGGCGAGGACGTCATCGAGCTGAACGTGTGCTGAACGCGGAGGTGCCGTACGTTCTGTACTTGATCGGGTGAATTGTGAAGGTGTACGACACACTCTCCGGGTTGATAAATGCTTCCGCTTAACGGTTTACGAGGGTACGTAGACACACTCTCCCCTCTCGTAGATATACATCTCCAAGGGTAGATCTTGCATGTGCATAGAATTTTTTTGTTTTCCATGCAACATTCGCCAACAGTGGCATCTGAGCTAGGTCTATGCGTAGATGATATGCACGAGTAGAACAGAAAGAAGTAGTAAGCGGTGATGGTCATACTACTTACCACCAATGTCTTATTTTGATTCGGCGATATTGTGGGATGAAGCTGCCCGGACCAACCTTACATGTCCACGCACATGAGACCGGTTCCACCGACTGACATGCAACTTGTTTTGCATAAAGGTGGCTGGCGGGTGTCTGTTTCTCCTACTTTAGTTGAATCAAATTTGACTATGGCTGGTCCTTGAATAAGGTTAAAACAACAAACTTTATAATCACCGTTGTGGTTTTGCGTAGGTAAGAACGGTTCTTGCTAGTTGCCCATAGCAGCCATGTAAAACTTGCAACAACAAAGTAGAGGACGTCTAACTTGTTTTTGCAGGGTATATGTTGTGATGTGATATGGTCAAGACGTTATGTGATATACGTTGTTGTATGAGATGATAATGTTTTGTAATATCGACAACTGGCAGGAGCCTTAGGGTTGTCTCTTAATTATTGTATGAAATGCAAGCACCATGTAATTACTTTACTTTGTCACTATGCGTTAGCAATAGTCGTAGAAGCAATAGTTGGCAAGACGACCCCGACGCAACATTGGAGATCAAGGTGTTGAGCTGATGACTATGAAGATCATGACGATGTTTTGGAGATGGAGATCAAAAGCACAAGATGATGATGGCCATATCATGTCACATATTTTAATTGCATGTGATGTTTATCCTTTACGCATCTTATTTTGCTTAGAACAGTGGTAGCATTATAAGATGACCCCTTCACTAAATTTCAAGATAAAAGTGTCCTCCCCGAGTATGCACTGTTGCTAAAGTTCATCGTTTCGAAGCACCTCGTGATGATCGGGTGTGATAGACTCTACTTTCACATACAATGGGTGTAAGCTAGTTTTGCACAAGCAGAATACTTGGGTTAAACTTGACAAGCCTAGCATGTACAGACATGGTCTCGGAACACTGGAGATCGAAAGCTCAAACATGAGTCATATAGTAGATATGATCAACATAGAGATGTTCACCATTGATGACTACCCCATCTCATGTGATGATCGAACATGGGTTAGTTGATTTGGATCATGTATCACTTAGATAACTGGAGGGGTGTTATTTTAAGTGGTAGTTCATTAGTAATTTGATCAATTAAACTTAATTTATCATGAACTTAGTCTTAATAGTTTTGCATATCTATGTTGTAGATCAATGGCCCGTGCTACCGTTCCCCTGAATTTTAGTGCGTTCATAGAGAAAGCTAAGTTGAAAAATGATTATAGCAACTACACGGAGTGAGTGCGTAACTTGAGGATTATCGTCATTGCTACATAGAAGAATTATGTCCTTGCTGCACTCCTCGATGACAGACCTGCTGAAGGAGCTACTGCAGATGTTATGAATGTCTAGCATGCTCGATCTGATGACTACTCAATAGTTAAATGTGCCATGCTTTACGGCTTAGAATCGGGACTACAAAGACGTTTTGAACACCACGGAGCATATGAGATGTTCCAAGAGCTGAAGTTGATATTTCAAGCTAATGCCTTGGTTGAGAGATATGAAGTGTCCAACAAGTTCTATAGCTGTAAGATGGAGGAGAACATTTTTGTCAATGAACACATACTCAAAATGTCTGGGTATCATAACCACTTGACTCAGCTGGGAATTGATCTTCCAGTTGAGAGTGTTATTGATAGAGTTCTTCAGTCGCTGCCACCAAGCTACAAAGGCTTTGTGATGAACTATAATATGCAAGGGATGACGAAAACGATCCCGAGCTCTTCGCAATGCTTAAGGCCACAGAGGTAGAAATCAAGAAGGAGCATCCAGTGTTGATGGTTAACAAGACCACTAGTTTCAAGAAAAAGGGCAAGGGAAAGAAAGGGAACTTCAAAAAGAATGGCAAGCAAGTTGTCGCTCCCGTGAAGAAGCCCAAAGCTAGATCCAAGCCTGAAACTAAGTGCTTCTACTTCAAAGGGAATGGTCACTGGAAGCAGAACTGCCCCAAACACTTGGCGGATAAGAAGGATGGAAAAGTGAACAAAGGTATATTTGATATACATGTTATTGATGTGTTCCTTACTAATGCTCGTAGTAGTTCCTGGGTATTTGATACTGTTTCAGTTGCTCATATTTGTAACTCGAAATAGGAGCTGCAAAATAAACGTAGATTGGCTAAGGACGAGGTGACGATGCACGTCGGGAATGGTTCCAAGGTCGATGTGATCGCCGTCGGCACGCTACCTCTACATCTACCTCCGGGATTAGTTTTAGACCTCAATAATTTTTATTTGGTGCCTGTGTGGAGCATGAACATTATATCTGGATCTTGTTTAATGCGAGACGGTTATTCATTTAAGTCAGAGAAGAATGGTTGTTCTATTTATATGAGTAATATCTTTTATGGTCATGCACCTTTGATGAATGGTCTATTCTTGTTGAATCTCGATCGTAGTGATACACATATTCATAATATTGATGCCAAAAGATGCAAAGCTGATAATGATAGTGCAACATACTTGTGGCACTGCCGTTTAGGTCATATTGGTGTAAAGCGCATGAAGAGACTCCATGTAGATGGACTTTTGGAATCACTTGATTATGAATCATTTGATACTTGCGAACCATGCCTCATGGGTAAGATGACTAGAACTCCGTTCTTCGGAACAATGGAGCAAGCTAATGAGTTATTGGAAATAATACATATCGATGTATGGGGTCCGATGAGTGTTGAGGCATGCGGTGGGTATCGTTATTTTCTGACCTTCACAGATGATTTGAGTAGGTATGGTTATATCTACTAGATGAAACACAAGTCTAAAACATTTGAAAAGTTCAAAGAATTTCAGAGTGAAGTGGAGAATCATCGTAACAAGAAAATAAAGTTTGTATGATCTGATCACGGAGGTGAATATTTGAGTTCTGATTTTGGCCTTCATTTAAAACAATGTGGAATTGATTTACAACTCACGCCACCTGGAACACCACAACCTAATGGTGTGTCCGAACGTCGTAACCATACTTTATTAGATATGGTGCATTCTATGATGTCTCTTACCAATTTACCTTTATCATTTTGGGGTTATGCGTTAGAGACAACCGCATTCATGTTAAATCGGGCACCGTGTAAATCCGTTGAGATGATACCGTTTGAACTATGGTTTGGCAAGAAACCTAAACTGTCGTTTCTTAAAGTTTGGGGATGCGGCACTTTTATCAAAAGGCTTCAGCCTGATAAGCTCGAACCCAAATCGGAGAAGTGCGTCTTCATAGGATACCCTAAGGAAACTATTGGGTACACCTTCTACCACAGATCCGAAGGCAAAATCTTTGTTGCCAAAAATGGATCCTTTCTAGAGGAGTTTCTCTCGAAAGAAGTGAGTGGGAGGAAAGTAGAACTTGATGAGCTAACTGTACCTTCTCTCAAATTGGAAAGTAGCACATCATAGAAAACCATTCCCGTGATGCCTACACCAACTAGAGAGGAAGCTAATAATGATGATCATGAAACTTCAGATCAAGTTACTACTGAACCTCGTAGGTCGACCAGAACATGTACCACACCAGAGTGGTACAGTAATCCTGTCCTAGAAGTCATGTTGTTAGACAATGGCGAACCTACGAACTATGAAGAAGCTATGATGAGCCCGAATTCCAACAAATGGCTTGAGGCCATGAAATCTGAGATAGGATCCATGTATGAGAACAAAATATGGACTTTGGTGGACTTGCTCGATGATCGAGAAGCCATTGAGAATAAATGGATCTTCGAGAAGAAGACAGACGCTGATGGTAATATCACTATCTATAAAGCTCGACTTGTCGCAAAAGGTTTTTGACAAGTTCAAGGGGTTGACTACGATGAGACTTTCTCACCGGTAGTGATGCTTAAGTCTGTCCGAATCATGTTAGCAATTGCCGCATTTTATGATTATGAAATCTGGCAAATGGACGTCAAAACTGCATTCCTTAAGGTTTTTTTTAAAAGAAGAATTGTATATGATGCAACCGGAAGGTTTTGTCGATCCTAAAGGTGCTAACAAAGTGTGCAAGCTCCAGTGATCCATTTATGGATTGGTGCAAGCATCTCGGAGTTGGAATATATGCTTTGATGATGTGATCAAAGCATATGGTTTTATACAGACTTACGGAGAAGCCTATATTTACAAAAAAGTGAGTGGGAGCTCTGTAGCATTTCTGGTGTTATATGTGGATGACAAATTCCTGATTGGAAATGATATAGAATTTATGGATAGCATAAAAGGATACTTGAATAAGAAATTTTCAATGAAAGACCTCAGTGAAGCTGCTTATACATTGGGCATCAAGATCTATAGGGATATATCGATACACTTTATAGGACTTCCACAAAGCACATACCTTGATGTGACAGCCTGGTTTTTGCCCCTCTTCTTTGCCTGATTTTCAGTTGGTTTGAATTTGAAGTTTGGAGTTTTTGAATCCTTTCATTTGGACTTACCACTTGGGTACCCCTTGATTTTCACCCAAGTGTTTCATCTCCCTCTCTAACCATCACTCCATCTCTGGTTCATCTCAAAATATCATTTGGAATATTTTTCTTTAGTGAAAAATATTCATTTTCCCCTCCTAAACCCTAGCTAGTTCAATGTGCTCCAAAGCAACCCCAATTTTTCTTGCCCATAAAATTCTAAGAAAAATCCCAATTATTCTTTGGAACCTAGGGCACCTTTCTGAGCAAAAATATTTCATCACTTTTTGGAATATTTTGGCTACAGAAAATATTTTCTTTTCTGGACAGAAATGGTAGTTTCTACAACAACTACCATTTTACTTGCTCCAGTGTAGCTGGTTTTTCTTGTGCATCACCTTAGTAGATGATTGCTAGCCTCCAAAGCCCAGCCTTGAACTCCCAGTGGTTTGACCACAGTAAGCACTCAAAGTTATTGTCCAGAAACTTACCTGGAGTGTAAAATCATTTCTACTGCACATGAAACCAAACCCAAGCGTGGCAACGATCTAAACTACCACGGACAACACACCAGACATGAAGTTTGGGCTTAGGTCGGCTTGAGGTCATAGTTCACACGGTGACCGCGTTTGTCCAGGCGTGCTGGCATGCAAACGACACGCTCGAGTGTCATTGGCGCTTCTGTCTGTGGCGTGCTCGCTGCCTCGCTCGCTGGCGTGCAAATCGCGCCACCATCATCATCTCGACCCCCTTAACTCCACCCTGGCACTCGCTGACGCTGGAGTTCGCCGTAGCGGGCACGGGCACGGTAAGGCCAATGCCACAGTGCGCGGTGCACTGTGCTCGTCGTCTTCCTCTCGCCCCTGTGCTCGTCCCCGTTCGCCAACAGTCCCCGTGTGAGCTACGTCTTCTTCCCCCTCTCTTACTGACGCCGTTTGTCGCTGGGCACCGCGGCCAGGTGTCCTCTGGCGGAGCCCGAACCCCCCTCACCGCTCGGCTATAAATAGGGCCACCCCCAGCCTCCTCTAGCACCCTCATCCACTCCCACACACTCCACAAGCGCATAGAAAGCCGTAGCCCGGTCGGGCAGGCCACGGGCCGCCGTCCCTGAGCTCGAGCTTGCCAGCGATCGCCTCGGGTTGTCTCCGCAGCTCCAGCCCTTCCCAGGCCAGGGCAACCCTTTCAGGGCCTCCGCCAGTCTCCGGTGGTGCCGTTCTGCCCGGTTGGAACCCTTGGAGTCGCCACTGGTCGCCGTCGTCTTCGTCTCCGGCGACCGCTGCTCTCTGCCTCCGCTGGAGAGGCTGATTCCGGCGCCGTCCGATCACCCCTAGACATTCTACAGGTATGGGCAGGTGCGCCTCCGTCTTCTCTCTCGATCCCTCCCTCTCGTTTTGGCCAAGGAGCCCTCGCCGCCGGCGTGCGCTCCGGCGAAGCCTCACCGCCCTCTGTTTCCCTCTCCCCATCCATCGCACCTGACTAGCGGGGCCCGCTAGTCAGCCTCTCTGTACGCGCGCGAAGCGGTACGAGTGGTGGCGCCCCGGGGCTTTACGCCTTCGACGTCACCCCCCAGTCTGTTTATTTAAATTCAAATTTTTATTAAATCCAGAGAACTTCAAACGGCCAAAACTTTTTAACCATAAGTCCAAATGAATTGATTCTTTTTTACATTGTGTTCTTTGTGCAAAAATCTAGCGCTCACCAAAGATGGGATTTTTCCTTGCTGTCTAGATTTTCTGGTGAATTTCACAAGGTTTCTTGATTATTTCTTTTTGTGTTTTTAATTATTTTCAGAAGGTTAGGCTTGTCTTGAGGATCACCAAGAGGCTTGTGAACCTCATCTGCACTAAAGCAAGCCACATCAACATTTCCTGGTGCCATTACAATATTTGTTATTTTCTACTTGAACAAATGATTATCCATGCATTTAAATTGTTATTATGTTAATTAGATTATGTTAGATGCTTGTTAAAGTGAATATGCATGATTTACAGAAAGTTTGAAGTCAACTTAGTTGGTGAACTAACAAGGATTAATTTTGGGTGATGAAAGGATAATATGGTTATGGATATAAATAATTAGTGAATTTATTTTCTTGCATGAGTAAAAATGATAAGTTTGCTATAAAAGATTCTGTTTGAAGTGAGGTTTGATCTGAACCAGAGAAGTGTCATGAGTTAGTAATGCTCAGTGTGGATATAGTTGACTCAGTTATTTCCGTTGATATGTGATGCATATGTTAGTGCTGCATGTCATGGCATCATGACACCGGTTATTTTCACTTTAAGTTGAACCTGATAATAACTCAACTTGAATACATTGTTGACCGGGTCATGGTGCCGCTGAATCGAGTTTTTCCCAGTGCAACCACATTTGCCGGTATGGGACTGCCTTTATTCGTTCCGTTGTCATGCCTCTGGTCGGTGCCTCTAACTAGGGAAGGTTATGGGCGTGCGGTTCCCTAGCCCGGTAAGCAGACATAACTTTGTGTGCCCGTTGTTGAGTTCATGGTACCGGGTCCCCGTGTGGGATCGTTTATGTTTGGCCACGACGGTGGTCGTTGTGTCTTTGGTAGACACGGGGCCACCCAGGACTAGCCCGATGGGGAGTGAGTCGGAGTGGCCGGGAGTGTGTCATGACAATGGAGGGGTTTTGTCGGAATGTCGTTGGTCCACCCGAATGGGAGTGCGAGGCCATGGGTTCCATGGTGTGGGTCCAGTGCGCTACCTCTGCAGAGTGTGTTAATCTATCGATAGCCGAGTCCATGGTTAAGGACACACTCGAAAGTAGGTCACACCATGGGTCAACATTTAATAAATCTTGCACACTAAGTATGAAGTTTGCATTGCTGTTGGTGGCGGGAAGGCCATCGTGTTGATTTGGACCAGATGTTGGTCGTGGTTGTGATCGCCGTAAGGATCACGGTTTAAGGCCAAATATTGGTCGTGGTTGTGATCGCCGTAAGGATCACGGTTTGAGGCCAAATATTGGTCGTGGTTGTGATCACCGTAAGGATCATGGTTTGAGGCCAAATATTGGTCGTGGTTGTGATCGCCAAAAGGATCACGAGATGTGTCTAGGCTGGTACGTTTATGGTCCAAGAGGGATCACGTTTGGTAAGCCAGTCCGAGGGACTTTTATCAGAAGAGCATGATCACGACATGTTGGATATATTGTTGCATTATTATGAATTGGTTAATTGTCATGATATTGTTTGTCATTATGTCTATGCTTGTTGTGAGCTTGCAAGTACATTCAATGTACTGACCTGGTGTGTCATGCCAGATTTCAGGAAAGTCCCATTGGAAAGGAGTGCTGTCCGAGTCTAGATCGTGTCCACATCGGTGTCCCTGTGCTATGGAGTTCCGCTACGACGTTGTTCCGCTGCCGCATAGTTGTCATGATCGAGGCCCCTTTATGTTCACTAAATAATGTACATATTGTTCAGCTGCACCGGATGTGCAGCTTGGCCTCGCTAACTGTCGTAGTATAAACTCTGATCCGCTAGCATCAATAAAGCGGTTGTTTTCTATACCAAGATGTTGTGTGTTGCCAGAAGACAAGGTCTCTAGGCTGGCAATGCATGGTAGACCGGTTGCTCTGAGCCGGGGTGCCACAACGCTTGGTATCAAAGCTGCGCTGACTGTAGGTCACGCTAGACTACGTCGTGTTAACTGGACGCTAGATACGAGTTGTAGTTGAGTGCCGGTAGCATTTTTAGCTGGTTGTTGCATTGCATGTACTTGTTTTATTTTTATGCTAACCTGCTAATGGTTGTGAGTGTAGATGGCTCCGGTGCCGTATCCGTGCCAATTGCAGCTGATGCCGTACACGTCGCCGCATCTCCTTCGTAACGTGTGGCGACGGCTGTACCCCCTCGGTGACGACCCAGCCTATCGTGTGTACCGGGAGCGTCTAGCTGACTCCATGTATGAGTATCACGCCGTGGTTACTCTGCACACCAGTTCCGATTCCAGCACTTACACTCGTACCTCTCGGAGCGGTTACGCTTCTACCGCTTCTCAGGCTATCTAGTTTGCTGCATTCAAGGTCCTTGTTGAGCTTCGCTACAAAGAGGTCTGGATGCAGAACCACCCAGGTTTCTACTACTATCCTTATCTGCACGAGAATGGCCGTGTCCGTTTCCCTATCATTGATCCAGAGTCTGATATTGTTGCTAGCCACCTTTCTTGTTATATCACTGCTAGCTTTCTTATGATCCACGAGCTGGCTCGAGAGCTGACTCGTGCTCGTACTGCTTTAGCCTCTACTAGATTAGTCACTACTCTAGCATCTGTGGGATTTACTCCCTATATTCCAGCTAGTTCTAGTTCCCCTGTTTCACCGGTTACTCCTCCGAGTAGCTCGGGCACCGCGACCGTGAGTCTGCTTAGTGCTCCTGCTTAGTGGGTTTCACTTCTCGGCTCTCCTGTATCCCCGATGCTTCACCCTACACTTGCCCCGGAGGGAGAGCCCTCGAGGCAGCGTCATCGTTCCACCTTTAACCCGGAGGTCTCAGTTAACCATGTCAGTTCAGGATCCGAGTCCGCTTCAGGAGAGGACCCCGCAGCACCAGCAGAGCAGTAGAGCTTCTGAGTATTCACAGTCGTCAAGATGGTGTACGGATGTAGTCGTACGAGTCATGATGTTTCGTTTCATGTATGAGAGTAGTTGAACCTGGCATGTTGTTATCTTTCATGTATGAGTCTATGTGAAATTATGTTGGAACTCTATTTTATTCGCCGTATTTTCTTCATCATTTCGGTTTTTTTTCTCGGGCTTTTGTTGCTGGCTTTCCCCCAATTTATTTTGAATGCTTCTCATCTCGGTTGCGTTGCCTTGGGAAAAACCACAATAGGATGATACGGGGAGGCAGCACTAGCAACGTTCGCGAGGGTTCTCCTGTTCGTCGATCCACACGACAGGCAGGACACTCACCCGAGCCGTATGTTCCACCACCGCCTCCACCGCCAAATCCGCCCTCCACCGAGCAAATTCTGCGTATGTTTGAGGAAAGACAGAATAATGATCTGATTGAAATATTAAGAACTGTTCAAGCTGTGGTTGGACAGAACGAAAATCAGCCCGCTCATCACTCCAAGCTGTCAGATTTTCAAAGGACCAAGCCTCCCAGTTTCAGTCAGGCTATTGACCCCTTGGATGCAGATGATTGGTTGCGAACTATGGAGAAGAAGCTTGAGATTGCTCGTACTGAAGAAGGAGATAAGGTTCCATTTGCAACTCATTATCTTAAAGGTGCTGCTGCCATATGGTGGGAAAATGAAAAAGCCATGTGGTCTGCTGATGAAGAAGTCACCTGGTCAAGATTCAAGGAATGATTCCGGAAATATCATATCCCAACGGGAATTATGAAGACTGAGCGTGAATTTCTCGCGCTCCTCCAAGGAAATCAGTCTGTGGGTGAATATTTGCAAAAATTCAATCATCTGTCACGTTACTCCCTATACGACGTGGCTGAGGGAGTCCTGGATTAGGGGGTATCCGGACAGCCGGACTACATACATCGTCCGGACTATTGAAGCGTGAAGATACAAGACTCAAGACTCCGTCCCGTGTCCGGATGGGACTCTCCTTTGCGTAGGAGGCAAGCTTGGCGATCTAGATATTGTATTTCCTTCCTTGTAACCGACTCCATGTAAACCCTAGCCCTCTCCGGTGTCTATATAAACCAGAGAGGTTGGTCCTTAGAAGGCCGATCACAATTACAATCATAATCATCATAGGCTAGCTTCTAGGGTTTAGCCTCTACGATCTCGTGGTAGATCTACTCTTGTACTACTCATATCATCAATCTCTACCTAATAATAAAGCAAATTGGGTTTCGGCCGTCCGTCACGCACTTTTGCAGAAAACCCCCTGCATTTTTCATGAATTAACCTGCAGTACACACTTAAACTGAACCGTTATTTTACATTTTTATGGAAACCCCCCTGACGTATTAGATAATTCACCCGCTAATCATATATAAGTCAAACAAATGTTTTTCTAAATTATCCATATCTTTTAAACCGTAACTCCGACTTTAACATGTTATATATGAAAATTGATTAGAAAAATGTGTAGAATCTGAATATGATGTTATTTTGTTTGTTAAATATTTTTGAAATATTATTTTGGAAGTTATTTAAGTCAAACACATATTTTTCTTAATTATCCATATCTATTAAACTGTAACTCCAATTTTAACATGTTATATATGAAATTTGAATAGAAAAATATGTAGAATTTGAATATGATGTTATTTTTACCTATTAAATATTTTAAAATATTATTTTAAAAGCAAACTTGTAACCTATAGGGCACGTCCGTTTTTCTTTCGTACCGCGATGATCTGGATTGCAAATAAACAACCACTAAAATCATAAAGAGACGAAAGAAAACATCCATAACCACACATGAGCACCTCTGAAAAAATTGGCAGGGGAAAAGCAACATTCAAACACACTTTGGTTTGTGTGAACACTGAGGCCACTGAGGGTGAGGAAGATAAGCGGCAACAATTGGTGACGTTCCGGGGTCACGGACACAGGCGTCCTAGGGATTGGACTTTGCGGTCCGGAGGAACTTGGCCCACGGCTTCGAGGATAGTGTGGGCAAGACCTCCTGGCCTCCCATGGCCGTCGCCGCCGGGTCGTCTCTTCAGGCCCACACGCTGTCGTCTGGCCACTGGCCACACCCCGATCATTTCGTTCCCACTCAGCTCGTCCTCCCCTAGCATCTTACATCAATTCATCCTCGTAGCGCCACCACCGTCTTCCCTTCATACCCAGTGACACGCTGCTCCTAATCGTTGTGGTTCCCCAATCCGAGTTTCCCCATAAAAACCAACATCTTGTTAGCCCCACCTCACACCTTCGTTGCAGAATGGAGGAGGCTGAGGTGGGATGCATCGTTACAGCTTTGGGCGACTGAGCCCGTCGGCTGCAGTGGCAATAGCAGGGAAGATGCTATCTGTCAACATCCTCTTGAGATCATGCGTGTAAGTTGCTTCATGTGCTATCAATCCTTTTGTAGGAAATCCTTTTTGTTTGTACGAATGTGATAGTTTTGAACTTTTGATACCTGACACAACACTCAAATGGCAAGCCCATGGGGCTCTCGTCAAGGGGTGTGTTTTACTATCCAGATCTGATAGTTGATTAGGTGGGTCTTACTATGTCTGCTACATCGCAACATGATATCCATATGATGGAGGAATCGCTGAAGAATGGTGAGCCACCCTTTCCTTGCCGGTGTCGAATGTCCAATTTATGAGTTATGAATTTTCTGCAGAGACAAAGAAAGAAAGTCATTCAGATGAGTAGTGAATTCATTGTAGACAATTTGGAAGAACAGATCAGTACACGTTTAGTGAAATGGCTGTATGCCTCTGTGCATATGATTAAAGGACATATTTCTTCTTCAGTCTTATTTAATTATATTATAATTTTCTGCTCTCATTTACCTTATGTCTTTTCAGACTAAACATTTTGCTTACTTATACCCAGACACCAAATAGAAGGAAGTTGCAGCTGTTTTGAAGTCACAACAGTTGTCATGTTTAAACTGAATGCTAGCTATTTCTTTTTTTTGGTGGCCATACCCGATATGTTTTTCCATAAAGAAATGGATATGCTCCTATCAGATCCAACCCTTTCTATGTGAAAAATAGTAATTTCATATTATTATTTGCAGGCTCAATTTTTTTGAATTTTCAACCCAGGGGGGGGGGGGGAGAAAACTCCCCCACCTGAATCTTGTAGCTTTCATTAGGCAATAGGAATTGTTGTTGCAAATAGAAACAACCTACAAATGTTTACTTAGCCTGTAAATTAAGAAAATAAAATTAATGTACACGTCGATAGAAAATTCATTTTGGAGTAGCTTGCAAGTGGCTAAGGATTTTGGGAGGACCATAGGAAAGGTAGAACACTACAGCTTCGTCCACGTTCCATTAAGGTCGGCCTGATCCATGTTCTTCAAATCAATTTCCATGGCTCATTAGTTGCATGGTTCTTCTAATCTGATAATTGATGTGTTCTTATATAGGCAAATTGCA
Source organism: Aegilops speltoides (assembly GCA_021437245.1). Taxonomy (NCBI): domain Eukaryota; kingdom Viridiplantae; phylum Streptophyta; class Magnoliopsida; order Poales; family Poaceae; genus Aegilops; species Aegilops speltoides. The sequence continues at coordinate 401,902,443 of CM038143.1, forward strand.
AGGAAAACGACATTTGAGGAAAAAAACTCACGTAGGTTTTGTTTTTCTCTACAGCTTTAGGACAAAAACAAAATACAAGAGTGATGATGATGATACTAAGTAGGAAGGGCACACAATATTGATAAGTGTCTTTATCTTTATTGTCCCGTGGCAACGCACGGGCATTGTCCTAGTATTAATCAAGCAGGAAGTAGGGGTTTACCTCCATCGAGAGGGCCCGAACCTGGGTAAACATTGTGTCCCTTGCTTCCTGTTACCATCAGCCTAAGACGCACAGATCGGGACCCCCTACCCGAGATCCGCCGGTTTTGACACCGACATTGGTGCTTTCATTGAGAGTACCTCTGTGTCGTCGCTGCAAGGCTTGATGGCGCCTTCGATCGTCAACAACGCGGTCCAGGGCGAGACTTTTCTCCCTGGACAGATCTTCGTGTTCGGAGGCTTCGCACTGCGGGCCAATTCACTTGGCCATCTGGAGCAGATCGATAGCTACGCCCCTGGCTACCGGGTTAGGTTCGGAAACTTGGATTACACGGCCGACATCCGCAGAGACTTGATCTTTGACGAATTCGGGCCTGTGCCAGGAGCACCGGACAGTCACGATGAGCATGGCTTAGACCTGCCGTCGGACAGTGCTCGAGATATCACCCCTGCAGTAGCCCCGGATCTAAATCCGGAGCAGGCTGCGTTGCCTAAGGACGGAGGGATGGACCCCGCCCCGCAGGCTGCACAGTCATCGGCGGTGGCGCCGATCACAGGTCTCACCTCTGTGGAAGCCTGTGGTTCTAGACCCCCGAACTCGTATCTGGTTGTTGGTTCCAGTCCGCGCACTCTCGAGCAAGCCGAGCCAGGTTGGGCTCCAGTGATGGAGTTTACCGCTGCGGATATCTTCCAGCACTCGCCCTTTGGCGACATGCTGAACTCATTAAAGTCTCTCTCTTTGTCAGGAGGCTCTTGGCCGAACTATGTTTGGCTCGAGTGGGAAGTAGGCGCCGAAGGAATTCGTTGCCCACCCACTACCACTTCATTGCCATGGTCGCTGACATAACTGACGTGCTTGACTTCGACGGCGAAGACATCAACGGTACTGACGATGATGCAGGAGAAGTACATGAACCACCACTCGCAGGGCGGTGGACAACCACCTCCTCATACGATATATATATGGTGGACACTCCAAAGGAAACCAATGGCGATGAGGCAACGAAGGATAACCCCTCAGAGAGAAAAACAAAGCATGGGCGTTGTCGGCGCAGCTCCAAGCCCCGCCACAGCGATACCGGCCCAGGAGATGAAAACAATCCGAATGGCGCTAAAGATGAATACAACCCTGATCAGCCTACCTTCAAGCAGGCCGGACTGGCCACGGTGGGATACTTGGAGAGGGACAACTATACACCCCCCTCCGAGGACGAGGTAAGCCTCGGCAATGACGAATTCGGCGTGCCTGAAGATCCAGTGGAACAAGTTCGCTTCAAGCAACGGCTCATGGCCACGGCAAGGAGCCTGCAAAGGAAGCAAGAGCAGCTTAAAGCTGACCAAGATTTGCTCGTGGATAGGTGGACCAAGATCCTGGCCACCAAAAAATACGGACTCGACCGCCCGGACAAAGGGCACACGCGGCACAACTGGCTACCTCAACCTAAGCAGGAGAACCCAAGACACACACCCCGATGTCAACACATCACTACGGTCCAAGACAATAAGAAGGATACACGAAGAGGCATCCTCAAGCCTCGGCGCAATGGTCATAAACGTCAAGTCAGGGAAGCTGGTGCCAAGTCCAGCAACTCCCAGTCTGGTCAACGGACAAAGAACAGCTCAAGCCTATCCGGCCCGAGCCACATACTCGATCAACCATGTGAAATTCACGGTACTCCTAGAAGGACGGCAAAGCATACCAATAGAGAATGCCGGATCCTCAAAACAAAGTGGCCGGTCGTGTGCCGGAAACAATGAGGGGAGGCGTCTAGTCAAAAGACCCCCCAGAGCATAAAAGTACGACCGATCGCCCCCGATCACACCAACCACAACAATTCAATTGCCGTACACCTAGACCTAGTAGTCCGGGGGCTCCATAACACATAAAGCCCCCGCGGGTATGAAACCACAAATAACATCTTATAAAAGATGCCAGGTGCAAAGGCCAAGTTTATTGGCCCACCACTCTAACGGTTGTTTTCGGATCACCAAAAGATGCCACGCCAAAGAATAATTCTTCAGCACCTTCCCCTCATACGGTAATTTACCGTATGCTAACGGGATGAACCACGTTGACTAGATTCCACGTGGTAAACCATTAGGCCAACACCGTGTGATATAATCACACTTATAGGCAAGGCCGAACCCCGCCCTTAGAGCGGAAACCATATAGCTGCCGGAGCAGCGAGTCATGCATGCCTATCAAAATTTTGATACGACTGCCAACTATCCGGACACCCACTGAGGAGTCCACGCTACTTCACGGTATAACGGCTGGGTTAACCAGGATCCGATCAGGAACCCTCGGATCAACCGCAAGAGGACGTTCAGCTGTCTCCAGGCATATGCCTTTGCAAACTAACTTTGACGCAGAACAGGATTGGCGACGTGGAATCGGCCCGGACACACACAGGGCAGGAACATGCATGTGAACCCCCACAAAGAAGGCAGTCCGGATTCACTTTAGATCCACTCAAAGCCCCCTCCAGTCCGGCCATCACAGGTTCCATCAAAAACACCTCTTTTCATAATCATAAATTGTACTCATATGCATAGACATATCACCCTACTACAATGCGTAGACTTAAATAACACTTATCGGCCGTCGTTTATCATCGACGCCTCTTTGCCAAAAACGGCAACCACACCTCGTGTTACCCCTGATTATGCCGGGGGCTTCACAATACGACAATAATGTCTGACCACCTTTTCGGTCGCTCGGCACCCCGAACTTATAGCACTATATGCATCAGCTCCGAATCATGTCTTGGGTCATTGGTTGGGTTTGCCCGGCTCCCATATTTTGGTACCTTACGTTCCGTTCCATCGGCTAAGGTAGCGCTGGGAGAACTACTGCGATTGTGTCCCGGTTCTGCCGGAAGAGCACCTAACTAGAGAAAGCCGAAAACCAACTGTCATGATATAGCGAGAGCTGGTCAGCTGTTCGAGAGGTTGTAAATTTTTTAAAGATTTATTCCTCATAATGCCATTATAAATGCAGAGTGCGACGGACCGGTCTTCCGATCAGGCGCCAATAGAGCCCCTAGTTCGGCCTTCCGACATTAGGGGTTGCGCCGACCATACTCGAATTCCTATGGCTAAGTGAGAGTGGTAAAGCCCTATAGTCCGATTGCCTGGTTCGTGGTGAAGAACACCTCCTTAAAAGGACCCAACCATGGGATAAAGAGTGTTCAGATATGTCCCGAACACCCCCGTATTTATTTTCATGGGGGCGGAAGCCGACGACTGGCCAACTCTCAGGATATACATACAATAAACAGCCACACAGGAAGAACATATGTTCAAACAAAACATGCAATATATAATAAAAGTGCCATTATCCCATATTACAAAGAACGACACTAATGCCCTCAGGGAAATATAATGTCTTTGGTACACTTATCCGCCACAAGGCGGGCCCCCTTCAGTACACCTTCATAGTACAGCTCGGGCTTGCGGTGCTCCTTACCCTCCGGTGGCCCCTCAGCCATCAGCTTCTCCGCGTCAAGCTTCCCCCAATGCACTTTTGCACGGGTGAACGCCATGCGCGCACCCTCTATACAGACTGATCGCTTGATAGCATCAAGCCGAGGAGAGGCGCCCACAATCCGCTTCACGAGTCTGAAGTAACTGCTTGGAATTGGCTCCGCGGGCCATAGCCAGACAACCAAGTCCTTCATGGCTAGTTCGGCCGCCTGGTGCAGTTTGACCAGCTACTTCAGCTGATTGATAAAAGGCACCGGATAGTTCGACGCCAAATACTGCGACCAGAAGTTCCTCTCCGCAGACTTCTTCTCCTCGGTCCGGTAGAATTGGGCGGCATCTGATATGCTGCGAGGCAGATCCGCAAACGCCCCTGTAAAAACAAGAATTCATCTTGTCGCTTAGAGTTCTCCCCACTATCATGTAAAAATGGCCATGAATACAACATGCCTTACCAGCCGCAACTTTTTGGGCCTCCTGAGTGTCCTGTACATCCCCTGGGGCTTCTTCCTGAGCATCTTCCGCGGCTTGGCGAGCTTGGGCGAGTTTGGATTCTTTCCCTACTAGACTCTGCTCCAAGCCCTCGCTTTTCTTCCCAGCCTCCTGGAGCTCCCGCTCAGCTGTGATGACCCTGGCCTCGTGTTTTTCATGAAGCGCCTGTTCGGCGGCAGCCTTCTCGTTGGCATCAGCCACAACCTTCTTCAGTGCCTCATACTCGGCACTCGCTCCTAGGGCATACAACACAAATACTTTTCAATAGGCACAATTACTCATTCGTGCCTAATGCAAGACAATGTTTCAACATACCTTGCTTGTCCTCTAATTGCTTCTTCACACGGCCAAGTTCCTCCTCGGCCCGTTTCAGGCTCTGCTTCAGTTCGGACACTTCCGCATTATGAGAGCCCGTCTTCTCCGTAGACGCCTGTTTTCACACAAAGGGGTATACGTCATTAACAAAGGTTCCCACGAAAACAGAGGATTTGATCCCCTGCCCAGCTCTCCCTTTCGCCGGACAGTGTATCAGGGGCTACTACTCATATTATGATGATTCCTCAAAGGTTTCTTAGAAAACATACCTCAAAAGCCTTTATAAGGCCAAGGCAGGACTCATTCAGCCCACTTTCGGCAGACTGAATCTTTTCAACCACCGCACCCATGAGGGTCCGATGTTCATCGATGATAGATGCGTTCTTTAACACTGTCGATAGACCGCCCGGCAGCTCTGCATGGACAGAGGTTGCCGGAGGAGTAGGCAAGCCTCCCTCCGTCGAAGGTGGCTGCTCGCCCGATCCTGGAGCCTTAGAGGTCTCCAGGACCTTATTCGGCTGCGGTCCGAACCCGAGATCGCCCCATCGTCGACACGCCGTGGGGCCACCGCCCCCATGTGTCCGGCTCCAGAGACATGCCTGCCCTGGTCCGGGTCTCTTTGAGATGACACCTCGGTGTCGCGCCTGGACTTCGGGAAGGAGCCCCCGGAGGCGTCTCGCTCGCCACAGCATCTAAGCTCAGCGAATCCTCCGATGAGGACTGTCCAGCACGAGACCTCGCTGGGCTGTACGAAATATGGCAACAGTTAAAACTACTGTACCCAAACGACCCTGGATGCATATGCGCATTTGGATTTCGGATACTTACGACTTTTCCAGGGGCTGGGCCCTGGGATCCCACGCCGGGCTGTTATCGGCAGTCGTGGTGGATGCCTTTGGGTGGGAACATCTCCCCCTCTTGGGCGATTCGGCCTCCCGGGACAGGGAAGCCGCCCTCTTCTTCCCACCTTCATAGTGAGGCTCGTCCTCCTCTGCTTCCTCCTCTTCGTCTTCGGAAGAAGGAGCGTCGCTGGAGTCTTCGAATTTTGCGTCCGAAGCCTCGCGGCGACGGAGGCCACTCCGAGTCTTTTTGACCTTCTTGGAGACCTCTTTCTTTGGCGCCTCGTAAGGCGTGGGGACCAGCATCTTCGTCAGAAGTGGTCCGGCCGGTTCCTCCGGCAGCGGGGCCGGACAATGTATCCGCTCCACCTTCTTTATCCATCCCTGGGGTCACGATGAAACACGATGAAAATGTCTCCCTCAGGACATGCCAACTGAAGCATGGATGGACAGAGGGTGGCTGTAACTTACCGGGCTTGCAGAATGGGATAATTGATACCCACGGTCCTCGGTGGAGCCCGGCCACGATTTGCCGGACTTAAAGAGCACCTTCCAGATATCCTTGTGGGAGGAATCATAGAGCTCTCGAAGGGTTTGGTGCTGGGTTGGGTCGAACTCCCACAAAGTGCAGGCTCGACGCTGGCAAGGGAGAACCAGGCGAACTAGCATCACCTGGACCACGTCGACGAGCTTGACGTCCTTGTCGACCACGCTCTGAACGCGCGTCTGGAGCAATGACAGCTCATCGGACGAGGACCAGTTCGGGCCCTTCTTGGGCCAGGACGTGAGTCGCAGTGGGGCTCCGGATCTGAACTCAGGAGCTGCAGCCCACTTTTTGCCGCGTGGTTCAGTGATATAGAACCACTGCTACTGCCACTCCTTGACGGAGTCGTTGAAGGCACCCTTCGGTCAAACGGCCTTGGGCATCTTGCTCACCATGGCGCCGCCGCACTCGGCGTGTTCGCCACTCACCACCTTGGGATTCACATTGAAAATCTTCAGCCACAGGCTGAAGTGAGGCGAAATCCGGAGAAAGGCCTCGCACATGACGATGAAGTTAGAGATATTGAGGAAAGAATTGGGGGAAAGATCATGAAAATCAATCCCATAGTAATACATGACCCCACGAACAAATGGGTGAAGGGGAAACCCAAGCCCGCAGACAAAATGGGGAAGGAACATGACTCGCTCGTGAGGCTCCGGAGTAGGGATGACCTGTCCCGCCGGTGGGAGACTGTGGCCGATCTTCTTGGCCAGATACCCGGCTTCCCGAAGCTTCTTGATATCCTTCTCCTAGACGGTAGAGGCCATCCATCTGCCTCCTGCTCCGGATCCGGATGTCTTTGGAAAACCTCTCTTCGATGGAAAAGGAGAATGCCTGGGTGTTAAGGCTCGAACAGAGGGGAATGGGCTAGCGGAAGGAGAAGGCATGGGTAAAGAGGAAGAGACCTTATCTCTTTATAGGGATGGCAAAAGCTTTTTGCCCCTCCCACTTGCCTGGTGGAACCCGCTCGCTCCCCACTCGCCGCGATTAGCGGTGCGGTTGGACTATCCATACTCGTATTGGTGAGAATCCCATAATAAGGAGACACGATCTCTGCTATGGTTAAACGTGGAGAAGAAACCGCCTCGCGATGTGCGCTGTGGCTGGTTGTGGAAAAACGGTTCGAATAATGACCCGACCGTAATGACCTGTCATGTTGTCTAAAAAAGTTGTCAGCAGATTGCATTTGTGAAATATCATTCTCTCTACGGCGGTATGTGAAGATCATTTTGCGGATCCGGACATGGTTGAAGTGTTCGATAAACACCTTGGAGTATTCGGAGAAGGAACCCGCCTTGCAATGCCGAAGACAAGACTATGCGCCGGACTCATCGTCATTGAAGCCTAGTTCAGGGGCTACTGAGGGAGTCCTGGATTAGGGGGTATCCGGACAGCCAGACTATATACATCGTCCGGACTATTGAAGCGTGAAGATACAAGACTCAAGACTTCGCCCCGTGTCCGGATGGGACTCTCCTTTGTGTAGGAGGCAAGCTTGGCGATCCGGATATTGTATTTCCTTCCTTGTAACCGACTCCATGTAAACCCTAGCCCTCTCCGATGTCTATATAAACCGGAGAGGTTGGTCCTTAGAAGGCCGATCACAATTACAGTCATAATCATCATAGGCTAGCTTCTAGGGTTTAGGCTCTACGATCTCGTGGTAGATCTACTCTTTTACTACTCATATCATCAATATTAATCAAGCAGGAAGTAGGGTTTTACCTCCATCGAGAGGGCCTGAACCTGGGTAAACATTGTGTCCCTTGCTTCCTGTTACCATCAGTCTAATACGCACAGATCGGGACCCCTACCCGAGATCCGCCGGTTTTGACACCGACAGTGGCCACTGAAGAAAGAAATATTGACAGATTTATTGGTTGATTAAACCCGCAACTCCGGTGTACTCTCAGTATGTTCGATTTTCCAGACTTCCAAACCCTGGTGAATAAGGCTTTCATTGCTGAAAGGGAGCGGAAGCTTGTATCGGAATAGGTCTGCTAACAATGATCACAAGCGCAAGTTTGAGCCAAGGAAGGAGGCACAACCAGTGCAGAAGGCTCGTACTTGGCAACAGACTCAGGTGGAATACAAGCCCAATTGGCAACAAAATGTTAACAAGATGACCACTCAAGTCAGGAACGTCATAACCAACCCAGTGCAAGAGGAGCATCTTGCTACGTCTTGAGCTTGCGTTGGTTTTCCTCGAAGAGGAGAGGGTGATGCAACAAAGTGTAGCGTAAGTATTTCCCTCAGTTTTGAGAACCAAGGTATCAATCCAGTAGGAGGCTCCTAAAAAGTCCCACGCACCTGCACAAACAAACTGAGAACTCGCAACCAACGCAATAAAGGGGTTGTCAATCCCTTCACGGCCACTTGTGAAAGTGAGATCTAATAAAGATAGTATGATAAGATAAATATATTTTTTGTATTTTTGATATAGATGCAAAAAGTAAAGATGCAAATAAAAGTAGATGGAAAGCAAATATGATAAGAGATAGACCCGGGGGCCATAGGTTTCACTAGAGGCTTCTCTCGAGATAGCATAAGTATTACGGTGGGTGAACAAATTACTGTCGAGCAATTGATAGAAAAGCACATAGTTATGAGATTATCTAGGCATGATCATGCATATAGGCATCACGTCCATAACAAGTAGACCGACTCCTGCCTGCATCTACTACCATTACTCCACACATCGACCGCTATCCAGCATACATCTAGAGTATTAAGTTCATAAGAACAGAGCAACACATTAAGCAAGATGACATGATGTAGAGGGATAAACACATGCAATATGATATAAACCCCATCTTGTTATCCTCGATGGAAACAATACAATACGTGTCTTGCAACCCTTTCTGTCACTGGGTAAGAACACCGCAAGATTGAACCCAAAGCTAAGCACTTCTCCCATGGCAAGAAAGATTAATCTAGTAGGCCAAACCAAACTAATAATTCGAAGAGACTTGCAAAGATAACTCAATCATACATAAAAGAATTCAGAGAAGATTCAAATATTATGCATAGATAAACTTGATCATAAACTCACAATTCACCGGATCTCGACAAACACACCGCAAAAAGAGATTACATCAAATAGTTCTCCACAAGAGAGGGGGAGAACATTGTATTGAGATCCAAAAAGAGAGAAGAAGCCATCTAGCTAATAACTATGGACCCATAGGTCTGTGGTAAACTACTCACAACTCATCGGAGGGGCAAGGATGTTGATGTAGAGGCCCTCCGTGGTTGTTTCCCCCTCCGGTAGAGTGCCGGTAAGGGTTCCAGGATGGGATCTCGCGGATACAGAAGGTTACGACGGTGAAAATTGTGTTTCGAGGTGTTTCTGGATGTTTTCGAGTGCACGAGGTATATATAGGAGGAAGAAATGCGTTGGTGGGCCAGGGGCCCACGAGACAGGGGCATGCCCTCTGGGGCGCCTCCTATCTCATGGGACCCTCGGAGCTTTCTTGACTTGCACCTGTGCTCTCCGGATCAGATTTGTTCCAAAAATAACGCTCCCGAAGGTTTCATTCCGTTTGGACTCCGTTTGATATTCCTTTTCTTCAAATCTTGAAATAGGCAAAAAACAACAATATGGGTTGGGCCTCCGGTTAGTAGGTTAGTCCCAAAATGATATAAATGTGTAAAATAAAGCCCATAAACATCCAAAAGGGGTAATATAATAGCATGGAACAATCAAAAATTATAGATACATTGGAGACGTATCACGTCTGTGCAACAATTCTTGCTTCAGTTGTGGGCAAACCAAACATTATGCCAAACAGTGTCCCAATAACAACAAGCCGAATGCTATATTCAGGCCACAAGTCCATTTTATGGAGTCATGCCCGAGCCAGCAAAACATCATGGGGTACGTTCATCACCTCTCCGCCGATGAAGCCCAAGAAAACCCGAAGTCGTAATTGGTATGTTTCCTGTTAATAACATACCTGCAGTGATTTTATTTGACTCTGGGGCTTCCCACTCTTTTATTTCTTGGAGTTTTGTTGCCTAAAACAAGTTTCCTTGTTCACTTTTGGGCAAGAATATGCTGGTACAAACCCCAGGATCCTTAATCAGGAGCAATCTAGTCTGCCGTAATATGGAAATCAATGTCAACGGAGTCTGTTTTCTAACTTCTTTGATAATTATTGAGTCTGCTAAGTTGGATGTTATCTTGGGTATGAATTGGCTGACTCAGTATCAAGTATGCATAAATTGTGCGACCCGAGAAGTCACTTTGACCAGCCAGGAAGGGCAGACTACAAAAATTCCATGCTCGTAGGAGCATACCCACGAAAGAAATGGTCTTCAGCGCAGTGGCTGAATTGGAATTATTTCCTGTGGTCAGTGAGTTTCCTGATGTATTTCTAGAAGAACTGCCAGGCATGCAACCCGATCGAGAGCTTGAGTTCGCAATGAAACTTGTGCCCGGAACCGCACCAATACACAAGAAGTATTATCAAATGCCTTCATCAGAACTAGTGGAGCTAAAGAAACAGCTTGATGAAATGCTCCAGAAAGGATATATCCGTCCCAGCTCTTCACCATGGGGATCACCTGCTATCTTCGTGGACAAAAAGGATGGCAGCCTCCGCATGTGTGTGGATTACCGTCAGCTGAATGACATCACAATCAAAAACAAATATCCACTGCTAAGAATTGATGACCTATTTGATCAGCTCAGTGGGGCCAAGGTATTCTCCAAGATTGATTTACGGACTGGATACCATCAGCTCAAGATTAAAAAGGAGGATATTCCTAAGACCGCATTCACCACTCGAGACGGTCTTTATGAATATATAGTTATGTCTTTTGGTCTCACCAACGCCCCTGCCTTCTTCATGCATATGATGAACAAAGTATTCATGGACTTCCTCGATAAGTTCATGGTAGTCTTCATAGATGATATACTTATTTACTCAAGAAGTGAAGAAGAGCACAAAGAACACCTTCGAGCAGTGTTACAACGACTCCGTGAACATTAGTTTTACGCAAAATTTAGTAAATGTGAGTTTTGGCTCAAGCAAGTTGGATTTCTTGGACATGTGCTACCCACTGAAGGTATAGCCGTGGACCCGAGCAAAGTAAAGGATGTACTCGATTGGTTGCCACCCACAACCGTATCCCATATCCGGAGTTTTCTTGGATTAGCCGGATATTACCGTTGTTTCATTGAAGGGTTCTCCAAGATTGATAAACCCATGACGGAGCTGCTCAAAAAGAATAAGAAGTTTGAATGGACTGAGGACTGTGAGAAAAGTTTCAATGAGTTAAAGATACGGCTGACAACTGCACCGGTATTGACTCTTCCAGATATCTACCGCAGTTTTGATGTGTATTGCGACTCTTCCAGACAAGGACTTGGATGCATACTGCCTATTCCTCACGACAGCTACGACCCCACGAGGGAAATTATCCTACTCATGATTTGGAGTTGGCCGCGGTGGTTCATGCTTTAAAAGTTTGGAGACACTATCTCATCGGGAAGAGGTGCCAAATTTTTATAGATCACAAAAGCGTCAAGTATATATTTACTTAGCCAGATTTAAATATCCGTCAATGAATATGGCTTGAGTTAGTCAAGGATTATGACCTTGGAATAAATTACCACCCGGGTAAGGCCAACATGGTTGCCGATGCACTCAATCGAAAGCCCATCAGCCTAAGTGTCATATTGGAATCCTTGCCTCCTGAACTTCAAGAAGAGATTGCTCAGGTCAACCTGGTAATAGTTGATGCTGGCCTTGCTAATATTTTGGAAGTTACCCCCACACTTGAGGAAGAGATCCGCAAGGCCCAGCCAGATGACACCGATCTGCAGAAACGTGCCCAGCATATGGCAGCAAGTCAGACTTCCGATTACTCGAAGGATCAGTTCGGTACCCTCCGATTTAGGGGAAGGATTTGTGTGCCCAATCAAGCGGATTTAAAGCAGAAGATCCTGTCAGAAGCACATGAATCCTCGTATTCAATTCACCCTGGAAGTATGAAAATGTATGAAGACCTTCGACAAATATTCTGGTGGGATGGAATGAAGAAAGACATTGCCTATTTCGTGGCCTGTTGCGACATATGCAACAAAGTGAAGGCAGAGCATTAGAAGCCAGCCGGACTTCTCCAACCGCTGCCAATGTCACAACGGAAATGGGATGATGTCTGTATGGATTTCATCATAGGACTACCTAAGACTCGACAGGGAAATGATGCGATCTGGGTCATAGTGGACACATTAACCAAGGTAGCCCACTTTATCCCGATCAGAACCACATATCGAGCAGATGAACTTGCATAGTTGTATGTATCCAGAATAGTCAGTCTGCATGGAGTACCCCGAACCATCACTTCTGACCGAGGTTCCCTTTTTACCTCTGCTTTTTGTTCCCGTCTCCATCAAGCCTTGGGGACAACATTGAAATACAGTACCACTTATCATTCTCAGAATGATGGACAGACAGAACGGGTAAACCAAATACTCGAAGATATGCTGCAGGCCTGTGATTTGGCCCAAGGACCGAAATGGGAAGACTGTTTGCCCTATGCCGAGTTCTCTTATAAAAATAGCTTCCAGACCAGTTTAAAGATGTCATCGTATGAGGCTTCGTATGGCCGTAAGTGTCGCACTCCTTTAAATTGGTCTCAAACTGGAGATAGCCGTATTTTCGGAATGGATCTCATGCTGGAAGCCGAGAAGCAAGTCAAGGAAATCAGAGACAGATTGCAGTTGGACAAATATCGACAGAAGAGTTATTATGATGCAAAGCACCGACATATCAGTTTTGAACCCGGAGAACACGTATACCTTCGAGTCACACCTATGAAAGGAGTCAAGAAATTTCAGACTCGTGGAAAGTTGGCACCCAGATTTATTGGTCCATTTCCCGTTATGTCACAAGTGGGTACTGTTGCATATCAGTTGGAAATACCCCCTGAATTGTCAGACATGCACAACGTGTTTCATGTTTCATAGTTACGGCGATGCATATCGCCGCCTGAGAAAAAGACTGATATGACGGAAATAGAGCTGGTAAAGGATTTAACATACGAAGAGAGGCCTGTTAGAATCTTGGATCAGATGGAAAGAATCACTCGTAGTAAAGCAAGGAAGTTTTACAAAGTCCAATGGGAGCATCACACAGAGTCAAAATCAACATGGGAACCGAAAGAATTTCTAAGAGCACATTATCCAGAATGGTTTTCCCAAGCAACCAAATCTCGAGGACAAGATTCATTCTAAGTGGGGGAGGTTTGTGACAACCTGGTTTTTGCCCCTCTTCTTTGCCTGATTTTCAGTTGGTTTGAATTTGAAGTTTGGAGTTTTTGAATCCTTTCATTTGGACTTAACCACTTGGGTACCCCTTGACTTTCACCCAAGTGTTTCATCTCCCTCTCTAACCATCACTCCATCTCTGGTTCATCTCAAAATATCATTAGGAATATTTTTCTTTAATGAAAAATATTCATTTTCCCCTCCTAAACCCTAGCTAGTTCAATGTGCTCCAAAGCAACCCCAATTTTTCTTGCCCATAAAATTTTGAGAAAAATCCCAATTCTTCTTTGGACCCTAGGGCACCTTTCTGAGCAAAAATATTTCATCAGTTTTTGTAATATTTTGGCTACAGAAAATATTTTCTTTTCTGGACAGAAATGGTAGTTTCTACAGCAACTACCATTTTACTTGCTCCAGTGTTGCTGGTTTTTCTTGTGCATCATCACCTTAGTAGATGATTGCTAGCCTCCAAAGCCCAGCCTTCAACTCCCAGTGGTTTGACCACAGTAAGCACTCAAAGTTACTGTCCAGAAACTTACCTGGAGTGTAAAATCATTTCTACTGCACATGAAACCAAACCCAAGCGTGGTAATGATCTGGACTACCACGGACAACACGCCAGACATGAAGTTTGGGCTTAGGTCGGCCTGAGGTCATAGTTCACAAGGTGACCGCGTTTGTCCAGGCGTGCTGGCATGCAAACGACACGCTTTGAGTGCCGCCGAGCGCTCTGTTGCGCGCGTGCTCGCTGCCCCGCCTGCCTGAGCGTGCCAAACCGCACCACCATCGTCGTCTCGACCCCCTTAACTCCACACGGGCACTCGCCGACGCTAGAGTTCACCACAGCGGGCACAGGCACGGTTCGGCCAATGCAACAGTGGGCGGTGCACTGTGCTCGTCGTCTTCCTCTCGCCCCTGTGCTCGTCCCCGTTCGCCAACAGTCCCCGTGTAAGCTACATCTTCTTCCCCCTCTCTCACTAACGCCGTTTGTTACCGGGCACCACTGCCAGGTGTCCACCGGCGGAGCCCGAAACCCCCCTTGCCGCTCGGCTATAAATAGGGCCACCCCCAGCCTCCTCTAGCACCCTCATCCACTCCCACACACTCCACAAGTGCGTAGAAAGCCGTAGCCCGGCCGGGCAGGATGCGGGCCGCTGTCCCCGAGCTCGAGCTCACCGGCGATCGCCTCGGGTCGTCTCCGCAGCTCCAGCCCTTCCCAGGCCAGGGCAACCCTTTCAGGGCCTCCGCCAGTCTCCGGCGGTGCCATTCTGCCCGGTTGGAGCTCTTGGAGTCGCCTCTGGTCACCGCCGTCTTCGTCTCCGGCGACTGCTGCTCTCTGCCTCTGGTGGAGAGGTTGATTCCGGCGCCGTCCGACCATCCCTACCCATTCTACAGGTACGGGCAGGGGTGCGCCTCCGTCTCCTCTCTCGATCCCTCCCTCTCGTTTTAGCCAAGGAGCCCTCGCCGCCGGCGTGCGCTCCGGCGAAGCCTCATCGCTCTCTGTTTCCCTCTCCCCATCCACCTCACCTGACTAGCGGGGCCCGCTAGTCAGCCTCTTTATACGCGCATGAAGCGGTACGAGTGGTGGCGCCCTAGGGCTTTACACCTTCGACGTCACCCCCCAGTCTGTTTATTTGAATTCAATTTTTATTAAATCCTGAGAACTTCAAACGGCCAAAACTTTTTAACCATAAGTCCGAATGAATTGATTCTTTTTTGCGTTGTGTTCTTTGTGCAAAAATCTAGCGCGCACCAAAGATGGAATTTTTCCCTGCTGTCTAGATTTTCTGGTGAATTTCAGAAGGTTTCTTGATGATTTCTTTTTGTGTTTTTAATTATTTTCAGAAGGTCAGGCTTGTCTTGAGGATCACCAGGAGGCTTGTGAACCTCATCTGCACTAAGGCAAGCCACAACTACATTTTCCTGGTGCCATTACAATATTTGTGATTTTCTACTTGAACAAATGATCATCCATGCATTTGAATTATTATTATGTTAATTATATTCTGTTAGATGCTTGTTAAAGTGAATATGCATGATTTACAGAAAGTTTGAAGTAAACTTAGTTGGTAAACTAACAAGGATTAATTTTGGGTGATGAAAGGATAATATGGTTATGGATATAAATAATTAGTGAAGTTATTTTCTTGCATGAGTAAAAATGATAAGTTTGCTAGAAAAGATTCTGTTTGAAGTGAGGTTTGATCTGAACCAGAGAAGTGTCATGAGTTGGTAATGCTCAGTGTGGATATAGTTGACTCAGTTATTTCCGTTGATATGTGATGCATATGTTAGTGCTGCATGTCATGGCATCATGATGCCGGTTATTGTCGGTGTACCAAAGTAGGGGGTACCTTAGTACCCCGAACTTGGGCACGGGCGGTTGCAGCACCCCGCGGCAAGGCTTGCCGGGCGCCCTCCGAGATCCTCTGTCACTCCTATCCACTGCCATTCAAGAACAAAGTGTTAATTGTGAAGACAAGGCCCCGGCAAGAGAAGCCTGCCGGGAAGAAGCCAAGACCCCGGCAAGAGAAGCTTGCCGGGGAGGACAAGGCCCCGGCAAGAGGAGCTTGCCGGGAAGAACAACCAGAGCACTTCAGAAGACCCGCCGCGGCGCACCACGCACCCAGGCAAGACCCGGCAAGCGGCAAGCTTGCGGGTGCGGCAAGACAGATACCGCGGCAAGGCACTTGCCGCGGCAAAGACACCACTTCGCGCCTATGCTCCAGCTCACCCGACGGCGTGTCGCCGCAGGATCACTCCTGGTGCACGTGGCGGATGGCTGCGCGGCCTAGCGGTGCGAGGTGGAAAGCGAAGCTGACAAGGAGGCCATCGTGGCGATCGGTGGCGCCCCTAACGGTCGCTTCCTTGCACTGTTGGGGCGACCGGACGGGCATTAAATGCCCTTGTCCTCTGCCGTCAGAGTTAGGTAGGGGACACTGTACACAGCATTGTACCAACCCACGTTTTTACCTTTCTACCCCTCTTTCTACACTGCCACCTGTCGGTGACCCCCTTAGACTATAAAAGGGAGGCCCATGCGCACGTAGAAGGGGTTCCGCAGTCTGGAAACAACAGCATACCCACGCTCTTCGAGCAAGAACAGAATACAAACACAAAGCAGCAGTAGGAGTTTTATCTCTCCGGAGAGCTCCGAAGCTGGGTAAAAATCTTCCGTCTTCCCCTGCGCGCGTCCGGACCTCGATCTGCTCTTCGCGCGCGCCTCGCCCCCCCTGCCGGACCAGAAGGGGCTCCCTGCCCCATAGGTGCTCGTTCCCCATGACATCTTTGGCGCGCCAGGTAGGGGGAATCGAGGCCGTGCGAATCTGATCCGGTCTCCGTGCGCGCTACATCAACATCTTAATCAACATGCCACCGAAGAAGAAGGCTTCGGAGGTGGCCGCTCCGTCTACGTCGATTCTACCACCACCGCAGGAGCAAGCAGGCGATGGAGGGGACGCCGGCGGAGGAGCGGGCGCCGACGGCGGGACTTGCGTCGTCACCAGATCCAAAGACAAGGCCCCGCAAGCGTCGGCAACCGTGCTTACGCCACGCCCTTCCCAGGAGGTGCAAGGTCGACAACGCCATGGTGCTCCTAGCACCGTGCTCGCGTTGGAGCAAGGCCAAGCTGGTGGGTCGCGGGACGTCCAAGACCAACATGCGCGCCAGCATGCTGGTGCGAGTGAGGTACGATCGCCCGGACGGGGTGTTGCTCCTTCCAATCCAGTTGGGAGTCCGAGCACATCCCGTTCCTCGCGCCGCTTGTCGCCACCGCCACCCAAGACTGCAGAGGAAGCGCTGGCCCGAGCCCAGCTGCTCCTAGACTACCCTCCGGCGCCACACAAGATTGACGACTGGAGGATGACCATTTATAGCCTCATCGGCTTCGCCAACGACGACAAGCCCCGGCAACCGAGCGCATCGAAGCCCCGGTAGGGCGCCCCGGCGCAAGCCGACGCCGACAAGACCGCTGGGGGTGCCACTACCATGCACTCCCCGGCCCGAAGGCCAAGATCGCCCACTTGCCGGGCCAACCCCGACGCCGACTCCACTGCGTCGTCGGACCCGCGAACTTCGCCGCGACCAACGCCAAGTTATCCAGAACGACAACACGAAGACGCCAGCTTCAGACGTCGGCGTCGGAGAGAAAACATCAGTCCGACCGGTCGCTGGGCCCCTTGTCGATATGCACGCGCCGGGGAACCAGCGACTTGCGTCTGACGGTGGGTTGTCCTGCGTTCACTCGTGAGCTGCGGCAAGTCCGGTGGCTCAATACCAAGAACTTCAAGCGACGCGCCGAGAATGCGATGGCAGGATACATCCGTCGGAGTTCCTCGGCGTCTACACCATTGCGGTGCGAGCTGCGGGGGCACGATGAGAAGATCTCGCCAACTACTTCCGCGGTACTCAAGCCCAGCGTCGCCGATCTTGGCTCATGCACTTGCGGACAACTCCATCTCTTCGTGGCGGACTGTGCCATCGGTTTATCGGCGCCTTCACGGTGACCACAAACCCATGGCCGGAAAGCAATCTCCATTTGCTCGCCCTGAAGGAAGGAGAGCCTGCGCAAGTACATCTGAAGATTCACCAGTGCGCGTAACATCGAGGCGTCCATCTGCGCGGTTATCAGTAGCGTTCCATCGAACGTCGCGTAACGCAGGATGAGGGAGGAGATGGCGATGTGCAAGATCCGAGATGTCAGCGAGCTCTATGCTCTGGCCGACAAGTGCGCCCGCGCTGAAGAGGGGAGGAAACTCCCCGGAGAGAATGTAGCAGTAGAGGGATCTAGCAGTGGGGACACCACTCCGGCAAGAAGGAACCGAAGGCGGAATAACAGAAAGAGAAAGGCTAAGGATGTGCTAGTTGTTGAGCAGTCCGGCAACGGAGGCGGCTCCGACAAGGCCAAAGCTGACGACTCCGGCGAGGCTGTGGTGGCCGCCGACAAGCAGGACAGCTCCGGCAAGCAGTACTTCAAGATCCATCGCACCAAAGGCCACGATCTCCAAGCATGCAAGAAAGTCGAGCAGATGGCGGAGCTACAAAGAGCTGAATATGAGCGCCGCGACAAGGAGAAGGCCCAAAAAGGTGGCGGAGGATCCGGCAAGAAGCTTCCCGCCCAGGGAGGGCGCCGCGACAAGCCCAAGCAGCGGCAAGGTGACAGACCTCCCCGGGGGCGCGACAAGGACGAAGAAGAAGATGAGGATGATGAGATGGATGAGGATGAGACCGACGACCAAGAGTTTCAGAAGGCGACGGAGGTTTTGTGCGTTGACGGCGGTGCTTCTCTGCACACCTCGCACCGTCAACTCAAACAGTGGATGCGGGAGGTGAATGCAGCAGAGCCGTCAATCGAATCGCGCAAGCCCCTGAAGTGGTCCAGCACGCCCATCGTCTTTGACGTTGAGGATCACCCTGATCGCATCACTGCGGTCGGGTGCTTGCCGATGTTGGTCTCGCCAACCATCCGCAACCTCAAGGTCACAAAGATGTTGGTTGACGGCGGGGCCGGCATGAATCTCATCTCCTCCGCAGTGCTCAAGAAGCTCCAGATCCCCGACAGCGAGCTCTAAGAAACTGGTACCTTTCAAGGAATCAATCTAGGAAGGAGCAAGCCCAAGGGGAAGATCACACTGCCAGTGACGTTTGGCAGCGAGCTGAATTTCAGGACAGAGAGAGTCACGTTCGACGTTGCTGATTTCCCATTGCCCTACAATGGGATACTCGGCCGTCCAGTGCTTGCCAAGTTCATGGCAGCCTCTCATTATGCCTATAATGTGCTCAAGATGCCTGGTTCGATAAGTGTCATTTCTGTCCAAGGCGACAAGAAGGACGCACTTATCTGTACCGACCAGATCTACCGGGAAGCAGCAGCCGCAGCGGAGCGCAACCCACTTGCCGCTGAAGCTCCCCGGGGGAAGACCAAGTCCGGCAAGCGTAGCTCTGGTGCCCACTCCGGCAAGCGTGCCTCTTCGGAGCGCTGCACTGCCGTCGAGGATGCACCATCGAGCTCCGCCGGCAAGGGCAAGAAGGCAAAGACAGCTTCACCAAAGACTAAGTCCGGCAAGAATAGCTCTGACGCCCACTCCGGCAAGCGCGCCTCTCCGGAGCGCTGCGCTGCCGTCGAGGACGTGCCATCGAGCTCCGCCGGCGAGTAGAGCAAAGAAAGCAGTCAGCTTCGGACTTTTGAGTCGCATTCCTTGAAAGACCGTGCCTTGTGTGGAAAACTTGTGCGCGAAGGGATCGAATCGTGGCTAAGTTGCGTCCTTGATCTGTTTCGAGTCCGCTCAACAATGAAAGCGCGCTGCAACTAGCCCGATGAGGTTTCTTGCCGGAGGCAACACCGCCAGCGGGCTGCTGATGTTCCAAGACTCAAAGAAGCGTGTTAGCACCAACAAGTTTCCTAAAAGCGTGAGGGTGAAAACATACAAGGGAGGAATCAAGGAGAAGTGCAGCCTTGCGAGCGCGAGAAGACAGAAAAGCTAAGTTGCCAAAGTTTGAGTCTGAGCACCGTCGGTTTTAAATTTTATGTTATATTCCTTGAGCGTCCGTGCCTTGTATGGAAAAACCTGTGCGTGGAGGAGCCGGCTCGTGGCTAAGTTGCGCCCTTGCTTTGTTTCGAGTCCGCTCAACAATGAAAGTCTTGGCTGGCCGACACGACAAGGTTTCTTGCCGGAAGCAACACCGCCAGCAGGCTGCTGATGTTCCGCACTCAGCAAGCGTGTTAAGCATCGGCAAGTTTCCTAAAAGCGTAGGGTAAAATCATGCAAGGGATGTGATGGGGTAAAGGATGTGACATAGCGAGCCTTGCCGTGGGACGTCCTTTGTATGGGAAGCTTGTGCCCGGAGGAACCAACTCGTGGCTAAGTTGCGCCCTTGCTTTGTTTCGAGTCCGCTCAACAATGAAAGCGCGCTGCAACTAGCCCAAAGAGGTTTCTTGCCGGAGGCAACACCGCCAGCGGGCTGCTGATGTCCCGCACTCAGCAAGTATGTATGCGCCGGCAAGTTCCCTAAAAGCGTAGGGTAAAAACATACAAAGGGTGTAACATGGCAAGCATTGCCCAGGATGAAGTTATATATTAAATTAACTTGTTGTGGCGCTGACTAAGTTGTTCTCATAACTAAAATAACAGCGACAAGGAAGGGGCAGGAGGGCGCACCGGCACCTGAGCCCCGGCAAACCAGCATTGCCGGGGGCTGCAAGTACCCAGATCCCTCCGCGGCAAGCCAGGGTCGCCGGGGGCTGCGATGCCAGATAAGTCTTTTTGTCCCTCATCACGCATCCTCTTGTGGGCTGGGGATTGCGAAACCGCGTTATCTCCTTGAAAGATCGTGCCTTGTATGGAAAACCTGCGCGCGGAGGAATCGACTCGCGGCTAAGTTGCGCCCTTGATTTGTTTTCGAGTCCGCTCAACAATACAAGTGCGCTGCAACTAGCCCCGACAAGATTTCTTGCCGGAAACAGCACCGCCAGCGGGCTGCTGATGTCCCGCACTCAGGAAGTGTGCTTGCGCCGGCAAGTTCCCTCTAAGCGCAGGGAAGAACATACAGGACATGGAATAAGTAAAGGAGATAACGCAACGAGCAGTGCCCAGGATAAAGATATATATTACAGTAAATAACTTGCCGCGCTTTAAGAGATTGTTCATATGACGCGTCTAGCAGCGGCAAGAACAAAAGAAAGGAGCGCAGGCACCTGGGTCCCGACAAGCCAGAGTTGCCGGGGGCTGCGATATCAGATAAGTTTTCCATCCCTCATCATGCATCCTCTTATGGACTGGGGAATGCGAGGCCGCGTCCTTGAACAAGCGTGCCTTGTATGAAAAACCCGAGCGCGGAGGAGCCGAATCGCGGCTAAGTTGCGCCCTTGATTTGTTTTCGAGTCCTCTCAACAATACAAGTGCGCTGCAACTGACCCGACAAGGTTTCTTGCCGGAAACAGCACCGCTAGCGGGCTGCTGATGTTCCGCACTCAGCAAGTGTGCTTGCGCCGGCAAGTTCCCTCAAAGCGTAGGATGAAAACATACAAGGCACATAATCAAATAAAGGATATAACCCGGCAAGCATTCCCCCTTTTTCATTAAAAAACATCCCATTCTAGTACAGTCCATAGAGGATGAAAAACATGAAAGAGAGGACTACAAGTTTTAAATGCAGCTAAGGCCCGAAGGCTTACAAATTGAAAAGATAAGGTGCCCGTAATCCCTTTCCTATCCCTCTCTTCAGGAGGTAGGTCAAGGAGGCCCCGGCAAGAGAAGTTTGCCGGGAAGGGCAAAAGGGGCGCCTAGGTGAGCTACGGGTGCCAGAAGACACCAATTGAACATCCCGGGGGCCAGCCAGGGGCTTGGCGGAGACGGAGGCGCCGGAAGCAGAGCTCGAAGATGGGGCGGCGAGACGTCAGCACGCTGTCGAGGGCACCACGCCCTCGTACTCCGACTTGATGGCCTTGCCGTCGTCCCTCTTCCTCTTCCGCAGCCTCCCCACGGCCGCCCAAGAGGCGACCGGGGAGTTGAAGGCAGCGACCGGATGTCGGGTCGCTGGTGGCCTGTGGCGACGGCCGGCGCCTAGTCGGCCCCTGCCCTCGTCGTCGCTGTCGCTCTCCTCCTCGTCACTCTCGCTCGAGGGGAGTCTTCGCTATCGGAGGAGCTGTCCACGCAGCATCTCGCCCGGATCGGAGTCCCGAAGACCTTGCGAGAGAAGGTCACCCTCCATTAACTTAAAATGGAGGTGAACCCCGCCGTCAAGCTGTGGATCTGGTGACGTCTTCCACCCTCGATCAAGATACATCACACCGGGGCTGGGGATCGGCTGACTTCGCATGCCGTGATCCCACCCCTCATGTGCAATCTGAATGTCTCGGCGGATCCGGCTCCATCGCGCTCATAAGCGGGCTGGAAGCGGGAGGCGGCAACAAGCGCCAGCGCAGCCTAACGAAGAACTCCCAAGGATCGTCCCCCGTATGGACCGCCGGGAGGGGAGGATCCGCAGGCGATGGCGGAGCAGGCGCGCCGCCCCGACCGCCACTTCCCCGAGCGCCTCGACCTCGCCCTCGACCTCGTCCACGGCCTCGCCCCCTCCCTCTTCCCCTTGTGGCTGGCTCTGCCGCCACGGGCGCGGGATGGGGAGGGATGCACTGTCTGGCGGCGACCCTCGCCGCCACCGATGAAGGGCCAGGGTTCCCTTCCTCCATAACAGATGGAGAAAGGGGAGCAGAAGTTGAAGAAAGGAGAGGATGAGGGAGTGCGGGATTTCTGCGCTCCCCTTCCGCCCTCTTTAAAGGAGCGAGGTGGGGGCTCGGCCGCCCCGCTCAGCCAATCAAGGCGCAAGAAGAGCAGAGAATCGGGGCCGACCCGCTGCCTCCGCCCGTGACGGCTCGGTTTCCCACCTTCACCGCCCATGACCCCACGCGCATGGGAGCCGCGTGGCGGGGATGCGAAGCCGGGGTGACAGGTGAGGTGACCTCGCCCTGCCCCGTGATCACGGGGGTGGGTGCCTCAAAAATCGCGCGCACCACCCACGCCTCCCACGACGCCGCGATTGACGCGTGCCGTTACGGGAGGGTGCGGTGGATTCGGAGTGGATCTGGTTTGACCCAGGCCACGCGTGCCCGTGCCCTGTTTTGGGCCTGGCCCAACAGCGCTCGGCACCGTGTATGGCCCAGGCCCGGGGGCTCCTGTCGGTGTACCAAAGTAGGGGTACCTTAGTACCTCGAACTTGGGCACGGGCGGTTGCAGCACCCCGCGTCAAGGCTTGCCGGGCGCCCTCCGAGATCCTCTGTCACTCCCATCCACTGCCATTCAAGAACAAAGTATTAATTGTGAAGACAAGGCCCCGGCAAGAGAGGCCTGCCGGGAAGAAGCCAAGACCCCGACAAGAGAAGCTTGCCGGGGAGGACAAGGCCCCGGCAAGAGGATCTTGCCGGGAAGAACAACTAGAGCACCGGAAGACCGCGCCAGGCTGCAGCGCGCCAGGCAAGACCCGCAAGTGGCAAGCTTGCGGGTGCGGAAAAACGAAACATGCAAGGCACTTGCGCGCAAAACTACCGCCAGCGCCTACGCTCCGGCTCACCCGACGGCGTGTCGCATGCAGGATCACTCTGGTGCCGCGTGGCGGATGGCTCTGTGACCTAGCGGTGCGAGTGTGGCGAAAGGCGACAAGGAGGCCATCGTGGCGATCGGTGGCGCCCTAACGGTCGCTTCCTTGCCTTTGTTGGGGGCGACCGGACGGGCATTAAATGCCCTTGTCCTCTGCCGTCGAGTTAGGTAGGGGACCTTGTACAGCGATGTACCAACCCCGTTTTACCTTTCTACCCTCTTTCTACACTGCCACCTGTCGGTGACCCCCTTAGACTATAAAAGGGAGGCCCATGCGCACGTAGAAGGGGTTCCGCAGTCTGGAAACAACAGCATACCCACGCTCTTCAAGCAAGAACAGAATACAAACACAAAGCAGCAGTAGGAGTTTTATCTCTCTGGAGAGCTCCGAAGCTGGGTAAAAATCGCCCGTCTTCCCCCGCGCGCGTCCGGACCTCGATCTGCTCTTCGCGCGCGCCTCGCCCCCCCTGCCGGACCAGAAGGGGCTCCCTGCCCCATAGGTGCTCGTTCCCCACGACAGTTATTTTCACTTTAAGTTGAACCAGATAATACCTCAACTTGAATACATTGTTGACCGGGTCATGGTGCCGCTGAATCGAGTTCTTCCTAGTGCAATCACATTTGCCGGTATGGGACTGCCTTTATTCGTTCCGTTGTCATGCCTCTGGTCGGTGCCTCCAACTAGGGAAGGTCATGGGTGTGTGGTACCCTGGCCCGGAAAGCAGACATAACCTTGTGTGCCCGCTATTGAGTTCATGGTACCGGGTCCCCGTGTGGGATCGTTTATGTTTGGCCACGACGGTGGTCGTTGTGTCTTTGGTAGACATGGGGCCACCCAGGACTAGCCTGATGGGGAGTGAGTCGGAGTGGCCGGAGAGTGTCATGGCAATGGAGGGGTTACGTCGGAATGCCGTTGGTCCACCCGAATGGGAGTGCGAGGCCATGGGTTCCGTGGTGTGTGTCCAGTGCGCTAGCTCTGCAGAGTGTATTAATCTATCGATAGCCGAGTCCACGGTTAAGGACACGCTCGAAAGTAGGTCACACCATGGGTCAACATTTAATAAATATTGCACACTAAGTATGAAGTTTGCATTGTTGTTGGTGGCGGTTAGGCCATCGTGTTGATTTGGACCAGATGTTGGTCGTGGTTGTGATCGCTGTAAGGATCATGGTTTAATGCCAAATATTGGTCGTGGTTGTGATCGCCATAAGGATCACGGTTTGAGGCCAAATATTGGTCGTGGTTGTGATCACCGTAAGGATCACGGTTTGAGGCCAAATATTGGTCGTGGTTGTGATCATTGAAAGGATCACGAGATGTCTCTAGGATGGTACGTTTGTGCTCCAAGAGCGATCACGTTTGGTAAGCCAGACCGAGGGACTTTTATCACAAGAGCATGGTCACGACATGTTGGATATATTGTTGCATTATTATGAATTGGTTAATTGTCATGATATTGTTTGTCATTATGTCTATGCTTGTTGTGAGCTTGCAAGTACATTCAATGTACTAACCTGGCGTGTCATGCCAAATTTCAAGAAAGTCCCGTTGGAAAGGAGTGTTGTTCGAGTCTAGATCGTGTCCACATCGGTGTCCCTGTGCTATGGAGTTCCGCTACGATGTTATTCCGCTGCCGTCTAGTTGTCATGATCAAGGCCCCTTTATGTTCACTAAATAATGTACATATTGTTCAGCTGCACTGGGTGTGCAGCTTGGCTTCGCCAACTGTTGTAATATAAACTCTGATCCGCTACCATCAATAAGCGGTTGTTTTTTGTACCAAGATGTTGTGTGTTGCCAGAAGACAAGGTCTCTGGGTTGGCAATGCATGGTAGACCGGTTGCTCTGAGCCGAGGTGCTACACTTGACAAAGTTCTAAAGAAGTTCAAAATGGACTAGTCAAAGAAAGGGTTCTTGCCTATGTTGCAAGGTGTGAAATTGAGTCAGACTCAAAGCCCAACCATGGCAGAAGATAGAGAGAGAATGAAAGTCATTCCCTATGCCTCAGCCATAGGTTCTATAACGTATGCCATGCTGTGCACCAGACCTGACGTGTGCCTTACCATAAGTTTGGCAGGGAGGTACCAAAGTAATCCAGGAGTGGATTACTGGAGAATGGTCAAGAACATCCTGAAGTACCTAAAAAGGACCAAGGATATGTTTCTCGTTTATGGAGGTGACGAAGAGCTCGTCGTAAAAGTTTAGGTCGATGCTAGTTTCAACACTGATCCAGATGATTCTAAGTCACAAACCGGATACATATTTATATTGAATGGTGGAGTTGTCAATTTGGTGCAGTTTTGTTGTTAGTTGGTGTAGTTCCAAGAAGAGCGTCGTGGCGGGATCTACCTGTGAAGCGGAGTACATAGCTGATTCAGAAGCAGCGCATGAAGGAATTTGGATGAAGGAGTTCGTATCCGATCTGGGTGTAATACCCAGTGCATAGGGTTCGATGAAAATCTTTTGTGACAACATTGGAGCAATTGCCTTAGCAAAGGAATCCAGGTTTCACAAGAGAACCAAACACATCAAGAGACGCTTAAACTCTATTCGTAAAAAGTTCAAGGATGGAGACATAGAATTTTGCAAAGTACATACGGATCTGAATGTAGCATACCCGTTGATTAAACCTCTTCCGCGAGCAAAACATGATCAGCACCAAAACTCCATGGGTGTTAGATTCATTACTATGTAATCTAGATTATTGACTCTAGTGAAAGTGGGAGACTGATGGAAATATGCCCTAGAGGCAATAATAAAGTTGTTATTATCATATTTTCGTATTCATGATAAATGTTTATTGTTGATGCTAGAATTGTATTGATCAGAAACTTAAATACATGTATGGATACATAAACAAATATTGTGTCCCTAGTGAGCCTCTACTAGACTAGCTCATTGATCAAAGATGGTTAAGGTTACCTAACCATGGACATGTGTTGTCACTTGATAACGGGATCACATCATTAGGATAATGATGTGATGGACAAGACCCATCCGTTAGCTTAGCATATGACCGTTCAGTTCATTGCTACTGCTTTCTTAATGCCAAATACATATTCCTTTGACCTTGAGATCATGCAACTCCCGGATACCGGAGGAATACCTTGTGTGCTATCAAACGTCACAATGTAACTGGGTGATCATAAAGATGCTCTACAGGTATCTCTGAAGGGGTGTCTGTTGAGTTGGCATGAGTCAAGAATGGGATTTGTCACTCTGTGTATCGGAGAGGTATCTATGGGCCCTCTCGGTAATACACATCAAATGAAGCTTGCAAGCAAAGTGAATAAAGAGTTAGCTATGAGATGATGTATCATAAAACAAGTAAAGAGACTTACCAGTAACGAGATTGAACTAGGTATGAAGATACCAACGATTGAATCTCGGGCAAGTAATATACTGATAGACAAAGGGAATTACGTATGTTGTCATAAAGGTTCGACCGATAAAGATGTTCATAGAATATGTAGGAACTAATATGGGCATCCAGGTCCCGCTATTGGTTATTGACCAGAGAGGTGTCTCGATCATGTCTACATCATTCTCGAACCCGTAGGGTCCGCATGCTTAACGTTCATTGACAATATAATATTATATGAGTTATGTGACTTGATGACCGAATGTTGTTTGGAGTCCCGGATGAGATCATGTACATGACGAGGAGCTCCAGAATGGTCTGGAGGTAAAGGTTGTTATATAAGACGATATTATTTGGTCACCGGAAAGGTTTTAGAAGAACCGGGTATTTATCGGAGTATCGGAAGGGGTCAGGAGGCCACCTGTAAGTGGTGGGACTTATGGGCCAAAGGGGGGAAACACACCAGCCCACGTGGGGGCTAGCGCACCCCTCCACCCCTGCCCACGCGCCAAGGAGGGAGGGACAGGAAGGGGGAGGCGCCCTAAGGCAGCCAACCGCCCTTTCCTTTACCTTTCCACCATGTCCAAATATGGAAGGGGGGGGGGGGGCGGCTAGGCAGGCCTCTAGGGCAGCCGCCGGCCACTTGGGGGCGCTCTAGGGCTGCCTCCTCTCCCCCTCCACCTATATATATGAGAGGTAGGAGAGGGGCCACACACACCACGATTCCCTAGCTGTGTGCGGTGCCCCTCTCCCTCTAGTTCATCCTCGGTCATATTTTCGTAGTGCTTGGCGAAGCCCTGCAAAGATAGTTGCATCACCACCGTCACCATCGTGCTGCCGGAACTCATCTACTACTTCGCCTGTCTTGCTGGATCAAGAAGGCGAGGACATCATCAAGCTGAACATGTATGATAAACACGGAAGTGTCGTACGTTCTGTACTTGATTGGGCGGATCGTGAAGGTGTACGACTGATGACCCACAAGTATAGGGGATCAATTGTAGCCCTTTCGATAAGTAAGAGTGTTGAACCCAACGAGGAGCGGAAGGAAATGACAAGTGGTTTTCAGCAAGGTATTAACTGCAAGCACTGAAATAGTCAGTAACAAGTTGTTTGATAGCAAGATAATTTGTAACAAGTAAATAACGGTAACAATAATAAAAGTGCAGCAAGGTAGCCCAATCCTTTTGAGGCAAAGGACAGGCCAAGACGGTATCTTATAATAAACAAACCATTCTTGAGGGCACACGGGAATTTCATCATGTCACTTTCATCATGTTGGCTTGATTCATGTTCGCAACTTTGATAATTTGATATGTGGACGGATGGGTGCTTAGGTGCTGTTCTTACTAGAACAAACCTCCTACTTATGTTTAACCACCTCACAAGCATCGCAACTATGATAAAAGTATTAAGATAAAATCTAACCATAGCATTAAACTTTTGGATCCAAATCGGTCCCTTACGAAGTAGCGCATAAACTAGGGTTTAAACTTCTATCACTCTTGCAACCCATCATCTAATAACTACTCCACAATGCATTCCCTTGGGCCCAAATATGGTGAAGTGTCACGTAATCAACGTTCACATGACCCCACTAAGGGAATCACAACATACATATCATCAAAATATCGAACACATATCAAGTTCACATGATTACTTGCAACATGACTTCTCCCGTGACCTCCAGAACAAAAGTAACTACTCACACATGATAATCATGCTCAAGATCAGAGGGGTATTAAATAGCATAATGGATCTGAACATATAATCTTCCACCAAATAAACCATATAGTAATCAACTACGAGATGTAATCAACACTACTAGTCACCCACAAGCACCAATCTAAGGTTCCGGTACAAAGATTTAATACAAGAGATGAACTAGGGTTTGAGAGGAGATGGTGTTGTTGAAGATGTCCCTCCCAAAGCTGGGAGAGTTGTTGGTGATGACGACGACGATGATTTCCCCCTCCGGGAGGGAAGTTCCCCCGGCAAAATCGCTCCGCCGGAGGGCAAAAGTGCTCCCGCCCAAGTTCCGCCTCGAGACGGCGACGCTTCCTCCCGAAAGTCCTCTCCTGATTTTTTCTAGGTCAAAATGACTTATATACCAGAAGAGGGGCACCAGAGGTGGGCTGAGGAGGGCACAACCCACCAGGGCGCGCCTGGGCTCCCTAGCGTGCCCAGGTGGGTTGTGCCCACCTGCACTACAAAAAAAATACACTTCCGTGATGATACGTGTTTGTCACGATGGAGTCGCCTTTTTGTCATGCATGTACATCCATGACAAATTTATGATGAGAATCAAGATAGTCATACTGTCTTTGTCGTAGAAGTGTTCCATGACATTACCAAAATTATCAT
The DNA here is from genome assembly GCA_021437245.1 of Aegilops speltoides. Taxonomy (NCBI): domain Eukaryota; kingdom Viridiplantae; phylum Streptophyta; class Magnoliopsida; order Poales; family Poaceae; genus Aegilops; species Aegilops speltoides. The sequence goes on from CM038143.1 coordinate 401,931,410, forward strand.
CACGGAAGTGTCCACTTCCATGACGATAAATCGCCGCGTCACATACTTGCTTTCATCAAGGTTGGTGACACGTGGCATCCACCGTAGCGAACTATTGTTAAGCTATCGGGTCGGGTTTTGGATCCGATAACCCGTTAACACCCGACCAATGGGGAATTTCCGTGTAAAATCATCATTGGTGGAGAAACACGTGTCGGCTCACCGTTGGGACGGATGTCATTAAGCTCATTGGACGAAGGCGCCTATGATAAGGCGACCGTGTACTGACGACAGAGGCCCATTCACGTGAAAAGGCGGCATGTTTGACTTGGTCAAAGGTGGCGGGCGACCTACGGAAAGCTTGTTAACGGCACATTGCATATAGCCCATTTGACCCGCTAACCCGGGGCCGTTCGCCCTATCCGAATTAGGCCAAGTAGCATCATCTGGGCCGTCCAATATGCTTCAGCCCGTTTTAACTTCCGGCCCATGTGTGGCCCATGACTTCTTTCAGCCCATATGAGGACCTTTGTAACTCTTGGCCCATTAACGGCCCGTGGTGAAACTAGCCCGTAATGAACAGTGTATCACTTTATACCCCTTAACGACCCGTTATTCCATTGGGCCGTTTCCAGCCCAAGTTATCTTTCGGCCTTCTCAGGGCCCATTGATTCTTGGGCTCATTTGCAGCATTTGGTTACATACGGCCCGTTACTATCATTTTCTGTTTGTGGGCCAACTTCAGCCCGTCGTTACAGTCAGCCTGTTTGCGGACCATTAATACATTGGGCCGTTTTCATGTCAAAAAAACCTGTTGGGCTGTTTTCATAGAGTTATCAAATACGGCCTATTAATGGCCCGTTATGGTCCATGAATAGTACGGCCCATGATTGGCGAAATGATGATACGCCCCGTAGAAGGCCCATGGATCCTACGGCCCGTATGAGGCCCATGGATAGTACGGCCCATAGAATGCCCATGGACCCTACGGCCCGTAGAAGGCCCATTGATCCCTAAGGCCCAAATAGAAGGCTGATGGATCCTACGGCCCGTATAGAAGGCCAATGGTCCTCTGACGAACAAAGGCCCATGGATCATACGGACTGTAGGAGGCCCATGGTTACAACGATCCGTGTGTTGCCATGATTATTTTGGCCTAGTTACCAAAAATAGGCTATTGTGGCCACTAGAAAACACGAGAAAAAAGCTGCGGTGACTACAAGCAAACAACTAAACAAGACAATAAGGAAATAAATAAGCAAGCAATTAAGGCTAGCCTATTACGCTATTACACATATTACATCCTTTGGGCATCAAAGTTAGCCACTAGTGCAAATATAGGGAACAAAGCAACATATTACATACACTTGGCCGTCAAAATTGGCCACGGTGCAAATAAGCGATAGCAAAACAAAACATAACTGAAACAACTTTAGAAGAGCTCAAGAAAGCGTTATCTTGGGTATCCACCATGCGGCAATAAGCAGCAAGCTGATTAGCTTTGTCTGTTTGGTGCTAAAATCCTCAACGCTTGTTGTTGCACGGAAAGTATGCATCTGAATGCTCCGGGGACTTCCATGATCCTTCGCTTCTTGTCGCATGACACGGTGATGGATGTCTTCGACTTGTAGTTGAGACTCAAGAAACCGAACTGATTGAACGGTGAGTTTGAATAGCTTGTGCATGCGGTAGTGGCGATGCTTCGAACACTAAACCAAGACAGGACTTTGGGGTTGTCTCATTTGTCTTTAAGATAGTCTTCCTTAGCTGTTTTATCAGCTTTGTTGGAGACCAACAAGGATGTGTCACTATCCTAAACCTTATCTGCATTACTTCCTTTACCATTGCTTAATAAGGCACTCTTCCCCAATATTCTGTCAGCATTCTAAAAGAAGAAACAAGTAGACACATAACAAGTTTAGCATGTACTAGTATATGAAACTCATTTCGGTGAACCAGTTCATTAGTAAGGTGGACAGGATTAAACTACCAAGTCTTCTATTGCCAAGTACTAGTACATAATAAAAGCATGAAACAAACATATATCTATGTCCTATGGTCACTGCATTGTCTTGCCAAATAAAAATAGAGACACGGTTCAAATCATATCAGTTCAAGACAAAGCAGCAGTGAAAGAATACAAAGCGTGGGAAACTACACGACACAACAAGATTTCAGATGGGTACCACGGGTCTACATGTACAACAACACTATCGGCTCTGTTGTGATGCTAGTAATGTGCATTATATGAAAGTCAACTGTATACACAATTGAAATTGAAATCAACAGAGCTATTGATAAGAGCAAACCTGTTAAAGAAACATGCATGAACATACCTGCTGTGCCATTGGAGTTTCGATTGGATCCTTCAATTTAAAAATAAGTTTGTATGAGTAAATACAGTGATACAAGAGCAAAGCAATCATAGTTAAAAAGCGCGCCTAGCGGCGCTTAAGCGCGCCTAGGCTCTAGGTGTTGGCAAAGCGCATTGCATAACTATGCATAATCATGCATAGCTGCGCATAAGCATGCACTTTGGTTAGTAAAGCGCAAAGCGGTGGCAAAACGCACAATTGCGCCTAGCACTTTTTGAACTATGATAGCAATGGAATCTTAAATTAGAATAGTTGTTCTTGAGGTTTAGGCACTTGTTCTACATGAGCAGTCTGATGAAGCGCAAGAATAAAATACTTAAAAATAGAAAATGAGCTCATAGACCTTACCACATTCTTGGTTCAAGACCGATCTGAACAAGGCATTCCCGGTCATCGTCCGATAAATGTGTCTCGAGGAGAGCGTAAGGGAATTTGATGAGTTTCTTTGCGGTGAAATACGTTTTCTTGGTAATTCGATACTACCACCAAGCATTCTTGAAGATAGCAGAGGTATTAGCACAGGTTACCTCATCTGAGTTTCCAAATTGGTCCTTCTCTATAGAGAAAAATGGGAAAATTTCTTGTATTATAACCATCATGGAGGTAGGATGTATGGGGACGAAGCAAAGTAATTGCCATGAATAACATTACTTACACATAACTCTGGACAAACACACTGCATTGGCATTTTCCTTCATCTTGATATAATATTTCCAAGATGGGAAGATCGCTTTATCTGATTTAACAACATCAAATCGATAGATGCTAAACTACGTTGGCTGGTTGTGCTTCCTCCACAGGAATAGGCGTACTAAGCTGGTGGAGCCAGGGGTTCGCCGTGATAATCTTGGCCCTTTGGGCCTTGGAGCTGCCTTACTAACTGCTTTGTTGTTTGGGAGCTCTGTGGTGGAGATGGTGTTGTGTCAACAGAGGCCTGGGTTACTATCGGTGGGGTTGGGGTTAGATTGGGTGAAGCTGGTTCTCTGTCCATCATGATGAGGGGTACAATCTGAGAGTTTGGGTTATGTGTGTTAGGGCTGGTTCTTGTGCATGTACAATCGGGTGCTATCTCCACCAATAGGTAGCATTGTTTTATTTGAAGACCGTGTTTTTATTACGCTGAATCTTGGCATCACCGCTCCAATTCAAATGGCTGATAAGCAGAAACATAGTTGAATGTACAAACATTGTATGAGAGGCAGATGCAATAGATAGTGTGGAAAAAGAGGGCATGAAATAGTTGACATGTATATTGTTTAACTAAAATGGATAGCATGACATAATTTCACATATATGATGTCTATCTAAACTGGATAGCATAGCATAACATAATTCAAAGATATGATGAATAACTAAACAGGATCGCATGACATATTTCACCTACATGTTATCTAAGTAATCAGGATCGCATCATTTAATTCACATATGTGATTTATATGCTAAACAGAGGGCATTCAATATGATGTCTGAACTAAGAACATGGTGTTGAATATTGTGTATATGATGTCTAAACTATGCAATGCAAGACATCGTATGCATGATATGAGCAGTATAACCGTGCCAAGTTAGAGCATACACCTCAGTGGGGGAATAGGACTGGTCATCATCTGCGAATCCATCTACGAGGAGCTATCGGGACCCAACAAGAGATGCCTTGACGGTAGCAGCATGCGCTCTGAAGGCCTTGTTTTCCTCCATTTTTCCATCTCCCACCCAATTGGCTAATTCATAGGAAGAGTAGTTTAATGTACAAACATTGTCGACAAATGGAAATGTAATGAAGAAAAGGATGGGCAAGATATCATTCAAATATATGATGCACTGGTTAAACATGATGGCATTGCACATTTCACATATATTATGGCTGGCTAAAAGACATGAGGCGCATAATTCCCATATATGATATAGAAACTAAATAGGTGGCATTACATAACATGTCTAAACTAAGCAGATGACATATATGATGTCAAAAGTAGGCCTTGCAAGGCAACATATGCATGATATGACTAACATCATCATGCCAAGGTAGAAACAAACACCTTGGGGGTAAATAGGAGTGGTCAGCAGTATCTGAATCGCCTCGAACATATATCTTCCTCTGGATTATTATCACGGAGAGGGGTGGGGAGGGTTGCCATTGAACCCACCATGGGCGATGTCGCATGACATTGTATTGCCGCATAAAACTCTTCTCTTTTTCTCTACATGTTCAGCATGACTGTCTACAATATCTGACATGCATACGAAAAAAAATATGGTGAGATTATGTAAGGAGAGCATGCAGAAATTTAGAGTGATGGTAACAACCAGTGGATCGGCGTTTTTCCGTTGAACCAAAATAGACCTAATGGATCGACGTGAATGTATAGTAATAAGTGATGCAACAAGTGTACAACCTCTTTTCCGTAGCCGTGTCGCTGAAGTAGTTAAGGCAGAGGTGGCTGTCGGAGGTGTGGAGGAAGATATGAGGAATCTGTAGACGGCGTCCATGGCACTGCTCTATTGTGATGGATCGTTCTGTTGTTGGAGCAGCTCCGGTGAGCCGTAAGACGTCAAGGCTGAAGCAGCACAAGACAGACATCGTCAATCTCAAGTGGGATTCTAATAGCATCTCCAATAGATGATTTAAAATGGATGTAAAATTAACATCACCAAAAACCACGACTATAACAGATGAGGTAAAAAGCTGTTGACTCACGAACTTAAGCTGTCGAAACTGAAATTAACTATGGAATCTGAATACTCTTTATCGGCTGAACACAATGGTAGCGAGAGGCACTTGACATGTAGTTTAGGGAGGGCTGCAGTTCATCTTCAACCTGCACCCCCAGGCCGCCCGGCTACCACCGGGCGAACCGCCGGCCCAGCGCCGCCTCGCCACCCGAAACAACTTCGCCACCTTGCCCGGCCAGCCCACTAGGCCCCCGCTCCCCCCCTGAACCCTAAGATAGATAGTGGGGTACCTCTCCAGTGAGCCCCGTCCCGCTGCGGGTGGTTCTTCGTTAACTCCAGTGAGCCCCCAACCCCTAAAATCGTGACCCAAAAGTCGATTCATCGTCGGCAAGTGTGGCTTAATCGGAGCGAGCAGCAGCCTGGCGAGGGAGAGAAGCGGCGGTGGGCGGAGCGATCGGCGAGCGAGCAAGCGGCAGGCAGCGAGGCGGGCGGCGAGCGGGCAGCGGCAGCAATCCGGCTGGTATGGATACCGCCGCCCGAAGGGCCTCGCCTTTGGGGGAAGCCACCATGGAGATGTCGCCATGGCGCCGGCTTCAAGGTAGCCGCTCCATGGGGTGCGGGATGGAGCACCGTCGGCGCCGAGAGGTCGAGTTAAGGAGAAGGTGCGATCGATGAGTGTACAACCTCTTTGGTGGCGCCGAGTAGGCCTCGGCTTTGTCAGAGGATTCGGTGAGGATCTTTGCGGTTCGGTGGAAGCGAGGTTAAAGCGTGTGGGGATGGAGCAGCCGTGATAGGCGAGGTGATCGTCGGGCAGCTCCTTGGAGGTGGAGGGCAGGCGGCTGAACGGCGGGGACGGCGAGATGGACAGCGGATCCTCATCGGGGAGGTGGGACGAGGGCGTCGAGCTGTTGCGGTGGGCGGCGTCGTCGAGGGCGAGACTCCGGCTGCAGCGGTGACATGGCGGACGGAGGAGGTGGGGTTTCACGGTGGAAGCGGAGAGGTTATGGCGGCGTGGGATTTGAATGGCGAAAGAGGCGTCGGAGGGTGAAGCATGACTTAGGGGCGCTTGTCCAAAATGTAGGGTGTGTTACAAAAGTACCCCCCCACCGATTTGAACTAGCAGCCCTTTCGGCTCAGGGTTAGAAGGGGGATTCTGCGTGTCGGGATTTGGCAGCTGGAGGGAGTTTTGCGCGTGTTGTAATTTCGGGATAGCAAGGCGCGGGTTGTGAAGGCGCCAGTTTTGGGAGCACGATATGTGGATTTTCGGGATATAACAAGACGCGGGTTAAATTTTAGGGACAAGCCTAACATGTAGTAATATTGTACTTGTACGTACCAAATCAATTCGCACTTCCCTCCACTAAAAAGAAAACAAAAAAATAAAACTATTCACACCACACAAAGAGAGTCTTGCCCGTTTTACTATACAAATGCTATTCAAAGCTACTCCCTCCTTCCATCTATATAGGGCCTAATCGTTTTTCGATGCTAACTTTGACCAAATATTAGAGCAATGATATATGACATGCAACTTACACAAAGCACACCGTTAACCCGTGCGTGAAAGGTTCTTTCAATGATATAATTTTCACATTGTGCATGTCATGTACTATTAATCTTGTCAATAGTCAAAGGAGGTCTTAAAAATCTCATTCGCCTATATAGATGGAAGGAGAATATGAATCCATGTTATGTCGATTAAGTTTTTTGCTTGTTGTATAATGCATGTAACCTACTCATACCAACATTTTAGTGCATTCCAAATGTCTATACTACGCTGCAATTCGAACTAAATTTGAATTCGTTTCTCTATTTCAATAAGAATCTACAATCATGATTGTTGCCAACTTCAACCATCATAGTTTCCTTGCTATCCGCCGAGATATAAATCGGATGACCTATAATGTAGGATGGCGGGCACACCATCATCAAGAACTCCGTTTTTATAAGAGTAGAGATAAAATATATTAAATGTAGTATAACATGTTCATAAACACACCATGTGTATCACCGTTATATATATTCACACATGCGTCGGTTTAAAACACTATGATAAATTCTTCAAATATCTGAATTCGCTTTTTATAATGAAGTATATATGATCTCTATTTGTGTTTTACACCCACACAACCCTCTTATCTTTGTAGCTAGTGCTAACTTTCTATTGTGCATGCACACGCCCGCATCCCTCTCACCCTCCCTCAGCATTCTCTAGCTCCATCGCGCAAATTCGTCTTTTCACTTTAGGTCGTTCACCCACAGTGTGTGTAGGCCCCCCAGCTCCTTCTTTATGGCACACATCGATCGAAATGCCTCTCTACCCAGGTGTGCCTAGCACAAACACAAGTTCCCCTCTTCTCTTTTCATCGTCCATGCCTCACTCCCACCACTCTTTTCATCGTTCTCGTACTCGCACACTCCTCCCCGCTCGATATAGTATGCCTCTCGTACCACCTCCTACATGCATCCCTCTATCTCTATCCTTCTCCTCGTGCCTCGTTTGCTTCTAACACACACATGCATGTATACCGATCGATCTCCCAACATATACGGATCGACTTTAACTACCCCCCATCGATCGGCGTACCTCACAAGTTATGTCTCTCCTTTCTCTAACAAAGGGCGATTGATCTTCCTATGTAGTTATGTCTGCTTACCACAGCCACATCGCCCCCCCTCATCATTCGTGCATGCCTCCTGACCCGTCTCTCATATGCACGTGCACAGACAACAAGCAGCCATCTCCTCTCTTATTGATATTGCGGGCGTGCCCTCCGTTTGTCTAGCAAGCCTATCCCACCATTTATTAGAAGCAACTCCACTACCACCCCCTCCAACACTCTAGCTCTGTCTCTCTCCCAACCTTATTCCTCTCCTGCACATATGCATGGATGCCGATCGATCTCCCTTAATACATGAGGCAGATCGATCTCCTTAATACATGAAGTAGGCCTCTCTCCTCCTACACACATATACCAGCCATTGTACCTCTATAGTTAATTGGGCCTCCCTCTTCCCCCACCACACACTGATAGTCGAGCGCTGCAGGTAGGTATCCATGCCACAGAGACAAACTGCACATGTCCCCTCTCACGTTCCATTCGGCCAGCCACTCTATATCTTTGACGTGGGCACACACAAATTCGATGGCACTCTTTAGCGATCGCGCGCGCACACACACACACATCATCCCTCTTTTCGATTATATGGACACCTCAAGCCGGTGATACCTCCACTCTCTTCTCGTGGATCGCCACCTCTATATATATGTTATATCCAGGACTCTATTTCACACACATTGCATATGTTACATTTTTTGATTGAACCCCCCCCCCCCAAAAAACACTCTCAAGAACCCACACACTATATCTCTCTAGGTTTGTATCTCTCTCACACAACCCACGTGGGTGGTGTGTATACAAGAAGAGAATAGGTGCACCGTGCTGCGTACTCACGCTTCGTGCCCAGCCACACCCAGCGGGCTGCGGTGGAGCTCATTTCTTTCTGAAATGGCAGCCACGTGCTAATTTGAGCGCTGTAGCGGTTGTTTACCTAGGGAGTCGTGTACCACGCGCTGCGAAACAAAGTGAGACTTGGCCGCGTTGCGCGTTATTTTAAATAAAGTTAGCGCTCAATAGCGCATTACGAGAATATAAAATGATTTTTATGAAGAAAAAGGTAGTCCACTCACTATATACAGCGGAGCCTTGCGTGCCTGGTTTGTCGCTCTTGAGTATCTCACACAAGGCTGCGGTGGCCTCTCTCTCTCACCGTTGGTCAGCGATCGGCCGCATCCGTCTGCGGGGAAAGAGTGCGGTGGCCTCTCTCTCTCACCGTTGGTCGCTGATCCGGCGCATCCGTCCACCGAGGAAAGGAGGAAGTGCATCATTCTCCGTTTGGCGGTGCGAGGCAACGCGTCGATCTGCGGTACCAGCGTTCTCTCGACCAAGCTCGGCGCGAAGGGCCTCGCCACACCTTTCGCGATTCCGCCCGCCGCCGCTCACCTAGTTACATCTGGCGACCTCCGGTATCCCCTCCGACCTTGCTCCTTGCCCGTCTTCCCCGTCGCTGCATGTGGATCTTCCATAGTTCTTTGCCCAAAGCGTGGCTCGTCGGCGTAGTTTCCATATTACATTCTCGTCCTCACACCATTTTAGACAAACACAACCGTGTTGTTATCTTCCCTTAGGGCAAGGAATATGCTTCTTTTTTGTCGTCGCATGTGTCATCAACTATTATTGGCGATAATTGTTTCCTTTCTACCTCTTTTTTGCAAAGCAGGGCTATCCATTTCACCTCGTTTGCCGGAGATAATGGAGCCGCAGGTGGCTGACCGGGACACTGGATCTTCAAGACATCGGGGCGGCCGCGCCCTTGACCCGAGTCGGTGGCGACCTCGGAGGCGAGTCGGTGGCGGCCTCGAGCCTAGTCGGTGGCGACCTCGAGAGGCGAGTTCGTGGCGATCTCCGGAGGCGAGTCCCAGCTGGTTATCTCGAAGGCGGAGTCGAGCCGACTCCAGGTGGCGACCTCCACGGACACCGACTATGGGAGTCGGCCCATGGCACTTCACAAAGCCCGATCGAGAATGCAGCCGCAGCGTGGCCGTCCCTCCCCCCTACGAGGCCCAGGCGCGGCTCTGATGAGCCGTGTCGCGGAGAAGATCTCCGGTGGTAGCGGCCTTTGTTGCCATGCCTGCCCGACCTCGGCCACGGTCTTGCGGCCTTGCCTTGTGCCTGATGTCGGCTGTCGACCCGAAGCCAGCGGGGCATACAGCCGATGGGTGGGCGGCGGCGGAGTGCTGAAGGCGGCACGGTGGGGTCGGCCTCCCGAGTTAGCGTCTCCTCTCCGAGGCCTACAAGCCATTAACCATATTGGATGGGGAATGGCGGCGGTGATCGCCTTATAGGCGGCGGCCTTTGTTGCCACGACCCGATGACCAACTGCGTCATCGGGGAGGCGATTGCCGATGTCAAACTGTCATGAGACCCTGGTCGGCGGGCCCCAAAAGCGTGGAAAAAGGCGGTGATCGAGAAGGCGAGGCGGCTGGGGCCGCGCCCAGCGGATTACCATTGTACCCCGAAGTGAGGCCTATATAAACCCTCGGGGCACCCATGCAAAGGGTTCGGACCTTGATAGAGTTAGAGCCGGATAGCCGGGGAGAGAGAACTAGCCTTGCTCTCTCTGCCCTATGAAAACTGCTCTAGGAGCACCATTGTAGCCATTTTCACTTGGTGATCATGCGGAGACCCCTTGAGCAGCGATGGGGTGTTATCTCCGGAGAGCCGAAGCTGGGTAAGATCGCGGCGTGCATGTCTATGCCTTATCCGTTTCGAGCACCCTGACGTTCTACTCGCCCCCACCATGATAAGCCATCCTTTGGCATATGTGCACGCAACCCCCAACATTTGGCGCCCACGTGAGGCGAGGTGCACCGTCGTCCAGGAGATCTGTGCGGGCGGGAACCCTCTTCCTTCTGGCGGCGCAGCGGCGGGCTTCGCCCGAATGGAGTGCGCATCGGCGCCTTCTTGTGGCGAAGCCGCCTATCGGTGAGCAGCCTCGCCCTAACTTGTCGGCGAGTGCGCCTCTCAAACAAACACTGCATCGGCCGCGAGCGCGGGTAGCGAGAGCCTTCTCGCGGGCCTCCTCGACCAACTCCGTCGTCAAGCAAACTGCCGTAGACTTGGAGTTCGTGAAACTCCACCAACCCGATCTTTGGTCGACTCGGCGGCTGTAATCGCTCGACATTTTCTCCACCAGCGTGGTGGTCTCTGACGAGCGCTTCCGTGCGAGGAGGCGGCGGAAGCGCCCGTCCGCGGAAATGCTCGTCATCAGCCACGGCGAGCACTCCGGTGAAAAGCCCAAGACCCGCTAGCGCGGCCTGCAAGACCTAACGCGCCCATTCCGGAGGGCCTTGAGGCGAGGCGTTGGAGCAGCGCCGCCTTGAGATCATCGAAGCGCCAAGAAGCACAGCAAGCATGGCGCTTGTCGGAGGCATACCGGCGTGAGATGGATCGCCCGTGGCGGACTCGCCCGGCTCCGGCTGGGCGAGCCGTCTGGAAGTGCGGTCGGCGGCCTATGGCAGCCATCGCTGACTTGCTTTCGAACCAACGCCCGTGTCGCCACCGGCGAAGAACATTAGCGCCGCCCTTGTAGCGGCCAGCAATGAAGAACCGGCGAAAGCGCCGTGTGATAGCGAGGCGAGTCAGCAGCTCCTTAGCCGGTTCTCGCCAAAATCTGGCGGGCGGCGGCCAATCTGCTACGGCAACGAGCAACGACTTGCCTCTCGCCCGAGATCAAAGCGCGACCTCTCGGACACCGGCGGCGGTCTGCGGAAGGAAAAAGAAGAGCGGCTGTCGATCACGATCGGACTCACATTACCGCCGAGCACAACCGACGGCCGCCCCGAAGCGGTAAGCGGCGGGGCGACTCCTGCCCCGCCCGGAAGAAGCGGCGAGTTTCCCCGCCGCTGTTGAGCATCCGACTCTCGGTGGTCGCCTTGCACGCCGAGAGTCCGGAAGAATGGCGCCCGCCATCGGATCGACCGACTCCACCGATCCCTAACCTGGAAGAGGAAGGCGAGCTGGGTCCGCCTTGCTTGAACCCCACATCGAAACGAGCCCTTCCCCAAAGGGTTCACGCTCCCGAAGACACACCCAAGTACACGGCTCCGTGAAGCGGAGGACAGCGATGAACTACTCCTGACGCCGTCGGCATAGCGAGCAGCAACAAGCAAGTTCTTGCCGTGAAGCCGTCCCTCTCATGCTCCGGGCCACGGCAGGACATGGTTGAATAATCTGAAGCCCGCGGCATCAACAGCTGGGTCGACTTCCTGAAGCTTTTATCCATGACTTCACGAGCACGTACAGCGACCTCCCAAGCAGCGCCCAGCTCTCCTTGTCGCGTGCAAGGCCTGACGAATCAAGCGACTACCTCACCTTGGCTGAAATGACCTTGAAACTCCTGCGAGGCGTGCAGGTGCAGGCTGCTCAGTACTTCAACTGCCGGGTGCCGAGAGGCACCCTCCTCAGCTCTGAGCTCCTCTGCGACGAGCCATAAACCCTTGACAAACTGCTAGTCATAGCAGACAAGTACGCCACGGCCGACTCGTCCATGAAGACGGAGATCCAAGTCAGCGCTGCTGGCAAGGTGACCCCTCAAGCTCCCAGAACTCCGGCTAGAGACACCAGTCGGCGACAGCAACAGAACGACAACAAGTGCAAGGCCCAGCAGCCGACTTCCAACAGTCAGCAAGTGGCGATAGTTGAAGATCAACAGCCGGAGGGGCAGCCTCCGACCAAGCGGCAGAAGGGCGGCAAGTCCGATTGGTTGCCGGCTTTCTCCTATGAGCAAACTCTGGATGGTCCTTGCAAGTTCCACAGCGGCGCGAAGCCGTCAAACCACACCACTAGAAAGTGCCACTGGCTCACCAGGATCGCCAAGGGAGACAGCCTTGCTCCACCGTCGCTCTTTGGACCGCCGCCTCCGCCGCCCAGCGATCGGCGGCTCGTCGATCGGCGCGATGCAAGCGAGTTCCCGAGAAAAACACGGAGACTACATAGTGTTCACCGATGTGGCGATGACGCCGGCGTGGCGCCAACAACAAAAGTAAATCATGATAGTAACAGATGCTCGAGTTCATGCATTGGTCGAGAGCCTATCGATTAGGTCAGGCGGATCACCCGGCGATGCGAGTCGAGCTCTTATGCCTGGTCTAAGTGCGACCTTAGCCCTTGATAAGCGGAGCGCCCGTTTTTTAGCGAGTCACGATAAGCGGAGGCAGCAGCATCAACATCTGTACAAGGACACCATGGAGAAACTAGGAATCAGCGGAGCAGCGAACAGCCGGACCGTGTTCCATGGAATTATGCGGCCTCTCTGTTCGCGCGATCGGCAAGATCACGATAAGCGTCCTCTTGGAGACAAAGATCATTTCCGCCGAGCGGTCTGGTTCGGTGGTGCACTTGAAACCCGTACCACGCCACCTTTCGGCCGACCTGCCTTGGCCAAGTTCATGGCGGTTCCCCATCACGCCTACCTCAAGATGAAGCTGCCCGAGTTCAAGGGATTCGACCGTGGCAGCGACTACAAGAAGTCATCCGCTGCTTGGCGACGAAGCGATCGGCTGGCGAGTCCACAGTGATCGCGGCCAAGCGGCTCCTTGACCGGTCGTGGCGATGGCGGAAAGCAGCGAAATGTCGCCCGACCCCAAGAGTCGGGCGGAAGGATCATTCAAGCCCGGCCAAGAGACCAGAAGATACCCTTGGACCGGAGCACCCGAAGATCTGTTGTCATGGGCCGCAGGCCTCGGCGGCAAATAGGAAGGCGAGCTCGTCGATTTCCTCCGTGAGAATCGGGACATCTTTGCATGGTCCCCCAAAGACATGCTGGTGTACCAGCCAGGTCGCCGAGCACAAGCTACGTCGGGCGAGATATAAACCCGTCGAGGCAGCCCTTGCGCCGCTGTCGGAAAGAAAAAGAAGAGTTGTTGGAGAAGAGATAGCCCGGCTCAGGCAGCGGTTTCATCATGGAAGTGTTTTTCTAGAGTGGTGGCAAACCCGGTTTTGGTCTTTGAAGAAAAAGAACAAGCAATGGCGGATGTGTATCGACTACACAAGCCTCAACAAAGCCAGCCCTAAGGACTGTTTGCCTTACCAAGAATTGATCGGTGATAGACTCCACGGCGGATGTGAGCTGCTGAGTTTCCTAGCGCATATTGAGGATATCACGGATCAAAATTTGAACCAGGCGGACGGCCCGAGACCGCCTTCATCCGCCATTTGGAGCCTTACGCTGCGACAATGGCGTTCGGCGAGGAATGCGGCGCCACCTTTCAGCGTTGCATGCAGAAGTGCCTCCTCAAGCAACTTGGCAGGAATGCCCACGTTTATGTGGACGATGTGGTGGTGAAGACGAAGAAGCGTGGAACGCTACTGGAGGACCTCAAGGAGACCTTTGAGAATCTGTGCCGATTCCAGATCAAGCTCAACCTTGAGAAGTGCGTTTTCGGAGTACCAGTCGGCCAGCTCCTTGGCTTCGGTCTCGAGCAGCGGCATAAGTGCAACCCGTGAAGATCAAAGGCCATCGAGAGAATGGAGGTACCAACCATTGTTGGATGTCGAAGTTCTTTGGCTGCCTAAGCGTCCATCGGCCGGTTTATCGATCGGTAGGCGAAAGCTTTGCCCTTGTACCAATTGATGAAGAAGACCACCTTTTTTGAGTGGAACCACAAGGCAGATGAAGCATTTGTCCAACTAAAGAAGATGTTGACTACTCCCCCCGTGTTGGCGGCTCCGACTCCAAAAGAGCCCATGCTCTTGTACATCGCCCGCCCTGACCGAGTAATCGGCCACGATTAATATAATCGGCGCAAGAGGAAGGCAAAGCGCTTCCCATCGAGATCGGTATATTACTGGCGAAGTCTTGTCGACCTCAAGCAGAACTACCCTCACTACGAGAAGATGTGCTATGGTGTGCATTTCGCGCCAAAAAGTTGAAGCCCTACTTTCAAGAGCATCCAATCACATGGTTTGCACGGTCCACTCTTGAGATCATTGGAAGCAGAGGCGCCTCGGCGAGTGGCCAAATGGGCTATAGATCTAGCTCCTACACCATCTACTACCAGCCCACCGCCATCAAGTCGTGGTATTTGGCGACTTCCTCGTCGTGGGCGAGACCCGATTACTACCATGACGCTGACTCCACCATTGGCGGATGCATTTCGATGGCTCCAAGATGTGCACCCGGCACAGGGAGTCGACATCGTCCTCCACCTCCCCTAAGGCGACAAGCTCAAGTATGTCTTTGCAAATCCGCCGCTGCCTCCAACAACGTCGCCCGAATATGGCGCTCATTCATGGGCTCCGGCTTGCCAAAGCTCGGCATTCACGGATCTGTGCTATGGTGACTCCGACTTGGTGGTTCGACAATCATCCGGCTGGGGCGCCAAAAGCGCAAACATGGCGAGCTACCGCTTCTTGGTGCAGCAACTCAGCGGATACTTGAGGGTGCGAATTCCTTCACGTGCTAAGAAATGACAGCGATCAGCAGATGCCTTAGCGCAGTCGGCTCCACTATTAGCGATACCTTCGGTGTAAGCCCTTGGCCCCTCCTCAAGCCGTCTATCAAGCCTTCACAGTGAGACTCCATCTTTGTGCGGCTCCTCGAGTAGTCGGATCCGACTCCAAAGCCCAGCGACAGCCTCGAAAACCACGGTTGAAACCGGCCGGGGACTCCGAACCCGGCCGGGGGCTGTGCCAACCGGCCGGGGACTTGAGCCCGGCCGGGGACTGCTGGCGATCGGCCGGGGACTTGAGCCAGCTCGGGAGCTGCGCTAATCGGCCGAGACTCCGCCAATCCAGCGGCCGCGAGACTCGAGCCTGCCGCCTCCAGCCAACCACCCTTGTCCAGAGTCGGCTGTGGTAGCGATTGAAGACATAGCAGCACCTTCATGGGCGCAGCCCATCCTCAAGTTCTAGTGAGCGAGCTGCCGGCGGATGAGATCCTTGTCGTGGTATTCTCACGGGGGTGTTGCAAGGCGACATATGCCACGAGGTGGCCGTGTGAAGCAAGGCTGCTGTGATAGGCCGGGGGCGGGTATCACGAGTAGCAGCGAGTGGTTTACCCAACCGGAGCTCTCAGGAGATAATACTCTCTTTGCTGCATGTCACAGTGTATCTATCTGGGGTGTACATCGAGGCGATACAAAGTGCTCACGGAGCATGTATCTGGTCGGTCGGTTGGCATCTGGCCTCGTATATATCTCATATGTGTGTGCTAGCTAGTTGGCTTGCTAGCTACCATGCATCGTGGAGTGCTTGTCGAGGGAGCCATTGTGGCGGCCAAGTGCATGTGGCATAGCTCTCTCCTGGTGGATGGATGGATGGGTGCCTTATATAGTGTGGCTAGCTTAGTATGTAAGCTAAGTGGTGGCATGGGCAAGGCATGGTAGGGTGTCATGCTTGTCCCTGGGTCACTTCATAAATAGTGCCGGGGACAAGTGACCTTATACATGATCATTTGGGGTGTCACGTGAGCAGTGCAGTGCACGGTCGTCCGCGTCGAGGTCGTGTCAGACTGCGGATCGTGATCGGCTGGTGGTAGTCGACGATCGGCTGGTCTTAGTCGGCGATCGGCGATCGGCTGAGTGGTAGTCGATAGTCGGCGGATCGGCTGGTGGTAGTCGACATCGGCTGGTCTTAGTCGTGATCGGCCGTTAACTGGTGGTAGTCGGCGATCGTGATCGGCTGGTGGTAGTCAATGATCGACTGGTGGTAGTCGGCGATCGTGATCGGCTGGTGGCGGAGTTAGCGGTCGGCGATCGGCCTCTGAAGGTCCTAAGCCAGTCGGCTTGAGTCGCCGTCTGGGACTCGGCTACTCTGAAGGTCGCCAGTGGGACTCGGCCTTCCGGTCGCCCGCCGGGACTCGGCCTCCCGAAGGTCGCCCGCCGGGACTCGGCCTTCCAGTCGCCAGCCGGGAAGTCGGTTGAGGGCTGCTAGCCCGATGTCTTGAATTATTGTGTCGCCGTCTTCGGGGTATTCGTGCCCAATTACTCCGACAGTAGCCCCCAAGCCTCGGGGCAACTTGGCAAAGTTGGGCGGAGGTTTTTTTGGCGAGTGTTCATGGAAATGGTCATGAAAAAAGACAAAGTTAGTCTATCTGAGATATATCAAATGTTTGCTTTAGCATTACAAATTTTATCTTGGAGGGTGCCGACTCGGTTTCGTCAGAGCCCCTTAATCTTTTCATGTTCCCTCCGCTTTTTGGCTTGTGTTCTCGCTCGCGGACAGCCGCTCTGCGATCTGTGGCTGAGTGGGCAGCAGCGGAGTGTCTGATACTCGAGTGCAGGAGCAGATTTAACAAGCGGATACTTGTAAAGAAGCGGTCGGGTCGCCGAAGCATTTTTCTTCGGACGTTTTTAGCGTGGGTGGCCTCCGGCGTTTACTCTTGCGGTCGGACATCCGCTCTCTGATGCATGGTGAGTGGGCCTTTGGTACAGCGCCGGTACTAAGCCGTCTGCGGGAACTAACGTCTCGAGCCAAGCGGCCGGCCGAGACCAACTCTGGTGGCGCCCGGGCGAACGATGATCTGGCCCAGAAATAAAATCACGGAGATAGCCCCGAGCATCGCTAAAGATTATCTAATCTTGCGTGATGCAAAAAATATCGGGTGAGAGCTCACATTTATTTTCGTGTAGCGCGGTCGCCGAAGACTGGTAGTGACTCGGCGCTCGCGAATGGCCTGTTGCCAGCAGGTGTAGCCTTGAGCCGGGTGCTCGAAGTGGGAGTCCCGGCAGTCGAGGCTCGACCGGCCCGGTGGCGAGTAACCTGGCGCCCTTTTCTTCTTTTTTCTTCTTCCGGCTCTTGGGGCGGACAAAACTCTTCTCTTGTCTACAATCTTGGCGAAGGCGCCCATTCACCAGCTGAGTGTCCAAGATTCAGGACGGCTGGCTGGCGGTCGGGCGGATCTTCAGCGACTTCACTGTCTTCTTCTTGGCGAGTAGCGTCAGTACCCACCAGTCATCAACCCGAGATTCAGGCCCATTGTTGAGTGGTCGGGCGGATCTCCAGCATTCACTGTCTTCTTCTCCTTTTCTTCTTGGTTGGCGTGATCGGGTGGCTCGTTCTTTTCTCGGCCTGGCCACTTTCTCAGCCAGACGCGATGCTCTTTCTTTCCTTTTCTTTTTTGCAGCTGGAGCCATATCCAGCCGGCATCTCTTTCTTTCTTCTTCTTTTTTTTTCACAGCCGGCTGTGGGCACTCGGCCACTTCTTTCTTCGCCGGCCTGGGCAGCCGGCCCTGACTTTTCGGGTGTGTTTGGTTTGTGCCCCAATCAGCCCCACCAAAAATTTGGCATGACCAAAGCTAGGGTATGACCAAAAAATTGGTAAGTTGTTCTTGTTTGGTTTACAACCATCGTACATGCCAATTTTTTGGCAAAATCCGTGAGCTACCATTTGGTTTGCTGCCAACCAAGGTGGCAAACTTTGGAAATTTAGTACTGCTTGGTGCTTCATTTTTCTTGAGTCAATAAAAAAATGTCATGTAATTTTTGTAATTAGCTACAATACGATTAAAGGAAAGGGCATGCAAAAGTACAATGTACGTTACGTTTGTCACAAATAATTCTTTTCTTTCCCTAAGGAAACCCCCTTTCTTGAGAAAAAAAATCCGTTTTCTGTAGTAGGCAGCTCTTTTTTTTTTTGAGGCACGTAGTAGGCACTAGGCAGCTCTGCTACTAATAAACTGGAGTAATTACTTGACCGCTTGCAATGGATTAGTAGATCTAAACAACCCAAATTCAAAAGGAAAAAAAAAGTCCAAACAACCACCGCTAAAAATATCCAAACAGCTGCTAAGTACGTGGGGGTCGTTGTGCTTCCGCTAGCGATTAATTAGCGATTAATCCGACTACCTACGCAAATAATAACGGGAAACAGTAGCCACGTATGGAGAGAATCGCTGCCAATTTTTTCGCGAGCGTTTTGCTCGCCCTCCGCGCGCCCGCAGGTTGGCAAAAATAACACGGAGGACTCCCGGGCATGCAGGGCGAGCCAAAGTTTTGGTCTCGATCCAAACAACAGCCAAATCTTACAGGCACGGCAATTTTTTGGTATGGTCATCGTTGGCTGTAAACCAAACACACCCTTCTCCTCTGGCAGTCGGCCACTTTCTTTCCTCTTTGCTTCAGCCGGCGTACTGTGCTGAACCAGCCGGCCACTCTCGTTTCTCTTTCTTTTTCTCTCTGTCCGACTCGACGCGAGCAGTCGGATGCACGATTTTTTTCTTTTTTCTTCAGTCGCCCCCTGACTTTTCTTCTTGTCCTCGCGTGGGGCAGCCGGAGACCCGGCAGGCGGATCCGTGACAGGAGTCGGCCGACCTCGGGCATGACCGAGTATGCGGCGCGGGAGGAAACCGGCGCGAAGACTGCAGCTGTGAGGCGGCGCGGGCAAGGCGGCAAGCGCGGGAAGCCGGCGCGTTGGGGAGGCCGGATTCGGCAAGGCTGGACGCGGCCGCGGAGGTGCGAGCGCGAGGCGGCGCCGGGAGCCAGCCAACGGGGATTCGGCCCAGCCGGCTGCCGGGACACGGCAACGAGACGGCAGTGGAGCAGGTGGCGGGACCGTCTGCCCGGTGCACGGGAAGCCGGCCGCGGGGCGGAGCAGGGCTCGCGGGCGGGGCGACCACCAGCGTCGGGGGAGAGGACCGCGAGGCGGATGCCGGCTTGGGTGAAGCAGAGACCGCGCGTGGAGGTGGAGCAGGGTGCCGCCAGTGCAGGCGGGCGCAGGGGAAGCCGGCAAGGCGTGGGACAGCCCGTTGGAGGCCGAGGCCGGGACCACGCGGGAGGACCGGTGGCACTAGGCGCGGTCAGAGCGGGAGGGGGCCAACCCGGCGCGGAGGAGGAGGAGAGCTGCAGGGAGCCCGAGATGCCCGGCAGCGTCCACTAGGTGTGGACGGAGGCAGAGAGGGCCAAAGCCTGGCGGAGCAGCTCGCCTGATTTGCTTTGGTGGTCAGTGCTGACGGAGATGAGCAGAAGACGAGCAGCGGGCACAGCAGCGGGCAGTAGAAGCAGTAGGTGGCGGCGTTGCTGCTGGGAGTTTGACCGGTGATTGATGGAGGAGAACGCCGGGAGGGGCTCGCTGGCGCGGCGCTTGCCGGAGCCAGTGGTCAGCGCGAAGCAGAGGAGCTCGGGCGTGGCCCGGCGCTGGTGCTTGCGCGGAGTAGGAGGAGGCCGGGGCTGCCCGCTGGAGCAAAGCAAGGCAACATATGGCTAGTGTACGGGATATGTCCGACTTGTGTATGGCAATGCATTGACCGTTGTTTGACTAGCATCTAGCTAGCTCGCAAAGATGGCGTGTGGAGAAGCTAATGCACGTTCCGGCCAGAGCAAGGCGTAGCACGGAGAGGAGCAAACGCGAGCGGCGAGTGGATGGCCACGGCCGACCGAAGCGAGGCCCTGCGCGCGGCACGCGCGCGGACGGATGGTCGGCATTGCGGTGGTGGTGACGAAGAGGGCAAGGCCAACGGCGAGGACGCGGCTCCCCTCACGGCCATTCCGGGGGCATGTCGATGTCGAGCCCCCGACCGCTATCGGAGGGACGGCGTGGCCTTGATGGTGAAAACGAAGGATGATGGCGGCGCGCCACCTGCGGCGACGCTCGGGGCGGGTCGGTCGAGCTCAGCGCTACGAAGGCAGCGCGATGCTTGGCGAAGCGATGAAAAAAAGGTCCCTTGGGACAAGCGAAACCAACAGCGGTAGCGGTAGCATAATGCCTGCCGCACGGTGGCGCCAAATGTCGTGGTATTCTCACGGGGGTGTTGCAAGGCGACATATGCCACGAGGTGGCCGTGTGGGGGCAAGGCTAACTGGCGATAGGCCGGGAGGCGGGTATCACGAAGTAGCACGCGGTGGTTTACCCGACCGGAGCTCTCGGAGATAATACTCCTCTTTGCTGCAATATGTCTGGTGTATCTATCAGGGGTGTACATCAGGCGATACAAAGTGCTCCTGGGCTGTATCTCGAGGTCGGTCTGCGGTTGGCATCGGCCTCGTATATATCTCATATGTGTGTGCTAGCTAGTTGGCTTGCTAGCTACCATGCATGCGTGGAGTGCTTGTCCAGGGAGACATTGTGGCCGGCCAAGTGCATGTGGCGTGGCTCTCTCCCTGGTGGATGGATGGATGGGTGCCTTATATAGTGTGGCTAGCTTAGTATGTAAGCTAAGTGGTGGCATGGGCAAGGCATGGTAGGGTGTCATGCTTGTCCCCTGGGTCACTTCATAAATAGTGCCAGGGGACAAGTGACACTGTACATGATGGCCGGGGTGTCACGTGAACAGTGCCAGGTACGGTCGTCACGTCGAAGTCGCGTCAGACTCGGTCGCCGGTCGGCTGAGTGGTAGTCGGCGGTCGGCGAGTCGGCTGGTGGTGAGTCGACAGTCGGCTGGTCTTGAGTCGGCGGTCGTGATCGGCTGAGTGGCGGAGTTAGCGGTCGTGATCGGCTGGTGGTAGTCGGCGATCGGCGATCGGCTGGTGGCGTAGTCGACGGTCGGCTGGTCTTAGTCAGTGGTCGCACGTCGCCATGCTGAGTGCGTAGTCAGCGATCGGCGATCGGCTGAGTGTAGTCGTGATTGACATGGTGGTAGTCGGCGGTCGTGATCGGCTGGTGGTAGTCGGCGGTCGGCGATCGACCTCTGAAGGTCGCAAGCCCAGTCGGCTTGCTTCAGTCGCCGTCTGGGACTCGGCTGCTCCGAAGGTCGCCAATTTGGGACTCGGCCTTCCAGTCGCCCGGTAGGGACTCGGCCTCTCGAAGGTCGCCAGGCGGGACTCGGCCTTCCAGTCGCCCGGCCGGGAAGTCGGATGAGGGCTTTGCTAGCCCGATGTCTTGATTATTGTCTCGCCGTCTTGAGGTATTCGTGCCCAATTACTCCGACAATCCTGGCTCGGCAAGTGCGGCGCGGCGACTGACATCCTACCATAGTCAGCGAGAGAGCTAGTCGGTAGCGGTGTCCTGGTGTCTACCGGTATTGCGTAGAATCGAACAAGGCCAAGCAATTCTCGGAGACATCCATCGAGGCGAGTGCTGCCACCATGCGGCTTAACAGGCGCTTTCGTCGCCAAAGCCTTTCAGCACGGTTTCTTTTGGCGGCGCACGGAAGAAGCTAAAAGCTAGTCAAAAATGCAAGGGGTGCGGATGTTCCGCTCCAAGCCACTTCGGTGGCTTCCGCTGAAGACAATCCCCATCGCTGGCCCGCCGCGGTTTGGGGCTGGACATGGTAGGACCATTCAAGGCGGCCCGAGGCGGCCTAACTCATCCCGCTTGTCGCGGTGGACAAGTTCACCAAGTGGGTGGAAGCAAGGCCCATCAAGAAGTTGAGCGGGCCGATTGCGGTAACCTTCATCGCCGACATAGCGGTGCGGATGCGGCATACCGCACAGCATCATCACCGACAACGGCACAAACTTTGCCAAGGGCGCCTACAGCCCATTACCGCGACGCAGGGCATCCGTGGACTTAGCGTCCGTTGCCCATCCATGATCAAGCGGCGGTGGAATGAGCCAATGGCCTCATCTCGTCGGCATCAAGCCTCGGCAAGGTAGAACCACTCGGCGTTGACGGCTCTTTGGTCGTCGAGCTGCGGCCGTCCTCTGGAGCTGCGCCGCGACCCCAAACAAGTCAACGGCTTCCGCCTTTCTTCCTCGTCTCGGTGCGAAGCCGTTATCCGGCGGATATAGAGTTTGACTCTCCACGAGTCACCATGTACACGAAGAGGAAGCGGCGTGCCAAGGCGGTGTTGACTCTGCTGAAGAGGGGCGGTTGTTGGCACTCAGCCGGTCGGCATCTACCAGGCGAGTCTGCGCCGATACTACAACCGCAAGGTCAAGCGAGATCATTCCAAGAAGGCGACCTTGTGCTCCGGCTGATTCGAGAGAACAGCCGCCAACCTAAGTTATCGGCACCTTGGGAGGGTCCCTTCATCATCGGCAAGGTCTTTGAGGAGCAGCGCCTACTATCGATCGGCGCTTTCGGAATCCTCGGCGCGCAAGAGGGGCGACTCCGGCAAAAGCAGGCGCCCGTGGAGCGAATCTTCTTGAAGATTTTACGAGTTGATCACGGTATGTATCGCTACCCCTTTGTATTAAAGTACTAAGACCATTAGGCCCCGAGATGAGCTCGGGGACTGCCTTCGCTATCTCTATGATAAGAATCACGCTTCGAATATACTCTTGTTTTTATCATACAGAAATGCGGCACGAGTCCGACTAGTCGTCCGGGGGACTGGCACGTCTTCGCTATGAAATGCTTCATGCGATCGGACAAGTAATGTATTGCGCTCAAGCCATCTCTGTCGAAAGCGCAGCTCATGAGAAGCTATTTGGTAGGTGAGGAACAAGCAAACGGCGCCACGAATGAAAAATGGCTAAGGACCTAAAAGCTTACGCATAGCTCAAGCCGGCTACTGACCTCCCTCCGTGAAACCCGACTCATGAGTAGTCGGCTCACCGTCTTAACTTTTATCAAAGACGGCCGACTCTTGGATAGTCGGCCTATCGCTTTCTAGCCGACTTGCTAAAGAGTCTCTAAACGGCCAAGTACTTGCCTTCTCGAAGTAGCCAAGCACTTGACCTAGCGACAGTCTGCAGAGAGGCTGTCCAGCCGGCAAGGCGGAGACTAAGGGAAGACGGCAAAGGAAAAAGCCTAAGGAGCAATAAGCAAGGAAAGGCGAAAATCAGATAAATATTTACATAGGCCCTTGGCCCGCGGGTGGAATTGTTCGAACCTAACAAGTCTTTCAAAAGATTACTAAAGACAGATAAACAGAAGCGGAAAAGAGAAGTCTAGGAGGCGGCCTCCGGGGCCGGAGGGTTGGGCGGACAGCGGTGTCGAGTGCCGGGCGGTGGTGGGCAGTCTCGGCTTGAGTGCGCCTCGGTGGCGATCGCCTTGTCTCCGCGCGGCTCGTTGCTGGAGGCGCGATCGGGCTAAGGCTGGCCGCCTGCTCCGTCTTCTGGCGCCTCCTCCTCGCCTCCGTCCTCCGCCTCGTCCTCCTCCTCGGTGCTGGAGTCGATCACCTCCGCGAGTCGTTCGCCATACTCGGGTTCATCGAACCAGTTCGGCGCCTCCTGCGCGCCTTCAGCCGCTTCGCCGCACGAGGCGTTAGTATCCGTGTACTCGGCAATGGCTGCCTTGCCGCGCTCGACAAGGCGCCCTCCACGGCCTCGGCTCGGCTGGGCCTCTGGCCGGAGCAGCGGCAGGCGGTCGAGTCAGCCCGGATACCACGCCTTAGCGAACTCAAGGCCGGCGTGCTCGGCCGGGCGAGAGCCTTCAAGCCTCGAGGCGGCGGTGGCGACTTCCAGCGGTCGGCGGTCAAGCTGGCGGTCGCCTTGAGCCGGCATGTCGAGCCCGAGAGGCGGCAACAGCGTGGGCGCCGACCGCGTAAGCTGGCGCAGCAGCAGCGAGCCGGACGAAGCGGGCTTCAATACTCGGAGCTGCTTTCGTCAATGGTTGCAGGGGCGTTGGCGGCGATCTCCTCGCCCTTCGCCCGCTTGCGCTGCCCAAAGCAGCCTCGATGGCGGAAGGACCGCTTTGTGAATGACCGGAAAGAAGTCGCCAAAGACAAAAAGAAGAAAGCGAAAAAATCGAAGCCGGCTGACACATAGTGAAGCCCAAAAAAATGAAAAGACTTACCATCGGCGATGTCCTCAATCTTGTGGTAGCGAGAGATCAGCATAGCCTCCTTATCGGTCGAGGCGGGCCTTTCGATCTCGAACTTCGGCCATGAGCGGCTTCCGCATCTTAGCTTTGTCCTGCGTATACAGAGCAGCTCCCTGCTTTCGGCCAGCTGCGTCGCCCGGCAGTCGCACTCTTTGGCGAAACTGCCGCACTCCTCCTCCTTGCACGCCCGGCGGTGTTAGCCTCGCCCAGCTGCTCTGAAGCGGCGTTAGCTTTGAAAAACGAAGAAAGAGACAAGCATGTCGTCGGTAAAAGTAGTCGCGGGGAGATCCGCCCGACTTGCTCAGTGATCGGCCGAATCTCGAGGACTACAACCCCATGGTGCGCCAGTAGCGCCCGAAGAAGGAAGAAGAAGCTCACCCGGCTTTCCGCCAAGTCGGCGGTCCCTTGTTCAACTCCTCGACATTGCGGTTGAAGGCGTGGTAAGCGCGGAGGTTATAATCTCTACAAAAGCGGCAAAGGCGAAGTTAGTAGCCGGAACTTCGCGGAGTTCAAACCGCTGCTTAGCAGCCGGCCCCGAACTCAAGGACTACACCCAGTGGGTGCACTGGCGCGCCCCCACGGAGTAAAAACAAGAATCAGAAAGAAGAAGGAAACTTACTCGGACAGATGTCCGCGCGGCCAGGTGTGCCCTATTGCAGACTTGAAGGGCATCGCTTTCCGTGCGCAGCTTTGCCTGGACGTCCAGGAGCGCTTGGTTCAGCGGTCCGGTGCCACCTCCGTGCAACCACCGGTGGCGCGACCTTTGGAAGGCCTTAGCGTCGAACTTCGCCCGGTGGCGGTGCTGATTTCCCGAGCTCGCGGCGCTGAGGTCGTCCTCTCAAGCCGGCGGCGCGCCGGCTCGGCGACTTGAAGAAGCAGCCGTGCCTCGGCCTCATCCGTGATCGGCGGGTCCGACTGGCCCACCGGCTGTTTGCCGTGCGGCCTCCCGAACGAGTGGCGGGCGGCGGGCGGGCGAGGGTGTCCAAGCCGGAAGCCTCGCCGCCCTCCTCCACGAGGGGGTTCTCGGTGCCGACCTCTCCGGTCTGCCCCGTGAACTCCGGAGCCGGCGGTGCCGATGACAACGGGGGGACGAGCATCGCCGATCGGCGACGCGTAGCCTCCTTAGCACGCCGTTTTGCCGCAGCAGCGGCTTCGGCGTCGTCCAGTTTCTTCTGGGCGTTGGCGGCCGCCTTCTCGGCCTGCGCCTTCTCCAGGCGGTCGGCCTCCTCCTTGTCGCGCTTCTCCCGCGCGTTCCGCTCCGTCGCCTCCCGAAGGTCGGCGGCGGGGTTGACCCGCTGGGTGTTGGCGGATGTCTCTGCCGACCCCTGCGAAGGGGCAGCGACTCTTCGAGGAGAGGGGCCACTGGAGGGGGAGGAAGAATCAAAGAAGACTTCGGACAAGATCAACAAAGAAAAATAAAGAGGCGTAAAGACTTACTTGAAACTAGCGGCGGCCTTCTCACTTCCCTTGAGGCGGTTGGCCTTGGCGCCTCCTCCCATTTTGTCGCGGCGGCCTCCCCCTAGAACTTCTTCGGCTTGCTGCCGGGCGCACTCGGCCCGGCGTGACGCCTCTTCGCGCCGCCTTGGCCGGATTGGCCAGCCCTCGGCTGGTGGCGTGGGACGACTTCCACGTCGGTGTCGTCTTCGGGCCAGTCGGCTAAGGTGGCCGAGGGCCTGAAGCCGCCGTCTGCCCCTTCCCCGCCGCCTTCGGCGTCAGCCTCCAAGGCTGCCGCCCCCAAGTCGGGGTCGTCAACATCGCTCTCGCAGCGATGCAGGGCGTGGTCGCGGGGCTCTCGCGTGGCGCCCGGCTGCGAGCTCCATGAGGGGTTACGCGAGAAGAGACCAACAAAATTAGAAGCGGACTCGGCGCAAAGAAGACAAAACTACATAAAGATCGACTTACCACGGAGGGGTTGTCAGCAATCTGACTCCTTGCCGAACTGCGATCCTCCGTGAACTCGCGATTGCGATGTAGTTCCAAGTTTGCCACCTCCTGCGGGGCATCTCCTTGGTGCCTGGCCGGCTCGGGTCGTGGCGGCCGCTCATCTGACAGATGAGGTGAGGCCGGCCTTAAAGTGGGAGGACTCGGCGCGCCACGAAGGCAGCCAGAAGGTTGGATCCGACGAGGCCCTCCGACTGCAGCAGGACTCGAGTCGCTCTGGCGGCGGCTCCGGGAGGTCGGCGACTTGGACCGGTGAGACCAAGCTGGGGAGCCTCGAGTTAGGGGACGGGTTGAAGGCGGCGGAGTTGACCCGATCGCCCGTCGGTGGAGAGGTTCTTCACATAGAAGTAGGAGCGCTGCCACATCTTCACCGACTTTATCAGCGAGATGGGAGGAAAGGGGTTGTCGGCCGTCGTGTGCCGCACCGCGATGTAGGAGTCGCACTGAGCCGGCGTGCCGGCGGCCTCTGTACCAAGCTTCGAAGAAAAGAATTCTCCCCACAACTCGAGAGTGGGGGAGTTGCAGCCGAGAAACCTGCCAGTGGCGAAGGCGGAGAGCAGCACCACCGCATTTGGAGTAAGGTGGTGCGGATGGAGGCTGTGGAAATCAAAGAACAGCGGAAGAACCCGCTCGCCGGCAGCCCCAGGCCGCGCATGAAGTGCGAGCGGAAGACGACCCACTCGCCCTCCTCCGGCGCGGGCCGGGTCTCTCTCGCCGGCGCAGGGTGGGCGTGCACGAGATCCGCACTGGGGAGACGGCGGGTCCGGCGGAGGAACTCGATATGTTCTGCCTCCACATCCAAACCGTCCCACACGCCGGAGAGCGTGGCGGGGGCCGTGGCGGAGGAAGAGCTCATCGCCGTGGTGTGAGGTGCTCTTGCTCGTGGCAGAGGAAGAAGAGAAGGCAGGAGAGTGGGGGAGAGGATGCGCGTGCGGTGCCATCCGCTCCCCGCCTATTATAATACAATGAAATTTGAGGAGCGAGGCGGGCGTGGGATTAGCTGGTGAAGCCCGCCGCCCCGATTTACCCGAAGTTACTGCTGGCGCGATAACGGCGATGGAAGCCAACCGTTCGCAACGCGATGGATCCGTTCGGATGCGGCGCGCATCTTGGCGGGCCCGCTGACGGCCCGTCCGTCGCGCGTGGGCGGCGCGGACTATCCTCTCTACGTGGCGTCACGCAACAGGATCGCCTCGATGGCCGCAGGGAAGCATATCCGATACGCCGCCCGATTTCCCGCCGCAACTTACAAACCGCGGCCCCTCGCTGGGCTGAATCCGACTTCGGCGAGTCGGCCCAAAAGAAGACGACGCCCGGGTCTCGGAGTCTGCGCAGGAAAGTTAGAAACTGTTGAAGCCCCCGGCGGCGTCGCGGGGCTTCACCACTTCGAGACTACTATCGAGTAATGGGCCACGGGTAGGCTGACCGGGACCACGGATCTTCAATACGCCGGGGCGGTCGCGCCCTTGAGCCGAGTCCCGGTGGCGACCTCGGAAGGCGAGTCCTAGTGGCGGCCTCGAGAGCCTAGTCGGTGGCGACCTCGAGAGGCCGAGTTCAGCTGGCGATCTCGGAGAGGCGAGTCGGTGGTGATCTCGAGCCGAGTCGAAGCCGACTCAAGCTGGCGACCTCCACGGACACCGACTATGGGAGTCGGCCCATGGCACTTCACAAAGCCCGATCGAGTGCAGCCTGGCGTGGCCGTCCCTCCCTCTGAGGGACCGCGGCTATAGTGAGCCGTATCGCCGGAAGATCTCCGGCGAGACGTGGCACTATTGCCATGCCTGCCTCGACCTCGGCCACGAGTCTTGACGCCGCCTTGTGGCCACGACATCGACTGTCACGACCGAAGACCAGCGGGGCCTCTGTCGATGGGTGGGCGAAGGCGGCGGAGTGCCGAAAGGCGGCCACAATGGAGTCGGCCTCCCCGGAGTCGGCCGTCTCCTCTCTAGGGCCCCGCAAGCCATTAACCAGATTGGATGGGGAATGGCGACAATGATCGCCTGATATACGGCGGTACTATTGCCACGACCCAATGACCAAGCCTGCATCATCAGGAGCACCGCACAGTGTCAAGCCTGTCCGCGGGACCCACCAGTCGGCGGGCCCCATAAGCCGGCGGAAAAGACATAGGCCTGAGAGACAGACGGCTGGGGCCCGCGCCCAGCCGGATTACCATTGTACCCCCGGGGGTAGGCCTATATAAACCCCCTGGGGCACCCATGCAAAGGGTTCGGACCTTGATAGAGTTAGACCAGATAGCCCAGGGAGGAGAGAACTAGCCTTGCTCTCTCCTGCCTCACGAAACCGCTCTAGGAGCACCATTGTAGCCATTTTCACTTGAGTGATCATCACGGAGACCCCTTGAGCAGCGATGGGGTGTTATCTCCCGGAGATCCCGAAGTAGCTAAGATTCGCCCGGCGTGCATGTCTCGCCTTATCCCATTTCGAGTGCACCGTGACGTTCTACTCGCCCCCACCATGATAAGCCATCCTTTGGCATATGTCGCACCCAACCCCCGACATCATTGCTATTGCGACCTTTTGGTGAACTGCACAAATCACTTTTTTCTTAAGAGTGTTTTGTGCAGTTGTACTAAAATGTCACATGGGAAACGTCTCTACATTCGGTCTTGTTGCACAAAGGGAGATTGGTTTTGCTCTATCCTCCTCATCCAACTCCGAGCCTAATCTTCTCCAACTAGTTAGTCTTAAGAGAGAGCGCAAAGGTGACCGACTTCTATTTATGTGTTTATTGTTTCATCAGCAGTCCTCTATTATCGTAATCACACTTAATATCTTTGGAACAGGATGCTCGGCTCTATTTTAGTGGAACTGCACAAAATGATCGGAATGTTGCATGCTCCGGACAACTACTTTTCCCAACATGCCTTGTTGATTTAGAGCGAGTGAGGGGCGTTCTTTGCAATGAAAGCATGGATCAATTTTAATTTAACACCTTCTCACAACTCTGTCTTGGGTTGTGATGTAATTATTAGCTCGACCGCTAATAATTGACATGCATTAACAAGGAAGTTAGTTTTTATTGTTTCCAAAGAGCATCGATGGCAAGACACGCGAAACAGGAGCTGAAAGCTCACACCATTGTACAATTTCATGTCTCGCTGGAAAATTATTTGTATAGTACGTCAATTATGTAAACAAATGATGGAATCTTGATAGCATTGCCAGAAGCCTCTTCATCATCCGGGTCCATGTGCCATGCTCAAAATTATACTCCTTCGTTCCTAAATATTTGTCTTTTTACAAATTTCAAACGGGCATATTTTAGAGTGTAGATTCACTCATTTTGCTTCGTATGTGTACTCCCTCCGTTCCTAAATATTCTATTCGTCTTTCTAGAGATTTTAACAAGTGACTACATACAGAGCAAAATGAGAGAATCTACACTCTAAAATATGTATATACATCCGTATGTGCCAGTCCATTTGAAATCTCTAAAAAGACAAATATTTGAGTAGTCACTCGTTGAAATCTCTAGAAAGACAAATATACTCTGGAGTATATTTAAGAACCGAGGGGGTAGTGCACAACCGTATGGGAGACTCAGCCCGGTCGTTGCGCCGCATTAATAGTGAGTAATGAGTAGTCAAATTGTAAGCCCCACCTTTCCCACTGTAAGTTGCTCTGAAGAAGCAACCATCAATACGCTCTTCTTTGAATCCGCTCATACTACTCCATCCGTCACTGTTTATACAACGTGCTTTAGAAAAAAGAAAAAAGATCTTTGGGACCAAGGCGACCAGCGATCGGCCTGAAAAAATAGCATTGGTAGTTATAGCACGACGTCTATTACTAGAGGGAATAATGCGTATACACATGCATGCAGGGCTTCCACCCCGAGTACACACATGCATGCACTTACTCCACTCCGTAGTTACATGGAGAGAAAATTGTGGACTTAATTGCGGTTACCACGCCCTAATTAATTGAGCATTAAACCAAACACGTCTAAAGCCTCTCTGGTGGTGGAAATGCATTGAGAGAAATGCATCATAATGAAGCACGCCCTGTAAACTGTGACGGAGGGAGGAGTAGTATGAAGGTTCAAAACCAAATGCAGCGTATGGCGGTCGGTCAGCGCACCTCCTCTTGGCATATCACTGACATGTGGGACAGGAGTGTGAGCAAACCGATCTCAATTGACAGCAAAGAGCCAACCCGCCGTTCCTTGAGAGAGACGAGGAGCGAGAACACACAGACGGGTTTGCATGGAGGCCAAGATATATTCGAGCATGGTTGGTTGATCGATATCATTCATTACATGTTGGGCTGCCGTTTTCCGCCCTTCTCCGGAATAAACGTGTACTTTATCAGAGACAAAAATAAATAAGAGTACAAACGCTCCACCATGCGGTTCTAGTAGTAGTACTACTCGTACTACTGCGCTTGGCTCTTCGCCTCTTCGTGAAGTCGAACAATGATGGTACTCCGCATGTTGGGTACTACAGTGTATGCCTCTGACAATCTGACACCGAATGGACTGATGCATGTCCACCGAGGGTAGGTTGCATTAGTCAAAAGGCATAAGCGAGCTTCACCTTGTCCCTGCAAGCTTCTCCTCGTTCTACGAGTTGATGGGACACACCAAAAAGTAGTGCTAGTCCAAACTCCCTCCTTTCCGGTTAATATGGATTAATCTTTTTAGCGGGTAAATGAGAGAGCTTTATTCATATATAAGCATTCTTAGGACGATCAGCCAAGACACTGGTCACTAGGAAGCGAGGTACCCACAAAAAAAAGTAGGAAGCGAGGTGTTTCATCAAGCCAGCTCTCGCCACATTCAAAGTGCAGCAAGCACGGTTCAAGACGAAGATCGCGCAAGGTTTCTTGACCTGTTTACATGCTGAATAACAAAAAAAGGAAATATTACGAGCGCTACTATTTGTAACAGGATATGAGCCGAATTAAGCGAGAATTGTGGCGAGTGTTCCATGCAATCAACTTCCATTATCACATGCGAGAACCCTCGAAGAGAACCAAATGTGTTGAAGATTGCTTTATCACATTTTAAAATTATAATAAGAGTGAGACGCTCCTCCATCCGGTTCCTAGTACTAGTATAAGACGTACCTTTATAGACTATATTACTAGTAAACTTTGCGCTTGGCTGTTAGCCTATTCGGAAGTCGAACAATAGTAGCACTAGTAGTATAGTGTATGCTTCGCAATCGACACCAAATTAATCTGTTGCACGTCCATCGCTTTGGCGAGGGAGAGCTTGCATTAGTCAAAAGTTTCTCCTTGTCCTGCGAGCCACAGCAAGCAAGTAATGCTAGTCCATCTGCCTCCTCTCCGGTTAATATGGATTAATTTCAAACGAGATAAATACATGCATCACTTTGTATATTTGTAAAAATACGGTCGATGGACTTCATAATACGCTCATTGCGCTCAATATATATATTTTCCGGTGTTTATACGGTCACTAGCTCACCCTGACTGAGTATGTGAGTGCATGCACGTGTAGGTTGAGCACTTAGCGTGATCGTGTGTGTTCCATCGTGTGCTCGGACATGCATGCATTAGGGCATCGCGTGCGTTTTTGCGTCCATGTGTACGTGTGGATCGTTGCATACGTAGGGGAGTACGTGTAGGGGCCACTAAGGAGCAGTCAAATCACACAGTAAGTTAGTCAGAAGAAGCAACCATCATTTCACTCTTGAATGACATGTACACAATATAAAATGGTTGATATGGAGAGAAAAAGAAAACCACTATATATACACTAGCAGGAGCCTAAGCTACAAGCCTGCTTGCTATGGCTGCTCTCTTCACAAGCATAGAACGACGGGCCTGATCCCGCAATTGGGGGAAGAGAACAATGTTCTGCGTAGACGCGGTCGACATCGGCGAGGGAGAAAACCCATAGTCGGTGCGTCCCAATCGGGGGTCACCGCGGTATGGGCCGATGCCGCGTCCCAACCGCCCTTCTAGCTACAGCCCGACGTCCCAGGTAGTCCATCTTCCTTTTGGAGCCGGCTTGCTCCACTGCCGTAGCTCCATCTCCATGTCGATCTTTCTCTACTTCTACCGGCTTCTACTTGTGATGAGTTTATGTCTCATGAACTAGTGCCAGTACTATTATTCTAATCACACTTCTTCAATATCTTTGCCATCAGGGATGCTCAGTCGATTTTAGTGGGCGCACAAAAGCATCGTATGATCCGAGGGTGCGGCCGTCTTTCCTTGACAGTTCTACGGCCAGGGAATTAAATCATGTTTAGGGTTTAGGGTTTAAGTCGTAGTGACCCCATCAGTAGTTTTTCTTTTGTACACGCTCTCACAACTTTTTTCTTTAGTTGTGAAGTAAATATTGGCTATGATCTGTGAATCATTGAGATGCATCAGCATGCGTGTTAGTTTTCCTTTGTATTTGATGGAATGTTGTAACGGGGCAACCTTGGAATAGGAATGAAAATGGAGTGGAAAGTTTCCGTTTTTCCGGAGAAAAAATGGAAACGGAGAGAAACCAACGTTTCGTTTCATTGGATCGCGCCATCGAGCAAAACCAACGTTTAAATCACGTATGTCGTGTTCGTGTCTCACCCTCCTCCATGGCTCGACCCCACACGGTCGCTCGGCATGCCACTCACCGCAAACTGAGTATACGATAACTTTCCCACCTGCTTGTCGATGGATCGCGCCATGGAGTACTACTAGAACTACTGGAAGAGATTGACGAGTTGGGGGAGGACAGCTAGCTGTAGCACGGACTCCCAAGAACTTTTTACATGCATGTTGTAGCCGGCTATTGCGACCTTTGAACGCGGAGCAGCCGCGTGCACCCGGAAGCGGCACGGGCGACGCTCTCTCGGCCGGCGCACTGCTTCAATGCCGGCGCCAGTGAGAGGTCGCGTCCGCTCTGGCCGGGCATAAATGCGGCACTGACCGTTTTGGGCGGGAAGCACGCGCGGGTGATGAAGAGGGTTCGGGTTGGTCAGGACCGGCCGTGGCAGCGGTCTGGACATGCGCAAACAAGAGATGATGTATGTTAATATTGTTGCGTATATAATTAACAACGTAAATAATGTGCCAGTTGGACAAATATGATTGGAGATGGAGATGGAAATGGAATTTTACGTAAACACGGATATGCATGTCTATGTCTATGTGTGTGCTTGACGACTCTCGCGACACGAAGCGGGGCGTGTTTTTGATCGAGTTTTCTTTCTTGGTACATTAGAAAATCAGTTTGTCTAATTCACATCTAGATGTTATTTAAGGATATCACATCTAAGCTCCCACAAGTATATAATGTAGCAACAAGAAACAAAAAACTAGGACAAAAAATAGACCACAAGCAGTGGACATCAACTTAGATGTGACATAACTATGTCACATCTAGATGTGTCCTAGACAGACCATAAAAATTGTCCTTGATTTTCGTTTCTTTTTTCGGGAATGTGCGTATTCTATTTAAAACCACTGCTATGGAGAGATTTTTTACTCCATTATAGCCTCTTGTTTGATAGAGTTTCTCGCGTCTCGCTCTCTCACCCTCTCCATATCAAAACAAGATGCGGTGTCCATCTATCTCTCTCCTCACGGTGGTCACAGATCCGGCGAATCCCGTCCGCTGCGGGAGGTGAGGAGGTGCAGCGTTAGCGTTATCGCCGTCGGCGACGGAGGGAGCCGATCAAGACCGTCCTCTCGGAGCTGGCGCTGGCGCGAAGGAAGATCCTCCGCGCCCTTGTTCCTTGCCGTCGTGTGGGCAGATCCGCCGCTTCGCCTAAACGACATCTCGCCCACGAGGTATAACTTCTTGTCTTGGTCCAGCTCCCTGTGTCGCTGCGTGCGGGTTTTCTTCTATCGACTACTCCCCAGCTCCCCATGCATAGTAGCTAGGGTTCGCTGGCTGGTCCAACATCACCTACTAGTACTATTATAGAGGAAATGCCACTCGAAAAGTTGTCTGATTTATGCCTCGGTGGAGGTATACATGTTGTTTAGAGAAAAAGTACATGGTGGTTGTGCGGTCATTGTCCATATGGTGGTAGTACTATCTTTGGTTAAATGAAGAAATGCTTTTTTCTCGGGTATCCTGGTTTAGTTCCCATCAAGATATAATTATGATGCTTCTGTTTGTTGGTGTACTTTTCATTAACCTTTTTTATATTTTTGGAAACAGCGATGCGTGTCTCCATACCCGGGCATGTCTTCCTCAATTTTAGTGGAGCTGCACAAAATTGGATGGCCATTGTTGTTCCGCCTCACTGTCCTCTGCCACGTGGTTCTTCCTTCCTCGAGCTTGATTACTGAGAAGAAACAAACCACAGTGAGGATTTGTCGAACTTCATAGGTGCCTCACCCAAACTTGATGCCAAATGGATGATGCATCACCATGATGACCTATCGATGCTCATGGTTGCGCCTCATGGTTGCGTCGGCTGGTGAAGCTGGTCGATTTTCAATGAAAAACAAGTTGTCTTCCATCAGTGCTCTTTGCTTGTTACGCACAAAGATGATATCCTTCGTTAGTTCACCTTGGTTGCGTTGGAGACGCAGTCGTCTTTCACGTTGGTGCAATTTTATCACACAATTGGCTATGAACCAAATGTTTCCTCGAAGAAGGATCGACGTTAGTACTAAGAGCATAAGTTTTGTATTGATTTCTAAGCCTTCTCACAACTTTGTCTCCGGCTCCCCTATAATTTTATTTGTCCAGCTATTAACTTTAATTTAAAAATGGTGTGGACTAAAAACCTGGATGGACGTAGTAGCCCTCCATTTTTATTTACTCCGCATATTAGATTTGACTGAAGTCAAACTTTGTAATACTCTCAAACCTTTCCGATAATTGAAATTAAAATTCTTTATTTGTACACACTCTCACGCATTTCCGACAATTTGGCGCATGTGTGGTTGTTCTCTTAAGGGAGGGTAGTGTACCACACCTGAAGGACAGGAAGTGCGACCAAGACGCGTGGGCGTGGATCGTTAGTTCATCGAAAGTAGTATTAGTTTTCTTCACTGTACATTAAATAAAGAGTTTCGTTTCGTACTTACATACGATTGTTATGGAGAGAATAAGAAAACCACTCCACTATATATTAGTCGTATACACACGAGAGTACTATATGGACACAGCTTCATTGACTTACTGCACCTGCCTTTGGGTTTATGACAGGTGGGCCCAAAATGTGGCTGGCTCACCTGTCATACAGCCAAAAGCAGATGGAGTGAAGGCACCGGAGCTTAGTCCATACTACATTAGTATATATATATAAGCGGGAGCCTCAGCGCTTGTTTGCTAGGGTTTGCACTCTCCACACGCTCGCCGCAATACATATATGTTACACGCTGGAGGCTCAGCGTTCATTTGCTAGGGTTTGCTATATTCACAGTCTCTCACCCTCTCTTCACCAGATCTAAACAAGACTGTGTTGGCCTCTTGTCTCTCTCTCCCCCCTCACAGCTGGTGAAGGAGGCGTCCGTATCCCGTCGCACCGGGAAGGGGAGGAGGTGCAGCGTTAACTCTATCGCCTTCGGCGAGGGAGGCAATCCACTGCCGGCTGCACTGTTCTCTTTCACCCAGCGCCTATGCGGGAGGGCCACCGACCCCTTCTTCCTTGCTGCCATACGTAGTGTGGGCAGATCCGGCCTCCCGCTGCACGCCTTGCCACATCCCGACGACCCTAAGGTATAAGTTTCTTTGAAACCATCGTTGCTCTAGCTGCATGTGGATTTTTTTTGATCTGTAGTCGAATCTAGGTCTTGGTTCAAAGAGGAAAGAAAGGTGCGGTGGGGTGGAGCATGAATCTAGGACGTGGTTCAATGAGGAAAGGAGGGAGGAAAAGTAGTATAGACTGGCTATCCAGCCGCTTTGTTGGTCGAAAAGGGAAAAGGGGGGTAACCCAGTACACACATCTGTAAGGAACCGATCTCTTTGTTGAAAAGGGAAAGAAACTGGGGGGGGGGGTCGGGTAGTTTGTGCAGGACTAGGTTTGTTGCCCTCATATAGGGAAAAAGTTCAAAGAGAAAAAATATGGGACCAACACAGATATGCTGCTTGGCTACATACTCTGCATCACCCAATTATACGTGTGGACGCACATGGTGCTAGCATGTCCCATACAGCTATTTTCCTGTTGTTAATCTAAGAATGCTGCCGGAAAATTGAAGCAATGCCACTGTTAAAAGTAAATTACATTTTTTAATGAATGTTGTTTCATGAGAGTGTCTCTGTTAATATGAATCAATGCAACCGTTTTAGAAATGCTACTATCCTACTTTGTTTTCTATCCAAGATAAGTTAGATGCTTCTTTCTATCACCGTTTGTTTCATCCTCCTTTATCAACAAGTAATTGTTTCCTTTTTTGCCTCTGTTAAAACAGGGGTATCGATTCAACTTGTTGCTATTGCGACATTTTGCTTCGCTACTCGAAACACTTATGTTTTAAGAGTGTTTTGTGCAGTTCAACTTGAATGTCACACCGATGACTTTGCTTAATTTTGGTGGAACTGCACAAAAGGAGATCGAGATTTGTTTCCAGTGTTCCTGTCGAGTTGTTTCAAATCTTGGTCTCAAACACATGATATCTATTCAACTTGTTGCTATTGCGACATTTTGCTTCGCTACACAAAACACTTTGCTTGATTTTAGTGCAACTGCACAAAAGGAGATTGGATTTCCTATTCGTGTTAGCAGATTCGTATTTTATCCTGGTGTTCTCATGAAAGGTCAGTACAGGCCTTCATCCACATGATTGTGAAGTGTGCTTTGAGATGTTGTGCTACTTGTATTGGTACTATTTTAAATAAATGTTGAATTGAAGCTATTGTATTGCTGTCTTTTCCCATTAAGTAGTGAACAAAAATGGGACCAACCTAGACATGATGCTTGTTGCTTTGTTACAACAAAACTCTGCATCACCCCCTTTATAAGTAGATGGAAGCACATATTGTTGTTGCGCCTCTCCCTCGAACTATTTATGCTTTTCGTTAATCTAATGCCGCTGGTAAAATTAAGCAATGCCACTCTTAGAATTAATTAACTACTGAATCTTAGTTCAAAACTACAACACTTGTTAGGAATGGCACTATCCTGCTTTGTAGTTCTTTCTACATGTTTAACCAAGGTATTGTTAAGATAATGTCTCTTTAAAAATGAATCAGATGCATTGTTTTAGGAATGGTACTTTTCTGCTTTGTCGTTCTTTATACATGTTGAACCAAGGCATTGTTAAGATAATGTCTCAGTCAATATGAATGAATCACACTGATGGAAAATTGCTACTCTCCTGCTTTGTTTCCCATTAAGACAAGTCATCAACCGTTATTTCTTAGTAATTGCTTCCCTTATACCTATTGTTGCTTACAGGGATATCAAAATTAAAGCTCGGTTTTATTCCGACTTCGATTTTAGTTGAACTGCACAAAAGGAGCCAATGTGTCTAAGGCAAACTGTTGCGTTACTGGGTCCCGTTGGTCGTTCCACTTTGCAGAAAGAAGCAGACACTGGATGCAGTACATTACAGAAGGAATGACCGAGAAGCTTTACAAAGTATTATTAGACACCGGTGACATGACTAGTCTGTAGAGACCATTTGATAATTTAACAACACGTGGAGTGCCCTGGGCAAAAAGTGCCCAGACAAGTACAAGAAGCTAAGACAGGACACGATCATAGGCATTACATATTTTGAATGGGAAAAGCTTGTCAAAGTTTAATCATTGATGTTAGCAAGAAGACGTTAGTTCAATATATTGGAATTGGAAAACCTTGTCAAAATTTGCTCATTGGTGTTAGCCAGAAGACATGCATTTGATATTTTTGAGTGGGACGCCCTTGCTATGAGCTCGAGTGTTTTTCCTATTCCTGTGTTCAGTTTAGAAGTAAATAGTTACTCTGCTGAGATATTCCTGTGTTAAGAGTTTGTTCTGAATATTTTTGATGTAATGCCAGGCCTTGTGTTTGATTGCAAAGATGAGCTTGGAATGTTGTGGCATGCGGCATCACGAGCTGTTCACCGTGCCTCCTGGGAATAATGCTTCGTATTGTTTTGCATGTCGATCTAATGCCAGTGATTTGCTTGTTAAGAAGATCATCCTCTTCTGTTGTTTCCGTGCGTAAGAAGTTCATCGTATGATGTTTCATTCATAGCCTATACGACATGTCGGGTAGGTTAGACGTGAAACCATATGATCTTCCGACCAACTC
The DNA here is from genome assembly GCA_021437245.1 of Aegilops speltoides. NCBI lineage: Eukaryota > Viridiplantae > Streptophyta > Magnoliopsida > Poales > Poaceae > Aegilops > Aegilops speltoides. Next base: position 401,969,766 of record CM038143.1, read on the forward strand.
ATGATATTAGGCCGTGATTGGATCGTCGTTTTCCAACCAAAACTGCTTGTAAAACTGACGCTTGTAAATTAAAGCAGATGGTCTCGGGTGAAGGCGCTAGGTTGGTCGATTTTGACTAGTAAAATATCGGAAGTACTTCACACACGATAAAAATGCTGAACAACACTCGGCTGATTGCTAATCCAGCCATTAGCTGTTGTTTCAGCCTTGCCCATGGATGGCATGATATGCACGTCGTGCATGTATCGTCTGGTAATGTCGTCCGTATAGCAATGCTCGTAAAATATAGACTGGTCTCTCAAATTACACGCGTAACCCGCCAGTTTTACTTACACACCTCGGGCCTTCCGATGACGAGTAAATTACACTTGTATGTTAATACAGGTTTGAAATAAACCAGAGCCCCCAAGCGTAGCTTTACCGTTTCATGTCGTCTCAGTTTCTCGAAGGTGCTCATAGGTGTCCGATGATCCTGGCTTCCTGAATGAGCAGCGGGCACTATATCAGACCTCCGTAGGGCCCGCGAGGCCCTCTCCGTTGTCCTTCGAGTTGTGCGCTCGCCGTGGCACCGAGCATTGTTAACATGGTCAACGAACATGAGGATTCAGGAGATGACTTCATTTTGACTGGATGACACTAGGGACCCACTAGGGCCATAGCCGTACGTACGCAAGTGCCTCCTTATTATGTACAACTATATATTTTTTGCTTTCTCTTGGTTTCCTGACATCACGGTCCCACACCATTGTCAACCTATGTAGTCAATATAAACGAGAGAATTGCACAAGGTGCGGCCGACAGCTGGGACCAAGCAGCTCGAGCAGTATTTAAGTTTTTGAGGCATGAGCACTGCAGAGTTTTTCTTGGCGATGATTTCATTGTTGTTCAGAGGAGAGCAGGGTATTAACTAGGCGGGCTATGGCCCGTCTAGCCCAGGCCAGATATCCAGCCCAGATACTACTTTTTTCAAGATGAAAATGGCTAGCCCAGCTATACGTCTTTTTGAGGAATACCCAGGCAAGGTCAACTTGCTATTCTCCGACCCGCTGGGCTGCAAATCTTTCCTAGGAGGGATGCATTAGGCTTAACAGGAAAATGGGCTTTAGAAATAATAAATGGGATGTAATTATAAAAACTGGGCAGTAACTATAAAAAAATGCACCAAGCACGAAATTAGTTTATAAAATATTATTTATGGATTTTGAAAATCTTAAATCTTCATTGTTCCAAGAATGTTTAGTTGGATTTTTACGTAATACAAATTTATATTTAATCTGACTAGAAATTTGGGATAAAAATATTTCGGATCCCATCAAAATGTGGGAAATTTTATTCGATTCTGTCTTCAACGGTTGGTTGAAATTATTAATCATTGTCCTAGCTAGAAAATGGGCTGTACTTTTAACAAACTGTAAATGGGCTGTTGTAAATTCCATTAGAATTCAAAAATGGGATGTACATTCTTACAAAACGCAAATGGGCTATAAGTTCTCTGCCACACACTTGTGGGCCTACTAAGTGACGCGTCCCCTAAAAAATAAGTTGACGCGTGTGCAAGGCTTTATCAACTTATTATAGCCAACACGCGGTTCTAGCAGCAGTGGCCGTTGGATGTCTATCCAACGAATGTCATGCTTCTTCTTCAATCTCGGATATTCTTAGCTTCGGCCGCCCAAAAAATGATTCCTCCCCCTGACATCTGGGGCGCACCGTTTCGGAGGCTGACCTGTGGGCCTACTAAGTTGGAGCGTACCAAGGGCTTTGTCAACTTAGTCAATATAAACGATTCTAGCTTCCGGTGACGTACAATGTCCATCCAACGGCCGTAGTGCTTCTTCAACCTGGTCTTCTTGGTCCAGTGCCCAGCAGCGCCCGGTCGTGCCGCTTTGCTCCTCGCCTCCGTGGTGGCTGTCTTTGCCGCGGAGGCCTCACCGCCCCCATACTACTCACACCGCTGGCCAGGCCATCCCTCCACTCACCCACACCCCTGTTATTCTGCGGCGATGGCAGCCTCACACCGCAGCCGAACCAATGAACCCTCGTACTCCTCTCCGCGCGGGCTTCCACTGTTGCGTCTTCCCTGGCTCCGCGTCGTCCCTTCCTAGGCGTCACCGTCGTCCACCGCCCTGGTGCTCTCGGTGCGGCACGGTCAACGTGGTCAACGACCGACTTCCATCGGAAGAGTACTGTACATGGAGAGGCTGACAGCTGGGTCCACAGCGGCCGCAAGGAAGTGCCTCCTTATTACGTGCAAAATAATTATTCCTCCACCTGACAGCAGGGACCCACCGGATGGGCCACCTTATTTCACGAAAAAAACATTTCCCCCCTGACTGCTGGTACCCACCAGACGGGCCACCGTATTTTGCAAAAAAACGTTCCCCCCGCTGTCAGCTCGGACCCACCGGAAGTGCCTTTTTGTTACGCACAAAAAAATGAATACTCCCCCTGCTAGCTGGGACTCACCTTGGTGGGAAGCTGACTTGTGGGCCTACTAAGTTGAAGAGGACGTAGGGCTTTGTCAACTTAGTCAATATGAATGATTCTAGCTGCAGTGACCGTACGATGTCCATCCAACGGCCATAGTGCTTCTTCAACCTCTGGTCTTCTTGCTCCAGCCGCCCAAAGCAGCGCCGGTCGTGCCGCCTGCTCCTGCCTCCCGTGGCCGGCTGTGCTACCGCGGAGGCCTCACCGCCTCCATACTACTCCCACCGCTGGCCAGGCCATCCCTCCACTCCACTCACCCACACCCCTGTTATTCTGCGGTGACGACAGTGCAGCCGAACCAGTGAACCCTCGTACTCCTCTCCGCATGGGCATCCACTGCCGTGTCTTCCCCGGCTCCGTGTCATCCCCTTCCTAGGTCTCGTCGTCGTCCACCGCCGTGGTGCTCTCGGCGCGGCATGGTCAATGTGGTCAACGACCGAATTCCATCGGAAGAATACTGTACGTGAAGAGGCTGACAGCTGGGTCCACGGCAGCCGCAAGGAAGTGCCTCCTTATTACGCGGAAAATAATTATTCCTCCACCTGATAGCAGGGACCCACCGGATGGGCCACGAGTATTTCACGAAATAAATGTTTGCCCCTGACTGCTGGGACCCACCCGATGGGCCACTGTATTTTGCAAAAAAAAAACGTTCCCCCTGTTGTCAGCTCGGACCCACCGGAAGTGCCTCCTTATTACGCACAATAAATGAATACCCCCTGCTAGCTGGGACCCACCTTGGTGGGAGGCTGACTTGTGGGCCTACTAAGTTGACGGGGACGGAGGGCTTTGTCAACTTAGTCAATATAAACGATTCTAGCTCCAGTGACCGTACGATGTCCATCCAACGGCCGTAGTGCTTCTTCAACCTCTGGTCTTCTTGCTCCAGCCGCCCAAAGCAGCGCCGGTCGTGCCGCATGCTCCTGCTTCCCGTGGCCGGATGTGCTGCCGCAGAGGCCTCACCGCCCCCTACTATTCCCACCGCTGGCCAGGCCCTGCGGCGACGACAGCCTCACACCACAACCAAACCAGTGAACCCTCGTACTCCTCTCCGCGTGGGCATCCACTGCCGCGTCTTCCCCGGCTCCCCATCGTCCCCTTCCTAGGCCTCGCCGTCGTCCACCGCCCTGGTGCTCTCGACGCGGCGTGGCGAACGTGATCAAGGAACGACTTCCATCGGACGTGGACTGTATGTGAAGAGCCTGACAGCTGGGTCCATGGCCGCAGCAAGGAAGTGCCTCCTTATTATGCCGAAAATAATTATTCCTCCACCTGACAGCGAGGACCCACCGGACGGGCCACCGTATTTCGCGAAAAAAAAATATTTCCCCCTGACTACTGGGACCCACCAGCTGCACCTTCGCACGCAAGGAAGTGCGTCCGGGCAAAAAAAATGATTCGCCCCCCTGACTGCTGGGACCCACCAGCTACATCTTCGCACGCAAGGAAGTGCATCCGGGCAAAAAAAACGATTTGCCCCCCTGACTGCTGGGACCCACCAGCTACATCTTCGCACGAAAGGAAGTGCGTCCGGGCAAGAAAAAACGATTCGCCCCCTGACTGCTGGGACCCACTAGCTACACCTTCGCTGGCAAGGAAGTGCCTGACAGTCGGGACCCACCTGGTCGAATCGTACGTACCGTTGTCATTCTGGTCGCGAACGTGTACATACATATTGGTCGATGTAGAGGCGCGCACGTGTCGTAGTAGAGGCGTGCACGTGTCGTAGTAGAGGCACGCACGTAGCATGTACACGTACGTACAGCGGGGAGGGTGCAAGAAAGAAAATACGACCACATACGTACATACGGGCAGGGTCTCGAACGCCTACTCGCGCATATGTACATGGCTGGGTTGGAACAGAGAAACAACATCATCGTCGTGTTCATGGGGAGGCAACTGAATGCGTCGTGTTCATGGGGAGGCAACGGAATGCGTCGTGTTCATCGGGAGGCAACGGAACGCGTGGGAGCCAACCGGCTTGGACGGAACATGCGATGGAAGCGAGGCTGGCGTCTGCATGAACGGAAGAAATGGCCTTGTGTTCGATCGTCCACATTCGAACGGGTCCTGTTGATCGGGAGGGTGTGGCGTGCAAAAAGTAAGAAAGCAGACCTCCCACGGTCAAACGGGGTCTGTTGATCGGGAGGGGTGTGGCGTACCGCAAAACGGAGGAAACGGATCTCGTACGGTCGAAATGGGGGTCCTGTTGATCGGGAGGGGTGTGGCATACCGCAAAATGGACGAAACTGACTTGTTTTGGAGCGCTACGGTCAAAACGGGGGTCCTGTTCATCGGGAGGGGTGTGGCGTACCGCAAAACGGGACTTGATGAGATACTGTTCATCTCCACTGTCGACCTCCTCCAGCCTCCATGGGCTACCGTCGACCTCCTCCGGCCTCCACGGGCTCTGATACCAACTTGTAACGCCCTCGATGCGGCTATATCTCTCACGTGTCGAAGCACGACTTAGAGGCATAACCGCATTGAAAGCAATGTCGCAAGTGAGGTAATCTTCACACAACCCATGTATTACATAAGGGAAAGAGATACATAGTTGGCTTACAATCGCCACTTCACACAAATACATGAATAAAGCATTACATCATCCAGATACAATCAGGGTCCGACTACGCAACCAAAATAAAAGAAGAACCCCAAATGCATAAAGGTCCCGATCGACCCTAACTGGGCTCCACTACTGATCAACTAGAACGAAACAACACAAAGGGCAATATCTTCACCGAGCTCCTCCTTGAGCTTGGTCGCGTCACCTGCTCGGTAACATAGGCACCTGCAAACTGGTTTTTGGAAGTATCTGGTGAGCCACGAGGACTCAGCAATCCCATTACCATGGGTATCAAGACTAGCAAAGCTTAATGGGAAAGGAAGGGGGTAAAGTGGTGTGGTTGCAGTGGTGGCTAAGCAAGTATGGTGGCTAACATACGCAAATGAGAGCGAGAAGAGAAACAAGCGGAACGGTCGTGAAGCTAGAAATGATCAAGAGGTGATCCTGAACACCTACTTACGTCAAACATAACATAGAAACCGTGTTCACTCCCCGGACTCCGCCGAGAAGAGACCATCACGGCTACACACGCGGTTGATGCGTTTTAATTCGGATCTGGTGTCAAGTTATTTACAACCGGACATTAACAAATTCCCATCTGCCACATAACCACGGGCACGGCTCTCGAAAGTTTAAACCCTGCAGGGGTGTCCCAACTTAGCCCATGACAAGCTCTCGTGATCAACGAAGGAATAGACCTTCTCCCAGGAAGACCCGATTAGTCTCGGAATCCCGGTACATCAAGACATTTCGACAATGGTAAAACAAGACCAGCAAAGCCGCCCGATGCGCCGACAATCCCGATAGGAGCTGCACATATCTCGTTCTCAGGGCAACACCGGATAAGCGAAGCGTCTGGTACCGACGTAACCCAAGTTGCCAAGGATGGTCCCAAGATTGTGCTCTAGTTTGGACCAACGCTTAGACAAGCAATCGCCCGGGGGCTATAATAAAGATGACCCTTGGGTTAATTACTCCCAAGGGAAAAGTAGGTGGTGGTGAGGCAAATGGTAAAAGTCAATGTTGGGCCTTGCTGGACAAGTTTTATTCAAAGCGAACTGTCAGGGGGGGGGGGGTCCCATAAATCACCCGACCGCGTTAGGAACGCAAAATCCGGGAACATAACACCGGTATGACAGAAACTAGGGTGGCAAGAGTGGAACAAAACTCTAGTCATAAGGCCGAGCCTTCCACCCTTTACCAAATATATAGATGCATTAATAATATAAGAGATATTGTGATATCCCAACATAAACCCTGTCCACCATGGAGAAATCTTCAACTTCACCTGCAACTAGCAACGCTATAAGAGGGGCTGAGCAAAGCGGTAACATAGCCAAACAACGGTTTGCATTGGAAAGGTGTCAAAGGTTAGAGGTTCATGGCAATTTGGGATGGCTTGATAAACAGGTAATAGGTAGCGCAGGATAGCGATAGAACGAAGCAACTAGCATAGCAATGATAGTAGTGAGATCCAGGGTAGCGGTCATCTTGCCTGAAATCCCGCAAGGAAGAAGAATGAGTCCATGAAGAAGACGAATGGAGGAAGCCGAACCAACCGTAGACGAACGAACCCTCACGATCGCAACGAAACAGGAACTAAAAAGAAGAAGCACACAACATAGGTAAACACACCACACATGAACAAGGCATGATGCACGACAAGCATGATGCATGAGAAATCTAGATGAGGCTACTCATGGCAAGAGATGATGCACACAAGATCAACATATCAAGGCAAGTTTAAATGAGGCCGGAAACAACATATAACAATTCCGGTAAGTCCTCATATGCAAATTTCGAAATTGGTCCAGATCTGAACAAACATTATGTTCAAGTTGTTAAACAACAAGTTAAAATGCACCAAGAGGATCTACACGAAATTCTAGTCAAGTTACATATAAAGTTCATTAGATTCGGAGTTACGGCCTAGAAGATATGAGCAAAACAAGTTAAGCATGGCATTGATGCAAAATGCATACAACCATCAAGCAAACACGCCAAAGCAAGGATGCAACATGATAATATGGAACTACATGTAAAAACAAGCAAGTTTCATATAGAGCACACTCAAACCGGAGCAACGGTTCAACACATGCACACTATACAAGTCATAGCAACAATCTGTCCATAACAGCAACTAGGCATCTTACAAGTATGAAAACAACAAGCTACAGCACCCCAACATAATAACAAAAGGCATAGGCATGAAGTACAGGTAGAGCATAACAAAACATGAACACTAAGCTATCTCTAGAAAACACTAGAACATGCTCAAAATGACATGGAGATATTGCAAATAATAACAGTTTCAGACTTTAGCAGAAATAACATCAGGTTGCAATGTTAAGAGCAAGCAAACAACATGTTACAGGAACATATCATGGCAAACAAAGGCATGGCATGAATCTACTAATAGCATAGATCAAAAGACCCTTACTGACCATGAGCCAAAAAGGCATAGAAAATATGATGGAACCCATGTAAACATGGCAAGTTATATTACAGATTTATACATGGCAGGAACAACAATAAGTAGGCATGTTCGTGAGCTCGAACCACTCACCACAGAACAATACATAGCATGGCAAGGCAACCAACAGTAAGAAGACATGTTTATGAAGCTAAGCATCGCAAGAGAAAGTTCATAGGATACATGGATCACTAGAAAAACACATGGGAACAAGTGAACTTAATGTTAACAGGCTGACAACAACATTTTCAAGCAACTTTGGAGCAAAATTACAACAAGCTACAGTAGTCTATAATTGCAAACAAGGGCATGAATGGATAGAGCATGACATGTAGATCAAAACATGTTTATAGAGCATCTCCAGATTATGCATAGAACGATTAGTGGAAGCATGTTAACATAGCAACAAAATATAACAGAATCTGTCAGGAAAACAGCAACAGCAACTACCCTACTTAACAAGCTTGATACACTCAGCACACAACTCACAAAAATACATGGTTGGCACCCCTGGAAAGATGGCATGGCATAGATCAACATTCATGTAGAGCTCAACCTCATAGGATGCACACATCAATCATGGCAAAAATGATAAAAGAGCAAGTTATAACAGTTTCAGCATCTTAACATCAACATGCACTCTTCCAACAGCATTTCGGGCATCAAGATGAGATTAAATGAAAATGATGCAATGGAATGAAATGATCTACTCGTCGAGACGAACAATTCGACATATTACACGCGCAAAACGGAGCTACAGATGCAGAGATGTGATGGCATGAACATGGCATGAAAATTACAAAAACTGGGGACTTAGTCATTTTTGAAAAAAAAACATGTGTATTTGGATAGTTATAACGTGCACTGGGCGGGGCATAGCAGGGCTGCTCACCATGGGCTTCGGCCCAGTAGGAAGGAGAGGCCGGCCTGAGCAGCGGATCTGGTTCGGGCTTGGCGCTGCTGGGCCGGAGGGGAGGGCCCACAAGGCCCACGCGGGCGAACGGAGGCGTCGGGGCACCTCCCGATCCGCCCCGAACGGCGAGCGGTGGCGCGGCCTCCGGCGAGACGCCGGCGAGGCATGGCGAGGCGGGAAGGGCCGGAGAGGTCCGGGATGGGGCGGATCCGGCGGATCCCGGCCGGATCCATCCATTCCCGACGGCGGCGGCGCTTTGGGAGCGACGGGAGGCGCGAAGCTCGAGCTCGGCGGCGTGGGGAGCGGCGCGAGGCGCCAAAGTAGCGGGCGCGACGAGGGAGCGAGGCAGCCTTGCGGCGGAACTCCGCGGCGGGTTCGGGACGGCGCGACGAGGCGGCGGCGGCGGCGGCGGGCGGCAGGTCAACGCCGGCGAAGCGCTGAAGCAGCGGCGGCGGCGACTCAGCGGAGGCGCAGCGAGGACGCAGGAGGCGGCTCGGGCGGCGGCAGAGGCGGGCCCCACGGGCCCGGCGCGGCTGCGCTGGGCAGGCGCGGCGGAGGCCGGAGTGCCACCGCACGTCGCGGTTGGCTGGGCGGCGCGGACGGACGCGTCCGGTCCGATCCGGACGTGTCCGACGGCACGGAGGGGGAATTTTTAGGGTTTCGGGGGAAATCATCCGCGAATTTGGACGGGAGGCACATATTTATAGGTAGAGGGAGCTAGGAGAGTCCAAATGAGGAGCGGTTTTCGGCCACGCGATCGTGATCGAACGACCGAGAGCATGGAGGGGAGTTAGATGGGTTTTGGGCCACTTTGGAAGGGGTGTTGGGCTGCAACTCAAAGAGGGCTTTACGGTTACCCGGTTAACCGTTGGAGTACCAAACGACCTCCAAATGACACGAAACTTGACAGGCGGTCTACCGGTGCTATACCAAGGCCGCTTGGAAAACCTCGGGCCATTCCGAGAAAGTTTAACACCCGCTCACAACAGGAGACGAAAGGGGGGACGCCGGGGGACATAGGAGTGCCGGATTGCAAAACGGACAACGGAGAAAAAGCTCGGATGCATGAGACGAACATGTATGCAAAATGAAATGCACATGATGACATGATAAAATGCAAATGATGACATGGCAAAGTGCAACACGCAAGCAAATGACATGGCAACGACGGCGAAAAACTGGCGGACACCTTGCACATCGAATCCGGGGCGTTACAACACTCCACCACTACGAGAGGATCTCGTCCCGAGATCTAGGATGGCACCGGATGGAAAAAGAAGAGGAAGAGGAGAGGTAAAACTAAGTTGCTTCTTTGACGAACGAGTGAAACCATGAACCTTGAGAGGTTGAGCAATTTAAAAGAAAGAGTACAATAGAGATGAACGAGATTGCAAACAACCCGTTAGAAAAGATGAACAAGGGGTATTACGAGAACTTGAAGGTTGAAAGACATGGAAATAAGAGCTTCACGAACGAAAAAAATATGACCACATCGGTATAATGAGATAGCCAAGGAACAAGAATGGCTGAATTTGGACAACTCTCCGGTAGAAAAGAGAAGAAACATTTGATGAGATGAAAAAAATATTGAAGAGATGATACAACACTCCGGTTAAATGGATAAGCAAGAGAAGAACACGATCCTCAAAAAAAATGAGGTGATGGGTGAAGAGCACAGCATCACAATGCCTCCGTAACGAAATAATAGCAGTTAGATCGTTGGGATAAAGGGACGGAGAAGAAATGACAACTTCTCCCACAATTGAATTTGGAAAACATCCTTGCAAAGAAGAATCGAACGGAGTTGTTGGAAAATCAACAACGAGAAGCACAAGCTTGTTGTGGGCTTATGGCAAACATCTCAAAATGATGAGGTGACAACCGGCCACTAACAGAAACCATTGATTTGATTGAGAGCACCAAAGAGATGAAAAACTGCTTTCGCCGAGAGGATAGGAGTAAACTTGGATCATTGATAAACACCATAATAGCAACATTCCTTAGGGAAGGCTTTAGGTGAAATCTTTACCAAGATAGCTCCAACGAAGAGATTGGTGGATTTAAATATCTCATTCTTGACAACATGAATAACCAAGGGAAATTGTCAAGAGTGACATAACACCATCTCAAAAGATAAGGTAGAAAGAATTGCACTTTGGAATGCAAGATGAAGAATGCTTGAACTTCTCAAAACAAAACAAGTGTTGGGCACCCTGTTTAATTTTGAGTATAGCTTGGCGGATCATAACTTCGAGCGAAATCTTGAAGAACAATTGAAGAATGAAAAGAATCCTTGATGAACCACCATGTAGAGCCTCCATGAAGAACTCCGGTAATAGAAGGATGATGAAAAGAAAGAGAAGTTGAAAACACAAGGTGAAGCCTTGCAATGATTTAGATGGAGCTTCGCGATGATATAACTGAGAGAACTTGGGACTCCGAAAAGAAAAGATGATCTTAGAACCGAGAATTACTTCATCATGAACAATCTTCGGAAGAAAAGAATTGAATCACCTCGAGGAAATAAGAATAAGATTTATTGTATGCTTATCCTTCATCAAATTAAATTGATGACAAGCAATGGATTTGGCATACTACTTATTCCCATTGAAAAAAAAGGATTAAGAGAGATATAGCATAAACTTGAGAAGGTATTGATGGAATCACCGGTGGGATTTGGAAACAACGAATGAATTGATATGATAACAAAGGAAGAGAAATCTTGAACGAACCACTGTAAGAATTGAAAATGCACGTAGCAAAGGTACAATTCACCGGGAAGAATTGGAAAATGAATGAAGATACTTGAGGTGATTTAGATACATGAGAACGAAGAGATCATGAACTGATTAGAGGGTATTTGAATGATGCACCGGTAAGATTTGGAGAATGAAAGCTCAAATCTGAGAATGAAGAATTATGACATGATGGCCTTCGAAGAATGAAACTGAAAAGACTCCTCAAATGCTCCGGATGGGTGAAAAAGATTCTCACAATCGAAAACAATTATGAGAGGGTGGCAACAAGATAGCACCATGAATCTTGAAGAGAATAGAGCAAGATTAAAGAGAAATCCTTCTTCGGTCTTCAAATGTTGAGAATGATGATGATAACCACCATGAATTGTTGAGATAATCCGAGAGAATTAAAAGAGGAAAGGTTGAGCCAAAGATGAAAATAATTTGAAAACAATCTTGGAGAAGGCATGTGACTGATGGAATCCATTCTTATGTCACACTTGAAAAGCATTGAAGAATAACTCCGGAATAATTAGAAGAGTCAGGTAAGATCCTGGACAAAGACCCGTGGGTTAGGGCCCACTCAAAAGAAAACACCGTTGGAAATGATTTTAAAGAGAGATTGCACCGGTTGAATTAAATGACTTGAATGAGATAACAACCTCGAAATATCTTGAACGGATTGAGAATGGAAACACAAATCTTCTGAGATATCTTCAACACTCTGGAACAAATGAATAGCGATAAGTGAATGATTGAGAGGTGCACTGGCATGAGAAAGCATTTGACACGAGGAAAGGAATATGATCAACACTGAAAGCTTGAATTGGATCCACCGGAGAAGAAACAACAATGAAGGATGATGAACTTGAAACTGTTGAGCATCTTCATGGGAAATCACCGGATAAGAACATTGATTGAAAAGAATGAAGAGACTTCACATGAATAAATGGATACTTGATTAAGAAATCTGTGTCCTTGAAGAAAAAGGGTGGGAGGGTGGGAAAACAAAGGCAACTTGGGACGGATGAAACAAACACCGTTGAGAAAACTTAGATTTGATCTTGCAGATGGGAAAAATGATGGGATCCACTTGAAGAGAAGCACACCGGTTGGAAAGGAGTTGACATGACAAAATCAATGATCAAAAGGATTAGTATTCACATAGCAATATGAGAACACCGTTTAGGAAAGGTATGGATTCAACATTTGACTTCGAAGCAACTCGAATACCACAAATAAAACAAAACAAAGGATTTGCTTGCAGAATAAGCCGAAACAAATACATATGATAGAGATTTACCCAATCCCATATCATGCATCTGTCGGAAGATATTCTAGGAGCTACTTGAATTCCCACCTATAAAACTCCCGAAACTTTCTGGTTATGCAATCTGGTGTTGGGGATACAGGGGAAGCAATATATCTCACCCAAACTAACAATACCTACATCCAGTTGTATCCATCCGTCAACACATAACCAAGAAACCTTCGGAAATCGTGTACCTCAACCTTCGAAAAGCATCCGTTATACGAGTCATGGCAATACTCCCGTACTCACCTCAGTACTGGGTTATCGGGGTTATCTCACCAACAACTGCATAAAAGAGATTTTTGATGTCGGCGTACTAAACTCAGGTATTCCAGAACTGCAACGATAAAATTATGACGACAACACCTCAGAGCTCAACTCCCTGGGACACTTCCACTAAACCCCTGACAGGAGGCACCAAGACAATGTTCTCATCATAAAACCATCGGAACGATTCCAAGATACCCGCGTGATCCTAAAATTTTTTTTAGTGAAATTTGAGAAGAGAAGAGTCAAAACTCTAGGTCAGGAGACCTCACCAGAGCGACGAAGGGACTGAGGAGTAAAAAGAATTCCTAACTCTCCGATATATATAATCCTAAATGACTCAAAACATTTTTCTAGACACAACTCGCCGCTAAAAGCGATCAGCGGTGGGGCTCCTAAGGTCGGAAGGCTCGATACCAACTTTAGCGCCCTTGATGCGGCTATATCTCTCACGTGTCGAAGCTAACGACTTAGAGGCATAACCGCATTGAAAGCAATGTCGCAAGTGAGGTAATCTTCACACAACCCATGTATTACATAAGGGAAAGAGATACATAGTTGGCTTACAATCGCCACTTCACACAAATACATGAATAAAGCATTACATCATCCAGATACAATCAGGGTCCAACTACGGAACCAGAATAAAAGAAGAACCCCAAATGCGACAAAGGTCCGCGATCGACCCCAACTGGGCTCCACTACTGATCAACTAGAACGAAACAACACAAAGGGCAATATCTTCACCGAGCTCCTCCTTGACCTTGGTCGCCACACCGCTTTCGGTAACATAGGCACCGCAAACTGGTTTTTGAAGTATCCGTGAGCCACGAGGACTCAAAGCAATCCCATTACCATGGGTATCAAGACTAGCAAAGCTTAATGGGAAAGGAAGGGGTAAAGTGGTGAGGTTGCAGCGGCGGCTAAGCAAGTATGGTGGCTAACATACGCAAATGAGAGCGAGAAGAGAAACAAGCGGAAGGTCGTGAAGCTAGCAATGATCAAGAGGTGATCTGAACACCTACTTACGCCAAACATAACACGAAACCGTGTTCACTTCCGGACTCCGCCGAGAAGAGACCATCACGGCTACACACGCGGTTGATGCGTTTTAATTCGGATCTGGTGTCAAGTTATCTACAACCGGACATTAACAAATTCCCATCTGCCACATAACCGCGGGCACGGCTCTCGAAAGTTTAAACCCTGCAGGGGTGTCCCAACTTAGCCCATGACAAGCTCTCGCGATCAATGAAGGAATAGACCTTCTCCCAGGAAGACTCGATCAGTCTCGGAATCCCGGTACATCAAGACATTTCGACAATGGTAAATCAAGACCAGCAAAGCCGCCCGATGCGCCGACAATCCTGATAGGAGCTGCACATATCTCGTTCTCAGGGCAACACCGGATAAGCGAAGCGTACAGGTACCGACGTAACCCAAGTTGCCAAGGGATGGTCCCGCACGGTGCTCTAGTTTGGACCAATGCTTAGACAAGCACTGGCCCGGTGGGCTATAATAAAGATGATCCTTGGGTTAATTACTCCCAAGGGAAAAGTAGGTGGTGGTGAGGCAAATGGTAAAAGTCAATGTTGGGCCTTGCTGGACAAGTTTTATTCAAAGCGAACTGTCAGGGGGGTCCCATAAATCACCCGACCGCGTTAGGAACGCAAAATCCGGGAACATAACACCGGTATGACGGAATCTAGGGTGGCAAGAGTGGAACAAAACACCAGGCATAAGGCCGAGCCTTCCACCCTTTACCTAATATATAGATGCATTAATAATATAAGAGATATTGTGATATCCCAACATAAACCCTGTCCACCATGGAGAAATCTTCAACTTCACATGCAACTAGCAACACTATAAGAGGGGCTGAGCAAAGCGGTAACATAGCCAAACAACGGTTTGCATAGGAAAGGTGTCAAAGGTTAGAGGTTCATGGCAATTTGGGATGGCTTGATAAACAGGTAATAGGTAGCGCAGCATAGCGATAGAACGAAGCAACTAGCATAGCAATGATAGTAGTGAGATCCAGGGTAGCGGTCATCTTGCCTGAAATCCCGCAAGGAAGAAGAACGAGTCCATGAAGAAGACGAACGGAGGAAGCCGAACCAACCGTAGATGAACGAACCCTCACGATCGCAACGAAACAGGAACTAACAAGAAGAAGCACACAACATAGGTAAACACACCACACATGAACAAGGCATGATGCACGACATGAAGGAAATATGCCCTAGAGGCAATAATAAAGTTATTATTTATTTCCTTATATCATGATAAATGTTTATTATTCATGCTAGAATTGTATTAACCGGAAACATAATACATGTGTGAATATATAGACAAACAGAGTGTCACTAGTATGCCTCTACTTGACTAGCTTGTTAATCAAATATGGTTATGTTTCCTAACCATGAACAAGGAGTTTTTATTTGATTAACAAGGTCACATCATTAGTTGAATGATCTGATTGACATGACCCATTCCATTAGCTTAGCACCCGATCGTTTAGTATGTTGCTATTGCTTCCTTCATGACTTATACATGTTCCTATGACTATGAGATTATGCAACTCTGTTTACGGAGGAACACTTTGTGTGCTACCAAACGTCACAACATAACGGGTGATTATAAAGGTGCTCTCTGGTGTCTCCGAAGGTACTTGTTGAGTTGGCGATTTCGAGATTAGGATTTGTCACTCCGAATGTGGAGAGGTATCTCTGGGCCCTCTCGGTAATACACATCACTTAAGCCTTGCAAGCATTTCAACTAATGAGTTAGTTGTGAGATGATGTATTACTGAGCGAGTAAGGAGACTTGCCGGTAACGAGATTGAACTAGGTATTGATACCGACGATCGAATCTCGGGCAAGTAACATACCGATGACAAAGGAACAACGATATTGTTGTGCGGTTTGACCGATAAAGATCTTCGTAGAATATGTAGGAACCAATATGGGCATCCAGGTCCCGCTATTGGTTATTGACCGGAGACATGTCTCGGTCATGTCTACATTGTTCTCGAACCGTAGGGTCCGCACGCTTAAGGTTTCGATGCGATGTTATATTATGAGTTTATGTATTTTGATGTACCGAAGGTTGTTCGAGTCCGGATATGATCACGGACATGACGAGGAGTCTCAAATGGTCGAGACATAAAGATTGATATATTGGACGGATATATTTGGACACCGGAAAGGTTCCGAGAAGTTTGGAGCTCCGGAGGTTACCGAACCCCGGGAGGTATATGGGCCTTATTGGGCCCATGTAGGAGGAAGGGAGAAGGAACAAGGGAGGAGGGCGCGCCCCCCAGCCCAATCCGAATTGGGGAGGGGGGTCGGCCCCCCCTTTCCTTTCTCCTTCCCCCTCTTCCTATTACTACTACTAGTACTACTTCCTAATACTAGTACTCTTTCCTTCCCCCTCCAAATAAGATAAGGAAAAAAAGGGGGAAACCTACTTGGAGTAGGTTTCCCCCTCCCCTATGGCGCGCCCCCCTTGGGCCGGCCAGCTCCTCCCTCCCTCCTTTATATACGGGGGTAGGGGTGCACGCTAGAACACACAAGTTGATCATTGATCGTTCCTTAGCCGTGTGCGGTGCCCCCCTCCACGATATTTCACCTCGATCATATTGTAGCGGTGCTTAGGCGAAGCCCTGCGACAGAGAACATCAAGATCGCCACCACGCCGTCGTCTTGACGGAACTCCCCTCGAGCCTCTCTTTGGATTGGAGAATCGAGGGTGCGCCATCGAGCTGACGCGTGTCAAGAACTCGGAGGTGCCGGAGTAACGGTGCTTGGATCGGTTGGACCAGGAGGACGTACGACTACTTCCTCTACGTTGCGTCAACGCTTCCGCTTCGGTCTACGAGGGTACGAGACAACACTCTTCCTCTCGTTGCTATGCATCACCATGATCTTGCGTGTGCGAGGAAATTTTTGAAATTACTACGTTCCCCACACAGTGGCATCCGAGCCTAGGTTTTATGGTTTGATGTTATATGCACGAGTAGAACACAAGTGAGTTGTGGGCGATATAAGTCATACCGCTTACCAGCATGTCATACTTTGGTTCGGGCGGTATTGTTGGATGAAGCGGCCAGACCGACATTACGCAGACGCTTACGCGAGACTGGTTTTACCACCGTGCTTTGCACACGGTGACTAGCGGGTGTCGGTTTCTCAACTTTAGTTGAACCGAGTGTGGCTACGCCCGGTCCTTGCGAAGGTTAAAACAGCACTAACTTGACAAACTATCGCTGTGGTTTTGATGCGAGGTGAGATTGGTTCTTGCTTAAGCCCGTAGCAGCCACGTAAAATTTGCAACAACAAAGTAGAGGACGCCTAACTTGTTTTTGCGGGGCATGTTGTGATGTCATATGGTCAAGACATGATGCTATATTTTATTGTATGAGATGATCATGTTTTGTAACCGGTTATCGGCAATCGGCAGGAGCCATATGGTTGTCGCTTTATTGTATGAAATGCAACGCATACTGTAATTGCTTTACTTTATCACTAAGCGGTAGCGATAGTCGAGAAGCAATAGATGGCGAAACGACAACGATGCTACGATGGAGATCAAGGTGTCGCGCCGGTGACGATGGTGATCACGACGGTGCTTCGAAGATGGAGATCACAAGCACAAGATGATGATGGCCATATCATATCACTTATATTGATTGCATGTGATGTTTATCTTTTATGCATCTTATCTTGCTTTGATTGACGGTAGCATTTTAAGATGATCTCTCACTAAAATTATCAAGAAGTGTTCTCCCTGAGTATGCACCGTTGCCAAAGTTCGTCGTGCCGAGACACCACGTGATGATCGGGTGTGATAAGCTATACGTCCATCTACAACAGGTGCAAGCCAGTTTTGCACACGCGGAATACTCAGGTTAAACTTGACGAGCCTAGCATATGCAGATATGGCCTTAGAACACGGAGACCGAAAGGTCGAGCGTGAATCATATAGTAGATATGATCAACATAATGATGTTCACCATTGAAAACTACTCCATCTCACGTGATGATCGGTTATGGTGTAGTTGATTTGGATCACGTGATCACTTAGATGACTAGAGAGATGTCTGTCTAAGTGGGAGTTCTTAAGTAATATGATTAATTGAACTTAAATTTATCATGAACTTAGTCCTAGTAGTAGATCAATAGCTCGCGTTGTTGCTTTCATATGTTTATTTTTGATATGTTCCTAGAGAAAACTGTGTTGAAAAATGTTAGTAGCAATGATGCGGATTGGATCCGTGATCTGAGGTTTATCCTCATTGCTGCGCAGAAGAATTATGTCCTTGATGCACCGCTAGGTGACAAACCTATTGCAGGAGCAGATGTAGACGTTATGAACGTTTGGCTAGCTCAATATGATGACTACTTGATAGTTTAGTGCACCATGCTTAATGGCTTAGAATCGGGACTTCAAAGATGTTTTGAACATCATGGACCATATGAGATGTTCCAGGAATTGAAGTTAATATTTCAAGCAAATACCCGAGTTGAGAGATATGAAGTCTCCAACAAGTTCTATAGCTAAAAGATGGAGGAGAATTGCTCAACTAGTGAGCATGTGCTCAGATTGTGCGGGTACTACAATCGCTTGAATCAAGTGGGAGTTAATCTTCCGATAAGATAGTGATTGATGAAATTCTCTAGTCACCATCACCAAGTTAGTAGAACTTCGTGATGAACTATAGTATGCAAGGGATGATGAAAATGATTCCGAGTTTTTCATGATGATGAAACCGATGAAGGTAGAAATCAAGAAAGAACATCAAGTGTTGATGGTTAACAAGACCACTAGTTTCAAGAAAAGGGCAAAGGGATAGAAGGGAACTTCAAGAAGAACGGCAAGCAAGTTGTTGCTCAAGTGAAGAAGCCCAAGTCTGGACCTAAGCCTAAGACTAAGTGCTTCTACCGCAAAGGGACTGGTTATCGAAGCGAACTACCCCAAGTATTTGGCGGATAAGAAGGATGGCAAAGTAAACAAAGGTATATTTGATATACATGTTATTGATGTGTACTTTACTAGTGTTTATAGCAACCCCTCGGTATTTGGTACTGGTTCGGTTGCTAAGAGTAGTAACTCAAACGGAGTTGCGAATAAATGTAAACTAGTTAAGGGTGAAGTGACGATGTGTGTTGAAAGTAGTTTCAAGATTGATATGACCATCATCGCACAATTCCTATACTTTCGGGATTAGTGTTGAACCTAAATAAATGTTATTTGATGTTTGCGTTGAGCATGAATATGATTTGATCGTGTTTATTGCAATACGGTTATTCATTTAAGTAAGAGAATAAACTATTGTTCTGTTTACATGAATAAAACCTTATATGGTTGCACACCCAATGAAAATGGTTCATTGGATCTCGATCGTAGTGATACACATATTCATAATATTGAAACCAAAAGATGCAAAGTTAATAATGATAGTGCAACTTATTTGTGGCAATCGCCGTTTACGTCATATTGGTGTAAAGCGATGAAGAAACTCCATCTTGATGGGATTTTGGAATCACTTGATTATGAATCACTTGATGCTTGCGAACCATGCCTCATGGGCAATATGACTAAGACTCCGTTCTCCGAACAATGGAGCGAGCAACCGACTTATTGGAAATAATACATCGATGTACGCGATCCAATGAGTGTTAAGGCTCATGGCGGTATCGTTATTTTCTCGACCTTCACAGATGATTTGAGCAGATATGGGTATATCTACTTGATGAAACATAAGTCCGAAATAGTTGAAAGGTTCAAAGAATTTCAGAGTGAAGTGGAAAAATCATCGTAACAAGAAAAATAAAGTTTCTACGATCTGATCGCGGAGACAAATATTTGAGTTACGAGTTTGGTCTTCAATTAAAACAATGTGGAATAGTTTCACAAATTCATGCCACCTGGAACACCACATCATAATGGTGTGTCCGAACGTCATAACCGTACTTTATTGGATATAGTACAATCTATGATGTTTCTTACCGATTTACCAATATCGTTTTGGGATCATGCATTAGAGATAGCTGCATTAACGTTAAATAGGGCACCATCTAAACCGCTGAGACGACACTATATGAATGTGGTTTAGCAAGAAACCAAAGTTGTCGTTTCTTAAAGTTTGGGGCTGCGATGCTTATGTGAAAAAGTTTCATCCTGATAAGCTCAAACCCAAATCGGAGAAGTGCGTCTTCATAGAATACCCAAAGGAAATTGTTGGGTACCCTTCTATCATAGATCCGAAGGCAAAACATTCGTTGCTAATAAATGGATCCTTTCTAGAGGAGTTTCTCTCGAAAGAAGTGAGTGGGAGGAAAGTAGAACTTGATGAGGTAATTGTACCTTCTCCCTTATTGGAAAGTAGTTCATCACAGAAATCTGTTCCTGTGACTACTACACCAATTAGTGAGGAAGCTAATGATGATGATCATGTAACTTCAGATCAAGTTACTACCAAATCTCGTAGGTAAACCAGAGTGAGATCCGCACAGAGTGGTACGGTAATCCTGTTCTGGAAGTCATGTAACTAGACCATGATGAACCTACGAACTATGAGGAAGCGATGATGAGCCCAGATTCTGCGAAATGGCTTGAGGCCATGAAATCTGAGATGAGATCCATGTATGAGAACAAAGTATGGACTTTGGTGGAGTTGCCCGATGATCGGCAAGCCATAGAAAATAAATGGATCTTCAAGAGGAAGACGGACGCTGATAGTAATGTTACAATCTACAAAGCTAGACTTGTCGAAAAAGGTTTTTGACAAAGTTCAAGATGTTGAATACAATGAGATTTTCTCACTCGTATCGATGCTTAAAAGTCTGTCCGAATCATGTTAGCAATTGCCGCATTTTATGAAATCTGACAAATGGATAAACAAAAACTGTATTCCTTAATGGAGTTATTAAAGAAGAGTTGTATGTGATGCAACCAAGAGGTTTTGTCGATCCTAAAGGTGTTAACAAAATGTGCATCTATGGACTGGTGCAAGCATCTCGGAGTTGGAATATACGCTTTGATAAGTTGATCAAAGCATATAGTTTATCTGAGACTTGCAAATGAAGCCTGTATTTACTAGAAAGTGAGTGGGAGCACTACAGCATTTTCGATAAGTATATGAATGACATATTGTAGATCGGAAATAATGTAGAATTATTCTGCAAAGCATAAAGGAGTGTTTAAAAGGAGTTTTTCAAAGAAAGACCTCGCTGAAGCTGCTTACATATTGAGCATTAAGATCTATAGAGATAGATCAAGACGCTTGATAAGTTTTTTTAATGAGTACATACCTTGACAAGATTTTGATGTAGTTCAAAATGGAACAGTCAAAGTGAAAGTGCAACTAATCCCCGGGTGGTTTTGGTAATTAATAACAACATATATATCATTGAACTAATCTTTTCTTGAGAATATTTCAGAAAGTTCAGTGATATGGGTATGGCAATGACTGATGATGTGGAACCCTCAAAATGCTAAGGAAAACATTGGCAAAAGCTCAAGACTCTATTTTTGGTTTAGTGATCCAAGATCACATTGAGTCCATAGGAAAGCCAATACTATTAAAAGGGGATGAGGTTATGATGATGATCTGGTTGCTCTAAGTGCTTAGTGATTTATCTCTCAAACTATCAGCAATCTTTCATTCCAACATAAACCCATAAGTAATCTCGGTCCCACCGATTGCAAACCCAGTCACACCGAGATGAACCACCTCAGCCATATAGCCAAACCCTAATAATTTCGGATTTTCCGATTCCAAACTCGGTCATACCGAAACTAGTGTTGCCAAGCTTCTGTAACCTTCTGTACTCAAATCGGTGTCACCGAGATGAGAAAGTCGGTCCCACCGAGATTGGCAAACCCTAGACTTTGGAAGAATCGGACTAACCGAGATTGTATTTTCGGTCCCACTGAAAATCCCAACGTTCACAAGATTTGAACTTTCGGTCCCACCGAGTTGTCAACTTCGGTCTGACCGAGATTGGTCAAATGTGTGTAACGGTTGGATTTTGTGTGGAGGCTATAAATACCCCTCCACCTCCTCTTCATTCGTGGAGAGAGCCATCAGAAAGAACTACCACTCCTACCTTACATTTCTGAGAAGAAAACTACCTACCCTTGTGTTGAGATCAAGTAGCTCCACTCCCACCATATGAAACTTTATTTCTAGTCTTCCCAAGTTGCTTTCCACTCAATCCTTTCTTCCACCACAGCCAAATCAGTGAGGAGAGTTGAGTGTTGGGGAGATTATCATTTGAAGCACAAGAGCAAGGAGTTCATCATCACCAACCCCATCTATTACCTTTTGGAGGGTGGTGCCTCCTAGATTGGTTAGGTGTCGCTTGGGAGCCTCCGTCATGATGTGGAGTTGAACCAAGAAGTTTGTAAGGGCAAGGAGATCGCCTACTTCGTGAAGATCTACCCCGAGTAAGGCTAGTCCTCCGTGGACGTAGGCCATGATGGCATAGACAAGGTTGCTTCTTCGTGGACCCTTCGTGGGTGGAGCCCTCCGTGGACTCTCGCAGCCGTTACCCTCCGTGGGTTGAAGTCTCCATCAACGTGGATTGACGATAGCACCACCTATCGGAACCACGAGAAAAATCTCCGTGTCTCCAAATTGCGTTTGCTCTTCTCCACCTCTCATTTACTACATGTGCAATTTACTTTCCGCTGCCACAACTCTAGAATTGCATGTGTAGGGTGATACTTGACTTGGTTATCATTGTGAACTTGCTAAAAACTTGCCCTAATCAAAAGGATGAATTTTTAAGTTGTCAAGTAGTCTAATCCCCCCCCTCTAGACATACTTCCGATCCTACAAGTGGTATCAGAGCTTTGGTCTCCATTGGATTGGTTTCCATTGCATTGGACTCCATAAGCTTGGTTTCACAACCTAGGAGAGTATGGCGCCTAGTGAGGGTAATTTCCGTGAGAGGTCCTTACTTTGATGGTTCAAACTTTGCTAGTTGGAAGCACAAAATGAAAATGCATATTCTTGGACATAACCCCGCCGCATGGGGCATTATTTGTGTTGGCTTGCAAGGTGAGTTCTTCGAGGAAGGAAAAGTTCCGGATCGCGGGCTACTGCGGATGAGTTGCGGATGTTACTGAACAATGCTCAAGCTTGTGACATTCTCTTCAATGCTTTGTGTCCCGAGGAGTTCAACAAGATCAGCCGTCTTGAGAATGCAAAAGAGATTTGGGATACTTTGGTGAAATGCACGAAGGTACCGAGTCCGTGAAGGAATCAAAGCTAGATGTTCTTCAAGGTCGACTTGACAAGTTCAAGATGAAGGAAGGTGAAGGAGTCGCTGAAATGTACTCTAGGCTTGCTCTCATCACCAATGAGATGGCAGGCTTAGGAAGCGAAGAAATGACCGACCGATTCATCATCAAGAAGATTCTCAGAGCTTTGGATGGAAAGTATGACACCGTGTGCACTTTGATCCAAATGATGCCAAACTACAAAGATCTCAAGCGTACCGAAGTCATTGGAAGGATTGTTGCTCATGAGATGACACTTAAAGATAAGGAAGAGCTTCACAACAAGTCAAGTGGTGCTTACAAAGCTGCAGTTAAAGCTCCCACAACCTCAAGTGACAAGCTAGTTTCCAATGAAGAGATAAGCCTAATGGTGAAGAACTTCAACAAATTCTACAAGAGTAGAAGCAAGGACAAGCTTCAAGAGGAGATTGATGCATTCATTGAAGCACCCAAGGCCATGGTCAAGTGGGTTCCCAAGGCAACTTCAAGTTCTACTTCGACAAGCTCAACCACTACACCAAGGATTCCCATCAAGATGATGTGGATCCCGAAGAAGAAGAACTAGAGAGTTCTTGAGGGTGACTCCGCCAACATACTTCACTCACATTCATTTTGGCAAGAACTTGTGCAATCAACTTCCACATCTTGCACTAGTTCATGGAGTCACAAACCCTCATGTTGGTAAGTCAAGGGACAAGGTAATCATTGCTTTCATGGACATCATCTATTGTGTACTTCAATCTATGTCCATGGATATCCTTGTTTGTTCCTTGTGGGACTAACCCATGTAGGTATTGAAAGTGCCCGAATCCAAAGGATTGCTCCCAACTCTTGGTGATCTTCATCAACATTTAGCATCCACATCTTCAACATCTACATGAAGTCTTCATCGACAACCCAAGGTTAGTTTGACCCTTTAAAAGGGGTTCTCACATCAAGGGGGAGCTTTGCTCTAAAGAATTGAGCTAAAGCATCTTCTAATGATGTGAACACATTAATGCTTTATGTAAAAGTGGTAACCCCACTTGTGCTTAAACGATGAGTATGACCTATGATCAAATGTTCTCATTTGACTCCTAAGTCAATATACTCACATATAGATGACCTAGTCATCGCCAAATTGTGTGCTAGTAGCTAGTGTTTTGTTTGTGCATGTTTGACACATATTTCATTTGCTATCTTATTGTGTGAGCATATTGGATGCATGAGTTTATCCATTCGAGGACATCCATTTGTTGCTTTGGTCTTTTGGATTTTTCTTTTTGACCAAATGGATGGACAAGAATGCCTAAGTTCCTCCCCTAGCTATCTATGCTTTCTTGTCTCAAACTCTATTCATGCTTATATCACAAACTTTGAACAAGACTTTTTTGGACGCATCGAGTGAGGAGCACTCTTGAGCCACCGATCCGTCAAAAGCCTAACTTCCAAAACCTTCTAAGTACTTTCGGTCAAACCGATATACTCAAATCGGACAGACCAAATCACTTGGATTGATCTAGGTTTTCACTCGGTGAAACCGAAGTTAAATTTCGGCGTGATCGAAGTGAGTAATCGCACGCAGCTAACCATCTCGGTCCCACCGAAGTTTTCCAACTCGGTCCCACCGACACCAAGGGTATATATACCCGAGGACAGCGCTGATTACTTCTTCAAAACGCCCGCCTCAAACCCTTTCTTTGCCGTCGCCGTGGTCTCCGGATCGTCTCCGCCGTCAGGCAGGCGCCCGCTGGTCTCCATCGCCGTCAAGCGGCATCTCATCGCGCCGTTGCCGCCGTAGTGAAGCTCCACCAGATTGGGTGAGTTTCATCCTCTCGTGCTTCAACCTCGATTCAATGCACGATAGGTTTTGCCTAGCTTCTTGCCAAGACTGAAATCTTCCTATCCAGCAGATTAGATCATAGAACAAAATTCGAGTGAAAATTTTAGGGTTAGGTTTCCACGAACACATCTCGGTGTGACCGATTCTACATTCTCGGATCGACCGATTTGGCTCCGCCATTGCATCGCACTTTTCGGTTAAACCGAAGTTGTGCAAATCGGTAAGACCGAAGTGAGGATTTAGTGAAACCCTAGTGCTCTCGGCTAGACCGAAACCCATTTCGGTCCAACCGAAAGTGGTGTGTACGGTTAGGTTTAGACACTTCGGATTCACCGAATTTTTAGACTCGGTCAGACCGAAATGCATTCTGTGAAAACCTAAATGTTTGAACTCATTCTTTTTGCAAAATCCTCTGCAGTTTGTGATAACTCTTCTATTCTGCCTATACCTATTCTTTTCACAGGTTGTCAGTCATGTCTGATGCAAGTGACAGCCAGAACAGGTCTGAATCACCAGTTGAGATTCCAGAGGCAGTGACAAGTCCTGAAGCAAGCAGTTTTTCAGATGATGGAGAGAGAAGCACTCCAAGTGGTTTGCCTGCAGCTGCCACCAGGGCCAGGAAGAAGAGGAATTCTGATGAGGAAGACTCTGACTTTGTTGCAGATGAGGAGATTTCTTCCAAGCCAAAAAGGCAAGTGGTTGCCAAGGGCTATCAAGGGCAACAGTCAAAGAAAGACACCAGCAAGGTGAAGAAGTCCACAGCTGCAAAGAAACTGAGTATGGAAGAAGAAACCTCCAGCAAGATCAAGAAAACTTCCAAGAGGAAGAGGCTAGTTCATGAAGAAGCTGATGATGACTCAGATGAGGAAGCACCCCAGCCTCCTCAGAAGCAGAAGTTGATGGGAGATGCCATTAGGGCAGGAGCATCCACTAAAGCTAAGCCATCAGCTCCAGCAAAGGCAGCCCAAGCCAAACCTGCTGCCAAGCCAAAGAAAACTGTGAGAAACATACCTGCTTCAGAGAAGAATAAGGACAATGTGCCACCTGCTGAATCTGATGAAGAGGCACATGTTTTGCTAAAGCTCAGACAGAAATTGCCAGTTCATAATGATGCTCATCCTCGAGCTGAAAATATGAAGGAAAGGAAGGACAAAGGTCTCAGGCTATGGAGGCAAGTTGATCCATATGCCACCAGGAGAAGGACAGCTGTTGACTCTAGATTCCACACCAGAGAGCAACAAGATTTCTATGAGACAGTGCTCATGGACAAGAAGCCAATTGTTGCTGACACCAGATATGTAGACTGGGATTACATTGACAGTGAAGAGCACAGAGACTATTTCCCACATGTGCATGAGAGCTTCACTGCATGTGGAATTGCAGAGTTTGTTGGTCAGAAACTGACTGCTTGGAATGATGAGATGATCATGCAGTTCTATGCCACCGCACACTTCTATCCAGATGGCAGAATTGTATGGATGATGAAGGACGTAGATTCCATTCAACTGCTGAAGAATGGAGAGCGTTGCTGAATGCACCAAAGATCAAGGGACGATGATGTTGATGTCTATGGCATTCCAAAGAAGAATCACGAGTCTATGAAGAACATGTACAATGAGGTACCTGAGAAGGATGTTGAGATATGGAAGCTTGGATCAGTTTATTATCTTCATGCAGGTCTCCCAACCACTAACACCATTCTGAGGCATACTTTGATGCCCAAGTCAGGAGACCACCGCATGATAAGAGGCTATTCTATCAACATGCTGCACATTCTAGATCGAAGACACCTTTAAGGTGATGGACCCGATAGTAGAGACTATCAAGAGGACAGCAGCAGACTGTAAGAGGTCGTGTGGGTTTGCTCCGCATATTCAGATGCTCATTAATGCCAAGTTTGGCACGGACACCTACCGTTGGATAGACCCCACTTGCCACCGCAGCCCCTGAACATGAAGATAATGAAGTTGTGATGACCGAGGATGCTCCCACATCCGTCGAAGGACACGCTAAGTCTGAAGCTGCCAAACAAGCTAAAGCTGAGAAGGAAGCAAGAAGAAAGCCCAAGAGCGTTGGAGAACAACTTCTTGAAGCCACTCAGAGAATTGAGCTACGCTGCCAAGATAGTGCGATCTCGTGGAGAGCCTTGAGAGGATAGTTGAAGATAAGTTCCATGCTCGATGTCAAGTCGATCAAGTGCAGTCACCGCCAACAAGCTTGAGGCGACATCGAGGAAGCGAAGAGGAGAAGGCAGAGCTCATGAGGAGATGGAAGATGATCTAGTCCAGATGACTATGAGCAGCTGCTGCAGAAGGCCCACAAAGCCCAGATCAGCTACTATTCCAAAGGATGCACCCTGTGGCTACTACATCAAGACCTCCTACAGCTCCGTCGGCCCAAAGACCAGCTCCAAGATCCACTCCTCCAGCTCCACAGACTTCAGCAGAAGCTTTTGCAGATGCAGCTATCTCCACTCCATCGACGCAGACAGAGCCGCCAGCAGAGTCCCTAGTGACGATTAGCTCTATACCTTCGAACTTTTGGTAACTTGTTGCCAAAGGGGAGAAATTGTATAGATCATAGGACTTGAGAGAGAGAGTGCTCGTTTTTGCTCTTTCGCTTGCGGTTTTCCTTGAGATACGTTTGAGTTCTTTGAGACATTTCGTGTGTTTGATACTACGCTTGCTCTATCTTGATGAGTGCTTGGTCATACTATGCTTAATGTGTGCTTGATGCTTATCATATTCTATTCATATCTTGTATGATCACTTACTCATGTCTTGGTGATTGGGTGCATGTTATTCATTCTTATCATTTTGTGCGCTCCACCAAGATGTATGTGACATGGAAGAGTGACCCATGATCCTAATCGATTGTGCATTTGCATTCAAACGCAAATCTTAAATAATGCACAAATTTAGGGGAGCTCTTGCTTATCACATACTTCTCAAAGCGATTTATGTTATTCATTGATTATATCATTTGTCGAAGCTTTGATCTATATGTTGTCATCAATTACCAAAAGGGGAGATTGAAAGTGCAACTAATCCCCGGTGGTTTTGGTAATTAATAACAACATATATATCATTGAACTAATCTTTTCTTGAGAATATTTCGAAAGTTCATTGATATGGGTATGGCAATGACTGATGATGTGGACCCTCAAAATGCTAAGGAAAACATTGGCAAAAGCTCAAGACTCTATTTTTGGTTTAGTGATCCAAGATCACATTGAGTCCATAGGAAAGCCAATACTATTAAAGGGGATGAGGTTATGATGATGATCTGGTTGCTCTAAGTGCTTAGTGATTTATCTCTCAAACTATCAGCAATCTTTCATTCCAACATAAACCCATAAGTAATCTCGGTCCCACCGATTGCAAACCCACCACACCGAGATGAACCACCTCACCATATAGCCAAACCCTAATAATTTCGGATTTTCCGATTCCAAACTCGGTCATACGAAACTAGTGTTGCCAAGCTTCAGAATCTTCAGACTCAAATCGGTGTCACCGAGATGAGAAAGTCGGTCCCACCGAGATTGGCAAACCCTAGACTTTGGAAGAATCGGACTAACCGAGATTGTATTTTCGGTCCCACCGAAAATCCCAACGCTCACAAGATTTGAACTTTCGGTCCCACCGAGTTGTCAACTTCGGTCCGACCGCGATTGGTCAAATGTGTGTAACGGTTGGATTTTTTGTGGAGGCTATAAATACCCTCCACCTCCTCTTCATTCGTGGAGAGAGCCATCGAAAGAACTACCACTCCTACCTTACATTTCGAGAAGAAAACTACCTACCCTTGTGTTGAGATCAAGTAGCTCCACTCCCACCATATGAAACTTGATTTCTAGTCTTCCCAAGTTGCTTTCCACTCAATCCTTTCTTCCACCACAGCCAAATCAGTGAGGAGAGTTGAGTGTTGGGGAGATTATCATTTGAAGCACAAGAGCAAGGAGTTCATCATCACCAACCCCATCTATTACCTTTTGGAGGGTGGTGCCTCCTAGATTGGTTAGGTGTCGCTTGGGAGCCTCCGCCATGATGTGGAGTTGAACCAAGAAGTTTGTAAGGGCAAGGAGATCGCCTACTTCGTGAAGATCTACCCCAGTAAGGCTAGTCCTCCGTGGACGAGGCCATGATGGCATAGACAAGGTTGCTTCTTCGTGGACCCTTCGTGGGTGGAGCCTCCGTGGACTCTCGCAGCCGTTACCCTCCGTGGGTTGAAGTCTCCATCAACGTGGATTGACGATAGCACCACCTATCGGAACCACGAGAAAAATCTCTGTGTCTCCAAATTGCGTTTGCTCTTCTCCACCTCTCATTTACTACATGTGCAATTTACTTTCCGCTGCCACAACTCTAGAATTGCATGTGTAGGGTGATACTTGACTTGGTTATCATTGTGAACTTGCTAAAAACTTGCCCTAATCAAAAGGATGAATTTTTAAGTTGTCAAGTAGTCTAATCCCCCCCTCTAGACATACTTCCGATCCTACACAAAGAAAGAGTTCTTGCCTGTGTTACAAGGTGTAAAATTGA
This sequence comes from Aegilops speltoides, assembly GCA_021437245.1. Classification (NCBI taxonomy): domain Eukaryota; kingdom Viridiplantae; phylum Streptophyta; class Magnoliopsida; order Poales; family Poaceae; genus Aegilops; species Aegilops speltoides. Next base: position 401,999,184 of record CM038143.1, read on the forward strand.
GTAAGACTCAAAACCCGACCACGGCAGAAGATAGAAAGAGAATGAAAGTCATTCCCTATGCCTTGGCCATAGGTTCTATAAAGTATGCCATCTTGTGTACCAGATCTATTGTATACCCTACATCGAGTTTGGCAAGGAGTACAATAGTGATCTAGGAGTAGATCATCGACAGCGGTCAAAATTATCCTTAGTGGAATAAGGATATGTTTCTCGATTATGGATGTGACAAAAGGTTCGTCGTAAAGGGTTACGCCGATGCAAGTTTTGACACCGATCCGATGACTCTAAGTCTCGATCTAGATACATATTGAAAGTGGGAGCAATTAGCTAGAGTAGCTCCGCAAGCGAGCATTGTAGACATAGAAAATTGCAAAATACATAACGGATCTGAATGTGAAAGACCCGTTGACTAAGATACTCTCACAAGCAAAACATGATCACACCTTAGTACTCTTTGGGTGTTAATCACATAGCGATGTGAACTAGATTACTGAATCTAGTAAACCCTTTGGGAGTTGGTCACATGGCGATGTGAACTATGGGTGTTAATCACATGATGATGTGAACTATCGATGTTAGTCACATGGTGATGTGATCTAGATTATTGACTCTAGTGCAAGTGGGAGACTGAAGGAAATATGCCCTAGAGGCAATAATAAAGTTATTATTTATTTCCTTATATCATGATAAATGTTTATTATTCATGCTAGAATTGTAATAACCGGAAACATAATACATGTGTGAATATATAGACAAACAGAGTGTCACTAGTATGCCTCTACTTGACTAGCTTGTTAATCAAAGATGGTTATGTTTCCTAACCATGAACAAGGAGTTGTTATTTGATTAACAAGGTCACATCATTAGTTGAATGATCGATTAACATGACCCATTCCATTAGCTTAGCACCCGATCGCTTAGTATGTTGCTATTGCTTCCTTCATGACTTATACATGTTCCTATGACTATGAGATTATGCAACTCCTGTTTCGGAGGAACACTTTGTGTGCTACCAAACGTCACAACGAATCGGGTGATTATAAAGGTGCTCTCAGGTGTCTCCGAAGGTACTTGTTGAGTTGGCGATTTCGAGATTAGGATTTGTCACTCCAATGTCGGAGAGGTATCTCTGGGCCCTCTCGGTAATACACATCACTTAAGCCTTGCAAGCATTTCAACTAATGAGTTAGTTGTGAGATGATGTATTACGTAATCCAGTAAAGAGACTTGCGGTAACGAGATTGAACTAGGTATTGGATACCGATGATCGAATCTCGGGCAAGTAACATACCGATGACAAAGGAACAACGTATGTTGTTGTGCGGTTTGACCGATAAAGATCTTCAGAGAATATGTAGGAACCAATATGGGCATCCAGTACCGCTATTGGTTATTGACGGAGACATGTCTTGGTCATGTCTACATTGTTCTCGAACCGTAGGGTCCGCACGCTTAAGGTTTCGATGATGCTTATATTATGAGTTTATGTATTTTGATGTACGAAGGTTGTTCGAGTCCCGGATATGATCACGGACATGAAGAGGAGTCTCGAAATGGTCGAGACATAAAGATTGATATATTGGACGGATATATTTGGACACCGGAAAGGTTCCGAGAAGTTTGGAGCTCCGGAGGTTACTGGAACCCCGGGAGGTATATGGGCCTTATTGGGCCCATGTAGGAGGAAGGAGAAGGAACAAGGAGGAGGGGCGCCCCAGCCCAATCCGATTGGGGAGGGGCGGCCCCCTTCCTTTCTCCTTCCCCTCTTCCTATTACTACTACTAGTACTACTTCCTAATACTAGTACTCTTTCCTTCCCTCCAAATAAGATAAGGAAAAAGGGGAAACCTACTTGGAGTAGGTTTCCCTCCCCTATGGCGCGCCCCCCTTGGGCCGGCCACCTCCTCCCTCCCTCCTTTATATACGGGGGTAGGGGTGCACCCTAGAACACACAAGTTGATCATTGATCATTCCTTAGCCGTGTGCGGTGCCCCCCTCTACGATATTACACCTCGATCATATTGTAGCGGTGCTTAGGCGAAGCCTGCGACAGAGAACATCAAGATCGCCACCACGCCGTCAGGCCTTGTGGAACTCCCCTTGGAGCCTCTCTTTGGATTGGAGAATCGAGGGTGCGTCATCGAGCTGTACGCGTGTCAAGAACTCGGAGGTGCCGGAGTAACGGTGCTTGGACCGGTTGGATCGGGAGGACGTACGACTACTTCCTCTACGTTGCGTCAACGCTTCCGCTTCGGTCTACGAGGGTATGTAGACAACACTCTTCCCTCGCGTTGCTATGCATCACCATGATCTTGCGTGTGCGTAGGAATTTTTTTGAAATTACTACATTCCCCAACACGACAAGCATGATGCATGAGAAAGCTAGATGAGGCTACTCATGGCAAGAGATGATGCACACAAGATCAACATATCAAGGCAAGTTTAAATGAGGCCGGAAACAACATATAACAATTCAGGTAAGTCCTCATATGCAAATTTCGAAATTGGTCCAGATCTGAACAAACATTATGTTCAAGTTGTTAAACAACAAGTTAAAATGCACCAAGAGGATCTACACGAAATTCTAGTCAAGTTACATATAAAGTTCATTAGATTCGGAGTTACGGCCTAGAAGATATGAGCAAAACAAGTTAAGCATGGCATTGATGCAAAATGCATACAACTATCAAGCAAACACGCCAAAGCAAGGATGCAACATGATAATATGGAACTACATGCAAAAACAAGCAAGTTTCATATAGAGCACACTCAAAACGGAGCAACGGTTCAACACATGCACACTATACAAGTCATAGCAACAATCTGTCCATAACAGCAACTAGGCATCTTACAAGCATCAAAACAACAAGCTACAGCACCCCAACATAATAACAAAAGGCATAGGCATGAAGTACAGGTAGAGCATAACAAAACATGAACACTAAGCTATCTCTAGAAAACACTAGAACATGCTCAAAATGACATGGAGATATTGCAAATAATATCAAGCATTACGCAGAGGCTGCGGCAGAGAGGGAGCCCCGCAGTTCCGGGCGTGGCTGGGCTGCTGGCCGGGCGGCGGCGGCGGAGGCCGGAGTACCACGTGGCACGTCGCGGTTGGCTGGGCGGCGCGAACAGACGCGTCCGTCCGATCCAGACGTGTCCGGGCGCGCGGAGGGGAATTTTAGGGTTTCGGGGAAATCATCCGCGAATTTGGACGGAGGCACATATTTATAGGTAGAGGAGCTAGGAGAGTCCAAATGAGGAGCGGTTTGCCACGCGATCGTGATCGAACGCATCGAGAGCATGGAGGGAGTTAGATGGGTTTTGGGCCACTTTGGAAGGGGTGTTGGGCTGCAACTCAAAGAGGGCTTTACGGTTACCTTGCTAACCGCTGAGTACCAAACGACCTCCAAATGGCACGAAACTTGACAGGCGGTTCTACGGTGCTATACCAAGGTCATGGCAAACCTCGCCATTCCGAGAAAGTTTAACACCCGCCACAACAGAGACGAAGGGGGACGCCGGGGACATAGGAGTGCCGGATTGCAAAACCGACAACGGAGAAAAAGCTCAGATGCATGAGACGAACATGTATGCAAAATGAAATGCACATGATGACATGACAAAATGCAAATGATGACATGGCAAAGTGCAACACGCAAGCAAATGACATGGCAACGACGGCGAAAAACTGGCGGACACCTGGCACATCGAATCCGGGGCGTTACAAAGGAAGAGTCCTTCTCGGACTTCCAGGACTAGACGCCACAGTCCTTTGCGTCTGGCCCAGACGCCATGGGCCTCGGCGTCTGGCCCAGGGCTAGACGCCAGGGTCTCCGGCGTTTGGCCCCCTGGCCTCCGCAAAACTCCTCTTGCACTAACGTAAAGCCCTGCGGGCTTTACCCCCTGGCCCAACCATATCATCCTATATATCAATCTTTACCTCCAAACCATTCCAGAGCTCCTCGTTGAAAGTGCGTTATATCGACTAGAGTGGGGGTGAATAGGCGATTTTTATGAAATTCTTCACTGAGGAATTTGCCGATGAGGAAATTCCTTAGCGAAGAACTATTTGCAGTGGAATAAGTACTCAGAGGTAAACATAACAGATTACACACATAGTCAGCATGATGAAATGAAGACTAGAACAGAGTACAGGAAGCGTAAACACAGGATAACAAGATGAAGACAAACAGATCAAGAAATTGAAGCGAGGAATTTGTGAAAGTCTTCACCAAAGTCTTCAAGCACGATATGAACAACATGCAACATGTAATGAGGAAATGAATGAGTTGAGGAAATAGAACCGGTCGGTTGGTGAAGACAATGATTTGGTAGACCAGCCCAACTGCTGTCTCGGTTATACGTCTGGTTGAGCGGCCGAGTATTTAAACTCGAGGACACACAGTCCGGACACCCGATCTCGAGCCGCAACTCAGACACCCAGTCCTCACCGTATTCTCCTTGAACTAAGACCACGCAGCCTCGCCCAATCACTCGTGGTAAGTCTTCAGTGACTTCCAAACCTTCACAGACTTGGTCACTCGGCGATCCACAATTCCTCTTGATGTTTCTAGACCTTGACGCCTAACCGTCTGGAAGAGGCACATCTTCAAAGGTAACAAGCGCCGGATCCAGCAGATCAATTTCTTGATGATGCTCAATCACTTGGGGTTTTGTGGGGTTTGGTTTTGGGTTTTCCTCACTTTATGATTTTCGCCAAAGTCCCTGAGGATGGGTTGCTCTCAAATGACAAGTGTCAAGTTCTTCGGAGCAGCCAACCAGCTAGTGGTTGTAGGGGCGGCTATTTATAGCCTAGGGAGCAGCCCGACATGATAAGACATAAATGCCCTTCAATGATATGACCATTAGGTGGATAAGATATTTTGGTCCGCGCCAAGAAGACAAAGAACGGTCGGAAATTTGACTTTCAAAGTCCTCGTGGCTATCATGTTCTCATGTGTAGGCCATTCAGACTTTGGCGAATTCCTAACTCCTCGTCGAGCAAAGTCATCAATGACTGTAAGAACTGCGTCTTTGTCATCAAGAATTTGACTGAATCAGTATGAGATTTCCAATGGCTTCACTCAAGGGATTGGTAGGTGTAGGATTTTGAGTTGAGCATCACATGGAAATTTTTCCTTAGTATTTCCTCGACCCCTTCAACGAAGACGGTGTTTCCTATGACTCAAGAAAGAGAAAATGAAACTACGAAAACAAAAGTCTTCACGCTCATATTCCTCGAATGAATATCAAGTCTTCATGGTCACACCAATTTCTTCACTTTCAAAGTCTTCGTAAAGTCTTCGAATATCAAAGTCTTCATCGAAGAACTTCATTTTAGGGTCGACTTTCTCTGTAAATATCAAACTCCTCATAGACTTATAGACCTGTGTACACTCACAAACGATCAGTTATTTAACCTATAAGTCTTCAATACACCAAAATCACTAAGGGCACTAGATGCACTTACAATCTCCCCTTTTGGTGATTGATGACAACATAGGTCAAGTTTTCAACGGGATAAACATATGAAGTGTAAATACGATATTGAGGATTTGATTGCAAGATATAGAAGAACTCCCCCTGAATATGTGCATAATGAGGAATTTGCTTTTGAGGCAATGCACATTTGAAGAATTGAATCATGGAGATCTCCCCCTATATCTTGTAATTCATACACGCATTTGATACATATACTATGAAGAATTTGAAATGCATGATGAAATATGGTCCCTGATGAGATTTAGCATGCATGCAATAGTATTAACTAGGAATGAGCATGCGGAATATCACACCAAAAGTTTCAGAGCTCAAATATCACATTCAGAGCTTAGTGCTTCAAAAGCATCAGAGCATAACACGATCAAAATCGAGCATCGAAGCACGATCAAAAGTATTAGAGCACAAAGGCAAAGTCAAGACAATGCACGATCCAAAGTATCGAGGCACCATCGAATTTAAGATTACAACTCGATCCAATAAAAGTTTGGAAGAACGAGAGTTGTAACTTAATAAAACGCCCATAGTATAAACCCGCTTGAAGACTAACTCACATTTCTCCCCTTTGTCATCAAATGACCAAAAGGAGCTTAAACCGAGGACTAACGCCTCAAGATATTCAAGTTGATGGAGGAGCGCCAAAGATTGTCGGGTTGGTTGTTGAAGTAGGGCTCGCCGCAGATGTCGCCCAAATCTTCATATTCATCGGCCAGCGATGAAGAATAAGAGCCGCCACCAAATCAGAACTTTGACTCTCTTGAATTTCTTCGAGGTGGTGCGCATCAATATAAGCTTCCTCAAGACCCATAGTCTTCAATTCTTCCGCTGAGTAGACATGATTCGTAACAGCCCAAAGCGATTGAGGGTTTCATGAAGGTAGTAATTGTTTTTCTTCACAAGATTATGCGTTGAGGTCATATTATGAAGAATTGCAGCAAATTGGCGCTGACCCATTTTCGATTGCGATCAACCTTCCGATGAAGACCGAGGAGTAACTCACGATCACCATCACCCGGTGCCGTGGCTTGAGGCTGTTTCTTGGTTGAAGTATTTGCGGCAAGATCATGCGTAGCGTAATCGTCATTGGTGGAGTAAGATGCAGCTTTGCGAAACTAACCATCCAATGGACGAGTGCCTTCATCAATTACAGCTGCTGCCTTGCCCTTGTCATCAGATGATGAAATTGGTTGCTTGAGGACTTCAATGGGCGGCAGGAAGCTGCCATGATTCAGAGTGTCACTTTGTAGTTCGGTGAAGATCTTGCCCTTATGAATCTCATGATCCAAGGCGATATGGCTTCAGCTCAAAAGGTGACATTGCAATATTTTCCAGAGTCCTCATGAAGAAATCATGGAAGTTGACTGGAACGCCATGAATGATATTGAAAAGCATGTTCTTCATGATGCCAACGACGCCTTCATCATTTGAGTCGTGGCCTTTGATTGACTCATAGTCTTCGCCAAGATTCGTACACGTCCGAGGCACATATAGCAAATCCTTGACGAGGAATTTGGTTCGAGGGGCTTGGCTCGCTTCATGGGTTTATCAAGATTACTTGCATGAAGTGATCCGGCGAGCTCACGCTCATTGTAGAGGCAACGAGCAGATTCATGGGGAGGTTCAAGAGGAAGGACACGAAGCAATTCAGGTCTGGTGCCTTGTAGTGAGTATTTTCAGTCATCCAATCCAGAACCCATGAGTTGATGTCTTCAAAGATCTCCGTGATGTGCAGGTGGCATAAAATCAAGAATGAGTTCTTCATTCCATCCACGATATCGGTGCAGAAATTCAGCAGCCCTCGCATCGTGAAGAACACGGAGTAATCGCTCAAGCACAAGAAGTGATTCCATATCCACATGAGGAATATGCTCATGGTCGAAGATCTTGTCCTTGTCGAATAGCACTGAGGAGAAATTTGCTTGTGTTGGAGTCCAGAAGCGTATTTTCCTCATTCGAGCAGAGTCATAAGGATTATAGGCGGTGAAGAACACATGCTCAGAAAAGAAATCTTTAGCCTTGAACTTTTGCTTGCTCGAAAACGGATTCTTTGGCTTGGGCAGAGGAATATCTGTTATTTGAAGCACAACCTCAGGAATCGCGATTTCAGGTTCTTCAGGCTGAGGAATTTCTAGTTCCTCTCCTTGTGCAGTTTGAGGATCAGCAGTTGGTTCTTCAGCGCTAGTGGCTGGAATCTCTTCGTTGACAGATGATGTGGGATGAGTTTCTTCAGAGCCCATTTGAACAGTAGTAGTCGGTGACTGGGGAACTTGTTGAAGCGGAGTGAAGAGAGGAGTATTGGGGTGCTGACTTTCCCAAAAGTCATCGTTCATTACAGGTGTAGTGCACCCAATATCCACATCTTCATCTTCTTTTTCAATTTCCTCAACACCTGCCTCTTCAGCTGTGAACTGAGGCACGGGTGAGGAAGCAACAGGAGTTGAAGGGAAAGCTTCCACTTCAATTTCTTCATCAAGCTGTTCTGAAGTAGCAACAGATTGATTTTCTTCATCTGATCCGCTTGGGATCGTGTATTCTTCTCCAAAGGGAACAATTTCCTTGGATGACATGGAGGAAATGGGAATGGCATCGATAGGATTTTCAATCGAGCTGGTCATAGGCTTCAATTTCTTCGCAGCCGAAGAATTTGACGCAGCTGATGCCTTCCTTTTCTTCACTGCAGCTCGTTCTGCAGCCTTTGTCTTCTTCACTTCATAGGCAGAAGGAAGAATTGAAGTTGGTGTTGGTGCAGGAGGAGCTGAAGATTGTGGTACAGTTTCTTCAGCACAACCGTGCGATTGCCTGCTTCTTCAGATTCTTCAGCGCACCACTAGTGGATGCCCCGGGAATTTCTTCAAGAAATGGAATGGAGTCATCAGCCTCGAACTTGTGTTCTCATCAAGACGTTGAAAGTCATCAGCGATCTTGGTATGTTCTTCAGCGAGTGAGCAGATTCTTCACTGAGGATTTTCTTGTTGCGATGAAGCGCAATAGCAGTTGACATTCTCTTCGTCGAGTGACGAATCGCACCTTGGCTCCTTGCCAACAAGATTGTAAGCATCAAAATCCTTCTTTGAGTGCTTGATTTGATTGAGCTTTAAGAAGTTCTTCAGGAGTCAAGTTTATGATGTTTTTCCTCAGAAGCTTCTCTTTTCTTGCTTTTGCTCTCTTCAATTCACGAGCCTTTTCAAATTTCCATTTCTCTTCAGAGATGAAATGGTTCAGATGTGACTTTGACCAGAGTCGATGGCGGATCCGGAAGAGAGTGTGTGGATCCCGATGCCACAGTCAATGAAGTCTAGGATCTTCTTCGGGTCCAAAAGCAGAGGCACACTTGTTCCTTTGGCTCTAGCGGCCTTGGTCAGTCTGTCTCTGATGATTTCTTCAAGTTCTTCATTAGAGGCTTCATCATCAGAGGGAACGTTGAATGCAACCTGTTTCTTCTTTGGACTTGGCCGAGGACCGCGTCCAGCAGTTGCTTTTGTCTTCAGCGGAGTGGGACCTGTTGAGGACATTGGTGCAGCTGAGGAGCTTGCTGAAACACCAGAAGCAATGGAGAATCCTTGAGTCCTTTGACAAGTTGCAAGATGCACAGGTGTTGAGGACTTGGAGTGAGCTGCTGAGGATTTTGAATGAGCAGCAGCAGTCTGAGGAATTTGCCGTGAGGGCGCAGCTGAGGAACTGGGCCGTGAGGGCGCTGACGGTGAAGCACATGGCTTGCGTATGAGCTTTTTTGGCATTGATTTCTCGGTTTGACCGAGGGCTCAAAGCAGCAGCAGAGATCCTCATTGAATTTCCTCACCGCCTCCTTGGCCTGTCTTGCCAATTTGGCTTGGCGCTGGACCATTCTTCAGAAAAGTCTTCACCACGCTTGACGCTGGTGGGATCGCGACGGCCGGTGCCGAAGAGCTCTTGGGCATGGAGGATTCAGAGCTAATTTCCTCATGTACTTAGGAGTGACATAGCGGTATTCTCGCCATTCTCGTGCCCATCTCCTTTCTATTCTCTCAGATCGCACTTTGCGCTGGTTCTTGGTTTCCTTGCCAAATTTGGATTCATCAAAAAGAGTCTTTGTATATTTCCTCAGAATCTCAAAGGCAGTCATGACTTCCGGTTTCTTTCCTCCCTTCATGCGGTCTCTTGCCTTTCGCCATTTTCTTGGTGAGGAATTTGAAAAATAGAGCACTCAAGAAGTATGCAGTTTTTCTTCGAGGAACGCTGCAAATGAGTTAAGTTGATGAGAACCTAGTGATTCAAAGAATGACATGAGTACCTGTGAATGAGTGTAGGTGCGAGGAATTTGGAGAGGTCATATGTTCTCGTAAGATTTTTCAAAAGAAGCAAGTTTTGAGGAATTTGACCAGTTTGAGCCTTGAGGAATTTCACTAAGCGTTTCGTCTTAGGTTCCAGAGTTGTACAGATCGAAAATCCGCACAATTTAGGAATCTTGAAGAAATGAATGCTTAGGGAGATAAATCAAGAACATATAGTGTGTGAGGTGTTCATATGTGAAGATTTTGAAGAGTAAAAACACCTTTGAAGATTTTCAGAAAGATTTGAGAATCAACGCGAGTAATAAAAGTGACTTTTAATTACCCGAACTGAAGAACACGACAAACAGAGATGAACTGTAGAGAAGTTCGTCACGTTAGATCTTCCACGCCCTAACTTGGCGGAGGAAGACAACTACGGCGGCGGCGGAGTGAAGATTTCCATGACCGGCGCGAGTACGACGGCGATGAGGTCGAGGCAGTGAAGCTTTTCCTCACCGGCGGCGATGGAGTAGCGGCGGCGCTAGGGTTTGAGGAGAGCTCGAGCGAGAGACAGCGATCGAGCGGAGTAAATGAAGTGAGGAGGGTAAAGGGGGTATTTATAGCCACGGTGAAAAACTGTTCGCCCGAAGATTTTGGACGAACATGCCCCTGCCCTTTCTCCTTCACGCGACGTGTGTCACCCACGTACTGTGCAGATAAGATCGTGTAAGATCGTGGGTGATTAAATTAATACATCGTGGGATGCGGAATGGTTTGAGCGGTAAAACGAAAAACTTAGATAAGATTTGTTTAAAAGTTTCGTTCGCAATTTCTTCAGCTGTCAAGGACCAGTGAAGACTTTGAACGAGTTTCAATCAGAACGCACATGAAGAATTTGTGAATAGATTGGGTTGAGTATAGCATAGAGGGGAAGGGTCCGATCACATTCACTTAGCAGAAATCGCAACTTGAAGAATTAGCAATAAGTGAATGCTGTAGAGGACATAAATTCATATATATATATAGCCAATGAAGAAAGATGACGGAAATGCTGAAGATTTTGCAAAGTTGAAGAAATTGAAGAACTGAGGAATTTCAAAAATGAGGAAAAACTCAGATTGAAGATTTTCAACTTTTGTGGTGGCGTAGCCCACCGTATAAGAATGATGATTTCAGACACCGCGCATAATTGTCGAGGGTTACGAGAATCAAATTCTTCATTGATTTCTTCACACTTAGAGTGTTATTCTTCATTGATTGAGGAACAACGTTTCTTCATGTGTTGCACATCTAAGTCATCAATTATGCATAAGGGTTAGGATGTGTGTCCTTTTCACAGAACATTCGAAGATTCTAAGATATTTAGCTCACACCGCAACTTGCTAAATCTCTTCTCATCCAAGGGCTTGGTGAAGATATCAGCTAGTTGTTCTTTAGTCTTCACATGCTCGATGGAGATATCGCCCTTCAACACATGATCACGAAGAAAATGATGACGAATCTGGATGTGCTTAGTCTTTGAGTGCTGAACTGGGTTGTGAGCAATCTTGATGGCACTCTCGTTGTCGCAGAGGAGAGGCACATTCTTCACGTTGACGCCATAGTCCTTGAGGGTTTGCTTCATCCAAAGCAGCTTGAGCACAGATGACCCAAAGCAGCAATATATTCAGCTTCAAAGAAGAGACAGCGATACAGTTCTATTTCTTCGAGGACCAATGACCAAAGATCGTCCGAGGAAATGACAAGTGCCGATGTTGACTTGCGGTCCACACGATCACCAAAGATAGTCGAGTCGAATATCCAATGAGATCAAAAGCAGAGCCCTTGGGGTACCATAATCCTAGTGTTGGTGTGTGAGCTAGATATCGAAGAATATGCTTCACAGCCTTATGGTGTGATTCCTTCGTGCAGCTTGAAATCGGGCACACATGCAAACACTAAGCATTATATCCGCCTAGATGCACATAGGTACAATAAAGAACCAATCATGGAGCGATATACCTTGTGATCAAGTCAATACCATTTTCATCATGCATAGATGACCATTTGTGGGCATAGGAATTTTGACGCCTTTGCAATCTTGCATGCCGAATTTCCTCAAGACATCTTTGAGGTATTTCTTCCGAGATATGAATATGCCATTGTCTTCGATTTAATTTGAAGACCTAAGAAGAATTTCAACTCTCCCATCATAGACATTTGATATTCCTCACTCATCATATAGGCAAATTCATCACTATATCGTTGGTTAGTACAGCCAAAGATAATATCATCAACATATATTTGGCACACAAACAGTTCACCATCATATGATTTAGTAAATAGAGTAGGATCGAGTGAACTGGTGTGAAGCCATTCTTCACGAAGAATTCCTTCAGTATCATACCACGCCTAAGGGGCTTGCTTGAGGCCATAGAGAGCCTTATTTAGTCTCAAGACTTTGTCGATTCTTGGGATCTTCAAAACCCGGGGTTGAGCAACATATACTTCTTCCTCAAGCTTACCATTGAGGAATGCACTTTTCACATCCATTTGATATAAGATGATATCATGATGGTTAGCGAGGCAAGTAAATGCGAATAGCTTCAAGTCTAGCAACAGTGCAAAAGTTTCATCGAAATCAATTCCTTCAACCTGTGTGTAGCCTTGAGCTACTAGTCGTGTTTTATTCCTCACAACAAGGCAATTTTCATCTTGCTTGTTGCGGTAGATCCACTTTGTGCCAATGATATTATGCTTGCGAGGATCCGGGCGATTGACCAATTCTGACATTGTTCAGCTCGAATCGATGTAATTCTTCTTGCATAGCCTGAATCCACTCCGCCCGTAAATGCTTCATCTACCTTAGTGGGCTCGAGATGGAGACAAAAGCATAGTGCCCACAAAAGTTAGATAAGTGTGAGGCTTTTGAGCGGTGAGAGGACCCGTGCGCTAATGTCATCGATGATCTTCTCCGCTTGCACTTCTTTTGCAACACGTGGATGAGTTGGTTGTCGCCGAGGATTTTGATCAGATTTTCTTCAAAGACCAATTTCCTCATCATGTTCTTCAGTGCATCACCGACGCTCTTCACTTAACAGGAATAAATTCTTCACCGATTCTTCAAGAGGAATGACATCCTCGGCTGTTTTGTGCTTGATAGCATCCTCGGTGCTGGTTCATCTAACACGAAGGTAGGTGCTCTCTTTGCGAGCCATTAGTTTCATCGAACCGCACATCTACAAAGGTCAACAATCTTGTGAAGAACAATGTTGAAGACTCAGAGGTGTGCGAGTCCTTTCCGTAACCAAGCATAAAACCTTCATGTGCTTTGGTGCAAATTTCTAATCCAACATTTAGCACCGAAGACTTTGAAATAACTCATATTGGGTTTCTTGTCAGTGAGGAGTTCATATGCAGTCTTCTTGAAGAATTTGTGAAGATATACTCTATTGATGATGTGGCAAAAGATCAATTTATCAATCCAAAAACGCTGAGGCGTTTTGTATTCATCAAGCATAGTGCGAGCCATCTCAACAAGAGTTCTGTTTTTGCGCTCCACGACGCCATTTTGCTGAGGAGTATAACGAGCAGATAATTCATGAGTAATACCAAGTTCATCAAGATATGCATCAAGACCAGAATTCTTGAACTCAGGCCCATTGTCACTTCGATATGCTTGATCTTCACACCAAAGTTGGTTGAAGCCCTCGAGGAAAATCGCTTGAAGACTTCCGCACTTCATGTTTGTAAGTAACAATGTGTACCCATGTATATCGAGAATAATCATCAACAATGACAAAACCATATAGAGATGCATCATTAGTGACCGATGAATAATGATTAGGTCCAAGAGGTCCATGTGAAGCAATTGAATGGACGAGTAGTGGTCATGATAGTCTTATTTGGATGCTTGGCCTTGGTCATTTTTCCGGCTTCACATGCTCCGCATAAGTGATCCTTGAGGAATTTGACATTCTCAATGCCAATGACATGCTTCTTCTTCGCAAGCATGTTCAAATTCCTCATGCCTGCATGACCAAGTCGTCGATGCCATAGCCAGCCTTCTGAGGCTTTTGCAAGTAGACACATGGCTGGTTGTGGTCCTATAGAGAAATCAACAATATACAAATCTCCTCTCCTAAAGCCTTCGAAGACTTTGGAATTGTCAGCTTCCATAATCACAACACAATGATATTTGCCAAAGACAACAACCATATCAAGATCACAAAGCATTGAGATCGACATGAGATTGTATCCTAAGGATTCAACAAGCATGACTTTGTCCATGTGCTTATCCTTAGAGATAGCAACCTTACCAAGACCCAATACCGACTTTTGCCTTTGTCGGCCAAATATGATATGATTCAGAGGTGACGGTGATAAAGGAGCATCCATCAATAGATTCTTGTCACCAATATGTGATTTGTACACCCACTATCGAGGACCCATTCGGTGGTTTTGGGTTGATCATCCCGCAGATGAATTAGTGTAACTTACAATCTCATATGCTTCATTAGTGAAGAATATGATGTCAAGTTCATCGATGAATTTCATCAAGCAAAGAAACAGATATAGCAAGATGAGGACGTGTGAAATGAAAGTTCATTTCATCATGATTCGCCTGCGCCCTTTCGAGCATTTTGTCGGGTCCCCAAAGAAATTCTTCAGACGTTCGAGCACGTCTAGAGACCTGACCCTGCAGAAGAGATTAGTTCTTTTTCTTCACCACCCACATCTGGAGGGGTGGCAAAGAGTTCATCATCCTACGAGCACCATGTGACAAAGGTGGCAAAGATGCCAAACCATTTCGCTTAGCATTGGAGGGGTTAGGGTAAGCATATGAATAAGCAGAGTAATTCTTCGAGGACTTGTGAACATAATGGTTTGAAGAATAATGCACATATTCATAGCCCTTAGCTTTACCCTGCGAGACAGATTTGTTAGCATGATAATAATCATATCAGGACTTTGATCCAGTTGAAGAGTTTGGTCCATATGAAGAATTTGATCTGGGGTTCCTGTTCTTCACTTGTGGTGTCATGAGGACATTCACCTGAAGACTTTCAACACAGCTTTTGGGAACCCAGATTTTCTTCATAGGGGAACCATTCTGCAGCTTAGTGCCAACATATCTAGCAAATACTTCACCATTCGATTTTTGAACAGTTTATAGTTGAGTCAAATGACTCATCGAAGAATGAGGAGATTCACATGTAAAACCAGATAAGTTAGATTGATCAATCGAGGTCCTTTGCAGCAACCCATGAGGTTTTGGGATACCGCTCGGGTTTCCAATATGTTCCATCGGCATTCAGTTTCCTCTCAAAGGCAATACCTCTTTCCTAGGGTTTCGTTGAGGATCTCGCTTTTGAGCACATCACAAAGTGTCTCGATGCCCTTTGAGGCTTTTGTACATGCCTGTCATGTACAATTCCTTCAGCCCTCGCATTGTCAATGATACTAGCAAAGTCCTCGATGAGGAATTAGTGATAGCAGAGGCAGATGAAGAATTTGTAACATTTGAAGCATTTGAACATTCAGGTGATGAATTAGCAGATTCACGTTCAATGCACTTTAAGCATGGAGGAACAAATTCTTCCTGAGAAGCACTGATTTGTTGAGCTAGTAATGAATCGTGCTCCTTCTGAAGATCTTCATAACATACTCTTAGCTTTTCAAGATCTGCCTTTCTTTGAATAGCTTCAAGAGAAAGCTTCTCATTGTCTTGCTTTTCTTGAAGAAATTCATAAGAAAGTTTCTCATGATCAGACAAGAGGGAGTTATGATGACCTTGAAGGTTATCATACTTAGACCAAGTCTCTCAAGATTTTCATCGAGGCTTTAGTGCGATCCATTTCTTCACCCAACATATCATCACTTTTATCTAGCATGTTTTGAACCTTTTCAAGAGCCCGTTGTTGTTTCACAGCAATTTTAGCAAGTTTAGAGTAGCTAGGCTTAAGATCCTCATCGATTCATTTTCACTAGAATCGAGGAGTTGTATTTGAGTACCTTAGCTGCTTTTGCCATGAAGCAATAGGTGGAGCGTAGCCATCATTATCTTCATCGAGGCTTGTTGGTGGAATCAGTTTCTTTAGTGTTGAAGATGGACTTGTCGACGAAAGCAAGAGCAACGGCCGACTCGCCACACTGGACTCAGATTCTTGAGACTCCTCCTCTTCATCATTTTCCTCGATTCGCTTCAGAGTCCATTTCCTTGCCAATGAATGCCCGAGCTTTCTTGGAGCTGCCCTTCTTGTGAGATGAAGACTTTGATGGTTTTGAAGACTAAGATTTTGATGATTTCTTCTTCTTCTTCATTTCATCGTAATCTGTAGTCCTTGTATTTCTTCTTCTTCATTTCCTTTTCCCACTGAGGACAATCTTGAATATAGTGACCAGGCTTCTTGCATTTGTGGCAAAGTCTTCTCTTGTAGTCACTGGATGAAGAATCACTTCCCCTTGAGGGTTTTCCAAAGCAACCACGTCTTGTGAATTTCTGGAATTTCTTCACCAGAGAGCTAGATCCTGCTCGGTTCTTCAGATCACCAAGGCTACTTCCGTAATCCTCACATTCGAGTCGACACAACCTTAGCCTTGAGGCACGTGGTTTGCCATAGTTTGAGCCATAAAGATCTCTCTTTTCAGCAAGTCGAACTCGTGAGTGTTAAGCCTTCGAGGATATCGGCAGGATCAAGTGATTTGTAGTCAAGACGCTCTTGTATCATCGCCCCAGAGTATCAAATGAGGAATCAAGCGATCTTAGCAGTTTCTTCACCACTTCATGGTCAAGTGATATCAAGGCACCGAGGGCTTGAAGCTCATTTGAGATGTCGATGAGGCGATCAAGGTTTGTTGAACATTTTCGTTGTCGAGTCTTTTGAAGCGGTTGAAGAGATTCCAAGAACATCAACTCGAGAGTCACGCTGAGTTGAGACTCCTTCATTTACTTTGGACAGCCTATCCCGGATAAGCTTGGCGGTTTCAAAGCACTCACTCTTCCATACCGTCCTTTGCTCGGATGGCCACAGATGATATTCTTCGCTTGAGAGTCGAGTTGTTTGAATCTCTTCACATCAAGAGCGGTCGGTGTTTCAAAGGATGGGGACACCATTTTCCACAACATACCGTAGATCATTATCAATTGCCTCAAGATGCATCCGCATCTTGTTCTTCCAAAGAGGGATAGTCCGCTCCATCAAAGGTAGGACACCCAGCCGAGACCTTGATCATACTGCGGTCGACATAACTAGAACTCCGTGGTTAAACCAAAATCACACGTAACAAGGAGTACCTTGCTCGATACCAATTGAAAGTCGTTATATCGACTAGAGGGGGTGAATAGGCGATTTTATGAAATTCTTCACTGAGGAATTTGCCGATGAGGAAATTCCTTAGCGAAGAACTATTTGCAGCGGAATAAGTACCCAGAGGTAAACATAACAGATTACACACATAGTCAGCATGATGAAATGAAGACTAGAACAGAGTACGTGAAGCGTAAACACAGGATAACAAGATGAAGACAAACAGATCAAGAAATTGAGCGAGGAATTTGTGAAAGTCTTCACCAAAGTCTTCAAGCACGATATGAACAACATGCAACACAGAATGAGGAAATGAATGAGTTGAGGAAATAGAACCATCGGTTGGTGAAGACAATGATTTGGTAGACCAGTTCAACTCTGCTGTCTCGGTTGTACGTCTGTTGAGCGGCCGAGTATTTAAACTCGAGGACACACAGTCCGGACACCCGCCTCTCGAGCCGCAACTCAGACACCCAGTCCTCACCGTATTCTCCTTGAACTAAGACCACGCAGCCTCGCCCAATCACTCGTGGTAAGTCTTTGGTGACTTCCAAACCTTCACAGACTTGGTCACTCGGCGATCCACAATTCCTCTTGATGCTCTAGACCTTGACGCCTAACCGTCTGGAAGAAGCCTGATCTTCAAAGGTAACAAGCGCCGGATCCACGCAGATCAATTTCTTGATGATGCTCAATCACTTGGGGTTTTTGTGGGGTTTGGGTTTGGGTTTTCCTCACTTTATGATTTTCGCCAAAGTCCCGGAGGATGGGTTGCTCTCAAATGGCAAGTGTCAAGTTCTCTCGAGCAGCCAACCAGCTAGTGGTTGTAGGGGCGGCTATTTATAGCCTAGGAGCAGCCCGACATGATAAGACATAAATGCCCTTCAATGATATGACCGTTAGGTGGATAAGATATTTTGGTCCGCGGCCAGAAGACAAAGAACGGTCGGAAATTTGACTTTCAAAGTCCTCGGGGCTATCATGTTCCTCATCAGGTAGGCCATTCAGACTGGCGAATTCCTAACTCTCGATCAAAGCAAAGTCATCAGTGACTGTAAGAACTGCGTCTCTCACATCAAGAATTTGATCGAATCTGTATGAGATTTCCAATGGCTTCACTCAAAGGATTGGTAGGTGTAGGATTTTGAGTTGAGCATCACATGGAAATTTTTCCTTAGTATTTCTCGACCCCTTTAACGAAAGACGGTGTTTCCTATGACTCAAGAAAGAGAAAATGAAACTACGAAAACAAAAGTCTTCACGCTTCATATTCCTCGAATGAATATCAAGTCTTCATGGTCACACCAATTTCTTCACTTTCAAAGTCTTCGAATATCAAAGTCTTCATCGAAGAACTTCATTTTTAGGGTCGACTTTCTCTCAGAATATCAAACTCCTCATAGACTTATAGACCTGTGTACACTCACAAACACATCAGTTACTTAACCTATAAGTCTTCAATACACCAAAATCACTAAGGGGCACTAGATGCACTTACACTCGTCATGTCCGTGATCTCATCTGAGACTCTGAACAACATTCGTTCACCAACACAAATAACTCATATAATACTATATTATCGTCAATGAACATTAAGCGTGCGGACCATATGGGTTCAAGAACTATGTAGACATGACCGAGACGCTTCTCCGGTCAATAACCAATAGCGGGACCTGGATGCAAATATTGGCCCCTACATATTCTACGAAGATCTTTATCGGTCGAACCTTTATGACAACATACGTAATTCCCTTTGTCCATTGGTATGTGACTTGCCTGAGATTCGATCGTCGGTATCTTCATACCTAGTTCAATCTCATTATCGGCAAGTCTCTTTACTCGTTCTGTAATACATCACCTCTGACTAACTCTTTAGTCGTTTGCTTACAAGCTTATGATGTGTATTACCGAGAGGGCCCAGAGATACCTCTCCGATACTCAGAGTGACAAATCCTCATCTCGATCTATGCCAACTCAACAAACACCTTCGGAGATACCTGTAGAGCATATTTGTGAACCCGGTTACATTGTGACGTTTGATATAACACAAGGTATTCCTCCGGTATCCGGGAGTTGCATAGTCTCATAGTCGAAGGAATTTGTATTTGACATGAAGAAAGCAATAGCAATAAAATTGAACGATCATTATGCTAAGCTAACAGGTGGGTCTTGTCCATCACATCATTCTCCTAATGATGTGATCCCGTTATGAAATGACAACACATGTCTATGGTTAGGAAACCTTGACCATCTTTGATCAACGAGCTAGTCTAATAGAGGCTTGCTACCTCTTGAGCACTGCGTTGGTTTTCCCTTGAAGAGGAAAGGGTGATGCGGCAAAGTAGCGTAAGTATTTCCCTCGGTTTTTTAGAACCAAGGTATCAATCCAGTAGGAGGCTCCTCAAAAGTCCCTCGTACCTACACAAACAAACAAGAACCTCACAACCAACGTGATAAAGGGGTTGTCAATCCCTTCACGGTAACTTGCGAAAGTGAGATCTGATAGAGATAATAAGATAAGATAAATATTTTTGGTATTTTTATGATATAGATTGGAAAGTAAAGATGCAAATAAAAGTAGATGGAAAACTTATATGATAAAAGATAGACCTAGGGGCCATAGGTTTCACTAGTGGCTTCTCTCAAGATAGCATAAGTATTACGTTGGGTGAAGAAATTATTGTCGAGCAATTGATAGAAAAGTGCATAGTTATGAGATTATCTAGGCATGATCATGTATATAGGCATCACGTCCGTGACAAGTAGATAGAAACGATTCTGCATCTACTACTATTACTCCACACATCGACCGACTCCTGCCTGCATCTAGAGTATTAAGTTCATAAGAATAGAGTAACACATTAAGCAAGATGACATGATGTAGAGGGATAAACTCATGCAATATGATATAAATTCCATCTTTTTATTCTCGATGGCAACAATACAATACATGCCTTGCTGCCCCTGCTGTCACTGGGAAAGGACACCGGAAGATTGAACCCAAAGCCAAGCACTTCTCCCATTGTACGAAAGATCACTCTAGTAGGCCAAACCAAACTGATAATTCGAAGAGACTTGCAAAGATAACCAATCACACATAAAAGAATTCAGAGGAGATTCAAATATTTCTCATAGATAAACTTGATCATAAACCACAAGTCATCGGACCTCGACAAACACACCGCAAAAAGAGTTTCATCGAATAGATCTCCAAGAAGATCGAGGAGAACTTTGTATTGAGATTCAAAGAGAGAGAAGAAGCCATCTAGCTAATAACTATGGACCCAAAGGTCTGTGGTAAACTACTCACAACTCATCGGAGAGGCCTTGGAGATGATGTAGAGGCCCTCCGTGGTTGATTCCCCCTCCGGCGGAGCGCCGATGAAGGCTCCAAGATGGGATCGCGCGGATACATAAGGTTGCGACGGTGGAAATAGTTTTTCGTGGTGCTCCTGGATGTTTTCAGGGTACGTAGATATATATAGGCGAAGGAGGTAGGTCAGGGGAGCCACGAGGGGCCCACGAGGGTGGGAGGCGCACCCTCCTGCCTCGTGGTCGCCTCGACTGCTTCTTGACGTCCACTCCAAGTCTCTTGGATTGTGTTTGTTCCAAAAAGATCGCTCCCGAAGGTTTCATTCCGTTTGGACTCCGTTTGATATTCCTTTTCTTCGAGACACTAAAATAGGCAAAAAAAACAGCAATTTGGGCTGGGCCTCCGGTTAGTAGGTTAGTCCCAAAAATGATATAAAAGTGTAAAGTAAAGCCCATAAACATCCAAAACGGGTAATATAATAGCATGGAACAATCAAAAATTATAGATACATTGGAGACGTATCAAGGCTTACTAGGGACACGGTATTTGTTTATGTATTCACACATGTATTTAAGTTTCCGATCTATACAATTCTAGCATGAATAATAAACTTCTATGATAAATAAGGAAATATAAAATAACAACTTTATTATTGCCTCTAGCGCATATTTCCTTCATTCACAAGTTGGATCAACTCGGGGTTTGGCTTTCTTGAAGGGCACCTCTTTTGCCAATGAGGTGTTTAGATCTTGTGGTGTATCGGTGCATCCCACCAATTCCATGGGATAATTCATCATGGTGGTACCTTTCAGCAGGCATATATTTAGGCTAGATGAAGATAGGCGGTGGCTGCATTGGAATCAGCGATCGGTGGATCTGCAATTGAATCGCCGGTCAGTATCATTAAAGTCAAGGTTTTTTCATTCAGTGTCTCTTGCAAGCAAGTTGGCCTTTATATTCTGCAAATGTGATCATTCGCCTGCATGTAATTCAAGTGTTCCTTTCATTTATGGGGTCATGGAGGTCCGAAGTGGAAGAGAGAATTCTTGGTTTGGAAGAAACAATGTGATGCCGAATGGAATCTAGTTAGTCCTTCAAAAAAACGTGTTGCTCTTGGCATGTTGGCAATGCATAAGCCACCACCTAAATCCTCTATCAAATCTGCCTCCTCTACTAGGAAGAAACTATCTTTTGCTACTTTCCAACAGTATGATATTTTCAAGGGTTATAGATATCCGTCTATGCAAGTGTGCATTGACACCGCTTTAGATGCGGGTTATGAACTCCCTCCTAGCGAGCGAGTCATCATTCATCTACTGCCGGCGATTGATCTCCAATGGACGGTGGCTGCGCCGCCCATCATATTTGGTACGATTTCCTTGCCGGTCATTGCTCCAGCCGCGGTGTCTGCACCTGCCTCCCCTGAGATTCTGCATGCAACCCTGATTGGAGGCACGGGAGTTATTTCAACCTCTTTGGATAAGCCCACAGGCAAGAAATGCCTCTCGGCCCATCTTGCTCCACTGTTTGGTTCTGAAATCGAGTTTCCCTCTACTGTTGGGCCTTCTCCAGCTTTGATTACTCTTCCATTGGACAACCCAATTGTGCAATGCCCCTTGGTTCTTATTTCTATTAACTTTGGAAAAAATCAAGAATCTCCTGATCGTTCGGATGATTATACTGGTTTTAATGATCTCATTGATCATATGGTTAAAAGTTTGGAAATTTCAGAACTGTTTTTCTATGGTGCGTACTACCAATATGTGTACCATACTACCAATATATGTACCAACCTTGTAGATGTCGTCAATGCTTTCGGTAGGGCCACAGAGCCAAAAACTGCACAGGATCTTTACCTTATCCAGATTTTAGGTGGATCCCACGGGTCAATGCTACTTCCCCGGCTGCGTCGGCATAGATATCTCCGCTTGACGGCTCGAGTTCTACCCCTGCTAGCTCTATTGGGTCATTGCCCTGTCCCATCAAAACCTCATCTCCATCTCCTCCACCACCTTTTCCATTTGAGCCACCACCACCCACGCCTCCGCCGCCCATCGATAGCCCCAGGACATTGGAGACAAGCTCTGCTATGGCCAACTTCCCGATCGACCCACTGGATTTCATCCTGCCTAGCTTCGACGTCATTGATGGTGGACCCCTGCGCCTTATGGGGACCTTCTTCTCACTGGCGGTGGCGCCAGATTGGTAACATGAGGAGTTTGCCATTACCATCGTCGAGTCGGCCCCTCTCCCGGAGGAAATCCAAATCTTCCGCGATATGGTCAGTGACTTTGTCGTTCATACTTTGGGAAGGGCAGTTCTTGATGCAAAACCATGGATACAAGGGGTGTGTAATAGCCTGATTTTTGGCCTTTCTTTTTCTTTTGATTTTCTGAGGTTTTTGCCTGAGTTTTCTTTTTCCGTGGCTTTGTGGTCTGGAAACTGAAGAAGAGGCCCTCTTCTTTGCTTCCAGAGTGGCTTTTCATCCCCTATCCAACCCTAGAACCTGTCATTTTCATCCTAGCCCAAATCCCAATATTCTTTTTATTGGGAATATTCCTTTTCTATTAAAGGAATAACCCTTTCTGCCCTAGGTTGTGAAGCAACCTATATTTCCATCACTCCAAAAAAATCCCAAATAATTCTCGTAAATTGTTTGGGTCATATATTCCTCAAATATGGCAAAATATTTCATGTGTCATGTTTATGTCATCATGTTCAAATAATTCATTTCATATTCTGCCCTAAATGGCACATTGTGAAGCAAGTGCTATTTTCCTTTGCACAATTGACCTCAAACTCCTTGGACACCTTTTCCTGTCGATATCGTTGCCACATGCCAAAATGCAACCTCATTTGCCTAGTAGTCATTTAATTATGATTCCAAGGTTCCTGTCCAGAAAGAAACTTTGTGAAGGAGGTACAAGCTACGCATATCCAAATGAATTAGAATTTTTCTTGGTCCTTCATATCTACAAATCATAACCCTCCACTAAATTTGAGCTCATGTCATGCCTCCATGTGAGCACATCTTCAAATCTTTGTTTTTGTCCAAAATTTCAATTTGTGAAGCAAGTATATTTTATCTTGCTCCATTATGGCTGAAAATTTTTATAGGCCTCCTCTCATCCATATAACCTCTCTCCACCCAATTTGGGAATATTTCATCTAGCCATTTTCCCTCTAGAATTTTTGCAAGTTCCTGGCCAATGGTGATGCTTGTGAAGGAAGTACAATTTTGGTTTATCCAAATGGTATGAAACCTTTCTCATCATCTTCATATGACCAAATAATTCTGCCTTGCCCAAGTTGAGCTCAAGTTGACACTCCTAGTGAGTGCTTCTTCATGATCATGTTTCTGGACCAAATTATGCAGTTGTGAAGCAACTATATTAAGCTCTGGTCCATTTCCCTCCAAAACCCCCAGGATTCTTGTCTTTCCGTAGTCAATCATCCTAGACAACATAATTTGACCCAATCAGTTCCCTGTTGAGCACAGTGGCTTGATAAAGTTTAATGCAGCAAACTTTAATCGATGCCTCACACCTATCCTTGTCTCCTTCTCTTGTTGTTTAACTTCTGGGATGCCCTGGGGATCAAGTAATACATCGTATACATGAGTTGGCACGCAGGAGGCAGCCTGGACACGCTTTGTCCGTGGTGATTACGGGTAGGCAAGGCCAAACGCGAGCTCTGGCGCCTCTGTCTTCTTCTCCCCCTCTGTGCTCTTGCTCCCTCGGTGCGCAACCATGTCTAGCGCCTTCCCCGTGATGTAGCCGTCCCTCTAGAGCCCTTGCCCCCTCCGTCCTCTTCCCCGGTGAGCCGTCTCTGTCGTGAACAGAGTGCGCCCATGGACGCGCTGTAGATTGGTCGTATTCCTCCTCTATTTGCTTCTCCCCCATGCCCCTTGTCGTTTCCAGCAGGTGATCCAGCTCCCTGCTCCCCTCCGTCTTCTTCCTTTGAGCTCCCGAGCGCGCGCACACGTCCGCGGCGCCGGACACGCGTCCGCGGCGACACCCGAGCTCGAACCGCCTCGCCCGGCTATAAGTAGCCCTCCCCGCGGTCTCCTGAGCACATCTCTCGCCTCACTCCTCTCCCAGAGCCCCGCCTAGCCACCCCCTCGAGCTCGAGGAGCTCTCTGTGGTCGCCATTGCCGTCATGGCCGCCGCTCCCCCTTCGGCTAAATTAGCCCTATCCCGAGCTCCTCTCCCCTCCCTTCTCCACCAGAAGCCTCCCAGGAGCCCGTAGACCCTCCCCACTAAATTCTCCTGCCGCCGGAGCCTCTCAAGGGCCGTGCCCCGAAGACCACCCGCCCGCCTCTGTCCCTCCTGTCGCCGCCTCTCGTCGCCGTTCCCGGCCTTCCCCGCGCCTCCTCTTGCTGGGAACGGAGGCGCCAGGTCCTACCCTTCCCTCCGGTGGTCTCGCCTTGGCCAGGCATGGCCGGAGCCAGCCACCCCATCGCTGGCTTCACCCCTGCCCTGCTTCGCTCCTCTGTCCCGATCGGGGCGCGAGCAGGGGGAAGAAGACGACCATGCTGGCCCCTCCCCTGCCGCGTGGGACCCCCTCTCCAGTGACACAAAGCCCGGGCCCAACAGAGTAAGTGGAGATGGTTATCAAGAAAACGTTTTCAGAAACTAAAAGCGTATTTATGCCCTCCTGTTGTCAAAATACGTTTACTCGTTTCGAAAGCGTAATTCTTTCTACTTTGGCCTGAAGTACGTTTTCCTGTTAAGGAAGCGTGTTATTGATTATACGCCTCTGCCTTATCCACTCAGGGACTTGTTTGTGAATATATTTTTACAGATTGGTCCCTGAACTTCATCGGGCTATAACGTTTTGCTCGAAACTCCAATTAAGGTGAAACCAACGCCCACGTCTTGGCTTGTCGAGCCCGTTCTGTTCCCATCATTTTCACTATGGTTTGACATACTGGAAATGACCATTTTGCCCTTGCCCCTAATCAGCCCGCTCCGAGAGAGAACCCTTTCCGGCGATTCTTTCCGCGGCTTCACCGCACATCTCCCCGGAGCCTTCTTCATCCCCAGGAAAGCCACAACAGCCACTTGCATGATGGTCATGCAGTAGCCATGGTTTTCAACTTGAACATGTAATAACTGTCTGTTTGTTTACCTGCCACTGTTATCGTTGTTTCGGTACTGCTTATGGTTTCATGTCCACCTCCGTGCTATGTTTCGATGCATCTGGTTATCATTTGTCTTGCTAGTATTACTTTCACGCTTGGTAGTAGTACCTGCTGATGTTGGTGATGGTCTTTGGTGCATGTCTATAAATGCATTAAAGTGCCATAGCTATGCATGTTCCTTTGCATCCAGTTGGTTAAATGCTTGCATGTAGTGTTGTCGTTATGTTCTTGCATGATAGTTGTTGTTGATGCTAGTAGTTGCGACATGAGTAGTGTTATGCTTGTGATGCTCATCGGTATGCCCTGCTCATCTGGATAAATGCTTCACTGTTGTTATGCTTAAGATTTATGTTGCATCCATGTTTATGCTGAGATCATGCTCATGCATTGTAGTTGCATCATGTTATTTTCATATGACTCAGCTTATTGCATTCAAGTTTAACCGGACTTAATTGAACCTGAACAATTGTTGGCTGAGTCATGGTGCCTCTGAATCGAGCCGACGAGTGCAACCACATTTACCTTTATGGGGGGTCTTGATTCGGTCCTATGTCATGCCTCTCGCCGGTGCCTCCAACGAGGAAGGCTATGCACGGGCGCTACCTTGGTCGGGTAGGACGGCATAAGCCTTGTGTGCCCGTATTTTGTTTTGAGCTCATGTCCCCATTTGGGACCGTTTTGCCACAACAGTGGCCAAAGATGCCTTTGGTAGGCATGGGGCCACCCATGACTTAGCCCTGAGAGGGAGTTGGTCGGAGTGGCCGGGAGAGTGTCATGGCAAGGGAAGGGTTTCGTCAGAACGCTGTTGGTCCACCCGAATGGGAGTGCGAGGCCATGGGTTCCGTAGTCTGGGTAAAGTGCGCTAACCTCTGTAGAGTGTTTGTTAAGTCTATCGATAGCCGTGCCCGCAGATAAGGGCCTAATTCGTAAGTAAGTCACAATATGGGTCAACAGTAAATAATAATAATAATGTGCTTAAGAACAACCCCGGTTCGATGATGAAAGAAGTTGGTTGATATTTATGTGATCATGAGAGGATCACCGTGGTATCGAGGATACCGAGTTGTTGCATATTTGTGGTGTTATGCGAGAGTCACGGGTAAAGGTCAAGCTCCTTGTGGTCATGTAATGATTACTACGGTATTGTTTATACCAAGCTTGATTTGATCCTGAGATGATCGTGTGATGTCCGAGGATGGTAAGTGATTCATGTGATGGTTACGAGGTAACCCGAGC
The DNA here is from genome assembly GCA_021437245.1 of Aegilops speltoides. Classification (NCBI taxonomy): domain Eukaryota; kingdom Viridiplantae; phylum Streptophyta; class Magnoliopsida; order Poales; family Poaceae; genus Aegilops; species Aegilops speltoides. The sequence continues at coordinate 402,025,920 of CM038143.1, forward strand.
AGAGTAAGTTGGTGCATGATAGTGTCATCATGTTGCATGTTAGTATCATCATGTTTATATGTTCATACCATGCTTATATTGTGCTAGCGGTATCATGTTGTTCATGCCATGTTGTTCTGATGATATCATGTTAATTTCTGCTTAACCTGTAATTGCCATGTTGTTGTTTGTCATGAATGCTTCTGGTTATTATGAGCTTGCAAGTACATTCAATGTACTGACCTGGCGTGTCATGCCAGTTTGCAGGGCAAGCCGGATTTGATAGCTTGTTTGCCGTGGATCCCTTGTTTGCGAGCTAGGATACGCGTTCCAGCCAGAGTCCCTGCGGAGTAGAGTTCACCACCGTCGATGTTATTCTTCTGCTAGAAGTTATTCCGCTGCTTCGAGTTGTTCTGCTGCTTGCATAGAGCAACCGTGGCAGGCATAGTGTCGCCTTGCCGATGTAATTCCCTGTTATATCGGAATCCCCTTGTACCCAATATAGATTGTAATAAAGAGCTGATTTGTTCTATGCTAAGCAGTGCCGTATTCCAGAAGACTTCTCCTCAATCTCTGGGCTGGAATACGGGGCGTTCCAGTTTCTCCGAGCCAGGGTGCCATAATGACCCACAAGTGTAGGGGATCTATCGTAGTCCTTTCGATAAGTACTGTCGAACCCAACGAGGAGCAGAAGGAAATGATAAGTGGTTTTCAGTAAGGTTTTCTCTGCAAGCACTAAAATTGTAGGTAATAGATAGTTTTGTGATAAGATAAATAGTAACGAGTAACAAGTAAATAAAGTAAATAAAGTGCAGCAAGGTAGCCCAATCCTTTTGTAGCAAAGGATAAGCCTGGACAATTTCTTATAATGAGAAAAGAGCTCCCGAGGACACATGGGAACGTCAAGCTAGTTTTCATCACGCTCATATGATTCGCGTTCGGTACTTTGATAATTTGATATGTGGGTGGACCGGTGCTTGAGTACTACCCTTACTTGGACAAGCATCCCACTTATGATTAACCCCTATTGCAAGCGTCCGCAACTACAAAAGAAGTATTAAGGTAAACCTAACCACAACATTAAACATATGGATCCAAATCAGCCCCTAACGAAGCAACGCATAAACTAGGGTTTAAGCTTCTGTCACTCTAGCAACCCATCATCTACTTATTACTTCCCCATGCCTTCCTCTAGGCCCAAATAATGGTGAAGTGTCATGTAGTCGATGTTCACATAACACCACTAGAGGAAAAGACAACATACATCTCATCAAAATATCGAACGAATACCAAATTCACATGACTACTAATAGCAAGACTTCACCCATGTCCTCAGGAACAAACATAACTACTCACAAAGCATATTCATGTTCATAATCAGAGGAGTAATAATATGCATAAAGGATCTGAACATATGATCTTCCACCAAGTAAACCAATTAGTATCAACTACAAGGAGTAATCAACACTACTAGCAACACACAGGTACCAATTTGTGGTTTTGATACAAGATTGGATACAAGAGATGAACTAGGGTTTTGAGAGGAGATGGTGCTGGTGAAGATGTTGATGGAGATTGACCCCCTCCCGACGAGAGGATCGTTGGTGATGCGTTGGTGATGATTTCCCCCCGAGGGAAGTGTCCCCAGCGAGAACAGCTCATGAGAGCCCTAGATTGGTTCCGCCAAGGTTCCGCCTCGTGGCGTCGGAGTTTCGTCCGTAAGCTTGCCTACGATTTTTCGAGGTAAAAGCCTTCATATAGCGAAGATGGACACGGGGCCACTGGGGCCCAGGAGACAGGGGGCGCGCCCAGTACGGGTGGGCGCGCCCCCCACCCTCCTCGCTAGGGTGTGGCCCCCCTGATGTATTTCTTCCGCTCAATAATTCTTATTAATTCCAAAAACATGTTTCGTGGAGTTTTAGGATTTTTGGAGTAGTGCAGAATAGGTTTCCAATTTTTGCTCCTTTTCTGGCCAAAATTCCAACTGCCAGCATTCCCCCTCTTCATGGTAAACCTTGTAAAATACGAGAGAATTGCCATAAGTATTTAGATATAATGTGTAATAACAGCCCATAATGCAATAAATATTGATATAAAAGCATGATGCAAAATGGACGTATCAACTCCCCCAAGCTTAGACCTCGCTTGTCCTTAAGCGGAAGCCAAAATCGAAAAATATGTCCACATGTTTAGAGATAGAGGTGTCGATAAAAATAAAATACGGACTTGAGGGCATCATGATCATTCTTATAACAACAACATATATAGGTTTTATCATATGATTTTGTATGCTCAAGTAATGATCAATTCACAATGTCAAGTATGGTTCGGAAACTTCATTGAGAACTAACAAACTATAATCTCAGTCATTGAAGCAATTGCAGTTTATCATAACATCAGAAAGAGTCAACAATAGAGCTTTTCAGCAAATCCACATACTCAACTATCAAGTAGTCTTCTACAATTGCTAACACTCGCGCAGTACTTGTGGTTATAGAGTTTCAGCCGGACACTAAGAAAGATAGGGGCTTATTGTGTTGCCTCCCAACATATTCACCTTTAGGTGATGTCAACAATAATAGCCCATGCTAACTTACATCCAATTGGATATATATATCATGATCTTTCAAACATGAGGAGCTTGCCAAAGGATAAAATGAAAATGGGAAAGGTGAGGATCACCTTGACTCAAGCATAAAGTAAAAACCGCGTTTAGGGTTGGATGCACAAAATCTTAATGCAAAAGAACGTCACTTTATATTGCCCCTTGTAGGTGGACCTTTATTATGCAGTCCGTCGCTTTTATTATTTCCACAACAAGATCGTATAAAGCTTATTTTCTCTACAGTAATAAGTCATACATATTTAGATAGCAATTTTATTGCCTGCAACATGACAACTTACTTGAAGGATCTTACTCAATCCATAGGTAGGTATGGTGGACTCTCATGGCAAAACTGGGTTTAAGGATATTTGGAAGCACAAGTAGTATCTCTACTTGGTGCAAGGAATTTGGCTAGCATGAGGGGGAAAGGCAAGCTCAACATGTTTGGAAGGTCAATGACAATATACTTTAACTAAGATGTGCGAAAACATAAACCATTACGTTGTCTTCCTTGTCCAACGTCGACTCTTTTAGCATGTCATACTTAATGAGTGCTCCCAATCATAAAAGATGTCCAAGATAATATATTTGTATGTAAACCCCTATTTCCTTATCACTTCCTATTAATTGCAACGATGGCCAAAACTACGTTTATCAACTCTCAACGACTTTTATGCCTCATACTTTCTATGTGTGAAGTCATCACTAACCATAAGATAAATATGAACTCTTTTATTCTTTCTACTTTCTCAAGATCATAGCTACATAGCAAAGCCCTTGACTCAACACTAATCTTTATTATAGATAGCTCACGGACTTGATTACATAAAGAGATCACAAAGCAAAACTCGAAACTACTTGATATCAAAACTTCAATCTACTAGATCAAAATACTACTAAAAGGATCGAACTAAATAAACGGTAAAGATAGGAGTGTGATGGTGATACGATACCGGGGCACCTCCTCCAAGCTTGGCAGTTGCCAAGGGGAGTGCCCATACCCATGTAATTATGTCCTCGGAGGTGGTGAAGTGGGAGTTGTTGATGATGTAGGCTTCTTCCTCAATTTACGCTTGAGTACAGTATTTTGCTCTTTTAGGTCCTCAATCTCCCGCTCAAGGCTCAATACTCTTTTGCACAATTCCTGTTTATTTTCCTGCAAGAGACGAAAAGGAATAAACTCGATCTTTGGCTTCTTTGCTCTATCAGGGAGGCTTGACTTTTTAAACTCCACATGCATATCCCCAGGTTGAGATAATGGGGCTTCGTCTTCGTCTGAACTCGTTTCCTCCTTTCCCTTAGGCTCATGGTCTTCCTCTTCCTCAGTGGTCCAACCACCATGTTCCAAGTCCCCGTAGACCCTAGGGTCTGCAAGAAAATCAGCCACATAGCTTTCCCCTTCCGAATCCTGAGACGACATATTGCTCTAAATCTGTAACAGAAACAACTCAAAACGAAAACAGAGGATATTTGCAAGATACGGTGGTCAAAACCTTCAGGAGTATATATAATGAATTTTTACCGACCAAAATACGTAACGTGCAAGAAACGGAGTCCGGGAGGCACATGGGGTGTCCACGAGACAGGGGGCGCGCCCTGTAAGGGTGGGCGCGCCCTCCACTCTCGTGGAGGCCTCGTGTCCCTCTCGGACTACTTCTTTCTTCCTAAAATTCTTAAATATTCCAAAACTGATAAAAATTGCCATTGGAGTTGTTTTTGGAGTCGGTTTACTTACCGTAGCACATACCTATTCCTTTTCGGAGTCTGGAACATTCTGGAAAGTGTCCCTTATGTATTCTTCTGGGGTTACGGTTTCAATAATATTAGTTTCAACATTGATAGGATTACCTGAAATATAATGTTTAATTCTTTGACTGTTTACCACCCTCGGACTTGTGCCTTCGAAGTTGTTAATTTTTATGGCACCAGAACGATAGACCTCCTCGATAACGTAGGGACCTTCCCATTTAGATAGAAGTCTTCCTACAAAAAAACTTAAACAAGAGCTGAATAATAACACATAATCACCTACATTAAACTCACGCTTTTGTATCCTTTTATCATTCCAGCGTTTGACTTTTTCTTTGAATAACTTGGCATTCTTATATGCTTGGGTTCTCCATTCATCAAGTGAGCTAATGTCAAACAACCTCTTCTCACCGGCAAGTTTGAAGTCATAGTTGAGCTCTTTAATAGCCCAATATGCTTTATGTTCAAGTTCAAGAGGTAAGTGACAAGCTTTTCCATAAACCATCTTATATGGAGAGGATTTTTGTATGCAGTTCTATAGGCCCATAATGGATCATCAAGTTTTTTGGACCATTTCTTTCTAGATCTATTCATAGTCTTTTGCAAAATAAATTTGAGCTCTCTATTGCTCAACTCTACTTGACCACTAGACTGTAGATGTCGGGGCGTAGCGTGTCTCTGTGGCCTCGAACACCTATGGGGCGCTGAGGGCCCCTTCTGGTTTGGCAAGGGAGCGGGGGTCGTGCGCAGAGCAGATCGAGGTCGAGCGCAGGGGGAGGCAGGCGATTTTACCCGGCCGGGGCTCTCCGAGAGATAAAACCCCTCTGCTGCCTTTTGCTTGTTATTTGATCTTGCTCGGCGTGCGGCGTATGGTGGTGTCTGGGTATCGAATGGCTCGAACCTTCTTCTCGTGCGCATGGGCCTCCCTTTTATACTCAAGGGGGATCCACGGTGGCGGCGTAGGAAGAGGGGTAGAAAGGTAAAATTGCGGGTTGGTACAGCGATTGCAAAGGTGCCCCTACCTAACTCGGCGGGGGACAAGGGCATTAAATGCCCGTCCGGTCACCCCAACAAATGTAAAAAGCGACCGTTAGGTGAGCCACGGTTGCCACGATGGCGCCTCTGTCGACCGTTTGCCACCTCGCCCGCATGGCTGCGTATTGCCTCGCCACGTGCCCTTGGGATGGCCTTGTGACGACCGTCCTTTGGGTGCGCTGGAGTGTGGGTGGCAGCCTTGTCGCGGCAAGTGCCTTGCCGCGGCCCTTCTCTGTTGTGCGGCAAGCTTGCGGCCGTCGCCTGCCTTGCCGGACGCGCGGGCGTCGCGGCAAGTCTTCCGATGATGCTTCGGTTGGCCTTCCGGCAAGCTCTTCTTGCGGGGCCTTCGCTTTCTTGGTTGGTACTTTGTTCTTGAATGGCAGTAATAAGGGCGGCGGAGGGCCTTGGCGGGCGTCCGGCAAGCCTTCTTAGGGGTCTTCTGTTGCCGTGCACAAGTTCGGGTACTAAGGTACCCCTACTTTAGTACACCGACAGAGCCCGGGCTGGGCCATACGGTGCGGCGTTGTTGGGCCGAGCTCAAAAGCAGTCTGCACGGCACGCGTGGCTGGGTCCGCAAAGAATCGGGCTCCGTGTCCACCGCGCTCAAGAACGGCAGACGCTGCGTCGATTGCGGCGTCGTGGGAGGCGTGGGTGGCGCGTGCGATCTTTAAGGCATCCACCCCGTGATCACGGTGCAGGCGAGGTCATTTCACCGTCGCTCCGGCCAGCTTTTTGCCGCCACGCGGCTCCCATGCGTGGGGGATCGTGGGCGGCGAAGGTGGGAGACCGAGCCGTCCACGGCGAAGATGGCGAGTCGGCCCCGCTCCTCTCCCCTCCTTGCTCCCTGATTGGCTGGCCAGGCGGTGAGCCCCACCTCGCCCTTTAAAAGGGACGGAAGGGGAGCACAATAGTCTCGCACTTCCTCTTCTTCCTTCGTCTTCAACTTCCGTTACTCTTCCTCCCATATGCCTTGGAAGGAGGGAATCCTGGTTCTTCAACGGTGGCAGCGAGGGTTGCCTCCCGGCAGCGTGCCTCCCCCTATCCTGCGCCTGCGGCGGCGGAGCCGGCCGTGAGGGGAAGAGGGAGGGGGCGAGGCCGCGGACGAGGTCGTGGACGTGGTCGAGGCGCTCGGGGGAGAGGCGGCCGGGGCGGTGTGCCTCCCCCGTCTCCGCCGGCGGCTCCTTTCCTCGAGGCGGTCCACACCGGAGACAATCCCTGGGAGTTCTTCATCAAGCTGCGCCGAGCACCTCGTCGCCGCCTCCGGCTGCCGGCCCCGTTCGTGAGCGCGATGGAGCCGGATCCGCCCGAGATGTCGGAGTTGCGCATGAGGGGCTGCGGGATCAGCGGCACTCGAGTCAGTGTCGTATCCCCAGCCCCCGGCATGATGTACTTTGATCGAGGGTGGAAGACGTTCGCCCGCATCCATAGCTTGACGGCGGGGTTTACCCTCCATTTTAAGTTAATGGAGGCGACCTTCTCGCCGTCAAGGTCTTGGGACTCCGCACCGGCGAGATCTTTGTGTGGACAGCTCCTCCGATAGCGAAGGCCCCTCTTGGCGAGAGTGACGAGGAGGGAGGCGGCAGCGGACGAGCGAGGATGGCGGGTCCGACTAGGCGTCGGCATCGCCTCATGCGCCATCGGCGACCCCATCATCCGGGTCGCCCGCCTTCAACTCCCGGGGCCGTCTCCTTGGGCGGCTGGCGTAGGGAGGCTGCGGAAGAGGAAGAGGGGTGGCGGCAAGGCCATCAAGTCGGAGTACGAGGGCGAGGAGCCCTCGACAGCGTGCTGACGTCCCGCCGCCCCGTCTTCAAGCTCTGCCTCCGGCGCCTCCGTCTCCGCCAAGCTCCTGGCCGGCCCCCGGGAAGTTCTCTTGGTGCCGTAGCTCTCCTAGGCGCCCCTTTTGCCCTCCCCGACAAGCTTCTCTTGCCGGGGCCTCCTTGATCTACCTCCTGAACAGAGAAACAGGAGAGGGATTACGGGCATCTTATCTTTCAATTTGTAAGCCTTCGGGCCTTAGCTGTATTTAAAATCTGTAATCCTCTCTATCATGTTTTTCATCCTCCATGGAGTTGTACTAAACTGGGATGTTTTTAATGAAAAGAGGGGAACGCTTGCCGAACTAAGTCCTTTACTTGATTTCGTGCCTTGTATGCTCCCACCCTACGCTTCTAGGGGACTTGCGGAGCGAACACACTTCTCGAGTCGCGGGACATCAGCAGCCAGCTGGCGGTGTTGCTTCCGCAAGCAACCTTGCGGGCGATTCTTGGCGTGCTTGTATTTGTTGGCGGACTCGGAAACAAACCAAAGGCGCAACTTGGCGCGACAACTCCTCCGCGACGGGTTTTACAAGACACGCTTCGTTCAAGGACGCGCCCCGCCTTCCCGGTCCATAAGAGGATGCATGACGAGGATGAAAAACTTATCTGACTCTGCGGACCCCGGCGACATTAGCTTGTCGGGGAGGAATCTTGGCCTTTGCAGCCTCCGGCAACTCTGGCTCCGCCAAGATCCAGGTGCTGGTGTGCCTTCTTTTGCCCTTATCGCCGACGCCTTGGCCTCCGGGGCCCCGCCCGTCGCGAAGGAGCTTTGGCACTTGCAGCCCCAATGAAGCCGGCTTTGGGCTCGTCGCCCAGCGCCTTCCGGCTTCTCCTTGTCACTGTGATTATAGTCACGAAAACAACTGAGACAGCACTGTAATAAGCTATTCTTTCATGGTGCAGCTCTGCAACGCGATGCCATGCTTTGCCCTTCGTATGTTTACACTCTACGCTGCTAGGGAACTTGCCGGCGCTAACACACTTGCTGAGTACGGAACATCAGCAGCCCGCTGGCGGTGTTGTTTCCGGCAAGAAACCTTCTCGGGCTAGTTGCAGCGCACTTGAATTGTTGAGCGGACTCGGAAACAAATCAAGGGCGCAACTCAGCCGCGAGTTAGTTCCTCCGCGCACAAGTTTCTCATACGAAGGGCGCCCTATGGCAAGGCTTGCTACATTACGCCCTCCACTTCGTTATATCCTTTGTACGTTGTTACCCTACGCTTCTAGGGAACTCGCCGGCGCTAACACACTTGCTGAGTACGGGACATCAGCAGCCCGCTGGCGGTGTTGTTTCCGGCAAGAAACCTCCTCGGGCCAGTTGCAGTGCACTTGTATCGTTGAGCGGACTCGGAAACAAAGCAAGGACGCAACTTAACCACGAGTTGGCTCCTCCACGCACAGGTTTCTCGTACAAAGGACGAACGCACGAGGAACATAACATAAAAAAGCATAGGACTAAGAAGTGCTCTGTACAAAAACTCGGGTGACTTAGCTTTTCCATCTTCAGCAATCCGTCGAGGCCGTGCTTCTTCCCCGATCCCCACCCCTTGTATGTTTTCATCCTCACGCTTCCGAGGAACCCCCCCTCCCCCGGCGCAAACACACTTGCTGAGTGCAGGACATCAGCAGCCCACTGGCGGTGTTGCCTCCGGTGGGAAGAACTCGTCGGGCTAGTTGCGGTGTACCTCTTTTTTTTACCGTCCAGCGGACTCGAAACGGATCAACGGCGCAACCTAACCACGATTCGACCTCTCTGCGCGGGTTCTTCATACAAGGTACGGACTTTCGGAGAGCACAACTCAAAAGTTCGAAGCTTGTCAACTTTCTTTGCCTTACTGGCTGGCAGAGCTCGATGGCGCGTCCTCGACAGCAGCGCGGCCCTCCGGAGAGGCGGGCTTGCTGGAGCGAACACCAGAGCCGTTCTTGCCAGGCTTAGTCTTTGGTTGGTCTGCCTTTGCCTTCTCGCACTTGCCGGCGGAGCTCGATGGCGCGTCCTCGACGGCAGCGCAGCGCTCCGGGGAGGTGCGCTTGCGGAGTGGGCACGAGCTGTCCTTGCGGACTTGGCCTTCTTCTTCCCCGGGAGCTTCGGTGGCAAGTGGCTCGCTTCTGCTGCTGCTGCCTGCTTCCGGTAGATCTTGTCGGCGCAGATGAGTGCATCCCTCTTGTCACCTTGGACAGAAATAGCGCTCATCGGGCGGGCATCTTGAGCACATTGTATGCGTGGTGAGAGGCCGCCATGAACTTGGCGAGTGCGGGTCGGCCGAGTATCCCGTTGTAAGGTAAGGGGATATCAGCCACGTCAAACGTGACCCTCTCAGTCCTGAAGTTCAATTCGCTGCCGAACGTCACCGGCAATGTGATCTTTCCCTTAGGTTGGCTCCTTCCCGGATTTATCCCTTGAAAGGTGCCAGTCTCCTCAAGCTCGCTGTCGGGGATCTGGAGCTTCTTGAGTACAGCGGAGGAAATCAAGTTCAGGCCGGCCCCGCCGTCAACCAGCATCTTCGTGACCTTGAGGTTGCGGATTGTTGGTGAAACCAACATCGGCAAGCACCCGACCGCAGTGACGCGATCAGGGTGGTCCTCAACGTCAAAGACGATGGGCGTGCTAGACCACTTCAGAGGCTTGCGCGCCTCGACGGACGGCTCTGCGGCGTTCACTTCTCGCACCCATTGCTTGAGTTGGCGGTGCGAAGTGTGCAGAGAGGCGCCACCGTCGATGCACAACACCTCTGTTGCCTTCTGAAACTCTTGGTCATCAGTCTCATCTTCCTCCATCTCATCATCCTCATCTTCATCTTCGTCCTTGTCGCGCGGGAGGCTGTCTCCTGCAGCGTCTTGGCCTTGCTGCAGTGCCCTCCCGGGCGGGAAGCTTCTTGCGGATCCCCGCCACCTCCCTGGGCTCTCTCCTTGTCACGGCGCTCGTATTCAGGTTTCTGCAGCTCCGCCATCTGCTCCACTTTCTTGTAGGTTTGGAGATCATGGCCCTTGGTACGGTGGATCTTGCAATACCGCTTGCCGGAGCTATCCTGCTTGTCGGCGGCTACCACAGCCTCACCGGAGTCGTCGGTCTTGGCCTTGTCGGAGCCGCCTCCGTTGCCGGAATGCTCAACAGCTAGTACATCCTTAGCCTTTCTCTTCCTATTGTTCCGCCTCCGGTTTTTCCTTGCCGGGGCGGCGCCCTCACTGTCAGATCCTTCTGCTCCGGCAACCTCTCCGGGGATTTTCCTCCCCTCCTCAGCCCGTGCACACTTGTCGGCCAGAGCGTAGAGCTCGCGACATCTCGATTTTGCACATCGCCATCTCCTCCCTCATCCTGCGTTACGCGACGTTCGATGAAACGCGCTAATAACGCGGCGGGGTGGACGTCTGGGATGTTGCGCTGCACCTGGCTGAATCCTTGTATATACTTGCGCAGGGGCTCCCCTCCTTCTAGACGAGCAAGTGGAGATCACTCTCCTGGCCATGAGGCTTGTGGCCACCCGTGAAGGCGCCGACAAACCGATGACACAGTCCGCCCATGAAGAGATGGAGCCGTCCGGCAAGTGCATGAGCCAAGATCGGCGTTAGGCTTGAGTACGGCGGGAAGTAGTTGGCGAGGATCTTCTCGTCGCGTCCTCCGGCAGCCTGCACCGCGATGGTGTAGATGCTGAGGAACTCCGACGGATGCATCCTGCCATCATACTTCTCGGGCACGTCTTGCTTGAAGTTCTTGGTTTTGAGCCACTGGACTTGCCGCAGTTCGCGGGTGAACGCAGGGCAACCTGCCGCGTACGGCAAGTCGCCCGGTTCCCCCGGTGCGTGCACGTCGACGGCAGGCCCAGCGCGCTGGTCAGATTGGCATCGCGCTTCTCTCCGGTGCTCGATGCGAGTGCGAGCGTCTTCGTGTTGCCGTTCTTGGAGAATGTGGCGCTGATCGCGGCGAGTTCGCGGGTCCGACGACACGGTGGAGTCGGCGTCAAGGTTGGTCCGGCGAGCTGGCGATCTTGGCCTTTGGGGCTGGGAGCGCGAGGCGGCACCCCAGCGGTCTGTCGGCGCCGGCGGCTGCGCCGGGCGTCTTGCCGGGCCTCGATCGCTCGGTCGCGGGGCTTGTCGCCGTTAAGCGGCCGATGAGGCTGTATATGGTCATCCTCCGATCGTCGATCTTGTGCGGCGCCGAGGGTAATCTAAGCAGTGGGCTCAGCCAGCGCTTCCTCGCTATCTTGGGTGGCGGTGGCGGCGAGCGGCGCGAGGAGCGGATGTGCTCGGACTCCCAACGGATTGGGAGGAGCAACACCTCGTCCGGGCGATCGTACCTCACTCGCGCCAAAGCATGCGGGCGTGCATGCGACCTCGGCGTCCGCGACCCACCGGCAGCCTTGCTCCATCGCGAGCACGGTGCTAGGAGCACCGGGCGTTATTGACCTTGCACCTCTGGGAAGGGTGTGGCGTCTGCACGTCCGCCGACGCTATGGGCCTTGTTCTTGGATCTGGTGACAACGCGAGACCCACCGGCGGCACCCGCTCCTCCGCGGCGTCCACCTCACCGCTTGCTTGCTCGGCGGTGGTGGTGGAATTGATGTAAACGGGCGGCCACCTCCGAAGGCTTCTTCTTCGGTGGCATGTCGACGATGACGCTGATGTAGCGCGCGTGGAGACCGGATCAAATGCTCACGACCTCGATGCGCCCCCTACCTGGCGCGCCAAAGATGTCGGGGCGTAGCGTGTCTCTGTGGCCTCGAACACCTATGGGCGCCGAGGGCCCTTACGGTTCGGCAAGGAGCGGGTCGTCGCAGAGCAGATCGAGGTCGGCGTCATGGGGAGACGGGCGATTTTACCCAGCCGGGGCTCTCCGGAGAGATAAAACCCCTACTGCTGCCTTTTTGCTTGTTATTTGATCTTGCTCGAGCGTGCGAGCGTATGGTGGTGTCCTGGGTATCGAATGGCTCGAACCTTCTTCTACGTGCGCATGGGCCTCCCTTTTATACTCTGAAGGGGGGATCCACAGGTGGCAGTGTAGGAAGAGGGGGTAGAAAGGTAAAATTGCGGGTTGGTACAATAGTGCACAACAGTGCCCCTACCTAACTCGACGGCGGGGACAAGGGCATTAAATGCCCGTCCGTCGCCTAACAATGTAAAGAAATGACCGTTAGGTGAGCCACCGGTTGCCACGATGGCGCCTCTGTCAGCTTCGTTTGCCACCTCGCTCCGCATGGGTGCGTATTGCCTCGCCACGTGCCCTTGGGATGGCCTTGTGATGACACGTCACTGGGTGCGCTGGAGTGTGGGTGGCAGCCTTGCCGCGGCAAGTGCCTTGCCGCGGCCCTTCTCCTGTTGTGCCAGCAAGCTTGCCGGCCGTCGGGCCTTGCCGGGACACGCGGGGCGTCGCGGCAAGTCTTCTGGTGATGCTTCGGTTGGCCTTCCCGGCAAGCTCTTCTTGCCGGGCCCTTCGTTTTCTTGGTTGGTACTTTGTTCTTGAATGGCAGTAATAAGGAACGGCGGAGGGCCTTGGCGGGCGTCCGGCAAGCCTTGGCGGGGGGTGCTGCGACTGCCCGTGCACAAGTTCGGGGTACTAAGGTACCCCTACTTTAGTACACCGACAGCAGATGATAAGGAGATGCGATTCTATGATTAACATCATACTTAGCAAGCATCTTACGGAAAGCACCATGAATAAAATGTGAACCACCATCAGTCATAAGATATCTAGGGACTCCAAACCTCGGAAAAATAACTTCTTTAAGCATTTTAATAGAAGTGTTATGATCAGCACTACTAGTTGGAATAGCTTCTACCCACTTAGTAATGTAATCAACATCAGCTAAAATATATGTGTAACCATTAGAGGCAGGAAAAGGTCCCATATAGTCAAAGCCCCAAACATCAAACAATTCAATAACAAGAGAATAATTCATAGGCATTTCTTGACGTCTACTAATATTACCAATTCTTTGACATTCATCACAAGATAAGACAAACTTACGAGCATCTTTGAAGAGAGAAGGCCAATAAAAGCCAGATATCAGTACCTTGTGTGCAGTTCTATCTCCAGCATGGTGTCCTCCATAGGATTCAGAGTGACACTTGCGTAGAATATGTTCCTATCCATGCTCAGGCACACAACGTCTAATAACACCATTTACTCCTTCTTTATAAAGGTGTGGGTCATCCCAAAAGTAATGTCTTAAATCATAAAAGAACTTTTTCTTTTGTTGGTATGTGGAACTAGGGGGTATAAATTTAGCAACAATGTAATTAGCATAATCAGCATACCAAGGAGCAGTACGAGAAGCATTAACGACCGCTAATTGTTCATCAGGAAAGCTATCATCAATAGGCAGTGGGTCATCAAGAACATTCTCTAACCTAGACAAGTTGTCTGCAACAGGGTTCTCAGCTCCCTTTCTATCAATAATATGCAAATCAAATCCTTGGAGCAACAGAACCCATCTAATGAGTCTCGGCTTAGCATCTTTCTTTTCCATAAGATATTTAATAGCAGCATGATCAGTGTGAATAGTAACTTTGGAATCAAAAATATAAGGTCTAAACTTATCACATGCAAACACAACTACTAAGAACTCTTTTTCAGTAGTAGCATAATTTCTCTGGGCAGTATCAAGGGTCTTACTAGCATACTGGATAACATTCAATTTCTTATCAACTCTTTGCCTTAGAACAGCACCTACAGCATAATCACTAGCATCACACATAATTTCAAAGGGTAAATTCCAATCAGGTGGCTGAACAATAGGTGTAGTAATCAAAGCTTTCTTAAGTATTTCAAATGCTTCTACACAATCATCATCAAAGACAAAAGGAATGTCTTTTTGCAATAAATTAGTCAGAGGCCTAGAGATTTTAGAAAAGTCCTTAATGAACCTCCTATAAAAACCGGCGTGACCAAGGAAACTTCTTATACCTTTTATGTCCTCGGGACATGGCATCTTTTCAATAGCATCAACCTTGGCTTTATCAACTTCAATACCTCTCTCGGAGATCTTGTGCCCCAAGGCAATGCCTTCATTAACCATAAAGTGGAAATTTCCCAATTCGGGACGAGACTAGTGTCTTCGCATCTCTGCAAAACTCGATCAAGGTTGCTTAAGCAATCATCAAAAGAGGATCCATAAACGGAGAATATAGCCATCATGCATCTTTGAAAGGTAGCAGGCGCATTACATAAACCAAAAGGCATACGTCTATAAGCAAAAGTACCGAAAGGGCAAGTAAAAGTAGTTTTAGATTGATCCCCCGCTGACACAGGTATTTGAGAGAACCCAGAATAACCATCTAGAAAGCAGAAATGTGTGTGTTTGGATAGTCTTTCTAGCATTTGATCAATAAAAGGTAAAGGGTAATGATATTTCTTAGTAGCCTTATTTAATTTACGGAAATCAATTACCATCCTATAACCTGTAATAATTCTTTGCGGGATCAATTCATCTTTATCATTAGGAACAACGGTAATACCTCCCTTTTTAGGAACACAATGGACATGGCTTACCCAATCACTATCGGCAACGGGATAAATTATACCTGCCTCAAGGAGCTTTAGTATCTCCTTTCTTACCACTTCTTTCATTTTGGGATTCAGTCGTCGTTGAGGATCTCTAACTGGTTTAGCATCAGCCTCCAAATTAATTTTGTGTTGGCATAACGTGGGACTAATGCCCTTAAGATCATACAGAGTATATCCAATAGCAGTGCGATGCTTCTTCAGAGTTTTCAATAGTCTTTCTTCTTCTTGCTCTGAAAGGTTAGCACTAATAATAACTGGATATATTTTCTTTTCATCAAGATAAGCATACTTAAGATTATCAGGTAATGGTTTGAGTTCAAACACGGGATCACCCTTGGGTGGAGGGGGATCCCCAAGAATTACAATGGGAAGGTTGTGTTTAAGCATGGGCTCCTGCTTAAGGAACACTTCATCTATTTCCCTTCTTTCCTTCATAAACATTTCATTTTCATGGTCTAGCAAATATTGTTCTAACGGATCAGTAGGAGGCACGACAATAGAAGCAAGACCAATAATGTCATCCTTACTAAGTGATTCTCTATCACGAGGTTGTCTATGAAACTTAGCAAAATTAAACTCATGAGACATACCATCTAAGCCAACCGTGACAGTATCCTTTTCACAACCAATCTTAGCATTAACAATATTCAGGAAGGGTCTACCAAAAATAATGGGACAAAGTCATCTTGTGGGGAACTAAGAACAAGAAAATCAGCAGGGTATTTAACCTTCCCACACAAGACTTCAACATCTCTAACAATCCCAACTGGTGAAATAGTATCTCTATTGGCAAGCTTGATAGTAACATCAATACCTTCCAACTCAACGGGTGCAATGTCATGCATAATTTCTTTATATAAGTCATAGGGTATTGCACTAGCACTAGCACCCATATCACATAAGCCATGATAACAATGATCTCCTATTTTAACAGAAATAACAGGCATGCCTACCAAAGGTCTATGTATCTTAGTATCTGGTCTAACAATATTAGCAGTCTCACCATAGAAATAAATAACATGCCCATCTAAATCATCATCCAAGAGATCTTTAACCATAGCAATACTAGGTTCCACTTTGATTTGCTCAGCAGGTGTAGAAGTCCTAGTATTACTCTTACGAACAACAACCGAAGTTTTAGCATGATCCTTTATCCTAACAGGAAAAGGAGGTTTCTCAACATAAGTAGTAGGAACAATAGGATCACTATAGGTGACAGTCTTTTCTTCAACTGTAATAGGTGCAACTACTTTTACTTGAACGGGCGGATTATATTTAAACCACTTTTCTTTAGGGAGATCAATGTGAGTAGCAAAAGATTCACAGAAAGAAGCTACTATCTCAGAGTCAAGTCCATACTTAGTGCTAAATCCACGAAAAGCATCGGTATCCATAAAAGATTTAACACAATCGAACTTAGGTGTAATACCTGACTCCTTACCATCGTCGGAGCCCCAGTCTTCAGAGTTGCGTTTGATTCTTTCCAATAAGTCCCATTTGAAATCAATAGTCTTCAACATATAAGAACCAGCACAGGAAGTATCAAGCAGGTTGCGATCATTACGAGAAAGCCGAGCATCAAATTTTTGAATAATCATTTCCCGGGAGAGCTCATGATTGGGGCATGAATATAACATTGACTTAAGCCTCCCCCAAGCTTGACGATGCTTTCTCCTTCGCGAGGCCAGAAATTATATATGTAATTACGATCACGATGAACAAGATGCATAGGATAGAACTTCTGGCGAAATTCCAACTTCAATTGCTTATAATTCCAAGATCTTGTATCATCACATAGCCTATACCATGTCAATGCATCTCCCTTAAAAGATAAAGTGAAGACCTTCCTTTTGACAACATCATCGGGAATACCTGCAAGCTTAAATAATCCACAAAGATAAGGTGTAAATCGGGATGCAATGTTCCATCTCCTACAAATGGATTAGCTAGCAGTTTCTCTATCATACCCGAAGGAATCTCAAAGTAAATATTTTCAAAAAGTTCAGTAGGTTGAGGAGCAACTCTTTGCTCTTCTGGTCGGGGTGAAGATACCCTGAACAAGCCCCTTAAAGGATTAGTTTCCATAGTGACAAGTAACAGAAAATTTCAGCACACTATATAAATGTTTCCTTACCAAGTTCCACTTACCAAAAGTGCTACACTCCTCGGCAACGCTGCTAGAGAAGAGTCTTGATGACGCACAAGTGTAGGGGATCTATAGTAGTCCTTTCGATAAGTAAGAGTGTCGAACCCAACGAGGAGCAGAAGGAAATGATAAGCGGTTTTCAGTAAGGTTTTCTCTGCAAGCACTAAAATTGTAGGTAATAGATAGTTTTGTGATAAGATAAATAGTAACGAGTAACAAGTAAATAAAGTAAATAAAGTGCAGCAAGGTGGACCAATCATTTTGTAGCAAAGAATAAGCCTGGACAATTTCTTATAATGAGAAAAGAGCTCCCAAGGACACATGGGAATTATCGTCAAGCTAGTTTTCATCACGCTCATATGATTCGCGTTCGGTACTTTGATAATTTGATATGTGGGTGGACCGGTGCTTGGGTACTGCCCTTACTTGGACAAGCATCCCACTTATGATTAACCCCTATTGCAAGCGTCCGTAACTACAAAAGAAGTATTAAGGTAAAGCTAACCATAACATTAAACATATGGATCCAAATCAGCCCCTAACGAAGCAACGCATAAACTAGGGTTTAAGCTTATGTCACTCTAGCAACCCATCATCTACTTATTACTTCCCCATGCCTTCCTCTAGTCCCAAATAATGGTGAAGTGTCATGTAGTCGACGTTCACATAACACCACTAGAGGAAAAGACAACATACATCTCATCAAAATATCGAACGAATACCAAATTCACATGACTACTAATAGCAAGACTTCACCCATGTCCTCAGGAACAAACGTGACTACTCACAAAGCATATTCATGTTCATAATATAAAGGATCTAAACATATGATCTTCCACCAAGTAAACCAATTAGCATCAACTACAAGGAGTAATCAACACTACTAGCAACCCACAGGTACCAATTTTTGGTTTTGATACAAGATTGGATACAAGAGATGAACTAGGGTTTTGAGAGGAGATGGTGCTGGTGAAGATGTTGATGGAGATTGACCCCCTCCCGATGAGAGGATCGTTGGTGGTGACGTTGGTGATGATTTCCCCCTCCCAGAGGGAAGTGTCCTGGCAGATTAGCTCCGCCGGAGCCCTAGATTGGTTCCGCCAAGGTTCCTCCTCGTGGCGGCGGAGTTTCGTCCCGTAAGCTTGCCCACGATTTTTTCGAGGGTAAATGCCTTCATATAGCAGAAGATGGACACCGGGGGGCCACCAGGGGGCCCAGGAGACAGGGGGTGCGCCCCCCACCCTCCTGGCCAGGATGTGGGCCCCCTGATGTATTTCTTCCGCTCAATAATTCTTATTAATTCCAAAAACATGTTTCATGGAGTTTCAGGATTTTTGGAGTAGTGCAGAATAGGTTTCCAATGTTTGCTCCTTTTCCAGCCAGAATTCCAGCTACCGGCATTCCCCCTCTTCATGGTAAACTTTGTAAAATGAGAGAGAATAGCCATAAGTATTGAGATATAATGTGTAATAACAACCCATAATGCAATAAATATAGATATAAAAGCATGATGCAAAATGGACGTATCATGCCACAGTGTGGGTCTGTTCTGGTTTCATAGTGTTGTTGATCGCCAAGCTCTGGTTGATCATGCGCCTTTCGATCTGGGCAACGATCATTTTTTGCGCTTTGTTCCACATGATGAGGGTATCAACTATAGAGCTACTCAAGGTTTCCACCGGGTCCGGGTCATGATTTTGGGTATTCCACTAGACTACAGGCGCATTAATTACATTGCTGATGCGGTTAGCACTTTTGGCCATTTTCACCATTGGCACCAGGATGATCCCATGCTAGTTCACACACTTGCGTATGTTTCTTTTCCTGCCGCTTCTTTGGTGCCTCGATATGTGGTTTATAGAGAGTACTCTGATTTTGGGGGCGCTAAGGTTTCTTGGACTGCACTTGTTTATGTCCTCACGACCGGTTTCACTGAGATCATGCCAGCTGATGAAGATCTGATGCCGTTCAACGGAAACCCTCATCCTCTACCTAGACAGATGCAGTTTGACAACCATAATTGGGTTATGCCAGATTTCCTAGAGTTGGGTTGGAATGAGGGCTAATGATCATATTCAGTAGGACAATGAACAACCAGAGCAATATGATAACTTACAGGAGCAAGTTGAGGAAGTTCAGTCACAGGAATCAATTGTTTTGCAGGTTTCTGCTGCCTCTGTAAATATTGAAGAGGCTGCTGCTATAGCCAATGAAGATGTTGCTATTATAGTTTACCAACTCCCTGTTTTACCTGAAGCACAACAAGTACTGCATATTGGGCAAGTGTTCACTGTTTTTGGGCCAGAATTACCACCTGGGATGCAGTGGCATAGGAGCTTTGAGCGGCTGATGCCTTTGATGTGCCACACTCAATTTCTCTGCCAGCTTTGGAGCCCCTAATCCTTACTAAGCGATCTTGGGATATTTCTTTCTCTAAGTCTAATCTGATGTTCAAGTTAATACCACAGCCTGACGTGCTTAGAAGCACTATTCGTCGTACTGCCAAACGGCCAGTGGCAGTTTTGATGAGGTTTCTGAACTAGTATCTGAATCATTTGCTTTCTCTGCAACTCTAGTAGTCACCAAGAAGAAAGCCGCCAGGTCTTCCTCTGTCAGGCCTGTCGTGGAGTCACAGGTGCGCCGAAGTGCACGGCTTAGTGCTCTGCGTTATGGGTATCGCAAGCCGTGGCCACAACAGTCACCTCCCTCTGCTCGTCTGATGAAGGAGCATAGGACAAAACTTGCCACTTCATCCATGCTTGCTAGGAATGTCCCAAGCGATACTGCCGCCCCACCACCGACTGCCATTGTTGATCTCCAGCTCATTGGAGCTCGCCTTGGTATTGCATCTGAGAATATCACCGCAGAGAGGCTTGTGGCCGATTCATCTTCCTCCAACAGCAACAACGCTTCTGATGATCAGTAACAAGCTATGCTTGTGGGTCTATGGCGTACCCATTTGATCGCCATCTATCTTTATGTGTTTTATTTTGTGTTGAACATCGTCGCGTCATATTTAGCAGAGTTGTATAGGCCACTGCATGGTCTATGTTTGCTTTTATTTCCTTTGGTTTGTAATGAATTTGAACTCCTTTATATACTAGAAGGTCCTTTGTTGGAATGTGCGTGGTCTTAATTCTGAAGCTCGCCAACTTGCGGTTAGACAGAAAATGGATGAATGTGGTTGTTTTTTTATATGCCTGCAAGAAACCAAATGCTCTCATATTGATCAACGCTTCTTAAGGTAATTTTGGGTACATCCCCTCGTTGGGTGCTTCTGCTGGAATGATTGTTATATTGAATTCATGTTTCTTCTCGGGCAAATTGATTGAGGCACGTCACTATGGCATTATTGTGGAATTCACATCTCAGCACACGGGTGATTGTTGGACCTTGGTGTTTGTATATGGCCCGTGTCAAGGCCCGACGAGAGATGATTTTCCTCAATGGTTATATAATCTAGATATACAATTTGATGCTAAGTGGCTAATTCTTGGGGACTTCAACTTCATGCACTCATTGGATAATCGTAACCTTCCAGGTGGTAATATCAATGATATCTTCCTTTTCAATGAGATTATTGGGCATTTGGGTCTAGTGGAATTACCTATTAAGGGTATACAATATCCACTAGTTTTTTACTTCAGTGGCATGGACTACTGATCATCCAAAGACCATGGTCATGCCTCTTGCGCGAACTGCTTCGGATCATGTCCTGTGTGTTGTTACAATTGCAACTTCTACCCCAAAAGCCAAGGTTTTTTGTTTCGAAAACTATTGGGCTGATCTGTCGGGCTTTTTGGGCTGTGTTTCTGAGGTCTGGGCCAAGCCCACAGGCAAACTTTCTACTGCTACGAATATTTCTGCTAAATTCAAGGTGCTTCGGTATGCATTGAAGCTATCATTGGGGATTGCAATAAAGTTATTCTTTTCTTTGATGAGCTAGGAACTTCGCTTATTGACATGGCCTGAGTTGAACTTCAGAAGAATTGTTAAGTTACACCTAGAAGACATTCTGCGTCTGCAATTTATTTATTGGAAGCAACGGTGCACTATCCGATCAATAAAGGTTGGGGAGGAAAACACTAAGTTTTTCCATGTTATGGCAACTGAGAGGTATATGAAGAACACTATTTCTTCCATTAGTATGAGGTTGTATAAGTTGTTTCGGACCATCAACAGTTGGCTGCCATTTTTTGGACTGATTTTAAATGTAGAATGGGCCAATCAATGGGATTCAGATGGACTTTGATTTGGATAGATTGATCTCTGTTGAGGGGCTAGAGGATCTATCTAGGTTGTTTTTTGAGGAAGAAGTCAATGATGTCATCAGAAACATGCCACTTGATCGTGCACCTGGGCCGGATGGTTTCACCGGGCTATTTATTAAAAGATGTTGGAGTATCATCAAGGAAGATTTCATGCAGTTGGTTAAGGAATTCTATGGGGGCAAGTGTAACCTCGAGTGCCTCAACAACTCCCTCATTACACTTATCAGAAAAAAAACTCAGCCCAGAGCTAGTTGGAGATTTTCGGCCTATATCTTTAACTAATACATGTTTGAAATTCCTGACCAAGCTTCTTGCGAATCGTCTTTAGAGGGTTATTCTTAAGTGCATTCATAGAAATCAGTATGGTTTTCTTCGGTGTTGATCCATCCAAGATTGTTTGGCCTGGTGCTTTGAATATTTGCAGTAACGCAAGGCTTCTAAGCGTCCCATTGTTTTGCTCAAACTAGATTTCACCAATGCTTTCGACACCATCAAGCATGAGGCCATTTTGAGGGTCATGAGATGCAAGGGTTTTGACGATCGGTGGTTGAATTGGGTTTGTACTCTGTTGTCCTCTGGATCTTCTTCAGTTCTATTAAATGGCGTTCTCGGTAGACATTTTCAGTGTAAGAGTGGAGTGAGACAAGGGGATCCCTTTCCCCCCTTCTCTTTGTTCTTGCAGTGGATCTCCATCAGTCTATTGTCAATGACATGTGCAACAGCAATACTATTAGCCTCCCAATCCCCTCACAATGCTCATACTGCCCCATCGTCCAATATGCTGACGACACACTAGTTTTTCTGCCTGCAATTGACAGCCAGCTCATTGCTCTGAAAAATATGCTTGAGGCTTTTGCCAGGTCGACAGGGTTGAAAGTTAACTTTAGCAATCATCCTTGAACCCATTGAATGTGTCTGAAGAGGAAGGTGTTAGACTTGCTGGTCCGCGTGCTTGTGGGGTTGGTTCTATTCCGTTCACCTATTTAGGTTTGCATGTAGGTACGACGGGACCAACAATTTATGAACTCATGCCTCTTGTGGATCGGATCGAGCGCAGGTTATCAGCTTCTTCATGCTTTTTAAACCAGGGGAGTAGGCTGCAGGTTTTACAGCCTGTTCTCAACTCCATGCCCATATACTTCCCCTGCTTGTTATCACTTCCCTTAGGAATTCTTAAGAAAATTAAACGAAGAGCGTCAGTGCCTCTGGCGAGGAAATACTGATAATCCTCGTCAATCCCTAGCTACATGGGATTTAGTCTACCGGCCAAGGAAGTGTGGTGGCCTTGGGGTGATAAATTTAAGCATTCAAAATGATGCTCTGTTGATCAACACCTCTTCAAATTTTTCAACAAAAGGGACATTCCTTGGGTTTATCTTATCTGGACCACATACTATGGTGCATCTCCACCGCAAGCAACCAAGAGTTGTGGTTCTTTCTGTTGGAGAGATGTTATGAAACTGTATGAAAAATTTTGTAACCTGGTGATTCCCTAGGTACGCTTTGGATATACTATGATCTTTTGGCTTGATCGTTTGCAGCTTGATGGCAGGACTATTTCTCTGAAGGAAAGATTTCCGCGCCTTCATTCCTTTGTCATTGATGATTTGCTCGCTGTCAAGGACATCATGGAGCTATCTTCCATGACAGACAATTTTCATCTACCACTATCTTCTGAGGCCCATGAGGAACTCTCACAGCTGCAGGAGTTATTATCCCATATTAGTTTGTTACCAAATGAGAATGATATTTGGAGATGGCCATCAAAGTCTGGAGAGTATTGCTCTAAAATATATTATGACTTTGCCCATGCTCATATAGTGGTTGATCCCATATTCAAATGGATTTGGAAGTGCTCCTGCACTCTCAAGATTAAGGTTTTTGATTGGCTTCTTCTGATGGATAGGTTGAATACAAGAGACATGATTTAACGCAGACATTGGATCATTCAGGATGATACTTGTGTACTTTGCACCTCTCATGTGCATGAGGATAGAGCACTTCTCTTTTTTTTCTGTCTCTTCAGCCAACGAGTGTGGAACTATCTTGGTATTTCATGGGTGCCACAACCTAATCAATCCACCTTCCTAATGGCAACTGCTGCCAGGAAGGAATTTGCCAAGAATTTTTTACAAAAGTGGTTTTCATAGCTACATGGAATGTTTGGACACAAAGAAATGGGTTGATCTTTAGAAATGAGATCCCTAGTTTTAGGTCTTGGAGGAGAAATTTTACATGATTTTTCTCTCTTAGCTCATAGAATCAAATATAAATATAAAGAGAGCCTCCTCGGTTAGATTGCCTCTCTTCCTTAGATACTCCTTGTAAGTAGTCATTTCACTCTGTATGTACCTCTTTTTGTACTCTCTTTTCATGGTTGATTTTAATAAAGAGTCGTGAGGTTGTTGCCTTGCAGTACATAGTCAAAAACCGGTAACAATCCTTTGTAGAATAAGTTCATTTTTATCGTTTGGAACAATAGTAATACCTCCTTTCTTAGCACAATGAACAGGACTTACCCATCTACTATCAGCTATGGGATAGATTATACCTGCTTCCAGAAGCTTTAATATTTCAGCTCTTACCACTTCTTTCATCTTAGGATTCAGACATCGTTGATGATCAACAACGGGTTTAGCATCAGGTTCCATATTAATTTTGTGCTGACAGAGAGTGGGACTAATGCTCTTAAGATCATCAAGAGTATATCTAATAGCAACATGGTGCTTCTTCATAATTTTCAATAATCTTTCTTATTCATGTTCTGAAAGGTTAGCACTAATAATAACAAGATATATCTTTTTGTCATCAAGATAAGCATATTTCAAAATTTCTAGAAATTGTTTTAATTCAAACACATGATCACCTTTGGGTGGAGGAGGACCTCCTAGAGTTTCAATAGGCAAATTGTGTTTAAGCAGAGGTCATTGTTCAAATAAATTTTTATCTATTTCATTTCTTTCGTGCATATGCATATCATTTTCATGGTCTAGCAAATATTGTTCTAGTGGATCAGTAGGAGGCACAACAATAGAAGCAAGAACAATTATTTCATCCTTACTAGGTAATTCTTTCTTATGAGGTTGTCTATTAAACTTGGAGAAATTAAATTCATGAGACTCATCACCAAAACAAACACTAACAGTTTGTTTATGACAATGATCAAGAAAGGTCTACCAAAGATAATGGGACATAAGTCATCTTGCGGGCAACCAAGAACTAGAAACTCAGTAGGGTATTTTATTTCCCCACACAAGACTTCAACATCTCTAACAAACCCAAGTGCTGTGATGGTGTCTCTATTAGCAAGTTTAATAGTAACATCTATGTCTTCTATTTTAGCGGGTGCTATGTCATTCATGATTTCTTGATATGAAGTAAAAGGAATAGCACTCATGCTAGCACCTAGGTCACATAAACCATGATAACAATGATCTCCTATTTTAACTGAGACAACAGGCATGCCAACAACAGGTCTATGTGTATCTTTTTCATCGGGTTTGGCAATTCTAGCAGCTTCATCCAGAAGTAAATAATATGCCCATAATTATTTTCAACCAGGAGATCTTTAACCATAGCAACACTAGGTTATACTTTAATTTGTTCAGCATGCTTAGGTGTTCTAATATAACTTTTATTGACCAGAGTTGAAACCTCGGCATGTTCCTTTATCCTAACAGGGAAAAGTGGTTTTTCAATATAAGCAATAGGAACAACTGGGTCAACATTCTAAATTATAGTTTCATCTTTAGCTATGACCGGTTCTTTAATTTCTTCTTTAATAGGGGGATGATATTTGAACCACTTATCTCTAGGGAGATCAACATGAGTAGCAAATGATTCACCGAAAGAGGCTACTATCTCAGAGTCAAGTCCATACTTAGTGCGAAACTTTTGAAAAGCATCGGTATTCATAAAAGATTTAACACAATCAAACTCAAGCTTAATACCTGACTCTTTACCTTCTCGAGTTCCCAATCTTCAGAGTTGCGTTTAATTCTTTCTAAAGCATCACACCTGAATTCAATAGTCTTTTTCGTTAAAGAACCAGTACAAGAAGTATCGAGCCTGGATCGATCATCATGACAAAGCCAAACATAAAAATTCTGAATAATAATTTCTCTCGAGAGATCATGATTGGGGTAGATAAGTTGTCCTTTTGATATGGAAGAGTGTCGAACCCAACGAGGAGTAGAAAGAAATGACAAGTGGTTTTTAGAAAGGTATTAACTGCAAGCAGTGAAATAGTCGGTAACAAGTTGTTTGATAGCAAGATAATTTGTAACAAGTAAATAACAGTAATGGTAACAAAAGTGCAGCAAGGTAGCCCAATCCTTTTGATGCAAAGGACAGGACAAGATGGTCACTTATAATAAGCAAAGCGTTCTTGAGGGCACACGGGAATTTCATCATGTCACTTTCATCATGTTGGCTTGATTCGTGCTTGCTACTTTGATAATTTGATATGTGGGTGGATCGGTGCTTAGGTGTTATTCTTACTTGAACAAACCTCCTACTTATGATTAACCCCCTTGCAAGCATCCACAACTACGAGAAAAGTATTAAGATAAAATCTAACCATAGCATTAAACTTTTGGATCCAAATCGGTCCCTTACGAAGTAGCGCATAAACTGGGGTTTAAACTTCTGTCACTCTCACAACCCATCATCTAATAAATACTCCCCTTAGGCCCAAATATGGGGAAGTGTCATGTAGTTGATGTTCACATGACACCACTAAGGGAATCACAACATACACAGCATCAAAATATCGAACACATATCAAGTTCACATGATTACTTGCAACATGACTTCTCCCGTTGTCGGCGTCTGGATACGGGGGTACCCAGATCTGCTTGCCTGCGGCCCACTGCGTGACTCTATCGACGGCCTGGTATGGACGAGCTTCAACATCAATAACTCAAGACCTTCGCGAGGGGCCAAGCCTCGCTAGGCGGACGACACCAAGATCTCCAAGGGGATCGGCCTCCTCAGGTTGGCTCCCGAGGAGCGGAGATTTCTATGCAAGGTGCATCTCACGAGGTTTAGCTGACGTAAGCCATGACAACCAAGGCCAGGCGGGTGCCAGCGGGCGTAGTGTACCAGTTTCCTCTTTGCCTCAAAGGAGGCAAGTAGCAGGCGCGGGGTCCTGAGGAATCAACCAAAGGTTTCCATTCTGGTGCAACGAGACAAGGACCGCCAGGACGGGGGTCATCACCGAGCCCACCACAGCGTCACGACCAGAGGATTTTGCAGGCGAAGACCACTTTAGTCAGGATAGGATGTACTTGTTGTCTCCCTTCAAATCTGGCTGTTGTGGTATCCCTTCCCGCCAACATTTAGGAAGAGGACCAAGGCCACTAGGAGTTGCCGAAGGGGCGCGGAACGTCTCGCCTGCCTCCAGCTGGGGGCTAGTCGATGAAGTTTCGCAGCGTGAAGACGAAGACGACCCAAGGGGCGCTTGATCGCCAACAGTGATCTGAGGAGGGGCCTTCAGCATGCCCCCCGCTCCCCAGGCCAGGTTGTTGAAGAAGAAGGCAGGAGGCTCAAGCCCGAAGCCCACTGGGAGCGCATCGTCTGCCAGAGCTGGCCCCATGCCTTGCGCAGGAGTCGGGCGTGGGGATCTGGGTGTCGGGATCGAGCCAAAAGCTTCCAGAGGACGCCTCTCCTGAGGCTTCACCACCACGGGGACCCTGCAAGGCCTTGGTTAGGAAAAAGCATGGCGTGCAGGAAGTCACTAGAATGAGGTACTTACTCGTCCACAGCTATGTACTTCCTATGCTTCAGCGACCGGTGGGTATCACCATTGCAGCTCGGAGACCCCTTCCTCTTGTGGAGTGCTTCAAGATTCAAGTGAAGCCGACCGGGCTTCGAGGGACGGTCCCTAGGAGCGGGAGCGCTCGGCGGGGCTCCATGTGTGGCAGCTTCAGGAGCGCCAGGGGGCACCTCCCCTTCAGCAACCGCCTCAGAGCCGTTTCCCCGAGCCTCAGAGGTGGCTGCCTCATGAGCACCGGGTCGTGCTGGCCCCGCGATGACCCCTCCCGGGGCCTCAGGAGCCTCGGCCTCTGGAGCACCTGATGGTGCAGGACCTTCGGAGGTTGCCTCGGCAGCACCTGGTGATGTGTGCCCCTGCCTCCACACTTGGGGCGCGCGCCACAGGGTCAAGAAGCAAGGGAGCCACAAGGATAGGATTCTCGCGAGGCCCTTCAAGGCCCACCGGGCGTAACCCCCACTCATCGAAGCGGCGCATCTGCTCCACGAAGGCCACCTTATTCGAGCATTGGTAAAGGAGGCAGCCATTTCCTGGAATCTCGGCAGGTTTGGAGTCGCCCGTTAGAAGCTCGAGCACCTTGCTCAGTGTCATGGAAGGCAGCGCCGGCTCTTGGAGGCTTATGGAGTCCTCGGCGCTGGTGAAGGCCCACATCAGACGGGAATGGTGCTGGAGTGGGGTGATGCGCCACTGGATGAATTCCTTCACCACCATTGGCACCATCGCCCCTAGCTTCTGCAGCCCGGCCAGCCGCTTCCAGACGCGGACAAGCCGATGGTCGACAAGCTTCACATGCCCCCAGCCGGAGCTGGCACCGCCGGTGCTCGAGGGGTCAGAAGCAGGGGGCTGCGCGTGCTGACATCAACAAACAACCACTGCTTGCGGAACCCCTTCGTGTCTAGCGGTAGCTCGAAGTCGATCCCCGAGTCAGCCGTCGCCACAATGGCCTCGAAGGCCATGCACCCCGAGCGCTGGTGGCCATCGACCAGACGATGCAAGAAGAAATGGCAAAACAGGGCTACAGAAGGAGCAATGCCGACCATGGCTTCGCAGAGGAAAGTAAAGATGGCAAGGAGGATGATGGAGCAGGGATCCAGGTGCGGCAGGTGGTCTAGTAGTGCGAGATTATGGCGTTGAAGAAAGAAGAGAAAGGGGGGATAAGGTCCGCAAAGAGGGCATCGAGATGAATGGGAATCTCGATGGCGCTCATGTCATCCGCGAGCCAAGATGTGGGTCGGGTGATCATCGCCTTCCACTCATTGGAATCGGCTGCAAGAGTGGGGCGGACCTTGTCCAGCCCCTCCCGATTGATCACTGTCGATCACTCAAGAGCAGGCTCCAAGGCCAGCGGGGGTCCACCCGGGGCGTGCGACCTCCCTTTCTTCTTCCTCTATTGCGAGGCCAGGCAGAAGCAAGGAGGAGAGGGGGATCGACGCTGACGCTGGATCTATGAGGAGGATTGCAAGCCAGGGGAGGAAGGAGACCAAGGCCAAGCGTAGCAATCTACAGGGGCGGACTGCTCTAGCAACGGGCGGCCGCTAGGCTTGGCGGATTTCAAGGCAACATGGGGAAGTGGAGATGCCCACGTCCCATCAATCACCACGCGCCGTTCGAGTCTGTAGGCGGTTAGGGCCCACGAAGCTCCGCACCTGCCCTTTGGCTTCGCCTAGAAGCCAAGTCCGAGTGCGCCTTGGGCCCGGGGGCTACTGTCGGCGTTCTGGATATGGGGATACCTAGACCTGCCTGCCTGCGGCCCACTGCGTGGCTCCATCAACGGCATGGTATGGCCCAGCTTCAGCATCAACAACTCAAGACCCTCGCGAGGGGCCAAGCCTCGCGAGGCGGACGACACCAAGACCCCCAAGGGGATCGGCCTCCTCGGGCTGGCTCCCGAGGAGCGGAAATTTCTATGCAAGGTGCACCTCACAAGGTTCAACTGACGTAAGCCATGACCACCAAGGCCAGGCGGGCACCAGCAGGCGTAGTGTACCAGTTTCCTATTTGGTGCAAAGGAGGCAAGCAGCAGGTGTCGAGTCCTGATGAATCAACCAAAGGTTTCCATTATGGTGCAACGAGACCAGGACCGCCAGGACGAGGGACATCGCTGAGCCCACCACAGCGTCACGAACAGAGGCTTTTGCAGGCGAAGACCACTTTAGTCAGGATAGGATGTACTTGTTGTCTCCCTTCAAATCTGTCCTTTGTGGGATCCCTTCCTGCCAACATTTGGGAAGAGGACCAAGGCCACTATAAATAGGAACTAGCGACCACCATGGAAGGGGGGACAAGACGAACAAGACCGATCCGAACTCTAGAGATCACCCCCTCCCCTACCAGTTCAAGAACACACCTCCTGAGGTTGTTCTACCACTGTACTAGTTCTTCCTCAACCCTCGAGGCAAATCCACCACAAAGCAGGAGTAGGGTTTTACACCGCAAGGTGGCCCGAACCTGGGTAAACTGCTATGTCTTTCTTTCCCTTCAAGCTCGACGCGCTAGGCTGTGAGGTTCGCGAGTAGCAGGCTGGGTAGGTTGAGATCTCTGCATGCACCCGAGAGTTCGAACCTCTCAAGAGTTTGCGGAACCCGAAATCCGACACCCATGACCTCAAGAACAAAAGTAACTAGTCACAAATGATAATCATGCTCTAGATCAGAGGGGTATTAACTAGCATAATGGATCTGAACATATAATCGTCCACCAAATAAACCATATAGTAATCAACTACGAGATGTAATCAACCCTACTAGTCACCCACAAGCACCAATCTAAGGTTCCGGTACAAAGATTGAACACAAGAGATGCACTAGGGTTTGAGAGGAGATGGTGTTGTTGAAAATGTTGATGGATATGGCCCTCCCAAAGATGGGAGATTTGTTGGTGATCACGATGACGATGATTTCCCCCTCCGGGAGGGAAGTTCTCCCCGCAGAATCGCTCCACCGGAGGGCAAAAGTGCTCCTACCCAAGTTCCACCTCAAGACGGCGATGCTTCGTCCCGAAAGTCCTCTCCTTATTTTTTTCTAGGTCAAAATGACTTATATACCAGAAGAGGGGCATCGGAGGGCCGAGGAGGGCACAACCCACCAGGGCACGCCTAGGCTCCCCAGCGCGCCCAGGTGGGTTGTGCCCACCTGGTGGATCCCCTTTGGTAGTTATTTGCTCCAATAATTCCTAAATAATCCATAAAAAATCTCCGTGAAGTTTCAGCTTATTTGGAGTTGTGCAGTATAGGTAGCTCTGACGTGCCTTTTCAAGTCCAGAATTCCAGCTGCCGGTATTGTCCCTCTTTGTGTAGACCTTGCATATTATGAGAGAAAAGACATTAGAATTACTTCCAAAATCGTTATTATGCATGAAAACATTATAAAAAACAGTAGGAAAACATGATGCAAAATGGACGTATCAACGACTACATCAATCACGTTGATAAACACTTCTTAACGGTCTACGAGGGTACGTAGACACACTCTCCCCTCTCGTAGCTATACATCTCCATGGATACATCTTGTGTGTGCATAGAAATTTTTGTTTTCCATGCAACGTTCCCCAACAAATCCTCCACCCATTCAACCTCCCATTTTTTTTGTTTTGGCTTTTAAATTTGAATCTATCTTTTCAAGTGAAAGTCAATTTTGTTTTTTTGCATATTTGTGTTTGTTGCAACGTGAATTTTGAACAAGACCACTCTGCTACATCTTGAGCTTGCGTTGGTTTTCCTTGAAGAGAAAAGGGTGATGCCGCAATAGTAGCGTAAGTATTTCCCTCAGTTTTTGAGAACTGAGGTATCAATCCAGTAGGAGGCTCCTCAAAAGTCCCACACACCTACACAAACAAACAAAGAACTCGCAACCAACGCAATAAAGGGGTTGTCAATCCCTTCACGGCCACTTGTGAAAGTGAGATCTGATAGAGATAGTATGATAAGATAAATGTATTTTTGGTATTTTATAATATAGATTGTAAAAGTAAAGATGCAAATAAAAGTAGATTGAAAGCTTATATGATAAAAGATAGACCCGGGGGCCATAGCTTTCACTAGTGGCTTCTCTCAAGATAGCATAAGTATTACGGTGGAACAAATTATTGTCGAGCAATTGATAGAAAAGCGAATAATTATGAGATTATCTAGTCATGATCATGTATATAGGCATCACGTCCGCGACAAGTAGACCGACTCCTGCCTGCATCTACTACTATTACTCCACACATCGACCGCTATCCAGCATGCATCTAGAGTATTAAGTTCATAAGAACAGAGTAACGCATTAAGAAAGATGACATGATGTAGAGGGATAAACTCAAGCAATATGATATAAACCCCATCTTTTTATCCTCGATGGCAACAATAGAATACGTGCCTTGCAAACCCTGCTGTCACTGGGTAAGGACACCGAAAGATTGAACCCAGAGCTAAGCACTTCTCCCACGGCAAGAAAGATCAATCTAGTAGGCCAAACCAAACTGATAATTCTAAGAGACTTGCAAAGATAACTCAATCATACATAAAAGAATTCAGAGGAGATTCAAATATTTCTCATAGATAAACTTGATCATAAACCCACAATTCATCGGATCTCGACAAACACACCGCAAAAAGAGTTACATCAAATAGATCTCCACAAGAGAGGGGGAGAACATGGTATTGAGATCCAAAAAGAGAGAAGAAGCCATCTAGCTAATAACTATGGACCCGAAGGTCTGTGGTAAACTACTCACAACTCATCGGAGGGGCTATGTTGTTGATGTAGAAGCCCTCCGTGATCGATTCCCCCTCCGGCGGAGCACCGACAAAGGCTCCAAGATGGGATCTCGCGGATACAGAAGGTTACGGCGGTGGAAATTGTTTTTCGTTGGCTCCCTGGATGTTTTCGGGGTATGTGGGTATATATAGGAGGAAGAAGTAGGTCGGTGGCCGCCCGAGGGGCCCACGAGACAGGGGGGCGCGCCCTCCTATCTCCTGGCCGCCTCGGCTGCTTCTTGGCTTGCACTCCAAGTCCTCTGGATCACGTTCGTTCCAAAAATCACGCTCAAGGTTTCATTCCATTTGGACTCCGTTTGATATTCGTTTTCTTCGAAATACTGAAATAGGCAAAAAAAACAACAATACGGGCTGGGCCTCCGGTTAGTATGTTAGTCCCAAAAGTGATATAAATATGTAAAATAAAGCCCATAAACATCCAAAAGGGGTAATATAATAGCATGGAACAATCAAAAATTATAGATACGTTGGAGACTTATCAAGCATCCCCAAGCTTAATTCCTACTCGTTCTCGAGTAGGTAAATGATAAAAACAGAATTTTTGATGTGGAATACTACCTAGCATAATTCTCAATGTAATTTTCTTTATGGTGGCATGAATGTTCAGATCCAAATGATTCAAAATAAAAGTTCATATTGACACAAGAAATAGTAATACTTCAAGCATACTAATCAAAGCAATCATGTCTTCTCAAAATAACATTGCTAAAGAAAGTTCATCCCTACAAAATCATATAGTTAGGCTATGCTTCATTTTCGTCACGCAAAAATGTTCCCAAATTCTACACCCCCGATGACAAGCCAAGCAATTGTTTCGTACTTAAATAATCTCAATCTTTTTCAACTTTCATGCAATACATGAGCGTGAGCCATGGATATAGCACTATGGGTGGAATAGAATATGATGATGGGGATTGTGTGGAGAAGACAAAAAAGGTGAAAGTCTCACATTGACGAGGATAATCAACGGGCTATGGAGATGCCCATCAATTGATGTCAACATGAGGAGTAGGGATTGCCATGCAACGGATGCATTAGAGCTATAAATGAATGAAAGCTCAACAAAAGAAACTAGTGGGTGTGCATCCAACTTGCTTGCTCACGAAGACCTAGGGCATTTGAGGAAGCCCATCGTAGGAATATACAAGCCAAGTTCTATAATGAAAAATTCCCACTAGTATATGGAAGTGACAACATATGAGACTCACTATATGAAGAACATGGTGCTACTTTGAAGCACAATATATGAGACTCACTATATGAAGGACATGGTGCCACTTTGAAGCACAAGTGTGGAAAAAGAGATAGTAACATTGCCCCTTTTATTTATTTTCTTTTTTTTTCTTTTCTTTTTTTCTTTTTTTTCTTTGGCCTTTCTTTTTTTTTGGGCACAATGCTCTAATAATGATGATCATCACACTTTTATTGATTACAACATATGAATTACAACTCAACACTAGAACAAGATATGACTCTATATGAATGCCTCCGGTGATGTACCAGGATGGTGCAATGAATCAAGAGGGACATGTATGAAAAAGTATGCATGGTGGCTTTGCCACAAATACGATGTCAACTACATGATCATGCAATGGCAATATGACAAAAGTAATGCGTGTCATGATGATAAACGGAACGGTGGAAAGTTGCATGTCAATATATCTCGGAATGGCTATGGAAATGCCATAATAGTCAAAAGAACGTATCATATCTCGGGGTTTTATGGTGGCTATTTTGAGGAAGATATAAGGAGGTTTATGTGTGATAGAGTGTATCATATCACGGGGTTTGGATGCACCGGCGAAGTTTGCACCAACTCTCAAGGTGAGAAAGGGCAATGCACGGTACGGAAGAGGCTAGCAATGATGGAAAGGTAAAAGTGTGTATAATCCATGGACTCAACATTAGTCAAAAGAACTCATATACTTATTGCAAAAATTTAGAAGTCATCAAAAACCAAGCACTACGCGCATGCTCCTAGAGGGATAGATTGGTAGGAAAAGACCATCGCTCGTCCCCGACCGCCACTCATAAGGATGCACAATCCAAGTACACTTCATGTTTCAAATTTGTTACACAACTTCAACCATACGTGCATGCTACGGGACTTGCTAACTTCAACACAAGCATTCTTTAAATTCATAATCACCCAACTAGCATGACTTTAATATCACTACCTCCATATCTCAAAACAATTATCAAGTATCAAATTGATCATAGCATCCAATTCACTTCCTATGATAGTTTTTATTATATCCAACTTGGATGCCTACCATTCTAGGACCAATTTTATAACCATAGCAAATATCATGATGTTCTAAAAGACTCTCAAAATAATATAAGTGAAGCATGAGAGACTAGCAATTTCTACAAAATTAAGCCACCGCCGTGCTCTAAAAGATATAAGTGAAGCACTAGAGCAAAAACTATCTAGCTCAAAAGATACAAGTGAAGCACATAGAGTATTCTAATAAATTTCAATCAAGTAGGATTCTCCCAAAAGGTGTGTACAGCAAGGATGATTGTGGTAAACTAAAAAGCAAGTACTAATATCATACACGACGCTCCAAGCAAAACACATATCATGTGGCGAATAAAAATATAGCCCCAAGTAAAGTTACCAATGAACAAAGACGAAAGAGGGGATGCCTTCCCGGGGCATCCCCAAGCTTAGGCTTTTGGCTATTCTTTAATATTTTGGGGTGCCATGGGCATCCCCAAGCTTAGGCTTTTGCCACTCCTTATTCCATAGTCCATCAAATCTTTACCCAAAACTTGAAAAATTCACAACACAAAACTCAACAGGAAATCTCATAAGCTCCGTTAGTGAAGGAAAAGAAAACTACCACATAAGGTACTGTAATGAACTCATTCTTTATTTATATTGGTGTTAAACCTACTGTATTTCAAGTTCTCTATGGTTCATACCAGTTAATACTAGCCATAGATGCATCAAAATAAGCAAACAACACACGAAAACCAGAATCTGTCAAAAACAGAACAGTCTGTAGAAATCTGTAACTAAGGCAAACTTCTGGAACTCTAAAAATCCTACCAAACTAGGAAGTCCTGGAAAAGTTGTCTATTATTCAGCATCAAAAAGAATCAACGCAAAATCACGTTTCTTTGATTTAACAAAACTAATTTCGTGCGTGCAAAATTTCTGTTTTTCAGCAGAATCAAATCAACTATCACCATAGGTTATCCTATAGGTTCTACTTGGCACAAACACTAATTAAAACATAAAAACACATCTAAACAGAAGGTAGATGCAAAATTTATTACTAAACATAAATAAACACAAAAAAACACAAATAAAATTGGGTTGCCTCCCAACTAGCGCTATCGTTTACCGCCCCTAGCTAGGCATAAAAGCGAAGATAGATTTAAGTAGTGCCATCTTTGGCACTCAATTCATAAGTAGCCCGCATGATAGATTCATAAGGTAATTTGAGTTTCTTTCTTGGAAAGTGCTCCATGCCTTTCCTTAACGGAAATCAGAACCTAATATTCCCTTCCGTCATATCAATAATCGCACCAATCATTCTAAGAAAGGTCTACCAAGAATAATAGGGCAAGAAAAATTGCAATCTATATCAAGAACGATAAAATCTATGGGCACCAAATTTCTATTTGCAACAATGAGAACATCATTGAACCTTCCCATTGGCTTTTTAATGGTGGAATCCGCAAGGTGCAAATTCAAAGAGCAATCATCAAGATCATGGAAACCTAGAATATCACATAAAGTTTTCAGAATCGTGGAAACACTAGCACCCAAATCACACAAAGCAAAACACTCATGATCTTTAATTTTAATCTTTATAGTAGGTTCCCACTCATCATTAAGTTTTCTAGGTATAGAAACTTCCAAATTAAGTTTTCATCATAAGATTGCATCAAGGCATCAACGATATGTTTGGTAAAAGCTTTATTTTGACTATAATCATGAGGAGAATTAACAACGGATTGCAACAAGGAAATAAAACCTTCTAAAGAACAATTATCATAATCAAATTCCTTGAAATCCGAGATAGTGGGTTCAATGCTACTTAAATTCATGACCTCTCCAATCCCACTTTTACCAAATTTAGCATCAAGATCTAAAAACTCCGAATTCTTGGGACGCCTTCTAACTAAAGTTGACTCATCTCCAGTCCCATTATTATTAAGATTCATATTGCAAAACAAAGATCTAATAGGGGACACATCAATAACTTTAAGATCTTCATCATTAATTTCATTGAAACTAGAAGAACACGCCTTTACAAAGCAATCTTTCTTAGCACACAATCTAGCGGTTCTTTCCTTGCACTCATCAATGGAAATTCTCATGGATTTGAGAGACTCATTGATATCATGCTTAGGAGGAGTAGATCTAAGTTTAAGAGAATCAACATCAAGCGAAAGTCTATCAACGTTCCTAGCCAAATCATCAACTTTGAGCAATTTTTCTTCAAGCAAAGCATTAAAATTCTTTTGAGAAATCATAAATTCTTTCACACTATTCTCAAAATCAGAGGTCATCTTATTAAAATTACCATAAGAATTATTGTAGGAATTTCCATAATTATTAGAGGAATTACTAGGGAACAGTCTAGGATTAAAGTTTCCTCTATAAGCATTGTTTCCAAAACTATTCCTACCAACAAAGTTCACATCCATAGATTCATTATTATTCTCAATCAAAGTAGACAAAGGCATATCATTGGGATCAAGAGGAGTATTTTTAGTAGCAAATAATTTCATAAGTTCATCCATCTTTCCACTCAAAACATTGATTTCTTCTATAGCATGCACTTTATTACTAGAAGATATTTCGGTGTGCCATTGAGAATAATTAGCCATAATATTATTAAGAAGTTTTTTAGCATCTCCTAACGTGATTTCCATAAACGTGCCTCCCGCGGCCGAATCTAAAAGATTTCTAGAAGCAAAGTTCAAACCGGCATAAAAAATTTGTATGATCATCCATAAATTCAAACCATGAGTAGGACAATTGCGAATCATCAATTTCATTCTTTCCCAAGATTGGGCAACATACTCATGATCAAGTTGTTTAAAATTCATAATATCGTTCCTAAGAGTGATAATCTTAGCGGGAGGAAAATACTTAGAGATAAAAGCATCTTTGCACTTGTTCCAAGAATCAATACTATTTTTAGGCAAAGACGAAACCAAACTTTAACACGATCTCTAAGTGAAAACGGAAATAGTAGCGTAAGGCAAAGACGAAACCAAACTTTAACACGATTTCTTCGTTTGCATATCACAAAAATCAACAAAGTTGTTTAGATGAGTAGCGGCATCTTCACTAGGAAGGCCGGCGAATTGATCTTTCATAACAAGATTCAGCAAAGCAGTATTGATTTCACAAGACTCAACATCATTAAGAGGAGCAATCGGAGTACTAAGGAAATCATTATTATTGGTATTGGAGAAATCACACAATTTGGTATTATCTTGCGCCAAGGCAACAAGTAATCCAGCACACAAGCAAATGTAAAAGGCAAGTTAAAAAGAGAGGAGGAGATTGGGAAAGAGAGGCGAATAAAGCGGCAAGGGTGAAGTGGGGAGAGGAAAACGAGAGGCAAATGGCAAATAATGTAAATGCGAGGAGATGAGTTTGTGATGGGTACTTGGTATGTCTTGAATCGGCGAAGACCTCCCCGACAACGGCGCCGAAATCCTTCTTGCTACGTCTTGAGCTTGCGTTGGTTTTCCTTGAAGAGGAAAGGGTGATGCAGCAATAGTAGCGTAAGTATCTCCTCTCGCTTTTTGAGAACCAAGGTATCAATCCAAAGAGGAGGCTCCTCAAAAGTCCCACGCACCTACACAAACAAACAAAGAACTCGCAACCAACGCAATAAAAGGGTTGTCAATCCCTTCACGGCCAGTTGCGAAAGTGATATCTGATAGAGATAGTATGCTACGATAAATATATTTTTGGTATTTTATAATATAGATTGGAAAAGTAAAGATGCAAATAAAAGTAGATTGAACGATTATATGATAAAAGATAGACCCGGGGGCCATAGGTTTTACTAGTGGCTTCTCTCAAGATAGCATAAGTATTGAACCCAAAGCTAAGCACTTCTCCCATGGCAAGAAAGATCAATCTAGTAGGCCAAACCAAACTGATAGTTCTAAGAGACTTGCAAAGATAACTCAATCATACATAAAAGAATTCAGAGGAGATTCAAATATTTCTCATAGATAAACTTGATCATAAACCCACAATTCATCAGATCTCGAGAAACACACCGCAAAAAGAGTTACATCAAATAGATATCCACAAGAGAGGGGGAGAACATGGTATTGAGATCCAAAAAGAGAGAAGAAGCCATCTAGCTAATAACTATGGACCCGAAGGTCTGTGGTAAACTACTCACAACTCATCGGAGGGGCTATGGTGTTGATGTAGAAGCCCTCCATGATCGATTCCCCCTCCGACGGAGCGCCGGCGAAGGCTCCAAGATGGGATCTCGCGGATACATAAGGTTACGGCGGTGGAAATTGTTTTTCGTTGGCTCCCTGGATGTTTTCGAAGTACGTGGGTATATATAGGAGGAAGAAGTAGGTCGGTGGCCGCCCGAGGGGCCCACTAGACAGGGGGCGCGCCCATAGGGGGTGGGCGCGCCCTCCTATCTCCTGGCCGCCTCGGCTGCTTGTTGGCTTGCACTCCAAGTCCTCTGGATCACGTTCGTTCCAAAAATCACGCTCTCGAAGGTTTCATTCCGTTTGGACTCCATTTGATATTCCTTTTCTTCGAAATACTGAAATAGGCAAAAAAGCAGCAATACGGGTTGGGCCTCCGGTTAGTAGGTTAGTCCCAAAAATGATATAAATATGTAAAATAAAGCCCATAAACATCCAAAAGGGGTAATATAATAGCATGGGACAATCAAAAATTATAGATACGTTGGAGACGTATCACACTCTTGAATACGTTTCGACAAGTTTTAAAATTTTCATCGAATTTCATCTATTAAAACTTGGTACGATGAAGGATAAAATAATCAAGTTTCAAATAATAAAACTAAAAACCCTAAACCCTAAGCTCTAAGCCCTAAACCTTAAACAATAAACCCTAAACTCTAAAAACAGTAAATTGTTTGTTAGCCTGCCAACATTAACCACGCGAGGCGGCCATGAAACCCACTATGGAGCCCCCACTGAAACAACCAGCCTCTTGGCTAGGCGGGCGCCCGCTATATTAACATGGTTGCGCACGACATGATCCGCACCGCACCACCTCCACTTACCTTCCTCCTCCTTGCACCTCCAACATAATGTCAGCGAGCTCTAGCGCATTGTGGGAGAGTCTTTCAACAGAGTAGAAGCTCGAGTTGACTGTCCTTGCGGCCGGCTGGAAGGCCTGTCATGCGCGATCGATAGAGGCCATACACCCGCAATCTCACCGAAGGTGAGCAACGATGACCCGACGATGGAGACCTCCGACAACGAGCCAGCGCCCGCGTTGGTCCTTGCCATCTTCGCCATGGAGCAGGCACAAGTGCACTTCAACATCGTCATGGCGTAGACTGCGTCACCGATGTTGGTGTTTTGGAGGGTGCAAGAGGACCACCGCTTCAACCTCGACCTCCTCGCACATCATCGGCTGGCAGAGGGGAAAATCTATGACTAACAGACGAGCGAGGAGGTCGTGGTGGCCATGGTCGCGGATGACCCGATCTTCGTCGACTGGCAGCGGGCGCTCTTCGATTTCGCGCGCGCGGCTGACGCGCCGACTGGCACGCACGGTGGCTCCACATCCTCAACACGGAGGAGCATGCCGCCTACAACGTGATCACGACAGAGACAAGGCATGCGATTGCGGATGGAGACGTTGTGACCACCAGCGTTAGGGGGTCCTGAAGGAAATATGCCCTAGAGGCAATAATAAAGTTATTATTTATTTCCTCATATCATGATAAATGTTTATTATTCATGCTAGAATTGTATTAACCGGAAACATGATACATGTGTGAATATATAGACAAACATATAGTCACTAGTATGCCTCTACTTGACTAGCTCATTAATCAAAGATGGTTATGTTTCCTAACCATAGACATGTGTTGTCATTTGATTAATGAGATCACATCATTAGGAGAATGATGTGATTGACATGACCCATCCGTTAGCTTAGCACTTGATCGTTTAGTATTCTCGCTATTGCTTCCTTCATGACTTATACATGTTCCTGTAACTATGAGGATTGTGTAACTCCGTTTACGGAAGAACACTTTGGTACTACCAAACGTCACAACGAATCGGGTGATTATAAAGGAGTACTACAGGTGTTTCGAAGGTACATGTTGAGTTAGCATAATTCGAGATTAGGTTTTGTCACTCCGATTGTCGAGAGGTATCTCGGGCCCTCTCGGTAATACTCATCACCCAAGCCTTGCAAGCATGTAACTAATGAGTTAGTTATGAGATGACGACACGGAACGAGTAAAGAGACTTGCGGTAACAAGATTGAACTAGGTATTGGATACCGAGGATCAAATCTCGGGCAAGTAACATACCGATTACAAAGGAATAACGTATGTTGTTATGCGGTTTGACCGATAAAGATCTTCGTAGAATATGTAGGAACCAATATGGGCATCGAGGTCCCGCTATTGGTTATTGACCGAATCGTGTCTCGGTCATGTCTACATTGTTCTCGAACCGTAGGGTCCGCACGCTTAAGGTTTCGATGGCGGTTATATTATGAGTTTATGTATTTTGATGTACGAAGTTTGTTCGAGTCCGGATGTGATCACGGACATGACGAGGAGTCTCGAAATGGTCGAGACATAAAGATTGATATATTGGACGGATATATTTGGACACGGAAAGGTTCCGGAGAAGTTTGGAGCTACCGGAGGTTCTGGAACCCCGGGAGGTATATGGGCCTTATTGGGCCCATATAGGAAGAAGGAGAAGGAACAAGGGAGGGGCGCGCCCAGCCCAATCCGAATTGGGGAAGGGGCGGCCCCCTTTCCTTCTCCTTCCCCCTCCCTATTACTACTACTAGTACTTATTCCTAATACTAGTACTCTTTCCTTCCCTCCAAATAAGATAGGAAAGGGGAAACCTACTTGGAGTAGGTTTCCCCCTCCTCAATGGCGCCCCTTGGGCGGCCTCCTCCTCCCTCCCTCCTTTATATACGGGGGTAGGGGGGCACCCTAGAACACACAAGTTGATCATTGAGATCGTTCATTAGCCGTGTGCGGTGCCCCCCTCCACGATATTACACCTCGGTCATATTGTAGCGGTGCTTAGGCGAAGCCCTGCGACAGGAGAACATCAAGATCGTCACCACGCCGTCGTGCTGACGGAACTCCCCCTCGGCGCCTCTGCTGGATCGGAGATCGAGGGTGCGTCATTGAGCTGTACGCGTGTCAAGAACTCGGAGGT
The DNA here is from genome assembly GCA_021437245.1 of Aegilops speltoides. Taxonomy (NCBI): domain Eukaryota; kingdom Viridiplantae; phylum Streptophyta; class Magnoliopsida; order Poales; family Poaceae; genus Aegilops; species Aegilops speltoides. The sequence continues at coordinate 402,066,963 of CM038143.1, forward strand.
GCCGGAGTAACGGTGCCTGGATCGGTTGAATCGGGAAGACGTACGACTACTTCCACTACGCTGTGTCAATGCTTCCGCTTCGGTCTACGAGGGTACGTAGACAACACTCTCCCCTTGTTGCAATGTCATCACCATGATCTTGCGTGTGCGTAGGAAATTTTTTGAAATTACTACGTTCCCCAACAGTGCTATCAGAGCCAGGTTTTTATGGTTTGATGTTATATGCACGAGTAGAACACATGTGAGTTGTGGACGATATAAGTCATACTGCCTACCAGCATGTCATACTTTGGTTCAGCGGTATTGTTGGATGAAGCGGCCTGGACCGACATTACGCGTACGCTTACGCGAGACTGGTTTTACCGCCGTGCTTTGCACACAGGTGACTAGCGGGTGTCTGTTTCTCCAACTTTAGTTGAACCGAGTGTGGCTACGCCCGGTCCTTGTGAAGGTTAAAACGGAGTCTATTTGACAAACTATCGTTGTGGTTTTGATGCGTAGGTGAGATTGGTTCTTGCTTAAGCCCGTAGCAGCCACGTAAAATTTGCAACAACAAAGTAGAGGACGTCTAACTTGTTTTTGCAGGGCATGTTGTGATGTGATATGGCCAAGATGTGATGCTATATTTTATTGTATGAAATGATCATGTTTTGTAACCGAAGTTATCGGCAACTGGCAGGAGCCATATGGTTGTCGCTTATTGTATGAAATGCAACGCATACTGTAATTGCTTTACTTTATCACTAAGCGGTAGCGATAGTCGTAGAAGCAATAGATGGCGTAAACGACAACGATGCTACGATGGAGATCAAGGTGTCACGCCGGTGACGATGGTGATCACGACGGTGCTTCGAAGATGGAGATCACAAGCACAAGATGATGATGGCCATATCATATCACTTATATTGATTGCATGTGATGTTTATCCTTTATGCATCTTATCTTGCTTTGATTGATGGTAGCATTTTAAGATGATCTCTTACTAATTATCAAGAAGTGTTCTCCCTGAGTATGCACCGTTGCGAAAGTTCTTCGTGCTGAGACACCACGTGATGATCGGGTGTGATAGGCTCTACGTTCAAATACAACGGGTGCAAAATAGTTGCACACGCGGAATACTCAAGTTATACTTGACGAGCCTAGCATATACAGATATGGCCTCGGAACACGGAGACCGAAAGGTCGGCGTGAATCATATAGTAGATATGATCAACATAGAGATGTTCACCATTGAAACTACTCCATCTCACGTGATGATCGGACATGGTTTAGTTGATTTAGATCACGTGATCACTTAGATGACTAGAGAGATGTCTGTCTAAGTGGGAGTTCTTAAGTAATATGATTAATTGAACTTAAATTTATCATGAACTTAGTACTGATAGTATTTTGCTTGTCTATGTTTGTTTGTAGATAGATGGCTCGTCTTTGTTGTTCCGTTGAATTTTAATGCGTTCCTTGAGAAAGCAAAGTTGAAAGATGATGGTAGCAATTACACGGATCGGGTCCGAATCGAGGATTATCCTCATTGCTGCACAAAAGAGTTACGCCTGGAAGCACCGCTGGGTGCCGAGCCTCTTCTTGATGCAACTAACGACGTTAAGAACGTCTGGCGAGCAAAGTCGATGACTACTCTATAGTTCGATGTGCCATGCTTTACGGCTTAGAACCGGGTCTTCAACGACGTTTTGAACATCATGGAACATATGAGATGTTCCAGAGTTGAAGTTAATATTTCAAGCAAATGCCGGATTGAGAGATATGAAGTCTCCAATAAGTTCTATAGCTGCAAGATGGAGGAGAACAGTCACATCGGTGAGCATATACTCAAAATGTCGGGTATAATAATCACTTGATTCAACTGGGAGTTAATCTACCGGATGATAGCGTCATTGATGAATTCTCCAATCATCGCCACCAAGCTACAAGAGCTTTGTGATGAACTATAATATGCAAGGGATGAACAAGACTATTCGAGCTCTTCGCGATCTTTGAAAGCATGGAGGTAGAAATCAAGAAGGAGCATCAAGTGTTGATGGTGACCAAGACCACTAGTTTCAAGAAGAAGGGCAAAGGGAAGAAGAAGGGAACTTCAAAATAACAACAAACAAGTTGCTGCTCAAGAGAAGAAACCCAAGTCTGGACCTAAGCACAAATCGAGTGCTTCTCATGCAAGCGATCGACACTTTGGAAGCGGAACTGCCCCAAGTATTTGGCGGATAAGAAGGATGGCAAAGTGAACAAAGGTATATGTGATATACATGTTATTGATGTGTACCTTACTAATGCTCGCAGAGCACTGGTATTTGATCTTGGTTCATTGCTAACATTTGCAACTCAAAGCAGGACTACGGATTAGCGAAGATTAGCTAAGGGCGAGGTGACGATCGCGCGTGGGAAATGGTTCCAAAGTCGATGTGATCGCGGTCGGCACGCTACCTCTACATCTACCATCGGGATTAGTTTTAGACCTGAATAATTGTTATTTGGTGCGGCGTTGAGCATGAACATTATATCTGGATCTTGTTTGATGCGAGACGGTTATTCATTTAAATCGAGAGAATAATGGTTGTTCTATTTATATGAGTAATATCTTTTATGGTCATGCACCCTTGAAGAGTGGTCTATTTTATTAAATCTCGATAGTAGTGATACACATATTCATAATGTTGAAGCCAAAAGATGCAGAGTTGATAATGATAGTGCAACATATTTGTGGTAATCGCCGTTTAGGTCATATCGGTGTAAAACGCATGAAGAAACTCCATCTTGATGGACTTCGGAATCACTTGATTATGAATCACTTGGTACTTGCGAACCGTGCCTCATGGGCAAGATGACCAAAACACCGTTCTCGGTTCTATGGAGAGAGCAACAGATTTGTTGGAAATCATACATACTGAGATGTATGTGGCCCGATGAATGTTGAGGCTCGTGGCGGATATCGTTATTTTCTCACCTTCACAGATGATTTGAGCAGATATGGGTATATCTACTTGATGAAGCACAAGTCGAAACATTTGAAAAGTTCAAAGAATTTCAGAGTGAAGTAGAAAATCATCATAACAAGAAAATAAAATTTCTACGATCCGATCGTGGAGGAGAATATTTGAGTTCTGAGTTTGGTTTACATTTGAAACAATGTGGAATAGTTTCGCAACTCACGCCACCTGGAACACCACAACGAAATGGTGTGTCCGAACGTCGTAATCGTACTTTACTTGATATGGTGCGATCTATGATGTCTCTTACCGATTTACCGCTATCATTTTGGGGTTATGCTTTAGAGACGGCCGCATTCACGTTAAATAGGGCACCATCAAAATCCGTTGAGACGACGCCTTATGAACTGTGGTTTGGCAAGAAACCAAAGTTGTCGTTTCTCAAAGTTTGGGGCTGCGATGCTTATGTGAAGAAACTTCAACCAGATAAGCTTGAACCCAAATCGGAGAAATGTGTCTTCATAGGATACCCAAAGGAGACTATTGGGTACACCTTCTATCACAGATCTGAGGGCAAGATCTTCGTTGCTAAATTCGGATCCTTTCTAGAGAAGGAGTTTCTCTCGAAAGAAGTGAGTGGGAGGAAAGTAGAACTTGATGAGATAACCGTATCTACTCCCTTATTGGAAAGTAGTTCATCACAAGAACCGGTTCCTGTGACGACTACACCAATTAGTGAGGAAGATAATGATATTGATCATGAAACTTCAGATCAAGTTTCTACTGAACCTCGTAGGTCTACCAGAGTAAGATCCGCACTGAGTGGTGCGGAAATCCTATTCGGAAGTCATGTTACTAGACCATGATGAACCTACGAACTATGAGGAAGCGATGATGAGCCCAGATTCGCAAAATGGCTAGAGGCCATGAAATCGAGATAGGATCCATGTATGAAAACAAAGTATGGACTTTGGTTGACTTGCCGATGATCGGCAAGCCATTGAGAATAAATGGATCTTTAAGAAGAAGACCGACGCTGATGGTAATGTTATCGTCTACAAAGCTCGACTTGTTGCGAAAGGTTTTCGACAAGTTCAAGGGTTGACTACGATGAGACTTTCTCACCCGTAGCGATGCTTAAGTCTGTCCGAATCATGTTGGCTATTGCTGCATTTCATGATTATGAAATTTGGCAAATGGATGTCAAGACTGCATTCTTGAATGGATTTCTAGAAGAAGAGTTGTATATGATGCAGCGTGAAGGTTTTGTTGATCCAAAAGGTGTTGACAAAGTGTGCAAGCTCCAACGTTCCATTTATGGACTGGTGCAAGCATCTCGGAGTTGGAATAAATGCTTTGACAGTGTGATCAAAGCATATGGTTTTATACAGACTTTTGGAGAAGCCTGTATTTACAAGAAAGTGAGTGGGAGCTCTGTAGCATTTCTAGTTTTATATGTTGATGACATATTATTAATTGGAAATGATATAGAATTTCTGGATAGCATAAAGGGATACTTGAATAAAAGTTTTTCGATGAAAGACCTCGGTGAAGCTGCTTACATATTGGGCATCAAGATCTATAGAGATAGATCAAGACGCTTAATAGGACTTTCACAAAGCACATACCTTGACAAAATTTTGAAAAAGTTCAAAATGGATCGAGCAAAGAAAGGATTCTTGCACGTGCTACAAGGTGTGAAGTTGAGTCGAACTCAATGCCCGACCACGCAGAAGATAGAGAGAAAATGAAAGATGTTCCTATGCTTCACCATAGGCTCTATCATGTATGCAATCTTGTGTACCGGACCGACGTGCTTAGCAATAAGCTTGGCGGTAGGTACCAAAGTAATCCAGAGTGGATCATTGGACAGTGGTCAAGAACATCTGAAATACGAAAAGGACTAAGGATATGTTTCTCGTATATGGGGGTGACAAAGAGCTAGTCGTAAATGGTTACGTCGATGCAAGCTTTGACACCGATCGAACGATTCTAAATCGCAAACCGGATCGTGTTTATATTAAGCGGTGGAGCTGTAAGTTGGTGCAGTTCAAAACAAAGCGTCGTGGCGGGATCTACATGTGAAGCGGAGTACATAGCTGCTTACAAGCGGCAAATGAAGGAGTCGGATGAAGGAGTTCATTTCCGATCTAGGTGTCATACCTAGTGCATCGGGACCAATGAAGATCTTACGTGACAATCTTGGTGCAATTGCCTTGGCAAAGGAATCCAGATTTCACAAGAGGACCAAGCACATCAAGAGACGCTTCAATTCCATTCGGGACCAAGTCCAAGTGGGAGACATAGAGATTTGCAAGTTACATACGGATCTGAATGTTGCAGACCCATTGACTAAGCCTCTCTCACGAGCAAAACATGATCATCACCAAGACTCCATGGGTGTTAGAATCATTACTATGTAATCTAGATTATTGACTCTAGTGCAAGTGGGAGACTGAAGGAAATATGCCCTAGAGGCAATAATAAAGTTATTATTTATTTCCTCATATCATGATAAATGTTTATTATTCATGCTAGAATTGTATTAACCGGAAACATGATACATGTGTGAATACATAGACAAACATATAGTCACTAGTATGCCTCTACTTGACTAGCTCATTAATCAAAGATGGTTATGTTTCCTAACCATAGACATGTGTTGTCATTTGATTAATGAGATCACATCATTAGGAGAATGATGTGATTGACATGACCCATCCGTTAGCTTAGCACTTGATCGTTTAGTATTACGCTATTGCTTCCTTCATGACTTATACATGTTCTTGTAACTATGAGGATTGTGTAACTCCGTTTACGGAAGAACACTTTGGGTACTACCAAACTTCACAACGAATCGGGTGATTATAAAGGAGTACTACGGTGTTTCGAAGGTACATGTTGAGTTAGCATAATTCGAGATTAGGTTTTGTCACTCCGATTGTCGGAGAGGTATCTCTGGGCCCTCTCGGTAATACTCATCACCCAAGCCTTGCAAGCATGTAACTAATGAGTTAGTTATGAGATGACGTATTACGGAACGAGTAAAGAGACTTGCCGGTAACGAGATTGAACTAGGTATTAGATACCGAGGATCAAATCTCGGGCAAGTAACATACCGATTACAAAGGGAATAACGTATGTTGTTATGCGGTTTGACCGATAAAGATCTTCGTAGAATATGTAGGAACCAATATGGGCATCCAGGTCCCGCTATTGGTTATTGACCAGATACGTGTCTTGGTCATGTCTACATTGTTCTCGAACCGTAGGGTCCGCACGCTTAAGGTTTCGATGACAGTTATATTATGAGTTTATGTATTTTGATGTACCGAAGTTTGTTGAGTCCGGATGTGATCATGGACATGACGAGGAGTCTCGAAATAGTCGAGACATAAAGATTGATATATTGGACGGATATATTTGGACACCGGAAAGGTTCCGGAGAAGTTTGGAGCTACTAGGGAGGTTCTGGAACCCCGGGAGGTATATGGGCCTTATTGGGCCCATATAGGAAGAAGGAGAAGGAACAAGGGGGGGCGCCCCAGCCCAATCCGAATTGGGGAAGGGGGCCCCCTTTCCTTTCTCCTTCCCCTCTTCCTATTACTACTACTAGTACTTATTCCTAATACTAGTACTCTTTCCTTCCCTCCAAATAAGATAGGAAAGGGGGAAACCTACTTGGAGTAGGTTTCCCCTCCTCTATGGCGCCCCTTGGGCGGCCTCCTCCTCCCTCCCTCCTTTATATACGGGGTAGGGGCACCCTAGAACACACAAGTTGATCATTGAGATCGTTCCTTAGCCGTGTGCGGTGCCCCCTCCACGATATTACACCTCGGTCATATTGTAGCGGTGCTTAGGCGAAGCCTGCGACAGAGAACATCAAGATCGTCCCACCACGCCGTCGTCTTGTGGAACTCCCCTCGGCGCCTCTGCTGGATCGGAGATCGAGGGTGCGTCATCGAGCTGTACGCGTGTCAAGAACTCGGAGGTGCCGGATAACGGTGCCTGGATCGGTTGAATCGGGAAGACGTACGACTACTTCCACTATGCTGTGTCAACGCTTCCGCTTCGGTCTACGAGGGTACGTAGACAACACTCTCCCCTTGTTGCAATGTCATCACCATGATCTTGCGTGTGCGTAGAATTTTTTTTGAAATTACTACGTTCCCCAACAGGTCCTCGTTCGCGCCGGCTCACAACGACTGGGAGGCGAAGCCATCCGGGTTGATCATTGACCTCACCTCCACCGGCAACATCGATGACCAGGCGACGGACTCCATCGAAGAGTAGGACATGGGACACGAACATGCCCATGTCCGTCGAAGCGTAGATTAGGCTCGGTTAACTTTGTGCTATGTAAAACGAAGAATATTATGAAATTTATCCTGTTTGCATGAATTTTGTTTGGTTTATATGAAATTTGTCTGGTTTGTTCAATTCTATTTGAAATGTGTCCGGGCGTTTAGGGGTTTTGGTTGGATGGTCGGCTTCCGTATATGTGTCTGTCGATTGATACTGTGTCCATTTGAGGGGATAGCGTAGGAGATGACCTTACATGGTAAGAGATAGTATATCCAGGTGTTAGAGATATATTTGGATTACATGTATTCGGTAGTTTAGGATCTGTAATCCGTCTCCTACCTTATCTCTAGGAGAGACTTCTTTCCCTTCCAGTCTGTACTCCTATATATACTCGCCCATGAGGCTCAATACAACATCCATCATATTCTGCCAATCCTTCTCTATTCCCTTCTAACATGGTATCAGTCGCAATTTCCTAGACCTAGCCACCGCACGCTTTCGCGCCACGCCGCCCCGGGGAAGATTGATCTCCATGATGTTCACCGGGGCCGCGCGACCCGTAGCAGGGTTCGTCCGCCGATCTTTGATCGGTTGCCCTGGTGAGTTTTTTTCGATCTCTTGATCGGTTTTCTCTTCGTTGGTCATTTTGGCCGGTATTTTCTTTTTTCGTTCACCAATCATAGACCCCCCGTGCCTCTATTTCAACATCGGCACGACCTCGCGGCTTCCACTCCGACCCGGCGGCCTCGCGCAACACGCCTGCATGTCATGGCCGTCGTCCGTGTTCTGTTGTCTGTCGGTCTACGCCGGCCGTCATCGCCTCTACTCCGACATCAGCGCAACCACTCGACCTTTTCTCTGACCCAATGGCCTCGCGCGATGCGGCAGCCTTCACGGTCGCCAGCTGTGCGTCTGCCCTTGGTCGCGTTGCGTTGGCCGTCGCCGCCCTGCTCCGGACGAACTCCTGCATCATCTACCGTCTCCGCCGCCGCCGTATGGCCGTCTCACGCACGGCGCTGCAGTCACCGCTCGGGCCTGGTCGCTCATGCATTGGTGCCACCTTGGTCGCTCGGGCTTAACTGCTTGGGCACCGGGCGCTAGTCGCTCGTCCACACGCCGTTCCCTGCTGGCTCTCGTCGCATAGGTCTGCTCGACCACCTCGCTTCACCGTCCGCACCGTCGTCATCATCACCGAGCAGCGTCCCCAACCTCGTGTGCGGTCGGATTGATCACCCGCCCGCCTGCAATCCGCTCCATACGCGCCGCGCCACTGACCTGATCAGTCGGTTGCACGTGCCTCTGCAGGTCATGTGAAGTTGTCCCCGGGCACGGCGCGCCCCTCCACTGATCGAGCAACGGGTTGCATTGCGTCACCCCGTCGAGCCGCAGCGCCGCCGCCATGTGGTTCTCCCCGCGGCAGCACCGACGCGCGCGCCGCCGCTACGTCACCCCTTCGGGCAGTAGCGCCGCGGCACACGGTCCCCGCCGCCGCCCGAGGCCGTTCCCGTGGCTGCACTGACCCATGCACCGCCGCTGCGTCGCCCCTTCAGGCTATAGTGCCGCGGCACACGGTCCACATCGCCGCCCAGAGGTCTTCCCGCGTGTTGCCACTGCATCGCCCCTTCGGGTCGTAGCGCCGCGGCTCGCGGTTCACTCCGCCCTTCCCGCGCGTCGACTTCCAGTGGTATGTACCGCGCTGCCTCCCATGGCGCGGGATGCCGTCCACGCTGGTCTTCGTCATGTTATCGGGTTCTTCCTCGCCTACTCCGAGCATCGCCGCCGCGCTCCTAACCCAACCCGCGTCGTCGCCGCCGCCGCTCTTCCTCCGCGCCACTGCCAGTCGCTCACCCGAGCCGCGCCGCCTCTCCTCCCCCTTCGTTTTTGTCGAGAACCAGCTCATCGCCAGCATCGCTATCATCTTCCCCGGCCACTTCGTCTACTCCGACCACCATTGGCGACATCGGCCCCGCGCTGATTGGCGCCACAACTGTCGTAGAGTCCTTCTCTGCTGGCCCCTTCGATTTCTCTGACATGGCATACAACTCGTGCAGGTCCCCGTCTATGCATGCCCGGTGCTGGCAACACCGACGTGTGCCTTCGTCCCTGGTATGTTCCCAGGCCTGGCAAGCCTGGAGCGGCGCATCGTCAACATCGCTTCGTCCGTCTACGCATGCCCGGTGCTGGCAACACCGATGCGTGCCTTCGTCCATGATGTGTCCTTGTGCTTGGCAAATTCGGCGCGACGCTTCGTCAACACCGACTTCTCCTAGCGCACCACTACTTTGACACCACTGCGTCCATGACTAATTTGCCGCCTCCTTGCGCCCACGGTTCCACGACGACTTCCTCGACACTGGCCACCACGACATTCTTCGCACGGCTACCTCGTCACGGCTACGCCACCCACGCTCTCGGCTACCTAGACAACGACACAAAGGGCTATCACCTCGCTTGAGCAACTCATCGGCTTCCCCTACAGTCCGCGCGTCCGCGATGCGACACCGTCTCTGACGCTCCCGCTGCGACTGCGGGGTGTCAGCCAGCCGGCTGCTATTCTCTCCAGTCTGCCCGTCCGCGACGGTCCTGTTGTTCGCAACGCTACCGCTACGACTGTGTGTGTGTGTGTGGGGGGGGGGTGTTAGAGATATATTTGGATTGCTTGTATTTGGTAGTCTAGGATTTGTAATCCGTCTCCTACCTTATCTCTAGGAGAGGCTTCTTACCCTTCAAGTCTGTACACCTAGATACAATATCCATCATATTGTGCCAATCCCTCCGAAAATCCGCATCTGAGCCTCCCGCTCAGAATTTTTTTTTCAAAAAAATCCAATTTTTTTTGTGTAGTAGATAATTTGTTGCGTGAGGTCCGCTGCAAATTGCGACTCATTTGGTCATTTGAGCAGCTCTTGGCAAAAAAGACAAATCGGGTCAAAACAGTTCGTGAATAGTAAACTTTCTTACAGACCTGATTTTGTCTTATTTGCCGAGAGATGCTCAAATATCCAAACAAGTTGAATTTTGCAGCGAACCTCATGCATCAAATTATCTACCACACAAAAAAATTGAATTTTTCTAGTATTTGTTTTGATTTTTTTCGTTGGCGCGGGTGCAGCTGAGCCCGGGAGCCAAATTGGCCTTCTCCAATCCCTCTCTATTCCCTTCTAACACCAGACTATATGTCGTTGCTTTATTAATGTTTTGGCCCACCTCATTCTCTTAAAGTTTTTAGAGCTGACTGTTAATCTACGACCCTATTTATATTTTCTCTCATTCAACTCAACATAAAATATATTTTTAATCTTTATGGCATGCTTACACCATCCTATCACATTACGCTTGCTCTAAAAAGATGACGGAAGTTGCGAGGAAGTTTCTGTGGGTAATTCGCAAAGAGACACACCTCCCATTTCAGTACCAACAATGCTACAGTCATCAGAGCCGATTTCAGCTATCGGTCCAGCACCTCACGAGGCGCGCAGTAGGGAGTGCTGCACAGAAAAGGAACGCCCGTAACAATTACGCAGCAGCGAGCCCGAACCCAAGCTTTTTTTTTTTTTTTTGCAAATCGGTGCGGTCCGTCGTTCACTTGCTCACTGCCTCCGATCGGCGTCCCTCCTCCACCGGCTCTGCCGCTGTCACCGCCGGCCCGCGGGGCTGCCAGGTCCATGGCGCCCGCGTGCGCGCTCACCACCATAGCCATCCTCGCCACCCTCCTCTTCTTCGTCCTCCTGCTGCTCAGCCGCGCCATGGAGCTGCGTTTCACGGCTAGCTATGCCATGGTCGACTGCGCCCCACCCCCTGCCTCGGACGACACCGCTGCCGCCGCCTTCCGGGACACCCTCCTGCCGCTCCTGGCCGCGCTGCCCGCAGCCGCCGCGCCGACGGGGTTCGCGTCCCTGCAGTCGGGCGGCGGGGCGTTCGCCCGCGGCCTCTGCCTGGGCGGCCCCGCGCCGAGAGACTGCCTGGCGTGCCTCGCCGCGGCCGCCAAGAAGCTCACCGGCTGCGGCGCGAGCAGGCGGGCCGGAGTCTGGAGGAGCGAGGGCTGCTTCCTGGCCTATGCCGACGGCAACACCTCCTCCACGCACGAGGACGTGTTCCGCGACGTCGTCTCCTTCGGCGACGGCACTCCGTCCTCCTACCCCAACTGCTTCGACACGCGGGCGCTCGTGGCCCTCGCGCAGTCCCTGGCGGGGCGCGGCGCGGCCAACAGCTCGGGGGCGCGCGTCGTCACCGACGCGGCCGCGCTCTCGAGCAACGCCACCGGGAAGAACGCGGTGACGTTGCGGGCGCAGTGCGCGAGGGACCGCGCGGCGGCGGCGGAGTGCGCCCGGTGCCTGGGGGGCTCGGCGCGGGAGGTGCGGGCGTGCGGCTGGGGCCTCGACGGCGAGCACGAGCGCGTGGCCGACGTGCTCGGCTACAACTGCTTCCTACGGATCGAGACCTCAGTCCCGCCACGGCCCGTGGCGAAGTACATCAGTGAGTATTTCTTCCTCTTCTCAGAAGTTGATATAAGTTCCTTTTTTTCAGAGGGCAAATGGAAGGAAATCTGATAAAAGAGAAAGCAAAATTTGGAATGAACGCCACCATGAATGCAATGTTTGGCATTTCATGGAGCATTTAAGTAGCTAATGCCATCTGTGCGCAAGATGACCGGCATGCAGATTTGGACTCATCGAGCATGTGTGGTATGAGTTGTACTCCAGTTCTAATCAACGTGCGTCTCGTCAACGTGCAGAGCAACCTGTGGTTTTGGCCCTGTGCGCCGCCATACTGCTCGTGCTGGTTGTAACAGCGGTGAGCGCGTGCGTGAGAAAGAAGAGGGGCACCGGGAATGTGGCGGCGGCAGCAGCATCAGGTGCGTCTTCTGTCTCTCGGTTACGTACGTGTTCTCAAAATTAATCTGGAGTACATTCATGGCTGACTGTCAATTATCAGTCTGTCATTCGATTTGAATGTTGAGCACGGCCTAACTTGGGCCTCGCCGATGCAAAATGAATAAAGCAGGTCAGCAAACGAACGCTGCTGCGAACTGAGGGAGATGGAGTCACCGGTCACCACCACCTTTGGAGTCATACGACCACCCTGCTGATCTGTTTCGCCGCGTGCGGATGAGATCGATCGTCGACATTTTTTTCTTTTCTGTTTGAGATCCATGGTTCCGTAGCTAGTGGCTGAACTAGTAGTGTGGCCAGGAATTGGCCACTGCGTTGGCTCTGTCGTCCTGGGTGATACCAACATGAACCCATGTACTGATGGTCAACTTTATGTCCTAGATCAGTTTCAGTAGCCATGTGTGTGCCTATGCGTTCCTTGAGCTGCAGGCGAGATTTAGAGCAATTCTAGAAGATACCCCCTACTGTAAAATCAGTTTACAAGTCACTGTGAACTGATTTTGCGGTATGAAATTGGGTCTGAACAGGTACTGCAAAATTGTATTGCAAAAAAAATTTAAAAAAATCCCTCCGCTTGCTCTGGCAAAGCTCCGGCGGCCACTGCCGAGCTCCTCCGCTTGCTCCGACGATCCGGCATCATGTGCACTTTTTTTATGGGATTTATTCGGTTTGGGATGTGAAATATGCCATGGACAGAACATGAGTAGCTCTCAGATCTTCCCAATCACTTTCATATTCCTCTCAACATTAGTTGAATAAAGTGTGTTCTTCTGGAAAAAAAACATGGCATCATGAATAATTAATAGTTTTTTTTAGAGACATGAATAATTAATAGTTAAATGGACACCGGAAATGTATTCTCTAGACTGATCTGAATTCTGAATTCTGAAAGCATTATCAACGGCTGTCATGGTATGTAGTGATACCGAGTGTACCCGGACAATTTGGCTCCTTTTTGAACTGTGTTGCGTTGTACTTCTTCTACAATTGACCGTGCCGTGGAAAAATATGCACGAAACTAGACATAATAAGTTGGAGCACTAAAATAGACAAAAACTGGTTGGATAAGCTGGATTATCATAATTCCTGATAATTCACACACACTCCGGACTTCAGTGTTTCGTTGGGATTTTTTTTGTTTTGTTTTGGAAAACGTTGGCAAAAGTTATTGGTTCCTTTTGGTGGAAAGATATCATGAAACTGCTATCAACATTTCAACAGTACTCTCACTGCAAGGCAGGCATTGGAGATACTATCAGGCTATGGAAAGATCCTTGGCAGGAGACACAACTTCAACTGAAATACCCAGAGCTTTACTCCTTTGCCATTCAGGTGGATATCACGTTACAGAAGGCACTTCAATCAGACAACGGAGAAGAACTATTCCACAGGCCATTATCTACTACTGCCCACCAACAGTTCCTTCAGTTGCAAGATCTGCTCCACAACCACCCCTCGGATGAATACCAGGATAGCTGGACATACAAATGGACTACACCAGATTATTCATGTATCAAGATGTATACATGTTTGATGGGACCAAGCAATACTCACTTCCTCTTCAACATCCTCTGGAAAGCATCAAATTTACTCAGGCATAAAATTTTCTTCTGGCTACTTCTACATGACAGGGTCAACACCAGGAACCTTTTGAAAAGAAAATCAATGGTCCTGAGCTCATTTGATTGTGCATTGTGCAATGATAAGACAGAAGAAACCTCACTCCACTTGTTCTGGGACTGCTCCTTTTCCATGCACTGTTGGAACATAATTATGCCTGCCAAGAAAAGAGGTATTTCCAATTTTGATGAATTTTGTCTGGCCCTGTGAAAGTGCTAGTGGCACTTATGCTTTATTTTGGTGTGATGACAATGTGGTTAATTGAACTAATATCAGTTGCTAAAGTTTATCTCAGGTTATTGGTTCTAAGTGCCCGCAATGGAGATGTGCGCCCCCCCCCCCATTTCAAAAAGGACAAAGGCGTTGTCTTTCGACGCTTCGAAGGTTTAGTTTTGGTTTGCTTTGAGTCGTAGGAAAGACCGCACTATTAAGAGGGGTTTGTGTGGATAAATGTCGTGTGGGAATGCCATTGCCGAGCCTTACTCTCTTACCCTTCCCACTCCGACCACCTAATAAGGACCTAGTGTGTATGCTGTCGTACTCGAAAGTTGCAACAGAAAGTTCTTGGGTACCCGTGCGACGGGTCTTTTGACCCCCGTCTTGCGAAGCATGTGTAACTCTCTGGGTACCCCGTGCGCACGGGGTGGCGTGATTGTCTCTGAGTACCCCGTGCGCATGGGGCTGACTTAGCCCGTGCGCACGGGGTCCAACGGGCAGAAATCCCCACCAGCCCCTGAACACTATATAAAGGCCCTTCTTCCACCTCCAACCTCTAACCCTAATGTCTTGTTGAGATCCACCATTGCTACACCCCCTTTTGCTCAATACTCTCAATCCCTCCACCCAAACTTGTTGAAACTTTGGGGATTGGGAGAGCAAGACCCGATCTACATCTTGACCAAACCAAATCGCATTCTCTGCAACATTTCTTCCCCATTGACTTGTTACTCTTGGAGCTTGGGCTCCTAGGCGGCTAGAGGTTCCTCCGGAAGCTTCCTTGCTTGTGGTGTGCTCCGGAGGAGTTTGTAAAGGTGTGGTGGTCGCCTTCAAGACCAACCCCGAGTGTTTCGAGGCTCATCCGTTGGAGGTGACTCGAAGGAGAATACGGTGAGCCTTTGGTGGCGTTCCGCAAGCTTTGGCTCCGGCGGCACTGCTCCAAACGGAGATTAGCTCTTCCCCAAGGAAGAGTGAACTTCGGGTTAAAATCCGCGTCCTCATCTCACTTGTGGTTAATCCTTTCCCGCACCTTTCCTTGTTGTTGTATGCTTGTTGGCTTGCTAAGTAGTTTTTTGCCTAGCATATTTATCTTGGAGCTTGCTTGTCATATAGGTTGCATTCACCTAGTTGCATATCTAGTGAACTCTTTTATCCGCTAAGCCTTAAAATCTACAAGAAAGATTAAAATTTGTAGTCTCCTATTCACCCCCCCTCTAGTCGACCGTATCGATCCTTTTAATTGGTATCAGAGCCTCGTGCTCTAATATAAGGTTTTACAACCTTAGAGGATATGGTCGATCTGGGGAATGAGGGAGGTGGCTTACCCGTTGCGGAGGATGGTCAAAACCAACCCCCCGCCGCGACCGAGACACTTGGTGCTCCTGTCGTTGCTCCCGCCACTCCTCCTAATCCGAATGTCCCCTTGACCGTGGCCGATCTTCTTTCAATGTTTGCGGACCTGAAAGTCTCTATGATGAAAGAGGTTCGGGCCTCGGTCAAGGAGGAAATTGATGCCCGCTTAAAGCCATCAACGTCCGCATCAAACTCGTTTAATCCAAATGAAGTTCATGATGCAGATGACTCGAGGGAACCTCTTGCTTCTCTGACTCGTACTCAAGTTCCCAAGTACAATGTCGTGGAACCCTTTTACTCTCCTCAACCCTTGCAACATCCCCGCATTAATCCTGTTGGGCCTCCGCCCCCTTTGAAAGCTAATGCCTTTGCTAAGTGGAAGCTAGATATGGAGTCTCACATGCGCAGTGCTTCAACTTAATTGTGGTGGATTGTGGTCAGTGGATTCAACCCCAAGGACCCAATGAATCTCACTCCAAGAGAAGCAGTTGACGATCAACTCAATGCTACCACACACAACATGCTTCGCAACGCTGTGAGTGAAGACTATAGTGATTCCACTGCTCTTCTCAAAACCGCAAAGGAAATTTGGGATTGCCTTGAGGAGGCTCTTGAAGGAGATGAAGCAATTCGAAGATCTCGTTTGGCCTTGCTCAAACAAGAAGTCAATCTCTTTGTGAGGAATGAGGGTGAGTCCGCAGAAGAGGTTTACCGAAGGTTGAAGTCTCTTGTGCTCAACTTGAGAACCTTTGGGTGCACTTGGGCAAATGATGACTTCATCAAGGACAAGTTCATAGATGCTATGGTTCTCACGGAACATACCATGGTCATGATGGCTCATCACCGTCCGGACTATCACAAGCTGACTTCGGCTCAAGTTGTTTCCACCTTCTCTACCCATGTTCTTTTGGAAACCAAGTCCAAGAAAACATTTGCAATAGCTCAAGCAACCAAGAACTCCAATCTTGCCTTGAAGGCCAAGAAAGTGGTGAGCCAACCCTCGAGGGAGGAAGAAGTGAGTGAAGAGATAGGTGAGGAGGATAATGACACCTCATGTCCGGCAAATGATTTTGCGGAAGACTTGGCTCTCTTAGTCAAAAAGTACTCCGGGACCATGGCAAACAAAGGAAGAAATCTTCAAGGAAGATCTTTTGGACGAAGGAAATGCTACAATTGTGATAGCCCAAGACACTTTGTTCATGATTGTCCATATGAGAGACGTGAAGACAAGTCCGAGAAGCTTGTGCTTAAGAAGAAGAAGTTCACCAATTTTGCAAAGAGGAAGGATGACAAGGCTCTTGTTCATGAAGAATACATGTCTGGAGATGAAGATGACTGTGATGATGATCAAGTGGGCACGGCCGCCTTTGCCATGCATGCCACTACCTCCTCCTCCACCACCGGCCTCTTCGACTCTCCAAACGAGGACAAGCCATTCACTCATCGGTGCCTCATGGCCAAAGAGGTAAAAACAAAGTCTAAACCCAAGAAACCCGACAACTACACTCCCAATGTCTCATGTGAGATAGTGGAGGATGAGTGTGAGGAGGGTGTGGATAATGATGAGGAATCCTTAATGGCTTTCATGAAAACTCTTCATGGTGAAGCTTGTGCTCGTTTTGGCGATCTCCTTAAGTCACTTGCCGAACGCGATGACTTTATTGAGAACGTTGAGAACCTCCTTATAGAGGAAAAAGAGAGAGTGGATCTCCTCGAGCACGAGCTTAATGAAGAGAGTGTCATGAGAGCATCACTTGAGGAAGCCTTATCTGCTCATCAAATTGACTTTGTTAAAACCAACGATGCTTTGCAGCTTGCTCTTGAGAATAAAGATGCTCTTAACGTTAGAGTTGAAAATCTTCTAGTTGACCATACAAGACTTGTTGAGGAGCATGAGTTCCTTGTGATTAGTTCCAAGGTTGTCAAAGGTGACCTCGTTGTCCTCACCGAGTCTTATTCCCAACTAAAAGCTACAACCATTAAGGCTCTCACTTGCGTACCTCATATTGATTTAAATGATGATGCTTGTACTGCTAACTTTGCTCATGATTGCACTTTCCTTCAAGAGGAAAATAAGAAGCTGAAAGCTCAAATTGAGAAAGGGCTTGTACCATGCATCCAAGGGGAGAAAAATCTAAACGACCTCTTGAGCAACCAAAAGGAGTGTGTTGCCAAGGAGGGAGTTGGGTTTAATCCCGCATCTAAGAGTGGTAAGAAAAAGAAGAAGAAGAACAACAAGAAGATCGGTCCGACTCCTTCCCCTCCCCAAAAGGTAGTGTTTGTGCATGAAGGGCACAAGGAGAAGGAGAAGGAAATGAAGGGTGTTGGGAATGGAAAGGTCATTAGGGACAAGGCAATTCCCAAGAATTTTGCCGGCAAGAACAATCCATCATATGTTCTCATGAGAGGAGATGATGGCCATACCTTTGCAAAATTTGTTGGAACTAACTATGATGATTATGCTTGGACTATTTGGGTTCCCAAGATCCTTGTTGCTAACTCACTAGGACCCATTGCAAAATGGGTACCTATAACCAAAGCTTGATTATTGTAGGACTATGTCTCCGGTGGAACTCAATGGGTGATCGACAGTGGATGCACCAATCATCTGACCGGAGAAAGGGAGATGCTCGTGGAGTTCGTTGATTCACTCAAGGACTCTTCGAACATCTCCTTCGGTAACAATAGAAAGGGAAAGGTATTAGGTTTGGGCAAGGTGGTAATCTCTAATGGTTCATCTCTTTCAAATGTCATGCTTGTCCAATCCCTTCACTACAATTTACTTTCAACTATTCAATTGGCTCGTGCCGGATATGATTCACATTTTGGTGAATTCCATGTGACTGTCTTTAAGAGAAGCAATCTCAAAGTGGTCTTCATTGGGCATGTTGAAGACAACCTTTACGTGGTTGATTTCTCGAAAGAGAAAACTCATCTTGCAACATGTCTAATGGCCAAGGCCGACGTGGGGTGGCTATGGCACCGTAGGCTAGCCCACGTGGGCATGAGAAATTTACAAGCTCTCTTAAAAGGGGGAGCACATTCTTGGACTAACCAATGTGTATTTTGCCAAAGATCGTCCTTGTAGTGCTTGCATTGCCGGAAAGCTTCATGAAAAAGCTCACAAGGTGAAGACTATCATCACCACCTTGAGGCCCCTCGAGCTTATCCATTTGGATCTATTTGGGCCTCCAACATATGATAGTTTGGGAGAAAGGAGATCTTGCCTTGTCATTGTTGATGACTTCACAAGATATACTTGGGTGTTCTTTCTCAAGACTAAAGATGAAACTCAAGAAACCTTCATCAACTTTGCCAAAGAAGCTCAACGTCAACATAACTGTGAGATCAAGGCAATCTGGAGTGACAATGGCACCGAGTTCAAAAACTATACAATGGATGATTTCTTGAGTGAAGAGGGGATAAAGCACCAATATGCCTCACCATATACTCCCCAACAAAAAGGGGTTGCGGAGAGGAAGAATCGGACTCTTATTGAGATGGCTAGGATCATGCTTGATGAGTACAAATCACCATACAAGCTTTGGGCAGAAGCCATCAACACCAAGGCTCGCTTCAAACCGGCTTTATCTTCGCAAGCTCAAGAACAAGACCCCTTATGAGCTCCTAATCGGGAGAAAGCCCAACGTCAAATACTTTCAGGTATTCGGTTGTAAGTGTTTCATTTTAAACAAAAAATCCCGGTTAGCTAAATTTGAGTCTAGAACTTATGAGGGCATATTTGTTGGATATGCATCAAACTCTCATGCTTCCCGAGTTCTCAATAAATCCACCAGATGCATTGAGGAAACGGTAAATGTGGAGTTTGATGAAGATAACGGCTCTCGCATGGAGCAAATTGTTCCTAGTGTTGTAGGTGATGAGGCTCCTTCACAATCTATAAGGACAATGGGGATAGGCCACATTCCCACAAGAAACACCCCATGTCTAAGTAGAAGAAGAAGGAGTAAGAGCCCCTCTTGAGGATTCTCCACAAGGGAAGTCATCACCGACGCCACTTGTCCAAGATGCTTCGGGAAATAATGAACCTATCCAAGAACAAGATCAAGGCCCTCATATTCCTGAGCAAGATCAAGAGCAAACTCTTCCGAATAATGAAGAACCAATCGTTGAGGCTCAAGATCAGCTCAAAGTCATGATCATGATCAAGATCAACCCCAACCACATGTGTCTTCATCGTCATCACTTCCTACAGAGCAAGAACCTGTGGTTGCAAAGAGAAGAGTGTCTCCAAGGTTAAAGCAATCTCAAGGGCAAGCCTCTTCATCAAGTCCAAAACCAAGTGAAGAAGAGCTTGACCGCAAAGAGCAAAAAGTGGCCGCCAAGCTGAAACATCTTCAACACCTCACCGAGAACATCTACGGAAGCATCAAAAAGGGGGTAACTACTCGTAGACGTTTGGCAAACTTTTGTGAACATCACTCGTTTGTCCCTTGTGTTGAACCCCTTAAGGTGGAAGATGCACTTGACAATCCGGATTGGATAGATGCCATGCATGAAGAACTCAACAACTTCACACACAACAAAGTATGGACCCTTGTAGAAAGACCCAAGGAATTTCATAATGTCATTGGAACAAAGTGGATTTTCAAGTACAAACAAGATGAATATGGACAAGTAATAAGGAACAAGGCAAGGTTAGTGGCACAAGGTTTCACCCAAGTTGAAGGTTTGGACTTTGGTGAAACTTTTGCCCCCATTGCCCGTCTCGAATCCATTCCATCTTGCTTGCTTATGCCTCTCATCATGATTTCAAATTATATCAAATGGATGTTAAGAGCGCTTTTCTTAATGGTCCTCTTAAGGAGTTAGTGTATGTCAAGCAACCTCCCGGTTTTGAAGACCCCGATCATCCCTCTCACGTTTATGAACTCCATAAGGCACTCTATGGACTCAAACAAGCACCTCGTGCTTGGTATGATCACCGGCGTTCCTAAGCGAGAAAGGGTTCCAGATTGGGGTAATAGATTCCACTCTCTTTACAAAGAGGGTAAAAGGAGAGTTGTTTATCTGCCAAATATATGTTGATGATATTATCTTTGGGTCAACTAACCATGCTATTAACGTTGAGTTTGAGAATCTTATGACTAAGGAATTTGCGATGAGCATGATGGGAGAGTTGAAGTTCTTTCTTGGTTTTCAAGTGAAGCAATTGAGAGGCGGAACCTTCATCAATCAATCTCGTTATATCCAAGACATGCTCAAGAGATTCAAAATGCAAGATATCCAGCCAAAGAAGACACCCATGGCCACAAATGGTCAACTTCATCTTGATCCAAATGGTAAAGAAGTGGATCAAAAGGTATAGTGCTCTATGATCGGTTCCTTGCTTTACCTTTGTGCATCTAGGCCAGATATTATGTTGAGTGTGTGTATGTGTGCAAGATTTCAATCTGCTCCTAAGGAGAGCCACTATTCGGCAGTGAAAAGGATCCTTCGATATTTGGTTCATACCCCAAACTTGGGCCTTTGGTATCCCAAGGGATCATCATTTGAGTTAATGGGTTACTCGGATTCGGATTGGGCCGGAGACAAGGTTGATCGCAAGTCCACCTCCGGTTCATGTAAATATCTAGGGAGGTCGTTGGTAAGTTGGTCTTCAAAGAAGCAAAATTGTATATCTCTCTCCACAGCCGAAGCCGAGTATATTGCTGCCGGAAGTTGTTGTGCCCAATTATTATGGATGAGGCAAACTTTGATGGATTATGGTGTCAAATGTGACAAAGTGCCTCTTTGTTGTGACAATGAAAGTGCCATCAAGATCGCCGAGAATCCGGTTCAACATAGCAAGACCAAGCATATTGAGATTCATCATCATTTCATTAGAGATCATGTGGCCAAGGGAAACATTGAGTTACTCCATGTCAACACCGAGAATCAACTTGCAGACATTTTCACCAAGCCCCTTGACGAAGCAAGATTCCGCGAGTTAAGGCATGAGCTAAATATCGTGGATATTAGTAACTTCGGATGAAACTCTTGCTCATACACACATACTCATGTACTATCTTGCTTAGATGTAGGCACATGTCTAGGGGGAGCTAGCTCAACCCATGAGCTATCTTATCCTGGAAGTGCATAAAACAAACTCAATCTTTCACATTAGCCACTTTAGGTGGTACTTGTGCTTCAAAGATGAGTATTGGTCTTGGGCCCAAGGTTCATATCTTCACGGTGCCATACCAAGTAAACTCAAACATGGTGGCCTCGGCCACCGCCCTCGCTTGAGGGTTGTGTCCGTGTTTGTTTCGCTTGTGTGGTGTGTTGTTTCTTTTCCTTTTTTTTGTTTGGTTCTCCTTGCTTCTCTTTTGGTACAAGTGCTCCACATATACCCTTTCCATAGTGATAGGTCTTTCCTCGCGGCGTATTCAGTAATGTAGACCGAGTGCTTTGTGAAGTAGGGGTAAGAGTATACACTCATCCCTGTATTTAAAACAAATCCACTCATGTCAAAGTTCTGATTACCCCTGCAAGACGGGAACTGACTGCACACGGGGCCCCGTGCCCACGGGCTCAGATCTGCGTCTTGACGGGACCCCGTCTTGCATGGGGATCTCTTAGCCCGCGGCGCACAGGTCTGCGGTTTCGGTCCCGAGGAGGTGGGGCGTGGGGGGGCTGGGTTCATTTCCACCCATTCGCCCCTCCACTCCCTGTAAAGCCTCCAAGACCGCCGCCGTCGCCTCCCCTCGCCGGAGCTCCTTCGGGCTTCGTCGGGGTTCTTCCTCAGTGGATCTGCATCCAGATGGGGTCCTCCTCTGGTTGGTCTTGCCTCCTTTGTCTATCTCCTTGTGTTCCTATCTTTTTCTCTAGCTTTAGGGTTTCTTTGCTCCCTAGATTCGTTTGGCCTCAAATGTTTGTAGATAGAAGTCTAGTGCTTAGATCCTCTGGTCCCTCTGCTACACCCACTCCCGGAGTTCATTCTGGTAGTGGCTGCTGCTGGGAGACCCTCGTGTCCATGGGGTGTTTGACCCCCGTGCGCACGGGGTCCTGTGCCCACGGTCTGTGCATCTTGCAAGATGGGACCCCGTGCCCACGGGGTCTAAACCCCCATGTGCACGGGCTATCCAGGAACTTTTGCCTAGATTTTTGTCTATCTCCTTGCCATTCATCTTGCACTTGTACTCATTTGTGTTTCGTGCTTTGTGTTGTTGGGTGTTTGCGTGTGTTTCAGACTCCGCTGACAAGAGGTCTGAGCTTCGTCGCAAGCGTGGAAAAAGAGGATTAGAGGACTTCACCATTGTTCGTCGTCAGCCATCTGAAGGCATGGGTCAGGGGTCTGGGTCTGGTTAGGGCCGTGTTCGCCATGCTGCCTCAAAGCGGCCCGTTGTAGAGGCTTCCGATAATTCTGAGGAAGAATATGACTCGCAAGATGATGTTTACTACGCCAATCCCAATAATGATGATGAGATAGAAGAAGAAGATGATCGTGGTGAGGAAGATGAAGAAGAGGATGAGGAGTCTAGTCCGGAGCAAGCCATTCCGGGCGGCGTGACCTCCGAAATTTGCCTCTTGTCAAGTGGACCAAGCCAAAGATCTGGGCTGAGAGACAGAGCCATCCGTATGTTGCTGCTGAAGGAAATATGCCCTAGAGGCAATAATAAAGTTATTTTTTATTTCCTTATATCATGATAAATGTTTATTATTCATGCTAGAATTGTATTAACCGGAAACATGATACATGTGTGAATACATAGACAAAACTATAGTCACTAGTATGCCTCTACTTGACTAGCTCATTAATCAAAGATGGTTATGTTTCCTAACCATAGACATGTGTTGTCATTTGATTAGTGGGATCACATCATTAGAAGAATGATATGATTGACATGACCCATTCCGTTAGCCTAGCACTTGATCATTTAGTATCTTGCTATTGCTTTCTTCATGACTTATACATGTTCTGTAACTATGAGATTATGCAACTCCGTTTACGGAGGAACACTTTGGGTGCTACCAAACGTCACAATGTAACTGGGTGATTATAAAGGAGTACTACAGGTGTCTCCAAAGGTACATGTTCGGTTGGCGTATTTCAAGATTAGGTTTTGTCACTCCGATTGTCGGAGAGGTATCTCTGGGCCCTCTCGGTAATACACATCACTTAAGCCTTGCAAGCATTGTGACTAATGAGTTGGTTGCGAAATGATGTATTACGGAACGAGTAAAGAGACTTTCCGGTAACGAGATTGAACTAGGTATTGGATACCGACGATCGAATCTCGGGCAAGTAACATACCGATGACAAAGGGAACAACGTATGTTGTTATGTGGTTTGACCGATAAAGATCTTTGTAGAATATGTAGGAGTCAATATGGACATCCAGGTTCCGCTATTGGTTATTGACCACGAATAGTTCTAGGTCATGTCTACATAGTTCTCGAACCCGTAGGGTCCGCACGCTTAAGGTTTTGATGACAGTTATATTATGAGTTTATGAGTTTTGATGTACCGAAGGAGTTCGGAGTCCCGGATGAGATCGGGGACATGACGAGGAGTCTCGAAATGGTCGAGACGTAAAGATCGATATATTGGACGACTATATTCGGAGTTCGGAAAGGTTCCGTGTGATTCGGGTATTTATCGGAGTACCGGAGAGTTACGGGAATTCGCCGGGGAGAAGTATTGGGCCTTATTGGGCCATACGGTTAAGAGAGAGGGGCTGCCTAGGGCAGGCCGCGCACCCCCCCATGGCCTAGTCCAAATTGGACTAAGGGGAGGGGCCGCACCCCCTCCTTCCTTCCCTTCTCTCTTCCCCTTCCTTGTCTCCTACTCCTAATACATGGAAGGACTCCTAGTTGGACTAGGAAAGGGGGAATCCTACTCGGTGGGAGTAGAACTCCCCTAGGGCGCGCCATAGAAGAGGGCCGCCCTCCCTCCTCCACTCCTTTATATACAGGGTAGGGGCACCCCATAGACACACAAGTTGATCTACGGATCGTTCCTTAGCCGTGTGCGGTGCCCCCCTCCACCATATTCCACCTCGGTCATATCGTCGTGGAGTTTAGGCGAAGCCCTGCGCCGGTATAACATCATCATCGTCACCACGCCGTCGTGCTGACGGAACTCATCTCCGGAGCTTTGCTGGATCGGAGGCCGGAGATCGTCATCGAGCTGAACGTGTGCTGAACTCGGAGGCTCCGTACGTTCGGTGCTTGGATCGGTCGGATCGTGAAGACGTACGACTACATCAACCGCGTTGTGCTAACGCTTGCGCTTACGGTCTACGAGGGTACGTGGACGAACACTCTCCCCTCTCGTTGCTATGCCATCACCATGATCTTGCGTGTGCGTAGGAATTTTTTTGAAATTACTACGTTCCCCAACAGTGGCATCCGAGCCTAGGTTTTATGGTTTGATGTGATTTGCATGAGTAGAACACAAGTGAGTTGTGGGCGATATAAGTCATACTGCTTACCAGCATGTCATACTTTGGTTTGGCGGTATTGTTGGATGAAGCGGCCCGGACCGACATTACGCGTACGCTTACGCGAGACTGGTTCTACCGACGTGCTTTGCACACGGTGGCTAGCGGTGTCGGTTTCTCCAACTTTAGTTGAACCGAGTGTGGCTACGCCGGTCCTTGCGAAGGTTAAAACAGCACTAACTTGACGAACTATCGTTGTGGTTTTGATGCGAGGTAAGAACGGTTCTTGCTAAGCCCGTAGCAGCCACGTAAAACTTGCAACAACAAAGTAGAGTACGCCTAACTTGTTTTTGCAGGCATGTTGTGATGTGATATGGTCAAGACGTGATGCTATATTTTATTGTATGAGATGATTATGTTTTGTAACGAAGTTAGCAACAATGGCAGGAGCCATATGGTTGTCGCTTATTGTATGAAATGCAACATACTGTAATTGCTTTACTTTATCACTAAGCGGTAGCGATAGTCGAAGCAATAGATGGCGAAACGACAACGATGCTACGATGGAGATCAAGGTGTCGCTACCGGTGACGATGGTGATCATGACGGTGCTTCAAGATGGAGATCACAAGCACAAGATGATGATGGCCATATCATATCACTTATATTGATTGCATGTGATGTTTATCCTTTATGCATCTTATCTTGCTTTGATTGACGGTAGCATTTTAAGATGATCTCTCACTAAAATTATCAAGAAGTGTTCTCCCGAGTATGCACCGCTGCCAAAGTTTGTCGTGCCTGGACACCACGTGATGATTGGGTGTGATAAGCTCTACGTCCATCTACAACGGGTGCAAGCCAGTTTTGCACACGCAGAATACTCAGGTTAAACTTGACGAGCCTAGAATATGCAGATATGGCCTCGGAACACGGAGACCAAAAGGTCGAGCGTGAATCATATAGTAGATATGATCAACATAGTGATGTTCACCATTGAAAACTACTCCATCTCACGTGATGATCGGTTATGCTTTAGTTGATTTGGATCACGTAATCACTTAGATGACTAGAGAGATGTCTGTCTAAGTGGGAGTTCTTTAGTAATATGATTAATTGAACTTAAATTTATCATGAACTTAGTACCTGATAGTATTTTGCTTGTCTATGTTTGTTTGTAGATAGATTGTGATGTTGTTCCGTTGAATTTTAATGCGTTCCTTGAGAAAGCAATGTTGAAAGATGATGGTAGCAATTACATGGATCGGGTCCGAACTCGAGGATTATCCTCATTGCTGCATGTAAAAGTTACGCCTGGAAGCACCGCTGGGTGCCAGTTCGCTGCTTCTTGATGTAACCGACGACGTTAAGAACGTCTCGCGAGCAAAGTCGATGACTACTCTATAGTTCAATTGTGCCATGCTTTACGGCTTAGAATCGGGCCTTCAACGACGTTTTAAACGTCATGGAGCATATGAGATGTTCCAGAGTTGAAGTTAATATTTCAAGCAAATGCCCGGATTGAGAGATATGAAGTCTCCAATAAGTTCTATAGCTGCAAGATGGAGGAGAATAGTTACATTAGTGAACACATACTCGAATGTCGGGTATAATAATCACTTGATTCAAGCTGGGAGTTAATCTTCCCGATGATAGTGCCATTGATGAATTCTCCAATCACGCCACCAAGCTACAAGAGCTTTGTGATGAACTATAATATGCAAGGGATGAACAAGACTATTCGAGCTCTTCGCAATGCTAAAAGCTGCGGAGGTAGAAATCAAGAAAGAGCATCAAGTGTTGATGGTCAACAAGACCACTAGTTTCAAGAAAAGGGCAAAGGGAAGAAGAAGGGAACTTCAAAAGAACGGCAAGCAAGTTGCTGCTCAAGAGAAGAAACCTAAGTCGGACCTAAGCACGAAATCGAGTGCTTCTACCGCAAGCGGTAGTCCTCGAAGCGGAACTGCCCCAAGTATTTGGCGGATAAGAAGGATGGCAAAGTGAACAAAGGTATATGTGATATACATGTTATTGATGTGTACCTAACTAGAGCTCGTAGTAGCACTGGTATTTGATATTGGTTCATTGCTAATATTTGCAACTCAAACAGGACTACGGAATAAGCGAGCCTTGGGCATGGACGAGGTGACGGCGCGTGGGAACGGTTCCAAAGTCGATGTGATCGCGGTCGGCACGCTACCTCTACATCTACCTTGGGATATAGTTTTAGACCTGAATAATTGTTATTTGGTGCCGCGTTGAGCATGAACATTATATCTGGATCTTGTTTGATGCGAGACGGTTATTCATTTAAATCAGAGAATAATGGTTGTTCTATTTATATGAGTAATATCTTTTATGGTCATGCACCCTTGAAGAGTGGTCTATTTTTATTGAATCTCGATAGTAGTGATACACATATTCATAATGTTGAAGCCAAAAGATGCAGAGTTGATAATGATAGTGCAACTTATTTGTGGCACTGTCGTTTAGGTCATATCGGTGTAAAGCGCATGAAGAAACTCCATACTGATGGACTTCTGAAATCACTTGATTATGAATCACTTGGTACTTGCAAACCGTGCCTCATGGTCAAGATGACTAAAACACCGTTCTCCGGTACTATGGAGAGAGCAACAGATTTGTTGGAAATCATACATACAGATGTATGTGGTCCGATGAATGTTGAGGCTCGTGGCGGATATCGTTATTTTATCACCTTCACAGATGATTTGAGCAGATATGGGTATATCTACTTAATGAAGCACAAGTCTGAAACATTTGAAAAGTTCAAAGAATCTCAGAGTGAAGTGGAAAATCATCGTAACAAGAAAATAAAGTTTCTACGATCTGATCGTGGAGGAGAATATTTGAGTTACAAGTTTGGTTTACATTTGAAACAATGCGGAATAGTTTCGCAAGTCACGCCACCTGGAACACCACAAAGAAATGGTGTGTCTGAACGTCGTAATCGTACTTTACTTGATATGGTGCGATCTATGATGTCTCTTACCGATTTACCGCTATCGTTTTGGGGTTATGCTGTAGAGACGGCCGCATTCACGTTAAATAGGGCACCATCAAAATCCGTTGAGACGACGCCTTATGAACTGTGGTTTGGCAAGAAACCAAAGTTGTCGTTTCTTAAAGTTTGGGGCTATGATGCTTATGTGAAGAAACTTCAACCAGATAAGCTCGAACCCAAATCAGAGAAATGTGTCTTCATAGGATACCCAAAAGAGACTGTTGGGTACACCTTATATCACAGATCCGAAGGCAAGACATTTGTTGCTAAGAATGGATCCTTTCTAGAGAAGGAGTTTCTCTCGAAAGAAGTGAGTGGGAGGAAAGTAGAGCTTGATAAGGTAATTTATACCTTCTCCCGAATTGGAAAGTAGTTCATCACAGAAATCAGTTCCAGTGATTCCTACACCAATTAGTGAAGAAGCTAATGATGATGATCATGAAACTTCAGATCAAGTTACTACAGACCCTCGTAGGTCTTCCAGAGTACAATCCGCACCAGAGTGGTACGGTAATCCTGTTCTGAAAGTCATGTTACTAGACCATGATAAACCTACGAACTATGAGGAAGCGATGATGAGCCCAGATTCCGCAAAATGGCTTGAGGCCATGAAATCTGAGATATGATCCATGTATGAGAACAAAGTGTAGACTTTGATTGACTTACCCGATGATCGGTGAGTCATTAAAAATAAATGGATCTTCAAGAGGAAGACGGACGCTGATAGTAGTGTTACTATCTAGAAAGCTAGAATTGTCGCAAAAGGTTTTCGACAAGGTCAAAGTGTTGACTACGATGAGAGTTTCTCACCGTATCTATGCTTAAGTCCGTCTCAATCATGTTAGCAATTGCCGCATTTTATGAAATCTGCAAATGGATAGACAAAACTGCATTCCTTAATGGATTTATTTAAGAAGAGTTGTATATGATGCAACCGAAGGTTTTGTCAATCCTAAAGGTGTTAACAAAATGTGCAAGCTCCAATGATCCATCTATGGACTGGTGCAAGCATCTCGAGTTGGAATATACGCTTTGATGAGTTGATCAAAGCATATAGTTTTATCTGAGACTTGCGGTGAAGCTTTGTATTTACAAGGAAGTGAGTGGGAGCACTACAACATTTCTGATAAGTATATGTGAATGACATATTGTTGATCATAAATAATGTAGAATTATTCTGCAAAGCATAAAGGAGAGTTTGAAAGGAGTTTTTTCAAAGAAAGACCTCGGTGAAGTTGTTTACATATTGAGCATCAAGATCTATAGAGATAGATCAAGACGCTTGAAAAGTTTTTTCAATGAGTACATACCTTGACAAGATTTTGAAGTAGTTCAAAATGGAACAGTCAAAGAAAGAGTTTCTTGCCTGTGTTACAAGGTGTGAAATTGAGTAAGACTCAAATCCCGACCACAAAGAGAAAATAGAAAGAGAATGAAATTCATTCCCTAAGCTTGTCATAGGTTCTATAAAAGTATGCCATGCTACGGACCAGACCTATTGTATACTCTGCCCTGGTTTGGCAAGGGAGTACAATAGTGATCTAGGAGTAGATCACTGGCCATTGGTCAAAATTATCCTTAGTGGAATAAGGATATGTTTCTCGATTATGGAGGTGACAAAAGGTTCATCGTAAAGGGTTACGCCGATACAAGTTTTGGCACCGATCCGCACGACTCTAAGTCTCAATCTGGATACATATTGAAAGTAGGAGCAATTAGCTAGAGTAGCCCCGAAAGCGAGCATTGTAGACATAGAATATTTGCAAAAAATACATACGGCTCTGAATGTGATGTAATCCGCTGACTAAATTTCTCTCACGAACAAAACATGATCATACCTTTGTACTCTTTGGGTGTTAATCACATAGCGATGTGAGCTAGATTATTGACTCTAGTAAACCCTTCGAGTGTTGATCACATGAAGATGTGAACTATGGGTATTAATCACATACAGATGTGAATATTGGTGTTAAATCACATGGCGATGTGAACTAGATTATTGACTCTAGTGCAAGTGGGAGACTGAAGGAAATATGCCCTAGAGGCAATAATAAAGTTATTATTTATTTCCTTATATCATGATAAATGTTTACTATTCATGCTAGAATTGTATTAACCGGAAACATGATACATGTGTGAATACATAGACAAAACTATAGTCACTAGTATGCCTCTACTTGACTACCTCATTAATCAAAGATGGTTATGTTTCCTAACCATAGACATGTGTTGTCATTTGATTAGTGGGATCACATCATTAGAAGAATGATATGATTGACATGACCCATTCCGTTAGCCTAGCAATTGATCGTTTAGTATACTGCTATTGCTTTCTTCATGACTTATACATGTTCCTGTAACTATGAGATTATGCAACTCCCGTTTACCGGAGGAACACTTTGGGTGCTACCAAACGTCACAACATAACTGGGTGATTATAAAGGAGTACTACAGGTGTCTCCAAAGGTACATGTTCGGTTGGCGTATTTCAAGATTAGGTTTTGTCACTCCGATTGTCAGAGAGGTATCTCTAGGCCCTCTCGGTAATACACATCACTTAAGCCTTGCAAGCATTGTGACTAATGAGTTAGTTACGAAATGATGTATTACGGAACGAGTAAAGAGACTTGCCGGTAACGAGATTGAACTGGTATTGGATACCGACGATCGAATCTCGTGCAAGTAACATACCGATGACAAAGGGAACAACGTATGTTGTTATGCGGTTTGATCGATAAAGATGTTCGTAGAATATGTAGGAGCCAATATGGACATCCAGGTTCCGCTATTGGTTATTGACCATGAATAGTTCTAGGTCATGTCTACATAGTTCTCGAACCCGTAGGATCCGCACGCTTAAGGTTTCGATGACAGACATATTATGAGTTTATGAGTTTTGATGTACCGAAGAAGTTCAGAGTCCCAGATGAGATCGGGGACATGACGAGGAGTCTCGAAATGGTCGAGACGTAAAGATCGATATATTGGACGACTATATTCGGAGTTCGGAAAGGTTCCGAGTGATTCGGGTATTTATCGGAGTACCGGAGAGTTACGGGAATTCGCCGGGGAGAAGTATTGGGCCTTATTGGGCCATACGGGAAAGAGAGAGGGGCTGCCTAGGGCAGGCCGCGCGCCCCCCCATGGCCTAGTCCGAATTGGACTAAGGGGAGGGGCCGCACCCCCTCCTTCCTTCCCTTCTCTCTTCCCCTTCCTTGTCTCCTACTCCTAGTACATGGAAGGACTCCTAGTTGGACTAGGAAGGGGAATCCTACTCCCGGTGGGAGTAGGACTCCCTAGGCGCGCCATAGAAGAGGGCCGCCCTCCCCTCCTTCACTCCTTTATATACAGGGGTAGGGGCACCCCATAGACACACAAGTTGATCTACGGATCGTTCCTTAGCCGTGTGCGGTGCCCCCTCCACCATATTCCACCTCGGTCATATCGTCATGAGTTTAGGCGAAGCCCCACGCCGTAGAACATCATCATCGCCACCACGCTGTCGGCCGTGGAACTCATCTCCGAGCTTTGCTGGATCGGAGGCCGGAGATCGCCATCGAGCTGAACGTGTGCTGAACTCGGAGGCTCCGTATGTTCGGTGCTTGGATCGGTCGGATCGTGAAGACGACGACTACATCAACCGCGTTGCAGTTAACGCTTCCGCTTACGGTCTACGAGGGTACGTGGACGAACACTCTCCCCTCTCGTTGCTATGCCATCACCATGATCTTGCGTGTGCGTAGGAAATTTTTTGAAATTACTACGTCCCCCAACAGCTGCCACTGGTATGGGAGTGGATCCCCGGTTCAAGAATGAGTTTCAGCAAAGGGTCTGTCATGAGCTTCTTATGACCAAGTCAAAGAAGTTTGCTCCTCACAAGCAAGTCAACACTGAGAGTTTGCGCGACAATGATCATCTGTATCCCAGTGTGTACTCCTCTCTTGGACGACTGGGTCTGATTCCATTTGTCACCTTCAACCACCCCTATAATGAAGATCTAGTGATGCAGTTCTTTGCCACTCTGTACTTCTCCAATAATTCTGCTCACACCCTCACATGGATGTCCGGAACGCATCAGTGCTCAGATCCTATGGCAAAGTTCTCCGAGATCATTCCCTACCCGTTCATGGATGAAGAGACCGTTTCTGATGAGTTTGGCGTTGTTCGGGAAAGTGGGCAGCGCACTAAAGATGAGATTGCCTTTGCTTACAAACAAGAGAAGTCATTTGTCACTGGGTCAATCAAAGACCTCTTGCCCCTCTATGATACCATGCGCCATATCCTGAGGTATACCCTCACTCCAAAGGTCGGGGATTCCCATAACATTCGGAGCTCCATGCTTGATGTCTTTGTGTATCTTCATCAGAAGAAGAAAGTGGATGTTCTGGATTTCATGTACTACGAGTTGCGCCAGTGTGTACAAGGAAACAAGTCCTTGATCTATGCTCCTTTCATACAGGCGTTGATTGAGACCGTCTGTCCAGCAAAATACATTGTTAGCTTCAAGACTTCTGTTCCCAGGCGCAACTCCAACTGGACCCCAGCTGCTCCTGCTCCCTATGTGCCTATCAAGAAGGGGCGCAACCCTAGGCCTGAGGATCGTGCTACCTTCACTCCAGGCATGTCCTCTACTGCACGGATCCCTCGTGGTCGGGCCAAGTCTGTTGGCTCTGAGGCCATCTTTGCCAAGGGAGAGAAGAAGTCATTGTTCAAGACCTTGAGCAACATGTTCAAAATGTGTCAGTCGATTCAGCATCGTCAGATCAAGGAAATCAACAAGGAGAAGCTTGTTCGGCGTGAGCAGAAGGCAGCAAGGGCTGCTGCTGGTGAGGAGGTCGGTCCAGTTCGTGAGGACGCCGACAAAGTGAGGCCACTGCTCGGTCTTTCCCAATGGCCGGGTGGCGTTTTGATGATGATGATGATGCCTCGAGTGCTCCTCCTCTTGTCTAATGGGCATCGTGTCGCCATTTGTCTCCTTTTTATTGTCTTGGTGACAAAGGGGGAGAATTGGTGTGTGGTGTGCGTTCGTGGGTGTGTTGAGATCTCAAGCCTCGTGTTTCTCGCTGTTGGTTGGTTTTAGTTGGCTTGAGATACTCTTATTTACCTTCTGTCTGTGTGGTTGTGAGACTCTAGCTTTATTATTGAACCTTGCCATTATCCTCTTATGCTTATTGGGTCTCACATTATTTGCTCACCACACTGTGTCATGAGTTCTAGGCACCGTTATAGGTTTATTTTGTTGAATCTCATGACTTCTCAATAATGATCTTGGTTGAACCTCCTATGGGTGTTCTAGATGCATTCTTGTTTTCGGGCACACATATAGGGGGAGCTATCATGATCATTATTTGTTCCATGGCTTTCTATCTATTTATCATCTATGCCATGCTCTAACCACATTGTCATCAATGCACCAAAAAGGGGGAGATTGAAAGTGCTAGTGGCACTTATGCTTTATTTTGGTGTGATGACAATGTGGTTAGTTGAACTAATATCGATTGCTAAAGTTTATCTCAGGTTATTGGTTCTAAGTGCCCGCGATGGAGATGTGCGCCCCCCCCCCATTTCAAAAAGGACAAAGGCGTTGTCTTTCGACGCTCAAGGTTTAGTTTTGGTTTGCTTGAGTCGAGGAAAGACCGCACTATTAAGAGGGGTTTGTGTGGATAAATGTCGTGGGAATGCCATTGCCGAGCCTTACTCTCTTACCCTTCCCACTCCGACCACCTAATAAGGACCTAGTGTGTATCTTGTCAGACTCGAGAAAGTTGCAATAGAAAGTTCTTGGGTACCCGTGCAGACGGGGTCTTTTGACCCCGTCTTGTGGTGTGGTCTGCGTAACTCTCTGGTACCTCAGGCGCACGGGTGGCGTGATTGTCTCGAGTACCCGCGCGCACGGGCTGACTTAGCCTGCGACGGGGTCCAACGGCGTAAATCCCCACCAGCCCCGAACACTATATAAAGCCCTTCTTCCACCTCCAACCTCTAACCCTAATGTCTTGTTGAGCTCCACCATTGCTACACCCCTTTTGCTCAATACTCTCAATCCCTCCACCCAAACTTGTTGAAACTTTGGGGATTGGGAGAGCAAGACCCGATCTACATCTTCGACTAAACCAAATCGCGTTCCCCGCAACATTTCTTCCCCATTGACTTGTTACTCTTGGAGCTTGGGCTCCTAGGCGGCTAGAGGTTCCTCCGAAGCTTCCTTGCTTGTGGTGTGCTCCAAGAAGTTTGTAAAGGTGTGGTGGTCGCCTTCAAGACCAACCACGAGTGTTTCGAGGCTCATCCGTTGGGGTGACTCAAGGAGAATACGGTGAGCCTTTGGTGGCGTTCCGCAAGCTTTGGCTCCGCACCGCTCCAAACAGAGATTAGCTCTTCCCAAGGAAGAGTGAACTTGAGTTAAAACTGCGTCCTCGCCTCACTTGTGTTTAATCCTTTCCGCACCTTTCCTTGTTGTTGTAT
Organism: Aegilops speltoides; assembly: GCA_021437245.1. Classification (NCBI taxonomy): domain Eukaryota; kingdom Viridiplantae; phylum Streptophyta; class Magnoliopsida; order Poales; family Poaceae; genus Aegilops; species Aegilops speltoides. The sequence continues at coordinate 402,101,164 of CM038143.1, forward strand.
GCTTGTTGGCTTGCTAAGTAGTTTGTTGCCTAGCATATTTATCTTGGAGCTTGCTTGTCATATAGGTTGCATTCACCTAGTTGCATATCTAGTGAACTCTTTTATCCGCTAAGCCTTAAAATCTACAAGAAAGATTAAAATTTGTAGTCTCCTATTCACCCCCCCCCTCTAGTTGACCGTATCGATCCTTTCACCCTGTCAGTCCTCCCAAAGGAGTTTGGTGTTGACATTCTCATTGCTGGCTGCTGGAGCATTTGGTCTGTGAGAAATGACAAGATTTTCAAACAAGCAGTGGCACACCCTATGTGATGGAAATATTACATGATAGAAGGACTCAAGATGCTCATGTTGAGAGCTAAGCCATCCAAGGTAGCCAAGATTAAGCACTGGTTAGATAATAATTTGTAATTTATTTATGATGTTAGAACCCACTGGCATTGGCTAAGGACTTACAACAGGTTTTTTGTACATAACTTATTTTAATGAAAATATACCATAGAACTATTGTTCTACGGTCAGGGGGTCAAAAAAAAAAAAGAAATGCCAGCGGCTGGCACATGCATGTGCAAGTGTAGTTCATTTGGTTACGGAGAAAGTTATGTGGCTAAATGCTTAGGTGGCGGAAGTTTTCCCCTCAAAATGCCACTGAAGATCAAAATCTTTATGTGGTAATTATTGTGGACTTTCATCTGGGACCTGAGGCATGACACGGGGACTGGGTTGTGGCCCTTGTGTGGTCTTCCGAAGACGGGGACCCATCTCTTCTTCTCTTGCACGACAGTGTGAGCTCTCTGGAGCTTTGCCTATGAGGCTGTGAGGCCTGACTGGAAGGCCCTGGACCTGGCCGGGTTTCTCTAAATCAGGGCCAATCAGACAGGTAGGAAGAGGCGATTGCTTTGACTTGTGTTTATGATGTTAGCTTGGACCCTATGGGCGACATGTAAGATGATGATTGAGAAGGTTTTTTCTTCACGAGGCTCTATCTCTTTCTTTAAATTGCTTACTTTTCTGCTCTGTCTAGTCAGCGCGATCGTGATCATCTGGGACTCATACTGGATGTGTTGCAGGCTAGCGCTCGTCGGCTATTCTCGCAGCGGGCTTCTTGCGACTATGACCACTTGGTGGTATTTTTTTTTTTGTGTGTGTGTGTGTGGACACTTGGTGGTCTTATTTACCCTTTTTTCTCTTGGCTTTGTCCTGGCAGATTTGTTTTTGGATTTATTGTATGAATGCATCATTGGCTTTATTTATAAAGTTGGGCGAAAGCATGTTTCTCCACGGAAAAAGAGAGAGGTGGCGGGAAGTTGCGGGGAACTTTCGGTGTGTGGATTGTAGACCGATGAGAAGAACACATTCTATTTCAGTACCGACCACGCAGCAATCACAGTTTTCAGAATTTAGCCATCGATGGAACACATCCACACCGAATTGCATGGCAAAGGAAATCCCTTGCTCAGCGTCTCCTCCACGCAGCCAGCCCGACCCGGTAGTCTGGTGGTTCCCTTGCTCAGCGTCTCCTCCACCGGTTCACTGACATGGCCACCGCGCGCGCAGTTGCCGCGTCCATGAGGCTCACCTGCGCGCTCAGCACCTTAGCCATCCTCGCCGCAATCCTCTTCATGTTCCTCCTGCTGCTCGCTGGTGCCTTGCAGCTGCGTGTCCCGACCGGCTACGCGGTGGTCGACTGCGCCCCGCCCCCTTCCTCGGACGACGGCGCTGCTGCCTTCCTCCACAGCCTCCTGCCGCTCCTGGCCGCGCTGCCCTCAGCTGCCGCGCCGACGGGGTTCGCGTCCCTGCAGTCCAGCGGCGGGGCGTTCGCCCGCGGCGTCTGCCTGGGCGGCTCCGCGCCCAAGGAGTGCCTCGCGTGCCTCTCCGCCGCCGCCAAGAACCTCACCGGCTGCGGCGCGAGCAGGCGCGCCGGCGTCTGGAGGGGCGAGGGCTGCTTCATGGCTTACGCCGACGGCAACGCTTCCTCTCCGCACGAAGACGTCTTCCGCGGCGTCGTCGCCTTCGGCGAAGACGTCTTCCCCGCCGTCATCTCCTTCGACGGCGGCACGCCGCCCTCCAACCCCAACTGCTTCGACACGCGGGCGCTCGTGGCGCTCGCGCAGTCCCTGGCGGGGCGCGGCGCGGCCAACAGCTCGGGGGCGCGCGTCGTCACCGACGCGGCCACGCTCTCGAGCAACGCCACTGGGAAGACCGCGGTGACGATGCGGGCGCAGTGCGCGAGGGACCGCGCCGCGGCGGCGGAGTGCGCCCGGTGCCTGGGGGACTCGGCGCGAGAGGTGCGGGCGTGCGACTGGGGCCTTGACGGCGAGCACGTGCGTGTGGCCGACGTGGTCGGCTACAGCTGCTTCCTACGGATCGAGACCTCAGTTCCGACGGGTTGGCCCGTGCCCGTGACGAAATATATCAGTGAGTATAGCCCTTCCCCTTCCTAATTCTTGGAAGTTGCTGTAGTTCTTGCTAGTTAGTGGCACCGAGCCCCAGTCTGTTGCTTGTGATTTTGATGGACGCGCAGAGCAGCCTGCTAAATATAGTGGGTCTCATCAATGGCTGCAGAGGATCCCGTCCTGATCACCTTGTGCGCCGGCATGCTGCTGGCAGCCCTAGCCGCGGTAATCGCCTGCGTCGATGGGAGAAAGAACAGGGGCACCGGGAACGCGTAGCTGCAGCAGCAGCAGCAGCAGGTGCATTTCTGCCTTTCCCAAAATCAATCTACTCTACTCTACATTACTGTCAATCAGAAATTCAGAATGTCATCCAATTTTGTTTTGAGCTCGGTCTAACTTGTGCCTTGCCGATGCAAAACAAATGAAGCAGGTCAGCAAGTGAACGCTGCTGCAAACTGAGGGAGATGGAGTCACCGGTCACCACCACCTTTGTAGTCATACGACCACCCGGGCCTGCTGCTCTGCTTCACCGCGTGCGCGCGGATGAGACCGATCGTCGTCGATGCTCTGTAGCTGGTACTAGCTGGGGTAGTAGTAGCGTGGCCACGCGTTGGCTGTCGTATGGGGCGATATGAACCCCATGTAATTACTGATCCGTCGGTTTTCGCCCGGTTTTCCGTTAATTAACCGGGCAATTATCTTCTTCTTAATTAACTAGCAGAAATACCCGTGCGTTGCACCGGAAGTGTGGCAAAAATATATAACGTTACAATACGTATTGTATGAGATGACAAGTGAGAAAAAAGGTGGAAGGCGAAGCTTCAGAGGCTCGCTGCTCTAAATTTGTAATGTGACACGAAATTTTTACCTAGGAAAGATATTCCGATGACCTCTGAAGGTGATGTCAGAGTTGTCAACATCTGATCACGTGCACATATGGCACAGATTTGGTTTGTGGCCAACGAAACAATCGGATGAGGGACAATGTCTAAATTATCGACGGTATCTAGATTAGTATATTGGTGTTAGTAACTGGAAATATCTCATCGAGATTGACATAGGCTTGCGGTATATATTCAACGACGAAATTCATCATTCACGATGCATGTTTTGAAATCTTCTTTCGCTGAATGGATCCTAATCATTACAGGTGCTTTGGTATGGAGCAAATGTCAGTTGCCATGAATAGTGGTTTATCCGATCGAGAAACTGGGTTGCGGGACATGAGACATTGATAACAAAAATGATATACCCCGCCAAAAAAGGCATATTTTGAGGCAGTGATTTTTGGACTTAGTTCGAGACATGGGACATGATCACAAATCAATTGATCTATGTAAAGAACAATTAACTGACCAAGGGTGTTTTCTTACTTAGTTCGGGATATGGTCATTATCCCAAATTGATTGATATATTTTTCGCCTCCTGGTAGACAATTAATATGAATTCGTGAGGGGTAGTTAAATTCAACGTTAAAACAAAAACATGTAGCACCAAACTGGACAACGTAGTTGGGAGAAACAAACACAAACGCATTTGCACGTTGACACGTCGCCGTGATGGGCTTAGATTTTTACGGTCCGTGAAGATCCAAACTGCACCCCTTTTTCTTACAAAACAAGAGAAAAAAAATCCGGTCAACACGTCAGCTGATCGCTAAAAAAGCTAACACGCGCTCTCTCCAGAAATTTTGCTCGTCAGTTCTCTTCCGCGAGCCCCGTCGCCAAAGCGCAGCTCTTATCCATCCCCATCCCCCACCCGGATACTACACGGCCACCCCAGGATGCGCCGCCGCTGCCGCTACCCACCGCCGGGACGCTCGCTCCCCCGCGCCACCAAGCCCCTGCTCAACCAGGACACGAGCGGCCATGGCGGGCGTCCCTCCACCACTGTCCGCCCCTTGGCTAGCCGACGCCCATGCCTCCTTGCCTTCCCATCCTCTCTCGCCGCCGCCTTTGGCTAGCCGACGCTGTGCCCCTTGCCTTGGTCGCCTCTACCTCCTCATGTAGCCCGACAACCACCCCCTGCTCCACCACTCGCCTTGCAAGCTGAAGCTCTCTGTCGCTGACACGCCACGGCGAAGCGTCCTCCATCCTCCCCCTTGAGCCACAACGGCCGCCCCGTAACAGCGTAACGGGCGCTATGGATAAGAGGACTCCGTTCTAGTATTATATTATTAGTACCACCTCGTTTATGCTACGATTTTGTCTATACAAATCGTAAAAGTGTATTATGACATGAGAAGAAAGCGTATTGGTGAACCCGAAGACCCAATCCGTGCTTTATTATTAAGGAGAGATAATAGATGAGGCAAATCTTTTGCCTCCGTTTTAAAAAAAAATACTGATCCACAACTCTAGATCTTAGATTAGTTTAAGTAGTCATGCGTGCGTTCCTTGAGCTACAGGTGACACTTACTGTAGTTGCAATTAGACTTCCGCAGCGTGATTGCTGATCTCTGCATGTTTTGGAAGGAAAAATTAGACGTGGCGCTGCGCGAGAATACACCTTATTTGGTGATCGGTCTCCACTAATGGGCGAAGGCACAACCGTTAGTACAAGGGATACCACTGACATCCATCGATGATCTGTTGGTGGAGACCGATCCAACGACGGGCGTCACTTTGTGTCTCTCTGGTGATGAACTTGAATTTGTGTCCATTACTCATCATGCATGCATGCAGCCGAACAACTGCCGAGCGAAATTGTGTCAACCGCTAGAAAATTCAAATCCAAAATCTAAATAAACATTGAGAAACAAAAGGAGAAATCTTCATGTGAATAGTGTGTCATTTTTGCTTTTGTCTTTTGTGACACTATTCATGTTGAACTTCTAGATGTCAGAGCATCTACAACCGGCATCATCAAATCGTCCTCAAACATCTGTGGACGCGCCCGATCAATAGAGAAAAGGAAAAAAGTGATTCAACTAGACCCCTCTTATCATTCCTATACATTCCGGCTGTCCGCAAACCCTCACACTGAGGACAAATGTAGGGAGGATATGAGAGCTCGCGGACGCGTCCAGACGCGCCCTGTCAGTCCATCACGTAGGACGCGGCCCACACCGGACCGCCTTTTTCTCTTTCTTTATTCATTTTTTTCTTTCTTTTTCTTCATCTTCACCAATCATGTGCAAGTGACCTGACATATAAGGAAGAAAATGAGAAGTGTGGTTGTAGATGCTCTCATGGACAAATAGGGGCCCAAAACGAACGTGTCCGCGGATGTTTGAGGGGTCGAATTAAAAGGGTGCGGCTGTAGATGCTCTCATGGACACATGTCTCGGGAACATTCACAATTTTTCAGAAATTTTAAACACTTGAAATTTATTTTTTAGACATTGGGAGAATGGCCCGGCACCAGTTGAGCGGGCTGCGGGGTCAATGGGCCTGGCCCATTTTCCCCTAACTTGTACCTCCAGTAGCCTGGTTCCTCCCGTTGGTGCTATTTTTAATTAGCACAGTTTCTACTGTGCGGTTCTTTTTCTTTTTTCTTTTTTCTTTTTGCGGGGAGTTTCTACTGTGCGTGTCAACCCTGACAAAAACCCCAATCAACGTGATTTGTATGGGGCTGGCTAGGAGTCAGGTGACTGAATTTAAATTTTGGCTCAGTCATGTTTTTTCCTTCGTGCACTTGCTACACTTGTTCGCTGTTCCGAGCTATAACTGCGTCTTTTTTTTTTATCTCTGGCCGTCGTCCCATTAGCGACGCATGGCATTGACAGCTACGCTACTCTAGTTAGCATTGCTCGTGCCTTTTGTTTGAGGAGCGTCATGCATGCATGTGGTTATCTTCCACGATTTCTTTCAACGCTGGCAACAATACTACGCTATTAGTAAAAGGTACCAGTGGACATGCATCGCTCAACGATCCAGGTGCGTTCAACTATGGAAGCTAGCTAGGGCCCGTACGTGCGTTAAATGAAGATGCAAGCAGTCGATCGTCGATTTGTTGCGTGACGAATCAATGGAATTAGTGGCTTGGCCGGTCCGTCAGGGACCGGAATATCGAGTACTACATCAAGAAAATAATGAAAATGAAATAGTGGCATTCATATTATTCTTAAAGAAGAAAATAAAATAAAAAGTAAACATAATCAAAACAATGGTTTTTTCTAAACTACTCCCTCCGTTCCGTAATATAAGAATGTTTTTAATACTACACTAGTGTAAAAAACGTTCTTATATTATGGGACGCAGGGAGTAGAAAATAAAATATTATTCTCACAGAAATTACACATTTTTTAACATGTAAATATAAGCATATAATAATGGATTTTTTGTAAAGAAACAAGTAACGTAAGAAGGAACGAAATAGTGGCGTTATTACCCTTAAAAATAAATAAAATAGAATAAACACTACAAATAAAATAAATTTAGAATAAATAATGAATTAGTGGCATTGGTTATGGAAAAATAAAATAATAACAAACAAACAATGAAAGAATGTGCACACAATTTACAAAAAATTGCACCTTTTGTAATATGCAACAATAAGCTTATGATAGTAATTTTTTCTCAAGAAACTAGTTTCCTAAGAATGAATGAATTAGTGGCATTCATATTACCCTTAAAAAGAAAATAAAATAAAAAATAAAACAAAATCAAAATAATTAAGTTTTTCTAAGAAAGAGTAAATTTCTAGATTTGGTATTAACCTTTAGAAGAAATAAAATAAAACTAAAACAAAATAAAAATAATAAATATTTATAAGAGAAAATAAATTAATGGCACTTCTATTACCCAAATCCCTTTAAGAAGAAAGACAGAAAATAAAAAAATAAACAATGACATAATTTGCACACAACGTACATAAAAATGTGCTTTTTATAATATGCAAAAATAAACATATAGTAAAATTTTCAAAAAAATAATTTTGTAAGAAGGAATGAATTAATGGCATTGGTATAAGGTGGGCGTCGGTTCGGTACTTCGGTGTTTTAATTTTCTCGGTTCCTAGAAAACATGGACCGATCGGTCTCTAGCAATAAATAAAATCGAGGCCTCGGTGTCCTCAACGATCGGTTCGGTACTCGGTCTTGCACCGAACAGACCAAACAGCTGGTGATGAGGGCACGACCTCGTACGTGCCGCTGATTTGGCCCGATCTTTTACGATGCAATAACTTTCTAGATCCACCGATAAAAAATACTCCCAATTACACGAGCAGTATGCGTAACCTGACGTAGGGGTGACGATGACCAACAGACAATCCCTCGACACATGAGGAACCTCCCGCTGTAGTAGACATAACCAGCGCGCAACCCGTCGATGATGACGAACCTCGAGCCAAGCGCAACTTTCAAATAGTAAAATCACGTGAAATAAATAGCAACGTCACCCAAAAAGGGCCGCTTCATAGTCGATACAATAGATTGTCTAAACTCTAGAAAATAGTCCCCGTACATGGCCGAAACCAGCCCTTTATACCCAAGCCTCTATTCCAGGCAAGATTTTTGCCCCAAGATTCACCCACTTGTGTGAAAATGACCCCTGGTGAATTGTGGATGTGGCACGTGCTACTTTTTTGGTACCTGGCCGTGTAAAAACATGTGGTGGATTCAGATTTTTGTTTGAAATTTTCTCAACGTGTGTAACTGTTCTTTTGGTTCGGCTAGTGTTTTATGTTATAGGTGGGCCATCTAGGTTGGTTGACTTTGTAGCCCAAGATTTCCTCTGTGCTTCTGCGGGCTTGCTTTGCCTTTCGGTCTCTTCCTTTCTTATCTGGGCTGCACGTGGCGTCTTCGCACGGGTAAAAATACTTCAGACTCCTTCTGGTCTGGTCGTTTTCTTCGGCTGCATGCATGCGCTGTTGCTGCCGAGTGATCGCTCGCTTGCGTGTGTCCGTCCTCTTGTGCCACATCTGCGCGCTCGATCCTTCCATCGGTGCCGCCTTGGTCGCGCCCTCCAGAGACGCCCTCACTCGATGCATTGCCTCTCTTTTTACATGCGGCCACCGCCTTGTCGCCCTGCCGCGCTTCCCATCCTGAAGGCTCCGGCAGAATCCAGTGCCACAACGTTCCACCATCTTGTCTGGCTATAAAATCCTCTCTGCCTCTTCTCTGGATCCCACAGCATCGCCCGCGTTTTGCAAATTCTCATGATGCAACAACCATCATCCCCTTCCTGGCCACAGGCCCGTTCCTCGCCGGAGCCTCAACCGCCAGGTTCCGTCTCTCCTCCCAGCGCCGCCGTTGTATGCCCTCCGCGTGACCAGGTTGATGGCCGGTGAGGCTGCCCGAGGAGGCCATGCCATGAAGGGCCTTTCTGCCGCGGCCAGGTCGCTGCAGATCCCCGTCACTACCGTCGCAAACCCCAACTCCTGTCGATACACGCCCATAGGCCATGGTCACCGCCTGCGGCGGCGTCTTGAGGCGCTTTTGCTAGGATGGTGGAGGCTACCGTGGAGGCATGGGCGATGGTGGGACGAACAGAGGCGGCATGATGGTGGACCTGGTGGCTTCCGGTTCGTCTGGCTTCTGCCAGGGGCGTATTTGCGTCGTCCTCCTGGGGTTCAAGCGGCCGTCATTAATCGGGTGCGTAATGGCGGAAGGCGTCCTGCTGCTCGAGATGCTGTCGTTCTGCTGCGTTAATGAGGGAGGGTGCGTCAAATGATCAGCTGTCCGGTGTTCACTCATCGCGTCGGGCTTGGCATGCCGGTCGGCGTTCTGCTCGCCATGTAGATCGTGGTTAGTTTAGTCTAGCTGTTTGCTTCTGCGTTATTTTTTCTTCTTTCTTTTCTTGCGTGATTATTGAGTGTTGCATGTTTGTTTTCTTGTTTTGTGCAGGAGCTGCGTCTTCATCGCACGAAGATTTTCCTGTTAATAGTTCGTACCGTTGACGTCGTCGCGGCGGCGGCTACACATGAAGCCGAGCGGGAGGTTGAAGGGGAGGACAGCAGCTGAAGCACAGACTCCGGCGGCGACTACCATGCTACAGAGGCGACGCTGAGGCATCGGTTCTGGCTGCAGGAAAGCTTTGTGGTGGTGAAGGAGTTGGCAGACCAGACAGCGAGAGAACAAAACGATCTCTAATTCATATGCATGTAGACACATCATCTCCTACTCCCATGCACGTGGTCACATCAATCCAAAATTCACGCTCAGCCAATGCATGCAGCAACTAATCCTGTAGAGTGGACAAAGATCATTTAACAAAACAAAAAAAGACACGAATTGCTTGGTGCATGCAACAACCGTGCCATCAAGCATCCCAGATTAGAATGGCGGCTCCACAATTTTCATCTACTATCCAAAATATAACAAAAAAATCAGTCAATTTAATTAGAAAGAAAGAAACACACGACTATGATATGTCATGATAAATACTAGACCAACATATCTAGCTCATATATTCCCAAATGACCAATAGATTTTTCATTCTCTCTACCATGAACCTATTTAATTTACCAAATAATCTCAGTATAAATAGGTGAAGCACAAAAATACTTCACTATCTTCAAGCCATTTGACAAACTTGCTTTCTGAACATTTCAACAATACCACCAGAGTCTTTATCAACATCAAATTCCATAAAAGATTTTGGAAACACAACACTATAAGTAACAGGTGTGATAGGAACCAGGATGTGAAAGTGATGCATTAGGAGTAGAACCATGTTCTTGTGCTTGAGCAAATTTTCAGCTAAAATTCCAGATAAAGAAGGCCTTCTGAAGACATAGGCATGTCATCATTAATTGATAACATCGTAGAAGGTTATGTGTTCATTGATGGATCTGGTAGTGGAGTAGTCAAACGACCTAAAACAAATGGAGAATCTAAATGCGTTTTTACTAGAAAAAATTAGCACGGGTTCTAGTAGCGAATGATACAATTTTAACCTTTGCATCTTTAGTGTTTCCTAGTATGGATAATAAATTTAGTTTTTTTAGACAAAGATAATAAATTTAGTAAGCACACTAAAATATAAATGGACTTACCAATAGAGTTATGTTCCTCGGCAATGACATCCAAAAATAGTCCCCATACCCTCAAGTGTATGAGATCGAAACAGTCTTCAGTGGACAATATTTCACTTTATTTCTTCTTAGACACGATGGGAGCTGGACAATATTGATCAGGCTTTAGTAGCTAAAGCATCACTCTCAACCACACTGTAAAAAAATATACTTGCTAAGTAGAATCTATTGGTAGTAGTGGCATTTTTTTTTTAGAAATGGAGGAGGACCCCCGGCCTCTTAGTAGTGGCAATTAAAATAAATTAGAACGGAAATTACCTGCCAGTTGACAAGTAACAAGAAGTAAGGAGAGATTAACAATATTAAATAGCAGGCATGTGAATGAATATTAATCCACAATTGTGTGTGCTATCACTTTTGTGGGCATGTGTTCTGTATGTAGTTGTGGGCATGTATCGATAAAGGAATTGTCCAATATAAATTGTCCTACACTTCCAGGTCACGAGGAACCTCAAGTAATTCAGGGTAATTAAAATGTTCTCTTACGGGATCATGTGAGCAACAGATTAACACATTATGAACACACGTGATCATAAAATTTACATCCCTCCTTATTGATATCCCATTTTGTCATTCACGGGGTCGTGAGATTGAACTGTAATAGGTGAAACAATTAGCAGGTCTGATCCAAGCAAATGAATACCATGTCAACATAAGCGGTTTGGATCTGAAAACATATATTGCGGGCCTTAGTAATAGGAATTAAGCATATCATAGTTGTATCAAAAATAGTTCAAGAATAATAGTCAAACTAGGGATCAAAACCCTAAAATGGTAGAACTATTACATGATTAGCATGAACCATTCCTATCCAACCCAAGTGCCTTGAGTTGTTTACTCTCATATGGATGGGGGAACATGATGGCGGTGATGTAGACGTGTGTGGTGTATTTAATCCTACAAATTCATGATTCAGGTCAGACAAAATCAAGACTATAATACAACATATTAGGGGTTATAAGAATTGACGTGCTTATGTATGCCCCTGATAAGGAGGTCCGTGTCCTCTCTCCTTTCTTTCCCGTCCCACTCACTCTCATTGATGAGCTATTTTCTCTTTAACCATAACTCTGACATGGCCCAAACTTGAACAACACATTAACATGAACATGTTTGATGTTGAAACTTTTATAGATATTTTTGGACAGTTTGAATTTTTTTCACACATTTGAGATTTTGAATGTGCAAATATTAGTTGACCTTGAACCATAACTTAGAATAGTTTGAAACTTTAATAAGCTTACTCACATGGATATGCTTGTTTTGTGCAACGTTTTCAGGTTTTTGGTTTGAAATTTTGATCAAAATCTGAGCTGCAATCTATCAGAATTTGTAGAAACTTTTGACAGTGTTTTCCTAATGCATTAATAATTGAAAGAAATAATCAACAACAATTAAACAATTGCATCATTTCATCATACCTTGTCGCACACCTTCCACGCACCCAGCAGGCCTGGCCTTACAGAAACAGGAGATTCGGGTTTTTTGGTTGTGGCCTAGCTGAGGGATGCCCCAACCCCAAGTACTGTGTGAACCTATCTGAGGGGGTCACACGGGCACGTAACCAACAAAAACTTTATATCTAGCATGCCGGGTTAAACGTCAAACAATCTTCCAATTATGCCACAAATGATTCATGCGGCGCAACCTTGCGCAGATGCCCATGCTGCCATTTCTTGCGGTCATGACCGCACCTGGTGCATCACAGTTTTGATATGTTATTGATTGATTAATTGGCTTGTGTGATGGCCGATACTGATGGTGATAAATCATTTCAAAACATGCAGGAAGGAGGAGGAGATTACAACATGTCATCCTTGCTGTTGCCATTTCTCTTGGAACACTATTTGTGCTAGTCGTCGTGCTTGCTTGTGTTCGCCGACAGAGGAGAGGGATCAAGCAGGTGAACAAGGAAGAACAAGGTATATTACATTTCCAACAGAGCACAGGGATCCAGGGGAACAAGAGGAGGCGATGCTTACTCGAATCACGGGTTTCTTATTGCAGACAATGCAGGGGAGGGCATGAACTATATTAGTTTGCAAGTGTTGAGAGCTGCAACATCCAATTTTTCTGTAAACAATAAATTGGGGGAGGGAGGATACGGAGAGGTTTTTAAGGTATGTATTCTATGTTGTTATGAATATTACATGAGAATACAAATCCATACTACACCCTCTGTTCCTAAGTAGCTAAACATAAGATGTTTTGGCAGTTCCTAAACGTCTTACATTTAGAAACATAGTCAGTAGTAATAATTTGGTGAATTATGTAATTTCATCCAAGATCAAACTTGCTTCTACACAGGGCGAATTGCAGGACGGAAATGAAATAGCTGTCAAAAGGCTATCAGCAAACTCTACTCAAGGGTTCAATGAGCTCAAAAATGAGCTAGTGTTAGCTAACAAACTGAAGCACAAGAATTTGGTGCAGCTTCTCGGTGTTTGCTTGCAAGAGAAACTGCTGGTGTACGAATATATTGTTGGAAATATGAGCAAATTACTACGAGATTTAATCCGAATAAATAGAAGATAAATCATGACTACAGTAGCAGAGATTGAACTAATCATGCGAACTAGCATAGCAGATGAACAGATCACATCTAGGGCACATACTAGAAACATGAATTCTATGACGATCTCGAACAGGAAAGATAGAATCACGTACGGTGCAGCGGGAGCAGCACCGCCGGCGTTGACATTGTCACCCATGTCGTCGAGGATGAGGTTGCCGAGGTCGGGGAAGAAGTCGCTCGTCATGAAGTCGTTGCTGCCGCGTCATGAAGTCGCGCCCCCAAAACCTGATTGCCCCTCTCCCGTACAGGATCACGAGAGGCGGGGTTCCGGAGGCCTGCTGTCCCTTCTCCCAGTGCACACCAAAAGGAGGGATGGAGAAGACTTGCTTGGCGGCGCAATGATCTGGAGCGGTGGTGAGAAACATTACGAAGCGGCGGCGGCTAGGGTAGGCGTCTGCCTGACTATATAGTGCGGGCCGGGTAGGTCGTGGGAGTAAACCCCACGTCCGAGTCGTCACGATCCAAAAGAATCGGAAACGGTTCAGTAATTAAAGCGTCCGTTAATTATTAATTAATGACTCATTAATTTTTCCCGAGCAGCAAAAATATAGACAACGTGCATAGCTCGTCCTCGGCTCGGCTCAATCCACACCTGCTGGCGGGCGCGGGCGCTGGCCGGGACGAGGCGTGGCGAGGCGAGCGAGGAGGAGGAGCGTGTAGGTCTCCTCTTCTCATGCTCATACAAGTGGTAGGAGAGCTCACCTTATAAAGAGGTGCAACTCTCTCAACTTATGAGGTGGGACTAAACTTTAGCCTCACTCACTCCACTCACATGTGTGCATGAATGGGCCAAGAGAATTTCAGAATTTTAGTTGGGCTTTGGGCCAAAAGCCCACTAGCAAATTCCAACAATCCCCCACAAAGTCTCATTGGCACATTTCACCATTTGTTTCCAAAACATTATTTATATACCGGTGCTTAGTGGAGACTGTGAAGTTGAACTTCCACTTAGAGATTTATGCTACACTAGATCACAACTTGAATAGTGGACTATGCCTTGAACTACAAGTTTTCTGCGAGACTAGTTTCACACAAATTCTTGACCGATACTTGGCTGCCGCAAGGCTTCCCCGCGGGTGGAGCGTATACGTCGTACTCCAGGGCCTTTCATGAATTTATTAGAGAGCACCCACTTCTCATAGACTGCGACGTTAACCGTCAAATTCATATAGGTGTGTTCTCAGAGATGCTCTGCAGACAACATCTCGCTACTCAAATAAGCCACTTGGAACACATTAAGATAGATATCAACCTGCCATGCAGATCAAGAGAGTATTGCATCTTCACGGAGTGGGATAATTAAAATAAGGATACTCTCCTCTCAGCTGACCAACAGCTTGTCTCCCACTTCTACTTCACGGGATCTCCAATCACATAGAGTGGGTTACCACTATGGACAACTCATGCGGTGGGTCTCAAACCCATCTCCATCGATGCATTATCTATGACATTACATTATAGACCCTTTGTGAAGGGATCTGCCAAGTTTTTCGACATTTGGATATAATCCAACGTAATATCTCCGGAGTTTCTCAGTTTCCTGACAGATTTTAATCTCCTCTTCACATGCCTTGAGGACTTCATATTGTCCTTAGAACTGTTTATCTTGACGATCACAGTTTGATTATCACAGTTCATGAGGATAGGGGGTATAGGTTTTTCAACCATAGGTAAGTCTATCAACAGATCAGGAAGCCACTCTGCTTCAACAGTGGCAGTGTATAATGATGTGAGTTCTGCTTCCATAGTTGACCTTGTTAAGATGGTCTGCTTGCAAGACTTCCAGAAAACAGCGCCACCACCAAGTGTAAAAACATAACCACTTGTGGCCTTAATCTCATCAAGATCGATATCCATTCGAGTCACTATAACCCTCCAAGACTTTGGATACCCGGTGTAGTGAATCCCATAGCTCGCAGTGCCCTTCAAGTAGCGCATAACTCTCTCAAGCGCACACCAATGATCATCTCCCGGTTTTGACAGAAACCGAATCAGCTTGCTCACAGCAAAAGAGATGTCAGGCCTCGTGGCCCTTGCCAAATACATAAGCGAGCCAATAATCTGAGAATACCTCAGTTGATCTCTAGCAATCCATCGATTCTTTCGAAGCAACACACTACCATCATATGGAGTTGGAGATGGCGTACAGTCGCTATACCCAAACGACTCAAGACCTTTTCCACATAGTGAGACTGAAGCAGTGTGATCCCACCATTCTCATCTCTCAACAGCTTGATGTTTAAGATAACATCAGCTACTCCTAGATCCTTCATCTCAAAACATCGAGATAAGAAATCCTTAACCTCCTTGATTAAATCAAGTTTGGTTCCAAAGATCAATATGTCGTCGACATACAGACAAAGAATAACTCCTTCGCCCCCACCATGGCGATAGTACACACACTTGTCACCATCATTTACTACAAAGCCGGCCGCGATTAATGTTCTTTCGAACTTCTCATGCCACTCCTTAGGAGCTTGTTTAAGGCCATATAAAGACTTTAATAACTTGCACACCTTTCCTTCTTGACCGGTACTACAAAACCATCCGGCTGATCCATGTAAATTTCCTCCTTTAACTCTCCATTGAGGAAAGCCGCCTTAACGCCCATTTGATGAACGAGAAGACCATGTGAGGCAGCCAGTGATAGTAGCACCAATTGTGGTCGGCCTAGCCACGGGTGAGTAAGTATCAAAGAAGTCTTCACCTTCTTTCTCGGTATAACCCTTAGCCACAAGCCGTGCCTTGTACTTTTCAATCGCACCATCAGGTCTAAGCTTCTTCTTGAACACCCACTTATATCCTACAGGTTTGCACCCATAAGGACGGTCGGTGATCTCCTGTGTTCCGTTAGCTAAGATGGAATCCATCTCGCCATTTAACACCTTCCTTCCAAAGAGTCAAGATCGAGATGCATAGGCTTCAAATAGTCCCGGTGTGTCATCCATAAGGTACACAATGAATCATCACCAGAGGACTTTGCAGTCCTCTGTCTCTTACTCCTTATAGGAGTTTCATTGTCACCCTCAACAGATTCTCAACGTGTTCCATCGCAATGGTGGGTTCAGAATTACAGTGAGTTCCTCACTAGATGGAATATGTATCTCTGATTTGATGAACTTGACATATCCTTCATAGGAAATATGTCCTCAAAGAAAGTTGCATCATTAGACTCCATAATCGCATCAACATGCATGTCGGATACCTCAGATTTTATTATCAAAATCTATAGCCAATGCTATGAAAAGCATAGCCCGTAAGAACACAATCCACGGTTTTTGGTCCAAGCTTGCGCTTCTTGGGAGTTGGTATATTGACTTTCGCCAAACAACCCCAAGAACGTAGGTAAGAGAGTTTCAACCTTTTCCTTTCCCATTCCTCAAATGGAGTCATGGTCTTATGCTTTGTGGGAACTCGGTTTAGGACATGACACACGGTCATTAGCGCCTCCCCCCACCATTCCTTGGAAAGACCCGATGTGTCTAACATGGCGTTAACCAAATCAGTTAGAGTTCGGTTCTTTCTTTCGGCCACCCCATTCGACTGAGGTGAGTAGGGAGGCGTCCTCATGTGGATTATACCATGTTCCGCACAAAACAGATCAAATTCATTGGAAAAATACTCTCCATCACGATCGGACCTAAGCCGTTTAATTTTTCGATCAAGTTGGTTCTCTGCCTCAGCTTTATAGTTTTGAAGAAAGTTAAAGCCTCATCTTTTGATTTCGAAGATACACATAACAATATCTAGTGGAGTCATCAATCAACGCCATGAAATATCTCTTTCCACCTTTTGTCAACATGCCATTCATCTCACAAAGATCGAATGTATAAGTTCTAGTGGCGCTTAAGTCTCTTGCCTCTGCAGTCTTATGGGACTTGCGAGGTTGTTTAGCTTGCACACATACTTGGCGTTAGAGCCTTTGACAAGAGAGATTTTCGAATTAAATTCATATTGGCTAGCCGCGTCATGCAACCAAAGTTAATATGACAAAGTCGTGAATGCCAAATATCCGACTCATTATTGTGGCAAACATTATTAATAACTTTAGTGCAAATATCTGACAAAGATAGGCGGAACAAGCCTCCGCACTCATAGCCTTTTCCAACAAATTGTCCACAATTGGAAATTACAACTTTGTTGGACTCAAAAACCAACTTAAAACCATCTCGACATAAACAGGAACCGCTAACGAGATTTTTATTGATGGACGGCACATGATGAACGTTCTTCAGATGCACGGTCTTCCCCGAAGTAAACTTCAGATCGACCGTACCAACACCTCGAACGATGGCATGTGACCCGTTCCCCATCAGCATGGGAGAAGTCCCTGTGGCATGGTAAGAAGAAAACATGGAGGTGTCAGCACAAACATGTACATTGGCACCGGTGTCAATTAACCAATCAGGGATTGAAATACTGAAAGGATGGTAGGAAAAATACTGCACTCGATTCCTTCATATCAAGATCACCGATGACAACATTAGCGGACTTGCCGCCCTTCTCATGTTCAAGCTCCTCAAAGCGGTTAGGACACTTCGAGCCCAAAGGATTAGGATCACCGCAGACATGGCGAGTCCTTCCCATTCTTATGAGAATTCTTCTTGAAGTTGGTAGAGTGTGATGGCTTGTTCTTTGTATCAAACTTGCCTTTCCCCGAGTTTTGTTCTTGTTGTTTTTGAACTTATTGGGCTAGAAGTTTTCTTCCGTACCATGTGGGCACTAGAAGCTCCTCGCAACTCGAGCACGTGTGTCCTTTGTTCTCGCCTTCTCTTCAACATCAAGAGTACCAATGAGATCCGCAATGGAAAACTCCTGTCTCTTGTGTTTCAGGGAAGTAGCAAAATTATTCCACGAAGGTGGAAGCTTGGCAATAATGCCTCCGGCAACACACACTTGAAGTGCTCAAGTTCTTTTATGAAGCGATCAGATCTCATGAGCCTGCTATACAACAGTAGCTCATCGGTCATCTTGTAGTCATAGAATTGCTCCATGACGTACAACTCGCTACCGGCGTCCGAGGCACCAAACTTGGCCTCGAGTGTGGCCCACATGTCCTTGCTGTTGTCAAACGACATATACGAATCCACAATGGAATCATCAGAACACCCAGAAGAGCGCCTTTAAAGAGAGTATCGATCTTGTCAAAAGATTCCAAATTGTCTTTGGATTAAGATCGCCTCAAGCTTGCCCTTAGTGGCGCCATAGCAGCCCATGGTCTGAAACCAGTAGACTGCTCTCGTGCGCCACCTCTTATATTGCGCCCCCTTAAAGGCAGGCGGCTTCAGATGCGCAGCAAAACCACTCGGAGTAAATTGCCCTATAATGAGGTTTTTGGATTGTTGGAAATATGAGTAAATTACTACGAGATTTAATCCGAATAAATAGAAGATAAATCATGACTACAGTAGCAGAGATTGAACTAACCATGCGAACTAGCATAGCAGATGAACAGATCACATCTAGGGCACATACTAGAAACATGAATTCTATCATGATCTCGAACAGGAAAGATAGAATCACGTACGGTGCAGCAGGAGCAGCACCGCCGGCGTTGACGTTGTCGCCCATGTCGTCGAGGATGAGGTTGCCGAGGTCGGGGAAGAAGTCATCGTTCGCGAAGTCGCGGCTGCCAGCAGTCGCGCGAGTGCGCTACCCAAAAACCTGTCGCCCCTCTCCCGTCCAGGATCACGAGAGGTGGGGTTCCGGAGGCCTGCTGTCCCTTCTCCCAGTGCACGCCGAAAGGAGGGATGGAGAAGACTTTCTTGGCGGCGCAATAATCTGGAGCGGTTGTGAGAAACCATACGAAGCGGCGGCGGCTAGGGTAGACGTCTACCTGACTATATAGTGCGGCCGGGTAGGTCGTGGGAGTAAACCCCACGTCCGAGTCGTCACGATCCAAAAGAATCGGAAATGGTTCAGTAATTAACGCGTCCGTTAATTATTAATTAATGACTCATTAATTTTTCCCGAGCAGCAAAATATAGACAACGTGCATAGCTCGTCCTCGGCTCGGCTCAATCCCGCAACCGCGCAGGCCGTGACGAGGCGAGGCGTGGCGTGGCGAGGCGAGCGAGGAGGAGGAGCGCGCGTGTAGGTCTCCTCTTCTCATGCACATACAAGTGGTAGGAGAGCTAACCTTATAAATAGGTGCAACTCTCTCTCAACTTATGAGGTGGGACTAAACTTTAGCCTCACTCACTCCACTCACATGTGTGCATGAATGGGCCAAGAGAATTTCAGAATTTTAGTTGGGCTTTGGGCCAAAAGCCCACTAGCAAATTCCAACAATCCCCCACAAAGTCTCATTGGCACATTTCACCATTTGTTTCCAAAACATTGTTTATATACCGGTGGTTAGTGGAGACTGTGAAGTTGAACTTCCACTTAGAGATTTATGCTACACTAGATCACAACTTGAATAGTGGACTATGCCTTGAACTACAAGTTTTCTGCGAGACTAGTTTCACACAAATTCTTGACCGATACTTGGCTGCCGCAAGGCTTCCCCTGGTGGAGCGATACGTCGACTCTGTGGCCTTTCATGAATTTATTAGAGAGCACCCACTTCTCATAGATCTGCGGCGTTAAAATCAAATTCATATAGGTGTGTTCCTCAGAGATGCTCTGCAGACAACATCTTTGCTTACTCAAATAAGCCACTTGGAACACATTAAGATAGATATCAACCTACCATGCAGATCAGGAGAGTATTGCATCTTTATGGAGTGGGATAATTAAAATAAGGATACTCTCCTCTCAGCTGACCAACAGCTTGTCTCCCACTTCTACTTCACGGGATCTCCGATCACATAGAGTGGGTTACCACTATGGACAACTCATGCGGTGGGTCTCAAACCCATCTCCATTGATGCATTATCTATCATATTATGTGATAGACCCTTTGTGAAGGGATCTGCCAAGTTTTCCGATGTTTGGATATAATCAAACGTAATAACTCCGGAGTTTCTCAGTTTCCTGACAGATTTTAATCTCCTCTTCACAAGCCTTGAGGACTTCATATTGTCCTTAGAACTGTTTATCTTGACGATCACAGTTTGATTATCACAGTTCATGAGGATAGGGGGTATAGGTTTTTCAACCATAGGTAAGGCCATCAATAGCTCACGAAGCCACTCTGCTTCAACAATGGCGGTGTCTAATGCTGTGAGTTCTGCCCATAGTTGACCTCGTTAAGATGGTGCGCTTGCAAGACTTCCAGAAACAGCACCACCACCAAGTGTAAAAACATAACCACTTGTGGCCTTAATCTCATCAACATCGATATCCGCCGAGTCACTATAACCCTCCAGTACTTTGGATACCCGGTGTAGTGAATCCCATAACTCGTAGTGCCCTTCAAGTAGCGCATAACTCTCTCAAGCGCACGCCAATGATCATCTTCCGGTTTTGACACAAACCGGCTCAGCTTGCTCACAGCAAAAGAGATGTCAGGCCTCGTGGCACTCGCCAAATACATAAGCGAGCCAATAATCTGAGAATACCTCAGTTGATCTCTAGCAATCCGTCGATTCTTTCGAAGCAACACACTAGCATCATATGGAGTTGGAGAAGGCGTGCAGTCGCTATACCCAAAAGGACTCAAGACCTTTTCCACGTAGTGAGACTGAAGCAGTGTTATCCCACCATTCTCATCTCTCAACAGCTTGATGTTTAAGATAACATCAGCTACTCCTAGATCCTTCATCTCAAAACAGCGAGATAAGAAATCCTTAACCTCCTTGATTAAATAAAGTTTGGTTCCAAAGATCAATATGTCGTCGACATACAGACAAAGAATAACTCCTTTGCCCCCACCATGGCAATAGTACACACACTTGTCACCATCATTTATTACAAAGCCGGCAGCAGTTAATGTTCTTTCGAACTTCTCATGCCACTCCTTAGGAGCTTGTTTAAGGCCATATAAAGACTTTAATAACTTGCACACCTTTCCTTCTTGACCAGGTACTACAAAACCATCTGGCTGATCCATGTAAATTTCCTCCTTCAACTCTCCATTGAGGAAAGCCGCCTTAACGCCCATTTGATGAACGAGAAGACCATGTGAGGCAGCCGATGATAGTAGCACCAATTGTGGTCATCTAGCCACGGGTGAGTAAGTATCAAAGAAGTCTTTACCTTCTTTCTCGGTATAACCCTTAGCCACAAGCCGTGCCTTGTACTTTTCAATCGCACCATCGGTCTAAGCTTCTTCTTGAACACCCACTTACATCCTATAGGTTTACACCCATAAGGACGGTCAAGGATCTCCTGTGTTCCGTTAGCTAAGATGGAATCCATCTCGCCATTTAACACCTTCCTTCCAAAGAGTCAAGATCGGAGATGCATAGGCTTCAAATAGTCCCGGTGTGTCATCCACAAGGTACACAATGAAATCATCACCAAAGGACTTTGCGGTCCTCTGCCTCTTACTCCTTATAGGAGTTTCATTGTCACCCTCAACAGATTCTCAACGTGTTCCATCGCAATGGTGGGTTCAGGAATTACAAAGTGAGTTCCTCACTAGATGGAATAGGTATCTCTGATTTGATGAACTTGACATATCCTTCATAGGAAATATGTCCTCAATGAAAGTTGCATCATTAGACTCCATAATCGTACCAACATGCATGTCGGATACCTCAGATTTTATTATCAAAAATCTATAACCAATGCTATGAAAAGCATAGCCCAGAAGAACACAATCCACGGTTTTTGGTCCAAGCTTGCGCTTCTTGGGAATTGATATATTAACTTTCGCCAAACAACCCCAAGAACGTAGGTAAGAGAGTTTCAACCTTTTCCTTTCCTATTCCTCAAATGGAGTCATGGTCTTATGCTTTGTGGGAACTTGGTTTAGGACATGACACGCGGTCATTAGCGCCTCCCCCCACCATTCCTTGGAAAGACCCGATGTGTCTAACATGGCGTTAACCAAATCAGTTAGAGTTCGGTTCTTTCTTTCGGCCACCCCATTCGACTGAGGTGAGTAGGGAGGCGTCCTCTCATGGATTATACCATGTTCCGCACAAAACAGATCAAATTCATTGGAAAAATACTCTCCATCACGATCGGACCTAAGCCGTTTAATTTTTCGATCAAGTTGGTTCTCTGCCTTAGCTTTATAGTTTTTGAAGAAAGTTAAAGCCTCATCTTTTGATTTCAGAAGATACACATAACAATATCTAGTGGAGTCATCAATCAACATCATGAAATATCTCTTTCCACCTTTTGTCAACACGCCATTCATCTCACAAAGATCAGAATGTATAAGTTCTAGTGGCGCCAAGTCTCTTGCCTCTCCAGTCTTATGGGACTTGCGAGGTTGTTTAGCTTGCACACATACTTGGCACTTAGACCCTTCGACAGTAGAGATTTCCGGAATTAAATTCATCTTGGCTAGCCGCGTCATGCAACCAAAGTTAATATGACAAAGTCGTGAATGCCAAATATCTGACTCATTATTGTGGCAAACATTATTAATAACTTTAGCGCAAATATCTGACAAAGATAGGCGGAACAAGCCTCCGCACTCATAGCCTTTTCCAACAAATTGTCCACACTTGGAAATTACAACTTTATTGGACTCAAAAACCAACTTAAAACCATCTCGACATAAACAGGAACCGCTAACGAGATTTTTATTGATGGACGGCACATGATGAACGTTCTTCAGACGCACGGTCTTCCCCGTAGTAAACTTCAGATCGACCGTACCAACACCTCGAACGATGGCATGTGACCCGTTCCCCATCAGCACAAGAGAAGTCCCTGTGGCCTGGTAAGAAGAAAACATGGAGGCGTCAGCACAAACATGTACATTGGCACTGGTGTCAATTAACCAATCAGGATTGAAATACCGAAGGATTGTAGGAAAAATACTGCACTCGATTCCTTCATATCAAGATCACCGATGACAACATTAGCGGACTTGCCGCCTTCTCATGTTCGCGCTCCTCAAAGCGGTTAGGACACTTGAAGCCCAAAGGATTAGGATCACCGCAGACATGGCGAGTCCCTTCCCTTCTTATGAGAATTCTTCTTGAAGTTGGTAGAGTGTGATGGCTTGTTCTTTGTATCAAACTTGCCTTTCCCCGAGTTTTGTTCTTGTTGTTTTGAACTTATTGGGCTGGAAGTTCTTCTTCGCACCATGTGGGCACTAGAAGCTCCCTCGGCAACTCGAGCACGTGTGTCCTTTGTCTCGCCTTCTCCTCAACATCAAGAGTACCAATGAGATCCGCAACGGAAAACTCCTGTCTCTTGTGTTTCAGGGAAGTAGCAAAATTGTTCCATGAAGGTGGAAACTTGGCAATAATGCCTCCGGCAACACACACTTGAATTGCTCAAGTTCTTTTATGAAGCGATCAGATCTCATGAGCCTGCTGTACAACAGCGCTCATCGGTCATCTTGTAGTCATAGAATTGCTCCATGACGCATAACTCGCTACATCGCGCCCGAGGCACCAAACTTGGCCTCGAGCGCAGCCCACATGTCCTTGCCGTTGTCAAACGACATATACGAATCCACAATGGAATCATCAAGAACACCCAGAAGAGCGCCTTTAAAAAGAGTATCGATCTTGTCAAAAGCTTCCAGCTGTGCTGGATTAAGATTGGCCTCAGGCTTGCCCTTAGTGGCATCATAGCAGCCCATGGTCTGAAACCAGTAGACTGCTCTCATGCGCCACCTCTTATATTGCGCCCCCTTAAAGGCAGGCGGCTTCAGATGCGCAATAAAACCACTCAGAGTAAATTGCCTATAATCAGGTTTTTGGATTGTTGGAAATATGAGCAAATTACTACGAGATTTAATCCGAGTAAATAGAAGATAAATCATGACTACAGTAGCAGAGATTGAACTAATCATGCGAACTAGCATAGCAGATGAAAAGATCACATCTAGGGCACATACTAGAAACATGAATTCTATCACGATCTCGAACAGGAAAGATAGAATCACGTACGGTGCAGCGGGAGCAGCACCGCCGGCGTTGACGTTGTCGCCCATGTCGTCGAGGATGAGGTTTCCGAGGTCAGGGAAGAAGTCGTCATTCGCGAAGTCGTCGTTGCAAGAATAGATCGCGCGAGTGCGCTCCCCAAAACCTGCTCGCCCTCTCCCGACAGATCACGAGGCGGGTTCCGGAGGCCTGCTGTCCCTTCTCCCAGTGCACGCCGAAAGGAGGGATGGAGAAGACTTGCTTGGCGGCACAATGATCTGGAGCGGTGGTGAGAAACCATACGAAGCGGCGGCGGCTAGGGTAGACGTCTGCCTGACTATATAGTGCGGGCCGGGTAGGTCATGGGAGTAAACCCCACGTCCGAGTCATCACGATCCAAAAGGATCAGAAATGGTTCAGTAATTAACGCGTCCGTTAATTATTAATTAATGACTCATGAATTTTTCCCGAGCAGCAAAAATATAGACAACGTGCATAGCTCTGTCCTCGGCTCGGCTCAATCCCGCAACTCGCGGCGCGTCGTGACGAGGTGTGGCGTGGCGTGGCGAGGCGAGCGAGGAGGAGGAGCGTGCGTGTAGGTCTCCTCTTCTCATGCTCATACAAGTGGTAGGAGAGCTCACCTTATAAAGAGGGGCAACTCTCTTTCAACTTATGAGGTGGGACTAAACTTTAGCCTCACTCACTCCACTCACATGTGTGCATGAATGGGCCAAGAGAATTTCAGAATTTTAGTTGGGCTTTGGGCCAAAAGCCCACTAGCAAATTCCAACAATCCCCCACAAAGTCTCATTGGCACATTTCACCATTTGTTTCGAAAACATTGTTTATATACCGGTGGTTAGTGGAGACTGTGAAGTTGAACTTCCACTTAGAGATTTATGCTACACTAGATCACAACTTGAATAGTGGACTATGCCTTGAACTACAAGTTTTCTGCGAGACTAGTTTCACACAAATTCTTGACCGATACTTGGCTGCCGCAAGGCTTCCCCGCGGGTGGAGTGTATACGTCGTACTCCAGGGCCTTTCATGAATTTATTAGAGAGCACCCACTTCTCATAGACTGCGACGTTAACAGTCAAATTCATATAGGTGTGTTCCTCAGGAGATGCTCTGCAGGACAACATCTTTGCTTAATCAAATAAGCCACTTGGAACACATTAAGATAGATATCAACCTACCATGCAGATCAGGAGAGTATTGCATCTTTATGGAGTGGGATAATTAAAATAAGGATACTCTCCTCTCAGCTGACCAACAGCTTGTCTCCCACTTCTACTTCACGGGATCTCCGATCACATAGAGTGGGTTACCACTATGGACAACTCATGCAGTGGGTCTCAAACCCATCTCCATCGATGCATTATCTATCACATTACGTGATAGACCCTTTGTGAAGGGATCTGCCAAGTTTTTCGATGTTTGGATATAATCCAACGTAATAACTCCGGAGTTTCTTAGTTTCCTGACAGATTTTAGAACTGTTTATCTTGATGATCACAGTTTGATTATCACAGTTCATGAGGATAGGGGGTATAGGTTTTTCAACCGTAGGTAAGTCCATCAATAGCTCACGAAGCCACTCTGCTTCAACAGTGGCAGTGTCTAATGTTGTGAGTTCTGCTTCCATAGTTGACCTCGTTAAGATGGTCTCGCTTGCAAGACTTCCAGAAACAGCGCCACCACCAAGTGTAAAAACATAACCACTTGTGGCCTTAATCTCATCAAGATCGGATATCCGATTCGAGTCACTATAACCCTCCAGTACCTTTGGATACCGGTGTAGTGAATCCCATAGCTCGCATGCCCTTCAAGTAGCGCATAACTCTCTCAAGCGACGCCAATGTTCATCTCCGGTTTTGACACAAACCGGCTCAGCTTGCTCACAAGAAAAGAGATGTCAGCCTCGTGGCACTCGCCAAATACATAAGCGAGCCAATAATCTGAGAATACCTCAGTTGATCTCTATCAATCCGTCGATTCTTTCGAAGCAACACACTAGCATCATATGGAGTTGGAGAAGGCGTGCAGTCGCTATACCCAAAACGACTCAAGACCTTTTCCACATAGTGAGACTGAAGCAGTGTGATCCCACCATTCTCATCTCTCAACAGCTTGATGTTTAAGATAACATCAGCTACTCCTAGATCCTTCATCTCAAAACAGCGAGATAAGAAATCCTTAACCTCCTTGATTAAATCAAGTTTGGTTCCAAAGATCAATATGTCGTCGACATACAGACAAAGAATAACTCCTTCGCCCCCACCATGGCGATAGTACACACACTTGTCACCATCATTTACTATAAAGCCGGCAGCAGTTAATGTTCTTTCGAACTTCTCATGCCACTCTTTAGGAGCTTGTTTAAGGCCATATAAAGACTTTAATAACTTGCACACCTTTCCTTCTTGACCAGGTACTACAAAACCATCTGGCTGATCCATGTAAATTTCCTCCTTCAACTCTCCATTGAGGAAAGCCGTCTTCACGCCCATTTGATGAACGAGAAGACCATGTGAGGCAGCCAATGATAGTAGCACCAATTGTGGCCGATCTAGCCACGGGTGAGTAAGTATCAAAGAAGTATTCACCTTCTTTTCGGTATAACCCTTAGCCACAAGCCGTGCCTTGTACTTTTCAATCGCACCATCGGTCTAAGCTTCTTCTTGAACACCCACTTACATCCTAGAGGTTTGCACCCATAAGGACGGTCGGTGATCTCCTGTGTTCCGTTAGCTAAGATGGAATCCATCTCGCCATTTAACACCTTCCTTCAAAGAGTCAAGATCGAGATGCATAGGCTTCAAATAGTCCGGTGTGTCATCCACAAGGTACACAATGAAATCATCACCAGAGGACTTTGCAGTCCTCTGTCTCTTACTCCTTATAGGAGTTTCATTGTCACCCTCAACAGGATTCTCAACGTGTTCCATCGCAATGGTGGGTTCAGGAATTACAGTTAGTTCCTCACTAGATGGAATAGGTATCTCCTGATTTGATGAACTTGACATATCCTTCATAGGAGATATGTCCTCAAAGAAAGTTGCATCATTAGACTCCATAATCGTACCAACATGCATGTCGGATACCTCAGATTTTATTATCAAAAATCTATAGCCAATGCTATGAAAAGCATAGCCCAGAAGAACACAATCCATGGTTTTTGGTCCAAGCTTGCGCTTCTTGGGAATTGGTATATTGACTTTCGCCAAACAACCCCAAGAACGTAGGTAAGAGAGTTTCAACCTTTTCCTTTCCCATTCCTCAAATGGAGTCATGGTCTTATGCTTTGTGGGAACTCGGTTTAGGACATGACACGCGGTCATTAGCGCCTCCCCCCACCATTCCTTGGAAAGACCCGATGTGTCTAACATGGCGTTAACTAAATCAGTTAGAGTTTGGTTCTTTCTTTCGGCCACCCCATTCGACTGAGGTGAGTAGGGAGGCGTCCTCTCATGGATTATACCATGTTCCGCACAAAACAAATCAAATTCATTGGAAAAATACTCTCCATCACGATTGGACCTAAGCCGTTTAATTTTTCGATCAAGTTGGTTCTCTGCCTCAGCTTTATAGTTTTTGAAGAAAGTTAAAGCCTCATCTTTTGATTTCAGAAGATACACATAACAATATCTAGTGGAGTCATCAATCAACGTCATGAAATATCTCTTTCCACCTTTTGTCAACACGCCATTCATCTCACAAAGATCAGAATGTAAAGTTCTAGTGGCACCAAGTCTCTTGCCTCTGTAGTCTTATGGGACTTGCGAGTTTGTTTAGCTTGCACACATACTTGGCACTTAGAGCCTTTGACAGTAGAGATATTCGGAATTAAATTCATATTGGCTAGCCGCGTCATGCAACCAAATTTAATATGACAAAGTCGTGAATGCCAAATATCCGACTCATTATTGTGGCAAACATTATTAACAACTTTAGTGCAAATATCTGACAAAGATAGGCGGAACAAGCCTCCTCACTCATAGCCTTTTCTAACAAATTGTCCACACTTGGAAATTACAACTTTATTGGACTCAAAAACCAACTTAAAACCATCTCGACATAAACGGGACGGCTAACGAGATTTTTATTGATGGACGGCACATGATGAATGTTCTTCAGACGCACGGTCTTCCCCGAAGTAAACTTCAGATCGACCGTACCAACACCTCAAGCGATGGCATGTGACCCATTCCCCATCAGCACGGGAGAAGTCCCTGTGGCCTGGTAAGAAGAAAACATGGAGGCGTCAGCACAAACATGTACATTGGCACCGGTGTCAATTAACCAATCA
Organism: Aegilops speltoides; assembly: GCA_021437245.1. Lineage (NCBI taxonomy): Eukaryota > Viridiplantae > Streptophyta > Magnoliopsida > Poales > Poaceae > Aegilops > Aegilops speltoides. The sequence continues at coordinate 402,129,367 of CM038143.1, forward strand.
GGATTGAAATATCGAAAGGATGGTAGGAAAAATACCGTACCCTGATTCCTTCATATCAGTATCACCAATGACAACATTAGAGAACTTGCCGCTCTTCTCATGTTCGCGCTCCTCAAAGCGGTTAGGACACTTCGGAGCCCAGTGATTAGGATCACCGCAGACATGGTAGAGTCCCTTCCCCTTCTTATGAGAATTCTTCTTGAAGTTGGTAGAGTGTGATGGCTTGTTCTTTGTATCAAACTTGCCTTTCCCCTGAGTTTTGTTCTTGTTGTTTTTGAACTTATTGGGCTGGAAGTTCTTCTTCTGTACCATGTGGGCACTAGAAGCTCCCTCGGCAACTCGAGCACGTGTGTCCTTTGCTCTCGCCTTCTCTTGAACATCAAGAGTACCAATGAGATCCGCAACGGAAAACTCCTGCCTCTTGTGTTTGTGGAAGTAGCAAAATTGTTCCACGATGGTGGAAGCTTGGCAATAATGCCTCCGCAACAAATTTGTCCGCAACACACACTTGAAGTGCTCAAGTTCTTTTGAAGCGATCAGATCTCATGAGCCTGTTGTACAACAAAGCGCTCATCACCATCTTGTAGTCATAGAATTGCTCCATGACGCATAACTCGCTATCGGTGTCCAAGCACCAAACTTGGCCTCGGCGCGCAGCACACATGTCCTTGCCGTTGTCAAACGACATATCTGAATCCACAATGGAATCATCAAGAACACCCGTAAGAGCGCCTTTAAAGAGAGTATCGATCTTGTCAAAAGCTTCCGGTGTCCGATTAAGATCGCCTCAAGCTTGCCCTTAGTGGCGTCATAGCAGCCCATGGTGCGAAACCAATAGATCGCTCTCGGCGCCACCTCTTATATTGCGCCCCTTAAAGGCAAAGCGGCTTCAGATCAAGAACAAAACCACTCGGAGTAAATTGCCTATAATCAGTTTTTGGATTGTTGGAAATATGAGCAAATTACTACGAGATTTAATCCGAATAAATAGAAGATAAATCATGACTACAGTAGCAAAGATTGAACTAATCATGCGAACTAGCATAGCAGATGAACAGATCACATCTAGGGCACATACTAGAAACATGAATTCTATCACGATCTCGAACAGGAAAGATAGAATCAAGCACGGTGCAGTGCGGGGAGCAAAGACCGCCGGCGCTGACGTTGTAGCCCATGTCGCCGAGGATGAGGTTGCCGAGGTCGGGAAGAAGTAAATCGTCAGCGAAGTCGTCGCTGCCAAAGATCGCTGTCGCGCCCCCAAAACCTCGACGCCTCTCCGTCTGACAGGATCACGAGAGGCGGGGTTCCAGAGGCCTGCTGTCCCTTCTCCCAGTGCACGCCGAAAGGAGGGATGGAGAAGACTTGCTTGGCGGCGCAATGATCTGGAGCCGGGTAGGTCGTGGGAGTAAACCCCACCTCACGTCCGAGTCGTCATGATCCAAAAGAATCGGAAACGGTTCAGTAATTAACGCGTCCGTTAATTATTAATTAATGACTCATTAATTTTTCTCGAGCAGCAAAAATATAGACAACGTGCATAGCTCTGTCCTCGGCTCGGCTCAATCCTGCAACCCGCGGCGCGGCGCGACGCGGCGCGCCGAGGCGTGGCGAGGCGAGCGAGGAGGAGGAGCGCGCGTGTAGGTCTCCCCTTCTCATGCTAATACAAGTGGTATGAGAGCTCACCTTATAAAGAGGTACAACTCTCTCTCAACTTATGAGATGCGACTAAACTTTAGCCTCACTCACTCCACTCACATGTGTGCATGAATGGGCCAAGAGAATTTCAGAATTTTAGTTGGGCTTTGGGCCAAAAGCCCACTAGCAAATTCCAACATATATGCCTAATGGAAGCCTAGACACGATCCTTTTCGGTAATTCTCCCAACTCTTGTTAAAACTTTGGCACACTACTCTGGGTATATTCTTCTGTTGTCAGGCCCGGCCCTGAGGGGGGCGGGAGGGGCGGCCGCCCCGGGCCCCCCGATGCCAAGGGGCCCCCGGCGATCCATGTTCTCCTCTTTTTATGGGCCTTGCCCCCGATCTGAACGCTGAGAAAACTGAGCGTGTAGATTGTTTTCCTTCCTGCTACGATCCAGGAGTAATATATCAATTATTGCCTGCGATTAATTAGGCGTACTTATGAAAAAAACGCTGCGTACGTGATTTTCCTTCCTTAATCCACCAGCCGAAAATTGTGTGTCCAATTGTTTTTTGTTTGGAAGATGTGCGCCCAATTCTTGGATGGAGTAACTAAATAGCGTACAGCCAGGGATCGTTAGAAAAGGAACAAAACAAGTGGGAGGAGGCCAATGCTACAAGCGGGCAAACATAGGTTGTGAGACGATAGAATAGATCGCCGCCTGCCGAAGCAGCGAGACGCCTGATATGCATCTGCCGTGGCGGCACCTCGAGTCAGAGAAGCCGCGATCCGGACGAGGGCCGGACCGCCGGAGATACCCATGTCGCTTCCTCCCACGCGACCTCGCTGACTCTCCAAGAGGCCTCGCGGTGTGAGACGGCGCCGTTACAGTTGCAGAGAAGATAAGGTATGCCTCTTATCTTTATGTATGTGGTATGAGATTTTACTAAGTTGATTTATTAAATTTTAGAAATGCTCATTAAAATATAGAAAATTGTTCATTGCATAATTTTTACGGTACATGTTAATCTATGAGTTAGATAACTTTTATGGATAAATGTTACCGGGGTTATAATTTAATAATTTATGTATTTGCCGACTCCCCGATTGTTACTATGGAGCGATAAACAACTATAATCATGGGTTAGAAGTACATGATCATCAAGGAATAAAGTAATATACCCAATCGATTTATTATTAAAATTATCCAAAGAAGGGGCTACAATAGAATAAAAATTATTATATTTCCTTTGGCTAGCAAAATTCAATATACTTTTTTGTATACATTTTATGATCTACGTTAAGGGGCCCTAGGTTTTAATTTCGCCCCGGGCCCCCAAATTCTCAGGACCGGCCCTGTTTGTTGTTTTTAGTTCCAGTGGTGCATGTGTGTAGCAGATCCTGAGAAGGCAAACCAACTGGACTGGACCCAAAGAAAAGGTATCATCTCCGGGATTGCTCGAGGTCTACTGTATCTCCACGAGGACTCTTGGTCTGTCTAGGGCTTTTGGTGGAGATCAGTCGATCGACATAACAAAACGGCCTGTCGGCACGCTGTAAGTCTGTCCTTATCTACTTTCTCTGCAGACGTACATTTGATAAAAATGGCATGCACATCATTATTGCAGTAAGTATCACCATAGACCATCTTGTTGGCACTAATTGACCACTGACCGTAGTATTTGTTTCGGAACTAATTCATGCATGCAGTGGATACATGTCTCCGGAGTATGGCATGCACATCATTATTGCAGTAAGTATCACCATAGACCATCTTGTTGGCACTAATTGACCACTGACCGTAGTATTTGTTTCGCAACTAATTCATGCATGCAGTGGATACATGTCTCCGGAGTATGCCTACTGCGGCCAAGTCTCTACCAAGTCAGACATGTACAGCTTCGGTGTCATCGTTCTAGAGATTGTGACTGGCCGGAGGAACAATAGGTCACTCGAGGATAATAACACGGCCGCCAGATCTCTGGTCAGCTACGTAAGATCCGTAGACATATACTCCCTCCGTTTCAAATTACTTGTCGCAGAAATGGATGTATCTAGAACTAAAAAATGTCTAGATACATCCATTTCTACAACAAATAATTCCGAACGGAGGGAGTATATGTTAATATGTCTAGTGTACGTTGCCTCCCTCGTATGTTGGGACAACTGCTCAGCCAGCTGCAATAATATACTCCCTCCGTTCCATAACGTAGTGCCTATAGATTTTTGTAAAAGTCAAACATTACAAACTTTGACCATATTTATAGAGAAAAGTAGGTACATTTAGAATACCAAATGCACATTATTGGATACATCATGAGTTATATTTTCAGAATGTACATGTTTGATATTGTAGATGTAGACAATTTTCTCTATACACTTGGTCAAAGTTGGCAAAGTTTGAATTTCATAAAAATCTATAGGCACTACATTGTGGAATGGAGGGAGTATATCTTCTTGCAGGTATGGGATAAGTGGAGCGCAGGGACGACGCAGGAGGTGGTGGATCCTTCCCTGCGCGGACGTTACCTCGAGGGCGAGGTGGTCAGCTGCGTGCGGATCGGGCTGTTGTGCGTCCAGGAGGACCCGAGTGCCAGGCCGGACGCGGCGGAGGTGGTCCTCATGCTCGACAGCCACTCCACGTCCATCACCATGCGGACTCCCTCCAGGCCGGCCTTCTGCTTCACACAGCCTGGCGTCGTCAACCCGGCGCTCGGTTACCATGGCACCCGGGATGCTAGTGCTATGGCCACCGGCCACCTGCCAACGCCCGGTTCAGACAATGAAGTGACCATCTCCGATCTCCAGCCTAGGTAGGACCATCTACGCAGCACAAGTTTGTATAGTTGATAATGAGAGAATACCTGCTGTTTCAGAGGACGATATATATGGAAGCGTTGTGTTGGACCTTCACTTGTTATTGAAGAAGATGCCAAACTGTGAACCGTACATATATATACGTGTGATGCGTTGGAAGCTCGGAATTATTATAAAGCATAAATTGCGAAACCTTCGAAGTATGGAATTGATTATTGCTGAACCTGTCGAGTAAATAATGCAACGATTCCATTTCAACTCATGAACATTGGTTTGAAGAGAAACATCATAATGCACCAAATGGATTTTGAAGACCCAGGGCACTGTTTCCACTATACCTTTCAACATTGAACAACAAAATCAACGTAATCTGGGGCGAAATCATGAAACGAATGATACAACGGGAAAAAATGATTTAAACTCTATTAAAGACCTATGCTTCTTTAAATACTCCCTACGTCCTAAATTACTTGTGTATCTAGACAAGTAATTTGGGACGGAGGTTGTACAATTGAAGTAGTATGTTAAAAAAAGGTGATGGCAGGTACAGTGCATGTAGGCAATGCCTCTGTTGGGGCAATGATGAGAAATTCAAAGATGTTGGTATTGTTAGACGCACACGAGGAACATGGTGTATTAATTAGCTAGCAGTTCCACAATATAAAAATTCAGAACTGATCAGTTATTTTGCCAAATAACTAGTTATTTCTATTTCTAACGTTTCATCACATTTCACAGTAGATGTGGTCATGGTAGCTAGTTACTCACTACTTTGAGAAATGGAATGACCACATGAAGGGAAAATTCGAAAAACATTAAATGTGCTGCTAGTCAACAGAGCAGAACAATGCAACTTATATAGCATAGGTTAATATACAGGGTGGCCCATTATATGACATCGAAGACCTACACTTTGAGAAACTTACCCTTTTGCAAAAGATCTCTGAGAACATAAGAAATAGGCAGACTAATCCCAGATTGCTACGGTCTCAACTGAACTAACTACACTCTCCTATGGTCAGCATACTAAATTCTGCGAGTCTTAGCTGCTTTCTCCAATATATCAGCAATGACAGAAGGACATGTCCTTTTCAGGGACTCATACCCTTTACTTGCCATCACACCAACCATTCTATTTGAAGAGTTGATAAATCCAATGCAGGCATCTTTGAGCTTGCTGCAATGATGCTGATCGGCTAAAGCTAAGGTGGTCGCAACAGTCCCGGTATGAAGAACCCCACAAAGTTTGATCTCGCACATGTACTTCATCCTTTCCATGGCGTACCTATCTGCGGCCACCAGCAAATGCCTGACCATTTCTTCATACTCATCATCATCTAGGTAATCCAATGGAGGCAACGAATCAGTGTAGATGAAGTGAAGCAGTCCTCTGAAAACAGCGGGCTGCATGTCTTCGACGGTTATGCTGCGGCTACTCTCGTCCCTCATCGGGCCGTAGAACTTTACCCTGAAGACCGGCGACCGCATTGCGAGGATGATCTTATGAGCTGGGAAAATCTCCTCCTTGACCTTGAAAGACACATCGGATCCCTCCGTAGCCTCCAGCAAGCTGCTAAGGTTATGAACCAATTCGGACGGCGGCGCCTGGGCCTCAAAGTTAATCTTGACATCAGTCTCTTGTGCGTCCTTCAACTCGATGATGGCAATATTGCACTCGAGGATAAGGGTGTCATCCAGAACGTACGGCCGCAGCTCCGTCCTCCTCATGAAATGGGTGTAGCCCGAGCAGCAGTTATAGTCATCAGCGGAGTTGAACACCAGCGGCTCGTACTGGCTGGGGACCGGCCACGTGAAAGGTGGCGGCGGCCAGGCCTGGTCGACCACCCTCACATGGTAGAGCGCCCTCGCCTCTGCGTCCGGGGTCTTGAGCTCGAGGAAGACTGAGACGTAGTCCTTGCTGTCCTCCCTGACGCCGTCGGGGTAGAAGTAGACGCACCAGTCGTGGCCGCCGACGCGGAAGACGGTGGACTGGATGGACTTGCCGACGCCTAGGCCCCTGCACAGGCTGTAGCCGTCGATCTTGAACAGGTGCGTGCCCTCCGCGGTCTCCGGGGCGCAGGCCGAGGCCGACATCGTCCGTGGTGGGATCTGAGATGCGGACATTGTTGTACTGGCGCAGCGGGGAAGGAGAACGGGGACGAGGCGGTTCAGGAGGAGGGTAACGGCGGGCGGCGGTCCGGCGATTTGGGGGATGGGGAACGGCGGCGCGGCGAGGCGATTCGTGAGTTCTTTTCTTTTCTTTTGAGTTAAGGATTTGACGATTCGTGTGGGGCTTCAACGGAGTACTTGGAGGCCTCTTGTACGTACTTATTATTACGCGTGGCTGTTTCCGATTCGGACACAACTGTCCGCCTTTGTTCTACCTTCTCCTATTTTCAGATACCTGTCGGATTTAAAACCGGTCAGATTTGAACATCTAGCTGTTTTCAGTTTTACCGCTAAAAAAAAGTTGTTCTCAGTTTCATCTCCGTTCTGCAATTTACCGTGTTCATCTCTAAGGGCATTTCTAGCCAATCTCCAATAAATAGCGGAGTCTCCAAAAAAATCAACGGCGCACCACCTGCAACGCTGAGCCAACGAGCCGTTGGGCCGGCGCCGAGCCCCGGCGACGGCTGGGCGTGTCTTTGCCGGTGAAACGCCGACGGGAGAGATCCAAGCGGCTAGAGGTGGAATCAATACCTGCATGCGGCGTGGAGGCGTTGCCGGGGTTGTGCGGCCCGGTACCCGGCCAATCCATGGCAAGGCACAGTTGCCAGCGGCTGGATGCGCCAAATTCGGCGGCAGACGCGGAAGCCGCAGATATACCGGTTGTGCGCCGGCGACGGGGCGAGAGGGGCACAATTCCGGATGGTCAAGGACCACGGCGGAGCCTACGAAGTGTCCGCGGCTGAGGGTGGTGCCTGGCGAAGGGTGGGAGGGGCGGCGTCGGCAAAGATGCTGTGCGGGAATGGAGCGAAGGAGGCAATGGAGGAGAGCGGACTTTTACTCAGTCGCTGAGGGGTGGAGTAAACATAAAGAGGCAGGGCGCGGCTGAGGATAATTTATCCTCCACTACCGCCGATTGGGGATCTGCTAGGTGCCGGTTAGAGGATTAAAAACGAATTTGTACTCCTCTAAACGGCTATAGGGGATATGTTAGAAATGCCTGAACTGGGATACATCGGCGAGTATACAGAGTGGCATCATAAGAAGAAAAAAACAGCATATCTAAAAGAAAAGAGCAATACTCAGCATCGGTCGATCGATGGGGTGCGCCATGTGACCGTCTGATTTGTCGATTCCATCGCCCCTTCCCCACATGAACGGAAGTTGCGCCCCAGCTCATAGGACCATCGGTGCCTCCTCCTCTCCTGGACCATCGGTGCGCCGCACTCCGCCTTGTCGTGGCAAATTTTCGTGTTTTGACCCTTTCGTTGAAGTTTATCCAGATCTGACCCCGTTAGTTTTTTTTTAAATCTGACCATTTTTCTTACCGCCATGGGGCTCGGCGGTAGGATTACATAGCCTACCGCCATGACCTTCGACGGTAGGAAACTAATCCATGTCAGCAGCGTAAACGGCCGACGTCCCCCTCTGTCCCACCCTACCTCCGCTGGTCTTGGTGGTAGCGCCGCCAGGACCAGCGGCGGTAGGGTGTGGACAGTTATAAGCTGCTGGCTGTCCGCCCCAGCCCCTTCTCCCCCCCACACCCAGCCGTCCCCAAAAACAGAGGAGTTCTTCCTCTCGCCCCCTCTCTCATGTCCAGCATCTTCACCGTTTTTGCGGATCGAGATGGCCCCTAAACGAGAAAAGTAATCTCCTCCGATCCCTCCAATTAGTTTTAGTCAAATAACTTTTGTTTGCATTATTTGATTCAAATCACCCATATTTTTAAACTAGACTTAAATCTTTTGTACCCTAGATTTTTTTGGTTGATTCTAGATGTTCTATTGTGTTGGATATGAACTCTAATCTAGTTGGAATGGTAGTGTGAAGATTAACCCTAGTTCATATTTTTTTGAAGGAATTTTTTTATATAATGCATGTTGGAGGAATTTGTTTTGATATGATGATACATGTTGATATGCTATGATGCATGATGTATAGTGGATGGTGTTTGAGGAAATATGCTTAAGATGAACCCTAGTTCATGGTTTTTGTTTTTGAAAAATATATGATATTATGCATGTTGGATGTTGTTGGAGAAATATGATATGATATGATGCATTTGGACCTTGGTGATTGCATCTTGATATATGTATTTATTTATTTTTTAACCACATGATGAACCCTAGTTCATGTTCATGTTTTAAAAAAAAAATCTTCATATGCTTATTGAAAGATTGAACTCATAGGGTTTTTTGTTGGAAATATGCCCTAGAGGCAATAATAAATTAGTTATTATTATTATATTTCCTTGTTCATGATAATCGTTTATTATCCATGCTATAATTGTATTGATAGGAAACTCAGATACATATGTGGATACATATACAACACCATGTCCCTAGTAAGCCTCTAGTAGATTAGCTCGTTGATCAATAGATGGTTACGGTTTCCTGACCATGGACATTGGATGTCGTTGATAATGGGATCACATCATTAGGAGAATGATGTGATGGACAAGACCCAATCCTAAGCCTAGCACAAAGATCGTGTAGTTCGTATGCTAAAGCTTTTCTAGTGTCAAGTATCATTTCCTTAGACCATGCCATTGTGCAACTCCCGGATACCTTAGGAATACTTTGGGTGTACCAAACGTCACAACGTAACTGGGTGGCTATAAAGGTGCACTACGGGTATCTCTGAAAGTGTCTGTTGGGTTGGCACGAATCGAGACTGGGATTTGTCACTCCGTGTGACGGAGAGGTATCTCTGGGCCCACTCGGTAGGACATCATCATAATGTGCACAATGTGACCAAGGGGTTGATCACGGGATGATGTGTTACGGAACGAGTAAAGAGACTTGCCGTTAACGAGATTGAACAAGGTATCGGGATACCGACGATCGAATCTCGGGCAAGTACTGTACCGCTAGACAAAGGGAATTGAATACGGGATTGATTGAATCCTCGACATTGTGGTTCATACGATGAGATCATCGTGGAACATGTGGGAGCCAACATGGGTATCCAGATCCCGCTGTTGGTTATTGGCCGGAGAGTAGTCTCGGTCATGTCTACGTGTCTCCCGAACCCGTAGGGTCTACACACTTAAGGTTCGATGACGCTAGGGTTATAGGGAATAGATATACATGGTTACCGAATGTTGTTCGGAGTCCCGGATGAGATCCCGGACGTCACGAGGAGTTCCGGAATGGCCCGGAGGTAAAGATTTATATATGGAAAGTTGTTGTTCGGGTTCCGGGAAAAGTTCGGTTTTTTTTCGGTATTGTACCAGGAAGCTTCCAGAAGGTTCTGGAGGATTCCGGAGGGGTCCGGAGGTCCAGAAAATGTTCCACCACGTCCAATATAGCAGCATGGGCTGTAAGGGGGCACCCTAGCCTTAATGGGCCAAGGGAACCAGCCCCCCCAAGGCCCATGCGCATGGGAAGAGGGGAAACCCTAAGGGGGAGGGCCTCCACTTGACTTGGGAGGCACTCCTCCCCCCTTGGCTACCGCTCCCAACCCTAGATGAGATCTAGGGGGGGCGCCCCCTCTCTCCCCACCTATAAATAGTGGAGGGGTGGGAGGGCAGCCGCACCCCAAGTTCTGGCGCATCCCTCCCCCTCTCCCAAGTACTCATCCTCTCCCGCGGTGCTTGGCGAAGCCTGCAGATTGCCACGCCTCCACCACCACCACTGTCGTCTTTGCTGCTGGACGGAGTCTTCCCCAACCTCTCCCTCTCTCCTTGCTGGATCAAGCATGGGAGACGTCACCGGGCTGCATGTGTGTTGAACGCGGAGGTGCCGTCCGTTCGGCGCTAGGATCTCCGGTGATTTGGATCACGATGAGTACGACTCCTTCAACCCCGTTCTCTTGAACGCTTCCGCTTAGCGATCTACAAGGGTATGTAGATGCACTCTCCTTCCCCTCGTTGCTAGTTTCTCCATAGATAGATCTTGGTGACTCGTAGGAAATTTTTTGAATTTCTGCTACGTTCCCTAACAGTGGTATCAGAGCTAGGTCTATGCGTAGTTACTATGCACGAGTAGAACACAAAGCCGTTGTGGGCGTAGATGTTGTTAATTTTCTTGCCACTACTAGTCTTATCTTGCTTCGGCGGCATCGTGGGATGAAGTGGGACGGGCCGACCTTACACGTACGCTTACGTGAGACAGGTTCCACCGACTGACATGCACGAGTTGCATAAGGTGGCTAGCGGGTGTCTGTCTCTCCCACTTTAGTTGGAGCGGATTTGATGAAAATTGTCCTTATGAAGGGTAAATAGAAATTGGCATATCACGTTGTGGTTTTACGTAGGTAAGAAACGTTCTTGCTAGAACACCTATAGAAGCCACGTAAAAACTTGAAACAACAATTAGAGGACGTCTAACTTGTTTTTGCAGGGTATGCTATGTGATGTGATATGGCCAAAAAGAATGTGATGAATGATATGTGATGTATGAGATTGATCATGTTCTTGTAATAGGAATCACGACTTGCATGTCGATGAGTATGACAAACGGCAGGAGCCATAGGAGTTGTCTTAATTTATTGTATGACCTGTGTGTCATTGAACAACGCCATGTAATTACTTTACTTTATTGCTAAACCGTTAGCCATAGTAGTAGAAGTAATAGTTGGCGAGACAACTTCATGGAGACACGATGATGGAGATCATGATGATGGAGATCATGGTGTCATGCCGGTGACGATGATGATCATGGAGCCCCGAAGATGGAGATCAAAAGGAGCAAAATGATATTGGCCATATCATGTCACTATTTGATTGCATGTGATGTTTATCATGTTTATGCATCTTATTTGCTTAGAACGACGGTAGTAAATAAGATGATCCCTCATTAAAATTTCAAGATAGTGTTCCCCCTAACTGTGCACCATTGCGAAAGTTCATTGTTTCGAAGCACCACTTGATGATCGGGTGTGATAGATTCTAACGTTCACATACAACGGGTGTAAGCCAGATTTACACATGCGAAACACTTAGGTTAACTTGACGAGCCTAGCATGTACAGACATGGCTGTTGGGGAACGTAGTAATTTCAAAAAATTTCCTACGCACACGCAAGATCATGGTGATGCATAGCAACGAGAGGGGAGAGTATTGTCTACGTACCCTCGTAGACCAAAGCGGAAGCGTTGACGCAACGTAGAGGAAGTAGTCGTCGTCCTCCGGTCCAACCGATCCAAGCACCGTTACTCGGCACCTCCGAGTTCTTGACACACGACAGCTCGATGACGCACCCCAATCTCCGATCCAGCAGAGGCGCTGGGAGGGAGTTCCGTCGACGACGGCGTGGTGGACGATCTTGATGTTCTCTGTCGCAGGCTTCGCCTAAGCACCGCCACAATATGACCGAGGTGTAATATCGTGGAGGGGGGCACTGACAGCTAAGGAACGATCTCAATGATCAACTTGTGTGTCTAGGGTGCCCCCTACCCCGTATATAAAGGAGGGAGGGAGGAGGAGGCCGGCCCAAGGGGTGGCGCGCCCTAGGGGGCAATCCTACTCAAGTAGGTTTGCCCCCCTTCCTATTCGGAGTAGGAGAAGCAAGGAAGAGGGGGAGGAGAGAAGGGGGGGGGCCCCCTCCCAATTCGGATTGGGCTTGGGGGGCCTCCTTGCTCCTTCTCCTCCCTTCCACTAAGGCCCAATAAGGCCCATATACTTACAGGCGTTCGGTAACCTCCTGAGCTCGGTATATTCCCAAACTCTCCGGAACCTTTCCGGTGTCCAAATATATCCGTCCAATATATCAATCTTTATGTATCGACCATTTCGAGACTCCTCGTCATGTCCGTGATCACATCCGGACTCAACAACCTTGGTACATCAAAATACATAAACTCATAATATAACTATCATCGAAACCTTAAGCGTGCGGACCCTACGGTTCGAGAACAATGTAGACATGACCGAGACACGTCTCCGGTAAATAACCAATAGCGGGACCTGGATGCCCATATTGGTTCCTACATATTCTACGAAGATCTTTATCGGTCAAACCGCACAACAACATACGTTGTTCCTTTGTCATCGGTATGTTACTTGCCCGAGATTTGATCGTCGGTATCCAATACCTAGTTCAATCTTGTTACCGCAAGTCTCTTTACTCGTTTAAGTAATACATCATCTCATAACTAACTCATTAGTTACATGCTTGCAAGGCTTAGGTGATGAGTATTACCGAGAGGGCCCAGAGATACCTCTCCGACAATCGGAGTGAAAATCCTAATCTTGAATTATGCCAACCCAACATGTACCTTCGAAACACCTGTGAGAGTACCTTTATAATCACCCGAGCACGTTGTGACGTTTGGTAGCACACAAAGTGTTCTTCCGTAAACGGAGTTGCACAATCTCATAGTTGCGGGAACTTTGTATAAGTCATGAAGAAAGCAATAGCGAGATACTAAGCGATCAAGTGCTAGGCTAACAGGATGGGTCATGTCAATCACATCATTCTTCTAATGATGTGATCCCACTAATCAAATGACAACACATGTCTATGGTCGGAAACATAACCATCTTTGATTAATGAGCTAGTCAAGTAGAGGCATACTAGTGACTATAGTTTTGTCTATGTATTCACACATGTATTATGTTTCCGGTTAATACAATTCTAGCATGAATAATAAACATTTATCATGATATGAGGAAATAAATAATAACTTTATTATTGCCTCTAAGGCATATTTCCTTCAATGGCCTCGGAACACAAGAGACCGAAAGGTCGAGCATGTCACACCCAAGATGCGACCCTATCCTACAGGAACTCGAAGGTCCCACCAAGGATAGAAGCGCATCTTGAAGACGCTTTTGCAAGGTGGATATCATTACATCAACATTACATAGTAGATAGGGATAGATACATAAGGCATACAATGCCACACGAATACAACATCATCTTACATAAGAGCACCATCCGACTATGGATGAAACACAAACAGAAACTCAAACGACATCCACCCTGCTAGCCCAGGCTGCCGACTTGGAACCGATCCCCTGATCGAAGAAGAAGCAGAAGAAGAACTCCAAAACAAGCAAACATAGCTCTCGCGCCATGATCATCGCATAACCTGTACCTGCAACTGTTGTTGTAGTAATCTGTGAGCCACGAGGACTCAGCAATCCCATTACCATGGGTATCAAGACTAGCAAAGCTTAATGGGTAAGGAAGGGGTAAAGTGGTGAGGTTGCAGCAGCGACTAAGCATGATATGGTGGCTAACATATGCAAATAAGAGCGAGAAGAGAACAAGCGGAACGGTCGTGAAGCTAGCAATGATCAAGAGGTGATCCTGAACTCCTACTTACGTCATACATAACCCAAAACCTTGTTCACTTCCCGGACTCCGCCGAGAAGAGACCATCACGGCTACACACGCGTTTGATGCGTTTTAATTCGGATCTGGTGTTAAGTTATCTACAACCGGACATTAAAAAATTCCCATCTGCCACATAACCATGGCACGGCTCTCGAAAGTTTATACCTGCAGGGTGTCCCAACTTAGCCCATGATAAGCTCTCGCGATCAACGAAGGATATACCTTCTCCGGGAAGACCCGATTAGTCTCGGAATCGGTTTACAAGACATTTCGACAATGGTAAAACAAGACCAGCAAAGCCGCCCGATGTGCCGACAAATCCCGATAGGAGCTACACATATGTCGTTCTCAGGGCACACCGGATGATCAAGACATCGGGTTGGCATAGACCCTAGTTACCCAGGGGGCGCCGGGCATCGCTCTGGTTAGACCAACACTCAAAGGAGCACTGGCCCGGGGTAAAATAAAGATGACCCTCGGGCTCCGGAAACCCAAGGGAAAAAGGGCTAGGTGAGGCAAATGGTAAAACCAAGGTTGGGCCTTGCTGGAGGAGTTTTATTCAAAGCGAACTGTCAAGGGGGTCCCATAAATCACCCAACCGCGTAAGGAACGCAAAATCCGGGAACATAACAACGGTATGACGGAAACTAGGGCGGCAAGAGTGGAACAAAACACCAGGCATAAGGCCGAGTCTTCCACCCTTTACCAAGTATATAGATGCATTAATTAAATAAGAGATATTGTGATATCCCAACAAAAACTTGTCCACCATGGAGCAATCTTCAACTTCACCTGCAACTAACAACACTATAAGAGGGGCTGAGCAAAGCGGTAACATAGCCAAGCAACGGTTTGCTAGGAAGGGTGAAAAGGTTAGAGGCTGACATGGCAATTGGGAGGATTGAAGAGCAATTGAGCGCAGCAAAGCGATAGAACGAAGCAACTAGCATAGCAATGATAGTTGTGAGATCCAGGGTAGCGATCATCTTGCCTGAAATCCCGCTAGGAAGAAGAACGAGTCCATGAAGAAGACGAATGGGAGTAGTCGAACAAATCCTCACAATCGCAACATTACCGGAACTAAGAAGCAACACTGGAAAGAAACAAACAACATGGTAAATGCACAAGCATAAACATGGCATGATGCACAAACAAGTATGATGCGTGTCCGGTTTAATGAGGCATGGCATGGCAAAGTGCAACAAACAATACTATAAGTTAAGTGGAGCTCAATATGCAACGAGTTGCATATTGACGAAACACCACATCTGAGTTATTTAGTTCGCTCTCGTTTAGGTACACAACAATGTTAAATGTTGTTAAACATGGCAAGAGGTGAAGCATATGGAAACTAACTATTTAGGCAAGTTTAATTGAGGCCGGAACAACAAACAACAAATCCGGAAAATCCCCATGTGCATATTTTAGATTTGGTACTGTTCTGCCCTAAAACATATTTTAATGTTGTTAAACAGCAAAATAAAGTACAACAAGTTAATCTATGCATTTTTCCACCCCATTTACATATAAAGTTTATTTAAAAGCAGACTACGGTTATTTAATTATGAAATAAATCATTTTAACATGGCATTTGAGCAAATTTAATCAAACAACATTTTAAACATTTTAACAGGATGAAAGTTGCGAGGCGAGACAAATAAGAGGGGAACGAAACTCGGTTGGACTGGAACGACCAACGAAGGCAAAGCGGTCCGAGGAGGTCAACGAGGACAAGGGGCCTGACAAAATGACAACGGAGGCAAAGAGAGAAAGGGCAACTGCGAATGGTTACGAGTTTTCTTAAAACATGCAGATGCAAAGCGCATGATGCTATGATATGAAATGCAAGACATGAAAAAAAAATGCAAAACAAAAGACAAAAAACCAACCATGAAGAAAATATCATATCGCATCTCCGGAAAAGGCAAGAGTTGGAGTTACGAATACGGAAAGTTGTATCCGGGGCGTTACAACACTCCACCACTACGAGAGGATCTCGTCCCGAGATCTAGGATGGCACCGAATTGAAAACGGAAGAGGAAGAGAAGAGGTAAAACTAAGTTGCTTCTTTGACAAACGAGTGAAACCAACAAACCTTGAGAGGTAGAAAACTTGAAGAAATGCCACAACGGAGACGAAAGGAATTGAAACACTCCGTTAGATAAGAGGAACAAGTGATACGACAAGAACCAAGAAGGTTGCAAAGGCATGAACCAAGAGTTTAATGGACAAGATAGAATTTGAAACCACTCAGGTTAAAACACGATGGGAGAGGAAGAATTCGGGCAGCACTCCGGTTGAACATGGAAGGAATAGAACATGAACTTCAGAAGATGGGATGATACTTGGTGAAAACAACAACACACTGCCTCCGGAACTATTGAAAGAATGGCACAATGGGTAAGTAGGATTTCAAACAACACTCATGTTAAAAAGAGAGGCAAAACTTGATAAGATGAAAGAACTTGAAGAGATGACACAACATTCCGGTTAAATGGATAAGCATGAAAAGAACACGATCCTCACAATTCGAGATGACGAGTGAAGAAAGCAACATCACCATGCCTCCGGAAGAAAGAATAGAAGATAGATCATTGAAATAACAGATGGAGGAGAAAATGCAAACTTCTGCCACAAATGAGCTCAGAAAGCACCCTTCCAAGAAGGTTATAACGGAGTTGTTGGAAAAACCAACAACAAAAAGAATAAGCTTGTAGTGGGCTTATGGAAAACATCTCAAGACTATGAGGTGACAGCCAGCCACTAATGGAAACCATTGATTTGATTAGAGCACCAAAAAGATGACAAACTTCTTCCACCAAGAGGAGAAAGAGCAAGCTTGGGTCATGCATAATCACCACAAATAGCAACAACCCTTAAGGAAAGGCTTTAGGTGAAATCTGACACAAGATAACTCCAACGAAGAAGTTGATTGGTCGAAAAGATCTCTTGAACGAAGAGAAAATGATGGATTTAAAATACCTCATTCTTGACAACATATGAATCATGAAACATGAAGGAAATTGTCAAGAGTGACATAACACCACCTCAAAAGATAAGGTAGAAAGAATTGCACTTTGGAATGCAAGATGAAGAATACTTGAACTCCCCAAAACAAAACTTGTGTTGAACACCATGTTTATTTTAGAGTATAGCTTGGCGGGTCATAACTTCAAGAGAAATCTTGAAGAACAATTGAAGAATGAAAAGAATCCTTGACGAACCATCATGTAGAGCCTCCATGAAGAACTACGGTAATAAAAGGATGATGAAAAGAAAAGAAGTTGAAAACACAAGGTGAAGCCTTGCAATGATTTAGATGGAGCTTCGCGACGTTGTAACCGAGAAAACTTGGAACTCCGAAAAAGGAAAAGATGAAACACTAGAACCGTGAATTACTTCATCATGAACAATCTCCGGAAGAAAAGAATTGAATCACCTCGAGGAAATAAGAATAAGATTTATTATATGCTTATCCTTCATCAAATTAAATTGATGACAAGCAATGGATTTGGCATACTACTTCTTCCCGTAGAAAGGATTAAGAGAGATATAGCGCAAATTTGAGAAGGTATTGATGGAACCACCGGTGGGATTAAAAAGAACGAATGAATTGATATGAATTGATACAATGACGAAGGAAGAGAAATCTTGAACGAACCACCGTAAGAATTGAGAATGAACGTAGCAAAGGCACGATTCACCGGGAAGAATTGGAAAACAAATGAAGATACTTGAGGGGATTTAGCTACCTGAGAACGAAGAGATCATGAACTGATTAGAGGATATTAGAACGATTCACCGGTAAGATTTGGAGAATGATAGCTACACGCTGAGAATGAAGAATTATGACATAATGGCCTTCGGAGGAAAGAAATGGAACAACTCATGAAATGCTCCGGATGGTAAGAAAAGAATTGTCACAATCAAAACAATTATGAGGATAGCATGAAGCTAGAACCATGAATATTTAAGAGAATGGACCAAGATTTAAGAGAAATCCTTCTTCGGTCTTCAAATGTTCAGAATGATGATGAGAACCACCATGAATTGTTGAGATACTCTGGGAGAATTAAAAGAGGAAAGTTTGAGCCAAATATGAAAAGAATTTGAAAACGACCTTGGAGAAGGCATGTGACTGATGAAAATTCATTCTTTCGTCAAACTTGGAAATGAATTTGATAATCGCTCCTGATAATTCGAAGAGTCAGGTAAGATCCTGGGAAAAGACCTGTGGGTTATGGGCCCACTGAAGAGAAAAATACCATTGGAAAGGGATGTTGAAGAAGTAGATGATGCACCGGAATAATTGAAATATTTGAACGAGGTGACAACCTCGAATTAATTGGAACATAGACGGATCTCCTGAGATTTCTTGAGCACTCCGGAAGGATAAACTAGCTAGAGACGAATGAGCAGGGAAAACACTTGATCCATGGAAAAGAATGTGATCAACCCGAAAAATTTGAATTGAGTCCACCAGAGAAGAAAAAGAGACGAAGAATGTCCACCGAGACGAGAATTCACCGGTTGAGATAATTTAGGAAAGACTGAAGAGGCTCCGTACGAATGAAATTGATGCTTGAAACAGACTCAGACTCCGGGAAGAAGAGGGTGGGAGGGCGGGAAAACAAAGGCAACTTGGAAGGGGGAAGCTACGAATATCTTGAAGAGAAAACACATGTTGAAATCATTGAGGAAAGAAAGCAAAGATTTCGCACAAGTAGGATGGATACTCGATTACGGTCTCCGGCTCCGAGATGAAAAAGGGGTGGGCGGGTGGGAAAAAAGATAACAACTGAGGATTGAACTCAAAGATGAAGAAGCTCGAGTCAACTTGATGAGAAATGCACCGTATGAAAAGAGATGAGAACCAACGAACGGAAAACCAACTGCGTGAACCTAAAGAAAAATTTGAAAGGGAAGAGGAGTAATTCAAAACACCTACGTCAAGATTCCTCACTAGAGCGATGAAGGGGCTGAGGAGTAAAAAGAATTCCTACTCTCCGATATAACTACACTCCGAAAACAGTTTTCTTCTAGACTCGACAACGGCCAAACTACACGATCAATCAAGGGGGCTCCTATGCTCGGTTCAGGCTCTGATACCAACTTGTCACGCCCAAGATGCGACCCTATCCTAAAGGAACTCGAAGGTCCCACCAAGGATAGAAGCGCATCTTGAAGACGCTTTTGCAAGGTGGATATCATTACATCAACATTACATAGTAGATAGGGATAGATACATAAGGCATACAATGCCACACGAATACAACATCATCTTACATAAGAGCACCATCCGACTATGGATGAAACACAAACAGAAACTCAAACGACATCCACCCTGCTAGCCCAGGCTGCCGACTTGGAACCTATCCCCTGATCGAAGAAGAAGCAGAAGAAGAACTCCAAAACAAGCAAACATCGCTCTCGCGCCATGATCATCACATAACCTGTACCTGCAACTGTTGTTGTAGTAAACTGTGAGCCACGAGGACTCAGCAATCCCATTACCATGTGTATCAAGACTAGAAAAGCTTAATGGGTAAGGAAGGGGTAAAGTGGTGAGGTTGCAGCAGCGACTAAGCATGATATGGTGGATAACATATGCAAATAAGAGCGAGAAGAGAACAAGCGGAACAGTCGTGAAGCTAGCAATGATCAAGAGGTGATCCTGAACTCCTACTTACGTCAAACATAACCCAAAACCGTGTTCACTTCCCGGACTCCGCCGAGAAGAGACCATCACGGCTACACACGTGGTTTATGCGTTTTAATTTGGATCTGGTGTCAAGTTATCTACAACCGGACATTAACAAATTCCCATCTGCCACATAACCGCGGGCACGGCTCTCGAAAGTTTATACCCTGCAGGAGTGTCCCAACTTAGCCCATGATACGCTCTCGCGATCAACAAAGGATATGCCTTCTCCCAGGAAGACCCGATCAGTCTCAGATTCCCGGTTTACAAGACATTTCGACAATGGTAAAACAAGACCAGCAAAGCCGCCCGATATGCCGACAAATCCCGATAGGAGCTGCACATATCTCGTTCTCAGGGCACACCGGATGAGCAAGACGTCGGGTTGGCATAGACCCTAGTTACCTGTGGGGCGCGGACATCGCTCGAGTTGGACCAACACTCGAAGGAGCACCGCCGGGGGGTAAAATAAAGATGACCCTCGGGCCTCAAACCGAAGGGAAAAAGGGCTAGGTGAGGCAAATGGTAAAACCAAGGTTGGGCCTTGTTGGAGGAGTTTTATTCAAAGCGAACTGTCAAGGGGGTCCCATAAATCACCCAACCGCGTAAGGAACGCAAAATCCGGGAACATAACACCGGTATGACGGAAACTAGGGCGGCAAGAGTGGAACAAAACACCAGGCATAAGGCCAAGTCTTCCACCCTTTACCAAGTATATAGATGCATTAATTAAATAAGAGATATTGTGATATCCCAACAAAATCTTGTCCACCATGGAGCAATCTTCAACTTCACCTGCAACTAACAATGCTATACAAGGGGCTGAGCAAAGCGGTAACATAGCCAAGCAACGGTTTGCTAGGAAGGGTGAAAAGGTTAGAGGCTGACATGGCAATTGGGAGGCTTGAAGAGCAATTGATAGGTAGCGCAGCAAAGCGATAGAACGAAGCAACTAGCATAGCAATGATAGTAGTGAGATCTAGGGTAGCGATCATCTTGCCTGAAATCCCTCTAGGAAGAAGAACGAGTCCATGAAGAAGACGAATGGGAGTAGTCGAACAAATCCTCACAATTGCAACATTACCGGAACTAAGAAGCAACACCAGAAAGAAACAAACAACATGGTAAATTCACAAGCATATACATGGCATGATGCACAAACAAGTATGATGCATGTCCGGTTTAATGAGGCATGGCATGTCAAAGTGCAACAAACAATACTACAAGTTAAGTGGAGCTCAATATGCAACGAGTTGCATATTGACGAAACACCACATCCGAGTTATTTAGTTCTCTCTCGTTTAGGTACACAACAATGTTAAATGTTGTTAAACATGGCAAGAGGTGAAGCATATGGAAACTAACTATTTAGGCAAGTTTAAATGAGGCCAAAACAACCAACAACAAATCCGGAAAATCTCCATGTGCATATTTTAGATTTGGTACTGTTCTACCCTAAAACATATTTTAATGTTGTTAAACAGCAAAATAAAGTACAACAAGTTAATCTATGCATTTTTCCACCCCATTTACATATAAAGTTTATTTAAAACGGAGCTATGGTTATTTAATTATGAAATAAATCATTTTAACATGGCATTTGAGCAAATTTAATCAAACAACATTTTAAACATTTTAACAGGGATGAAAGTTGCATAGGCAGACAAATAAGAGGGGAACGAAACTCGGTTGGACTGGAACGACCAACGAAGGCAAAGCGGTCCGAGGAGGTCAACGAGGACAAGGGGCCTGACAAAATGACAACGGAGGCAAAGAGAGAAAGGGCAACTGCGAACGGTTACGAGTTTTCTTAAAACATGCAGATGCAAAGCGCATGATGCTATGATATGAAATGCAAGACATGAAAAAAAATTCAAAACAAAAGACAAAAACCCAACCACGAAGGAAATATCATATCGCATCTCCGGAAAAGGCAAGAGTATGAGTTATGAATACGGAAAGTTGTATCCGGGGCGTTACAGAGCATGAGTCGTATGGTAGATACGATCAACATGAAGATGTTCACCGGTGATGACTAGTCCGTCTCAAGTGATGATCGGACATGGCCTAGTTGACTCGGATCATGTAATCGCTTAGATGACTAGAGGGATGTCTATCTGAGTGGGTGTTCATAAGATGAACTCAATTATCTTGAACATAGTCAAAAGATCTTTGCAAATTATGTCGTAAGCTCGCGCTTTAGTTCTACTGTTTAGATATGTTCCTAGAGAAAAATTAGTTGAAAGTTGATAGTAGCAATTATGCGGACTAGGTCTGTAAATTGAGGATTGTCCTCATTGCTTCGTAGAAGGCTTATGCCCTTAATGCACCGCTTGGTGTGCTGAACCTCGAACATCGTCTGTGGATGTTGCGAACATCTGACATGCACGTTTTGATAACTATGTGATAGTTCAGTAATGTTAAACGGTTTAGAGTTGAGGCACGAAGGCGATTTGAAGCGTCATGAAACATATGAGATGTTTGAGGGCTGAAATTGGGATTTCAAGCTCGTGCCCACGTCAAGAGGTATAAGACCTCCGACAAGTTTCTTAGCCTGCAAACTAAGGGAGAAAAGCTCAATCGTTGAGCTTGTGCTCAGATTGTCTGAGTACAACAATCACTTGAATCGAGTGGGAGTTGATCTTCCTGTCACGTCCCTAGTTCTGGTATGACCTAGACTAGCTAGTCATTTGTGCATCATGTTTAAATTTCATTTAAATGTGAAATGGGGATTTGTAAAACCCTCAGAAATCATTTCTGGAAATGACCCAGATAAAAATTGCTCCAAAAAGGTCCAAGAAAATGTTCATGTCTCTCTCTGAAAATATTGGACAGAGATAAAAATCAAACCAATATTTTCAGGAGCTCATAAGTATTTATTTTGGCCATTTGGAATTAATGCATAAATATTTGCATTGGATATATATTAGTTATATATTTAGTATATGTCCAAAAATTATGCCAGTTGTTGAGGAGCTCTGGAATAATGCCACTAGCCCCTACAAAAATTGGCATAAGAAAATAAAATGGTTTAGTATTTTATTTAAACCAAACAAATGTCAGAAAAATAGAAAAGCAGAAATAAAAGAGGTACTTACAGGCCTCCTCCTGCAGCCCAAAGAACAGCCAGCCAGCCCAGCCCTGGCCCCCTCCTCTGTCGTCTTCGTCCTCGGCAGGGGATGGTAGCGTGCCCGACTGTGTGCCAGGCCACCAGCCGCGCCACGCCACCTCCTTCTCTGCCTGCCTGTCCTCCCCCTCGTCGCTCTGGATGGCCCGGACGACGCCACGCGACGCCCCGCACCTCTCTCCTCCCCCTTCCCTGGTTCTCTCTCTCCCGACCGCCCGAACGCGCCCGTCGCCACCGCTCGCCGTAGCCGTAGCCACCGCGCCCCTCGAGAGCATCTGAGCCGTCCCCGAGCTCCGCGCCGTCGTCCTCGTCCTCTCCGCCAAGCCGCAAGACGCGGGAAGCCCTGGAGAGCCGCCATCGTCGCCTTCTTCACCTCCGGCCGCCGGAGATCGTCTTCGCCGCTCCGCGTCGTCAGCGCGTCCCCGGCCACAACGAGCAGCCCTGCAAGTCCGCTGTGAGCCCCGCCGTCGAACCCCCCTCTCCCCTGCTCTTCCGGTGCCCTCTAGCCCCTCTGTCGCTGAAGCCGTGCCCCGGCCGCCGCCCCGAGCTCCGCTCCGTGAGCTCCGCCACCCAGCTCCCCTAATCGCTCCACAGATCTTGCGAGAGCCCAGCTACGCCCGGTGCTCTCCGACGCCCGTCCGTGCTTTGAATCACGGACGCCGCGCAGCGTCAGAGGTCGCCGGCGTTAACCCGCCGGCCTGACGTGTGGGCCCGACCTGCCAGGTGATTAGCTTAAGCTAATCACCACTTAGTTAACCCCTGACACTGACAGTGGGCCCCAGCGTCACTAACCTTTTAATTAGGATTAAACTAACCTGTTAAACCCCTCATCGCGGCGTGTGGACCCCACACGTCAGGTTTATTCTAGTCGACACCGTTGACCTCTTTGAGGCAAGCATGACGCGATCTTGACGCAATTAACTATTTTCTGGAATTAAAATAAATCAGGAAATTCCAGAAAATGATTTAAACTTCAAAAATTCATAGAAATTCAACCGTAGCTCAGATTGAAATAATTTATATATGAAAAATTATCAGAAAAATGCAATCTTTCCATCTGTACTAGTTTCATGCATGACAAACCAACTTATACATGCTGAATATGAGGAAACACATTATGGCATATTAAGAGACTTAAATTAGAATTGCATTTGAGCTTAGGGTTCAAATGGACTTCAAACCAAATGAATACTAGTTGCATTAGCTCAAACAGCATCACATCTTCATGCCATGTTCATGCATCATATTGTTGCATATGTTTGTGTATTGATTGCCGACACTGTTCCTTCTCGATAGGTCCTGCTCCGGAGACCGTTCCAGAGTACCTGTCTATGAAGCAGTGCCTCCCTTGTTGATCTACCAGGCAAGCAAACCCCCTTGTTCATTCCGATAAAATCCTACTCTCTCGCTCCTGCCCTCAATTATTGCATTAGGACAACAACGATTCATCGCTACTTTGTCTTTGCAGTAGTTGAACCCATTCCTCTGCATGACTGTCATTGCCACGATAAATAGTTAAAACCCACTAGCATGTGTAGGAGTTGATTGAGCCATGTTGTGTTCCTACCATGCTATGCCTGCTATTGCTTAGAGTTGTGTCGGTCCGATTCATCGGGAATGAATTGGAGTTCAATGCTCTATGTTGTGATCTTGAGAGTGAGCGTGTGAACACGATTTAGTAAAGGTAGTGGTGAGAGGCCATGTAGGAGTACATGGTGGGTTGTCTCTTTGGAACCGTCCTTAAGCCTTGAGTTCTATGTATGTTGTCCAATGACTCGATACTACCACACATTGGGTTCGGTAACTCGACCCTCTCGACTTATTAACCAACTTGGTCTCTGGCCCAGAGTCGCAACTAGTTTCGGTGTTTGTAGGTAGTGTTATTTTTCTACCAAGTGGCACCCGGCAGGTGGGCTTGGGACAGACTAAACACACGTGGCTGGTGTACCGAGTGGCACCGGATGGTGGGCTCGGGAACCCCACACATCGTTTGGGGCCGTGGCGACACCCGGCCGGATCTCCTTGCGGATGGAACCCGAATAGGCGATAAACACAGGCTAGAGTCTTGTGTGGTTAGTCGGTCGTGGCCGACTCCTCGCCGAGCTTCCGCTTGAAGGTTGCGAGATACACGACGTGTACATGGTGGTAAGTGGCGAGCGCGTGTGAAGAAGTACACCCTGCGGGGTTAACATGATCTATTGAATAGCCGGGTCCGCATGGATATGGACTTCTTGGATGCTTACATGGTACATAGACAACTTGAAGTGGATACTATAAAATGCTCAAGACAAGTGTGAGTACTATGGATGGCCTTCTCGTAGGGAGACGGGATGAATCCATAGTAGTGTATTGTGTGGTGATTAGTGGACTCGCAGCGCCCATATCACCTCAAAGAAGTTCAGTAGTAGTCGAGAACAGGATAGCCACAGAGTCAAAGCTGGCTTGCGCAACTAAACCCCACATTACCCTCTTGATACAAATGCATGTATGATAGGATCGATGTAAGTCTTCTGAGTACCTTTGTACTCATGGTGCTTTATTTATGTTTTTGCAGCGGAGACTTCGGTCTTACTAGTGTTCTCGTGGACTTCGACGAGTAGCTTGTACCTCAGCTACAATCTTGATCGGATGTTGTAGATAGTCAGGCTCTTCAGCCTTTTTCATTTGTAGATGTCTGTACCCAGACATGTAATGCTTTCGCTTGTTGCTTGTATGCTCTGTATGATGGGTCTTGTGACCCCTGTTTGCAATAAATGCTATGATGGCTCTTTGAGCCTTATCTATATGAGTTGTTGAGTTATGCTGTGGTGCCATGTTGTACAGCACATACTTGCATGTTATGCGTACGTGTAATGTGTATTGCTATGTGTGGGATCTGACTATCTAGTTGTTTATCCTTAGTAGCCTCTCTTACCGGGAAATGTCTCCTAGTGCTTCCACTGAGCCATGGTAGCGTGCTCTTGCTCCGGAACACTTAGGCTGGCGGCATGTGTCCTTCTTCGTTCTGTATGCATCCTTCGGGAAATGTCACGCGATGAATACCGGAGTCTGTTAGCCGCTACAGCCCGTTCACGAGTCTGTTAGCCAGTGCTACTGCACTGGATTCACTTGTCGATGGCCGACACGTTCGATCTTTGGGTCATGGATGCCTGTCCTCGTAAGTTTGTGCCACTTTGGGTTTACGACTAGCCATGTCAGCCCGGGCTCCTTATCATATGGATGCTAGCGACACTATCATATACGTGTGCCAAAAGGCGCAAACGGTCCCGGGAAAAGGTAAGGCGACACCCGTGGGGATACTGTGCGTGAGGCCGCAAAGTGATATGAAGTGTTACATGCTAGATCGATGTGGCATTGAGTCGGGGTCCTGACACTTCCAGATGAGATTGTGATGTTTCTCCAAAGTCATTGCCACCAAGCTGCTAGAGCTACGTGATGAACTATAGCATATCAGGGATAGATATGTTGATCCTTGAAACATTCGCGATGTTTAACACCGCGAAAGTAGGAATCAAGAAGAAGCATCAATTGTTGATGGTTAGTGAAACCACTAGTTTCAAGAATGGCAAGGGCAAGAAGGGATACTTCATGAAACGGCAAATCAACTGCTGCTCTAGTGAAGAAACCCAAGGTTGAACCCAAAACCCGAGACTAAGTGCTTCTGTAATAAGGGGAACAACCACTGGAGCAGAATTACCCTAGATACTTGGTAGATGAGAAGGCTGGCAAGGTCGATAGAAGTAAATTGGATATACATTATGTTAATGTGTACTTTACTAGTACTCCTAGTAGCACCAGGGTATTAGATACCGGTTCGGTTCCTAAGTGTTAGTAACTCGAAATAAAAGCTACGGAATAAATGGAGACCAGCTAAAGGTGAGCTAACGATATGTGTTGGAAGTGTTTCCAAGGTTGATGTGATCAAGCATCGCACGCTCCCTCTACCATCGAGATTGGTGTTAAACCTAAATAATTGTTATTTGGTGTTTGCGTTGAGCATAGACATGATTGGATTATGTCTATCGCAATACGGTTATTCATCTAAGGAGAATAATGGTTACTCTGTTTATTTGAATAATACTTTCAATGGTCTTGCACCTAAAATGAATGGATTATTGAATCTCGATCGTAGTGATACACATGTTCATGCCAAAAGATATAAGATAGTAATGATAGTACCACCTACTTGTGGCACTGCCATGTAAGTCATATTGGTATAAAACGCATGAAGAAGCTCCATGTTGATGGATCTTTGGACTCACTCGTTTTTGAAAAGTTTGAGACATGCGATCCATGTCTATTGGTGTATATGCATGAAGAAACTCCATGCAAATGGACCGTTTGGACTCACTTGATTTTGAATCACTTGAGACATGCAAATCATACCACATGGGCAAGATGACTGAAAGCCTCGTTTTCAGTAAAATGGAACAAGAAAGCAACTTGTTGGAAGTAATACATTTTGATGTATGCAGTCCAATGAGTCTTTGAAACACGCGATGGATGTCGTTATGTTCTTACTTCATGGATGATTTGAGTAGATACTGAGTATATTTACTTGATGAAGCACAATTCTGAATTATTGAATGGTTCAAGTAATTTCAGAGTGAAGTTAAAGATCATCGTGACAAGAGGATAAAATGTCTATGATATGATCATAGAGATGAGTATCTGAGTTACGAGCTTTGGCACACAATTAAGACATTGTGGAAATTGTTTCACAATTAATACCGCCTGGAACAACATAGTGTGATGGTGTGTCCGAACATCATAGTTGCACCCTATTGGATATGGTGCGTACCATGATGTCTCTTATCGAATTACCACTATCGTTCATGGGCTAGGCATTAGAGACAACTGCACTCACTTTAAATAGGGCACCATGTAACTCCGTTGAGACGACACCGTATGAACTATGTTTTGGAGAAACCTAAGCTATCGTTCCTTAAAAGTTTGGGGAAGCGACGCTTATGTGAAAAAGTTTCAGGTTGATAAGCTCGAACCCAAAGCGGATAAAATGCATCTTCATAAGACACCCAAAACAGTTGGGTATACCTCCTAATTCAGATCCGAAAGCAATAGGGAATTTTTCTTGAATCGGGTCCTTTCTCGAGGAAAAGTTTGTCTCAGAAAGTTGAGTGGGAGCATGGTGGAGACTTGATGAGGTTATTGAACCGTCAGTTCAACTACTGTGTAGCAGGGCACTGGAAGTTGTTCCTGTGGCGCCCACACCAATTGAAGTAGAAGCTTATGATAGTGATCATGAAGTTTTGGATCAAGTCACTACCGTACCTCGTAGGGTGACAAGGATGCGTGCTACTTCAGAGTAGTAATCCTGTCTTGAAGGTCATGTTGATAGACAACAATGAACCTGCGAGCTATGGAGAAGCGATGGTGGGCCCATATTCCGACAAATGGTTAGAAGCCATGAAATCCGAGATAGGATCCATGTATCAGAACAAAGCATAGACTTTGGTGAACTTGCCCGATGATCGGCAAGCCATTGAGATAAATGGATCTTTAAAGAAGAAGACGGATGTGGAAGGTAATGTCACCGTCTATGAAGCTCGACTTGTGGCGAAGAGTTTTTCACAAGTTCAAGGAGTTGACTACGATGAGATTTTCTCATCCGTAGCGATGCTTAAGTCCGTCGGAATCATGTTAGCATTAGCTGCATTTATGAAATTTGGCAGATGGATGTTAAAACAAGTTTCCTTACCAGTTTTCGTAAGGAAAGGTTGTATGTGATACAATCAGAAAGTTCTTGTCGATCCTAAGGATGCTAAAAGGTATGCTAGCTCCAGTGTTCCTTCCATGGACTAGAGCAAGCATCTCGGAGTCAGAATATGCGCTTTGATGAGATGATCAAAGATTTTGGGTTTATACAAAGTTTATGAGAAACTTGTATCTCCAAAGAAGTGAGTGGGAGCACTATAGAATTTCTGATGAGTATATGTTGTTGACATATTGTGGATCATAAATGATGTAGAATTTGTGGAAAGCATATAGGTTATTTGAAAAGTGTTTTTCAATAGAAAAACCTGGATTAAGCTGCTTGAACATTGAGCATCATGATCTATGAGGATAGATCAAAAATGCTTAATGGTACTTTCAAATGACCACATACCTTGACATGATCTTGAAGGTGTTCAAGATGGATCAGTCAAAGAAGGAGTTCTTGCCTGAGTTGTAAGGTATGAAGTTAAGACTTAAAGCTCGACCACGGCAGAATAGAGAGAAAGGACGAAGGTCGTCCCCTATGCTTAGACGTAGGCTCCATAGTATGCTATGTTGTGTACCGCACCTGATGTGTGCCTTGCCACATGTCTGGCAAGAGGGTACAAAGGTGATGAAGGAGTGGATCACCGGACAGCGGTCAAAATTGTCCTTGGAGTAATAAGGACATGTTTCTCGATTATGGAGGTGATAAAGAGTTCGGCGTAAAGGGTTACGTCGATGCAAGCTTTAACACCTATCCGAATGACTCTGAGTAGCAAAACAGATACGTATAGTGGAGCAACCATTTGGAATAGTTCCAAGTGGAGCGTGGAAGCAGCATTTACAATATGACCTAGAGATTTGCAAAGTACATACGGATCTGAATGTTGCAGACCCGTTGACTAAAACCTCTCTCACAAGCAAAACATGATCAAACCCCAGAACTCA
Organism: Aegilops speltoides; assembly: GCA_021437245.1. NCBI lineage: Eukaryota > Viridiplantae > Streptophyta > Magnoliopsida > Poales > Poaceae > Aegilops > Aegilops speltoides. The sequence continues at coordinate 402,158,768 of CM038143.1, forward strand.
TTGAGTCTTAATCACATGATGATGCGAACTAGTTTGGTGACACTAGTAAACTCTTTGGATGTTGGTCACATGGCGATGTGACCTATGAGTGTTAATCACATGGCGATGTGAACTAGATTATTGACTCTAGTGCAAGTGGGAGACTGTTGGAAATATGCCCTAGAGGCAATAATAAATTAGTTATTATTATTATATTTCCTTGTTCATGATAATCGTTTATTATCCATGCTATAATTGTATTGATAGGAAACTCAGATACATGTGTGGATACATAGACAACACCATGTCCCTAGTAAGCCTCTACTAGACTAGCTCGTTGATCAATAGATGGTTACGGTTTCTGACCATGGACATTGGATGTCGTTGATAACGGGATCACATCATTAGGAGAATGATGTGATGGACAAGACCCAATCCTAAGCCTAGCACAAAGATCGTGTAGTTCGTATGCTAAAGCTTTTCTAATGTCAAGTATCATTTCCTTAGACCATGAGATTGTGCAACTCCCGGATACCTTAGGAATACTTTGGGTGTACCAAACTTCACAACGTAACTGGGTGGCTATAAAGGTGCACTACAGGTATCTCCGAAAGTGTCTGTTGGGTTGGCACGAATCGAGACTGGGATTTGTCACTCCGTGTGACGGAAAGGTATCTCTGGGTCCACTCGGTAGGACATCATCATAATGTGCACAATGTGACCAAGGGGTTGATCACGGGATGATGTGTTACGGAACGAGTAAAGAGACTTGCCGGTAACGAGATTGGAGAAGGTATCGGGATACCGACGATCGAATCTCGGGCAAGTACTATACCGCTAGACAAAGGGAATTGAATACGGGATTGATTGAATCCTCAACATCATGGTTCATCCGATGAGATCATCGTGGAACATGTGGGAGCCATCTGCAGCAAAGTATTTAGTAGCGGCGGAGATGGCGCTCCCACCCCCACCACGACGCTACCTCCTTCTCCGGCGATCTCTCCACTCCTCCACTAATCTGTGGACTCTCTCCGATCAACATCTCCGGCGTCTTCTCTGGATCAAGGAAATACCCATCTTCCATGGGTTCTTCTGGTGGATCTACCCTTGGCTTGGATTTCTCCAAGGGTAGGGTTTTTCGGAAGAGGTACTAGGAATTCGGTTCATCCTTCGGGGCATAGAAGGCCTTTTATTTTAATTGTTTCATTCAGCCGTCATGCCTTTCGTCTCTTGGTGGATTCAGTGGCTGCGGCTTTGGAAGTTGCAGTTGGAGGTTCGGCTATTGATCTTCATGTTGATCACATTAAAGGCAAGGTTTACTCTTTCCATGTTTCTTGCAAGCAAGTTGGTTTTATCATCATGGACCTCCGCTCCTTTGCGTGTGATCTCTTCAAGTGTTATTTTCATTTATGGGGTAATGGTGGACCGAATTGGATTAGAGAGCTCAGGATCTGGAGGAAAGAGTGTGATGCCGAGTGGATTTTAGTTAGTCCAACTAAGCGTCGATCATCTTTAGGCCTTTTGGCTGTGCATAAACCTCCAGTTAGATCTGCCATAAAATCGGCTGCTTCTTCTAAGAAGACTCTTTCTTTTGCCACGTTTGAGCGCTATTCAGCTTGCAAGGGATAGAGATATCCAGCTTCGCAAAAATGCATTGACACTATGAGGGATGCGGGGTATGATCTTCCTGTTCATGAGCGTGTAGTCATTCATAGATCCCCTACCCCGGACTTGCATTGGACATTGGCTCGTCCACCCATTGTCTTTGGCACGATCGCTCCATTGCCGGAGTTGTGCCGGCCGATCTCGTCTGCTCCGGCTGCTGATCCGGTTTCTGAGGATATTTCCTCCGTGCATGCGGGGATCACGTCCGCTCTTTCCGCTCAGGCGGGATTGCCTCCGATTCAAAATATTCCTGTTACTGATCTAGTTGAGACGGAGGCCTGCCATGTTTCCAGCCCAAATGAGCCGATCAGCCCAGTTACTTCTGGGCCTTCCACGCCTTCGGATCCAAGCCCACTGATCTTTGATGAACATATCCCCTCCTCTCAAGAGGCTGCGAGACAGTTTGAAGCTATGGTCGATGACATGGTGGACCGTGTGATGACATGTCCTATCTGCTCTCAGAGGGGCCACCTGTCTGCGGCATGTGGAATGCGAGCGGTCTGCTCGGCTTGCTCTCGCCCGGGTCACTCTAGCAGAGACTGTAATGATTTCGCGCGCTCCAATGGATTGGTTCGGAAGCCAATTTCGGTGCACCAAAAAATGATTTTCTCGGAATCTGCTGCCTCTCATGGGAGCAGAGCCAGAGTTATTGGGATAGACTGTCCAGTCCCATCGCCACCGCCCCCATTGCATCTTCCCTCTCCTCACGCCAAAGAAAAACCACGAACAGCTCCTGCTTCATCCATGGCGAACTATGAGCTTGATCCTCAGCGCTTCGTGCCTGTTGGCCACCACATCATCGATGGTGGCGATCGTCGGCTTCCTCGCACCTTCTTCAGGCCTGCGACGCCATGAGGACTACATGGTCGCTAAAGTAATGCCGGCGCCGGACAGACCACTTGGTTCGGTGCGTGAAGAGGTGGTTCAGTTTCTGCAAGATTCAAGTATTATGGTTCGATCTGCTCAGCCGTGGTTCCATGGGGTGGGTCTGTTTCAAGTTAGAGATCCATCAGTTAGATATACCTTGATTCTGCATGCGCCTTTTCCGTTGGGCAATGATCGTTTCGTTAGATTTATGAAGCATGATGAGGGGGTTAATTTCAAAGGAACACATGGTTTTCGCAAGGGCTGGTTTTTGTTCATTGGGATTCCTCTGGATTACCGCACTACTGAGTTCATCTCGCAGGCTGTTGGTACTTTTGGCAAGTTTATTTCTTGGGACAGTGAGGATCCTTACCTTGTTCGAACTATGGTGGAGGCCAGTTTTCTTGACACTCCTTTAGTTCCAAGAGATGTGGTTTTTGGTGATTATGCGGAATGGGGAGGTGCCCAAGTGTCCTGGACTACTGCATGCTATGTTCTTGGTGCTGACTTTGCAGATCAAATGCCAAATGATGAAGACCCAATGCCGCTAGATGGCAACCCCCACCCGTTGCCTGGTAACTTGATTCAGGATAATTTGTCGTTTGTTCTTCCTCCGTACCCAATGTTGGGATGGAATGATGCTCCTCTTGTTCCACCTGCCCCACCTGTTAATGAGGATGTGCCTGGTTGGGGTAATGCAGTGTGGGGTGATGAAGCTGTTGATGAGCAGGTCTTGCAGCCGCCTGCGCCTGAGCAGGATCAAGTTTCAATTGTGATTGACCAACCAGAGGGCTCAATGTCTGTGGATCAACCAGAGCCGGGCATTCAGCATGTTCCTCCACCAGATCTTCAGCAGCATCAAGTCTTTGAGGAGAATCAGCTGGCAATCGTGCCCTACCAACCTCCTGTCATTCAGTATCATGAGATATTCATTGGCATGGCGCGTATTGTTGCTGGCCCTCCTCTCCCTCCGGAAATGATCTGGAAGAGGTCAATCCAGAACCTCAAGTTTGATTTCTCAGTGAAGGAAGTGCCCAGGTCTATCTTTTGCAAGCCATTGGGCACATTTATTTATTCCAAGAGGAATTGGTCCATTGCTTTTGATGAGTCCAAGCAGATGTCTTGCTTGTATGCTTCTTTACCCTTGGTTGTGGCTGACAGAAGAATTGTTGTGGTGAAGCGACCGGTGGCCAGAGCTTTATTTGAGAACCTGTCTGCAGATTCTACCTCTGCTTCTAAAGATGTGGCACCTGCTATCGCTGCCAGTTCAGTTTCTGCTGAATCAACACCTGTTTCTGCCTCTGCTGATTTAACACCTATGGTTTTCTCTGTGGAACAAACTATTAGAAAGCGAAGAGAGAAGAAGAAGCCTCCTGTGGTCGTCTGACGCTGAGGCGTTACACTCGGGCTTGACAAAGTTAGATGGTTTCAAAAACGTGGTTTTTGAGCAGCTCTCGCTTTAGCCATCAAAGAAGCGCCCACGTGCCAAGCCCATGGGGGACAAGGCCCAGCCCACTGCGGATGGCGCTGAGGATTCTTTGACTGCTGCACCACCGCACACTCCAATTCGAGTTCTTCAGGCGGTTGGCGCGGAGCTGGAGATCGATCCTACTCTGCTGTCGGTGGATAAGCTTATGGCTAATCGACAGGAGAACTCGTCTACATCTTCAGCCTAATGATTATGTCATCTTATTTGTCTTCGCCTCGGGTGCATGTTTTGCGTGTTCTCTCTATGGTGGTTCTATGTCAGTTTAGGGAACTGTCATTTTGTGGCTCTGAACTATGTTATCTTTTGGGTCGCATGGCATTGTATGTCATGCTTTCTATACTTTTCTGCTCATCGGTGATTAATGAATCGTATCAAAATGCGTAGTTGGAAGGTTTTGTGTTGGAATGTCCGTGGCTTGAACTCAGATAAGAGGCAGCGCTCTGTCAGAGATAAAGTGACTGAAAGTCAATGTTCAGTAGTTTGTCTTCAAGAAACTAAGCTTTCCTCCTGCTCTCGGGCAACTATGAAATCCATCTGTCCTCATGGTTTTGATCAATTTGTTGAATCACCATCTAGAGGTGCCTTGGGGGGGGGGGGGCTTTTGACTGCTTGGCGATCGGATGTGTTCCATGGCACCCTCTTACACACTACTAGGAAAAGGGCTATAGATAGGATTGATTCTAATGGCGCAACGTGGATGCAGTGCGCCACTACTATATACTAATGGCGCACCTGTTCCTCACACGCCATTAGAGTGGAATACTCTAATGGCGCACGGCGGACAGAGTGCCCATTAGTATGAATTTCTTTTTTTTTCCATTTTCCCATACATACTAATGGCGCATGTGTCAACCAATGCGCCATTACTATATATAACTTCTAATGGCGCACCGGCCGGTATGTGCGCCATTACTGTATCCCCCTCCATCTCGATCTCGATCCCCCTCCATCTCGATCTCGATCCCCCTCCATCTCGATCGCACCCGCACCCTCCCCCGCTAGCTCTACCCATCGCAACCCTCCCCCGCTCCACCGCCGGAGCACCGGCCCGGCCCCCCGCGCGCACCCGCACATTTTGAACATATTTTTATTTTTTACTATTTTTATAAAAAATATTACACTATTATAATTTAAACAAGTTTGATAAACACAAATAAATATAAAAACAGCATTTAAAATGCATAAAAATATTCTTGTTATGATTTAAACAAGTTTGAACATATTTAAACACAAGTTTGAACATATTTAAAATGCATATTCTGTATCCCCTCCATCTCGATCTCGATCCCCCATCTCGATCTCGATCCCCTCCATCTCGATCGCACCGCACCCTCCCCGCTAGCTCTACCCATCGCAGCCCTCCCCGCTCCACCGCGGAGCACTGCCCGGCCTCCCAGCACCCGCACATTTTGAACATATTTTTATTTTTTTACTATTTTTATAAAAAATATTACCTGTTATAATTTAAACAAGTTTGATAAACACAAATAAATATAAAAACACCATTCCCACTCCACATGAGCCCTTGCCCGCACCCTTCCCCACTCCACCGCCTTGCCGACGCCCCACCGCACCTCCTCGCTCCACACCGGCTGCCATGCCACACTGCCCGCACTGTCCCCCACTCCACCGCCGTCGGCGACCACTGCACCCTCTCCCCGCACCCTCCCGGCCCGCTCCACCGTCACAAATGGATGCAACTAAAATTGCAAAAAAAACAAATTTGATTATATTTCCAAATAAGAAATTTGATGATATTTTCAAATAATAAATTTGATGATATTTTTTCATATTCATAAATATTTTCAAATAACAAATTTGATGATATTTTTTAAAAAATTATTTCTGATCATGTGGTCGATACGACGCTGAGACGCACTAGCATGCCTTTTCCTAGTGCCATGCGCCATTAGAAGGCAAAACTGGTGCGCCACACAAGTGACTCCCTTGGCAAAAACTGCATCTGATCATGTGCCTTGCCTGGTTGACATCAGTACATCCATGCCAAAGGCACATATTTTCAGGTTTGAAAACTTCTGGGTGCATCAGGCTGGTTTCTTTGATTGTGTGCAAGAGGTTTGGAATCGTCATTCTTGTAAAACTCATATTGCAGCAGTTATTGTTGATAATTTAAAGGCTTTGCGATTTGCTTTGAAGAAACGGCAGAAAGGTTTATCTCATATCAAGGGGCTGATTGAGAAATGTAACTGGGTAATTCTTTGGTTGGACAATCTTGAGGACATGAGACATCTTTCTAGGCCTGAGAGTAACTTCAGAAAAATCATCAAGCAGCATCACGAGCACCTGCTGGACATGCAATATCTTTACTGGAGGAAGAGATGTACTATCAGGTATATTAAAGTTGGAGAGGAAAACTCCAAAAATTTTCAGGCCATGGCAACTGAAAGATACAGAAAAAATTCAATTGCTAGTCTGTTGTTGCCTGATGGATCTGTCAAATCTAATCATGAGGTTATGGCCAGAGAGTTCTTGATATCCTTCAAGAACAGAATGGGGATGATTAGGCCAATAGTTTTGGATGAGAACATTCTTTCATTAATACCATGGGTTCAGGGCTTGGAGGTCCTTACAAAACCTTTTGAGATTAAGGAGATTGAGCAGGTTATTAATGAAATGCCAATTGATAAGGCACCTGGGCCTGATGGCTTCAATGGTCTTTTTCTTAAAAAGTGCTGGCCAATAATTTCTGCTGATTTTATTCAGTTGGTGCATGAGTTTCATGCTGGTACAGTGTAGTTAGAAAACCTCAATGATGCTTACATTACTGCGATACCAAAAGCGATAATGCTTGAGGGGGTGGGGGACTTTAGGCCTATCTCCCTTACTAGTGTTGGCCTGAAATTCCTTACAAAACTGGCTGCTAATAGATTTCAGCAGGAAATCATTAAATGTATCCATAAAAATCAATATGGCTTCATAAAGTCAAGAACAATCCAGGATTGTCTTGCATGGACTTTTTGAATATATCCATCAGTGCAACCAGTCTAAGCAGCCCATCCTTCTACTCAAGTTGGATTTTGAAAAGGCCTTTGATTCCATTCAGCATGAGGCTATATTAAGGATTCTGGCTGCAAAAGGTTTTGACAGTAAATGGATTACATGGATTAGGCAGTTAGTGTCATCAGGCACTTCTTCCGTCTTGCTCAATGGAGTTCCTGGAAATCACTTCAAATGCAAATGTGGAGTCAAGCAAGGGGATCCAATCTCTCCCTTGCTCTTTGTTATTGCTGCTGATCTTTTGCAGACTTTGATTAATAACCTTCTTCAACAGGGTTTGATAAGCAGGCCTCTGCCAACACATGATCCTGATTTTCCAGTGGTACAATATGCTAATGGCACACTGTTATTCTTGAAGGCTGACATGGATCATTTGAGGGCACTGAAATTAGTGTTATATTCTTTTTCAGAGGCAACCGGTCTTCAGATTAACTTTCATAAATCTTCCATGTATCCCATTAATGTGATTGACCAGGATGCTATTGATCTTGCTGCTTTCTTTGGCTGTAAGTTAGGCAAGATGCCCTTCACATATCTGGGTCTACCTATTGGGACTACCAGGCCTAAGATTGTGGATCTACTTCCATTAGTGGATTGTATGAAGAGAAGATTGACAGCAAGTTCTTGGTTTTTGCCTCAGGGAAGCAGGTTGCAATTAGTAAATTCTGTCATTTCCTCTTTGCCTATCTTCTTCCTTTGTACCCTGTCAATCCCTAAGGGTATTCTAATGTAGTTGGAAAGGATCCAAAGGCAGTGTTTATGGAGGAAATATGGTCAGGAGAAGTGACATTCTCTGGCAGCTTGGCCCCTTGTTTGCAGGCCCAAAACAAACGGGGGACTTGGAATCTTAAATCTGGGTTTGCAAAATCAAGCACTGCTACTAAAATTTCTGAATAAATTTTACAATAAAATGGATGTGCCTTGGGTTCAGTTAATTTGGGATTCTTATTATTTTGAACGAATTCCTCATGATACCACCCTTTGTGGCTCTTTTTGGTGGAGGGATGTCTGCAAGTTGATGGATAGTTTCAGAGCAGTTACTGTGGTTGATGTTCATAGTGGAGACACTGTGTTGTTTTGGTCTGACTATTGGAAAATTGGGAACAGCCATGTGCCTCTTCAGGATCGATTTCCTAGACTATATTCTTTTTGTCTCCACAAAAACCTTTCAGTCAAGGAAGTCTTTCTGGCTGGTAGCTTGCAAGATCTCTTTTACTTGCCCCTCACTGAACAAGCCTTTCAAGAATTGCAGCAACTTTCGACCCTAATGGGGTCTTTCCATTTGGACTCTAGCTGCCATGACTATTGGGAATGGAGGCATGGAAAGAAGTCATCTTATACTGCAAAAAAGTTTTATGATTTTGCCTACCAGCCACTGGTAGCAAACCCCATTTTGAGCTGGATTTGGAAGAGCTGCTGTACCATGTCGATCAAGATGTTTGCTTGGCTAGTTATAATGGACAGGGTTAACACCAAGGACATGATTCAGAGAAGGCAATGGAAGATTAGTGAGGGTCCACAATGTGTTCTATGTCCAACAGGGATTTTGGAGGACAGAAACCACCTTTTTCGATGCAACCGGTGCTCGGCGTGCGGATCAATCTGCAAATTATTTGGAAGAGCGGTGAGGACATGGTGGAGATTGCCTTCCATGCTAGAAAGGAGTTCAACAAACCTTTCTTTGCGGAGGTGGTTTTTACTGCTTGGTGGAATATTTGGAAGGTTAGAAATGACAGAGCTTTCAGGAACATCAAGCCTTCCTTCAGAGGATGGAGATATGGATTCATTCATGATCTCACTCTGCTTTCTCATAGAATCAAACAGAAGCAGAAGGAGGCATTACTTAAATGGATTGATTTCCTTCCTCCTTGAGGGGAGTTGCTCTTGTTCTCTTTTGTATATTTGTATATATCAGGACTAGCCAACTTGTATAGCTTTCTTTCTTTTTTTGTTGTTTTTTATTCCTCATCTTGAGGATACCTTGTACTAGCTCTATTTTTATTTTGCATTAATAAAATGCTGTGGGGTGCAAGCCCTGCAGTCTTCAAGGTAAAAAAAAACATGTGGGAGCCAACATGGGTATCCAGATCCCGCTGTTGGTTATTGGCCGGAGAGTAGTCTCGGTCATGTCTACGTGTCTCCCGAACCCGTAGGGTCTACACACTTAAGGTTCGATGACGCTAGCATTATAGGGAATAGATATACGTGGTTACTGAATGTTGTTTAGAGTCCTGGATGAGATCTCGGACATCACGAGGAGTTCCGGAATGGTCCGGAGGTAAAGATTTATATATGGAAAGTTGTTGTTCGGGTTTCGGGAAAAGTTCGGTTTTTTCGGTATTGTACCAGGAAGCTTCCAGAAGGTTCCGGAGGATTCCGGAGGGGTCCATAGGTCCGGAAAATGTTCCACCACGTCCAATACAGCAGAATGGGCTGTAAGGGGGCACCCTAGCCTTAATGGGCCAAGGGAACCAGCCCCCCAAGCCCCATGCGCATGGGAAGAGGGAAACCCTAAGGGGGAGGGCCTCCACTTGACTTCGGAGGCACTCCTCCCCCCTTGGCCGCCGCCCCCAACCCTAGATGAGATCTGGGGAGGCCCCTCTCCCCACCTATAAATAGTGGAGGGTGGGAGGCGGCCGCACCCAAGTTACGGGCGCAGCCCTCCCCTCTCCCAAGTACTCATCCTCTCCGCGGTGCTTGGCGAAGCCTGCAGGATGCCACGCTCCTCCACCACCACCACGCCGTCATCTGCTGCTGGACGGAGTCTTCCCAACCTCTCCTCTCTCCTTGCTGGATCAAGGCATGGGAGGCGTCACGGGCTGCATGTGTGTTGAGCAGCGGAGGTGCCGTCCGTTCGGCACTAGGATCTTCGGTGATTTGGATCACGATGAGTACGACTCCTTCAACCCCGTTCTCTTGAACGCTTCCGCTTAGCGATCTACAAGGGTATGTAGATGCACTCTCCTTCCCCTCGTTGCTAGTTTCTCCATAGATAGATCTTGGTGACTCGTAGGAAATTGTTTGAATTTCATCTACGTTCCCCAACATTTTTTTGGAAGTGATGAACCTTTGTGATGCATCTGCTTATGTTTATGCTTATGCTTATGTTTATGCAATTTTTTTAGGAGCCCACCTCTTGCGGACGACATCGGCACTAAGTATACCAAGCCTGACACTAAGTTAGACAAGGGTCACCGTGCCCGTTTCATTGGGAATGAAGTGGTAATTACCATCCTTAAACTAAATCTTTCGAATTGATGAGAACAAGTTGCTAATTATTTGGTTCTTCATTTTCACAGATGCTCCTACCACTGCGGATGAGGGGTCACAAGACGACCGTTAAGATGGAGTACGACGAGTGGTACGCACCGTCCTACAGGAGAGCCTGACTATTGGGTTTTGTCCTACAGTTCAAGCGTAAGCCGCCGACGCTCGTCCACTCAGCTCTCATGGCTTTGATCGACTGGTGGTGGCCAAAGATGCACAACTTCCATCTTCCATGTGGGGAGATGACGGTGACCCTCCAAGATTGGGGGATTATTACGACCCTACCGCTCGAGGGTCGTGCTCTCATAGGACGAGTGGCGAGGAAGAACTGGCACGATAGGGTTATCGCCCTCATCGGCAACTGCCCCCTCCCCCCGCCCCCCGCTAAGAATAACTGGACTTCTGGCATACCACTGCCTGGCTCTGAAATCTTGGAGCAAGTGCTTTCGGAAGGTCTGAACCCGTGTGGTGGAGCGATGCGCCAGGCCTACTGTGGTATCTTCTCACGGAGGTAGTGTTGGGGAACATAGTAATTTCAAAAAAATTCCTACGCACATGCAAGATCATGGTGATGCATAGCAACAAGAGGGGAGAGTGTGTCCACGTACCTCGATGGAAGCGAAGCGTTAACAACGCGGTTGATGTAGTCGTACGTATTCACGATCCGACCGATCAAGTACCGAACGCACGGCACCTCCGAGTTCAGCACACGTTCAGCTCGATGACGTCCCACGAACTCCGATCCAGCAGAGCTTTGCGGGAGAGTTCCATCAGCACGACGGCGTGATGACGGTGTCGATCATGCTACCAACGCAGGGCTTCACCTAAGCACCTCTATGTCGCGGCCGGATGGGTGGCGCGGCACCTATGGGGCCGGGCCCCGTGTGTTGATGCAGGCGGAGGGGCGCGGAGAGCAGATCGGCGTCTGTGCGAGGATTTTACCCAGCCGGACGCGATGGTCGCGTAAACCCCTTGCTGCATTGTGTTGTATTTGATCTTGCTCAAGAATGCGGCGAGCGGTGGAGTGTTGTGTGAAACCCTCGTGAGAGTAGCTAGTCGCAGAACCCTCTCGCGAGAAGCGCCCATGGTTGGAACCCCCTCGTTGTGCATGGGCCTCCTTTTATAGGGCAAGGGTCACCGACAGTGTCAGCGTGAGTAGAGGTAAAAGCGTAAAGGGGTGGTAGTTGGAGCAGTCTTGGGAGCAGTGCAGCTACTGTGCTTTCTATCTACTTTTGACAGAGGGGACAAGGGCATTAAATGCCCGTCGCCGTCGCCAAAAGCTCCGCCATTCGTCTTCTTTTCGCCGGCGGGCGAAGCCACCACCGTGGAGTGCCACCGCATTCTTCATGCAAGTCTGACCACCCGCCACGCGTCTCTGGAGAAGGCTGGAGGCGGCGCGTGGGCAAGCGAGTGGAGGCGGACCGTAGCACAGCTCTCCCGGCAAGCTCCTTGCCGGGCCTTGATCTTGCCGGGCCGGGGGCTTGCGGGCTCTGTGACTTGCCGCCCGGGTCCTCGCCCGAGCGCCTTGTGGGCGCCAGGCGTGACTTCGTGATGTGGTCTTGGTCCTCCCGGCAGGCTCCTCTCGCCGGGGATCTGTAGGAATAACGTAGCCTTGAGCACAGGATGGCCTTCCGGCAAGCTCCTCTTGCCGGGGTCTTGAGTTTCTATCTTATATTCTTGAGCGGCTTGGTGTGGGCGGAGATGATCTCCGGCAAGCATTTGATGGATCTGGTTGCAGGGGCTGGGGCTGCCCGTGCACAAGTTGAAGTCTTGAGGTACCCCTACCTTAGTACACCGACAGGAGCCCGGGGCTGGGCCATACCTGCAGTCGAAGCGCTGTTGGGCCAGGCCCAAAAGCAGTCTGCCAGGCGCCTGAAGCCACGGCGCGTCGAATCCTTCTTGCATCTGTCGTCTCCCCTCCCGCAGCGGCACGCGTTGATTGCGGTGTCGTGGGAGGAGTGGGCGGCGCATGCAGCCTTTAAAGCATCCACCCCGTGATCGTGGCGCAGAGCGGGGTCGCTTCACCTGTCGCTCTGGCTCCGCTTTTTCGCCACGCGGCCCTCATGCACGGGGGTCGTGGGCGGCGAAGGTGGGAGACCGAGCCGTCACGGGGCGGAGAGGGCGAGTCGGCCCCGCTCCTCTGGCCTCCTCGCTTCCTGATTGGTCGAGCGGGGCGGTTGAGTCCCCACCCCGCCCCTTTAAATAGGGCGGAAGGGGTGCATAACGGCCACACTCACCCACTTCTCCCTTCGTCTTCATCTTCTTTAAATTTTGCCTTGGTTATTGATGATGCTAATCTTGTTTTTTTTTTTTTTGTATTGACTCGGGACCTTGGTGGCGGGCGGTGAGAGAGCCAAGGTGCCCGTGGTCGAGATTGCAGACGACTTCGCCCGTCGAGGGGACCGGGATGCTCGGACCGAGTTTGCGGACCAGCGCCGTCGAGGAGCAGCCCAGTGCAGCCCCAACGTAAGTCTGGGTCCTGCACCTTCGCTTGCCGGGTACATCCGATAGCTTTATCTTGTCCCAATATCTTGACGTGTTTGTCTTGACTTGCGCAGGAATGGAGCCGCGGCAACAGGAGCATCCGGAGGTCGCCCCGAGGAGCGGCAGTCCCTCCGTCCCGCCAAGGCCGAATTCCCGGCAAAGGAGGCGTCCGTCAAGGCGGGTACTCCGCCAAGGCGAGCACCCGACGAGGGCTACACTCCGGCAAGGATGGTTCCCGGCAAGAGAGCTGCCGCTGAAGGCGTCCACGTGGTAAGTTACGCAACTCTGCCTCTTGGTGTTATCTTTCTTTGGATATTTGCTTGAACCGCTTTTTGCTTTTCCTTTCTTCTTCTAGATCCTCCCCTCCCGGAGCGGACGGAGGCGGAGGTCGTCGTCGGGAGGAGGAGGGCGTGCATGGTGGCGGCGATGGTGCTCCTGCTGTCGAGGGCAGCGGGGGCCGCCGAACCCCACGCGCCGGAATCGCCTCGGCTTCCACGCAGCGGCCGGAGAAGGGGCGGCAAGCGCACCACGGTCCGGAGGCTGCAGGGGCGTCAAGCGCTGTGCGGTCGCCCGATCCTTCCGTTGAAGCGAACAGCCCGGCTGCTACTTGAAGCCCCCAGCGGCGTCTTTATCCAGATGCCGTGGGCTTCCTCGTCATGGCGCCCGTGGAGGGCGAGGCCTTGACGGAGAGATCCTCGCCTCCGCGGGTTTGAAGATCGTCGAGGGCGGCGGGGCGGTGGGCTCGATGAGGAGAAGCTGCCAGCAGATCCTGGCCCTTACCGGGCCCGCGGCGGCTTGCTTCGGGAAGCCCTTGCCGCTAAGGCCGCCGAGGAGATGGAGAAAGCGGCGGAGCTCCGTGCTGCCAATCAAGCTGCTCTTCGCGAGGTGTCGGAGGCGCGAGCAGCTTCGCCGGGCGATATGAAGAGTGGCTGTTGGAGAAAGCGAGGCCGAGGAGCAGCGGCTCGCGGGGTGGATCTGTCCCGGCGAGAAGGGAGCTCAACCAGCTGAAGGTTGCCCTCGACGCCCATGAGGAAGACCTCGCCGCTCGGGAGCAAGCCCTTGGCGGGGAGTTGAAGGAAGCGAAAGACGCTGCGGCGGCCGCAGAGGCTGCCAAAGAGGATCTCGCCGCCAAAGTCGCGCAACTGGAGGAGCTGTTGAAGGTGGACTCGGAGAAGATCGCCGCGCTCGCCACGGAGCGCGAGGAATTCACTCGCACCAACTCAGAGCTCCAGCGCGTCTTGCTGAAAAAAGCGGCGAGCTGAAGGCCGCCAGGATTCCGTCGAGGTCTTGAGCGGAAAGTTTACATCCGACGGACTCGCTCGGCGCTGCTCGCCCCGAAACCAAAGCGAAGGAAGAGCTCCGTGAGGAGCGATCCTTAGTGGCCGGGCGCCATATGAGCAGCCGAGGATTTCCGCCGCATCGTCGAGATATGGACCGAGGAATTGGTGTCTTCATAACCGCCATTGACCAGGAGCTGCTGGCGCTGAAGTTGGAGCACCTCATTTACTCCCCGGATCCAAACCTCGCTCACAGTGCCAAGCTCAGCCTCTTCTTCAGGGGAGTCGCGCCGGCTCTCGCCAATCTGCGGACGAAGAAGATCCAGCGCAGCTTGCCGAGGAGGCGCTACCTGTTGTCTTGAGGAACCATGGAGCGCGTGCTGACGAAGATCGTATACCGCAACCCCGGTATAAACCTCTCCAATGTCCTTCGCAGCTTGCCGGCCGACGCGGACATGGAGGCCTTGAAGGAGCAGGTCGCCCACATCATCGCCAAAGTGAACAAGATCCCCAGGATGGAGGGCGGTCGTGTAGACTAGGCCCTTCTCTCTTCTCTTTTTCTTTTGTTTCCTTTTGCTGCTGCACAAGTCGCTACGAACTTATTAGTTACCGCGACAAGTTATCCTTTGTAAGATATTTACCTTTATTTCGATCAATGATCGCAGAATCAATTCCCTCATTTTGATTCTCAACTCATGCGCTTCAACCTTATGCTTCTAGGAAAGATTTGCGGCAAGGAGCAAGGCCTTACCGCAAGCAACCCTTGTGACGATCGCAACACACTTAACTTGCAGAGTCGACTCGAACGCAAGATAAGGGCACGGCTGTCCGTCGGCAGGTTCCTCCGAGCACAGGTTTTCCATACAAGGCGTGGTTGTTCAAGGAAGGCAATCTCAAAATTTAAAATTTTGAGCTGCGCAAATCCGGCAACTTAGCTTTCGAGGGCTGCTGCGTTCTCCGGCAGGTTCCCTTTCTTGAACAGCACTTGGAGTGCTTGGTTCATCCTTCATTTCCTCCCCCCTCCGGCAAACTTGTGCGGGAGGAACATTTCTTTTGCTTAAGAAACAAGGAGAAAAAGAGGAGAACGGGCACGTGGCCTTTTTGACGCGCCATTGCTTGTCGGACACGCGTGCCACACGAAAGAATGCCAAATGACTCATGCAAATAGCAAAGAAGAGCATGGAAAAGAGGCAAATAACGCAAGACACGGAAACTTTATTGCTGCACGGGGTCTGCGCCCGGCTTTGTACAAAGGGTTACATGCAACGGCGGCAAAGCTTTTGTACAAAAGGAGGTTGCCGGAGCGGATCACGGCGACCGCGCCTTATGGGTAGAACTTGCGAAGATGCTCTATGTTCCAGGAATTACTCACTGGCAAGCCTTCTTCGGTCTCGAGCCGGACAGCGCCGGGTCTCGTGACTTGTCTCACCCGATAAGGGCCTTCCCACTTCGGCGTCAACTTGTTGGAATTCTTGGCGGACTGAACACGCCGAAGAACAAGGTCGCCTTCCTCGAGGCTCCTGGCTTTGACCTTGCGGCTATGGTAGCGGCGCAAGGCTTGCTGGTATCGAGCAGCTCGTCTGACAGCTGGAGGCGTCCCTCCTCGAGGAGCAATCGTCATCTTGTCGCAGATTGCTCTTGCTCAAACTCATCATAGCGAGCACTCGAGGAGATCCGTATCTGAGTTCCGTGGGGAGAACTGCTTACGCTCCATAGACTAGAGCAAAGGGTGTCCGCCGGTGGCTCGGTTTGGTGTCGTTCGATTGACGAGAGAGCGCGGCAGCTCCTCTATCAATTTCTTCCGACTTGCGCAGCCTTGCCGAAAGTTCTTGTCTTGAGTCCGCGCAGCACTTCCGCGATTGGCCCTTTCGACGACCGTTGCTCCTTGGGTGAGCAGCGAAGCGAAACAGACCTTGGCGCCAAGGTCTTGGACATATTGCATGAAGGTGCGGTGGTGAACTGTGTACCGTTGTCGGTGATAATCGGTTGGGGATCGAAGCGGCATACAATCGACTGAAGAACTTGATCTTGTTGTCAGGTTGTCACCTTTCTCACCGGCTCCACTTCGGCCACTTTGTGAACTTGTCATCGCTACGTACAAGTACTCAAAGCCCCGACGGCACGGGGAAGGGGCGAGATGTCTAGCCCCAGACCGAGAAGGGCCAGGACAAAGGGATTGTTTGGAGAGCTTGAGCTGGTGATGAATTTGCTTTGCATGGGCCGACACGCTTCACACTTGGTTACTAGTGCGATTGCATCTTGGAGAGCTTCTTGCCAAAGAACCCTTGCGGAAAGCCTTTCCGCAAGCGCCCTGCGCCAATGTGGTGGCGCAGATGCCTCCGTGAATCTCTGCCAACAGCTGTTGTCCATCTTCCCTAGAGATGCACTTCAATCGACACCATTGAGCCTTCTTACGTATAGCTCGTTGTCCACTTAACTGGTACATACTCACCGTCTGGTTATCCTTTCTATCTCCTCGGGATCGTCGGGAAGTTCTCGGCTTGCGAGAAGCAGACGATCTGCTGCGCCATGCCGGAGCCGGGGCTCGGCGACAAGGACTAAAGGCATGAGGGCGCTGCGGGAACCTTCGCTTCTCGGCAGAATCTCTCGGCTCCGCCGAGCTGAAGGTTCCCGGCAAGCTTGTCGGGCAAGTCTTGTCGGGAACACTTGCTTCGATCGCATGATCGATGATCGGCGGGAGCAAATTGTTCCTCAGCGTTCTGGAGGTTAACCCTGGGGACCTTGGCGGTGGCCTCAGGGAGGTCCGCCGGCAAGTAGTCGCCGGGCACCAACTTTCTCTTCTTGGACTGCCCAATTGATGGCGCCACGGAAGGTTGAGTCAGCCTGAGCAAGAAGGTCCACTGGTTCCTGAGTAACTTCATTGAAGCACACTTTGAAAGGCCGTCTGCGATTTCATTCTGAGCTCTCGGAATGTGTTCCATCTGCAGACCTTCAAAGTGCTCCTCAAGCTTCCTTACTTCATCTACATAGGCTTCCATCAAAGGGCTCTGATAGTTCTTGTTAACTTGCGGACCACCAACCGGAATCCCCATACGATCAGCTTCTTGATCCCAAGCTCGGCCGCAATCCACGAGGCGGCAAGCAAACCCTCATATTCAGCGGTGTTGTTTGTCGCTTGCTCTCTTGGAAAGTGCATCTGGATAACATACTTGAGGTGCTCTCCGGTTGGCGCGATGAGTCTGGCGCCAAACACCGGCGCCTTATAACGAGAAGGCACCATCAAGTACATTACCCATTCACTGTCGCTCCTTGTGCGGGTGTACTTGTTTCTTGAACTTCTTCATCAGTGTCGGGGTCCACTCTGCTATAAATTCTGCGAGCCCGGCTCTGTATGGTTGAAATACTTTCAAACTTGAGTCGAAGCTCGACAATTCCGGTGCCCACTCAACGATCCTGCGGTTGCTACGGGTTGTGCAATATCCTCTTCAGTGAAGCGAGTGACCCTTTGTTATCTCGTGTGCTTGGAAGTAGTGGCGCAGCTTTCTTGAGGCCATGAGAAGGCCAAAAAGCAACTTTTGTACACCAGAGTATCTTGATCTGGCTCCCTGGAGAAGGGAGCTTACAAAATACACCGGACGCTGCACCATCTTTTTCCGCACCTCACCTTGCTCCTGCCCAGGGCTGTCTTTGCCGGGGCCAGGGCTTGCCGGAGCAGCCCCCTGCTTGTCGCTGGGCTGGCTTGCCGGTGGTGCGGCCTCCTCGTCAGACTCTCTCTCCGCTACTAGCGCAGCACTCACCACTTGGTTGGTCGCCGCTAGGTATAGCAGCAATTTCTCCTGTGGCTTAGGTGCGACAAGTATTGGAGTGGAGGACAGGTAGTGTTTCAAGTCTTGCAGCGCTGTCTCCGCTTCTGGAGTCCACTTCATGGGTCCCGCCTTCTTCAAGATTTTGAAGAAAGGCAGAGCCTTCAGCGAACTTTGAAATGAATCTACTGAGGGCAGCCACACAACCTGCGAGCCTTCTGACATCCTTGATCCGCCTTGGGGCTTGGATCTGCTCAATGGCTTTAATCTTGTCGGGGTTGGCTTGATCCCCTCACGAGACACAAAGAACCCGAGAAGCTTGCGGAGGGACCCCAAAGCGCACTTCTCGGGGTTCAATTTCAAGCTGTATCCTGCGTGGGTTCGGAATGTCTCTTCTAAATCTTGAATCGGTGTATCCTTGCTCTTGCTCTTCACCACGATGTCATCCATGTAAGCTTCTACATTTACGTGGATCTGTGGTTCAAAAGCGATATACACTACCCTCGCATAGCGTTGACCTGCATTCTTCAGCCCAAATGGCATGCGTGATGAAGCAATAGGTGCCACATGGAGTGATGAACGCAGTTTCTCTTCATCCTCTTTGGCCATGAAGATCTGGTGATAGCTGAGCACGCATCAAGAAAGCAGAGTAGCTCACATCCGCGGTGGAGTCAACAATCTGGTCGATGCGCGGCAAGGGAAAGGATCCTTGGGACATGCTTTATTCACATCGGTGAAGTCTATACATAGTCTCCATTTCCCATTGGCCTTGCGCATACGACAACCGGGTTTGCTAGCCACGTCGGATGGATCACACCTGACTAGGCCAGCTGCCTCCGGTTTCTTGATTTCTTCATTGATGAACTCTTGGCGTTCCACGGCTTGTTTCCTCACTTTTTGCTTGACGGGCGCGCATGGGGC
Source organism: Aegilops speltoides (assembly GCA_021437245.1). NCBI lineage: Eukaryota > Viridiplantae > Streptophyta > Magnoliopsida > Poales > Poaceae > Aegilops > Aegilops speltoides. Next base: position 402,177,499 of record CM038143.1, read on the forward strand.
AAGCGGCAAGCTTGTGCTCAATACCTTCACAGGAACACGGGGATGTCGGATGGTTGCCATGCAAACACATCGACATTCGCCCGCAGAAAGCAACGCAAGCGCGCTTTCCTATTCTTTGTCAGCGTGTGGCGATGGTGAAGGTACCACGATCTGCCGTCCTCCTGGCGGACACCTTCTTGGTTGCGGTGGAGCAGCCATTCCTTTTTATCCTTGCGGTGGAGCTCGATGGGGCGTCCTCGCCGGCAGCGCAACTCCGAATGGGTGCGGTTGTCGGAGTGGGCCGGGCGCTGCCCTACTTGGTCTTCGTCTTTTTCCTTTGGGAACTTCAGCGGCAAGTGCATCTTTTGCCGCCGCGCGGCGTATCCCGGTAAATCTGGTCGGTGCAGATAAGCGCGTCTTTCTTGTCGCCGCGGACGGTGATAGCGCTTATCGGACCCGGCATCTTGAGCACGTTGTAGGCGTAATGGGAGGCCGCCATGAACTTGGCGAGGCGGGGCGCCGAGTATCCGTTATATGGCAGCGGAATATCGGCGACGTCGAAAGTAACGCGCTTCGGTCTGAAGTTGACCTCCCGCCAAAGGTCACGGCAAGGTGATTTTCCCCTTGGGCTTGCTTCTCCCGGGTTGATTCCTTGGAAGGGCGGTCTCTTGAGCTCGTCGTGCAGGATTTGGAGTTTCTTGATCACGGCAGAGGAAATCAAGTTCAGCCCGGCCCGCCATCGACCAACATCTTAGTGACCTTGAGGTTGCGGATGGTGGGCGAGACCAACATCGGCGAGCACCCGACCGCGGTGGTGCGGTCGGGTGATCCTCAAGATCGAAAATGATGGGCGTCTTGGACCATTTGAGGAGTCTGCGTGATTCCATGGGTGGCTCTGCGCATTCACCTCACGTGCCCTTGTTTTAGTTGGCGGTGAGAGGTGTGTGTGGCGCCACCGTCAACGCGCAGGACCTCCGTGGCCTTCAAATCCCTGCTCCTTGTCGTCCTCATCCTCCACGTCCTCTTCGCCGTCTTCTTCGTCCTTGTCGCGGCTCCGAGAAGGTCGGTCGCCTTGTCGTCGCTTGGCCTTGCCGGGAGGTCCTCCCCGACCGACGAACGGCCGCTTCTTGCTCGGTTCTCCTCCGCCACCTTGGGCCCTCTCCTTGTCGCGCCTCTCGTACTCAGCCTTTTGCTGCTCGACGAGATAATCGACGCGCTTGCAGTTGTAGAGGTCGTGGCCCTTGGTGCGGTGGATTTTGCAGTATTGCTTGCCGGGGGCGCCCTGCTTGTCGGCTGCCGCCACAGGGGCAAGCTCCTTGCCGGAACCGCCAATCTGTGTTTGCTTGGCGGGAGCTTCCTTGCCGGACTTTTCGACGGCAAGTACCTGTTCCTTGTTCTTCTTCTGGAAGACCTGTCGCCGGCGCTTCTTTGCCGGGGCGGCGTCGTCGGAGTCGCTCCCTCTGCGCCAAACATCCTCCCCGGAAGCCTCCTCCCTCTTCAGCGTGCGCATTTGTCACCAGGGCATAAAGCTCGCGACATCCGGATCTTAGTCATCGCCATTTCTTCACGCATCTGTGATTACGCGACGTTTCGGTGGAACGCGCTGATAACCATGGCGGGTGGACATCGAATGTTGTGTTGCACACGGCTGAAGCGTTGGATGTACTTGCGCAGGATTCTCCTTCATACGGGCCAAAATGTGGAATCACTTTCTTGGCGTGGGGTTTGTGGCCGCCGGTGAAGGCACCAACAAACCGATGACAAAGATCCGCCCGGGAGGAAATGGAGCCCTCGGCAAGTGCATAAGCCAGAACGAGCGTTCGGCCTAAGCCGAGCGGAAGTAGTTCGCGAGAATCTTTCGTCGCGCCCGGCAGCTTTGCACGCGATGGTGTAAATCTTGAGAACTCCGAGGGTGTGTCTTGCCGTCGTACTTCTCCGATGCGTCGGGCTTGAAGTTTTCATGCTAGGCCTTTGGGACGCGCCGCGATTCACGAGTGAGCGCAGGGGCAGCCCGCCGCGTCTGACAAGTCGCTGGCTCGCCGCGCGCGCGCAGCAGTGCTCCAAGGCTCTCTGGTCGATTGTCGCCGAAGTCTCGGCGGCGCTTCGATCGTGGTCCGAGCATCTTCTTGCCGCCGCTTCGTCGAGGACTGGCGTTGATCCCGACGAGCCCAGCTGGTCCGGCGATGCCGTGGAGCCGTCGTCGGCGTTGTTCGCGGGCGGCGTCTTTCGTTTTGCGGCGGGAGTGCACGGTAGTTGCACCCGGCGGTCTTGTCGCTGCGAGCTTCGCCTTCCCGCTTGCAGCGGCCGCGAGGCCGAGCTGTTGTTGACGGTCGTTGTTGGCGAAAGCGACCAGGCTCGATGGTAGCCCTCCGATCCTCGACCTTGTCGCCGCCGGAGGGAAGTCGAGAGCATTTGCGCTCGTGAGTGCTTCCGCAGAAGTGGAGGGAAGCGGGAGCGAGTGGCGCGAGGCGGGGCGCGGGCTTCCGGCAGTGTTGGAAGGAGAGGTCTGTCCGGCGCTTTCGCTTTGCCGTGTGCGGGCGGGGTCGGAACATCTCGCGAGCCCCAGCGTGTCCTTGTTCCAACAGCGGATACCACCTCGTGTGGTACGACGCTGCTGGGTCGTCGTGTGCTGAGATGGGCGTGGGTCTACGGAGGCCGGCGTGGTCCTCCGCCCGTCCTCGATCTCGTGGCACCGCGGCGCCCTCGCCGGTGTCCACCCTTCCACCGGCGTCTCCTCCGCCGCCGTCGGCTCCGGTGGCGGCGGGGAAGACGGAGATGGTCTGCGACCCTCAAGCTCTCGTCTTGAGGCCATGATGCGATTGTCGATGAAGCTGCGAGCGAAGCCTGGAGAGGTTGATGAAGAGTCTTTGCGCGAACGCCGGATCAGGTTCGCACAACCTCGGCGCCCTACCAGCGCGCCAGAGATGTCATGGCGGATGGGTGGCGCGGCACCTATGGGGCGGGCCCTTCGTGTGTTGATGCGGGCGGAGGCCGCGCGGAGAGCGGATCGAGGCGATGCGACGCGATTTTACCCAGCCGGACGCGATGGTCGCAGAAACCCTCTTGCTGCATTGTGTTGTATTTGATCTTGCTCAAGAATGCGAGCGTAAGCGGTGGAGTGTTGTGTGAAACCCTCGTGAGAGTAGCTAGTCGCAGAACCCTCTCGCGAGAAGCGCCTATGGTTGGAACCCCCTCGTTGTGCATGGGCCTCCTTTTATAGGGCAAGGGTCACCGACAGGTGTCAGCGTGAGGTAGAGGGGTAAAAGCGTAAAAGGGGTGGTAGTTGGAGCAGTCGGGAGGCAAGGCAGACACTGATGCTTTCTATCTACTTTTGTGAGAGGGGACAAGGGCATTAAATGCCCGTCGCCGTCCCAAAAGCTCCGCCATTGCGTCTTCTTTCGCCACGGGTGCGGCCACCACCGTGGAGTGCCACCGCATTCTTCATGCGGTCTGACCACCCGCCACGCTCTCTGGAGAAGGCTGGAGGCGAGCGTGGGCAAACGAGCTGGAGGCGGACACGTAGCACAGCTCTCCCGGCAAGCTCCTTGCCGGGCCTTGATCTTGCCGGGCCCGGGCTTGCCGGGCTCTGTGACTTGCCGCCCGGGTCCTCGCCAGATGCCTGGGCGCCGAGGCGTGACTTCGTGATGTGGTCTTGGTCCTCCCGGCGAGCTCCTCTCATGGGGATCAGAGGAATAACGTAGCCTTGAGCACAGGATGGCCTTCCGGCAAGCTCCTCTTGCCGGGTCTTGAGTTTCTATCTTATATTCTTGAGCGGCTTGGTGTGGGCGGAGATGATCTCCGCAAGCATTTGATGGATCTGGTTGCGGGGCTGGGGCTGCCCGTGCACAAGTTAAGTCTTGAGGTACCCCTACCTTAGTACACCGACACTCTACGATATTACCGAGGTGGAATATGGTGGAGGGGGTACCGCACATGGCTAAGAGATCAAGAGATCGATTGTTGTGTCTAGAGGTGCCCCCATGGCCCCGTATATAAAGGAGGGAGGGATAGGCCGGCCCTAGAGGGGGCGCGCCAGGTGTGGGGAGTCCTACTAGGACTCCCAAGTCCTAGTAGGATTCCCCTTTCCTTTCCGGAGTAGGAGAGAAGGAAAGAGGGGGAGAGGGAGAAGGAAAAGGGGGCTGCACCCCTTGTCCAATTCGGACAAGAGGGGGGCGCCTCCTTCCTTTTGGCCTCCCTCCTCTATTCCCGTATGGCCCAATAAGGCCCGTATACTCCCCAGCGAATTCCCGTGACTCTCCGGTACTCCGAAAAATACCCGAATCACTCGGAACCTTTCCGAAGTCCGAATTGAAGGAAATATGCCCTAGAGGCAATACTAAAGTTATTATTTATTTCCTCATATCATGATAAATGTTTATTATTCATGCTAGAATTGTATTACCCGGAAACATAATACATGTGTGAATACATAGACAAACATAGTGTCACTAGTATGCCTCTACTTGACTAGCTCGTAAATCAAAGACGGTTAAATTTCCTAACCATAGACATGAGTTGTCATTTGATTAATAGGATCATATCATTAGGAGAATGATGTGATTGACTTGACCCATTCCGTTAGCTTAGCGCTTGATCGTTTAGTATGTTGCTATTGCTTTTTTCATGACTTATACATGTTCCTATGACTATGAGATTATGTAACTCCTGCTTACCGGAGGAACACTTTGTGTGCTACCAAACGTCACAACGTAACTTGGTGATTATAAAGGTGCTCTACAGGTGTCTCCGAAGGTACTTGTTGAGTTGATGTATTTCGAGATTAGGATTTGTCACTCCGATTGTCGGAGAGGTATCTCTGGGCCCTCTCGGTAATGCACATCACTATTATCCTTGCAAGCAATGTAGCTAATGAGTTAGTTACAAGATAATGCATTATGTAACGAGTAAAGAGACTTGCCGGTAATGAGATTGAACTAGGTATTGAGATACCGACGATCGAATCTCGGGCAAGTAACATACCGATGACAAAGGGAACAACCTATGTTGTTATGCGGTTTGACCGATAAAGATCTTCGTAGAATATGTAGGAGCCAATATGAGCATCCAGGTTCTGCTAATGGTTATTGACTGGAGACGTGTCTCGGTCATGTCTACATAGTTCTCGAACCCGTAGGGTCCGCACACTTAAAGTAAGATGATAATTATATTATGAAGTTTATGTGTTTTGATGTACCGAAGGTTGCTCGGAGTCCCGGATGTGATCATGGACATGACGAGGAGTCTCGAAATGGTCAAGACATGAAGATCAATATATTGGTCGACTATATTTGGACACCGGAAAGGTTCCGGGTGAGATTGGGACAATACCGGAGCTCCGGGTGGTTATCGGAAACCCCCTGGGAGGTATATGGGCTTAATAGGCCTTAGTGGAAAGGAGGGGAAAGGAGCAAGGGTGGGGGTGCCCCCCCAAGCCCAATCCGAATTGGGAGGGGGCCGGCCCCCTTTCCTTCCTCCCTCCTTCCTCTTCCTTCCCTCTCCCTCTCCAAATAGGAAAGGGGGGAATCCTACTCCCTGTGGTAGTTGGACTCCCCCCCTAGGGCGTGCCACCCCCGTTGGCCGGCCCCCTCCTCCACTCCTTTATATACGGGGGAGGGGGGCACCCCACAGAGACAACAATTGATCATTGATCCCTTAGCCGTGTGCGGTGCCCCCCTCCACCATAGTCCTCCTCGATAATATTGTAGCGGTGCTTAGGCAAAGCCCTGCGACGGTAGAACATCATCATCGTCACCACGCCATCGTGCTGACAGAACTCTCCCTCGACACTCGGCTGGATCGGAGTACGAGGGACGTCATCAAGCTGAACGTGCGCAAGAACTCGGAGGTGCCGTAGTTTTCGGTGCTTGATCGGTCGGGCCGTGAAGACGTACGACTACATCAACCGCGTTGTGCTAACGCTTCCGCTTTTGGTCTACGAGGTTACATGGACACACTCTCCCCTCTCGTTGCTATGGATCACCATGATCTTGAGTGTGCGTAGGAAAATTTTGAAATTACTACGTTCCCCAACAGTGGCATCAGAGCCTAGGTTTTATGCGTTGATGTTATATGCACGAGTAGAACACAAGTGAGTTGTGGGCGATACAAGTCATACTGCTTTCCAGCATGTCATACTTTGGTTCGGCGGTATTGTTGGATGAAGCGGCCTGGACCGACATTACGTGTATGCTTACGCGAGATCGGTTCTCTTCGACTGCTTTGCACACGTGGTGGTGGCGGGTGTCGGTTTCTCCAACTTTAGTTGAACCGAGTGTGGCTGCGCCAGGTCCTTGAGAAGGTTAAAACAACACTAACTTGACGAACTATTGTTGTGGTTCTGATGCGTAGGTAAGAACGGTTCTTTCTCAGCCCATAGCAGCCACGTAAAAACTTGCAACAACAAAGTAGAGGACGTCTAACTTGTTTTTGCAGGGCATGTTGTGATGTGATATGGTCAAGACGTGATGCTATATTTTATTGTATGAGATGATCATGTTTTGTAACTGAGCTATCGGCAACTGGCAGGAGCCATATGGTTGTCGCTTTATTGTATGCAATGCAATCGACCGTTAATTGCTTTACTTTATCACTAAGCGGTAACGATAGTCGTAGAAGCAATAGTTGGCGAGACGACAACAATGCCACGATGGAGATCAAGGTGTCGCGCCGGTGACGATGGTGATCATGACGGTGCTTCGGAGATGGAGATCACAAGCACAAGATGATGATGGCCATATCATATCACTTATATTGATTGCATGTGATGTTTATCTTTTATGCATCTTATCTTGCTTTGATTGATGGTAGCATTATAAGATGATCTCTCACTAAATTTCAAGATAAAAAGTGTTCTCCCTGAGTATGCACCGTTGCCAAAGTTTGTCGTGCCCAGACACCATGTGACGCCCCCGATTTAATCGTACACTAATCATGCACACAAACGTGTATGATCAAGATCAGGGACTCACGGGAAGATATCACAACACAACTCTAAAAGTAAAATAAGTCATACAAGCATCATAATACAAGCCAGGGGCCTCGAGGGCTCGAATACAAGTGCTCGATCATAGACGAGTCGTGGAAGCAACAATATCTGAATACGAGACATAAGTTAAACAAGTTTGCCTTAAGAAGGCTAGCACAAACTGGGATATAGATCGAAGAGGCGCAGGCCTCCTGCTCGATCCTCCTAAACTACTCCCGGTCGCCGCCGGGCTGCACGTAGTAGTAGGCACCTCCGAGTAGTAGTCGTCGCCGACGGTGGCGTCTGGCTCCTGGGCTCCAACATCTGGTTGCGACAACCAGAAAGAAAGGAAAGGGGGAAAAGGGGGGAGAAAGCAACCGTGAGTACTCATCCAAAGTACTCGCAAGCAAGGAGCTACACTACATATGCATGTGTATATGTGTAAAGGGCCATATCGGTGGTGAGCTGCAGAATGCCGAATAAGAGGGGATAGCTAATCTCGTCGAAGACTACGCTCAGCAGCCTCCGTCTTGCAGCATGTAGAAGAGAGTAGATTGAAGTCCTCCAAGTAGCATCTCCAAGTAGCATCTCCAATAGCATCGCATAGCATAATCCTACCCGGCGATCCTCTCCTCGTCGCCCTGTTAGAGAGCGATCACGGGTTGTCTGTGGAACTTGGAAGGTGTGTTTTATTAAGTATCCGGTTCTAGTTGTCATAAGGTCAAGGTACAACTCCGGTCGTCCTTTTATCGAGGGACACGGCTATTGAATAGATTAACTTCCTGCAGGGTGCACCACATAACCCAACACGCTTGATCCCATTTGGCGGACACACTTTCTGGGTCATGCCCGGCCTCGGAAGATCAACACGCCGCAGCCCCACCTAGGCACAACAGAGAGGTCAGCCCGCCGGTCTAAATCCTATGCGCGCAGGGTCCGCCCATCGCCCATTGCACACCTGCACGTTGCGAGGGCGGCGGAAAGCAGACCTAGCAACCTCCATTACAAAGGAAGTTGCGTTAACGTAGTCCAATCCGGTAGCGCGCGCTCGTCGCCGACGTCAAGAAGGCTTCGGTGATACCACGACGTCGGGATACCCATAACTACTCAGCGTAGATGGTTAGTGCGTATAGACCAAATGGCGGACTCGGATCAAATACCGAGATCTCGTTAAGCGTGTTAAGTATCCATGAACGCCGAGCAGGCCAGAGCCCACCTGTCTCCTAGGTGGTCTCAACCTGCCCTGTCGCTCCGCCACAAAGTAACAATCGGGGCCGTCGGGAACCTGGCCCACCTCTACGGGATGGAGCCACTGTCCTTTCGGCCCCTCATCGAGAATCACTGCGGGTACTCAATGAGTGACCCGACTTTAGTCACCATCTTAGTATAGTATGTATGTATATATAGTATATATCCGTGATCACCTCCCAAGTGATCACGGCCCGATAGTATAGCAAGGCAGACTGACAAGAATGTAGGGCCAATGATGATAAACTAGCATCCTATACTAAGCATTTAGGATTGCAGGTAAGGTATCAACAGATGTAGCAACAATGTCGGGCTATGCATCGAGAATAGGATCAGCTAAGGCGGTAACATGCTACACTACTCTAATGCAAGCAGTATAGAGGAGAATAGGCGATATCTGGTGATCAAGGGGGGGGGGGGCTTGCCTGGTTGCTCAGACAAGAAGGAGGGGTCGTCAACTCCGTAGTCGAACTGGGCAGCAGCAGCGTCGGTCTCGGTGTCTAGCGAGAGAAGAGGGGGAAGAAACAATAAATATTTAAGCAAGCAGGTGCATAGCGATGCATGACATGACAAGTATCTGTCTTAGAGGTGCCCTAACGCGGTATGAGGTGATACTGGGTGAAGGAAACATCAGGAAAGTATTCCGGTGTTTAGCGTTTGAGCAAGAGGAGCCCGAGAGGAAAGTTCTTGAGTTTGATAGGTTAGGGGTGTGCCGACAAGCGGGTTATGATCCGAAATTGTCTCGTTGTTACGAGCAACTTTCATGTTGAAAATAATTTAATCCGATTCTGATTAAAAGATATGATTTTCTAAAGATTTTATTAATTTCAGGAATTTAATTATTTATTTAATTTATTTCGAAAATGGATTTATGACATTAGCATGATGTCATGTCGACGTCGGCAGATCAAGCGGGGTTGGTAGTCAACTGACGATGGGTCCCACTGGTCAGTGACACATTTTAATTAAACAATTTAATTAACCTAATTAGTATTAATTAGGAGGTGGGCCCCACTGTCTTAATTAATTGACTAACAGTTTAATTAGTTTAGTTATTTGATTAGTTTAATTAATCAAAATTAATTAAGTTAATTAATTCTTTAATTAATTAATTAATTAATTTTATTTTATTTTTTTAGCGTTCTGTGGGGTGGGGCCTGAATGGCCGTGGCCCATCTAGCCTAACGGGCGCTGGGCGCGTGGCTAATGGGCATGGCCCGAACGGGCGCATGCCCAAGGGACGCTAGGCATGCACACGGCGCACGCCGGCAGCCAGGAGGAGGCGGCGGGTGGTGGCGGACCGGTGGGTGGAGCGGGCGCAGGGGGCGTCTGGTGGAGGTGGTGGTGGCGAGGAAGGCGCTCGATAGTAGGCGGCAACAAAAGCGGGCAACAATGATGAGAGTTGCAAAGCGAGCAGCGAGGGACGAGGCCACGTCGGGGCTCATGCATGAAGTTGCCGGCGGCGTCGGGCGAAGTGTGCGAGGGGGACGCTGGTGGCAGCGGTGGCGCGGCGGTCGGGCGCATGCGGGAAGAGAGGAGGAGGCGGCCTCACGGGGGTGTGTAGGGACCGTGGCAGCGGGGTCGAGGGGAGGACGGGCGTCGCGACGAAGAGGAAGCAGGCGGCGGGTGGCTCCGGACGCCGTGGTCTTCGTCGAGGAGGCGATCCGGTGGCGCCGGACGAGGGCGAGGCGCGAGGCGGCGAGGGCGGCGCCAACGCGACCAGTCGGCAACGAAGCGCGAGGGCGGCGACGGCGGCGTCGGCGGCGTCTGGGGACGTCAGCGGCGGCGGGTGAGCCTCTCCCGATCCAGATGGGATCGAGAGAGAGAGAGGAGTGGAGGAAGGCGCGGCGTCCAAGCGATCTTGGGCGGCGGCGGCGTTCGACGGGCCGGGGCAATCGCCCGATCCAGATCCATCGGGAGAGAGGGAGGCGTGGGGAATCGAGGGAGGGAGTGGAGTAGTGGGCTAGGGTTTGGTCGGGTGGGGGATAAGGGAGTGTGTGGGGTGGCGGCTGGGCCGTGGGGTGGGTCGGCCCGTTCGGCGGTTGAGGCCAGCTAGGCCACTTGGCCCAATGGGGGTCTGTTTTCTTTTCCATTTTTTGTTTTCTCGCTTTCCTTTTCTTCTTTTTATTTTTATTTTTCTGTTACATTTTATTTTAGATACACATTATTTTTAGTTTTTTTAAAAAATGATAACAGCTCTTAAATTAATGTTTGAGAACCACCCTTGCCATAAATGTTTTACCCAGAAATAAATCAGTTTAGTGTTTTATTAATTGAAAAAGGTATTCACTTAATTGTTTTTGTTTCTTTGTTTTAATCACTCTAGAGTAATTAATTATTTTATAAAAATGTTGTTTATCCAACAATACTATCCATGATTTATTTGTCACAATAAGAACATTTTAGTTTTGAGAACTAAAAACTTTTATTGTTTGACTTTAATTCGAATTTGAATTTGAATCGTTTCGAGCTAACGCGAGATTAACAACAGTAATCGAAGTGACGTGGCATCATTAGCAGAGAATTACTGTAGCTTAAATATCCGGGTGTCACAATTCTCCTCCACTACAAGAAATCTCGTCCCGAGATTTAATAGGGGGACTAGGGGGAAAGGTCTGGTTACGAAATCCTAACGAATCTTCTCGTCTTTGGTTGCTCTTCTCGAAGAGGTGGATCCATTACGTTGAAGTCTTCATTTCTCTGCTCCAGGTCCTTATGATGAAGTCGGCATCCTTTCTTCGGGATCTTCGTCGTATTTCGAATAGGTAATGGGGTAGATCAGAAACGATAGAATGCTATAAGGGTAATAACCTGGGATTAACCCATGAATGAGCATATGAGTACCTCTCGAGTTAAACAAATAGAACACATCGAGAGTAAAGTTGGAAGGTCCAACAAGAAATTTCAGGCAGCCAGGCAATCGTTCAATGCCTAGTCAAAAGGTGAAAGGGGTTTCAAGCAACAGAATAATTATTGTTTCCGATGCCAGAATTGATGATCTCATCGGAAGGTGGCTCATGAATTAAATACGAGTCCACGCGGGAGGAATAACTTTGGGAACAGGGGGTGTACAGGAGAGTCAGGTTTCGATCCTGGGACCTGTGGGTTATGGGCCCACCATGTGGGGTAAGAGTAGGAAGGGCGTTGACGTCTTGCACGATCGCATAGGAAAGACATGTCAGAGCATAGCCTGTCAGTCATGTTGGCAACAATGTGGTACCAAGGGCGAGGGACGAAGACAACCATTTTCCTGCTCGTTGAACGAGGCGGACGAATAGGCAAAGTTCTCGTCCATCGGCGGTTACCGGAATGTCATCAAGAATAGTAACACGGTCTTACTAACAACGTGGTACCGCAAGGTTCTTACCTAAGCAGGGGATTATCACTGCTTAGTTAAGTCGGATTAGCAGAAAGGTTAAACAAAACAATAGAAAGGAAAATACGATTATCAGAATAATCAGAACAGTGGAAAGGAAAATGTGTTTAAGCACATGTTTCAGGGGTATATCCTTCCCAAGGACAAGTAGAGCAAGATATCCACGACGGGATAGAAAGTAGGTAAGGGGAGAGGAATTTCAAGACATTACCCATACAATGGTGTTTGGATAATTGAGCAAGAAACATTTAGCATCGGGCTTCAAATGCTCTTATTGAAAATCGGAGTACCACAGACATGCTTTGAGATAGCATTGACATGGTCTTCAAGCAAAGATCGGACTTTGGATACAAGAAGGATTCATCAGGAACAACTTGCAGAATAAGTCTTACAGTTTCCGCATGGAAGAATGGGTAACCTTGCTGAAAGGGGAACTATAACAATAGGGCCTCCGACCAGGTGTGCTAGGCATGACATCACCTTACCGGGTCATATTAAGACCAATGTTATAACTCTTGAAACATGTTCCCACCATCATATCGATCGAGATTCAGATCGATTGGTGTCGAGATACCTCGGACTTAGGATACCGAGAAGAAAAGGTGCAACACAAATTGTCGAGATGACATTGTAAAATTCTCGAGCTGAACTATGGAAGCGAGTTCCAAAACAAGTTCATCATTAACCCAAGGAGAGGATGACGAGGTGGCTGATGGACTAAGCGACCATCAATTGAGATTTCCAAAAAGATGGATTTCCACAGTTATGAGAACAAGGAGATAACATTTGTCATATCAAGTGATATAATGAGGTATGCTCGAGGAAAACATACACAATTAAAATTGGTTGAAAGGTGCACCGAAATATGGGCTTAGGTACGGGATCAATGATAGAATGGTGATTCGATAACCAATGGTCTAAGAATGAAATGTCGACCATTAACTTCAAAGCAATAGGGTTGCTAGAAGTTTAGAGTTTACACATCACAGACCATTTGTCGGTATTCCGGTTAGAAACAACTCAAGGACCAAGAAAAGAATGGTGATGTTAATAAGTATCACTTGTATCAAGAATTCTTAAGGGTGGTGAAATTCTCACGACATTCTTGACATAAAAGATGGTAATACTCCAAGTTAAAGAAGAACAAATGCTGGATAGCAAGGATCTCAAGGTATAACACAAAACACGAACAAGTTTGTGTTGAACGGAAGGCAATAAAGTGGTCGATAATAACACAAATCATCGAGCGCAAGGATGGTATTTCTCATCATGAATTCAATTGATATCCGGAAGGAGTCAAAATGTTGATGATGATCACGACAATTTGTTGTCGAGAGGATCCTGAAGAAGCAATTGAAGCAATGGCGCATCAAGCAAAACGAGTGATGCAAAAAAAGATTATTGGAGCCACAGATCGACACAAACTCGAAATCAAGCTCGCTGTTTTTAAGGCAAAATTATATGAGGAGGAAGATCGGCGTAAGTTTAGCTCATCGTCGAAAATTTGTGCTTCAAAAAGAAGGACCAGGTAGCACAGCTTAAAATTTAGCACAATAATGATATAGCCGATCGGGCTAGGAATGACTTGAAGGATTATTAAACTCATAAGCAACAAAGATTACTTAGAGTTATCGAACAGAAAGCGGAATCGGTTGACTTACGGTGTTCTTGAGCGACTAACAACTCAGAACCCCGAAAACTTGGAATCGTGAGAAATAATAGCTGATGAAGACTCATAAGATGCAACACAATTCTTAGATATTCTCGAGATACGGAGGTAATACTTGATGGTAGATCAAGGTAGAGGTTGGATTGGTGTATTGACTTGCAAAAGACAAGTGCTTTAACTTGTCAGAAATGGGATCAAAGAGAAAATATGGTGGAACCACGATTGCATAGGATCAACTCACGATACCGGATGATATTATATCAGCTAGATAATCATTTTGCAAGAAGCTTTCGAGACGGTCTACATCATTTTCATGGGCATGAACACAAAGTTCAAGGTCGACTCCCACTTCTTCAATGTATAACCTTCCATTCACCTCTCACTTTTGAAGAAGTCGTAGTGTTGAAACTTTATCTAGCAAAATACCAGAAGAGTATGACTCGTGAAAACTTTCGAGTTCACACATATTAAGGAAGGCATAGGTTCAACCCATAAGGGCTTCTTAGAAACATATACCACAAGTTTCAAGAGTAAATATCACAAGCTCGAAAGTAGAGCAAGGTTGAGAAAGTAGATGATACAATTTACCAAAGGCATTATGTATCCAAGGGAAGGCTCACAAGGTTATTGAATATGAAGGACAATGTCGGATAAAATCCGACAAAGGACTTGATGGTCCACAAAGGATCTGATGTGAGTATCGGTACTCAACCAGAAGAGGAAGGAATGCAAATGCAACAGGTTATGGAATCATCTGAATAATTCAAAGCATAAATGCAAAGGAATTATGATTTCCAAAACAAAGGATCAGAAGCAGACGTTCTGATCATGGATGGATCAATTGAATATACCAGAGGCACAATCGACGACAAATAGTTTGGTCGAGAACCAGCTCATGTTCAAAGATGATGTCTGAGCCGTAAAGATAATTTAGAAGGGTTGATAGATGATTGTGTGCATTCGCACACATGTTGAATCAATAGGATCAAAATGACGGTGTCAAAAGATACTAGTGAATATTGCGGATATATGGGAAGCTTCCATAATGCTAGTAGACAAGTATTTGCGAGCAATAAAGCTGCTAAGGATTTTTTGAAGATTGAATAGTATTTCAAAGACTTTTGTGAAACACGAACAAGCTGGGATGGCGGATACTCGGAAGGTGCGAGAAATTATTCTTAGGGGTATTCGGTGGCAAAGAAGCGCAAGGCAGAGGCACAAAATATTCTCGGGGTATCTTGTAATAACAAGATCATTGGGAATAAAAGTAAGCCTGACAGTGTAAGTATTTATCCATAGGGATATTTGGTGGTAGGGAATTGCAAAAGCAACAGGAACAAGGTCTCGAGAGAAAATCGGAGAGTATCTTTGAAATCTTCTGGTGCAGTCGGTGATCATCTGGACTGAAGGGCCTCTCCGGGAGAAAGTATTTTCGAGAACCTAAAGTTAGATTTTAGTAAAAATCGTTTAACCGAATAGAAGAGAGTTGAGAATCCGGAGTAAAGATCAAGAAGTAAAAGATCCTAATACCACCCAATGGCGACGTGGGCCCATGGGCCGCACAGCCATGTTAGTAAAAGTTTTGCAATGTCTAGACTCGACATCGGCCAAGGAGTGTGGAAGGGGATTCTCTGAGGCAATCGGCTCGATACCAACTCAGGCGCCCCGATTTAATCGTACACTAATCATGCACGCAAGCGTACGATCAAGATCGAGGACTCACGGAAGATATCACAACACAACTCTAAAAGTAAAATAAGTCATACAAGCATCATAATACAAGCCGGGGGCCTCGAGGGCTCGAATACAAGTGCTCGATCATAGCGAAGTCAGCGGAAGCAACAATATCTGAGTACGGACATAAGTTAAACAAGTTTGCCTTAAGAAGGCTAGCACAAACCGGGATCTACAGACGAAGAGGCGCAGCCTCCTGCACAGGATCCTCCTAAACTACTCACAGTCGTCGTCGCCGGCTGCTGCGTAGTAGTAGGCACCTCGAGTAGTAGTCGTCATCGACGATGGCGTCGCTCGCTCTGGCTCCAGCATCTGGTTGCGACAACCGAGAAAGAAAGGAAAGGGAAAAGGGGAGAAAGCAACCGTGAGTACTCATCAAAGTACTCGCAAGCAAGGAGCTACACTACATATGCATGTGTACATGTGTAAGGACCATATCGGTGGGTGAGCTGCAGAATGCCGAATAAGAGGGGATAGCTAATCTTGTCGAAGACTACATACAGCAGCCTCCGTCTTGCAACATGTAGAAGAGAGTAGATTGAAGTCCTCCAAGTAGCATCTCCAAGTAGCATCTCGGTAGCATCGCATAGCATAATCCTACCCCGCGATCCTCTCCTCGTCGCCCTGTTAGAGAGCGATCACCGGGTTGTCCGTGGAACTTGGAAGGGTGTGTTTTATTAAGTATCCGGTTCTAGTTGTCATAAGGTCAAGGTACAACTCCGGGTCGTCCTTTTACCGAGGGACACGGCTATTGAATAGATTAACTTCCCAGGGTGCACCACATAACCCAACACGCTTGATCCCATTTGGCCGGACACACTTTCCTAGGTCATGCCCGGCCTCGGAAGATCAACACGTCGCAGCCCCACCTAGGCACAACAGAGAGGTCAGCCCGCCGGTCTAAATCCTATCTTGTAGGGTCTGGCCCATCGCCCATTGCACACCTGCGTTGCAGGGCGGCCGAAATAGACCTAGCAACCTCCATTACAAAGGAAGTTGCGTTAACGCGATCCAATCCGGCCGCGCCGCTCCGTCACGACGACAAGAAGGCTTGGCTGATACCACGACGCGGGATACCCATAACTACTCCAGCGTAGATGGTTAGTGCGTATAGACCAAATGGCGGACTCGGATCAAATACCCGGATCTCGTTAAGCGTGTTAAGTATCATGAGCGCCGAGCAGGCCAGCCCACTGTCTCCTAGGTGGTCTCAACCTGCCTGTCGCTCCGCCAAAGTAGTGATCGGGGCCGTCGGGAACCAGGCCCACCTCTACGGGATGGAGCCACTGTCCTTTCGGCCCCCTCATCGAGAATCACTTGCGGATACTCAATGAGTGACCCGACTTTAGTCACCATCTGTATAGTATGTATGTATGTATAGTATATATCCGTGATCACCTCCCAAGTGATCACGGCCCGATAATATAGCAAGGCGCATCGACAAGAATGTAGGGCCGATGATGATAAACTAGCATCCTATACTAAGCATTTAGGATTGCGGGTAAGGTATCAGCAGATGTAGCAACAATGTCGGGCTATGCATCGAGAATAGGATCAGCTAAGGCGGTAACATGCTACACTACTCTAATGCAAGCGGTATAGAGGAGAATAGGCGATATCTGGTGATCAAGGGGGGGGCTTGCACGGTTGCTCGCACAAGAAGGAGGGGTCGTCAACTCCGTAGTCGAAGCCGGGGGCAGCAGTCGGTCTCGGTGTCAAGCTTAAAGAAGAGGGGGAAGAAACAATAAATATTTAAGCAAGCAGGTGCATAGTGATGCATGACATGACAAGTATCTGTGCTAGAGGTGCCCTAACGCGGTATGAGGTGATACCGGTGAAGGGGGAAACATCCGGGAAAGTATTCCCGGTGTTTCGCGTTTTCGGGCAGAGGAGCCCGAGAGGGAAAGTTGCGAGTTTGATAGGTTAGGGGGGTGTGCTGGACAAACGGGTTGCGTATCCGAAATCGTCTCGTTGTTCTAAGCAACTTTCATGTTGAAAATAATTTAATCCGAGTTACGGATTAAAAGATATGATTTTCTAAAGATTTTATTAATTTCAGGAATTTAATTATTTATTTAATTTAATTCGAAAATGGATTTATGACATTAGCATGATGTCATGCTGACGTAAGCAGTAAACGGGGGTTGACTGGTCAACCTGACCAATGGGTTCCACTGGTCAGTGACACATTTTAATTAAACAATTTAATTAACCTAATTAGTATTAATTAGGAGGTGGGCCCCACTGTCTTAATTAATTGACTAACAGTTTAATTAGTTTAGTTATTTGATTAGTTTAATTAATCAAAATTAATTAAGTTAATTAATTCTTTAATTAATTAATTAATTAATTTAATTTTATTTTTTTAACGTTCTGTGGGGTGGGGCCTGAATGGCAGTGGCCCATCTAGCCTAACGGGCGCTGGGCGCGTGGCTAATGGGCATGGCCCGAACGGGCGCATGCCCAAGGGGCGGTAGGCATGCACACGGCGCACGCCGGCAGCCAGGGCCAGGGGAGGCGGCGGAGGGGTGGCCGCGGACCGGCTGGGTGGAGCGGCGCTTGGCGTCTGGTGGAAGTGGTGGTGGCAGGGGAAGGCGCTCGATAGTAGGCAGCAGCAAGCGAAGCAACAGCGACAACGATAGTAAAGCGAGCAGCGAGGGGCGAGGCCACGTCGGGGACTCACATGAATTCCGACGGCGCAGCGGCGAAGCGTGTCTTGAGGGGGACGCTGGTGGCCGCGGTGGCCTTGGCTGGTCTTGCGCATGCGGGAAGAGAGGAGGAGGCGGCCTCACGGGGGTGTGTAGGGACCGTGGCAGCGGGGTCGAGGGGAGGACAGGGACGTCGCGGCGAAGAGGAAGCAGGCCGGGGGTGGCTCCGGCGTCGTGGTCTTCGTCGAGGCGATCAGTGGCGCCGGACGAGGGCGAGCGGCGAGGCGGCGAGGGCGGCGCCAACGCGACCAGTCGGCAACGCAGCGCGGGAGGGGCGATGACGGGTCGGCGGCGGCGTCCGGGGCCGTCAGCGGCGGCGGGTCGAGCCTCTCCCGATCCAGATGGGATCGAGAGAGAGGGAGAGAGTGGAGGAAGGCGAGGCGGCGGCGATCTTGGGGCGGCGGCGGCGTTCGACGGGCGGGCAACCGCCCGATCCAGATCCATCGGGAGAGAGAGAGGCGTGGGGAATCGAGGGAGGGAGTGGAGTAGTGGGCTAGGGTTTGATCGGGTGGGGGATAAGGGAGTGTGTGGGGTGGCGGCTGGGCGTGGGGTGGGTCGGCCCGTTCGGCGGTTGAGGCCAGCTAGGCCACTTGGCCCAGTGGGGTCTGTTTTCTTTTCCATTTTTTGTTTGCTCGCTTTCCTTTTCTTCTTTTTATTTTTATTTTTCTGTTACATTTTATTTTAGATACACATTATTTTTATTTTTTTAAAAATGATAACAACTCTTAAATTAATGTTTGAGAACCACCCTTGCCATAAATGTTTTACCCGAAATAAATCAGTTTAGAGTTTTATTAATTGAAAAAGGTATTCACTTAATTGTTTTTCTTCTTTGTTTTAATCACTCTAGAGTAATTAATTATTTTATAAAATGTTGTTTATCCAACAATACTATCCATGATTTATTTGTCACAATAAGAACATTTTAGTTTTGAGAACTGAAAACTTTTATTGTTTGACTTTAATTCAAATTTGAATTTGAATCGTTTTGAGCTAACGCGAGATTAACAACAGTAATCGAAGTGACGTGGCATCATTAGCAGAGAATTACTGTAGCTTAAATATCCGGGTGTCACACACCACGTGATGATCGGGTGTGATAAGCTCTACGTCCATCTACAACGGGTGCAAGCCAGTTTTGCACCTTGAGAATACTCGAGTTAAACTGGACGAGCCTAGCATATGCGAGATATGGCCTCGGAACTTTGAGACCAAAAGGTCGGCGTGAATCATATAGTAGATATGATCAACATAGTGATGTTCACCATTGAAAACTACTCCATTTCACGTGATGATCGGTTATGGTTTAGTTGATTTGGATCACGTGATCACATAGATGATTAGAGGGATGTCTATCTAAGTTGGAGTTCTTAAGTAATATGATTAATTGAACTTAAATTTATCATGAACTTAGTACCTGATAGTATTTTGCTTGTCTATGTTAGTTTTGAGATAGATGGCTCGTCTGTTGTTCCGTTAAATTTTAATCGTTCCTTGAGAAAGCAAAGTTGAAAGATGATGGTAGAAATTACACGGATCGGGTCCGTAATTTGAGATTATCCTCATTGCTGCATAGAAGAATTACGTCACGGAAACACGCTGGGTGTTAAACCTCTGCAGAGCAACACCAGATGTTGTGAATGTCAGCGAGCAAAGCGATGACTACTCGATAGTTCGATGTGCCATGCTTTACGGCTTAGAACGGGACTTCACCGGCGTTTTGAGCGTCATGGAGCATATGAGATGTTCCAGGAGTTGAAGTTAATATTTCAAGCAAATGCTCGGATTGAGAGATATGAAGTCTCCAATAAGTTCTACAGCTGCAAGATGGAAGAGAAGTTCTGTCAGTGAGCATATACTCAGAATGTCTGGGTATAATAATCACTTGATTCAACTGGGAGTTAATCTTCCGGATGATAGCATCATTGACAGAATTCTTCAATCACTTCCACAAAGCTACAAGAGCTTCGTGATGAACTATAATATGCAAGGGCTGGATAAGACAATTCCCGAGCTCTTCGCAATGCTAAAGGCTGCGGAGGTAGAAATCAAGAAGGAGCATCAAGTGTTGATGGTCAATAAGACCACCAGTTTCAAGAAGAAGGGCAAAGGGAAAAAGAAGGGGAACTTCAAGAAGAACAACAAACAAGTTGCTGCTCAAGAGAAGAAACCCAAGTCTGGACCTAAGTCTGAGACTGAGTGCTTCTACTACAAGCAGACTGGTCACTGGAAGCGGAATTGCCCCAAGTATTTGGCGGATAAGAAGGATGGTAAGGTGAACAAAGGTATATGTGATATACATGTTATTGATGTGTACCTTACGAGCTCATGATAACACTGGTTATTTTATCTTGGTTACATTGCTAATATTTGCAACTCGAAACAGGGACTACGGATTAAGCGGACACTGGCTAAGGACGAGGTGATGATGCGCGTGGGAAATGGTTCCAAAGTCGATGTGATCGCCATCAGCACGCTACCTCTACATCTACCTTCGGGATTAGTTTTAGACCTAAATAATTGTTATTTGATGCCAGCGTTGAGCATGAATATTATATTTGGATCTTGTTTGATGCGAGACGATTATTCATTTAAATCTAAGAATAATGGTTGTTCTATTTATATGAGTAATATCTTTTATGGTCATGCACCCTTAAAGAGTGGTCTATTTTTGATGAATCTCGATAGTAGTGATACACATATTCATAATGTTGAAGCCAAAAGTTGTAGAGTTGATAATGATATGGCAACTTATTTGTGGCACTGCCGTTTAGGTCATATTGGTGTAAAGCGCATGAATAAACTCCATACTGATGGACTTTTGGAATCACTTGGTACTTGCGAACCATGCCTCATGGGCAAGATGACTAAAACGCCGTTCTCCGGAACTATGGAGTGAGCAACTGATTTGTTGGAAATCATACATACTGATGTATGTGGTCCAATGAATGTTGAGGCTCACGGCAGATGTTGTTATTTTCTCACCTTCACAAATGATTTGAGCAGATATGGGTATATCTACTTGATGAAACATAAGTCTAAAACATTTGAAAAGTTCAAAGAATTTCAGAGTGAAGTTGAAAATCATCGTAACAAGAAAATAAAGTTTCTACGATCTAATCGTGGAGGAGAATATTTGAGTTACGAGTTTGGTTTACATTTGAAGCAATACGGAATAGTTTCGCAACTCACGCCACCCGGAACACCACAGCGTAATGGTGAGTCCGAACGTCGCAATCGTACTTTACTAGATATGGTGCGATCTATGATGTCTCTTACTGATTTACCGCTATCATTTTGGGGTTATGCTTTAGAGACGGCCGCATTCACGTTAAATAGGGCACCATCAAAATCCGTTGAGACGACGCCTTATGAACTGTGGTTTGGCAAGAAACCAAAGTTGTCATTTCTTAAAGTTTGGGGCTGCGATGCTTATTTGAAAAAGCTTCAACCTGATAAGCTCGAACCCAAACCGGAGAAATGTGTCTTCATAGGATACCCAAAGGAAACTATTGGGTACACCTTCTATCACAGATCCAAAGGCAAGACATTTGTTGCCAAGAATGGATCCTTTCTAGAGAAGAAGTTTCTCTCGAAAGAAGTGAGTGGGAGGAAAGTAGAACTTGATGAGGTAACTGTACCCGCTCCTTTATTGGAAAATAGTTCATCACAGAAACCGGTTCCTGTGACGACTACACCAATAAGTGAGGAAGCTAATGATGTTGATTATGAAACTTGAGATCAAGTTGCTCTGAGAACCTCGTGAGGTCAACGAGTAAGATCCACACAGTGTGGTGCGGTAATCCTATTCGGAGGTCATGTAACTTGACCATGGCGAACCTACGAACTATGAGGAAGCGATGATGAGCCCAGATTCCGCAAAATGGCTTGATGCCATGAAATCTGAGATGGGATCCATGTATGAGAATAAAATGTGGACTTTGGTTGACTTGCCCGATGATCAACAAGCCATCGAGAATAAATGGATCATCAAGAAGAAGACTGACGCTGATGGTAATGTTACTGTCTACAAAGCTCGACTTGTTGCGAAAGGTTTTCGACAAGTTTAAGGGGTTGACTACGATGAGACTTTCACACCCGTAGCGATGCTTAAGTCTGTCCGAATCATGTTAGCAATTGCCGCATTTTATGATTATGAAATTTGGCAAATGGATGTCAAAAATGCATTCCTGAATGGATTTCTGGAAGAAGAGTTGTATATGATGCAACCAGAAGGTTTTGTATATCCAAAGGATGCTAACAAAGTGTGCAATCTCCAGCGATCCATTTATGCACTCGTGCAAGCCTCTCGGAGTTGGAATAAACGCTTTGATAGTGTGATCAAAGCATATGGTTTTATACAGACTTTTGGAGAAGCCTGTATTTACAAGAAAGTGAGTGGGAGCTCTGTAGCATTTCTAATATTATATGTGGACGACATATTATTGAATGGAAATGATATAAAATTTCTGGATAGCATAAAAGGATACTTGAATAAAAGTTTTTCAATGAAAGACCTCGGTGAAGCTGCTTACATATTGGGCATCAAGATTTATAGAGATAGATCAAGACACTTAACTGGACTTTCACAAAGTACATACCTTGATAAAGTTTTGAAAAAGTTCAAAATGGATCAAGCAAAGAAAGGGTTCTTGCCTGTAATACAAGGTGTGAAATTGAGTCAGACTCAATCCCCGACCACTGCAGAAGATAGAGAAAATGAAAGAAGTTCCTATGCTTCAGCCATAGGCTCTATCATGTATGCAATCTTGTGTACCGCACTGATGTGGGCCTTGCTATTAGTTTAGCAGGAGGTACCAAAGTAATCCGAGTGGATCTTTGGACGCGATCAAGAACATCCAGAAATACCTGAAAAGGAATAAGGATATGTTTCTAGTTTATGAAGGTGACAAAGAGCTAGTTGTAAATGGTTACGTCGATGCAAGATTTGACACTGATCCGGACGATTCTAAATCGCAAACTGGATACGTGTTTATATTGAACGGTGGAGCTGTCAGTTGGTACAGTTCTAAACAAAGCGTCGTAGCGGGATCTACATGTGAAGCGGAGTACATAGCTGCTTCGGAAGCATCAAATGAAGGAGTCTGGATGAAGGATTTCATATCCGATCTAGGTGTCGTACCTAGTGCATCGGGTCCAATGAAAATCTTTTGTGACAAAACTGGTGCAATTGCCTTGGCAAAGGAATCCAGATTTCACAAGAGAACCAAGCACATCAAGCGACGCTTCAACTCCATCCGGGACCAAGTCCAGGTGGGAGACATAGAGATTTGCAAGATACATACAGATCTCAATGTTGCAGACCCGTTGACTAAGCCTCTTCCACGAGCAAAACATGATCAGCACCAAGGCTCCATGGGTGTTAAAATCATTACTGTGTAATCTAGATTATTGACTCTAGTGCAAGTGGGAGACTGAAGGAAATATGCCCTAAAGGCGATAATCAAGTTATTATTTAGTTCCTCATATCATGATAAAAGTTTATTATTCATGCTAGAATTGTATTACCCGGAAACATAATACATGTGTGAATACATAGACAAATATAGTGTCACTAGTATGCCTCTACTTGACTAGCTCGTAAATCAAAGATGGTTAAGTTTCCTAACCATAGAAATGAGTTGTCATTTGATTAACGGGATCACATCATTAGGAGAATGATGTGATTGACTTGACCCATTCCGTTAGCTTAGCACTTGATCGTTTAGTATGTTGCTATTGATTTCTTCATGACTTATACATGTTCATATGACTATGAGATTATGTAACTCCCGCTTACCGGAGGAACACTTTGTGTGCTACCAAACGTCACAACGTAACTGGGTGATTATAAAGGTGCTCTACAGGTGTCTCCGAAGGTACTTGTTGAATTGACGTATTTCGAGATTAGGATTTGTCACTCCGATTGCCGGAGAGGTATCTCTGGGCCCTCTCGGTAATGCACATGACTATAAGCCTTGCAAGCAATGTAGCTAATGAGTTAGTTACAAGATAATGCATTACATAACGAGTAAAGCGACTTGCCGGTAACGAGATTGAACTAGGTATTGAGATACCGACGATCGAATCTCGGGCAAGTAACATACCGATGACAAAGGGAACAACGTATGTTGTTATGCGGTTTGACTGATAAAGATCTTCGTAGAATATGTAGGAGCCAATATGAGCATCTAGGTTCCGCTATTGGTTATTGACCGGAGACGTGTCTCGGTCATGTCTACATAGTTCTCGAACCCGTAGGGTCCGCACGCTTAAAGTAATATGTCATTTATATTATGAAGTTTATGTGTTTTGATGTACCAAAGGTTGTTCGGAGTCCCAGATGTGATCACGGACATGACGAGGAGTCTCGAATTGGTCGAGACATGAAGATCGATATATTGGACGACTATATTTGGACACCGGAAAGGTTCCGGGTGAGATTGGGACAATACCGGAGCTCCGGGAGGTTATCGGAAACCCCCTGGGAGGTATACGGGCCTTAACGGGACTTAGTGGAAATGAGGGGAAAGGAGCAAGGGATGGGGCGCGCCCCCCAAGCCCAATCCGAATTGGGAGGGGGGCCGCCCCCTTTTCTTTCCTCCCTCCTTCCTCTTCCTTCCCTCTCCCTCTCCAAATAGGAAAGGGGGGAATCCTACTCCCGGTGGGAGTTGGACTCCCCCCTTGGCCGCCCCCTCGTCCACTCCTTTATGTACGGGGGAGGGGGGCACCCCATAGAGACAACAATTGATCATTGATCTCTTAGCAGTGTGCGGTGCCCCCCTCCACTATAGTCCTCCTCGATAATATCGTCGCGGTGCTTAAGCGAAGCCCTGCGACGGTAGAACATCATCATCGTCACCACGCCGTCATGCTGACGGAACTCTCCCTCGACACTCGGCTGGATCGGAGTACGAGGGACGTCATCGAGCTGAACGTGTGCAAGAACTCGGAGGTGCCATTATTTTCGGTGCTTGATCGGTCAGGCCATGAAGACGTACGACTACATCAACCGCGTTGTGCTAACGCTTCCGCTTTCGTTCTATGAGGGTACGTGGACACACTCTCCCCTCTAATTGCTATGCATCACCATGATCTTGAGTGTGCGTAGGAAAATTTTGAAATTACTACGTTCCCCAACACGAATATAGTCGTCCAATATATCGATCTTTACATCTCGACCATTTCGAGACTCCTCGTCATGTCCCCGATCTCATCCGGGACTCCGAACTACCTTCTGTACATCAAAACACATAAACTCATAATATAACCATCATCGAACTTTAAGCGTGCGGACCCTATGGGTTCGAGAACTATGTAGACATGACCGAGACACGTCTCCGGTCAATAACCAATAGCGGAAGCTGGATGCTCATATTGGCTCCCACATATTCTACGAAGATCTTTATCGGTCAAACTGCATAACAACATACGTTGTTCCCTTTGTCATCGGTATGTTACTTGCCCGAGATTCGATCGTTGGTATCTCAATACCTAGTTCAACCTCGTTACCGGCAAGTCTCTTTACTCATTCCGTAATGCATCATCCCGCAACTAACTCATTAGTTACAATGCTTGCAAGGCTTATAGTGATGTGCATTACCGAGTGAGCCCAGAGATACCTCTCCGACAATCGGAGTGACAAATCCTAATCTCGAAATATGTCAACCCAACAAGTACCTTCGGAGACACCTATAGAGCACCTTTATAATCACCCATTTACGTTGTGACATTTGGTAGCACACAAAGTGTTCCTCCGGTAAACGGGAGTTGCATAATCTCATAGTCATAGGAACATGTATAAGTCATGAAGAAAGCAATAGCAACATACTAAACGATCAAGTGCTAAGCTAACGGAATGGGTCAAGTCAATCACATCATTCTCCTAATGATGTGATCCCGTTAATCAAATGACAACTCATGTCTATGGCTGGGAAACTTAACCATCTTTGATCCAACGAGCTAGCCAAGTAGAGGCATACTAGTGACACTTTGTTTGTCTATGTATTCACACATGTATCAAGTTTCCGGTTAATACAATTCTAGCATGAATAATATACATTTATCATGAAATAAGGAAATAAATAATTACTTTATTATTGCCTCTAGGGCATATTTCCTTCAGTTTCCCACTTGCACTAGAGTCAATAATCTAGTTCACATCACCATGTGATTTAACACTAATAGTTCACATCAGTATGTGATTAACACCCATAGTTCACATCGTCATGTGACCAAGACCCAAAGGGTTTACTAGAGTCAATAATCTAGTTCACATCACTATGTGATTAACACCCAAAGAGTACTAAGGTGTGATCATGTTTTGCTCGTGAGAGAAGTTTAGTCAACGGGTGCATCACATTTGAGCCGTATGTATTTTGCAAAATATTCTATGTCTACAATGCTCTGTACGGAGCTACTCTAGCTAATTGCTCCCACTTTCAATATGTATCTAGATTGAGACTTAGAGTCATCTGGATTGCTGTAAAAGCTTGCATCGTAGTAACTCTTTGCGACGAGCTCTTTTATCACTTCCATTATCGAGAAATATTTCCTTAGTCCTCACTAAGGATATTCTTAACCGATGTCCAGTGATCTACTCCTAGATCAAAATTGTACTCCCTTGCCAAACTTAGAGCAAGGTATACAATAGGTCTGGTACACAGCATAGCATACTTTATAGAACCTATGACTGTGGCATAGGGACTGACTTTTCATTCTCTTTCTATTTTCTGCCATGGTCGGGTTTTTAGTCTTACTCAACTTCACACCTTGCAACACAGGCAAGAACTTCTTCTTTGACTATTCCATTTTGAACTACTTCAAAAACTTATCAAGGTATGTACTCATTGAAAAATCTTATCAAGCGTCTTGATCTATCTCTATAGATCTTTATGCTCAATGTGTAAGCAGCTTCACCGAGGTCCTTCATTGAAAAACTCTTATTCAAGTATCCTTTATGCTTTCCAGAAAATTCTACATTATTTATGATCAACAATATGTCATTCACATATACTTATCAGAAAGGCTGTAGTACTCCCACTCATTTTCTTATAAATAAAGGCTTCACCGCAAGTCTGTATAAAACTATATGCTTTGATCAACTCATCAAAGCGTATATTCCAATTCTGAGATGCTTGCACCAGTCCATAGATGGATCACTGGAGCTTGCACACTTTGTTAGCACCTTTAGGATTGACAAAACCTTCTGGTTGCATCATATACAACTCTTCTTTAATAAATCCATTAAGGAATGCAGATTGACATCCATTTGCCAGATTTCATAAAATGCGGCAATTGCTAACATGATTCGGACAGACTTTTTAAGCATCGATATGAGTGATAAAATCTCATTGTATTCAACACCTTAAACTTGTCGAAAACCTTTTTCGACAACTCGAGCTTTGTAGATAGTAATACAACTATCAGCGTTCGTCTTCCTCTTGAAGATCCATTTATTTTCTATGGCTTGCCGATCATCGGGCATGTCAACCAAAGTCCACACTTTGTTCTCGTACATGGATCCCATCTCTGATTTCATGGCCTTCAAGTCATTTCGCGGAATCTGGGCTCATCATCGCTTCCTTATAGTTCGTAGGTTCATCATGGTCTAGTAACATGACTTCCAAAATAGGATTTACCGTACCACTCTCGTGCGGACTGTACTTTGGATGACCTACGAGGTTCTGTAGTAACTTAATCTAAAGTTTCATGATCATCATCATTAGCTTCCTCTCTAATTGGTGTAGGAATCACTGGAACTGATTTCTGTGATGAACTACTTTCCAATTCAGGAGAAGGTACAATTACCTTATCAAGCTCTACTTTCCTCCCACTCACTTCTTTGGAGAGAAACTCCTTCTCTAGAACGGATCCATTTTAGGAACGAATATCTTGCCTTCGGATCTGTGATAGAATGTGTACCCAACAGTTTCCTTTGGGTATTCTATGAAGACACACTTCTTCGATTTGGGTTCGAGCTTATCAGGTTGAAACTTTTTCACATAAGCATTGCATCCCCAAACTTTAAGAAATGACAACTTTGGTTTCTTGCCAAACCACAGTTCATAAGGCGTCGTCACAACGGATTTTGATGGTGCCCTATTTAATGTGAATCCAGCTGTCTCTAATGCATAACCCCAAAACGATAGTGGTAAACCGATAAGAGACATCATAGATCGCACCATATCCAATAAAGTGCGGTTACGGCGTTCGGACACACCATATCGTTGTGGTGTTCCAGGTGGCGTGAGCTGTGAAACTATTCCACATTGTTTTATATGAAGGCCAAACTCGTTACTCAAATATTCTCCTCCATGATCAGATTGTTGAAACTTTATTTTCTTGTTATGATGATTCTCCACTTCACTATGATATTCTTTGAACTTTTCAAATGTTTCAGACTTGTGTTTCATTAAGTAGATATACCCATATCTACTCAAATCATCTATGAAGGTCAGAAAATAATGATAATCTCCACGAGCATCAACACTCATTAGATCGCATACATCGGTATGTATTATTTCCAACAAGTCAGTAGCTCGTTCCATTGTTCCGGAGAACGGAGTTTTAGTCATCTTGCCCATAAGGCACGGTTCACAAGCATCAAATGATTCATAATCAAATGATTCCAAAAGTCCATCTTTGTGGAGTTTCTTCATGCGCTTTACACCGATATGACACAAACGGCAGTGCCACAAATAAGTTGCACTATCATTATTAACTTTGCATCTTTTGGCATCAACATTATGAATATGTGGATCACTACGATCGAGATCCAACAAACTATTTTCATTGGGTGTATGACCATTGAAGGTTTTATTCATTTAAACAGAACAACAATTATTCTCTGACTTTAAATGAATAACTGTACTGCAATAAACATGATCAAATCATATTCATGCTCAAAGCAAATGCCAAATAACATTTATTTATGTTTAACACTAATCCCGAAAGTATAGGGAGTGTGCGATGATGATCATATCAATCTTGGAACCACTTCCAACACACATCATCACTTCACCCTCAACTAGTCTCCGTTTATTCTGTAACTCCTGTTTCGAGTTACTAATATTTAGCAACCGAACAAGTATCAAATACCCAGGGGCTACTATAAACACTAGTAAGGTACACATCAATAACCTGTATATCAAATATACCCTTTTTCACTTTGCCATCCTTCTTATCCACCAAATATTCAGGGCATTTCCGCTTCTAGTGACCATTTCCTTTGCAGTAGAAGCACTCAGTTTTAGGCTTTGGTTCAGCTTTGGGCTTCTTCACGGGAGTGACAACTTGCTTGCCATTCTACATGAAGTTCCCTTTCCCTTTGCCCTTTCTTGAAACTAGTGGTCTTGTTAATCATCAACACTTGATGCTCTTTCTATATTTCTACCTTCGTCAATTTCAACATCACGAAGAGCTCGGGAATCGTTTTCGTCATCCCTTGCATACTATAGTTCATAACAAAGTTCTAGTAACTTGGTGATGGTGACTAGAGAACTCTGTCAATCACTATCTTATATGGAAGATTAAGTCCCACTTGATTCAAGCGATTGTAGTGCCCAGACAATCTGAGCACATGCTCACTAGTTGAGCAATTATCCTCCATCTTTTAGCTATAGAACTTGTTGGAGACTTCATATCTCTCAACTCGGGTATTTGCTTGAAATATTAACTTCAACTCCTGGAACATCTCATATGGTCCATGATGTTCAAAATGTCTTTGAAGTCCCAATTCTAAGCCATTAAGCATGGTGCACTAAACTATCAAGTAGTCATCATATTGAGCTAGCCAAACGTTCATAATGTCTGCATCTGCTCCTGCAATAGGTCTGTCACCTAGCGGTGCATCAAGGACATAATTCTTCTGTGCATCAATGAGGATAAACCTCAGATCATGGACCTAGTCCGCATCATTGCTACTACCATCTTTGAACTTAGTTTTCTCTAGGAAAACATATAAAACATAGGGAAGCAACAACGCGAGCTATTGATCTACAACATAATTTGCAAAATACTATCAGGACTAAGTTCATGATAAATTAAAGTTCAATTAATCATATTACTTAAGAACTCCCACTTAGATAGACATCCCTCTAATCATCTAAGTGATCACATGATCCAAATCAACTAAACCATGTCCGATCATCACGTGAGATGGAGTAGTTTTCAATGGTGAACATCACTATGTTGATCATATCTACTATATAATTCACGCTCGACCTTTCGGTCTCAGTGTTCCAAGGCCATATCTGCATATGCTAGGCTCGTCAAGTTTAACCTGAGTATTCTGCGTGTGCAACTATTTTGCACCCGTTGTATTTGAACGTAGAGCCTATCACACCCGATCATCACGTGGTGTCTTAGCACGAAGAACTTTCGCAACGGTGCATACTCAGGGAGAACACTTATACCTTGAAATTTAGTGAGAGATCATCTTATAATGCTACCGTTAATCAAAGCAAAATAAGATGCATAAAGGATAAACATCACATGCAATCAATATAAGTGATATGATATGGCCATCATCATCTTGTGCTTGTGATCACCATCTCCGAAGCACCGTCACGATCATCATCGTCACTGGCGCGACACCTTGATCTCCATCATAGCATCGTTGTAGTCTCGCCAACTTACGCTTCTAGTGATAAAGTAAAGCATTACAGGGCGATTGCATTGCATACAATAAAGCGACAACCATATGGCTCCTGCCAGTTGCTGATAACTCGGTTACAAAACATGATCATCTCATCCAATAAAATATAGCATCATGCCTTGACCATATCACATCACAACATGCCCTGCAAAAACAAGTTAGACATCCTATACTTTGTTGTTGCAAGTTTTACATGGTTGCTACGGGCTGAGCAAGAACCGTTCTTACCTACACATCAAAATCACAATGATAGTTCATTAAGTTAGTGTTGTTTTAAGCTTCTCAAGGACCGGACGTAGCCACACTCGGCTCAACTAAAGTTGGAGAAACTGACACCCGCCAGCCACCTGTGTGCAAAGCACGTCGGTAGAACCAGTCTCGCGTAAGCGTACGCATAATATCGGTCCGGGCCCCTTCATCCAACAGTACCACCAAACCAAAGTATGACATGCTGGTAAGCAGTATGACTTGTATCGCCCACAACTCACTTGTGTTCTACTCATGCATATAACATCAACGCGTAAAACCAGGCTCGGATGCCACTATTGGGGAACGTAGTAATTTCAAAAAAAATTCCTACGCACACGCAAGATCATGGTGATGCATAGCAATGAGAGGGGAGAGTGTGTCCACGTACCCTCGTAGACCGAAAGCGGAACCGTTAGCACAACGCGGTTGATGTAGTCATACATCTTCACGATCCGACCGATCAAGTACCGAACGCACGACACCTCCGAGTTCAGCACATGTTCAGCTCGATGACGTCCCACGAACTCCGATCCAGCAGAGCTTTGCGGGAGAGTTCCGTCAGCACGACGGCGTGATGACAGTGTCGATGATGCTACCGATGCAAGGCTTCGCGTAAGCACCGCTACAATATTACCGAGGTGGAATATGGTGGAGGGGGGCACCGCACATGGCTAAGAGATCAAGAGATTGATTGTTGTGTCTAGAGGTGCCCCCTGCGCCCGTATATAAAGGAGGGAGGGAGAGGCCAGCCCTAGAGGGGGCGCGCCAAGTGTGGGGAGTCCTACTAGGACTCCCAAGTCCTAGTAGGATTCCCCTTTCCTTTCCGGAGTAGGAGAGAAGGAAAGAGGGGGAGAGGGAGAAGGAAAAGGGGGCTGCACCCCTTGTCCAATTCGGACCAGAGGGGGGCGCCTCCTTCCTTTTGGCCTCCCTCCTCTATTCCTGTATGGCCCAATAAGGCCCATATACTCCCCGGCGAATTCCCGTAACTCCCGGTACTCCAAAAAATACCTGAATCACTCGGAACCTTTCCGAAGTCCGAATATAGTCGTCCAATATATCGATCTTTACGTCTCGACCATTTCGAGACTTCTCGTCATGTCCCCGATCTCATCCAGGACTCTGAACTACCTTCGGTACATCAAAACACATAAACCCATAATATAACTGTCATCGAACTTTAAGCGTGCGGACCCTACGGGTTCGAGAACTATGTAGACATGACCGAGACGCGTCTCCGGTCAATAACCAATAGTGGAACTTGGATGCTCATATTGGCTCCCACATATTCTACGAAGACCTTTATCGGTCAAACGGCATAACAACATACGTTGTTCCTTTTGTCATCGGTATGTTACTTGCCCGAGATTCGATCATCGGTATCTCAATACCTAGTTCAACCTCGTTACGGGCAAGTCTCTTTACTCGTTCCGTAATGCATCATCCCGCAACTAACTCATTAGTTACAATGTTTGCAAGGCTTATAGTGATGTGCATTACCGAGTGGGCCCAGAGATACCTCTCCGACAATCGGAGTGAAAAATCCTAACCTTGAAATGTGCCAACCCAACAAGTACCTTCGGAGACACCTGTAGAGCACCCTTATAATCACCCATTTACGTTGTGACGTTTGGTAGCACACAATGTGTTCCTCCGGTAAACGGGAGTTGCATAATCTCATATTCATTGGAACATGTATAAGTCATGAAGAAAGCAATAGCAACATACTAAACGATCAAGTGCTAAGATAACGGAATGGGTCAAGTCAATCACATCATTCTCCTAATGATGTGATCCCGTTAATCAAATGACAACTCATGTCTATGGCTAGGAAACTTAACCATCTTTGATCCAACGAGCTATTCAAGTAGAGGCATACTAGTGACACTTTGTTTGTCTATGTGTTCACACATGTATCAAGTTTCCGGTTAATACAATTCTAGCATGAATAATAAACATTTATCATGAAATAAAGAAAGAAATAATAACTTTATTATTGCCTCTAGGGCATATTTCCTTCAGGTAGTGTTTCCAGACTGCTCTGGGGACACTGCCCTATGGATGTATCTCGACTTCCTAAAGGATTGGGATACGGGGTATAGCTGGGGGCCGCTGGCCTCGCCTACCTATACCGTTTGGTAAGTGAATATCACATTGTTTCAAAT
Source organism: Aegilops speltoides (assembly GCA_021437245.1). Lineage (NCBI taxonomy): Eukaryota > Viridiplantae > Streptophyta > Magnoliopsida > Poales > Poaceae > Aegilops > Aegilops speltoides. Next base: position 402,210,246 of record CM038143.1, read on the forward strand.
ATCATGGACGTGTGTTGCTTTAGATTATGTCATCTTATCATCTATACTTGTTTTGCAGCTTGGCGACGCAGCACAGAGGGCGGAAGATACGTCCGGTATGATGTGTATGGGGCCTCTCCATTTGGATGTTGGAGTGAATCCCGGTGGGGCATCCAAAGAAGTTGCGCTCGCGTGCATGGCTGACTATGGCGAAGATGACGAAGATGATCGGTACCCGACCGTCATATGCTTGGGACGTGGTGGGTGTCTACACGGGTGAATCCAAGGCCTTGTACAAGGTCTTCAACAACGAGCTTGATGTTCTGGCACCTTTCCAGGTATAAGAACTAGATTTTGAATGTTTTCGATGACACTTGAGCTTGAGCTTACCACTGTTTGGTACTAGGTTAATTGGCGGCCATATGATGATGAACGAGGGTGGGGGTTCAAGCTAAATGTGTGATGTGCAAGCAAGACCAGCTTCTCTAGCGGTGCATCGTGCCCATGATTTGTGTCTATGCCGTCGAGTTCCACTTGCCATAGCGCGTTGCCGCATAATCTGGTTAGGCGCAACATACACCACCAGCCGACATCGTCACCGATACCGATGGCTACGACCTCCACTTGTGAGTACCACCAGGTGGTCTCATCGATAACAACTTTTGTTTTGATGTTTTACATTCTTTCTAATGTTGTTTTACATTCTTTCTTATGCCTTACAGGAAGAGCAGGCAGAAGAATCAGTCGATCACAGATTGGGGAGAGCAACATGCCAGATACGTGAAGGAATGGAATGAGTGGAAAACTCAGAAAGATGTGGAGAGGAAAGTGATGGACCGGAATGAGTACGAGGATCACTTGTTGTGGTACGATGATGGCATCAAGCATTGTTTGCGCCTGAGGCCCCAGTGGACAACAGCGGATGCTGAAGAACTGTATGATGACGCCTCCGAGAATGAAGCCTATAGTGAGAGCATCAGAGTGGTAAGTTGTTTTTATTTGTTTTCAACCGACAATTGGATGAAATCTACTTTAGTGAGTGTGACACATTTATTGTTTTGCAGTCTTCGAAGCTGAACAAAAGCATTTTTGAAGCCCCTGATGCGCTAAGTTCTATCCCCGGGACTCGAGATAGTGAGAACAAGTTGAGGGTGACAGTGAAGGTAACATCGAGCCTCCTACAATTACATTATTTCTTAAGTTCATTTTTGTCTTTAACCATAAACTTGATCCATATTATGTTCTTGTTTCGTTCTTATTGCAGAAGTTCATCAACAAATGTCGCAAGCTTGTGGGCCTGCTTGGGTGCGCTACCTCCTCTCTCTGATGCTTTTGCTGCTGCATGCCCTATGCGTAGCCTCGCTTCATCGATCTAGGCCGCCTCGTCGTCTAGGGTGGTTCAAGAGGACGAGGACAAAGAAGGTGAAGATGAAGAAGAGGACGAGGAAGGAGCAGAAGAAGAACATGGGGAAGAAGAGGAAGAGGGCTATGAGGAGGAGGAGTACGATGACGATGACGGACCTCCAGCAACCCAGACAACCCAGCTTGAGAAGAGGAGTGCCCCGAAGAGGGATTGGGCAAGTCCATCCCTGTTTCAGAAAACGGCATCCTCCTCACCGCAAGAAGAAGGCGGCTGAGAACCGATCAAAGAACAATGAGGACCGTACCTCGAAGAGGGGAAGGAGGATGTGAAGTTGCTGCCGTTGAACTAGTCTGTTTAACTAGTTAAACATTTTATGTTGGCTTCGTGAACCATTTGCTCGTGAAACTATTTCGTTTTTGTTGAACTTGCTATGTAAAACTTCGTGAACCATTTGTAATGTGTGCTATATTTAGTTGAACCATTTGCTCGTGAGCTATTATTCATATGGAGCTGTGATACATATGCTATTTTTTTTAGTTTACGAAAATGTTATGGCAAAAATATTGAAGACAAAATCAAAGTTGTGTGCAAATAATGCACTATGATGAGACCCTACCGCCGGGATGCTCGGCGGTAGGTTTCCACAGCCTACCGCCAAGGCCTACGGCGGTAGCAGCCTCACTCCATGGCCCGACCTACTGAGATCAGAAGTGACGATTTTTTTGCGGTAGGCAACCCTACTGTCACGACCGGTTTTCCGGGTATAAATTTCCAGAAAAGCCCGTCGTGCTCATCAGCCCCAGGATTACTGTTAGCTGATGAGGCTCCAACAATCTGAAATTCCAAGCAAAATACAAAATATGTAGTACAAGACCATTCTTGCTGTGAGTATAACAAATGGTTTCTAGTGGTTGATGGTGGAAGCGGGTTGTGAAACATCGGTGTCTATGGGACTCCATTTCCCACGGAACAGTGACCGAGTTAACTCCTATCTTGCGAGGCTGCTATCTCCATTGCTTAGGTTCCGGGGCTGTCATCGCGTCGCTCCTCTCCATGCAAGAAAATCTGGCCAAGACAATAGCCAGGGTCAAGCCAGTGAGTACTTTGAATGTACTCGCAAACATTATGAACACAGGTATAATATAACAATGATGTGCTGAAAATATTTTATGCTCATCACGTCAGTCACAAAAAATAAATGAAACTCTGATGCGTGCAAGCAAGTTATTTATAAAAATGCAATAACATAGTAGTATTAAAATTTATGAAATAAATAACAAGCAATGCCACAGTCGGGCGTCTTAGCGACACCACATAAAGGGCTTTTAATAGAAATGCCACAGTTGGGCGTCTGAGCGACACCACACAAAGGGCTTTAAAAGAAATGCCACGATCGGGCGTCGGCGACACCACATAAAGGGCTTTAAAAGAAATGCCACGGTCAAGGCGTCGAGCGACACCACATAAAGGGCTTTAAAAGAAATGCCACGATCAGGCGTCGGCGACACCACATAAAGGGCTTTAAAAGAAATGCCACGATCGAGGCGTCGGCGACACCACATAAAGGGCTTTAAAAGAAATAATCATAGTGAATATCCGGAGGTAGAACCATCCGGAGATACTCGATAATAACAATAATATCACGGTTAGTCAACAATAATAATAATCATAATTATCACAAGTCACAAGTAGTAGTTCGATTAAGTTAACAGTTTCACCTCCGAAGACCGACACTAAGACCGACACTTGACCCATCCCAGACTGTAGTCCTTAACCATGGACACGGCTATTCGAATAGGTTTAATCTCTGTAGAGGGTGTACTCTTTACCCATGAGTAACGGATTTCTTTAGTACATCGGGACTAATTCCGTCTACGGTCTTTTTGTTGAAAACACACCTAACTTGCACACACCAGCTTAACTCACACGTGTCTGGAATCACCCACGACACCTGTCAAGCAAACTCTAAGTGGGGAGGCTACGACCTCGCGTAGCATGGGATCAAATTTATATCGCGCTCTAAGGGGTGGCCTCCTCTCGGTCCCAACGGAAACACCCATGCCCCGGACCGGTGGCTCGCCTACCAGCTACAACGGTATCTTCCACCTGGCCTCTCATGCGGTGTGTGCTAGAAAGAGGTTGACAACTTCTTGAACCGTACTCTACTTGCTGTAGAGGCAGTGGTAGTACAAAACAAGTATGGGGTTCTTGGCACAAGACTCGATCTACGGTCGACTCAGGAGGTTTAAGTATTCCCTGCATGATTAGCATAGCGAATATATTTCAACCAACAGAGTCACTGCTCATATCACCTTGCCATGCCATACCAGACATAACCGTCCCGACGGACACCAACGACAAACTCATGCCTACCCAAGGCAGAGGTTTTCCCGGGTTCCTGCCGGTATGCATGCAAGGCACATGAGGGTGATTATCATCACAAGTGTGTTCATTTCCAACAGCATGGAAATCAATAACATGCACCCATGCATATGATCATGTCACAGGAAATAACAAGTTTCTCCAAAGTGAGGTGACGTTATAAACGTGTCATCGTACACACAAAAATATTATGCCGGGGTTCAGAATGCTTGCCTTCAGGTCACGGGAAGGCAGGGTGCATTTCAAACTCTTGAAATCTATCTCCTCTCTTCAAAAATCCTATTTTAGAAATATAAATGAATTAACACACAAAATAAAAACAGCACAAAAAGTTGTTCTGATTTTTTTTCAAATAAATCTTAAAATAAACTAGACAATATTTCGGAAGCAACAGAAAAAGAATCAAGTCATTTGGAGTTATATTTAAAAAGTTAAGCCCAGTCAAAGTTTAGTCAAAGCTTTGTTTTTAAATAAAACAGAAAAAGAAAACGTTTCAGATAGAAATACGCTTCTGGGGCAAAGGAGACGTACTTATGATGTTTACGCCTTCACTTAAAACACATGGAGGCGGGGCTGGGTCACTGACAGTGGGTCCACAGGGCCCACTGGTCAGGTTTGACCAGTCGCCGCGCCCCTTCTCCCTCCTCTGTCCGAGCGGGGCGGAGCTCCGGTGATCGTCGCCGGCGTTAGGCGGCTCCTCGCGGGTATCCGAGTGCAGGAATGGATCTGCCACTCCTAGGCGGTCCTTCCGGTGGTCGCAGGGTCGCCGGAGGTGGAGGGAGTCGCCGGCGGCGAGCTCCGCGGCGGAGGGGGCTTCGGGGAACAAAGTGATTTTGGGGCGAATGTGGTTCCCGATCAAAATCAAGTAGGGGGTTGGGTTCCTGGAAGGAAGGAGGTGTTCTTGGTGAAGATAACGGAGAGGGGGAAGCCCTGGTGGCGCCGGAGTGAACGAGACAGTGGCGGCGGCAGGAGTTGACGGAGATGAAGAAGACGACCTCCTCAGGTCGATTGGCTGCCCTGGGGAAACTAGGGAAGTGGACTGAGGTTGCATGCGTGCTCAGAGGGGCTCGGGGTCCCTTTTTATAGCGTGGCCATGACGGTTTGCGGCGGCCGGGGATAAGTTCGCCGGCGAACCGCCCTACTGTGCTGCAGGGCGACGTGGCGGTGGTTGGTCAGCTCCAGGAGCTATCGGGCCACTTGTCCATGGAGGCTGGTGGGCTTATTGTGGTGGTCGGGGCGGTGCTGCCCATGGCGGTGGCGGATCTGCCGCTGGTGTGCCGCCAAGAGGGCTCTGGTGGCGGCGCTGTGGGGTGCCAGGGGTGGGCTGGCGTGTTGTGGCGAGGCGGGGAGTGCGTGGCGAGGTTCTGCAGTGTGGGCCAAGACAGGGGCGCGACGTGGCGGCTCGTGTCTTGGCTGCAATTCTGCGCTCTGGCGCGCCACAAGACCTACAATGAGATGCTTGGCGAAATGCCATGGCACTCCAGGCGCTTGGTTGGAGCTGGGAGTTAGCGAGGTCAGGCTATGGCTTGCAAGGAGATCAATGGACAAGCTTGAGGGTCGGAGGATCGAGTTCACACTGCTAACTAAAATCCATGCCGTCGACCATGCACTCCGGTGTTTGAGAAAATGCCACAGCACCTAGGCTTTTCTTGGAGGGCCAAATCTTCGGATCGGTGTCTCTTTGAATGCACAAGAGGGTGGTGAGGTTAGTTGGTGAAAAGCACAAACTTGCTAGTGCAAGTTTTGCAGAACTCCAAATCTGGACAGGAGGTGGATGGCATCATTTCATGAACTAAAAATGACCCAATAAGCGCATGCTCCTGGACTTAGGGTTTTAGTAGGGAGGGCTACAAGTAGGAAAAGGAATCAAGGGCTAAAGAGCAAGAAAAAATATGGTTGTTGTACAAACCATCATGTTGGACCAGAATGAAGATGAGGTTGTTTCATTCAAAATTTTCAAAGAACATCACTGGATTTTTGCATATAATGGAATTATATGCTCCTACTGACATCCCATAATTTTGGTGGAAGCTAGAAACAAATATTTAAAAGGGTTGTAGTGCTAAATTGCTCTCTGGACCAGAGAAGAAAATTGGGTGTATAGCTCAAAATATGCAATGAATTAAATATATTATTGCACAAAAGTGATTTAGAGACATCACATGACATCTCCAAATTTTGGTTGGATTTTTAGATAAACATGTCAAATGGTTGCAGTTCAAAAAGAGCTCCAAAACTTAAAGAAAGTCATTTAATGAATAAAGCTCAGGGTGAAATAATTTAATAAATAATTCTACTGATTGAGAGATGTTTTTAATGAGAGGGAATATAAGTCCAATATATTTTGGAAGGATCCACTTGGGAAAAACTCCTTAATATTAAAAGAAAAGTTTTGAAATCAACAGAGATATTCTTGCTGGCAAAAATTTAAACTCTTGGCAAAATTTTAATAACTAAAACCTAGTTAAAATTTTGGGGTGTTACAATACTACCCCCCTTAAGAAAAATCTCGTCCTCGAGATTTGCTAAGAGCCGTTGAGAAAAACAAATACTCCATATACGTTTGAGCGGTTGTGAGACTGCTACCGTGGTGCTGCATGAAATAAAACGAATAATCCATGCAGCGAGAGGATAAAAGATGCAGCAAATTCTGGAAGAAGAAAATCTCATTCCAGGATTTTTTTCGCGGGTACACAGGTTGCTCACGAAGAAAACTACTCATACTAGTAGAAACTAAATACATGACTCATCGCACACATTCGAGGTACCATGCATAAGTTACAATGCAAATCTAAATGCTGCAAAAACAAATACAATAGTGACGTCTAAAATGAAAATGGTAACTGTATGCGGTCCTGATAAAATGTCTCTGGTAAAGGGATACACTCCTCTTCTATCGGAGGAAGTGGATTGACTAGTCGATGTATGCGTCTCTCCGGGTCGGGCCTTAGTGGTCTACCGATGGCAATCTGAGGATTCAAATCAGCGAGACTCTGGAGATAATCCATTACTCGCTGGTTCAAATGCTCTTGAGCGATGATGTACTGGATAAGGTTGGCTAGCACGGGGTCTTTCTCAATCCGTCCACCGGGAAAAGATGTCACTCCTCCGGGTGTTGCACGGCTCGGAAAATAATAATATCCTCGTTCGCGGGCATAGGGTACCGCGGATCGAAGGCGAGCAATCGCTTCTTTCGCACCAGCTTCTATGGACAAGTGTGGGGTTGGCATAGATTTCCCCACAAAGGAAACTTCTGTTGGATCTTGGTTGGGGTCTACAGGAGGAATGTGTACTACTGCCCAATATTCTGAGGTGGATGGGGCGATTCTCGATTTGAATAGCTCGTACTAGGGTGGCTGGGTAGAACCCATGGTACTGCTGGTAAAGTCCCGCAATATTTTGACAAAACTACCCGGGGTTGCATCTGGGGTTCTCAGATGAATGCTGGGGCTCGGCATGACAAGGAATGGTTGTGAGAGTGGTGCACGAGGTGAGGGTTGCTGGGTAATGTCACAAGGTGGCCTTCTTATATAGCATCTGGGCTGGTTTATTTACCGTGGTGAAAGGTAATAAAACTGCTAGATCACCTCCAAAGGTCGGGTCAGTGTCAGAGATACACATATCTCATAAAGAGGCGATATTCTTGTGGTTGTCGTCGGGTTGGTTTTGGTAGTTGTGCCGGAAAATGTGCAACTATCTTGACGACAAAGAAAAATACGCAAGGCTACCATTAAAGCAGAGGCACAACGACAGGCTGTGTTAATATACATGGTCGCACGATTACAAAGTAAGGATACACTGAGACTCGGTACTACTCGTACGGCTTAGTCTACCTCGTTTATGTCTAAACAGGCGTGCCTGGTGGATGTCGAGGCTTCTCCACGTGTCTCACTGCCGGGATTAGTCGGAGATGGCGGAGGAACAGCAGGGTCGGGGTAGCGATGATGACCATCGCGGGGATTGTTGGCCACAACCCCGTTGGAGTGTGCTCCCAAAAGGCGACGAAGCACTTCTGGGGTCATCAAAGCATCTCGGTTGGCGGCTGGAGCTGAACTCCGGGTTTCGATCGGGTGTCCGAACAGCACGACTGGGTTGTCGGCGTCGGGCTCGTCTTCTCTTCTTGCTGGGGCTCGACGAACCAGCTCTCCTCGAGCTGCGATCAAATCAATGGTGATCTGGTCGAACAGTGCCTCTAGTGCACTTACATAGCGCACTACGTGCAACAATGCGGGATCCGTCTCGTGATCTCCGTTGGCAACTTGGGGTGGTCTTCCATACCCTTGGCGTGCAGGGTAGTAGTGGAGCGGCGACGATTAACTCTGGCGACAAGTGCACGAGATGAACTATAGCCTCTCGAGCAGCTAGTTGTATGGCTTGTGGCTCAAAGGAAGTTGTTCTTCCGGTGAACTTGTAGGGGCGCTCGGGTGCTAGACCCCTACCGTAGATGTGCACAGTGTCCCAGAATTGACGGTCCTCACCGCTCATGGGTCCTTAGTACACAACATATTCAGGGGGCTCTTCTAACGCATAGGCACGACGGGTGAGGTTTGCGAGTATGGTCACAAAACCTCCAAGATTGGTTGCTGTGGTCTCATTGTGCACGATGGGGCGGGCATTGTGGCTAGGTTCGAGGCTGTCTTTGTCTTTGGGTTGGGGCTAGCATGCCCTTTTATAGAAAAGGGGACGGAGTCTTCCTTCATGCGCTGCGAATGAGACATTTTGCCATCGGTCCTTGGTGTGCGATCGCAGGCTAGGCTAATAGGTTGGGCACCGGCGCCAAAAGTGTCGGGATCCTTTGTGTGGCTATCTTGCAGGAAGCTTGGCTGGGGTTTTGGTTAGGGTGCGGTGGGTTGGTTTGCCTAAGTTTATTGACTGGCTAAGATAGGATTAGCCAATGGTCAGCTGGCTCGATACCAAGTCATGTCACGACCGGTTTTCGGGTATAAATTTCGAGAAAAGACCGTCGTGCTCATCAGCCCCAGGATTCTTGTTAGGTGATGAGGCTCCAACTTAGTCGAAATTCCAAGCAAAATACAAAATCGTAGTACAAGACCATTCGGCTGTGAGTACAACAAATGGTTTCTAGTGGTTGATGGCGGAGCGGGTTGTGAAACATCGGTGTATATGGGACTCCATTTCCCACGGAACAGTGACCAGGTTAACTCCTATCTTGCGAGGCTGCTATCTCCATTGCTTAGGTTCGGGGCTATCATCGCGTCGCTCCTCTCCATGCAAGAAAATCTGGCCAAGACAATAGCGAGGACAAGCCGGTGAGTACTTTGAATGTACTGCATAAACATTATGAACACAGGTATAATATAACAATGATGTGCTGAAAATATTTTATGCTCATGGCGTCGGTCACAAAAGATAAATGAAACTCGATGCGTGCAAGCAAGTTATTTATAAAAATGCAATAACATAGTAGTATTAAAATTTATGAAATAAATAACAAGCAATGCCACGATCGAGGCGTCTTAGCGACACCACATAAAGGGCTTTTAAAAGAAATGCCACATCGAGGCGTCGGCGACAAAGACACAAAGGGCTTTAAAAGAAATGCCACAATCGGCGTCGGCGACACCACATAAAGGGCTTTAAAAGAAATGCCACGATCGGACGTCTGGCGACACCACATAAAGGGCTTTAAAAGAAATGCCATAGTCGGGCGTCGGCGACACCACATAAAGGGCTTTAAAAGAAATGCCACGGTCGGGCATCGGCGACACCACATAAAGGGCTTTAAAAGTAATGCCACGGTCGGCGTCGGCGACACCACATAAAGGGCTTTAAAAGAAATGCCACGATCAGGCGTCGGCGACACCACATAAAGGGCTTTAAAATAAATAATCATAGTGAATATCCCGGAGGTAGAACCATCCCAGAGATACTCGATAATAACAATAATATCACGGTTAGTCAACAACAATAATAATAATAATCATAATTATCACAAGTCACAAGTAGTAGTTCCAGTTCTGGTTAACAGTTTCACCTCCAAAGACCGACACTAAGACCGACACTTGACCCATCCCAGACTGTAGTCCTTAACCATGCACACGGCTATTGAATAGGTTTAATCTCTGTAGAGGTGTACTCTTTACCCACGAGTAGCAGTTTCTTTAGTCCATCGGGACTAATTCCGTCTCTGGTCTTTTGTTGAAAACACACCTAACTTGCACACACCAGCTTAACTCACACGTGTGCAGGAATCACCCACGACACTGTCAAGCAAACTCTAAGTGGGAGGCTACAACCTCGCGTAGCATGGGATCAAATTTATATCGCGCTCTAAGGGTGGCCTCCTCTCGGTCCCAACCGGAAACACCCATGCCCCCGGACCAGGTGGCCTGCCTACCAGCTACAACCGGTATCTTCCACCCTGGCCTCTCTGTACGGTGTGTGCTAGAAAGAGGTTGACAACTTACTGAACCGTACTCTACTTGCTGTAGAGACGAGTGGTAGTACGAAACAAGTATGGGGGTTACTGGCACAAGAATCGATCTACGGTTGACTAAGGAGGTTTAAGTATTCCCTGCATGATTAGCATAGCGAATATATTTCAACCAACAGAGTCACCGCTCATATCACCTTGCCATGCCATACCAGACATAACCGTCCCGACGGACACCGACGACAAACTCATGCCTACACAAGGCAGAGGTTTTCCCGTGTTCCTGCCGGTATGCATGCAAGGCACATGAGGGTGATTATCATCACAAGTGTGTTCATTTCCAACAGCATGGAAATCAATAACATGCACCCATGCGTATGATCATGTCACATGAAATAACAAGTTTCTCCAAAGTGAGGTGATGTTATAAACGTGTCATCGTACACACAAAAATATTATGCCGGGGTTCAGAATGCTTGCCTTCAGGTCACGGGAAGGCAGGGTGCATTTCAAACTCTTGAAATCTATCTCCTCTCTTCAAAAATCCTATTTTAGAAATATAAATGAATTAACACACAAAATAAAAACAGCACAAAAAGTTGTACTGATTTTTTTCAAATAAATCTTAAAATAAACTAGACAATATTTGGGAAGCAACAAAAAAAGAATCAAGTCACTTGGAGTTATATTTAAAAATTTAAGCCCAGTCAAAGTTTAGTCAAAGCTCTGTTTTTAAATAAAACAGAAAAAGAAAACGTTTCAGAAAGAAATACGCTTCCGGGGCAATGGAGACGTACTTATGAAGTTTACGCCTTCACTTAAAACACGTGGAGGCGGGGATGGGTCACTGACAGTGGGTCCACGGGGCCCACTGGTCAGGTTTGACCAGTCGCCGCGCCCCTTCTCCCTCCTCTGTCCGAGCGCGGCGGAGCTCCGGCGATCGTCGCCGGCGTTAGGCTGCTCCTCGCGGGTATCCGAGTGCAGGAATGGATCTGCCACTCCTAGGCGGTCCTTCCGGTGGTCGCAGGTTCGCCGGAGGTGGAGGGAGTCGCCGGCGGCGAGCTCCGCGGCGGAGGGGGCTTTGGGGAACAAAGTGATTTTGGGGCGAATGTGGTTCCCGATCAAAATCGAGTAGGGGGTTGGGTTCCTGGAAGGAAGAAGGTGTTCTTGGTGAAGAGAACAGAGACGGGGAAGCCCTGGTGGCGCCGGAGTGAACGAGACAGTGGCGGCGGCAGGAGTTGCCGGAGATGAAGAAGACGACCTCCTTAGGTCGATTGGCTGCCCTAGGGAAACTAGGGAAGTGGATTGAGGTTGCATGCGTGCTCAGAGGGGCTCGGGGTCCCTTTTTATAGCGTGGCCATGACGGTTTGCGGCGGCCGGGGATAAGTTTGCCGGCGAACCGCCCTACTGTGCTGCAGGGCGACGTGGCGGTGGTTGGTCGGCTCCAGGAGCTACCGGCAGCTCCACTTGTCCATGGAGGCGGTGGGCTTGTTGTGGTGGTCGGGGCGGTGCTGCCCATGGCGGTGGCGGATGTGGCCGCTGGTGTGCCGCCAAGAGGGCTCTGGTGGCGTGTGGGAGTGCTGTGGGTGGCTGGCGTGTTGTGGCGGCGGGAGTGCGTGGCGAGGTTGCAGTGTGGGCCAAGACAGGCGCGACGCGGCGGCTCGTGTCTTGTGCTGCAATTTGCACGCTCTGGCGCGCCAGTAAGACTTACACCAGATGCTCGGCGAAATGCCATGGCACTCCAGAGCGCTTGGTTGGAGCTGGGAGTTAGCAGGTCCAGGCTATGGCTTGCAAGGAGATCAATGGACAAGCTTGAGGGGTCAGAGGATCAGGTTCACTGCTAACTAAAATCCATGCCGTCGACCATGCACTCTGGTGTTTGAGAAAATGCCACAGGCACCTAGGCTTTTCTTGGAGGGGCCAAATCTTCCAGATCAGTGTCTCTTTGAATGCACAAGAGGGTGGGGAGGTTAGTTGGTGAAAAGCACAAACTTGCTAGTGCAAGTTTTGCAGAACTCCAAATCTGGACAGGAGATGGATGGCATCATTTCATGAACTAAAAATGATCCAATAAGTGCATGCTCCTGGACTTAGGGTTTTAGTAGGGAGGGCTACAAGTAGGAGAAGGAATCAAGGGCTAAAGAGCAAGAAAAAATATGGTTGCTGTACAAACCATCATGTTGGACCAGAATGAAGATGAGGTTGTTTCACTCAAAATTTTCAAAGAACATCACTGGATTTTTGCATATAATGGAATTATATGCTCCTACTAACATCCCATAATTTTGGTGGAAGCTAGAAACAAATATTTAAAAGGGTTGTAGTGCAAAATTGCTCTCTGGACCAGAGAAGAAAATTGGGTGTAGAGCTCAAAATATGCAATGAATTAAATATATTATTGCACAAAAGTGATTTAGAGACATCACATGACATCTCCAAATTTTGGTTGGATTTTTAGATAAACATGTCAAATGGTTGCAGTTCAAAAAGAGCTCCAAAACTTAAAGAAAGTCATTTAATGAATAAAGCTCAGGGTGAAATAATTTAATAAATAATTCTACTGATTGAGAGATGTTTTTAATGAGAGGGAATATAAGTCCAATATATTTTGGAAGGATCCACTTGGGAAAAACTCCTTAATATTAAAAGAAAAGTTTTGAAATCAACAAAGATATTCTTGCAGGCAAAAATTTAAACTCTTGGCAAAATTTTAATAACTAAAACCTGGTTAAAATTTTGGGGTGTTACACCTACCGCCAGTGTTGCTGACGGTAGGGGGTGCAACCCTACCACCAGCAACACCGGGGGTAGGTCCTCTGACAGGTCAGCGTCGGGCCGTTTGGCGGGACGACGGCTGTCGTTACAATACCGCCAAAGGTCATGGCGGTAGGCTATGTAATCCTACCACCGACGTCCCTGGCGGTAGGGAAAGGGTCAGATTTCAAAAAAAATCGAATGATGGTCAGATATGGATAAACTTCAACGAAAGGTCAAAACACGAAAAATTGCCCCTTGTCGTCGACAGCACTCACAAGTTGGACAGACTTGCTTTTACTTTAAACTCTACTATTTTTGGGATGATTTTCCCCCTAGCTTTGTTGTTTCGGATGCAATAAACGATGTATCCTTATTTGTGATGAAATAAACTGTGCCTTGAAAGCTTTCCCTAAAGAAATAAGTTGCCTCCATAGCACCCAAAGTTGTTGTTGAAAAAAAAAAACATATTCATGTGAGATCTAGTTCCAAAGAACTCGCCGGAAAAAACCCAATGATGAAAACAAATCTGAATTCCGATGGTCGAATTAAAAGCTACGACTTCAAAAAGATTTAAACCTTAAAAAAACAACCCGCAAAAAATATGCACATGGGCTAATGTAGCATACAGATAGGGATCATGTCCTTCCATTTTTCTTGTGACCGAGGGGGGGTCTGCTTCTATGAAAAGTCTGCTCCATCGTGCGCAGGCACTGGCTAGAGGGTCCTTTGCAAGGACCAAAAAAGTGAAACCCCCAGCCATAGAACTGAAGGAAGTAATTTCTTATACTAAGGATGCCAATTTGTGAACGGTACAGGTATGTGCGATGTGTTGGTAACTTGGAATTATACGGAGTAAATCGCAACCATCAGAATGGAACCCGGTAACACTGAGCCTGCCAAATAATGCAACGAAGCCATTTCAGTTCATAAACTTTGTTTAGAAGAGCAACATCATGATGCACCAAATGGATTCTGAAAACTCAGGGTACTGTTTCCACTATACCTTTCAAGATTCACAAAATCAATGTAATCGGGGGCAAAAACATGAAATGATACAAGATACACGGGGAAAAATGATTTACACTCTACTGGGAGACCTCTACTTCTGTAAATATAATCGAAGGCCGGTCCATCTTCTTGCCCAGGCCTTGTGGTATGTTACAAACAACATGGTGGCGGGTACAATGCGCGCTAGGCAATGCCTCTGTTGGGACAATGTATCAGCCTCTACAATTGTTGTATACAAGCATCCTCGAGATGTGGCGTTCACTCTAATTAGTTTTCGCTTGTTTCCATACAATAATTGTACCGTCTGAATCAGATGAGGAGAGCAAATTTCCCCGTGATTCCAGGCTACTCCCATCACTGGAGAGCCGTGTCCCTTCAGGGATGTAAATGGCTTCATCAATACCTCAACTTGTAACCAAATTTTAAGATGCAAAAAGTATAGGGACACTAAGCATACCTGCAGTTTATTTACACATGAATTCTTTGGCCGAGCCAAATCATAGAAGTAAACATTCAAATCTCCACTGCCAGTAACTTCATAGTCAGAAGAAAATACAAGTCAGCTACATTTAGTTAATTATCAAAAGTTCAGGAATGCATTTGTCTTATAGGCGGTAGACAAAAGGGTTGCGACTGGTGAATGACAGATGGTGTATTTATTCTTGGAAAATCAAGCACACTCAGTTGCCAAAGATATCCATCATAGGTTATTAATTTGTTTCAAAAATTCAACTCAACGGTCTAAAAAAGTAGTGTAACAAAGTTTGACCAGGAAAACTTGGCATTAAGTGGCAATTGTGATTGCCTTGATACTTCACTAGACTAAACTATGACTGGGCATTCATAGCAATTAATGAAATAGTTAAGCAAAAGTTGAGGGCAGGCAATAAAAAAGTGCAGTAGCAATTCGGTGCAAACCGCTTAAGTTTCAGCTAACCAGAGCCAAGAACTATGTGGAGATTGATTGGGTTCTATGGTGAGCCCAAGTGGGAGGACAAACATCTATCCTGGGAATATCTGAGATCACTAAGGCTGCAGATGAATGGACCCTGGGTGGGCCTTGGTGATTTTGATGAAATCTTATACTCCCATGAGAAAGAAGAAGGTGCTCCAAGACCAACCCAAATGATGCAAAACTTCAGAGATGCGCTGGTGGATTGCCAGCTAGATGACATGGGATATAAGGGCGAAATGTTTACATGGCGGCGGAGGAGACTGAGAGAAAGATTGGACAGAGGTATTTGTAATGGAGCTTTCCATGCACTATTCCCAGATGCAACTATCACCAATGCTGAACACTCAAAATCAGACCATCATCCTTTGGTCTTGGACTTGGAAGGGGATAGTAGTGCTGTCCAACACCCTACTGATGGAACCCGTTGCTTTGAGGCAAGATGGTTGCAGGAAAATGATGTTGCGCAACGGGTCACTGATGCATGGGAGAAAACGAGTGACCAGGACTCATTCGCGGCGCGAACAACAGCAGTACATAAGGAGTTGCACTCATGGGACCGAAGGGTGTTGTGTGCACCGCAACATCGTCTGAAGAAACTTAAGGCGTAGCTTGAAAGCTTGCGGTCGGGGCCCCTTACTGATGAGGCGGCAGATCGGTAACGATAAATTCTTATCCTCATTGAAGAAACTCTAGAGAAGGAGGAAATATATTGGGTGCAACAGAGCCGAGCCAATTGGCTGAAGTATGGGGATCGGAACACAAGTTTCTTTAACAACTTCGCGATGGCCAGAAGAAGAAGGAAACAGATTCGGAAGCTCCTTGGAGATGATCGTGTGTGGAAGGAAGATGTAGTATCCATGGGCACCCTAATTTCTGATTACTTTAAGTCGTTGTTTACTTTTGAAGTTATACACCCAAATATGGATGTTTTGAATAAAGTGGAAACTAGAGTTTCGGATTATATGAATGAAGCATTGCTTGCACCATATACGGCAGAGGAAGTGAAAAAGGCACTTTTAGTATCGGCGATCTTAAAGCACCCGGTCCAGATGGATTGCATGCAATCTTCTATAAGAGGTTTTGGCCTCTGTTGGGAGATGAACTAGTGACTGAAGTTTTAAAAGCTGTGAACAGTGGAGTTATACCGGAAGGTTGGAACTCAACCACTATTGTGCTCGTACCCAAAGTGCAAAATGCAGAGAAGATCTCGCAATACAGGCCTATAAGTCTCCGCAACGTGGTCTATAAGGTGATCTCTAAACTTTTGGCCGCAAGATTAAAAGTTGTAGCGACCAGACCTCAAACAGTCTGATCTCTGTGCTCAGTGTCATCCCTGGATCAGTAATGCTGACACCACACAGTACTTGGAGGATTTATAACAGAGTAGCAATCACACACTTATTACATCGAATGTCTCAAGAGAGAACTTATTGAAATAAATATGGCTTAAGGCCATCTAAAATCGATAACAGCGGAAGACTTGGAAGATAAGCGAGTCCATCAACTCCAACGGCATCACTGAGTATAGAACCACGACCTAAAAGCATCTTACTCGTCGTCTGAAAAGTCTGCAACATGAAACGTTGCAGCCCGAAAACAGGTCAGCACATGGAATATGCTGACATGTAACACATAGAGAATAACAATGGAATAAGCTATACTACATGCATATTTGGCTGGTGGAAAGCTCTATGGTTATAGTTTTGCATAAAGCCAATTTTTCCCTACTGTAAAGGAATAAATTTATTTAACTATCATGGTGGTTGTTAAACATTGAGAATGGTTGACAGCATCCTCAATCCCAATTAAAAGTACTCATTAAACCCAACAATATTAAATTTAGAGCAACATGATGAGATTCACATGATATCCAAGTACTAGATACTCAAAACGTCCATAACCGGGGACATGGCTAACCATGATTAGTTTATACACTCTGCAGAGGTTTGCGCACTTTTCCCCACAAGACTCGATCGCCTCCGTTTGATTTCTCGCACTACATGATGTTTGAGAAACGGATGACCGAGACATAGTCTTTCGGAAGCACTAGCACCTTACATGTGGGTAGACCGGTACACCTACTTTCCCCTACATC
The DNA here is from genome assembly GCA_021437245.1 of Aegilops speltoides. NCBI lineage: Eukaryota > Viridiplantae > Streptophyta > Magnoliopsida > Poales > Poaceae > Aegilops > Aegilops speltoides. The sequence continues at coordinate 402,227,179 of CM038143.1, forward strand.
TACTAGTCTACCCGTAAGAGTTCGCACGAATTAATCAACTATGCCAGAGCCCATAATGGCTTGTGGCTGCACACGTAAGTTTCTAGTTTGAATAATCTCATGATCCCTTTGAGCCCGGGTGACGGTCCGAAGAAATACAGGCAAGTCCTGATAGAAACCAGGTGCCTCAATCCATCCAGATGTGTGTTCAAGTTGCCACCTTAAATAAACCATTAATTAACAATCTCACATCTGTCATGGATACACTCACCCAATCCACGTCTACTAGCATAGCATGGCATAATAAGCAAACGTAGAAATAACTCCCAAAGGTTTGATAATAAAACAGGTAATAGGTACTACCTCATCTACTTCCCATAACCCACAATTTAATTAGATCCTAATCATGCAATATTTGAGAATAGATCTAATGCATAAAAATCTGGGTATGAGAAAAGATATGATCAAAGTGTTACTTGCCTTGCTGATGATCCGCGAAACCTAGAGACTCGAAGTAACAGGCGGCGCACTCCGGGTATTTTATCGCAGACAAACAAACAAACCAAACATACAATAAGTACTCGTCTAATGCATAGGTAAAATTTGAATAAAAGACCTAACCTGAAAGTTCAACTTAAGAACTCCGGTTTGCAAAAATATTCAAATCGAACAAAGCAACGAAGGTCAAACGACGAAAGAAAACAACTTCGTTTTACTAATCTGGATCTAAGTCCAATTTTACAGAAGCAAAAACTTGTTTAACGTGATTATTCAGAAAGAGGGTTTCGAGACGAAACTCCAGGCGCTTGAATCGCCTGATTCCGATAAACGAGCGAAAAGTTATACTAAAACGAAAATCGGATCAGGAATCGCGATCAGAAAAATCGCGGGTTAAATCCGAGAAAAAAGAAAAACGACGAACGGGTTAACGAACGAACGTTCGTTAACTAAACTAATCTGACGAACACGTTCGCTAAAACGAACGAACAAGCGAACGCTCACTAAATAAACTAAACCAAAAATAAAAACCGATCTAATAAAAAAACTGAAACTAAAAAAACCGAAAATAAACAGAAGGAAAACCGATGGGTTTTCTAAAAAAACGGCACGAAAGTCGAGGCGGCGGCGAACCTCGGTGGCGTCGGGGTGGCGGGGTCGGCGGGTCCGCGAGGTCCGCGACGGGTCCGGCGGCGGCTCGGGCGGCGGGCAAAGCGGCGGCGTGGCGGCGGTGGCGCGGGCTAGGGCGGCTAGGGTTTGGGGGGTGGTGGGCCTCGGTGGCTCCCCGGCTTATAAAGCCTCAAGGGTGGGAGTCCTAGATGACACGCCCGTAGGTCGGTTGCGTTTTCTTTTAATAATTCCGCGCAGAAGAAAAATAAAAAGAAATACTAAACAGACTCCAAAAATCCCGAAATAAATCTTCCCCGGCTTCTGAAATCAAGCCGGACAAGATAAACATTTATTTGGGGCCTAAATGCAATTTTGAAAAACGCGCATTTTTCCTAAATCCAAATAAAAGGCGAAAAACTCCAAAAATAAATCTTATTTGATTTTCTTATTAAATCTTCATTATTTCTTTATTTTGGGAAAGTCATTTTATTCCCTCTCTGAAATTTTGGTAGTAGAAATAATCGAAGATAAAATAAATAAAATCAAATGATCCTATTTTCAAAATTTGAGAAAAACTCAAATAAGAAAATAACAAAATCCCCAACTCTCTCCGTGGGTCCTTGAGTTGCGTAGAATTTCTAGGATCGAGCCAACAATGGAAAAAAATATGATATGCAATGATGATCTATGTATAACATTCCAAATTGAAAATTTGGGATGTTACAAACCTACCCCCCTTAAGATGAATCTCGCCCTCGAGACTCGGGTTGGCTAGCAAACAGGTGAGGGTGGGCCTTGAGCAGATCTTCCTCTCGCTCCCAGGTGGCTTCCTCCTCGGTGTGGTGGCTCCACTGAACTTTGCAAGACTTGATAACCTTACTGCGGTTAACTCGGCTGGCATATTCTAGAATCTTAACAGGTTTCTCTTCATAAGTCAAATCATCTTTCAACTGAATCGCTTCCAGAGGCACTGTATCTCTCAGTGGTATATCAGCCATCTCTGCGTGACACTTCTTCAACTGTGAAACATGGAACACATCGTGAACTCCTAACAATCCCTCAGGTAATTCCAACTTGTACGCTACTTCTCCCATGTGTTCCAAAACTTTGTATGGCCCCACAAAACGTGACGCTAACTTTCCTTTAACTCCAAAACGCTTTACTCCTCGAAGCGGAGATACTCGAAGATAAACCCTGTCTCCGACTTTGTATTCTGTCTCCTTGCGTTTTGAATCTGCATAGCTCTTCTGCCTTGACTGAGCTACCTTGAGCCTTTCGAGAGTCAACTTTACTTTCTGTTCAGACTCCTTAATAAAATCCGGTCCAAACAACTGGCGGTCTCCAACCTCATCCCACAACAACGGGGTTCTGCACCTCCTTCCGTACAAGGCTTCGAAAGGGGCCATCTTCAAACTGGATTGGTAACTATTGTTGTACGAAAACTCCGCATATGGCAAGTTGTCATCCCAACTTGATCCATAATCCAACCCACAAGCTCTAAGCATATCCTCCAAAATCTGATTGACTCTCTCGGTGGGTCCTTCTGTCTGTGGGTGGAAAGCTGTGCTAAACTCCAGCCTGGTTCCCAATGTTTCGTGCAACTACTTCCAGAACTTTGAGGTGAATTGGGTTCCTCTATCTGATACGATACTCCTCGGAACTCCATGCAAACAAACAATGCTTGTCACGTATATCTTAGCCAATTTGGCACTGCTGTAGGTAGTCTTTACTAGGATGAAATGAGCTACCTTTGTCAAACGATCGACTACAACCCAAATCGAGTCATAGCCTGAACGAGTCCTGGGCAATCCCGTGATGAAATCCATTCCTAGTTTATCCCACTTCCATTCGGGTATAGGCAATGGCTGCAACAATCCTGCTGGCTTTTGATGTTCTGCCTTCACCCTCTGACATACATCACAAACTGCTACATACTCTGCAATATCTTTCTTCATTCCGGTCCACCAGAAAGTTTCTTTCAAATCCAAATACATCTTGGTATTTCCGGGGTGAATCGAATATGGTGAATCATGTGCCTCTTGCAGAATCAATTTCCTGATCTCCGGGTCATTGGGCACATAGACAAGGTCCTCAAATCGTAGGGTATCATACTCATCCTCACGAAATCCATTAGCCTTCCCTTCGCTCATTCTCTCCTTTATAGAGGCAACTTCCTTATCTGTCTTTTGAGCTTCTTATCCATCAATGTAGACTGAATCTCCATTGCTGCTACATAGCCTCTCGGAACTATTTCCAAACATAGTTTGTGAAGATCCTCGGCTAACTCCTTGGGTATTTCTCCCGTCATTAGTGTATTGACGTGGCTCTTGCGGCTCAACGCGTCTGCTACAACGTTAGCCTTCCCCGGGTGATAATGCAATATCATATCATAATCCTTAATTAGCTCCAACCATCTCCTCTGCCTGAGATTTAACTCCTTATGCGTGAAGATGTACTTCAAACTCTTATGATCCGTGTACACCTCACAATGATTTCCAATGAGAAAATGTCTCCATGTTTTCAGTGCGTGCACTATGGCTGCTAACTCCAAATCATGAGTAGCATATTTCAACTCGTGAGGCTTAAGCTGTCGTGAAGCATACGAAACAACTCTTCCCTCCTGCATAAGCACTGCTCCAAGTCCTTGACGTGAAGCATTGCAATACACTTCATAATCCTTGGTCTGATCTAGCAGAATTAATACTGGTGAGGTAACCAAACGTTTCTTCAACTCTTGGAAACTAGCCTCACACTCCTCAGTCCAAATGAACTTAGTATCCTTCTTCAACAATTCTGTCATAGGTTTCGCAATCTTCGAGAAATTTTCAATAAATCTCCGGTAGTATCCTGCGAGTCCAAGGAAACTCCTGATCTCTCCAACTGTTGTTGGTGCTTCCCAGTTTGTCACAGTGACAACTTTAGTGGGGTCTACTGCTATACCTTCTCCGGATATAACATGTCCGAGAAATCCAACTTCCTTCAACCAAAACTCACACTTGCTGAACTTGGCGTATAGCTGATGTTCTCTGAGCTTCTCAGTACCAAATAAGTGCTCCTTGTGTTCCTCTTCATTCTTGAGTAAACCAAAATATCATCAATGAACACCACGCGAACTTATCCAAAAACTCCATAAACACCTTGTTCATCATGTTCATAAAATAGGCTGGGGCATTAGTCAGACCAAATGACATAACGGTATACTCATACAGCCCGTACCTGGTGGTAAAAGCCGTCTTCGGTATATCCTGCTCCCGAATCTTCAACTGATGGTACCCTGATCGCAGATCGATCTTGGAAAACACCTTAGCTCCTTGCAACCGATCAAACAGATCATTGATCATTGGTAGTGGGTACTTGTTCTTGATTGTTACTTCATTCAATCTGCGATAATCAACAACCATTCTTAACGATCCATCCTTCCTCTCCACCAGAAGTACTGGCGATCCCCAAGGCGAAGAACTTGGGCGAATAAAACCTTTGTCCAACAACTCCTTAATCTGCTTCTTAATTTCCTCCAAATCTTGGGCTGGCATCCTGTACGGTCTCTTGGATATCGGCCCAGTGCCTGGCAGTAGTTCAATTAAGAACTCAATGTCTCTATCCGATGGCATGCCTGACAACTCTTCTGGAAATACATCGGAGAAATCCCTTACCACTGGTACTTCCTCCTGCACAACTCCTGATAAGGAATTTACATGTGCTCTTCTCGGTTCATGCCGTGATACATACTTGATTCTTTAAACCTTCTGGTGTCGTAAGCAAAATTGTCTTACTGGCGCAATCAATGTTTCCTCCATACATCGACAGCCAATCCATACCAAGAATTACATCCAAACCTTGGGATTCCAACATAATTAAATCCATTGGGAAAACATGCCTTCCTATACTTAATGGCACATGAAAGCATCCTTGACTGACCATAAACTCAGTTCCCGGTGAACTTACTAGCATGGGTGTCTTAAGAGTCTTAGTGGGCAGGCTAAACTTATCCACAAATCCCCTTGATATGTATGAATGCGATGCACCAGTATCGAAAAGAACAACTGCAGTAAATGCCTTAACCAAAAACTTACCTATTACTGCGTCTGGCTGAGCTTCAACCTCCTCCACGGTAATGTGGTTCACTTGCCCCCTGTTGAAAGGGTTCGGCTTCTTTCTTGAGCTTCCATTGCCATTTTCATTTGGGCTTCTGGGCAATCATTTGCATAATGCCTAGTCTTACGGCACTTATAGCAAGTGATATGACTCAGGTCTACCTTGGATGGTGTTGACGGGTTGGTGCGGCTTTGTCCATTGCTTCCTCCATTCCCGTTTCCATTCTTTGGGCCATTATGATTGTGCGAGCTGCCTCCTCCGTGAGTATGCTGAAAATGTCCCCTGGCTTCGGGGTAAAGCGTAGCTTCTGCTGAGCTCCAGAATTGTACTTCCCCTGTCCATACTTCCTCTTACGATTATCAATCTGCTACTGCTTTCCCTCAATCGTAAGAGCACGATCTACTAACTCCTGATAGTTATTGAAAGTGGCTACCATCAACTGCATGCTCATCTCATCTTTCAGTCCTTCTAGAAACTTCTCCTGCTTAGCTGCATCCGTAGCAACATCATCTAGGGCATAACGTGCTAGCTTACTGAAATCATCTACATACTGGCCAACTGTCCGTCCTCCTTGGCGTAAGTTGCGAAACTCACGCTTCTTCATGGCCGTAGCTCCGGCTGAAACATGGGCAGTTCGAAAAGCTTGCTGAAACTGATTCCACGTGACAGTGTCTACAGGGTAAGTGGCTGTAAAATTCTCCCACCATGCTGCTGCGGGTCCGTCAAGCTAATGTGCGGCAAACTTCACCTTTTCTCCATCTGTGCATCCTGCTGTGGTCAACTCCCTCCCTATCTTACGGAGCCAATCATCTGCTACTATCGGCTCGGTGCTACTAGAAAACACCAGCGGATTTAGCCTTAAGAAACGTGCCAGATGGTCAACAGGTGGTGGTGGTGGTGGGTTGTTGTTGTTGTTGCCTTGGTTCTGTACCAATGTCTGAATCAAGGTATTCTGCTGCTGAATCAACTGGGTGATCTCTGGCGGAAACACAAACTCGGGGTCGCGTCTCGGAGGCATCTGAGGGTTTAAAGGGGAGAGGAGAGTTAAGAATAGAATGAGGTCTAGTGAGATAACACTACCCATATGCACATGAGACAAAAGCACACAATATCATTACAATCAATTCAAACAAGGGCATACAACGGTCTAACTATCATTACAAAAGTGCTTGGACTAAAACTAATTAAATGGTGGAAAATTCTACTACTGTTATGGTGGTCAACTAAAAAAACTGCTCCGATGCAGATTCCATGATATCTGCTCCAGCTTCATCAACATAGTCATCATCGCTGTCGTCGGGATCCGAATTGGTCTCGTCGATGATGATATAATTATCTGGACAAGTAGGTTCATCCTCTTCTCCTCTGGGTGCTGATCCTCCCGTAAATACTCCAATCTTCTCCTTAAGGTCACCGTTCTGTCTTACTAGAGCGATGATTTCTTCCATGTAGTCTTTTCGTGTAGCCTTGAGTTCTTCTTCTAGCTCCTTGATCTTGGTCATAGCCTTCTGTAGTTCCTCCATATCTGCGCACATCTGATTCTCCTGGCGTCGGATGTGTTGGTTTGACTCCTGAATATAAGCTACGATTGATCTGTCCTTCCTGGTGGTGATCATCTCCCAATGCTCATCTCGGCGCCCACAAATCTGGTAAATAGTATTCTTGAGGTCGTTGTGGTAAACTTCTCCAATTCGTCCCATGGCGATGTGAGCTGCCATGCTCTTTCCTAGGCTCCATGTTGGTGCATCAAAGGTAAACTCTATTGGCTCAGTGGCTGGTGCAAATGTCCTTCCTGGAATGTAGACTTGAATCCTCCAGCGCTCCTCTTCGGGCAAAGTGGCGTTGAAGGTCCCGGTGAAACTTGGTACTCCTATGTTCAGGTATCTAGTGGCTTCCTTCAAGTGATATCCAAAAGGTGAGTTCTCATCTGGTTGTGTGAACTTGATCCTTGCATCCGCCATCCTAAAGAATAGAAAAGATGAGGAGTCAGAAATGAGAAGAAAGAGTAGTGATCTAGGGCTTAAGCTTAGTGGCCATGTCCTACAGTCAGCGTGTGCTCTAATACCACCTTGTAGCGACCAGACCTCAAACAATCTGATCTCTGTGCTCAGTGTCATCCCTGGATCAGTAATGCTGACACCACACAGTACTTGGAGGATTTATAACAGAGTAGCAATCACACACTTATTACATCGAATGTCTCAAGAGAGAACTTATTGAAATAAATATGGCTTAAGGCCATCTAAAATCGATAACAGCGGAAGACTTGGAAGATAAGCGAGTCCATCAACTCCAACAGCATCACTGAGTATAGAACCATGACCTAAAAGCATCTTACTCGTCGTCTGAAAAGTGTGCAACATGAAATGTTGCAGCCCGAAAACGGGTCAGCACATGGAATATGCTGGCATGTAACACATAGAGAATAACAATGGAATAAGCTATACTACATGCATATTTGGCTGGTGGAAAGCTCTATGGTTATTGTTTTGCATAAAGCCAATTTTTCCCTACTACAAAGGAATAAATATATTTAACTATCATGGTGGTTGCTAAACATTGAGAATGATTGACAGCATCCTCAATCCCAATTAAAAGTGCTCATTAAACCCAATAATATTAAATTTAGAGCAACATGATGAGATTCACATGATATCCAAGTACTAGATACTCAAAACGTCCATAACCGGGGACATGGCTAACCATGATTATTTTATACACGCTGCATAGGTTTGCGCACTTTTCCCCACAAGACTCGATCACCTCCGTTTGATTTCTCGCACTACATGATGTTTGAGAAATGGATGACCGAGACATAGTCTTTCGGAAGCACTAGCACCTTACATGTGGGTAGACCGGTACACCTACTTTCCCCTACATCTGCTAGTCTACCCGTAAGAGTTCGCACGACTTAATCAACTATGCCAGAGCCCATAATGGCTTGTGGCTGCACACGTAAGCTTCTAGTTTGAATAATCTCATGATCCCTTTGAGCCTGGGTGGCGGTCCGAAGAAATACAGGCAAGTCCTGATAGAAACCAGGTGCCTCAATCCACCCAGATGTGTGTTCAAGTTGCCACCTTAAATAAACCATTAATTAACAATCTCACATTTGTCATGGATACACTCACCCAATCCACGTCTACTAGCATAGCATGGCATAATAAGCAAACGTAGAAGTAACTCCCAAAGGTTTGATAATAAAACAGGTAATAGGTACTACCTCATCTACTTCCCATAACCCACAATTTAATTAGATCCTAATCATGCAATATTTGAGGATAGATCTAATGCATAAAAATCTGGGTATGAGAAAAGATATGATCAAAGTGTTACTTGCCTTGCTGATGATCCGTGAAACCTAGAGACTCGAAGTAACAGGCGGCGCACTCCGGGTATTCTATCGCAGACAAACAAACAAACTGAAGGAAATATCCCCTAGAGGCAATAATAAAGTTATTATTTATTTCCTTATATCATGATAAATGTTTATTATTCATGCTAGAATTGTATTAACCGGAAACATAATACATGTGTGAATATATAGACAAAGCAGTGTCACTAGTATGCCTCTACTTGACTAGCTTGTTAATCAAAGATGGTTATGTTTCCTAACCATGGACAAAGAGTTGTTATTTGATTAACGGGATCACATCATTAGTTGAATGATCGATTGACATGACCCATTCCGTTAGCTTAGCACCCGATCGTTTAGTATGTTGCTATTGCTTTCTTCATGACTTGTACATGTTCCTATGACTATGAGATTATGCAACTCCGTTTACGGAGGAACACTTTGTGTGCTACCAAACGTCACAACGTAACTGGGTGATTATAAAGGTGCTCTACACGTGTCTCCAAATGTACTTGTTGGGTTGGCGTATTTCGAGATTAGGATTTGTCACTCCGAATGTCGGAGAGGTATCTCTGGGCCCTCTCGGTAATGCACATCACTTAACCCTTGCAAGCATTGCAACTAATGAGTTAGTTGCGAGATGATGTATTACGGAACGAGTAAAGAGAATTGCCGGTAATGAGATTGAACTACGTATTGGATACCGATGATCGAATCTCGGGCAAGTAACATACCGATGACAAAGGGAACAACGTATGTTGTTATGCGGTCTGACCAATAAAGATCTTAGTAGAATATGTAGGAACCAGTATGGACATCCAGGTCCTGCTATTGGTTATTGACCGGAGACGTGTCTTGGTCATGTCTACATTGTTCTCGAACCGTACGGTCCGCACGCTTAAAGTTACGATGACAGTTTCTTTATGAGTTTATGTATTTTGATGAACCGAAGGTTGTTCGGAGTCCCGGACGTGATCACGGACATGACGAGGAGTCTCGAAATGTTCGAGACATAAAGATTGATATACTGGACGACTATATTCGGACACCGGAATTGTTCCGGGTGATTTCAGAGAAAACCGGAGTGCCAGGGGGGTTACCGGAACCCCCCGGGAGAGTTAATGGGCCATATGGGCCTTGGTGGGAAGAGAGAGGGGTGGCCAGGGTGGGCCGCGTGCCCCCTCTCCCTTTGGTCCGAATTGGACTAGGAGGGGGCGGCGCCCCCCTTTCCTTCCCCTCTCCCCTTCCTTCCCTCCTAGTAGGAGTAGGAAAGGAGGAATCCTACTCCTACTAGGAGGAGGATTCCTCCTCCTTGGCGCGCCCCAAGGGGCCGGCCGGCCACCCCCCTTGCTCCTTTATATACGGGGGCGGGGGCACCCCATAGGCACACAAGTTGATCTTCGTGATCGTTCCTTAGCCGTGTGCTATGCCCCCTCCACGATATTACACCTCGGTCATATTGTAGCGGTGCTTAGGCAAAGCCCTGCGACGGTTGAACATCAAGATCGACACCACGCTGTCGTGCTGACGGAACTCCACCCCGAAGCTTTGCTGGATCGGAGCCCGGGGTGCGTCATCGAGCTGTACGTGTGTCAAGAACTCGGAGGTGCCGGAGTAACAGTGCTTGGATCGGTTCGACCGGGAAGATGTACCACTACTTCCTCTATGTTGCGTAAATGCTTCCGCTTCGGCCTACGAGGGTACGTAGACAAGACTCTCCCCTCTCATTGCTATGCATCACCATAATCTTGCGTGTGCGTAGGAAATTTTTTGAAATTACTACGTTCCCCAACAGTGGCATCCGAGCCTAGGTTTTATGCGTTGATGTTATATGCATGAGTAGAACACAAGTGAGTTGTGGGCGATACAAGTCATACTGCTTACGAGCATGTCATACTTTGGTTCAGCGGTATTGTTGGATGAAGCGGCTCGGACCGACATTACGCGTACGCTTACGCGAGACTGGTTTTACCGCCGTGCTTTGCACATAGGTGACTAGCGGGTGTCAGTTTCTCCAACTTTAGTTGAACCGAGTGTGGCTACGCCCGGTCCTTGTGAAGTTAAAACAACACCAACTTGACGAACTATCGTTGTGGTTTTGATGCGTAGGTAAGAACGGTTCTTGCTCAGCCCGTAGCAGCCACGTAAAACTTGCAACAACAAAGTAGAGGACGTCTAACTTGTTTTTGCAGGGCATGTTGTGATGTGATATGGCCAAGACGTGATGCTATATTTTATTGTATGAGATGATCATGTTTTGTAACCGGTTATCGGCAATCGGCTGGAGCCATATGGTTGTGGCTTTATTGTATGAAATGCAACGCATACTGTAATTGCTTTACTTTATCACTAAGCGGTAGCGATAATCGTAGAAGCAATAGATGGCGTAACGACAACGATGCTACGATGGAGATCAAGGTGTCGTGCCGGTGACGATGGTGATCATGATGGTGCTTCGAAGATGGAGATCACAAGCACAAGATGATGATGGCCATATCATATCACTTATATTGATTGCATGTGATGTTTATCCTTTATGCATCTTATCTTGCTTTGATTGACGGTAGCATTTTAAGATGATCTCTCACTAAAATTATCAAGAAGTGTTCTCCCTGAGTATGCACCGTTGCCAAAGTTCGTCGTGCCCAGACACGTGATGATCGGGTGTAATAAGCTCTACGTCCATCTACAACGGGTGCAAGCCAGTTTTGCACACGTAGAATACTCAGGTTAAACTTGACGAGCCTAGCATATGCAGATATGGACTCGAAACACGGAGGCCGAAAGGTCGAGCATGAATCATATAGTAGATATGATCAACATAAGATGTTCACCATTGAAAACTACTCCATCTCACGTGACGATCGGTTATGGTTTAGATGATTTGGATCACGTGATCACTTAGATGACTAGAGAGATGTCTGTCTAAGTGGGAGTTCTTAAGTAATATGATTAATTGAACTTAAATTTATCATGAACTTAGTACCTGATAGTATCTTGCTTGGCTATGTTGATCGTAGATAGATGGCCCGTGCTGTTGTTCCGTTGAATTTTAATGCGTTCCTTGAGAAAGCAAAGTTGAAAGATGATGGTAGCAACTACGCGGACTGGGTCCGTAACTTGAGGATTGTCCTCATTGCTGCACAGAAAAGTTACGTCCTGGAAGCACCGCTAGGTGCCAGGCCTGCTGCTGATGCAATTGACGATGTTAAGAACGTCTGGCAGAGCAAAGCTGATGACTACTCGATAGTTCAATGTGCCATGCTTTACGGCTTAGAACCGGGACTTCAACGACGTTTTGAATGTCATGGAGAATATGAGATGTTCTAGGAGTTGAAGTTAATATTCCAGAAGAATGCCCGGATTGAGAGATATGAAGTCTCCAATAAGTTCTATAGATGCAAGATGGAGGAGAATAGTTCTGTCAGTGAGCATATACTCAAGATGTCTGGGTATTGTAATCACTTGATTCAACTGGGAGTTACTCTTCCGGATGATAGCGCCATTGATGTAATTCTCCAATCACTTCCACCAAGCTACAAGACCTTCGTGATGAACTATAATATGCAAGGGATGGATAAGACAATTCCCGAGCTCTTCGCAATGCTAAAGGCTGCGGTGGTAGAAATCAAGAAGGAGCATCAAGTGTTGATGGTCAACAAGACCACTAGTTTCAAGAAAAAGGGCAAAGGGAAGAAGAAAGGGAACTTCAAGAAGAACAGCAAGCAAGTTGCTGCTCAAGAGAAGAAACCCAAGTCTGGACCCAAGCCCGAAACTGAGTGCTTCTACTGCAAGCAGACTGGTCACTGGAAGCGGAACTACCCCAAGTATTTGGCGGATAAGAAGGATAGCAAGGTGAATAAAGCTATATGTGATATACATGTTATTGATGTGTACCTTACTAGAGCTCGCAGAGCACTGGGTATTTGATCTTGGTTACATTGCTAATATTTGCAACTCAAAGCAGGGACTACGGATTGCGAACACTAGCAAAGGACGAGGTGACGATCTTGGCGTGGGAAATGGTTCCAAAGTCGATGTGATCGCGGTCGGCACGCTACCTCTACATCTACCTTCGGGATTATTATTAGACCTAAATAATTATTATTTAGTGCCAGCGTTGAGCATGAATATTATATCTGGATCTTGTTTGATGTGAGACGGTTATTAATTTAAATCAGAGAATAATGGTTGTTCTATTTATATGAGTAATATCTTTTATGGTCATGCACCCTTGAAGAGTGGTCTATTTTTGATGAATCTCGATAGTAGTGATACACATATTCATAATGTTGAAGCCAAAAGATGCAGAGTTGATAATGTTAGTGCAAATTATTTGTGGCACTGCCGTTTAGGTCATATCGGTGTAAAACGCATGAAGAAACTCCATACTAATGGACTTTTGGAACCACTTGATTATGAATCACTTGGTACTTGCGAACCGTGCCTCATGGGCAAGATGACTAAAACGCCGTTCTCCGGTACTATGGAGAGAGCAACAGATTTGTTGGAAATCATACATACAGATGTATGTGGTCCGATGAATGTTGAGGCTCGTGGCGGATATCGTTATTTTCTCACCTTCACAGATGATTTAAGCAGATATGGGTATATCTACTTAATGAAGCATAAGTCTGAAACATTTGAAGAGTTCAAAGAATTTCAGAGTGAAGTTGAAAATCATCGTAATAAGAAAATAAAGTTTCTACGATCTGATCGTGGAGGAGAATATTTGAGTTACGAGTTTGGTCTACACTTGAAACAATGCGGAATAGTTTCGCAACTCACGCCACCCGGAACACCACAACGTAATGGTGTGTCCGAACGTCGTAATCGTACTTTACTTGATATGGTGCGATCTATGATGTATCTTACAGATTTACCGCTATCGTTTTGGGATTATGCTTTAGAGATGGCCACATTCACATTAAATAGGGCACCGTCAAAATCCGTTGAGACGACACCTTATGAACTATGGTTTGGCAAGAAACCAAAGTTGTCGTTTCTTAAAGTTTGGGGCTGCGATGCTTATGTGAAAAAGCTTCAACCTGATAAGCTCGAACCCAAATCGAAGAAATGTGTCTTCATAGGATACCCAAAGGAGACAGTTGGGTACACCTTCTATCACAGATCCAAAGGCAAGACATTCATTGCTAAGAATGGATCCTTTCTAGAGAAGGAGTTTCTCTCGAAAGAAGTGAGTGGGAGGAAAGTAGAACTTGATGAGGTATCTATACCTGCTCCCATGTTGGAAAATAGTACATCACAGGAACCGGTTTCTGTGACGTCAAAACCAACTAGTGAGGAAGTTGATGATGATGATCATAGAACTTTAGATCAAGTTGCTACAGAACCTCGTAGGTCAAACAGAGTAAGATCCGCACCAGAGTGGTACGGTAATCCTATTCTGGAAGTCATGCTACTAGATCATGATGAACCTACGAACTATGAAGAAGTGATGGTGAGCCCAGATTCCGCAAAATGGCTTGAAGCCATGAAATCTGAGATGGGATCCATGTATGAGAACAAAGTATGGACTTTGGTTGACTTGCCCGATGGTCGGCAAGCAATTGAGAATAAATGGATCTTCAAGAAGAAGACTGACGCTGACGGTAATGTTACTGTCTACAAAGCTCGACTTGTTGTAAAAGGTTTTCGACAAGTTCAAGGGATTGACTACAATGAGACCTTCTCACCTGTAGCGATGCTTAAGTCTGTCCGAATCATGATAGCAATTGCTGCATTTTATGATTATGAAATTTGGCAAATGGATGTAAAAACTGCATTCCTGAATGGGTTTCTGGAGGAAGAGTTGTATATGATGCAACCAGAAGCTTTTATCGATCCTAAGGGAGCTAACAAAGTGTGCAAGCTCCAGCGATCCATTTATGGACTGGTGCAAGCCTCTCGGAGTTGGAATAAACGCTTTGATAGTGTGATCAAAGCATTTGGGTTTATCTGAGACTTTTGGAGAAGCTTTGATTTACAAGAAAGTGAGTGGGAGCTCTGTAGCATTTCAAATATTATATGTGGATGACATATTATTGATTGGAAATTTTATAGAATTTCTGGATAGCATAAAGGGATACTTGAATAAAAGTTTTTCAATGAAAGACCTCGGTGAAGCTGCTTACATATTGGGCATTAAGATCTATAGAGATAGATCAAAACGCTTAATTGGACTTTCACAAAGCACATACCTTGACAAGGTTTTGAAGAAGTTCAAAATGGATCAAGCAAAGAAAGGGTTCTTGCTCAGATTGCAAGGTGTGAAGTTGAGTAAGACTCAATGCCCGACCACTGCAGAAGATAGAGAAAATGAAAGATGTTCCCTATGCATCAGCCATAGGCTCTATCATGTATGCAATGTGTGTACTGACCTGATGTGTGCCTTGCTATAAGTTTAGCAGGAGCTACCAAAGTAATCCAGAGTGGATCATCGACAGCGGTCAAGAACATCCTGAAGTACCTGAAAAGGACTAAGGATATGTTTCTCATATATGGAGGTGACAAAGAGCTCATCGTAAATGGTTACGTTGATGCAAGCTTTGACACTGATCCGGGCGATTCTAAATCGCAAACCGAATACGTGTTTACATTAAACGGTGGAGCTGTCAGTTGGTGCAGTTCAAAACAAAGCGTTGTGGCGGGATCTACGTGTGAAGCGGAATACATAGCTGCTTCGGAAGCAGCTAATGAAGGAGTCTGGATGAAGGAGTTCATATCCGATCTAGGTGTCATACCTAGTGCATCGGGTCCAATGAAAATCTTCTGTGACAATACTGGAGCGATTCCCTTAGCGAAGGAATCCAAATTTCACAAGAGAACAAAGCACATCAAGAGACGCTTCAATTCCATCGGGGATCTAGTCCAGGTGGGAGACATAGAGATTTGCAAGATACATATGGATCTGAATGTTGCAGACCCTTGACTAAGCCTCTTCCACGAGCAAAACATGATCAACACCA
This sequence comes from Aegilops speltoides, assembly GCA_021437245.1. NCBI lineage: Eukaryota > Viridiplantae > Streptophyta > Magnoliopsida > Poales > Poaceae > Aegilops > Aegilops speltoides. The sequence goes on from CM038143.1 coordinate 402,242,683, forward strand.
AGACTCCATGGGTGTTAGAATCATTACTGTGTAATCTAGATTATTGACTCTAGTGCAAGTGGGAGACTGAAGGAAATATGCCCTAGAGGCAATAATAAAGTTATTATTTATTTCCTTATATCATGATAAATGTTTATTATTCATGCTAGAATTGTATTAACCGGAAACATAATACATGTGTGAATATATAGACAAAGCAGTGTCACTAGTATGCCTCTACTTGACTAGCTTGTTAATCAAAGATGGTTATGTTTCCTAACCATGGACAAAGAGTTGTTATTTGATTAACGGGATCACATCATTAGTTGAATGATCGATTGACATGACCCATTCCGTTAGCTTAGCACCCGATCGCTTAGTATGTTGCTATTGCTTTCTTCATGACTTATACATGTTCCTATGACTATGAGATTATGCAACTCCTGTTTACCGGAGGAACACTTTGTGTGCTACCAAACGTCACAACGTAACTGGGTGATTATAAAGGTGCTCTAAAGGTGTCTCCAAAGGTACTTGTTGGGTTGGCGTATTTCGAGATTAGGATTTGTCACTCCGAATGTCGGAGAGGTATCTTTGGGCCCTCTCGGTAATGCACATCACTTAAGCCTTGCAAGCATTGCAGCTAATGAGTTAGTTGCGAGTTGATGTATTACGGAACAAGTAAAGAGACTTGCCGGTAACGAGATTGAACTAGGTATTGGATACCGACGATCGAATCTCGGGCAAGTAACATACCGATGACAAAGGGAACAACGTATGTTGTTATGCGGTCTGACCGATAAAGATCTTCGTAGAATATGTAGGAACCAATATGGGCATCCAGGTTCCGCTATTGGTTATTGACCGGAGACGTGTCTCGGTCATGTCTACATTGTTCTCGAACCGTAGGGTCCGCACGCTTAAAGTTATGATGATAGTTTCTTTATGAGTTTATGTATTTTGATGTACCGAAGGTTGTTCTGAGTCCCGGATGTGATCACGGACATGACGAGGAGTCTCTAAATGGTTGAGACATAAAGACTGATATATTGGACGACTATATTCGGACACCGGAATTGTTTCGGGTGATTTCGGAGAAAACCGGAGTGCCGGGGGGGGTTACCGGAACCCCAAGGGAGAGTTAATGGGCCATATGGGCCTTGGTGGGAAGAGAGAGGGGCGGCCAGGGTGGGCCGCGCGCCCCCTCTCCCTCTGGTCCGAATTGGACTAGGAGGCGGTGCCCCTTCCTTTCCCCTCTCCCCTTCCTTCCCCTCCTAGTAGGAGTAGGAAAGGAGGAATCCTACTCCTACTAGGAGGAGGATTCCTCCTCCTTGGCGCGCCCCAAAGGGCGGCCGCCTCCCCCTTGCTCCTTTATATTGGGCGGGGCACCCCATAGACACACAAGTTGATCTTCGTGATCGTTCCTTAGCCGTGTGCGGTGCCCCCGCTGCGATATTACACCTCGGTCATATTCTAGCGGTGCTTAGGCGAAGCCCTGCGACGGTTAAACATCAAGATCGTCACCACACCGTCGTCTTGTGAACTCCACCCCAAGCTTTCTTTGGATCGGAGCCCGGGGTGCATCATTGAGCTGTACGTGTGTCAAGAACTCGAAGGTGCTGGAGTAACGGTGCTTGGATCGGTTGGACCGGGAAGACGTATGACTACTTCCTCTATGTTGCGTCAACGCTTCCGCTTCGGTCTACGAGGGTACGAGACAAGACTCTCCCCTCTCATTGCTATGCATCACCATAATCTTGCGTGTGCGTAGGAATTTTTTTGAAATTACTACGTTCCCCAACACAAACAAACATACAATAAGTACTCATCTAATGCACAGGTAAAATTCGAATAAAAGACCTAACCTGAAAGTTCAACTTAAGAACTCCGGTTTGCAAAAAGATTCAAATCGAACAAAGCAACGAAAGTCAAACGGCGAAAGAAAACAGCTTCATTTTACTAATCTGGATTTAAGTCAAATTTTACAGAAGCAAAAACTTGTTTAAGTTGATTATTCGGAAAGAGGGTTTTGAGACGAAACTCCAGGCGCTTGAATCGCCTGATTCCGATAAACGAGCGAAAAGTTATACTAAAACGAAAATCGGATCAGGAATCGCGATCAAAAAAATCGCGGGTTAAGTCTGAGAAAAAAGAAAAACGACGAACGTGTTAACGAACGAACGTTCGTTAACTAAACTAATCTGACGAACACGTTCGTTAAAATGAACGAATGAGCAAACGCTCGCTAAATAAACTAAACTGAAAATAAAAACAGATCTAATAAAAAAACCGAAACTAGAAAAAACCGAAAATAAACCGACGGAAAACCGATCGGTTTTCTAAAAAAACGGCACGGAAGTCGAGGTGGCGGCAAACCTCGGCGAAGCGTCTGGTGGCGCGGGTCGACGGGTCCCGGCGGCGGCTCGGCGGCATGGGCGGCGGCGGCATGGCTGGGGCGGCTAGGGTTTGGGGCGGCTACTGGGCCTCGGCCGGCTCCCCGGCTTATAAGCGCCGGGTCGGAGTCCTAGACGGACACGGCCGTAGGTCGATTCGTTTTTAATAATTCCGCGCAGAAGAAAAATAAAAAGAAATACTAAACGGACTCTAAAAATCCTGAAATAAATCTTCCCCGGCTTCGAAAATCAAGCCGGACAAGATGAACATTTATTTGGGGCCTAAATGCAATTTTCAAAATGCGAATTTTTCCTAAATCCAAATAAAAGGCGAAAAAGTCCAAAAATAAATCTTATTTGATTTTTTTACTAAATCTTCATTATTTCTTTATTTTGGGAAAGTCATTTTATTCCCTCTCTGAAATTTTGGTAGTAGAAATAATCGAAGATAAAATAAATAAAATCAAATGATCCTATTTTCAAAATTTGAGAAAACTCAAATAAGAAAATAACGAAATCCCCAACTCTCTCCGTGGGTCCTTGAGTTGCGTAGAATTTCTAGGATCGAGCCAACAATGCAACAAAATATGATATGCAATGATGATCTATGTATAACATTCGAAAATGAAAATTTGGGATGTTACAAAAGTGTTCTTACCGGACATTATCAGCGAGACACAGAGTGCTTTTGTGCCTGGGAGGATTATCACTAACAATGTTATTGTGGCGTATGAATGCTTACACACAATGAAGAAGAGGAAACAAGGGGAAAATGGCACGTGTGCTGTCAAATTAGATATGCATAAAGCTTATGATCGAGTAGAATGGGTGTTTCTTAAAGCTATTTTGGGAAAACTTGGATTTGCAGAAAGATGGATTGACTTGATCATGGCATGTGTGACCTCTGTTGAGTACACGATGAGATTCAATTCAAATGAAACTTCTCCTTTCAAACCGACCAGAGGACTCAGGCAGGGGGATCCTCTACCCCCCTACCTCTTTTTGTTATGCGCAGAGGGCTTGTCAGTGTTAATTGAACATGAAGAGGAACAAGGCAGGCTCTTGGTGGTCCAGGTCTGCAGAGACTCCCCTAAAATATCACACTTGCTATTCGCAAATGACTCACTCATTTTGATGAGAGCTGATTCTGCAAACGCACATTCACTCAAGAGTGTGTTGGATGAGTATTGTTCAGCTTCAGGACAAATGGTCAGTGTGGCTAAATCCTCAATTTTTTCCAGTCCCAATACAGATGTGGATGTCAAAGCCGAGGTATGTCAAGTGCTAGATATAATGACTGAATCATTATCGGAAAAATATTTGGGGCTACCGTCTATGATAGGTGTAGACCGAACTGATTGTTTTCTACACCTTATTGAAAGAATCCAGAAACTTATCAATGGATGGAAGGAGCATACCCTATCTTTTGGAGGCAAGGAGGCGTTAATTAAAGTGGTGGCCCAAGCCATCCCTACGTATGCAATGAGTGTTTTCAAATTCCCGAAGAAAATCTGCAAAGGGATCACTGATGCAATGTCGCAATACTGGTGGGGTGATGAGGATGACCAGCGCAAAATGCATTGGGTCGCTTGGTGGAAGATGTGTGTACCGAAAGAAAAAGGTGGAATGGGGTTTAGAGATATCCATGCTTTTAATCGAGCCCTTCTTGTAAAACAATGCTGGAGGTTGGTTGAAAACTATGACTCGCTCTGTGCAAGAGTGTTGCATGCTCGGTACTATCCCACGGGCGATATTCTAAACTGCACTTTGAAGACGGGTTCTTCTTTTGTATGGCAGAGCATATATGCAGGCATACAAACCTTCAAGAAAGGAAGTATTTGGAGAGTTGGGGACGGCACAAAGATTGATATCTGGGAAGACAGTTGGATACCAAACAGCCCAACAAGAAAGGTTTTGACACGACGAGGCAATTGCTTATTAACACATGTGAGCAACCTGATAGACCCTATATCAGGTGATTGGGATGAGCAGATTATCAGGGACAACTTATGGGGAATAGATGCAGATCGCATACTACAGATTCCATTATCACATCATGTCTTGGATGACGCTATTGCATGGCACTTCACAAAAAATGGAGTATACAGCGTTCGATCTGGCTATTACAGAGAATGGGAAGACCAGTTTGGTGTGAAAATTGGTGACGAGGCTGGACAGTCGAGCACACCTAATCATCCGGTGTGGAAGAGGCTTTGGAACTTAAAGCTACCAGGGAAAGTTAAAATCTTCGTCTGGCGGTGCCTGCACAACACCATCCCATTTAAGTGTACATTAGCCAACAGACACATACCTACAAGTCGCAGTGTCCAGTTTGCCAGCAATGGGAGGAGGACATTAAACATGCGCTCTTCACTTGCACCCGGGTTAGGTCGATTTGGTCTGAGTTGGGCCTGAAAACGGTGATAGATGAGGTGATCCCAATCGACAGATCAAGTGCGAGAGTTTTGGAGTCCCTCTTATGCGATGACAGGTTTTAGCAAAAGTATATGGAGGTAATTGATATACCCGAAATAATAGCTTCTACCAGCTGGTACCTTTGGTGGCAGCGAAGGGAGCTGGCAAGAGGTGAACAAGTTCAGAACCCAATCCGCACGGCAATGGCCATCCAGGCCTGGTCTCTGAATTTCGTCAGAGCAGCTGGGAAACCGAATCCATTGCCTTGTCAGAATGCTTGGAATAAGCCACTGTCAGGGATGCAGGTACTGAACGTAGATGCTTCATTTATGGAAGATGATCACACGGGATCCTGTGGAATGGTGGTGAGAGATCATACCGGTGGATTTATAGCAGCAGCAGTAACTCAGATGGCCCATGTTGTGAATGCAGTGGCAGCTGAGGCCGAGGCTATGCACCAGGGTATCATGTTCTTACGCGTCTTTGGGTGTGATAGCATTGTGATTTAATCTGATAGCTTGATCGTGGTGGAAGCATTGAGGCTGAATGAAGGGTATGCTTTGGTGGCAGCGCCAATTCTTGAAGATTGCCGTAATTTACTTGCAGATTTTGGGAAGGTCATTATCGAACATTGTAGTAGAGAGTCGAACATGGTTGCTCATGAGCTAGCTAGCTATGGGAGGGGTAATCCACCGACGGTGTGGTCGGATACTCCCCCTCTTTCATTTTGAATGCTTTAGCAAACGATGTAAGTTTATTATAAGTTAATAAAGCAGCCATGAAGGCCTTCCCCTCAAAAAAAAAGAACTATGGTTTCTCGGAAAAAAGCAACTACAAACAGTTCCAACTCACCCATGAATTCCCCTTTCTCAAGGGAAAGAAGTGGACAGAAAGAAGCACAGATATTCTGCACTGGTGGCTCTGCTACGACATGGCGATTCGGGAGGCGATGGGGTTGGCGATGCGGCGTTGACCCCTTGCCCCGGCGAGTCGGAGGCCTGGTCGGAGGTGCGAGCGTCGGGGCGGCCGGCGCGCGTGCCCCCTGCGGCATCCTCGGGCGTGACTGCGTCTCCGAGCTGGGTGGGGAGCAAATTCTGGGCGCTGGCCAAGGTAAGTGACAGCGAGGATTCGGAGGCGGAGGACGGCGAGGGTGTAGCTAGGTGTGGTGATGGAGCATTGCTGTCGGTTGGCGCGTTCGTGGCCCGGGCTGAGGAGCTTGGGGGCTCTCTCAAAGCCGACCGGCGCAGCGCATTCGCGCCCGGCGTTCGGGGTGCTCGCCGACCAGGGGTGTCGTGCCGAATACCGCAGCAGGGCGCGGCAGAGGCGTCGCGGGCGTAGCCGGAGCGGGATGCGGCGGGCGGAGCGGTGGCCTCGTCGTCGTCTGCTTCTCCCCTGCGTGCCCTAATGTCTGCATCGGCGTTGGTGGAGGCGCCTGGGGAGGTGGCATCTTCGATGCTGCGGGCGGCGGCAGCGGAGGTGCCCGAGCCCTGGCCTAGGGTTGGCTTGGTTGGCCTGGTTGGGCCGCTGGGCCAGACTCTGGTCGTGGGCCGCACTGACCCGTGCGAGCCGAGTTCGGCCCAGGATGCGGGCCCCCCTTGGTGTGTGCGGTTCGAGATGCTGTGGGTTGTGCGGCTGGGCCCAGGCTTGGTTCCTATGGCCCACATTCGGCGTGCCCGGTACTTAAGTGGCTCTGGATCCGTCGGGGCACCCTAGATTGCTCTCTAGGGTTTCCAGCCACTCTCTCTGAGGTGTGGTGCTTCGGCGGATCCACACGGTCCTTCTCCCCTCCTTCCCATCCCCCACCCCTCGTGCGCTCCTTCACCGAGGTCGTGGCCATGGGATCCAAGGCGGATCGGCATGCGGACAAGCGGGCGGAGCGGCGTCGCGAGCGAGATCTTCGAGCTTAGGTGAAGATGTGAGCGGCGGAGCGTGCCGGTGAGAAGGGTGGCTGGAGGCCTCCCCCACCCTGGTGGCTGAAGGAACAAGAGCGCAAGAAAAAGAAGAAGGAGGAGCACAAGAAGCGGGGTTTGGAGCTCAAGCGCAAGGATGCGCTCCACCCCCACTGCGGCGACCGCGTCGGTGACCCCTTCTCCAAGCAGAAGCAGAAGAAGCACAAGGCGGCGATGCCGGCGGCTTCCAAGCCCTCCTCTTCCAAGGGTACGGCGGCGGAGCCCATCCCCATTGAGGAGGTGATACGTCTCCAATGTATCTGCTTTTCCAAACACTTTTGCCCTTGTTTTGGACTCTAACTTGCATGATTTGAATGAAACTAACCCGGATTGACGTTGTTTTTAGCAGAACTGCCATGGTGTTGTTTATTGTGCAGAAAACAAAAGTTCTCGGAATGACCTGAATATCCACGGAGATAACTTTTGGAAAATATAAAAAATATTGGCGAAAGAATCAAGGCCAGGGGGCCCACACCCTGTCCACGAGGGTGGGGGCGCGCCCACGCGCCCCCTGTCTCGTGGGATCCCTGATGCTCCACCAACCTCAACTCCAACTCTATATATTCCGTTTCACGGAGAAAAAAATCAGAGAAAAAGTTACATCGCGGTTTATGATACGGAGCAGCCGCCAAGCCCTAAAATCTCTCGGGAGGGCTGATCTGGAATCCGTTCATGGCTCCAGAGAGGGGGATTCATCGCTGTCGTCATCATCAACCATCCTCCATAACCAATTTCATGATGCTCACCGCCGTGCGTGAGTAATTCCATTGTAGGCTTGCTGGACGATGGGGGTTGGATGAGATTTACCATGTAATCAAGTTAGTTTTGTTAGGGTTTGATCCCTAGTATCCACTATGTTCTGAGATTGATGTTGCTATGACTTTGCTATGCTTAATGCTTGTCACTAGGGCCCGAGTGCCATGATTTCAGATCTGAACCTGCAAGTCTATAGTCACCTATTATGTGTTATGATCCGACAACCCCGAAGTGACAATAATCGGGATACTTCTCGGTGATGACCGTAGTTTGAGGAGTTCATGTATTCACTAAGTGCTAATGCTTTGGTCCGGTACTCTAGCAAAAGGAGGCCTTAATATCCCTTAGTTTCCATTAGGACCCCGCTGCCACGGGAGGGTAGGACAAAACATGTCATGCAAGTTCTTTTCCATAAGCATGTATGACTATATTCGGAATACATGCCTACATTACATTGATGAATTCGAGCTAGTTCTGTGTCACCCTATGTTATAACTATTACATGAGGAATCACATCCGACATAATTATCCATCACTGATCCAATGCCTACGACTTTTTCACATATTGTGCTTTGCTTATTTACTTTTCCGTTGCTACTGTTACAACTACTACAAAACTGCTATCGTTACTTTCACCACTGTTACCATTACTATCATACTACTTTGCTACTAAATACCTTGCTGAAGAAACTAAGTTATCCAGGTGTGGTTGAATTGACAACTTAACTGCTAATACTTGAGAATATTTTTTGGCTCCCCTTGTGTCGAATCAATAAATTTGGGTTGAATACTCTACCCTCGAAAACTGTTGCGATCCCCTATACTTGTGGGTTATCAAGACTATTTTCTGGCACCGTTGCCAGGGTGCATAGCTCTATTCTTTGAGTCACTTGGGATTTATATGTGTTGATCACTATGAAGAACTTGAAAGACGCAAAAACTAAGATTTTTCCCTCAACTACGAGGGGAGGTAAGGAACTGCCATCTAGCTCTGCACTAGATTCTCCTTCTGTTATGAGTAAGCTTGCGATGCCTAAACCTGCTACTGCTATGAATTCTGATATGTCGCATGTTATTGATGATGCCACTTCTGCTATGCATGATACTTATCATGAAACTACTTCTGTGCTTGATACTACTTTGCCATTAGGTGAATTCCTAGATGAACAACTTGCTAGGGTTAGAGAGAATGAAATTATTAATGATAGTGATGATGAAGGTTCTCCCCCTAAGTATGAATTGCCTGTTGTTCCAGAGGGTTATGTTGTGGATGAAGAAACTGCTAGAGATCTTTTTGCTTGCAATGATAGATCTGATCTTAAGAAATTACTAGCTAAACTTAAACAGAAAACTCTGAATGCTAGAATGAAATATGACCCTGCTTTTGCTACTTCACCTATCTTTGTTACTGATAAGGATTATGAATTCTCTGTTGATCCTGAGATAATTACTTTGGTTGAATCTGATCCTTTTTATCGCTATGAATCTGAAACTGTTGTGGCACATCTTACCAAGTTAAATGATATAGCCACCCTGTTTACTAATGATGAGAAGTCTCGCTATTATTATATCCTTAAGATATTTCCATTCTCATTAAAGGGTGATGCTAAAACTTGGTTTAATTCTCTTGATCCTGGTTGTGTGCGTAGTCCCGTGATATGATTTATTACTTCTCTGCTAAATATTTCCCTGCTCATAAGAAACAAGCTGCCTTGCGGGAAATATATAATTTTGTGCAAATCGAAGAAGAGAGTCTCCCACAAGCTTGGGTGAGGCTTCTCCAATTACTTAATGCTTTGCCTGATCATCCTCTTAAGAAAAATGAAATACTTGATATCTTTTATGATGGACTAACCGATGCTTCCAAGGACCACTTTGATGGTTGTGCTGGTTGTGTTTTCAGGGAAAGAATAGTCGACCAAGCTGAATTTTTATTGAATAATATGTTGACTAATGAAAATAATTGGACTCTTCCTGAGCCAATTCCTGAGCCAATTCTTGAGCCATTTGAGCCAGCTCCTGAGCCTATTCCTAAACCAACTCCGAAGAAGAGGGGTGTTCTATTTCTCAGTCCTGAAGATATGCAAGAGGCAAAGAAATCTATGAAAGAAAAAGGTATTAAAGCTAAAGATGTTAAGAATTTACCTCCTATTGAAGAAATACATGGTCTTAATTTACCGCCTGTCGAAGAAACACATTGTCTTGATAACCCGACACAGGTAGTAAAGGTAAATTCTCTCTATAGATATGATAAAGTTGAAATCCCGTCTACTAAATTTCATAGCCAATGCTTAGATGAATTTGATGACTTTATGGCTAGGCAAGAAAGTTTTAATGCTTATATTGGTAGAGAGTTAAAGAATAATGCTTTTGAGATTGGACACTTGAGTGATTATATGGCTAGAGTTAAAGGTGAACTTAAACTCATTAGCAAATATGCTTCTATCGTTACCACTCAAGCAGAGCAAGTACTTAAAGCTCAAAGTGATTTTCTCGATGAATTAAATAATAAACATGATTTTGCTGTTAGGGTGGCTACTAGAACTGGTAGAATAACTCAGGATCTTTGTATCCTGAAGGCCACCCTAAGAGAATCGAGCAGGATTCTCAGAGAAATAATTTAGATGCACCTAGTCCTTCTAAAAAAAGAAAAAGAAAAATGATAGGACTTTGCATGCTTCTAGTGAACCTGCTGTAGACACACCTGGGAATCCCAATGATATTTCTATTTCTGATGCTGAAACACAATCAGGTGATGAACATGAACCTAGTGATAATGTTAATGATAATGTTCATGATGATGCCCAACCTAGCAATAATAATGATGTAGAGATTGAACCTGTTGTTGATCTTGATAACCCACAATCAAAGAATCAATGTTAGGATAAAAGAGATTTTGTTGCTAGGAAGCACGGTAAAGAAAGAGAACCATGGGTTCAGAAACCCATGCCTTTCCTCCTAAACCATCCAAGACAAAGGATGATGAGGATTTTGAGCGCTTTGCTGAAATGATTAGACCTATCTTCTTATGTATGCGCTTAACTGATATGCTTAAAGTAAACCCTTATGCTAAATATATGAAGGATATCATTACAAATAAAAGAAAGATACCAGAAGCTGAAATTTCCACCATGCTTGCTAATTATACTTTTAAAGGTGGAATACCAAAGAAACTTGGAGATCCAGGAGTACCAACTATACCATGCTCGATCAAAAGAAACTATGTTAAAACTGCCTTATGTGATCTTGGAGCCGGTGTTAGTGTTATGCCTCTCTCTTTATATCATAGACTTGAATTGAATAAGTTGACACCTATTGAAATATCTTTGCAAATGGTTGATAAATCAACGGCTATACCTGTCGGTATTTGTGAGGATGTGCCTGTTGTGGTTGCAAATGTCACTATCTTAACGGACTTTGTTATTCTTGATATTCCCGAGGACGATAGTATGTCGATTATCCTTGGTAGACCATTTTTGAATACTGCAGGGGCTGTTATTGATTGCAACAAAGGAAATGTCACTTTTCATGTTAATGGTAATGAGCATACAGTACACTTTCCGAGGAAACAACCTCAAGTTCATAGCATCAATTCTATTGGAAAAGTTCCAACTATCATTATTGGAGGTTTTGAATTTCCTCTTCCTACTGTCAAGAAAAAGTATGATATTCTTATTGTTGGGGATGTTCATATCCCCGTTGAGGTAACCTAGTGTTATTCAAAATTTCTCTGGTTCCATGATATTCCGAATGAGTTTGTTAACAAGACTTGATCAACCTTGTTAGTGGATTCCTTTTGATGATCATGAGATGGATGAAACTAGAAGGCACAACCTTATGTACCCTCTTTTTACTTTCTGTTATTTAGAATAAATAAAGAAAAAATAGTATTATCCGTCTGTTTTCTGATCCATGCAATAAAAAAATCCCGAAAATAAAAGTGCTCCAAATGCCCTGCAAATTTAGTATGATTTTTTATGGAATATTTGAGGATTTTAGGCACTGAAAACACAGCAGGGGGGCAAGCACCTGGCCACGAGGGTGGAGGGCGCCCCCACTCCCCCTGGGCGCCCCCTTGTCTCGTGGGCCCACGGTGGCCCCCCTCCACTTATTCCTGCACCCACACACTCCATCTTCCTCCCAAAAAATCCCCATCCAGCTCAAGCACGAGTTCTAGCTCATTTTGGTGTGATTTTCGATCTCCTTGCTCAAAGCTCCATTCACAAAACTGCTTTGGGAGATTGTTGCTTGGTATGTGACTCCTCCATTGGTCCAATTAGTTTTTGTTCTAGTGCTTTATTCATTGCAAATTTTTGCTGCATAGGTGACCCTATTCTTGAGCTTGCATGTCAAATTTATGTGGTCCCAAGTAATTCTAATGCATGATATAGGCTCTAGGCACTTGTGGAAGTGGTTGCTATCAATCTTGTTTATTTTGATTCACTTTTATTTTGAAGTTACTAAAAATTTCAGAAATTTTTCAGAGGAAGAAATATGTCCAGGAGAATGTACCAAGGTGGTTCCTCAACAAAGAGAGGACCAAGGCATGCTATGCGTGAGCAAGACGATGAACCACCAAGAGACGCTGGGGTGCGGTCTGGTGAATGGCCGTCAGAAGAGTTTATGGTCAATGCAGGCATCAAGGATGAATTTGACGCATATGTGCGTAATGAAGAGCTTGAGGACTTCATACAAGATAAGTGTCCTTAATACTACCAATTGACTGATTCATTCGTAAGAAGGTTTAAATATACATCTTCGTGTAATTTTCATAATGTCCTGTTTGATATTTATGATCAATCTTATACTATGGACTTAGAAGATTTTACAACTGCTTGCAAACTCCCACAGTGGGGTAATGTTAATGAACCCCACAAATCTGAATATAAAGATTTTCTAGCTAGTATCACTGTGGGAGAATCTAGGGATATAGCACAAGCTACCATAGGGAGCATTCATTTTCCTGCTATACATTATTTTGCTCTCTTCATTGGTAGATGCATTAATGGTAAAGATGAAGCATGTCACATGTGTGTCCCTAATCTTTGTGTCCTCAAGAGTGATGTATTAGGTAATAAAGATTGTAACTTGGGGGCAATAGTTGCATGTAGGTTGCATAATAATGGTATATCTGGAGATTTATTTGGGGGGATTTATGCGACCCGTGTTGCTAATTATCTTGGTATATCTCCACGTGAGGGTGACATAGAGTTGCCTGCTGCTTATTTAGATTTTGACGCTATGATCAGGCACCGTTTTCTTGTGAGGAATGAACAATTCCTCCAGTATTGACTAATCTTTGACAGACGTCGCGCTGTCCATGTTACTCTCCCTGCTCCTTCCCTTTTTGATTACCAGGAAAAACGAAGATATGTTGTCACCAGGGAGGAGGCAGCCGAACACGAGAGGAGAGCGGAGGCGGCTCGCCAATATGCCGCAACTCAGGAGGCATTGGCTGCTGCATCTCAGTACGACCCTGCTTATAACTTCGGATATCAGCCAGGCTACCTTTGGCATTAGACCAACTTAGGCCAAAAGCCTAAGCTTGGGGGAGTATGTATTTCTCACCAACTTTACATTCATGTTCACACACTATTCTAGTTGTCGGTGCTCATACTTTTTCATTGTACTATCCATGCTAGTTTTTTTTCTAGCTTTCTTCTTGTGTGTTTGATAAACCTTAAGAAAACCAAAAAATTAGTTAGTTTAATTTCCATGCTTGTAGTAATAATTAAAATGAAAACCCAAAAATATTTCTCATTCTTCTTTTGCTTGTTGGGAGCTTTCCCGTGTAAATAGTTTTATTTCTTTTCTTTCCTTTGGGGGTCGAGAGTAGAAGACCATATTGAAAATGCTTAGTGGCTCTCATATGCATGATTGTTGATTTAACTTAGAGCCCATATTACTTTGTCTTCTCTCTTGAATTGAATGTTTGCAGATTCCAGCTTAGTCCAATGCACGTGCACTATTATTATTATACACACCGTTCGGTCGTGCAAGTGAAAGGCAATAATGACGATATATGATGGACTGATTGAGATGAGAGAAGCTGGTATGAACTCGGCCTCTTTTGTTTTTGTAAATATGATGAGTTCATCGTTCCTGATTCAGCCTATTATGAATAAACATGTTTGCAATGACATTTAGAGATTATAGTTGCTTATGCCATGCTTAATTAGCTAGGAGCTTATAATGATTTACATTGAGTGCCAACATGCTATTAGAATGGTTGTGATGTGGTATGATAGGATGGTATCCTCCTTTGAATGATTCGAGTGACTTGACTTGGCACATGTTCACGCATGTAGTTGAAACAAAATCAACATAGCCTTCACGATATTTATGTTCATGGTGGATTATATCCTACTCATGCTTGCACCTGGTGTAGATTAATTTTAATGCATGTTCATGACTGTTGTCGCTCTCTCAGTTGGTCGCTTCCCAGTCTTTTGCTAGCCTTCACCTGTACTAAGCGGGAATACTGCTTGTGCATCCAAACTCCATGAATCCTAAAGTTATTCCATATGAGTCCACCATACCTTCCTATATGCGGTATCTACCTGTCGTTCCAAGTAAATTTGTATGTGCCAAACTCCAAACCTTCAAATGAAATTCTATTTTGTATGCTCGAGCAGCTCATGTTTCAACTAGGGCTGTCTGTATCTTCCATGCTAGGTGGGTTATTCTGAAGAGGAGTGGACTCCGCAACTCATTCACGAGAAAATGGCCGGTAATCGGGATACCCAGTCCCATGATAAAAAAGATCAGAGCAAAACAAAATAATTAACAAAACTCCCCGAGGATTGTTGTTGGTATGGACGGTACCCCATTGTTTCGGATGGCCGTGGAGTGTGCTTATTGGTGGTGGGGGAGTATAAACTTTACCATTCTATTTGGGAACCGCCTATAATGTATGTAGCATGGAAGATATCGCCATCTCATAGTTGGTGCGTTGACAGTGAAAGTATACCGCTCAAAATGTTTTTCATCTCTATTTTAAAATCGAGCTCTGGCACCTCTACAAATCCCTGCTTCCCTCTACGAAGGGCCTATCTATTTACTTTTATGTTGAGTCATCACCTTCTTATTAAAAAGCATCCGCTGGAGAGCACACTGTCATTTTCATGCATTACTATTAGTTTATATTGGGTATGACTTGACTGGATCTCTTTTACCATGAATTACAATGTTTAGTCAGTCCTTGATCTTTAAAGATGCTCTGCATTTATGTTTTGCGGTCTCAGAAAGGGCTAGCGAGATACCATCTTGTTATATCATATTAAGATTGTTTTGAGAAAGTGTTGTCATCCGAGATTTATTATTATTGTTCGCTAGTTGATTATGCCATTGATATGAGTAAACCTGAGACCTAAGTATTATTGTGAATATGTTTAGTTCATAATCTTTGCTGAAAACTTGAATGCTGGCTTTACATATTTACAACAACAAGAGCAAACAGAGTTTGTAAAAGTTTTTCTTTATCACTTTCAGTTTATCAACTGAATTGCTTGAGGACAAGCAAAGGTTTAAGCTTGGGGGAGTTGATACGTCTCCAACGTATCTACTTTTCCAAACACTTTTGCCCTTGTTTTGGACTCTAACTTGCATGATTTGAATGAAACTAACCCGGACTGACGCTGTTTTCAGCACAACTGCCATGGTGTTGTTTATTGTGCAGAAAACAAAAGTCCTCGGAATGACCTAAAAATCCACATAGATAACTTTTGGAAAATATAAAAAATACTGGCGAAAGAATCAAGGCCAGGGGGCCCAAACCCTGTCCACGAGGGTGGGGGTGCGCCCCCTCCCCCTAGGCATGCCCCCTGTCTCGTGGGCCCCCTAATGCTCCACCGACCTAAACTCCAACTCTATATATTCCGTTTCACGGAGAAAAAAAATCAGAGAAAAAGTTTCATCGCGTATTACGATACGGAGCCGCCGCCAAGCCCTAATCTCTCTCGGGAGGGCTGGTCTGGAGTCCGTTCGGGGTTCCAGAGAGGGGGATTCGTCGCCGTCGTCATCATCAACCATCCTCCATCACCAATTTCATGATGCTCACCGATGTGCGTGAGTACTTCCATCGTAGGCTTGCTAGACGCTAATGGGTTGGATGAGATTTACCATGTAATCAAGTTAGTTTTGTTAGGGTTTGATCCCTAATATCCACTATGTTCTGAGATTGATGTTGCTATGACTTCGCTATGCTCAATGCTTGTCACTAGGGCCCGAGTGCCATGATTTCAGCTCTGAACCTATTGTGTTTTCATGAATATATGTGAGTTCTTGATCCTATCTTGCAAGTCTATAGTCACCTATTATGTGTTATGATCCGACAACCCCGAAGTGACAATAATCAGGATACTTCTCGGTGATGACCGTAGTTTGAGGAGTTCATGTATTCACTAAGTGCTAATGCTTTGGTCTGGTACTCTATTAAAAGAAGGCCTTAATATCCCTTAGTTTCCATTAGGACCCCGCTGCCACGGGAGGGTAGGACAAAAGATGTCATGCAAGTTCTTTTCCATAAGCACGTATGACTATATTCGGAATACATGCCTACATTACATTGATGAATTGGAGCTAGTTCTGTGTCACCCTATGTTATAACTATTACATGAGGAATCGCATCCGACATAATTATCCATCACTGATCCAATGGCTACGAGCTTTTCACATATTGTGCTTTGCTTATTTACTTTTCCGTTGCTACTGTTACAACTACTACAAAACTGCTATCGTTACTTTCGCCACTGTTACCATTACTATCATACTACTTTGCTACTAAATACCTTGCTGCAGATACTAAGTTATCCAGGTGTGGTTGAATTGACAACTCAACTGCTAATGCTTGAGAATATTCTTTAGCTCCCCTTGTGTCGAATCAATAAATTTGGGCAGAATACTCTACCCTCGAAAACTATTGCGATCTCCTATACTTGTGGGTTATTAGGAGGTGGACGGGACTGAGTGCTTCAAGTGCGGGCGCACGGGCCACTACCAGATCCATTGCACCTTCAAGCAGCTATGCATGCTCTGCAGCCAAGAGGGTCACGCCTCGGCCTACTGCCCCACGCAGGGCAAGCCTGATGCTACAGTCCATGGGCCACGCGTTTGCTGGTGGAGGGTTCTTCTGCTTGTAGTACCCCGAGGAGGCGGATGCGGCGCCGGCGGGCTTGCTAGGTGCCAACGCGGCTCTGGTTTCGGCGGCGCCCGGTGTGTTGTCCATGGAGATCCTGGAGGCGGAGCTGCCTCATCTCTTCGAGGGTGAGTAGGACTAGCAGGTGGCCCCTTTCGACACTGGTTGCTTCTCAGTGGCCTTCCCTGACCCGATCATGTTGCGGATGGCGATGCGCAGCGGCAATATCTTTCTTTCCATCAACAACATCATGGCAAATATCCGTGACGCGGTCCTCGCCGAGCCCAAGGCGTTGTCCATGCCTGAAGTGTGGGTGAAGATGTGGGGCATCCCTCCAAAGCAGAGGCACGTGGAGCGGTTGATGGCAGCCACGACCATGATTGGCCAGCCTCTGGTGGTGGACGAGCTCTCTCTGATTCGCTCGGGTCCGGTGCGCATGCGCTTTGCATGCCATGCGCCGGCCAAGCTGCGTGGATCGGTGCAGATTTGGTTGAACGGCGAGGGTTGCAACGTCAAGCTCAAGCCTGAGTTGGACCACCCACGCCAGGCGGCCCCTGCCCTCCCACCTCCACCTCCTCCTTCCAATGGTAGGGGCCCGGACGACCAAGACAAGGACAAGGACCAAGACCACGATGCTAGCATGGAGGAAGATGACTCAATTGACACAGCAGCGTGGGACAAGCTCGGGATCTCTGTGCCGGGCCCTGCTGCGCCGGCGGAGGGGCGGCGTCACCGTGGGCATCTGAGGAGATGGGCTCTGCAGGGGTGGCGCTCTCGATCCCCAACCAGTACGGGTCCAACTTGGGCTCGGTGTCTTCACCACCCAGGTGCTCGGCCCCTGCTGCGGTTGCGGGTGCGGGCGGTGGTCGTTCCCCGCTCGCCCTCTCCCCAAGCCCCTCGCATCTCCTCCCTGCCCGGTCCCCTGCCTCAGGCGGCAGCGGCACCTCCCTGAGCGGCTCGGTGAAGCAGATGAAGAAGACGGCGGTGCCCAATTTCAGCGTGGAGGCGGTGCGCGCGATGGAGCCGCTGGGTGCGCCTCCCACCCCACGACAGTCCGTCATGGCGTTGGCGGCCCCGATCGCGTCTCCCTCCGTCGACCCGCTACTGCAGGAGGCCTCCAAGACGGCGATGATCTCCAAGGCCAAGCATACCAAGACGGTGCCGGCGGTGCCGGTACGCACCAGCTCACGCTCCAAGGGGGCCAAGGGCAACATGTCGTCCCTGCAGCGGGCGCAGCTTCTGCAAGCGCAGAAGAACATGGAGATTTCAGGTAATCCACCCCCTCACTTCACGGTTTTAGATTCTTTCTCGGATGAACATTTGCATGAGGTGTTGGATACGAGCGGCGTTGACCCCTCATGTGTGGGTGGGGCTCGCGAGCTGATATCACTTGTTCGCACCAAGGAGGTAGCACAAGCAGCGCTTGCAGCTGCGGCTGCAGCGCGTGCCAAACAGAGGACGGGGGACCCTGAGGGAGGGGTCGTCGCTGCTCTCTTTGTGCCCGAAGAGGGGGGCGGGGTCAAGCAACAGGGGTTGCCCCCTCTCCCTCGCCTAGCAGGGGCAAGGCGAGGCGCGTGGCAAAAGCGGTCACCTCGAGAGGTGTTCGACTACGTAACCGCGTGACCTAGATGCGAGACCTGTTCTGGAATATTCGTGGTTTCGGCCACGCGGGGCGGCGAACCCAGCTTAAGGATTACATGCGCAAAGAGGACGTCGATATCGTAGGTTTACAAGAAACGATCAATGCAGACTTCCGCTTCCATTAGCTGCTTTCTATAGACCCGCTTGAGCGTTTTGAGTGGCAGCATGTTCCCGCGGTTGGGCACTTGGGTGGCATGCTTATGGGTTTAAGTCGCACCTTGGATGATATTATCGCTAGGGATATTGGGTTCTTTTTCATTGATGCGCACTTCCACATTCGTGCATCTCTACGCGAGCTAGTTGTCATACAGGTCTATGGTCCGGCCGATCACTCTCAATCGGCGGAGTTCTTGGGAGAACTCCAAGCCAAAGTCACCACAATGACTGCAGCTGCGCTCCTGTCCTTGTGGGAGGGGATTTCAACCTGATCCGTTCGGGAGCGGACAAAAATAACAGTAACATAAACTAGCCTCGGGTGTCCATGTTTAATACTGCCATTGCCTCCATGGCCCTAAGGGAAGTGGCCAGGTCGGGCGTCAGATTTATATGGACAAACAAGCAACTCGACCCGGTCCGCTCGGTGCTGGATCGGGTATTCATGTCTCTGAAGTGGGAAATTGGATACCCTCTTTGTTCACTGATTGCGGAAACCCACATCGGTTCTGATCATGTTCCGCTAATCTACTCCTCGGGGGAGGATAGACTGTGACATAGCCCACGTTTTTTCTTTGAGACGGCCTGGTTTGAAACGCCTGGTTTCGAGGAGATCTTCAAGGAGAAATGGTGGGCGTGCATTAACTAGGTTGGCCCCAGCGGGGCCCGATGGAGTTCTCAAACGCGGTCGGGGGACGGCTCTGGGCTAGCCTCAAGGGGTGGGGCGCCAACCCTAGGGAGGAATGACAAAGTGCTCAGGGCTTCGATCCTCGAGGAGATTGCGAGGATTGAAGTGGAGGCTGATGCGCGAGCCTTCTTGGAGCAGGAATGGGCTCACCGATATGCTCTAGAGGGGCAGGTCAAGGCGTTACTGCGCGTAGAGGAAGAATATTGGTGCTGTCGTGGTGGTTTGAAGTGGACACTTAAAGGCGACGCCAATACCAAGTACTTCCACGCCTGCGCAAACGGCCGACGTAGAAAATGCGCAATCCTCAGGTTGCAATCGGAACAAGGGTTGTTGTTGCAACAAGAGGACATCTCACGCCACATTTATGAGTTTTACATCAACTTGATGGGGTCTTGCGAGGCCCAGGGGGCTGGCCTTCGTGTGGACGTGTGGGGAACCTCACAACGCATCCTGGAGTGTGAGAATGCCGAGCTGGGGCTCGCTTTCCTCCCAGAAGAAATTGACACCGCCCTGATGGGTATGAAATCGAACACGGCTCCGGGCCCGGACGGGTGTCCAACGGCTATGTTCATGCGATTTTGGCCACTTCTTAGAGGCCCAATCTTTGAGATCTGCAATAGATTTATGCGAGGGACGGTAAATATAGCTCGACTTAATTTTGGAGTCTTACTTATTCTGAAGGTCCACGGGGCCGACAACATTAGACAATTCCACCCAATTGCGCTCATCAACGTTCCATTTAAGATTTGCGCTAAAGCTTGTGCCACACGCCTAGGACCGATTGCTCATCGCTCGATTCATCACAACCAATCAATGTTCATTCGCGGCCGCAACATTCTGGAGGGCCCGCTTGCCCTCCAAGAGTTTGTTCACGAACTCAAACACACGAAGGAACCGACCATTCTGCTGAAGCTAGACTTCGAGAGGGCTTACGACAAGATAAATTGGGATTTCCTGCGTCAGGTGCTTATTACCCGTGGTTTCACAGCTGTTTGGGTGCACCGCGTAATGCAGTTGGTCTCGGGAGGCCAAACCGCGGTCTCGGTGAACGGAGAAGTAGGGCACTTCTTTAGAACAAAGCGGACTCAGGCAGGGTGACTCGATGTCCCCGCTTATGTTCAACTTTGTTGTCGACGCGCTGTCTGCTATGCTTCGGAAGGCGGCCGCGGCTGGTCATATCAAAGGGTTGGTAGGCCATCTCATTCCAGGGGGAGTGACTCATTTGCAGTACGCGGATGACACGTTACTGCTGTTTCGTCCGGACCAACATAGCATAGCTACGGTCAAGGCGATTCTTCTTAGTTTTGAGCTCATGTCGGGGCTCAAAATAAACTTCCATAAATGTGAGGTGCTCTCTATGGGGTTAGAGCCGGAGGAGGGAAGACGCATAGCTGATTTGCTCAACTGCAAAGTGGGTAAATTTCCGTTTACGTACCTCGGCCTACCAGTGGACACCAACCAACCCATGATAGAGGATTGGGAACCTCTGTGTGCCAAGGTGAGGGGAAGGGTCTGTCCTTGGAGGGGTAAATTCCTTTCGAAAGCTGCAAGGCTCGTCCTCACGAACTCGAGCCTCTCCTCATTACCCATGTTTGCTATGGGCCTGTTTCTGCTCATAGGAGGGGTTCATGCAAAGATGGACACACCCCGCGCCAAGTTCTTTTAGGAAAGAACGGGCCCGAACCATAAATATCATATGGTTAAGTGGGCCTGGGTGTGTCGACCCAAAGCCTTGGGGGGCCTTGGGATCACTAACTCGAGGATCCTAAATATCGCGTTGATGCGTAAATGGATCTGGAAAATTGCCCGGGGGCAACCGGGTTGTGGGTCGATCTCCATAGGGCCAAATATTTTCCTAACGGGAATTTCTTCCAGAAGGGGGAACCTTGCAAGCGATCAAACCGGCATTCGCCATGGGGGCAAAATTCTCGATTGGGAATGGCCGTTCAGCTCGCTTTTGGACGGACCACTGGATCAGTGCCCAACCCTTGTGGGCCAAATTTTGGTATCTGTATGCTATTGTTGTCGAACCGGCAATGACGGTGGCGGATGCGCTCGCGTTAACACCACCGGAGATACACTTTAAACGAGTAAATTAGCGGGCAAGAGCAATCTAGCCTTGCGGCCTTGCTTCAGTTGATTGGCCCAATAGGCCTATCGGGCCAGCCAGACACGGTGAGTTGGGCGCTCACCAGCTCGGGCATGTTCACGGTTAAATCGTTATATCACAAGATGTGCCGAGGGCCGTCGCAGCTTGTGATCAAAGGGCTATGGAAAGCGCGGCTGCCTTTAAAGATCAAACTCTTCCTCTAGCAAATGTTTCGTGATAAACTTCCTACCTCCTTGAACATGGCCAAACGCAACGGACCGGCCACCGGCCCTTGTGCGCTGTGCGGGGCACCAGAGGATGCCAATCACGTGTTCTTTCAGTGCCCTCTAGCGAGGTTTGCGTGGAGCGCGGTCCGGACCGCGGCAGGTGTCCAATGGGACCCTAGATCGGCTACAGAGCTTATCCGGCTATTAGATGCGATTCAGGGACCTGCGAAACGGGTTATGTAGAGTTGTGTAGGGGCACTCCTCTGGGCTTTGTGACTAACTAGAAACAAACTTACTATCAAGGGATTTTTTCCAACACACCCGGCTAATATTATCTACAAATGCAACCTCTTCTTGCAGCAGTGGAGTCCGTTGGGGAGGCGCAGGAATGCTGAGATGCTCAAGACTGCCCAAGACCGTCTGATGCAAGTGTATGTGTTGGTTAGGGAGCCTTCGACTACGGTCTAGGACGTGGTACCTTTTGCTGCTTGACGAGCCTGCGCGCTCTGTACAGGCTTTTGCCTTGTAATCCGCTAGTGGCTTGCTTAACTTTCGCCTGAACTTCATTGGTTTTCATCCTTGCGAGGGCCGGAATGGCTTTTGGTGTTGTACTAAGACTTTGTGTCGTGTTACGCTGCCTATTGGGGGCTTTATTAAGTTAAAGCCGGACGCATCTAGCGTATTCGTTCCAAAAAAGCCAATTTTAGAGAGCATATGAGAGTCAAGTATCCATAGGAATTTGTTGCAATGTTGAAATGCCAATAACAGAATACTGGTGAGATAAGAGAAGAAGCCACAACAGGATGGATTGTAATAAAGTTTGGGGGTGGGGGGCAATGATGAGAAAATCAAAGATGTTGGTATTGTAAGAAACACACACGATGAACATGGTGTATTAATCGACAATATAAGAATTCAGAACCGATCAGTTATTTTGCCAAATAACTTGTTGTTTCTATTTCTGACGTTTCATCACATTTCACAGTAGATGTGGTCATGGTAGCTAGTTACCACTGCTTTGAGAAATGGAATGACCGAATAAAGGGAAAATTCGAAAAACAGTAAATGTGCTTCTAGTCAACAAAACATAACGACGCTACTTATCTAGCATAGCTACATATATAGGGTGACCCATTATGACATCGAAGACATACATTTTGCGGAACTTACCCTTTTACAAAAGATCTCTGAGAACACAAGAAATAGGCAGACTAATCCCAGATTGCTATGGTCTCAAGTTAATCTACGGTCAGCATACTAAATTATGCGAGTCTTAACTGCTTTCTCCAATATATCAGCAATGACAGAAGGACATGTCCTTTTCAGGGACTCGTACCCTTTACTTGCCATCACACCAACCATTCTATTTGAAGAGTTGATAAATCCAATGCAGGCATCTTTGAGCTTGCTGCAATGATGCTGGTCGGCTAAAGCTAAGGTGGTTGCAACAGTCCCGGTATGAAGAAGCTCACAAAGTTTGATCTCGCACATGTACTTCATCCTTTCCATGGCGTACCTATCTGCGGCCACCAGCAAATGTCTGACCATTTCTTCATACTCATCATCATCTAGGTAATCCAATGGAGGCAACGAATCAGTGTAGATGAAGTGAAGCAGTCCTCTGAAAACAACGGGTTGCATGTCTTCGACGGTTATGCTGCGACTACTCTCATCGTCCCTCATCGGGCCGTAGAACTTCACCCTGAAGACCGGCGACCGCATTGCGAGGATGATCTTATGAGCTGGGAAATCCTCCTCCTTGACCTTGAAAGACACATCGGATCCCTCTGTAGCCTCCAGCAAGCTGCTAAGGTTATGAACCAATTCGGACGGCGGCGCCTGGGCCTCAAAGCTAATCTTGACATCAGCCTCTTGTGCGTCCTTCAACTCGATGACGGCAAGATTGCACTCGAGGATAAGGGTGTCCTCCAGAACGTACGACCACAGCTTGGTCTTCCTCATGAAATGGGTGTAGCCCCAGCAGCGGTCATCGTCGGTAGAGTTAAACACCAGCGGCTCGTACTGGCTGGGGATCGGCCACGTGAAAGGTGGCGGCGGCCAGGCCTGGTCGACCACCCTCAGATGGTAGAGCACCCTCGCCTCTGCGTTCTGGGTCTTGAGCTCGAGGAAGACTGAGACGTAGTCCTTGCTGTCCTCCCTGATGCCGTCGGGGTAGAAGTGGACGCACCAGTCGTGGCCGCCGACGCGGAAGGTGGCGGACTGGATGGACTTGCCGACGCCGAGGCCCCTGCACAGGCTGTAGCCGTCGAGCTTGAACAGGTGCGTGCCCTGCGCGGTCTCCGGGGCGCAGGCCGACGCCGACATCGTCCGTGGTGGGATCCCGGATGAGGACATTGTTCGACCGGTGCAGCGGGAAAGGAGAACCAGGACGAGGCGATCCGGGCCGGAGGAGGGGAACGGCGGCGCGGCGAGGCGATTCGTGAGTTTTTTGTTTTCTTTTGTTTGAGCTGCTAGGATTTGACGATTCGTGTGGGGCTTCTGCTTTGTACTCCTACTTGGAAGGCTCTTGTACTTATTATTGCGCGTGGCTTTCTCCGATTCGGACACAGCAGTCCGTCTTTGTTCTACCTTTTCCGATTTAAACCCGGTCAGATTTGAACATCTAGCTGTTTTCAGCTTCCTCCCCGTTCTGCAATTCCTCGTGTTCATCCCTAATTGGGAAACAACGGCGAGTATACGGAGTGGCATCATAAACAAAAAGAGCAGCATTCTCGCAATACTCAGCATCGGCCGATTGATGGGGTGCCCAGATCGGTCACCTTCTCCATTGTTGATCCTGCACCATGTAACCGTCTGATTTGTCGATTCCTTTGTTCCTTCCCCATACAAACGGAAAAAGAGAGAGAGAGAGAGAGAGAGAGAGAGAGAGAAAAGGAGCCGTTCCCTAGCTCATAGGCTCGCGGGCCTCGCCCCTCCCCTCCCCAGGACCATCAGTGCGCCGCACTCCGCCTTGTCGTCGACGGCGCGACAAGTTGGCTAGACATGCTTTTACTTCTACTCTACTATTTTCTAGGTTGATACTCCCCTAGTTTTATTATTTTAGATGTAATAGACGACTCCTTGTTTGTGATGAAATAAGTGTTGCTTTTCCCTTAAAAAAAGAAATTGCCTCCATAGCACCAAAAGTTGTTCTTGAGAAAAAAGTCAAAACATACCCATGTGGGATCTAGTTTCGAAGAACTCGCCACAAATAATCTAATGATAAAAACAGATCTGAATTCCGACGGTCAAATTAAAAGTTGCATGGGCTAATGATGAAAACGGATCTGAGTTCAACGGTCAAATTAGAAGTTACATGGGCTAGTGTACCAGAGACAAGGATCATACCCATGCAAGTGCGACGCAGCTTCAGTGCCGTAAAGGCACCTGCCTTTGGGTCCCTGACATATGGGCTAGCCACTTGTTGGGCCCACATGTCTAGGCACAAAGGGCACAAAGCCAGGTGGCACCAAAGCGCGGTCCATGCCGGTGCTCTCGTTCCTTTTATGAAAGGGTGTGGCTAGGTCTCAGTCGACTGAGATTTAAAAGTCTCGGTCAAGTGACATAACATGCAAGAGAGATAAAGAAAAATTGAAAAAAAAATAGCATGGATCTCAATGTAAATCTTATGGATATAGCATCGACTAAGAATTAATGAAGTCTTAGTCGATTGAGACTTAGCAAGACTGTTTATAAAAAAGCCTGCTCCATCACGCGCAGGCAGTGGTGCCTAGAGGGTCCTTTGCAAGGACCCAAAAAGTGAAACCGAAGGAAGTACGTAACTTTATCTATCTATATATCTATATCTATATCTATATCTATATCTATATATATACCTACTATTAAAGCAAGGTGATATTCTTAGTTTCGTCCCGCTTAGATGATTTTTTATATTTAAGATATATAAGCGAGGTGGTACTATTTATAAGAAAATCCACACAGTCCATTAAAAATCGTTTCATAGGTCAGCTGGGCCAAAAGTCTCAACGTGGCTGGGCTTCCCGGGGGTGCTAATTTTGCGCCTGGGCCCGTGAAATTGCTTCAGCGAAGCATTGGTTCCAGCCCACTTATGGGCCATGAGGCGGGCAAGCGGGCCTCCTGCAGCAAAATGAGGAAAAAAATAAATTTTCCTTCTGAGGAATTGAACTTACAATCCCTTGTACAGCTGGAACTGCGGGCACCAACAGGGCTAAGCATCTGCATGTGATTACAATAGAGAGCTTCCCCTAAAAGTATCCTAAACAGTAAACACACAACTTTTCACAGTTTCTTTTTCATCAAAAGTTTCCACAGTTTAATAGTCCCACCTCGGCTATTCACAACAATTTCTACTAATTTAAATACGGTCTCGAGTAACCTGGCAATAAGCGAACTTGGGAATCAACGGACAAAAAGTGAAAACAGAGAAGGCCTCGAGGTGCATGACATTAATCGCAGGCATATAACTTGTGGCCATGCATGGATATATTAAATTTAATTGAAATAATTTGTGGGAGTTAATAAAGAGGCTATAATAGTGCAGCCCAGGGATCATTGGATTTAGCCGTATGGGGACCCACCTCACACTTCCAAAATAGAAACAGCTGATT
The DNA here is from genome assembly GCA_021437245.1 of Aegilops speltoides. NCBI lineage: Eukaryota > Viridiplantae > Streptophyta > Magnoliopsida > Poales > Poaceae > Aegilops > Aegilops speltoides. The sequence continues at coordinate 402,268,698 of CM038143.1, forward strand.
ACGTGGGTTCACTCACAAAGTAACTACCGAATTTTCATCTGTTGGAAACAGAGGTTATTTCCGCTGCAATTCGAATTTGCTTCAATCTAAACTTATAAGTCTGCTTCCTGTTGACACATAATTTGTTTCTTTGCTCCAGTCGAAAAAATTGATTCCGTTACAAAGACAAGTCTATGATTTGTTAACTTGACAAATACACCCATAAATCAGGCTAGATGCATATCATGTGTAGATGTAAAGTAATTAAATGGTAGAAGCCTGCATGTGGTGTAGCTGTATGAAGGTCCCAGATGAGGACGTGCCCTAACTTGTGGGATTAAACATTTGCTGTAATTTTAATTGGGCGTCCTCGTGTTGGCTTTTTTTTAAATAGAAGAAAACTTCATGAGCACCACACGCTAGAGCTGAGGTTCGAACGAGGATGGGCTGGCTGCATACTCAAGCGGCCAGACAACGGAGCTGTGTGTTCCTTAGGTCTCAAAACGGAAGTGCCATTTTTTTAGGCGTACAAACTATTTTCAGACAATGCAATGTTTTTGGTGTAGTGAATATCTTCCGGGTCCATAAATCTTATGTGCATGGATTAAATTGTTTCTGTAATTGCACCTACTATAATATTAACCCCTCTTCGTGTGCCCGTGTCCAAACCCCTCCTTCGTATGGTCTTGTTCAGCTGCGACGGCAGTGCCCATAAAATTAGCAAGCCGACTTGCTACCTATGAAGAGTTCGGCTTGCCACCGGGTGAGTTCTCAACGTGGTGGTGGAGGAACATCACACTGTCGTCCTCTGGCAAGAGCTATCATGTCCCATGAGTCGCTTCTCGAAGAACCCTGTTGATGAATCCTTTTTGACATTAGAGACTCTTCTCCTACAATCCAGTTCGTCATCCAGGCAATCCGGATTCATGACAGCCAGCATTTACGTACTCCATAGCGGAGAATGGGTGGTTCAACATAGTTCCAATTTTTTAAACATAGTTCAAATTCACCCGTTGCAACGCACGGGCATATGTGCTAGTCCTACTAAACGTGCCAATTTGTGAACGGTACATACATATGTTAGATGTGTTGGTAACTTGAATTATACTGAGTAAATCGCAACCATCAGAATGGAACTCGGTAACGCTGAACCTGTCGAGTAATGCAGCAAATCCATTTCAGTTCATAAACTTTGTTTTGAAGAGCAACATCATGATGCACCAAATGGATTTGAAAACCCAGGGTACTATTTCCACTATACCTTTCAGTATTGAACAACAAAATCAATGTAATTGGGGGCAAAAGCATGAAATGATACAAGATACACCGGAGAAAAAAATGATTTACACTCTACTGGGAGACCTATACTTCTGTAAATATAATAAAAGGCCGGTCCATCTTCTTGCCCAGGCCTTGTGGTATGTTACAAACAACATGGTGGCGGGTACAATGCGCGCTAGGCAATGCCTCTGTTGGGACAATGTATCAGCCTCTACAATTGCTGTATACAAGCATCCTCGAGGTGTGGCGTTCACTCTAATTAGTTTTTGCTCGTTTCCATACAATAACTGTACCGTCTGAATCGGATGAGGCGAGCAAATTTTCCCCGTGATTCCAGGCTACTCCCATTACTGGAGAGCCGTGTCCCTTCAGGGATGTAAATGGCTTCATCAATACCTCAACTTGTAACCAAATTTTAAGATGCAAAAAGTATAGGGACACTAAGCATACCTGCAGTTTATTTACACATGAATTCTTTGGCCGAGCCAAATCATAGAAGTAAACATTCGAATCTCCACTGCCAGTAACTTCATAGTCAGAAGAAAATACAAGTCAGCTACATTTATTTATTTAATTTTCAAAAGTTCAGGAATGCATTTGTCTTATAGGCGGTAGACAAAAGGGTTGCGACTGGTGAATGACAGATGGTGTATTTATTCTTGGAAAAGCAAGCACACTCAGTTGCCAAAGATATCCATCACAGGTTATTAATTTGTTTCAAAAGTTCAACTCAACAGTCTAAAAAAGTAGTGTAACAAAGTTTGACCAGGAAAACTTGGCATTAAGTGGCAATTGTGATTGCCTTGATACTTCACTGGACTAAACTATGACTCGGCATTCATAGCGATTAATGAAATAGTTAAGCAAAAGTTGAGGGCAGGCAATACAAAAGTGCAGTAGCAATTCGGTGCAAACCGCTTAAGTTTCAGCTAACCAGAGCCAACAACTATGGTTTCTCGGAAAAAAGCAACTACAAACAGTTCCAACTCACCTATGAATTCCCCTTTCTCAAGGGAAAGAAGTGGACAGAAAGAAGCACGGATATTCTGCACTGGTGAAGCCAATTTTAGAGAGCATATGAGAGTCAAGTATCCATGGGAATTTGTTGCAATGCTGAAATGCCAATAACAGAATACTGGTGAGATAAAAGTGGAAGCCACAACAGGATGGACTGTAATAAAGTACACACCTGAAGAAATACAGGTTTCCATCTTGAGCACAAGAGAGAAGTACTGGACAACGTGCTACGAGAGAGAAGGTACGGTACTGGATGGTTGTAATGGAAGATTTGCTCTTACAACTCTTGTTCTTATGAGTTCTAGATAAAGACCCTGTGTGAGAGTTCACACTAATAGTGTATATGTAACCCTGCACATTTCAAGCACCAATTCAAAACTATGAAATTTAAATTCCACATTAATATTTAGCAAATCAAATTATTTGATACCTGCGCATCACCAGCAAAAATAAGCTGACCAGTGTGGTCGATATCCAACGCTGTAACCGCATTGTCACAGGTGAGTTTGCTGATTACTCTCCCTGTACTAAAATTAATTGCCTAGATTGGAAAGAAAATTGGATCACACGGCCGTTAAAGCAATTGATGGAAATGTTTCTGATTACAAAGGTTGATGTGATTTAAAATTATTTAACAGACAACAGGTACATCATTTTCACTGATAAATACCAGAACAGACAAACATCATTTTTCTTATTATTGTACAACAGAAAATTGATCAGAGGACCAGCCAACAAGCAACATATGCAAAAGCATACTATTGTATATATATTGTAAGAGCGACAGGGCAGGAAGTTTACATTGATTTCCCTGTTTGCATTGCCAACTAACAGCAAATTATTGTTCACCTGCAATAAAGTGTTTGAAAGGAACCACCAGTAAATATATGATACGAGAGATAATTTATGTTGGTTATTGTAAAAGGAATAGGGACTTATTAGCACTGCAGATGCAGGCAAAAAGCATTGGTGAAAGGAATAGGAAAAAGTAACAATCATACTTTTCTGCTAAGTTTGGACTTACGGGATGAAAGCAGATGCATAGCTGGGAAGAAACTCCATATACGACTCTGATACAGGTGCCTTTAGAGATCTCCCACACTCTCACAGTTTTATCCATGGAGCATGAAGCTATGTACTGGTTATTAGATGAAAAATCAAAATCTGTAATGCCGTTAGAATAATAATAAACTCAAGATACGGGAATAGACAGGAAAGTACAGCTTGAATTGATCATGCTTCGCTTACATTCACAAAGTACATACAATATCATATCTTTTCGAGTCTTGCACTACCATTTTAGCTATCACAAGCCCAAATTCATTTAGTTATAGTATTACTTCTGTGCATAATGATTCTATATGCTCAGCACTAGGGTTTGTCCTCTTGACCAGAGCGGAATGTATTATTTATAACAGGAAACCACAATTAACGAATCAGTATGTTTGCTAAATGTGACAGCAGTGGGAACCAAAAGCTTTGGGCATGCATAGCAAGCCTTCATTAACTTGCATGAGAACTACAAAGTTATTTTGTAACATTACATGGCCTAAGTAAGTAGTTCTTGGTTACTGAGCCCATAAACACCAGGAGATGGCACGACACAAGGGACATGGTCCTATGCAGATTTTATGCACATAGGAATGTATGCTACTAGGTGGAGATCTCAGTTTTCTTAGCCCTTGAAACCAAATAATTTGTTGAAAGTAAAAGTGAAGGTAGATATACAAAAAAAAAAGAAGATAGTTTTACAAATACGATTAAGTGGTCTAACCTGTGATATCTTTTGAATGTCCTGTTAATTTTTGAAGAACAGAGGGTGGCTCAGAAACCTGGCAAACCGTCAAACTGCCATCGGATGAACCATAAGCAAGCAGATCTGAATTCGTGCGGCCAAATTGCAATACGGTAACTGCCAAGGGTAAAATCAATACTATTCAATTAGCTCATAGGAGAATACTTCATCATTGACACAGAAGACACTGTCTAGCATGACTACGAGCAAATAACCTGATGCTTTGCAGTTGTCAAAGATGCAATGCATTCCAACAAACGAGTACGCAGGTTCGGCAAATCTGACATGGCGCTCAGGTTCACTATGCTTTGAGCTGACACTCAAGGTGCGGCTTAACTTACCGCTGTTACTTCTGAGGTCCTGCGGCAAAGAAGTAACATCAGACTTCACGACAACATGTGTACACACACTTCTTCAGGAACAGAACAAGCTTCATGTGAAAAACTAGAAGAACAAACCCTGATAGAACTCCAGCTGTCTGCTTCAGAAAATGTAGTAGGGCTAGCAAACCACCTCCCACTGGTCAATCAGAAAGCCCAAGATGTTAGATTTCACCTTTCGTACTATCAGACTTCATGCTTAAACGATTGGGCTTGAGAAGAAACTAGCTGACAGGCATGAGCAGTACTTCGAAATTACATTAATTACAGCACCGTACACAAACTTAGCAACGTTTTGGTCTCGTTTCGTCTAAGGTAGGGGCGTGTCAGGCGACTGAAGCACAGAGCAATCAGAGGCGTCACCTGTTGCTGGGCGTGCTGTGGGCGCTGCTTGAGGCGGCGTCGATACGGCGGAGGAGGAAGTTCCGGTAGGCGACGTAGCCCTTGCCGTTGCACCGCCACTCCTGCAGCATCCCCATAGCAATCCATCCAATCATACATTGTCCCCGACGCATGAAAACGAACATGATGCCAATGGCAGGAGGAGGGATCTAGGGGCGGGTACCATGCGGTGGTTGAGCGCGGAGGAGGACTTGCGGCGGAGGAGGAGGCGGCGGAGGGCGGCGTAGTCGGGGTCGGGGCGGGAGGTTGAGGAGGAGGGGGTCGGGGGCTGGAGGACGCAGCTGAGGAAGTCGGGGTCCGTGGGCCGGGAGGGGGCCGGGCACGGCGACGCCGGGGCGGGGGCGGGGGCGGAGGCGGAGGCGGTGGCCGTAGAGTCGTCCGCCATTTCCACGGCCGCGTGCGTGCGTGCGCGCCGGCGAGCTGGCGCGCGCGACGGGGAGAGATCAGGGAAAGGGGGGCTTTGGATCTCGGGCGGGCGTACGGGGCCTGAGCTGGCAAAGTGTTTTTTTTTTCACTTCTTTTTCCTATTTTTCTTGTCCGTGAGCACACCGGCGTTGGGAGTGTCCGGCTCGTGCTCCTGTCCAAACCTGGTCTTCAACATTAACATTCGCAGGAAAAACAGAAATAAATCCAATACAATATGAGTGTCAATACTAACTCTATTTGTTTTTTTTAATTCAATCTATTCATCTTCAATCATGACAGTACAACGGTTCAAAAAAATCATGTCAGAACAATGAAATTCAGAAATAATAAAAACTACATCCAGATCCATAGACAACCTAGCGACGACTGAGGGAGTCCTGGATTTGGGGTATCCGGATAGCCGGACTATATACTTTGGCCGGACTAATGGACCGTGAAGATACAAGACTCAAGACTTCGTCCCGTGTCCGGATGGAACTCTCCTTTGCGTGGAAGACAAGCTCGGCGATCCGGATATTATATTTCCTTCTTTGTAACCGACTGTGTAAACCCTAACCCCCTCCGGTGTCTATATAAACCGGAGGCTTTAGTCCTTAGAGGGACAATCATAATCATCATAGGCTAGCTTCTAGGGTTTAGCCTCTACGATCTCGTGGTAGATCAACTCTTGTAATACTTATATTATAAAGATCAATCAAGCAGGAAGTAGGGCTTTATCTCCATCGAGAGGGCCCGAACCTGGGTAAAACATCGTGTCCCTTGCCTCCTGTTATCATTAGCCTTAGACGCATAGATCGGGACCCCCTACCCGAGATCCGTCGGTTTTGGTGCTTTCATTGAGAGTTCCTCTGTGTCGTCGCTGCAAGGCTCGATGGCCCCTTCAATCATCAACAACAACGCGGTCCAGGGTGAGACTTTTCTCCCCGGACAGATCTTCGTGTTCGGCGGCTTCGCTCATGGGCCAATTAAGCTTGGTCATCCGGAGCGGATCGGCAGCTCGCCCGACCATCAGTCGATTTGGAAACTTCAACTACACGGACGATGTTCGCGGAGACTTGATCTTCGATGGATTCGGGCCTATGCCAGGAGCGCTGAACAGTCACGATGAGCACGGCTTAGACCTGTTGGCGGACAATACTTGGGATATCGCGCCCGCAGGAGCCCCAGACCTAAATCCGGGGCAGATTACGTCGTCCGAGGACGGGTGGATGGACCCCGCCCCGGAGGCCGCACACTCATCAGCAGAAGAGCCAAACACAGACTTCATCCCCAAGGAAGCCTGTGTCCCCGAGCCCGCCGATTCTGGCCGGGCTCCGATAATGGAATTTGCCGCTGCGGATATCTTCCAGCACTCGCCCTTTGGCAACATGCTGAACTCACTAAAGTCTTTCTCTTTGTCAGGAGACTCTTGGCCGAACTATGTCCGGCTCAAGGGGGAAGAAGGCGACGAAGAAATTCGTTACCCACCCACCACCCACTTCATAGCCACTGTCGATGACGTAACAGACATGCTTGACTTCGACTCTGATGACACCGACGGCATGGACGTCGGCGCAGGAGACGATTCAGAACCACCACCCACTGGGCGCTGGACTGCCACCTCATCATACGATCTATACATGGTGGACACGCCTAAGGAGGACGATGGCGATAAAACGGAGGATAAAACCCCCGGACAAAAGCCAAAACAACGGCGCAGACGCCGCTCTAAGTCTAGCCATAGTAAAAACAGCGATAACATCGCTCGAAGGATCGACACCCCAGACAACTCCAAAGGCAACAACGACCATATGGACCCAGCGATGGAGCAGGATGGGCCAGGTCATGCCGAACACAGCCCGGATCAGACGCCCGATCATAGCGATCCCGAGGGCCGAACCCATCAACCCGCCCCGGGAGAGGAGCACAGTCCGGATGACGATGCATTCATCATCGCGAAAACACGTTTGGAACGAGATAACCTCCACAGAAAGCTCATGGCCACCACGAGAAGTCTAAAGAAGCAGAAGCAAAGGCTTAAGGCCGCCCAGGAAATGCTCAACCGCAGATGGAATACAGTGCTAGACACTGAAGAAAAATACGGCGACGATCACTGCACAAAGAGCTATCCAAAGCGAAAGCTGCTGCCAGAATTCGACGATGAGGCCGTTCCACCGAAGAACAATATGGACAGTAGGCCGGACAAACCACTTCGTAACCGCAACAAAGCAGCCACTAACACCGCACATGATTTACACGAGATACTGGACAAAAAGGCCATCGCGACCAGGTCCATCTACGGATCTAGAGGACACGCTCCGGCGAAGGATTATGGTCACCAAAACGATCATACTGGTCGAGTACCAGTTCGGAATCAACACCGGACACAACAATAGTCGACAACATGCCACAACATGTCCAGATACAGAGGAGCTGCTCACCCTCTGTGCTTCACCGAAGAGGTACTGGACCACGAATTTCCACAGGGTTTCAAACCCGTGAACATAGAGGCATATGACGGAACAACAGATCCCGGGGTCTAGATTGAGGATTTTATCCTACACATCCACATGGCTCGTGGGGACGACCTCGACGCCATCAAATACCTTCCCCTCAAGTTGAAGGGACCAGCTTGGCACTGGTTGAAAAGCCTCCCCGAAAATTCAATCGGAAGTTGGGAGGAACTCGAGGATGCCTTCAGGGCCAATTTTCAAGGGACCTATGTCCGACCTCCGGATGCGGACAATTTAAGTCACATAATTCAACAGCCCGGAGAGTCTGCCCGCAAGCTTTGGCACGGATTCCTCACTAAGAAGAATCAAATTGTTGATTGTCCGGATGCCGAAGCCCTAGCGGCCTTCAAGCACAGCATCCGGGACGAGTGGCTCGCCAGACACCTCGGCCAAGAAAAGCCGAGGACAATGGCAGCCTTAACAAGCCTTATGACCCGCTTTTACGCGGGTGAAGACAGCTGGTTGGCCTGTAGAGGCACCAGCAACCCAAGTACATCCGAAATAAGGGATGGCAATGGGAAGCCACGGCGCAATAAAAACAAATGTCGAAACAAGGAAGAAAGTCCGGACAACACAACGGTCAACGTCGGATTCAGGGGCTCTCGACCCGGTCAACAAAAGAAGCCATTTAAAGGCAGCAAAGAAGGACCGTCCGGCCTAAACAAAGTCCTGGATAGACTGTGCCAAATTCATGGCACCCCCAAAAAACCTACGAACCACACTCATAGAGAATGCTGGGTATTTAAGCAGGCCGGCAAATTAAATGTCGAACACAAGGGAAGGGAAACACCAAGTGAAGATGAGGATGAGCCTCGCCAGCCGAACACTGGGGGACAGAAAAATTCCACCAGAGGTAAAAAGCAGTAAACATGATCCACGCGACTCACATACCCACAAGAAGGCGCGAACATGCGCTTCGAGACGATACGCTATAGAGCCCGTCGCCCCAAATTTAACCAGCGGTCGGCTGCCCGATCACCTTCGATCTGAGGACCACGACTAGTATGCGCACGGAGGATCAGGTGCCTTGGTGCTCGACACAATAATCGGCGGATACCATCTCACTCGCGTCCTCATGGGCGGCGGCGTAGTCTTAATCTAATATACGGGACATCGTCCGCAGGATGGGGATAGACCCATCGAGAATCAGCCAAAGTAACACCACCTTTGAAGGGGTGATACGAGCGTTGAAGCCAGCCGGGGCTCCCTCGTACTAGAGGTGACATTCGGCTCCCCATGCAACTTCAGAAGCGAAGAACTACTCTTCACCATCGCCCCCTCCAAAGTGGTTATCATGCCTTGCTCGGGAGAACGGCCTTCGCCCGCTTCAACGCAGTACCGCACTACGCCTACCTTAAACTCAAGAGGCCCGGCCCACGTGGCGTCAACACCGTCAACGGAAATACAGAGCGTTCCTTACGCGCGGAAGAGTATGAGACGGCTCTAGCAGCCGGACTCTAAGCGGCCTTTAATACCAGAACACATGATCGGTCGTTAAGACCACGGACACGGTTAGATGAGTCCGACGGCCCAGATAAACCTGATCTGGGCGCCACGAATGTAATCCCATAGAGGACACTAGGGGCTATAGATATTTAATAAGGCCCAACTCTTGGCTTGAACTTATTAACAGGCTAATGTCTTTCACTTTTACTATCCATCGCACGCTTATGTCATTCTACATGAGTTTCTCTTTTTACAGACACCATTCGTGCGATACCCTCCCATGACACGACACAACGGAGATAAAGGCGCAGACATGCAGCAGGGCCCCGCTCAAAGGTTTCTCTTTAGATTAAGCCCCTGTGTAAACCTTTTTTATTGTCTCTTGTTGTTTACACATCCCATGGGTACTACACCCACAGAGGATACTGCCGTTATTGGCATTTCGCTACGACAGACTAATGCACGTACCTGGAAATACAGGGTTCATAATAAAGGGCGTTACTCAGCCCAGTATATGTTACAAAGTCCGAATACCTTCGGGAGTGTTCGGCGTCGCGAGTTTGGCCTTATATGCATCAGCTCCGAATCATGTCTTTGGTCAAATGTTGGGTTTGCCCAGCTCCTGGGTTTGCCGCCTTATGTTCCGTTCTTATCGGCTAAGGCGGCCAAAGGAGAACTACTGCGATTGTGCCCTGGTTATTCCGGATGAGCACCTCAGTAGAGAAAGCCGAAAACTGTCTGTCATGATATAGCGAGAGACTGTTCAACCACTCGAAGACTTATCGGAATCTTTAGGATTCCTCCGCATTAACGAAGGACCGTTTCCCGGCCATGTACACATGCGCCCGTATTCGGATGCATGCGAAGGTACCAGGGGCTACATAGTAGCCCCACCGTCAAACTCCTATGGCTAAGTGAAAGTGTTAAAGCTATATAGTCTGGTTGCCTAGTTCGACGTGCGATCACCTCCTTAATGGACCAAGACATTGGATCAAGTGTGATTATGCATATTCTCGCGAACACCCCCGCATTGCATGCGTGGGGGCTGAAGCCAACGACTGCTAACTTTCAGATTGCATATATACATAAAACGGCCGCACATGAGGCACAATAACACTTTCGGGCAAAAAGTATAAACATAGCCTTCATAATTAAAATAGCATTGTTTTTATAATGAAATGATTTTTCACTCGAACATGACATTCTTCGAGCACTATGCCTCAATTAAGAGAGCACCTTCTGTTACCTGCTCCAAGTAGTGCTCGGCCGGATCCTGGCCTCCCGCCGGATTCTGGGTCGCAATGATGGCGGCCTCCATATCTGTCCAATATGCTTTAACGCGGGCAAGAGCCATCCGTGCACCCTCTATGCACGCTGACCTCTTCATGACATCGATCTGCGATACGGCACCAAGGAATTGTTGCGCTAAACCAAAATAACTGCCAGGCTTAGGCCCCTTCGGCCATAGATGGTCTATTACATACCGCATTGCAAGACCAGACAGCCTATATATGAAGCTCAGCCACAGCAGCCATCCTCTCACTCAACGGCAATGGGCGCGTGGGAGCACTGAATTGCGACCAGAACAACTTCTCCACTTCATTATCTTTTTTATCTTCAAAAAACATGGCCGCAATAGCCGTACTCTTCGCCAAATCCGCATACGCGTCTGTAGGGCTCCAGCGTCGATCCAGGGGAGCATACTTCGGATCTAAAAACTTCATCCGCAATAAATAGGGGTTTCCAGCCGTGATTTCTCCGGCCTGTCGAAGCTCCTCCCACGCATCCTTGATTTTGGACCGCGTCTCCTTGGCCGGATCAAGTGCCTTCTTCAGGTCAGCCGAATTAGCCTGATTCTCTTTTTCAAGGAGCTCATACCGGTCGGTGGCATTTTTCAGCTCCACAACTATCTCGGCTATTTTGTCTTCGCTTCGGCGATGAGCAGCCTGTTCGGCTCTCAACTCTTTGGTCGCCTTTAGGGCAGCCGCATTGCTAGCTCGGGTTTGTTCCTTAGCCAGGGCAAGTTCCGCCCTCAAGGCTTCCACGGCAGCAGCACCGTCTACAGTCCAAGCATATCACATTAATATTATGCTCCTCTCAATTTTTCCTATAAAAAAATAAGGAAAGCAGAGCACATACCTTGTGACTCGTTAAGCCGCTCGTTCACAAGTGTGATATCGGCATCAATAACTCCAATCTGCCTCCTTAGTTCGGCAACTTCAATGGACCGGTCGGCTGCCGGATCTTTAGACACCTGCGCATAAATACAGCGCAATCATTACTTAACAATGTGATCCTCCGTTTGTCGCCTAGGGCTGGCAACCAGAGTCTCAGGGGCTACTATCCATATGGAGCACACCTAGCGCGTGCGTCACAGTCAAAAATTATATATTTTCACTACATACCTCAAAGCCTCTGAGCAGGCTCGTAAAGGCTTCATTCAACCCGCTTGTGGCGGATGAAATCTTCTCAAGCACCGTGCTCATTAATGAACGGTGCTCCTCCGAGAGAGCAGCTCGCTCCGTAAGGCCCGTCAATGTATTCGGCCGGACGCCGAACTGTACCGGACCCTTCTTATCACCCCCCATGGGAGCCGAACACTCTGGGCTCAGGGCGGCCGAAGTATTAGCTTCTGGCTTTGGCAGATCTGGACTCCTCCGTGACGACACCTCGGGGTCGCTCGCCCCATGAGGCGGAGAGGTTGGTGGGGTCTCACTCTCCATCATCTCCGGAAGGAGATCCCCCGAAGACAACTCTGTCGAGAAGAGCTGCTAGCCGGACTGCAAAGAATGGATCCTGGTTATTGTTCTCGGAGAAGGAAGCAGTACCTTCGTATCTACGATTAACTTACAGCTCGGCTGAGGGCTGGCCCGTTGGTGGGCATGCCGCGGTGAGGACGCCCTTCGGGGCAGGGCCCCCTGGTGAAGCTTTCTTCCCTTGTTTGGGCACCTCCGTCTCCAAGTCTTCACAGGCGACCCTCTTCTTCCCACGAGGGGAGGAGGCCTTAGATTCCCCTCCTCGACTATCCTCCTTTGGGGAGGTAGCACTTCCCCCGGTTTGGATGTGTATTGTGTGAAGTTCTGCTTCTCTTTTCTTCCCTTCATCTTTCCCCGAGGGCACTTTACTTAGCACACAACCAAGCATCTTGGCTATGGTGGGACTAGGCGAGCCTTCGGGAAGTGGCGCCGGACACCTGATTCTCTCCGCCTTGCTGAGCCATTCCTGGTCAGGGAGGATTTTAAGAATAATGTTATGATAAAAATAAACAAAGTGTTCGGTTTATGGGTTACTTACTTGGGTATCTGGGCAATTGCAGCTCAGGCCCGCATCCTCGGTGGTGTCTGAACACTTTACTTGTGGTCCGAAGAATAACTTACACATCCCCTCAAGCGTGACGCCCAAGAAGTGCAGAATAGTCCGCGGACCTTCCGGATTGAACTCCCACATCCGGAGAGGCCGGCGTTTGCACAGCAAGATCTGTCGGACTAGCATTACCTGAATTACGCTTACAAGGCTGATGTCCCTCTCAAGAAGCTCCCGTATGCGGCTCTGCAACATTGGTACATCATTAGCAGGCCCCCAATCCCGTCCTACGTTGGCCCATGATGCCAGTTGAGGCGGAGGGCCAGAACAGAAGTCGGGGACATCCACCCACTTTGTGCCTCTGGGAGCCGTGACATAAAACCACCTCCGCTGCCATAGATCGGACACCTCCGGGAAGGAACCCTCTGTCCATGGGGCATCGGCGTTCCTGCTTATTACAACACCTCCGCACTCCACGTGTCGCCCCTCAATCATCTTCGACTTCACATTGAAGGTCTTGAGCCATAAGCCGAAGTGCGGGGTGACGTGGAGAAAAGCTTCGCACACAACTATGAACGACGAGATATGAAGGATGGCGTCCGGAGCTAGATCATGAAAATCTAGCCCGTAGTAGAACATGAGCCCTCTCACGAAGGGATCAAGAGTGAAACCTAAGCCGCGGAGGAAGTGAGAAACAAATACGACGCTCTCATTGGGCTCGGGAGTAGGGATGATCTGCCCTGGAGCAGGGAGCCTGTGCCTAATGTCGGCGGTCAGGTATCCGACCTCCCTAAGCTTCGCGATATCCTCCTCTATGACAGAGGAAGCCACCCACCGGCCTTGAAGGTTGGATTCGGACATGATTGAAGATCCGGAGGGCTTAAGCTTGGGCTTTGGGTGTTGAAACTCGAGATGCGAAAAGGCGCAAGCATGGTAGAAAAAAGGGATAGGCCTCAGCCCGTCTATAAGGGGGTGAATATCAAGCATCCTCAGCGTAACCGCTTGGGGCTTACCTAAAAAACACGGAGTCATACCAATAGTCATCGTGGGGTTGCGCACGCCCGTATTGATGGAAGATCCCGCGATAAGGGGAACACGATCTTTGCTTTGGCAAGGCGTGCCAATAAAATCGCCTCGCATCGCGTAACGAGGCAGGCCAAGAAAAACCGGTTCGTGTTGGACCAGACCACAGCGTAAGAGCACACCGTACAAAAATTGCTAGCAGATCAGATTTGTGAAGTGATATGGTCTCTACGGAGGTATGCGGAAATTATCTCGCAAAGCTGGACACAATCCTTAAATTTGCTTCGAAGTATTCAGAGATGGAACCCGCCTTGCAATGCCGAAGACAATCTACGCACCGGACTCATCGTCATTGAAGCCTGGTTCAGGGGCTACTGAGGGAGTCTTGGATTTGGGGGTATCCGGACAGCCGGACTATATACTTTGGCTGGACTAATGGACCGTGAAGATACAAGACTCAAGACTTCGTCCCGTGTCCGGATGGGACTCTCCTTTGCGTGTAAGACAAGCTCGGCGATCCGGATATTATATTTCCTTCTTTGTAACCGACTCTGTGTACCCTAACCCCCTCCGATGTCTATATAAACCGGAGGGTTTAGTCCTTAGAGGGACAATAATAATCATCATAGGCTAGCTTCTAGGGTTTAGCCTCTACGGTCTCGTGGTAGATCAACTCTTGTAATACTTATATCATCAAGATCAATCAAGCAGGAAGTAGGGTTTTACCTCCATCGAGAGGGCCCGAACCTCGGTAAAACATCATGCCCCTTGCCTCCAGTTACCATTAGCCTTAGACGCACAGATCGGGACCCCTACCTGAGATCCGCCGGTTTTGACACCGACAAAGACTACAACCAATACTAAGTCTATGACTTAAACATTTAGGCTTGTTCCACGACAAATAACCTAACCATTTAAGCCACCCTTAGTTCATTTCCTTCTTCCAACTTGTGACATATTTGTTGGGGAGTCAAAAATCATGCAGATATGAAGCATTTTAAGATTTTTTTTTATTTGATAGCACAGTTGTAAAATTGATTCGAATGAACTGTCATCCTTGCAATGCTTGCGAACCAAATATGTACTACATACTTTTTTTTTGAAAAATGATAGATGAATATATGAACAAAACATGAGACATAGTAATAGTAGTACTATTGATCTTTGGAAAATTGCAAAGATGAGCATTTTTGTGTGTGTTTCTACACAGATTATCTACTCTCCGTGTTTGTTGGAGAGAACACCAACTATCTATTGTAACCAATGAGTTTATTAGTGTACCGCGAGTAGTTGGTGTCCAGATCCTCCAAAGAATGTCTGTTGTGCTCTGTAATAATGTCAGGACCCCGACTCAATGTCACATCGATCTAGCCTGTAACACCTCATATCACTTTGCGGCCTCATGCGCGGTATTCCCACGGGTGTCGCCTTACCTTTGCCCGAGACCGTTTGCGTCTTTTGGCACACGTATATGATAGTGTCGCTAGCATCCATATGAAAAGGAGCCCGGGCTGACATGGCTAGTCGTAAACCCAAAGTGGCACAGACTTACAGGGACATGCATCCATGACCCAAACATCGAGCGTGTCGGTCTTCACGAGTAAGTTCGGGCTGTAGCACTGGGCTAGCAGGACTACGGTGAACCGGACTGCGATGGCTAACAGGACTCCGGTATTCATCGTGACATTTCCCGAAGAACAGACACGAGAGCGAAGAAGGACACATGCCGCCAGCCTAAGTGTTAGGAGCGGTAGCAAGATACCATGGCTCGGTGGAGACACTAGGAGACATTTCCGGTAAGAGAGGCTACTAAAGATAAACAACTAGATAGTCGGATCCCACACATACCAAGCATTTCAATAACATACACACAATATGCTCGATATGTGCAAATACAACATGGCATCACAACATGACTCTCGACTCAAGTATTTATTCAATAGGCTCCGAGGGCGAGATATTACAAACATAGGTCTCATGACCCAATATTGAGCATACAAAATCAAGCACATGCGGAAGCTTAACATGTCTAAGTAGAGACATCTACAAATGAAAAAGGCTGAGAAGCCTGACTATCATCTAGATCCTGCCGAGGGCACAAGATCGTAGCTGAGGTAACAAGCTAAGCGTCAAGTCCACGCGGAACTACTAGCGAGACCGAGGTCTCTCTGCGAAAAACATAAAATAGGCAAGCGTGAGTACAAATGTACCCAACAAGACTTACATCGAACTAACTACATATGCATCATTATCAACAAAGGGATGGTGGAGTTTAACAATGACAAGCCAGCTTTGACTCGGTGGCTATCTGAACTACGATTGCAAATAACTCTTTTGAGGTGGCGCACGAGTCCACATATTCACCATATCAATACACCACTATGGATCCGCTCCGTCTCCCTACGAGAACGCCATCCATAGCACTCACGCTATCTTGCGCATTTTAAAGTATCAACTTTCACTTGTCTATGAACTATACAGCAACCGAAGTCCTTTACGCGGACACGGCTATTGAATAGATGATGTTAACCTGCAGGGTGTACTTCTTCACACACGCTCTCACCACTTACCGCCGTTTACACGACATGTACTCGGCAACCTTCAAGCGGAAGCCCAACGTGGGTGTCGGCCATGGCCTACCTAACTACTCAAGTCCCTAGTCCAGGTTTATCGCCTATTCGGGTTCCATCCATGAGGAGATCTGGCCGAGGTTTCGCTCACAGCCCCAAACGATGTGAACAGGGTTCCGTGACACCAAACGGGCGCCCGGTTTACCCGGCCACGTGCCTACCGCATCACAGCCCACCCCTCACGGTCAAGACCTTGCGCCTCCAAAGATACTACAAACACCAGAAACTACTTGCAACTCCTGGACAGAGGACAAGGGTGATTAAGAAGCCGAGAGGGTCCATTGGTTTCGGGCCCAATGTGTGGTAGTAGCTGAATCATGCATCACAAACATAGAACTCAGTTCCTGAGGACGGCTGCAATGAGACAACCCACCATGTACTCCTACATGGCCTCTCACCGCTACCTTTACCAAATCGTGTTCACACAGTTAGCTCACACACAGTAGGACATGTTCACACACACCTGATTCATCCTCGATGAATCAGACCCGACTCAACTCTAAGAAGTAGCAGGCATGACAAACAAGCATGTATGAGTAGGCACAACAAGGCTCAAACAACTCCTACTCATGCTAGTGGGTTTCATCTATTTACTGTGGAATGACAGGTCATGCAAAGGATAAAGGGTTCAGCTACCGCAGCAAGTAACAGATGAATCGTTGTTGTCCTAATGTAGTAAAATAGAGCAGGAGCGAGAGAGTGGGTTGTATCCGAATGAACAAGGGGGTTTTGCTTGCCTGGCACTTCTGAAGATAATATAGTTCTTCATCGGTGTCATCGAACTCGTCGTCGAAACCACGTCTATCGAGAGGGGACAATTACCGGCAAACAAAGAGGGACACAATCAATGCAATGCAACAAATATGATGCGTGATAATGTCATGGCAATATGCTGTTAATTGAGCTAATGCAACTACAACCAGAGTGGTTTGATCTTATTTGAATCAAAGATTCAAATATAAGCCTAAGCTATGAACTCAAATAAGTGCATTATCATGTTTCATCTAAACAGCAAGGTTAGGTTGCTTTAACATGCATGAAACCAGTACAGATGGATAGGTTGGATTTTTCTGATCATTTTTCATATATAATTCGTTTGATTTGGAGCTACGGTTGATTTTATATGAATTTTAGAAGTTTGCAACAATTTCTGGAATTTCCTGAATAAAAATAAATCCAGAAAAGGATTTACTGCGTCGACATGACGTCCACCGTGACGTCAGCGGTCACATGAAATGGCCAGGTCAAACCGACGCGTGGGTCTAGGGTGTCGGTCGCGATTAGTTTAGTTGAAATTTAATTAAAACTAAAGCTGGATTAGTTAATGTGTATTTGGGCCCACCGTCATTGACTCAACAGAGTCAACCGAGCCCCCATGGTCAAAGTCAAAGTCAATTTGCGCCACGTTTAGCCGCCCGGCGAGCGACGCGGCGGCGGAAGTGGTTTTAGCGTTGCCCGCCACCAAATGGGATCGGAAGGCATCAGCGTGGGCTGAGGAACGAGCGCGGCTCTTGGTGGAGTCGGTTGGGGTCGGGGTGGCGGAGTTGGCGCCGGCGACGACCTAGGCGGCCACCGGAGTTCGGTTGGAGACGAACTCAAGCTAGGGAAGTGCTGATGAGGTTCGGGGAGTGCACGGTTGGGCTCAACGCAGCGTGGTGAGTGCGATGGACATCGGAAGGTGGCCGGGAGCACGTCGGCGACAGATCATGGCGGTGCATGCGGGTGATCTTCGTCGCGGTGGCTACACGGCTCGGGGCGAGAGAGGAAGGTTAGGAGGGTAGCTAGGCTCCTGAGCACTCGTAGAGGCCTTGGCGAGGTCGGGACGAGCCGACGCGGGCAGCGGTGTTGAAGGGATCTCCGCGGCGGCGGATTCAAGGCGAGGTCGGTGCGGTGGACTCGGGCCTCACGAGCACTGTGAGGCTCGGTTAGCTCGACAAAGAGGAGGGCGGCGGAGCTCTGGACATGACGAGAGGCGGAGCACGGGCGGCGGGAGCTTGATTCTGGTGATGGAGCGGCGGCGGTGGCGTCGGCCATGGCGGAGGGAGAGCGAGGGAGAGGAAACAGGGGACGGTGCGGGTGTCGGCGAGGTCGGGGAGAGTGAGGGGGTTCGTTCCCACGTCGCCGGCTCGACGAGGGAAGCGGCGAGGCGGCGGCAGCTGCGTGGCACACATGCCGTGCTCGCCATCGAGCACCTGCCTGCCTACCTGGCCAAGTCAAGCAGCTCACAGAGCGGCGGTTGGGCTGGGCCGGCAGGTGGGCCTGGTGTGTGGCGCCAGGTAAGTCAGGCAAGTTCTCTCTCTCTCCCCTTTATTTCTGTTTTCTATTATTTCTGTAACTTCTGGGCTTTATTAAAAATACTTAGGCATCTTTAAAAATCCTGAAAATAATCAGGGGCTCTATTTAGATTATTTCCAACAGCCCACACTTATTTTCAGAATTATTTGGGCATTTAGAATATTTTATAGCATTTAAATGCCCAAATGCAAATAGAGTATGATTTAATTCAGAGCCCAATATGTCCTGCAAAAATATAAACCATTTTTGGTAGATGCTTCCACCTCAAACCAGAAATGTTGAACATTTTTAGAGGGCATTTTGAGTTCAATGAAAAATATTTTATTTTGACCCTAGTTGAATTCATTTGGTGCTAGGGCTTAAACAATCCCCATTTCAAGTTTCTTTAAATTTAAACATGATGCATGGATGATAAAACAAAGACAAGCAAGGCCTGAACTGGGGATGTGACAACTCACCCCCACTAAACAAGAATCTCGTCCCGAGATTCAAGACGTAAGGTAAGAAGACAAGGGGACACTAACTAATAACATGAGCTCCAAGATCCAACTGTCTTCTCGAGGTGTTGATCTGTTGACTCAAAACAATCTTGACATCTTTGCTTGCAAGGTCTTCATCCAACACGATGACGACAGAAGGAGACTCTACTGAAGACGATCTCCTTGAAGATCGAGTATTCAAGATCAACTCATGGAGTGAGAGGTAAGAACATCTCTCGAGCTGAGATACGAAGCATTCATCCAAAGGGATGGAATGGAATGGATGGCGAAGGTTCACTAGGTAGACAACAATTCCACACTTAAGAGGGTGGTGAACGGTTGTCAACGTAGCGAGCAGTTGAGTTGCTATGATATCATAACGATGCACTTTAGGGAAGGTGACTGGTAGAAATATCCCCTTAAGTGGCAAAAGGAATTACCTTTGATTCAAAGATCATTGAAACTCTTTATACCAGCCTAAGGCAAATCATAATCGATCATTTGAAGGAGTCCGGAAGAATGACATTCTCGGGCCAGAATGGATGATGTGGATTACCTTGTTGAAGACAACACAATGGATGATTTTAGTAACTGGGGAGAAGCTCAACAGCAGAGAGTGATTCCACTATTGGAATGGTTATAGCATAACCAAGGAAACTGAGAGCAATCCCAGTTAGTGCTGGTGATAATACCTAGTGCTTGTGCGTGCTCTCAAGAACTTGAACATTTCCATAATCATCAAGGTTTTACCAACATCCGTGTCAAGGATCCTAGTAACACAACATACTACCATGATGAATGGTGATGGATGATGCAGATGCAAAGGAAGATAACACCTTCTCAGATTTCACCTTAGTGAGGCCAAGGAATAGAACTGGATGATCGACCGAGAGACATTTAGCACTCCGCTTCTAATGTTCTCCTTGATGTGCTAGTGTATCCCATTCATTGAAATGGTCTGGTACCTAGAACATCAAGTAACAGGTCGGACTTCGGGAGCTCAAGAATACATAAGGAACAACTACTAGAATAAATTCTACGAGATCCTTATGGGGAGGTGGCCAACTTCTTCAAACAAGATACTACAATAATAGGTCTTCCGGCGGGGTGTGTTGGCCACGACATCCACTTTACCGGTTATCGAGAGAACAATATTATAGTTCTTGGGAAATGTTCCAACCATCACATCTGCCTGAGATTCAGATCTGGTTGCAGAACATTCCAGACTCATCAGGTCTAGAAAGAGAAATGAAAGTTTGCAACACAAATCGACGAGATGACGTTGCGTGATTCTCAGGAAATGAACTACGATAGCAAGCTCCAAAACATGAGCTGGTTCTGCTACAAGCATGTGAACACGTTGTCCCAGACAAACATGACCACATGGTAGTCTTACAACAAAACACTACCGAGTTCAGATTGGGAACCATCATTGAAATAACGAAGTCTTGTGCATGTCCTTCTGGGCCCTTCGGGAATAGCATTTGAACTTCTTATCCTTGGACAATTCAATCAGTGGCTTGTTGTGCTAGGGCATACAATGGAGTGGAGGTAATTAATCTACCAAACCATAGCATACATTCACACACGCATAACTGACTTGTGATGATTCCAGAGGAAACAAAAACAAACTTTCTCAAATTCATGGCGGCATCTTGCATCGAATGCACATGAATGAGAGGAAGTCATTTCTTTCATCCAAAATATACTTCATGAATGGAACATGAAGAAAAAGCTTACACAAGTTTCCAACACCAGCTGGATGTTCAACACGAATCATGGAGGAGACAAAATGCTACTGATGGGCTCAACAACAACTCATCGGAATTTCCATATCACTGGACTTCCACCATCATGTGAACACGGTGATAGCATTGGTCAGACCAAAAAGATGTAATGGTGTATGCTCGAGGGATCAACCACGAGTAAGACAACATTACGAACATCGTTGGTTCTGATTTGACTTGACGATAGCCCATACTCAAATCAAAGTTTTGACAAGGCAATAGATCCAACAACTGATCACGAGGACCAATTGGTGAAGATATCATCTTTCTTCAACACACACACACACAAGAAGATATCCCTTAACATGAACTAAGTCAGACAAGCTTTTATCTTCCAACTCTCCAAGTTGTTGTCTAGCTCAACCAACTAGCTTAGGGATATCCAACACAGATTCTTGGAGAAGGGGTGATTTATAAGAAAACCAACTTGATCACGAACTCAACATAGTGGCCAGGTGACAACCTGGTAATACTTCCGAGAAGATATTCGGAACATCACGAACCACCGATATGTTACTAAACTCGAGAACAATCTTGCTTCCAGAGCAAGACGATATGATCAAATAAGCAAGGGACTGAATAATCCTAACTCATTGATCGGAGAGTGCACCGGAAATAAGGACTAGGTAGCACAATCATACTTAGGGTGACGATTCAATAATCAACACGCTAAGAATGAGGTTATCGTCCATTTAACTACCAAGCAACGGAGTTGCCAGCAATATTGATTTCACACACCACGATTCACTTGTCGGCATTCCGGTTACAATAACACGGAAACCGAGGAATGAACAATGATGGCGAGGAGTATTACTGCATCAAGAATTCATAAGAGGTAGTGCAATTCTCGTGATACTCTTGACATAAAGATGGTAACACTCCAAGGTAGAACAGAACAAAAGCTGGATTAGCATTTTGATCTGTGGAACACAACTGCTTTGACCCAATCCTAGATATGGATGAGGTTCTGGAATTTGTTTCTCCTAGTCATTCTGGAATAGAATGGCTTGACGGACCACAAGAGTAATAGGCATTGATAAACGAATGCTCGCATACTCTTGACTATCAATTGACAGACGAGGGTCAGGACACAACTAAAGAGAACAACTAAAAGGAACATATAACTTTCTGAGTTTTGGATGCATAGATTAGTATGTCAAGCGAAGCTCAACATTTCTTCCGGATAACCCATGCGGAAAGGGTAGAACTGGCGGATTCACAATTATGAATGGAGAACTCCTCAAGAGTACTCTGATTGTGATCCTTCGGTTCAGCGAGGAACTTCTGCCATAAGCGGTTCATAGTATTTGGAAGGAGGAAATACCACGGACCTCGAGGACTAATGCAAAGGTTACTAATAACCTAAAGGAACGAGCAAACACTATCAACATGAAGTAGGTAGGGTGAATCTCGTGTTCAAGAACTCCGGAATGGAATACCTACTAACTAATAACATCACGTGATGCTTTCGAGAATGATGGCCAGAATCATCACATGGGGAACACAAATCATGGCTAGTTTACTAGATGATCCCCTAAAACACCTAGGGTCATAATAATAATTCCAACATATATGTCGAGGCAATAGAATACCTCAACTCAGCAGTTAGTGTGATTAACCTGGCCCAAAGGAACATCAAAACCAGAGGGATAAGGATTTGCAAGTGCATCAGATTGTTTAGAAACACAGGATAACTCTGGACTGACATAACGGGTGTAAATGCTCAAAAAGATTGGAGACATGCTACAAAAATGGTGGCATAGCCACTCCGAAGCACAATATCAAGGTTTCGAGATCAGCAGTTATGAACATATGGAAGTAGTAAAAACAGAGCCGAGATTTGGAACTAACAATTGCATAAGTCTATGGATTAGTAACACATCATCCTAATAGATAGATGAGAAGGCCTAGTTCTTAATCCCCATAGAAGAGAAGAGGATGACTCAGATCAGAAGGCCATGAGGTATAAGGAGTAAAAAGAGCCTTACGTTCCCATCCCACAATCAATTCCCCTACATAACTAAAGCATTTCTAGGCCTTAACTTGACCGGTTTGGCTTGGTAATCCTACAGCAATCGGGCTCGATACCAAAGCTGTCGGGACCCGACTCAATGTCACATCAATCTAGCCTGTAACACCTCATATCACTTTGAGGCCTCGCGCACGGTATTCCCACGGGTGTCGCCTTACCTTTGCCCGAGACCGTTTGCGTCTTTTGGCACACATATATGATAGTGTCGCTAGCATCCATATGAAAAGGAGCCCGGGCTGACATGGCTAGTCGTAAACCCAAAGTGGCATAGACTTACAGGGACAGGCATCCATGACCCAGCATCGAACGTGTCGGTCATCAGCGAGTAAGTTCCGGGCTGTAGCACTGGGCTAGCAGGACTCCGGTGAACCGGGCTGCAGCGGCTAACAGGACTCCGGTATTCATCGCGTGACATTTCCCGAAGAAATGAACACGAGAGCGAAGAAGGACACATGCCGGCCAGCCTAAGTGCTCGGAGCAAGTAGCAAGCTACCATGGCTCAGTGGAGACACTAGGAGACATTTCCCGGTAAGAGAGGCTACTAAAGATAAACAACTAGATAGTCAGATCCCACACATACCAAGCATTTCAATAACATACACACAATATGCTCGATATGTGCAAATACAACATGGCATCACAACATGACTCTACGACTCAAGTATTTATTCAATAGGCTCCGAGGAGCGAGATATTACAAACATAGGTCTCATGACCCAACATTCAGAGCATACAAAATCAAGCACATGCGGAAGCTTAACATGTCTGAGTACAGACATCTACAAATGAAAAAGGCTGAGAAGCCTGACTATCATCTAGATCCTGCCGAGGGCACAAGATCGTAGCTGAGGTAACAAGCTAAACGTCGAAGTCCACGCGGAACTACTAGCGAGACCGAGGTCTCTCTGCAAAAACATAAAATAGGCAAACGTGAGTACAAATGTACCCAAACAAGACTTACATCGAGAACTAACTACATATGCATCATTATCAACAAAGGGATGGTGGAGTTTAACAGCTGACAAGCCAGCTTTGACTCGGTGGCTATCTGAACTACATAACGCAAATAACTCTTTTGAGGTGGCGCACACGAGTCCACATATTCACCATATCAATACACCACTATGGATCCGCTCCGTCTCCCTACGAGAACGCCATCCATAGCACTCACGCTATCTTGCGCATTTTAAAGTATCCACTTTCACTTGTCTATGAACCGTATGCGAGCAACCCGAAGTCCTTTACGCGGACACGGCTATTGAATAGATGATGTTAACCTGCAGGGTTTACTTCTTCACACGCTCTCACCACTTATCGCCGTTTACACGACATGTATTCGGCAACCTTCAAGCGGAAGCCCAACGTGGGTGTCGGCCATGGCCTACCTAACTACTCAAGTCCCTTGTCCAGGTTTATCGCCTATTCGGGTTCCATCCATGAGGAGATCCGGCCGGGGTTTCGCTCACAGCCCCAAACGATGTGAACAGGGTTCCATGACACCAAACGGGCGCCCGGTTTACCCGGCCACGTGCCTACCGCATCACAGCCCACCCCTACGGTCAAGATCACAAGACGGCCTCCAAACATACTACAAACACGAAACTACTTGCAACTCGGACAGAGGACAAGGGTGATTAAGAAGCCGAGAGGGTCCATTTGTTTGAGGCCCAATGCGTGGTAGTAGCTGAATCATGGATCACAAACACGAACTCAGTTCCCGAGGACGGCTGCAATGAGACAACCCACCATGTACTCCTACATGGCCTCTCACCGCTACCTTTACCAAATCGTGTTCACACGGTTAGCTCACACACAAGAGGACATGTTCACACACACGATTCATCCTCGATGAATCGGACCCGACTCAACTCTAAGCAAAGCAGGCATGACAAACAAGCATGTATGAGTAGGCACAACAAGGCTCAAACAACTCCTACTCATGCTAGTGGGTTTCATCTATTCTTGTGGAATGACAGGTCATGCAAAGGATAAAGGGTTCAGCTACCGCAGCAAGTAACAGATGAATCATTGTTGTCCTAATGCAGTAAAATAGAGCAGGAGCGAGAGAGTGGGTTGTATCGGAATGAACAAGGGGTTTTTGCTTGCCTGGCACTTCTGAAGATAATATAGTTCTTCATCGGTGTCATCGAACTCGTCGTCGAAACCACGTCTATCGAGAGGGGACAATTACCGGCAGACAAAAAGGGACACAATCAATGCAATGCAACAAATATGATGCGTGATAATGTCATGGCAATATGCTGTTAATTGAGCTAATGCAACTACAACCAGAGTGGTTTGATCTTATTTGAATCAAAGATTCAAATATAAGCCTAAGCTATGAACTCAAATAAGTGCATTATCATGTTTCATCTAAACAGCAAGGTTAGGTTGCTTTAACATGCATGAAACCAGTACAGATGGATAGGTTGGATTTTTCTGATCATTTTTCATATATAATTTGTTTGATTTGGAGCTACGATTGATTTTATATGAATTTTAGAAGTTTGCAACAATTTCTGGAATTTCCTGAATAAAAATAAATCGTAAAAGGATTTATCGTCGACATGACATCACTGTGACGTCAGCGGTCAACAGGGCAGCCAGGTCAAACCTGACGCGTGGGTCCAGGTGTCGGTCGCGATTAGTTTAGTTGAAATTTAATTAAAACTAAATGGATTAGTTAATGTGGTTGGGCCCCACATCATCGACTCAACGGAGTCAACCAGGGCCCAAGTGGTCAAAGTCAAAGTCGGCTCTTGTAGCGTTTAGCCGCCGGCGAGCCCGACGCGGCGGCGGAAGTGGTTTTGGCCGTTCCGTCCACCAAATGGGACGCGGAAGGCATCAACGTGGAGCTGGGAACGAGCCGCGGATCTTGGTGGAGTCAGTTGGGGTCGGGGTGGCCGGAGTTGGCGCCGGCGACGACCTAGGCGGCCACCGGAGTTCGGTTGGAGACGAACTCGAGCTAGGGGGGGTGCAGTGAGGTTCGGGGAGTGCACGGTTGGGCTCAACGCAGCGTGGTGAGTGCGATGGACATTGGAAGGTGGCCGGAGGATGGCCGGGAGCACGTCGGCGACGAGATCCGCGGCGGTGCGTGCGGGTGATCTTCGTGCGGTGGCTACACGGCTCGAGGGTGAGAGAGGAAGGTTAGGAGGGGTAGCTAGGCTCACAGAGCACTCGTAGAGGCCACCGGCGGGTCGGGACGAGCCGACGTGGCGGCGGCGTTGAAGGGATCTCCGCGACAGCGGACAAGGCGAGGTCGGTGCGGTGGACTCGGGCCTCACGAGCACGCGGGGCTCGGTTAGCTCGACGAAGAGGACGGCGGCGGAGCTCCTGGACATGACGAGACGGAGCACGGGCGGCGGGGAGCGCGGTTACGGTGATGGAGCGGCGGCGGTGGCGTCGGCCATGGCGGAGGGAGAGCGAGGGAGAGGAAACAGGGGACGGTGCGGGTGTCGGCGAGGTCGGGGAGAGTGAGGGGGTTCGTTCCCACGTCGCCAGCTCGACGAGGGAAGCGGCGAGGCGGCGGCAGCTGCGTGGCACGCATGCCATGCTCGCCGTCGAGCACCTGCCTGCCTG
Organism: Aegilops speltoides; assembly: GCA_021437245.1. Lineage (NCBI taxonomy): Eukaryota > Viridiplantae > Streptophyta > Magnoliopsida > Poales > Poaceae > Aegilops > Aegilops speltoides. The sequence goes on from CM038143.1 coordinate 402,295,044, forward strand.
CCTGGCCAAGTCAAGCAGCTCACAGAGCGGCGGCTGGGCTGGGCCGGCAGGTGGGCCTGGTGTGTGGCGCCAGGTAAGTCAGGCAAGTTCTCTCTCTCTCCTTTATTTCTGTTTTCTATTATTTCTGTAACTTCTGGGCTTTATTAAAAATACTTAGGCATCTTTAAAAATCCTGAAAATAATCAGGGGCTCTATTTAGATTATTTCCAACAGCCCACACTTATTTTCTGAATTATTTGGGCATTTAGAATATTTTATAGCATTTAAATGCCCAAATGCAAATAGAGTATGATTTAATTCAGAGCCCAATATGTCCTGCAAAAATATAAACCATTTTTGGTAGATGCTTCCATCTCAAACCAGAAATGTTGAACATTTTTAGAGGGCATTTTGAGTTCAATGAAAAATATTTTATTTTGACCCTAGTTGAATTCATTTGGTGCTAGGGCTTAAACAATCCCCATTTCAAGTTTCTTTAAATTTAAACATGATGCATGGATGATAAAACAAAGACAAGCAAGGCCTGAACTAGGGATGTGACAAATAAACACAAATAACAGGTAAAGCATTCAAAAATAATCCAAAAAGATGGTGGTTTCTGCAATTTGATCTATAGTCATTGCCATTGAATCGTTTAAATTGATCGTCTTCCACTACTGCAATGATGTCGCGTATAACATGACGACTAAATATTGTCCAACTTACAAACCCTTAATTATGCTCGCATCCCACCTATCCATTCTATTTATCCCTAGAAACACCAGATCCATTTTCTACTCTAAACCACCTTAGTTGTGCCCATCCACCACCTAACGCGGTCTCCTATAATCACAAAGAACGACATCACCTGGCAAGAGGGCCAAGAGAACGCACAAGTGATGGCGCAGAACGAGTAGTGTAGATACACATCGGAATGGAGAGGAGCAACTCTGTGGGGACCCCGACTTGCAAGTCGTGATCACCGAATGCACGTGTACAGTGATCCCAGAGATCAATGCTCACTGAACACACAGAAGCTGAATAACAAGAGTCTTACATCCATACATACCGTCTTACACAAATAGTGACCATCATGGTCAAGTCTTACATCGATAAAGCCTTAAGGGCTGAACATCAAATGAAACATAGCGGCGGAAAACATCATCGATAAGCGAACCCATGCCATCCGCCTTAACCCTCGGGCATTACGATTGGGAAGCGTCCTAGTTCGCATGATCGTCCAAAGAACTCTTCTTGAACTCCGGTTCTTCCATGCCCAGTCAATTAAATAACCGTGGCAAGCCAATGAGTACTTTGAATGTACTACGCAAGCAACCCATGATTTGGTTCAAGGTGCGGTAATGCATGACATAGGTAAAGTTTTGCATAAAGCTAGTTTTGAGTGCAGGACATGTTCAACATCCTATAAAGCATGCATCAAGAGAATTCCAAGAACCGTAAGAACTGGTCACAGATATCAACATAAATAGATTGGGCACCAACCCATTTATTATAAGCGAATTGGGCACCAACCCATCTCAATCGTGTCAAGTCTGGACCTGATCCATGACAACACCATCATCTCACACACACCGGTTGTAAACAAGTGGGCGTAGCCCAAGAGCGGTTACCCAAGCTGTCCATGACCGTGGACACGGCTATTGAATAGTTTTACACTCTGCAGAGGTTGCACACTTTACCCACTAGATCCGGGAACTTCCGTGTCAAACCACGACCAGCGGTACCTCAAGTACCGGGGTAAGCACCGATCACTACCTTTCCTAGGCGACACTAACAAGGAGTCCACTCGATTAGCGATAACCCCGTGCCCAATATTTCAACAACCTTTTCATGGAGCCTTGCTCCCATTTCCATCACATACCAGCAGCACGGGTACCAGCGGTGTGTCGGTGCCCCATAAAGATGGTCATGGCCGCCCTACAGCACGACCCGTCCCAAGAGAGAGCACCAACTCTCCCCGTCACTAATGTGCGGGCTCCAAGCTAGTATCGGTCTAGGTACTCAATATTGCCCTTTCCCATATAAGGGTAGAGTGGTCGCGCATGTAAGGTTGGATAACGGTCGCAACTCCGACCAATCCGTTTGAAAACCACACACCCTTTTTCACTTGGCACACCACTTCGTCATCAAGTGGTCACCCATCTCATCATCTCCCTCGGGCATAAGTGGCACCCGATGGGGTTTTCAAAATACCTTTGAAATCACTTTGCCTCCTCATCATGCACAACCCATCCCATTTTGCGTAGCACCTACATTTGCATCCTAGCTACTCCCACCGGCATAACCCTCATAAGAAGGTAGGGCCATGCACAAATGCAAGTACCAACGAGGAATTGTAATCATGGCAACCACCCATGTGGTTCACCCTCCGTCATGATTCCGATGCATCATCGAAAAAGAGCTAAAATGACATGCATATAAAAGGGGCATCATAGTCATGGTCAAAGGGCTGCTTGCCTTGGTTGGCTTGGTCTTCAAAGTCTTAAACCTGCTCCTCCTTCTTCCTCGGCTCCCTCGTCGAACACGTGATCTAACGTTGCAAGAAAACAACGGAAAAATAAGGCAATAATAAAAGCAGAAAAGTCAAAGTGCTCAAAATGTCAACTTAATTTTGTAAAATACTAGGAGGAAAACTAGGAAGGGGCAACTTTTGGTTTTGGTTACGGAGCGATAAAATAGGAGTTATGGATTTTCAAAGGCTCATTTAAATGCTAAAAATAACATTTAAATATTTACGTAAAAGGAAAGGTGATTGGATCTGAGTGAAAGTTGCACCATTAAATAGATTGCAATATTCTAGGAATTTAGAAATTGGAATCAATGAATTTGGATTAATATCTTGCCTGTGGAATTTTTGGAAGTATCACGAAAAAGAAAAGGAAAATGGCTGTGCCCATTGGGCCGAGAGGCCACAAGCAGAAAGAGGCCTGTGGGGAAACCCAGCCCACGCGGCCGCCACGTCGAAGCGTAAAGGCGAATCGCTTCGCCGACGGCGGATGGTCTGTCTGTCAGGTGCCACAAGATGCGTTTCGCTCGACGGTGGATCCCACCCGTCGTATGCGTCTTGGCCGACGAGCCCGGCCCCACGGCGGCCGTCGTCTACCTCCGCCAGAGGCGACAGCGGCGCTTCGCCGGCGTCTGATACAGGCACGGAAGCGGGCGGAGACTACCGTTGATTTGGAGAGAGTCGCGGATCTGGAGGTGGTGGAGATGGTCGCCGGGTGGCCTGCCGCCGGCGGCGAGGTCCCTGGCGGAGGTGCCTTGGCGCCGGTGGCTCGGCCGTTCCACTGCAAAATGAGGGGGAAAGAGAGGGAGAGCATCGGAGGCGAGGGAGGCCGATTCGAGGAGAAAGCAGGCGGAGGGGGCTGTACCCGCAGATCGACGGCGACCGAGGCGGCGGAGCTCGAGCTCGATCTCGAGCTCGGCTCTGGAGCGAAATGGGTGGATCGAGGGTGGATTGAGCGCGTGGAGGCGGCGACAGGAGGAAGAGGAGGGCTCGGGAGTGCCTTAAATAGGCTGGCAGCGGTTCACCGTGGGCGTGGCTTCTGGCACCATGGATCTGCCTGAGGAGCCATTGGGAGAGCTTGGAGCTGTCCACGGCGCTCGTGGGAGTGGAGTAGGGCGCCAGGAGAAGGAGAGAGAGCGAGGGAGGGCTCTGGCGTCTGCGTGTGAGGCCAGCCATTGGCCGAGCCAGGCGGCGTCGCACGCTGCCTGCAGGAGGGGAGAGAGAGGGGAGAGAGGGGCGGCACGGCGGCGTGTAGCAGACGTCGAGGCACATCGGCCGGCTGATGGGAAGGCACGCAAGCGGTCGGGTGTGTGGCGTCAGCAGTCGGCGCTCTGGCAGCGCCAGAGCGCGACTTTGGCCGGCATCCGCGGTATTTCCATGGGCTTGCTGGCCCTTTAAGCGTCTGGAAGCAACGATGGCGAGGGGACAAGACCAGAGAAAGGCACAGGATGCCACAGGGTGCGAAGGGAGAGAGAGAAGCTGGGAGAGGAGAGAAGATGTTGTCGAGAGAGGACAAACTTGATTCCCCCTTCCTCCACATTGTTTCTTGGTAGAAAAGTGTCTAAGTGATGAGAGGGAAGTGAGGAGGGTTGTGGTAAAGAGATTATCTCAAGGAGATTAGTGAAAGTGGCAAAAGAGGCCTTTTAGTATTTTGCCGAAGGTGTTTGATGGAGTTTTGGTTAAGCTAATGATCCTTCATGGCCAAGATACTCCAAGGGTGAAATGTCACAAAATGCAGGTGTGACAGACCTACCCCTTACAAGAATCTCGCCCCGAGATTCCTAAACTAAACTTGAAAGAGGTACGGAAATTCGGATCTAAGGTAGTCTTCACGCTCCCAAGTTATACCTTGGTGTGATTGCTCCATTGGACCTTGAAGTACTTGATGGTGCGGCTTCGAGTGCGTCGTTCAGCCTCATCCAGAATGCAGATGGGCCGCTCACGATACGTCAAATCAGGTTGAAGATCAATGGCTTGGTGATTGAGGTCCTTGTAGAGGTCGGGCTTATGCGGAACTTGGAGACACTTCGGAGTTGTGACACGTGGAACCGTTGTGCACATCGAAAGTTCGTGGAAGTTCAATTGGTAAGCCACTTCTCCTCGTCGCTCGATGATCTTGAAGGGGCCAATGTATCTCGGTGCGAGCTTTCCTTTGACATGAAAGGCTGGGCTCCTTTGAGAGGGTGACCGGAGATAGACATGGTCTCCAACTCGGAAGTTTATGTCTCTGCGGCGTGAGTCAGCATAGCTCTTCCGCCTTGACTTGGCAGACTTGAGACGCTCTCGGACAAGCTGGACTTGCTCTTACGCTTCACGAAGGATATCGGGCCCAAAGACAAGTCCTTCTCCGCCTCCGACCAGTTGAGGGTGTACGACACTTCCGCCCGTATAACACCTCAAATGGTGCCATCTGGAGGCTGGCACGATAACTGTTGTTGTAAGAGAACTTCGGCGAAGGGAGGCAATCTTCCCACTTAGCTCCATAAGCTAAGACACAGGCTCGGAGCATGTCTTGAGTATTTGATTCACTCGCTCGGTCTAACCTCCGATGCTGTGGGTGGAAAGCGGTCTTTGAAGGACAACTTGGTCCCCATGGCCTCCTGGAATTTCTTCCAAAACCTTGAGGTGAAGCTGGGTTCCTCGATCGACACAATCTCCTTGGGAACACCATGAAGGCTCACGACTCGGTTGATGTAGAGGCGGCTAACTGGTTCCCCTTGTAGGTTGTCTTGACAGAATGAAGTGGGCCACCTTGGTCAAATGGTCAACTATGACCCGGATGGAGTCATGTCCCTTGTTTGACCTAGGTAGTCGATGATGAAATCCATTCGACTTTATCCCATTTCCACTCGGGAACCTTGAGTGGTTGGAGTAATCCAAGGAGTTCTCGATGTTCAGCCTTGACCCTCGGCATCGTCACATTTTGCAACATAGGTGGCAATCTCCTTTTCATCCCGTGCCACCAAAATCTTTCCTTGTGTCTTGATACATCTTGGTGCCTCGTGGTGGATGGAATATGGGCTGTCATGAGCTTCTTGCAAGATCAGGTTCTTGAGCTCAACCTTGTTGGAGTGCGCAGATGCGATTCCCAAACCACACAATTCCTTCCTCATCCTCTGTGAATCCACGAGGCTTTGCTCGCCTTGATCTTCCTCTTGATGCCTTCAATACTCTCATGCCCCTTGAGCTTTCTTGATGTCATCCATCAAGGTAGGCTTAACCGAGGTTGGCCAAGAATCACGGTGCAACCAGTTCCAACCCGAAGCTTTCGAGTTCCTCATACAAAGGCGGGTAGCTTGTGCTTGATATAGCATTCAAGGAGCAAGCCTTCTGCTCAATGCATCTGCTACCACATTAGCCTTTCCAGGTGGTATTGAACACCGAGGTCATAATCCTTTATCAACTCCAGCCATCTTCTCGCCTCATGTTCAATTCCCTCGGTGAAAATATACTTGAGACTTTTGTGATCGTGTATATCTCACATCGCTTCCCCAAAAGGTAATGTCGCCAAGTTTTCGGGCATGAACCCATCGCTGCTAGCTCAAGGTCATGAGTAGCGTAGTTCTCTTCGTGAGGTCGAAGTTGCCTTGAAAGGTAGGCCACGACTCTGCCTTCTTGCATCGTAACACCTCCCATCCGATTCTTGGCGCATCACAATATATCACAAACTCCTTGTGTATATCTGGTGTGGCGTAGCTGGAGCGGTGGTTAGCCTCTTCTTGACTCTGGAAGCTCTCTTCGCGCCGGTGTCCATTGAACTTCTTGTCCTTCTTCAAGAGCTGAGTCATGGGTCGGGCAATGCTTGAGAATCCTTCAACGAACTTGCGGTAGTATCCCGCGAGTCGAGGAAGCTTCGACTTCCTTCACATTGCTCGGGATTGCCATTCGACCACGGCTTCAATCTTAGCGAGGTCGTCGACAATCCCTCTTCGGTTAGAACATGACCCAGAATCCAACTTCACGCAGCCGAATTCACACTTGCTGAACTTGGCATACAGTTGGTGCTCTCGAAGCTTGTCTAGGACCATCCTCAAGTGTTGCTCGTGCTCTTCTTCCGACTTCGAGAAGACAAGAATGTCATCAATGAAGACAACGACGAACTTGTCCAAATATTCCATGAAGACCTTATTCATGAGATACATGAAGTAAGTGGGGCATTGGTCGATCAAAGGACATGACCGTGCATTCATCTGAGCCATATCTGTTTCTGAATGCCGTCTTGAATATCTTTGGGTCTCGATCTTGAGTTGGTAGTACCCAGATCCGAGGTCGATCTTGGAGAACACCTTGGCCCCATTGAGTTGATCAAACAGATCTTCAATCTTGGGAAGTGGGTACTTGTTCTTGATTGTAACCTCATTGAGGGAGCGGTAGTCAATGCATAAGCGGATGGTACCGTCCTTCTTTGCCACAAATGCGAGGCGATCCCCAAGGGGAGGCACTAGGCGGATAAATCCTTCCTCAACCGCTCTTCCATTTGCTTCTTCAATTCGCTAACTCCTCCGACCCCATTCTATAAGGCTTCTTATAGATGGGTCTGCTCGAGTATGAGCTCGATGGCGAACTCAATGTCCCGATCAGAGGCATTCTGGTAGCTCGTCGGGAAAAACATCGGGTACTCGTGATACTACGGCACTTGTTCCAATCCAACTTCGGTCAGACAGTTGACTTGGTTGGCTTGAGCGAGAGAGGGTTGGAGGCAAATTTGACTTCGACTCCTCGGTCATTGGTCATAGTGACCGTCCGGTTGGCGCAATCAATCAAGCCTTGGTGCTTCTTGAGCCAATTCATTCCCAAGATCACATCAAGCCTTGTGATTTTAGGGCGATAAGGTCTGCTAGGAAGTCTACCCGTTAATGGTAATCCCGACTCCTTTACACCCTATCTTGGCTCTCATCTCTGCTCGGGGTTTGTACCACCATAGGGTTGTTCAGGGTGTAGGGTCATGCCACTTTTAATGCAAAACTTTGGGTGACAAAAGAATGCGTGGCTCGAGAATCAAACAAAAGCGATTCTTGGTCTTTGAATTGACAAGGAACATTACCCGGCCGACGTCCGGTCTTCTGGGCTTCTTCGCGGTGACATGATTCACACGACCCTGCCATTGTTGGGCAAGTTGCGGGGAGCTTGGTTCCTCGGTGGCATACCACGGCCTTGTCCCGGTTCTGCGCATTGGGGCGCGGGCGTCGGGCTTCTTGTTGGGGCAATTCTTGGAGTAATGCCCGGCTGTCCACATCCAAACAAGTGACTTGATTGGGGACGACGCCCTTGCCAAGCATTGTTATTGGGGTTGTTGTAAGCTGGCACAGGGGTTGGCATCTTGCTGAGGTGGATAGTTGGTGCGAGGTGCAGGAGCTCTTGGCTGCCGATAGGTTGGCTTGACCGGGCTGGCTGCCACGGACGAGGCTTCGTTCTTGGAGCTTCCTTGCCGATCATCTTGCGCTTCGAGTGTCATCAAGGCACGTCGCTTGTCCTCAAGCATGGCGCCTTGTTCACCGGATCGGAAAGGTCGGGCGGTCACACACAACAAGCGAGCATCGCGAGTCTGGTTAAGGCCTTCCATGAAGCGCTCCGCTTAGCGGCATCGATCTTGACATCTTGAGGGCATACCTTGAGAGAACACGAACTTCGCATGTACTCCTTGACGGTGCTGCTACCTTGCTTGATGCTTTCGGAACTCACGCTTCTTGATGGCCATGAGTCCGAAGGGATGTGGGCCTTGCGGAATTCCGTCTTGAAAGTGTTCCAAGTGATATCTTGCTCAACATGCATAGCCTTGAATCCATCCCACCAAGCTCTGGCAGTCCCCCGAGGCGGTGGGCGGCATCGCCACTTTGTCACGGTCCTCGCATCCGACTAGTGCGGCAGATCCTCAATGGTGCGGACCCGATGCGTGCGCATCCGGGGTTCAGCGATCTCGATGAAAGTGGGTGGTGCATGCTTCTTGAACTCCACCGGTGTGGGCGTCCATGGCCGTGCCCACATTTGGCGGTTGACAACTGAGCAATCATCCGAGGGCTGCGGTGTTGGCTTGGCGCCTCTCGAAAGGCTGGAGAAGCTGAGCCATATCCATGCTTGGAGGGGTGGTGGTGGTGGAGTCTGTCCTTGGGCTTGGTCTGGCTGGCTCCGCCTCAGCAGAACCTCCGGCTTCTTGCGGCTGGGTAGAGGTACCAAGACGTGTTACAACAGCATCTGTTGGAGTGGTCAAGGTCTCATGATAGGGAACAACAATGAGGGAAAGCGGTAGAGATGGAATGCCTAGTAAGGGGTGGTGTGACACAATTTAAGTAAAGCAAAGGCGGAAGGGCCAAACTCATGCATTAAACCAAATGGGGAATGTAGTGGTTTACAAGTTCCCAAGGGAAATACGACTTCATCAAAGCAAGTTGAAAGCAAACACAACATAACATGGTTTCATAAGAACCATTACAAAGACTCGACTTAGCAAAAGGGGTACACGACCTATCCTACCATAGGCTACGAGCTAGCCTATCCTAGTCTGAACGGAGTCTAAGTGGTGGAATGCTCGGTCGGGTATTACGGCTCCTCTGGGTCTTCCTCCTCATCATCATCTGTCTCGGTCTCCTCATCGCTCGAGGAAGTGGAGGAGTGAAGGAGCTGAACACGGCGCTGCTTTGCTGGTGGCGTCTTGAAGAGGTTATGGTACTCCTTTGCCGTCATCTGGCGTGGCTGAGGTGCTCCTTGGCATTGCGACTGTGGGGGTCGTCCGCCTCGAAGCTTACCGGGCTGTCCAGGGGTGCTCCATCCTTCTTGATCCTGTCCGCCTTAAATCGAACTATGCGGAGGAGCTCCTTGGTCTCATGGAGTTCCTCCAAGCTCCGTCGACTCGAGGCCAGTCTTTGTGCGGGTGTCGGCACACAAGCTGAAGTAGGAGTGCAGGCGGAGAGGAGTCCCTCGTCCAAGGGTGGTGCTGGTGCGCTGCTCTCGTCGTCACCTTCCTTACGATAAGGCAGGTAGCGAGTGGCTGGCTCTCTTGCCATCTCTGGCAGGAGATCCCGGAGGCGAAGTCGGTGCCTCGAGGGCAGCGATCTCCACGGCGAGAAGCAAGTGTCGCCATCTGGGGTCCCTCAAAGAACCAGCTCGTCGGGCGTCATTCGCCCTCACGACTACCTCCACGTGATACTCCTTCTTGGTCTTTGTCGACCCGGTGCTCGTGGTAGGAGAAGGTGGGGACTCGAGTGAGCTGGCACTTCCCGAGGCTATCCTCAAGGAGCACGGGAAACCCGGTGGTCGGGAAGTCCTGCATGCGGTGGCCATCTACAAAAAGTGGAAGGGAAGGGTCGATAAAGGAATGTGTCTGTGTTGGGATGCTAGCATAAAACATAGGTATATGGGTAATCTAGGGATAGTCTCGCTCTAACTAACGTCCATGCTAACTAAGGCTTCCCTACGGTCGGGATGGCTCGATACCAGCTCTGTGGGGACCCCGACTTGCAAGTCGTGATCACCGAATGCTGCGTGTCTGATGATCCCGAGATCAATGCTCACTTGAACACACGAAGCTGAATAACAAGAGTCTTACATCCATACATACCGTCTTACACAAATAGTGACCATCATGGTCAAGTCTTACATCGATAAAGCCTTAAGGGCTGAACATCAAATGAAACATAGCAGCGGAAAACATCATCGATAAGTAGAACCCATGCCATCCGCCTTAACCCTACGGGCATTACGATTTGGGAAGCGTCCTAGTTAGCATGATCGTCTCCAAAGAACTCTTCTTGAACTCCGGTTCTTCCATGCCCGGTCAATTAAATAACGGTGGCAAGCCAATGAGTACTTTGAATGTACTACTTAAGCAACCCATGATTTGGTTCAAGATGCGGTAATGCATGACATAGGTAAAGTTTTGCATAAAGCTAGTTTTGAGTGCAGGACATGTTCAACATCCTATAAAGCATGCATCAAGAGAATTCCGAGAACCGTAAGAACTGGTCACAGATATCAACATAAATAGATTGGGCACCAACCCATTTATTATAAGCGGAGTGGGCACCAACCCATCTCAATCGTGTCAAGTCTGGACCTGATCCATGACAACACCATCATCTCACACACACGGATTTGTAAACAAGTGGGCGAGCCCAAGAGCGGTTACCCAATCTGTCCATGACCGTGGACACGGCTATTGAATAGTTTTACACTCTGCAGAGGTTGCACACTTTACCCACTAGATCCGGGAACTTCCGTGTCAAACCACGACCAGCGGTACCTCAAGTACCGGGGTAAGCACCGATCACTACCTTTCCTAGACGACACTAACAAGGAGTCCACTCGATTAGCGATAACCCCGTGCCCAATATTTCAACAACCTTTTCATGGAGCCTTGCTCCCATTTCCATCACATACCAGCAGCACGGGTACCAGCGGTGTGTCCGGTGCCCCATAAAGATGGTCATGGCCGCCCTACAGCACGACCCGTCCCAAGAGAGAGCACCAACTCTCCCCGTCACTAATGTAATGGGCTCCAAGCTAGTATCGGTCTAGGTACTCAATATTGCCCTTTCCCATATAAGGGTAGAGTGGTCGCGCATGTAAGGTTGAGTAACGGTGCAACTCCGACCAATCCGTTTTGAAAACCACACACCTTTTTCACTTGGCACACCACTTCGTCATCAAGTGGTCACCCATCTCATCATCTCCCTCGGGCATAAGTGGCACCCGATGGGGTTTTCGAAAATACCTTTGAAATCACTTTGCCTCCCTCATCATGCACAACCCATCCCATTTGCGTAGCACCTACATTTGCATCCTAGCTACTCCCACCGGCATAACCCTCATAAGAAGGTAGGGCCATGCACAAATGCAAGTACCAACGAGGAATTGTAATCGTGGCAACCACCCATGTGGTTCACCCTCTCGTCATGATTCCGATGCATCATCGAAAAAGAGCTAAAAATGACATGCATATAAAAGGGGGCATCATAGTCATGGTCAAAGGGCTGCTTGCCTTGGTTGGCTTGGTCTTCAAAGTCTTCCGGCACTGCTCCTCCTTCTTCCTCAGCTCCCTCGTCAAACACGTGATCTAACGTTGCAAGAAAACAACGGAAAAATAAGGCAATAATAAAAACAGAAAAGTCAAAGTGCTCTGAAAAATGTCAACTTAATTTTGTAAAATACTAGGAGGAAAACTAGGAAGGGGCAACTTTTGGTTTTGGTTACGGAGCGATAAAATAGGAGTTATGGATTTTCAAAGGCTCATTTAAATGCTAAAAATAACATTTAAATATTTCTGTAAAAGGAAAGGTGATTGGATCTGAGTGAAAGTTGCACCATTAAATAGATTGCAATATTCTAGGAATTTAGAAATTGGAATCAATGAATTTGGATTAATATCTGCCTGTGGAATTTTTGGAAGTATCACGAAAAAGAAAAAGGAAGCATTATTTGTGCCCATTGGGCCGAGAGGCCACAAAGCACAGCAGGCCAGTGGGGAAACCCAGCCCACGGCCGCCACGTCGAAGCGTAAAGGCGAATCGCCTTCGCCGACGGCCGACGTGCGGAGTGTCTTGTGTAGACGCGTTTTAAACCCGACGGTGGATCCCACCCGTCGAGCGTCTGCCGACAAAGCCGGCCCCCGGCAGCGGCCGTCGTCTACCTCCGCCAGAGGCGACAATGAAGCTTCGCCGGCGGCTGACAGGCACGGGAAGCGGAGCGGAGACTACCGTTGGATTCAGGAGAGAGTCGCGGATCTGGAGGTGGTGGAGATGGTCGCGGGGTGGCTGCCACGGGCGACGAGGTCCCAGGCGGAGGTGCTGGGCGCCGGTGGCTCGGCCGTTCAACTGCAAAATGAGGGGAAAGAGAGGGAGAGCATCGGTGAGGCGAGGGGAGGCTGATTCGAGGAGAAAGCAGGCGGAGGGGCTGACTGCGGATCGGCGGCGACTGAGGCGGTGGAGCTCGAGCTCGATCTCGAGCTCGGCGGCTCGAGCGAAATGGGTGGATCGAGGTGGATTGAGCGTGGAGGGGCGACAGGAGGAAGAGGAGGGCTCGGGAGTGCCTTAAATAGGCTGGCCGCGGTTCACCGTGGGCGTGGCTTCTGGCACCCATGGATCTGCCAGGAGCCGTTGGGGAGAGCTTGGAGCTGTCCACGGCGCTCGTGGGAGTGGAGTAGGGCGCCAGGAGAAGGAGAGAGAGCGAGGAGGGCTCTGGTGTCCCGCGTGTGAGGCCGACCATTGGCCGAGCCGGGCGGCATCGGGCCGCTGCTGAGGAGGGGAGAGAGAGGGGAGACAGAGGGGCGGCACGCGGCGTGTAGCAGACGTCGAGGCACATCGGCCGGCGCGATGGGAAGGCGCAAGCGGTCGGGTGTGGCGTCAGCGGTCGGCGCTCTGGCGAGCGCTCGAGCGCGACTTTGGCCGACATCCATGGTATTTCAGCCACAAGGCGTCCTTTTGCGTCTGGAAACAGCAGTGGCGGGGACAAGACCGAGAAAGGCACAGGATGCCACAGGGTGCGAAGGAGAGAGAGAAGTGGAGAGAGGAGAGAAGATGTTGTCCAGAGAGGACAAACTTGATTCCCCCCTTCCTCCACATTGTTTCTTCGGGTAGAAAAGTGTCTAAGTGACAGAGGGAAGTGAGGAGGGGTTGTGGTAAAGAGATTATCTCAAGGAGATTAGTGAAAGTGGCAAAAAGAGGCCTTTTAGTATTTTGCCAGAAGGTGTTTGATGGAGTTTTGGTTAAGCTAATGATCCTTACTGGCCAAGATACTCCAAGGGGTGAAATGTCACAAAATGCAGGGTGTGACAAACTCAAACGCGTGAAAAACTTCAGCATAGTATATAAGTAACATTTCTACATTTTCTCAATGCAGTTGAGAGTTCTGTCGATTCTTAGACATATTCAAGTATAGATTCAAGGGGTACAATACAGATACCTCTCCCCCTTCTGCATTGGGGGAGGTGGGAGTCCGAAAATCCTTGTATAATCATAGGTAGTGTCTATGCTATTGTACAAATTTTGTATTTTTGTATATTTAAAGGAGGCAGCTACACGTTGGCTAGCGGATCTCTTAAAAACGGGCATGTTGCGCATTACTTTGCAATAGCGAGCATGTTGCGCAAGTCCCTTTGCAACATAACCTTTGTTGCAATTCTTTGCAAACATGGCTATTGTTGCGGAAAGGCCCTTTGCATGACATGCGACGTTCTGAAGCCCAGAGATAACTTGTGAAGTTCTTTGCAATAGAGACATTGTTGCAAAAGCCCCTTTGCAACATTATCCTTGTTGCAAAAAAACATCTCCGCCAGTGCCCCGTCACTATTGCAACCCTTTTGTAATTACAACAGGGGTCTTGTTGCAAAATTGTGTTGGGCATCACGTGGGAAGCATGCGCACAATGGGAAGAAGGTCGACACCCGACGCGTTATCCGCCGGCTGAACCATATTACTAAACAATATAACTCAATTAGCTATGAGCCCCCACAGAGTTTTGACGCTCTCAGCCGTTGAATTACTCTCATCTACGCACAAGATTTTCTGGGCTGTCCCAGTTGTAACGCTGACTGCTAAAAGGCACCGTTTTCTGGGCTGCTGCTCCGGAAAATCAGTTACACTAATTGTCACTAATCGGGCCGTTTGGTAGAAGGCCCATGAGGTACCTTTAACAACAGGGCAGGTCTCCAAACATATCCTCGAGCGCTGCTTGCCTCCTCGTCGGCGCTGGGCCGCCGCCGCCTTCCGTCCAGGCAGGGTGGTTCTACTTCTTGTCTGGAGCCACCGCCGTCTTCCGTCCCGGCAGAGATCTTCTACCTCTTGTTTGCCTCGGCGTGGATGCCATGTACTCGTCCTCTACTCTTCGTCTGCAGGCCCCCACGATGGGTCTCTTATTTCCCATGTCCTGCCCAGCAGAGTTTCTTCCGTGGTGGCTGCAGGCAAGATCACGCGCGAGGCGCGACCAGCGACTAAGGAGAGGCAAGGTAACAATCGATATGGACATATGGTGGCATAATGGCCGGGCTACGAAGCCGCATGAACACATCTACTTACTCATTAGTCCTCACGACTCAAACAGTCGGAAGGCCAGGTGAGCTCTTGCCTTTGGTGATTTTATTTCTCCACTCCCACTCTGTGCTTATGGTTGATTTGTTTAAGTGCAAGGTTTTCCCAGATTTTAAGTATTTTATTTTTATTTTTGTACTCATTGAATTATAGGAAGTTCTGACCCCTGGATTTTCCAGTTCACGGCTTCCTACTCATGGGGGACATTTTCTGTCAATAAGTCAAATTTCAGCAATGATGCCCTAAAGTATTTAACCAAACAATTGATGTAGCAATGTCATTCATGTTGCGGAAGGAGACAAATATCCTTCTTATGAGCTATACCTTCGTTTTTCTCTTTTGATAGATATCCGTAAAGATAGATTATACCTGAATCTCTGAGTACACTGGCCAAGGTTGTTTCATGTTACCCAAGTGATTTGTTAGCATGCAAATCAGATATTTAGCTTATGTCCTAATCATAGCTACTTTTTTATGGGACTAATCATAGCTACTTAGCATCATGTCTTTTACATGCATATCAACTAAAGAAGATGCGCACAAGGAAGGTCAGGTAACTAGAATACAAGAGCATCCAGAAAACTAATTTGTGGTGGCACTTGCTACAGAGGTGTTAGACAGTAATTTTTGTTGGATCATTCTTTCTAGACTTGTTCATGGCAATATACAATTTATGTTCCTTTTTAAGTAAAAAATTTTATTGGAAGCTTGGAATATTTAGAAGATAGCTAACTCCATTTTATTAGCAAAAGAAAGCCAATTCCATTAAGATATTCCACCGAAGAACTCTTGAAGAGTTCAATTATGTGCAAGAGCAAACAAGACAACCATTCTGATGATTGTAATATAAGACAAACATGAACAGAGAATTTATGTGATTAGTCAGATAAATTCTAAGTAATGGTTGCGAATTATGCCCCAACATATATACCGAAATATTGTAATTTGAATCATTTAAATTTTATCAAATGTTTCTTTAATTTCTATATTTTTCTTAAGGATGAACGGGTGCGGCAACGCGCGCCTTCATGGTCTAGTTGTTTCCCATATTTAAATGATAAAGAAGAGAGCTCATGACTTAGGTTGTTGCACCACCAATCTTTTTGGATGATTTTCTCAGTGAGGTTACTCGTGTGGTTCCATGTCATCTGCTTGGGACTCTGACACCCTTACAATCAAAGATAGATGGTGCCTACCTCTCAAAGTTGTTTAGCGGGTGTATAGAAAAGAAGAACAATGTGCGTGTCATCTGATATGGGACTATCCTCTAAGGTGGCCCGGTCTTCATGGATTGAAGGTGGATTTGAGGAAGACCACGATAAACACGAGGGGAAACATGAAAACCAACACATGTAGATGCAAATAAAGATACACATAGATAGATCAGATCCAAAACACCCAAAGAAAGAGATGGAACACGATATGACCCTTTCCCAAGTCCTAGGACAAGAGGGCTTCATTCTTCTATGAAACATTTCTTCCCCACAAGTGGAGGTCTTGATAGCTACATGTTTAGCTTTTCCTCCATTGTACCTCGGCGGCTAGGGCAAAGTCTTCCCTCCAGATTTCGTCGACGAGCACATAGATTCGCCTCCCCTCTGCCTCCCGCTCCAACGGCCGATGGCGAGAAGGGGAATCCTGGTGCCTCCTCTCCAATTAGTAGTTTAGGCTAGGGTTTTTTAGTAGGTGCAGCACGGTGGCGGATGGCGGCACTTCTTCGTCGAGATTGTCCTCCAGGCTTCGATCCTCCTCAAGTTCGTCCATCTAGACGTAGTCAATGGAGCTCCGGCGTAGATGCCCTTGGATGGTGAGGTTAGGGTTTCCCATCGCATGTCGAGATTCGGTGCCGGGTGCTTTAGATCTATTCAAGGGACAAATGGTGCCGATGATGTCTACTACACAACCTTCTTATTGTAGACGTTGTTGGGCCTCCAAGTGCAAAGGTTTGTAGGACAGTAGCAAATTTCCCTCAAGTGGATGACCTAAGGTTTATCAATCCGTGGGAGGCGTAGGATGAAGATGGTCTCTCTCAACAACCCTGCAACCAAACAACAAAGAGTCTCTTGTGTCCCCAACACACCCAATACAATGGTAAATTGTATAGGTGCACTAGTTCGACGAAGAGATGGTGATACAAGTGCAATATGGATGGTAGATGTAGGTTTTTGTAATCTGAAAATATAAAAACAACAAGGTAACTAATGATAAAAGTGAGCACAAACGGTATTGCAATGCTTTGAAACAAGGCCTAGGGTTCATACTTTCACTAGTGCAAGTTCTCTCAACAATAGTAACATAACTGGATCATATAACTATCCCTCAACATGCAACAAAGAGTCACTCCAAAGTCACTAACAGCGGAGAACAAACGAAGAGATTATTGTAGGGTATGAAACCACCTCAAAGTTATCCTTTCTAATCGATCTATTCAAGAGTCCGTAGTAAAATAATATGAAGCTATTCTTTTCGTTCGATCTATCCTAGAGTTCGTACTAGAATAACACCTTAAGACACAAATGAACCAAAACCCTAACGTCACCTAGATACTCCAATGTCACCTCAAGTATCCGTGGGTATGATTATACGATATGCATCACACAATCTCAGATTCATCTATTCAACCAACATAAAGAACTTCAAAGAGCGCCCCAAAGTTTCTACCGGAGAGTCAAGACGAAAACGTGTGCCAACCCCTATGCATAAGTTCACAAGGTCACTGAACCCGCAAGTTGATCACCAAAACATACATCAAGTAGATCACGTGAATATCCCGTTGTCACCACAGATAAGCACATGCAAGACATACATCAAGTGTTCTCAAATCCTTAAAGACTCAATCCGATAAGGTAACTTCAAAGGGAAAAACTCAATCCATTACAAGAGAGTAGAGGGGGAGAAACATCATAAGATCCAACTATAATAGCAAAGCTCGCGATACATCAAGATCGTGCCGAATCAAGAACACGAGAGAGAGAGAGAGAGATCAAACACATAGCTACTGGTACATGCCCACAGAACCGAGGGTGAACTACTCCCTCCTCGTCATGAAGAGTGTCGAGATGATGAAGATGGCCACCGATGAGGGATCCCCCTCCGGCAGGGTGCCGGAATAGGGTCCTGATTGGTTTTTGGTGACTACAGAGGCTTACGGCGGCGGAACTCCCGATCTAGGTTATTTTCTGGAGGTTTTTGTATTTATAGGAATTTTTGGCGTAGGTCTCACGTCAGGGGGGGTCTCCGAGTCGTCCACGAGATATGAGGGCATGCCACGGGGGGTAGGCGCGCCTCACCTCGTGGACGGCCCGGGACTCTTCTGGCCAACTCTTTTATTCTGGGGGCTTCTTTTGGTCCATAAAAAATCATCAAAAATTGGCACGTTAATTAGACTCCGTTTGGTATTCCTTTTCTGCGATACTCAAAAACAAGGAAAAAACAGAAACTCGCACTGGGCTCTAGGTTAATAGGTTAGTCCCAAAAATCAAATGAAATAGCATATAAATGCATATAAACATCCTAGATGGATAATATAATAGCATGGAACAATAAAAAATTATAGATACGTTGGAGACGTATCAAGCATCCCCAACTTAATTCCTGCTCGTCCTCGAGTAGGTAAATGATAAAAACAGAATTTTTGATGTGGAATGCTACCTAACATAATTATCAATGTAATTTTCTTTATTGTGGCATGAATGTTCAGATCCGAAAGATTCAAGACAAAAGTTTAATATTGACATAAAAATAATAATACTTCAAGCATACTAACCAAGCAATTATGTCTTCTCAAAATAACATAGCCGAAGAAAGCTCATCCCTAAAAAAATCATATAGTTTGGCCATGCTTCATTTTCGTCCCTCAAAATGCTCCCATCATGCACAACCCCGATGACAAGCCAAGCAAAATTTTCATACTTTAGTATTCTCAAACTTCTTCAACTTTCACGCAATACATGAGCGCGAGCCATGGACATTCACTGGTGCGCGTTGGTCCTAAACAAACGGTTTAAAACCCCTTTCCGCGGTGGCATCTAGAACCGTCTCCAAGTGAGTGTGGGCGATAGAGGGGTCCTTCCCACACGACCTAGAAACCGTCGGTGATATGCCCTCCTGGCACACACGTTCAGCAAAATGAGGTCGTGTGCGACCGGCGAGCGCTCAAATACGGAAATACATACAATACAGATAAAAAATACAATTATACGGCGAAATTGTTTCCTCTCGCAAGTACATCCCACACAGTCAGTCCCCGCTAAATGTTTCCGTTCGTATGCACATCCCACACAGTCAATCCAAGGAAAACGTTTCCGTTCACAGGTATATCACACACAATTTTTCCCGTTAAATCGTTTGCGTTATTGAATGTAGCACACACGGTCCGTAGAAGAAACTGTGTGGCAAAGGCTGTCCATGACACACAGTTTTTATGTGGTAAACATTTGCGCAAGATGGCCTAACGCAAACAGTTTTCAAGAGAAAGTCGTGTGTGATTGTTCATTGATCCAACACAGTTTATTCCTAGAAACTGTGTGCGTTGCCTAAGGTCATCACCCATGGTATTTTTTCAACAACCTTTTGCAATATCAAAACCCAATTAGCAGGCTAATTGCCCTATTATTAATAATCCATTTATTAATCTAATTGACATTCATATTAAGCACACAATATATTTCATTTCCATATTAAGGAAGCAGAATTTCATAATTGAAATACATCAGAGTACAACATGATATAGCTTCAGTACTCAGCCACCCCATTACACAACTGCACCAGCAGCAAGTTCCACATGCAACATGTAGAACCTTTCGAAATTAGCATCATAGACGGTATATAGACAGATGCATCTCATCTAGAAAACTGCTTAAGCGGATGGCGAATATTGAGCCTTCATTCATGTTGAAGGTCTTTGCAACTTTGGGCCAGTCCCTTTGGATGATTGACCATCCATCCTTCGACCTCTTCGGGAACACTTCAATATTGAACCGTGGGTGTTGTATGAAAACCTTCCTCGCCTCCTGACCATAGAGGTAGTTTGAGAGGTAATCATCAGTGAACTGCTTTGGAAAGGCCTGAAAACAAGGATGTGCATAAATATCTTCTCTATATTGGAAATGGGGCAAAGGAATAAAAAAAAGGCAAGGTATAATAGTTAGTACCATCTTGTAGTGAACTGATGTCTTCTTCATTGTGCAGACAAAGATCTTGTTGTTTTTTGTCGCTAATTTCTTTATCCTAACAATCTTTCTGAGTTTCTTGATTTGATTGATATTCACGGATAACTCATTTCCCCATATGCAAAAAGGGTCGAACAGTGGGTCAAAACCTCTGACAGCAGGACCTACATGTGCAAGACCAAATTGTTAAAAACCAAAATATTAGAATGGTTCCTGCAATGTGCTATTAGACAACGGACCATGCACGTGCTAACCTCGATTGTAAACCTCAGTGCTTCCCATTGTTTCCCTGCAACACATATAAGGTAGTTAGTCATCAGGTTAAGTAAGGGTTTGCATGCTATTAGTAAAATATGTTGATGAAAAATAAGCACATTGCAGATTCATCAGATTAATTGAAGCCACACGGAAAACCCATTTACCCAAACCAAGCGTGATTAAGAACTAGGAAATATAGCACTTTTATATGTTTCTCATGTATTAAGTGCAGCCAAATTCGATTTATTCCTCACATGCACAACAATACAAAATTCTACCCACGACAATTGGACATCGCATTGCAGAATTGAACCAAGCAGTTAACTAAACACCACAACAAATGAACCAAACATTATCTGAGCACCACATTGCACAATATAACATTGAACTAAGAAGTTAACTAAGCACCACAACAAATGAACCAAACATTAACTAAGCACCACATTGCACAATATAACATACTCCTAATAGAAGATCAGAGAGTTAACCAAACAGTTAACTACAGCCAATCGTAGCAATTGTATTTGTTTCTCATGTATTTACTACAGCCAAATTCAATTTATTCCTCACATGGTATACAATAACAGAATGCGCCCACAATTTTGTAAAAGATAAAGTCGATTTATTTCTCACATGGAAGACAATACAAAATTGCAGCTTGAAGAATTGAACATCACATTTGCAGAATTGAACCAAACAGTTAACTGAAGACGACAACTAATTAACAAAATAGTTAATAAGTGAGCACCACACTGCACGACATATAGAACATATACACTAGAGCAATAGATTGCATGGTGAAATTAGATAGCACAATTCACTAGATTTTGTGAAGGAAAGGCAGGAGCAGCACACGCAAGGGGTAAACCAAGCATGGTTAACCGGCGTAGCTAGCAATTGGCAAGGTGCTCCTCCAAGATCTAGGGGTCGGCACGAATGGCAGCTATCATGACCTCATCCTCGCGTGCGACCGCAATTTGCTTCTTCGCTGCCAAATGCTCCTTGAGGTCCTGGCTATACTGCGTGCACCATAGCTTAGGCTGGAGCTTATTTGGTGGAGGGGTCGGGGATTTGGGTGGAAGGTGTCGCGCTCGCGCCGGCAGTTGAGGCATGTGGGATGTGGAAGGAGGAGGAGGATGGGGTTCGAGTGTGGATTACCTGCCTGGATAGAGGAGGCCGAGCAGCGTGAAGGAGGGTCGCCGACGAGGAGGCGGCGGCGCTGCAAGCAAGGAGTGAAGGTTTCAACTTGGAAAGGAAGGTGGAAAGAGGGGAAATGTGGCTTTTGGTAAGGGGGAGGGGCGGGGAGTGTCAGTGTCAAAACTGGTGGATCTCGGGTAGGGGGTCCCGAACTGTGCGTCTAAGGCTAATGGTAACAGGAGGCGGGGGACAAGATGTTTTACCCAGGTTTGGGCCCTCTCGATGGAGGTAATACCCTACTTCCTGCTTGATTGATCTTGATGATATGAGTATTACAAGAGTTGATCTACCACGAGATCGTAGAGGCTAAATCCTAGAAGCTAGCCTATGATTATGATTGTTGTTGTCCTACGGACTAAACCCTTCGGTTTATATAGACACCGGAGGGGGCTAGGGTTACATAGAGTCGGTTACAGAGGAGGAGATCTTCATATCCGAATTGCCAAGCTTGCCTTCCACACAAAGGAGAGTCCCATCCGGACATGGGACGAAGTCTTCAGTCTTGTATCTTCATAGTCCAACAGTCCGGCCAAAGTATATAGTCCGGCTGTCTGAGGACCCCTTAATCTCGGACTCCCTCAGTAGCCCCTGAACCAGGCTTCAATGACGATGAGTCCGGTGTGCAGATTACCTTCGGCATTGCAAGGCGGGTTCCTTCTCCGAATACTCCATAGAAGATTTTGAACACAAGAATCATGTCCGGCTTTGTAAAACAAATTCCACGTACCACCATAAAGAGCACAATATTCCACAAATCTAATCTGCTGACAACTTTTCATAGCGTGACATCATGCCACGGCCCGGTCATTATTCGAACCGTTTTTCACAACCAGCCACTACACGTGCTGCGAGGCAGTTTTATTGGCACATCTTGTCGAAGCAGAGATCGTGTTCCCCTTATCACGGGATTCTCATCAATACAGGTGTGGGTAACCCAACCGCGCTTGTTTAATACACAACAAAAAAAGACACATCCATGACATTTTGGGTCGAATGAAATTTTTTTCTGTCATACATATGACACTTCTATGACGATAATTGTGACAAAACCCGGTATCATCATAGATGTGGTGGGCTCCTAATTCTATGACAAAAAATCATGACAGAAAATGGGCTTTTCGTCTTGGACGGGCCGGAGACGCAGCTGCATGACATTCTTTGGGCCGTCCATGACAGAAAAAACCATGGTGAAGCGAGGGCGAGGAAAATTTTGGGGAGTTCCCGGTTACGGTGGGAGGTCGGGGGCCGAGCGATGCACGTTTCTCTCGTACACGTACGCATGTGTGTGCGAGGAGTTAGCTCTAACTGAACCCGAGCGAGGCGTTGAGCTCTAATTGAACCCGAGTGATTGCATTGCAGGCTACGCGTTACTGAACCCGAGCGATCGATCGATGGCTGTTAACTGAACCTGATCGAGCGATTCCACTACAAAAAAATACACTTCCGTGATGATACGTGTTTGTCACAGTAGGTTGCGTTTTCTGTCATGCATGTACATCCATGACGATTTTATGACAGAATCAAGATAGTCATACCTGTGCTGTCGTAGAAGTGTTCCATGACATTACCAAAATTATCATCACGGAAGTGTCCACTTCCATGACGATAAATCGCGCATCACAGAAGTGCTTTCGTCAAGGGTGACCAACATGTGGCATCCACCGTAACGGAACACCGTTAAGCTATCGGGTCAGGTTTTGGATCCGATAACCCGTTAACAGCCCCGGCCAGTGGGGATTTTCCATGTGTAATCATCATTGGCTGGAGGAAACACGTGTGGGCTCATCGTTGGGACAGATGTCATCCACTCATTGGACAGAAGGCGCCTATGATACGTCGACACGTGGCCCAGCCCAACAGAGGCCCATTCCTATGAAAAGGCCGGCCCGTTTGACTTGGTCAAAAGGTGGCGGGCCGGCCCATGGAAAGCCTGTTAACGGCCTGTTCACATATAGCCCATGTACAGCCCGCTAACCCAAGGCCTGTTACGCCGTATCCGAATTAGGCCCAGTAGCGTCATCTGGGCCATCCAATATGATTCCAGCCTGTTTTCACTTCTGACCCATGTATGACCCATGACGTCTTTCGGCCCATATGAGGCCCTATGTAACTCTTGGCCTAATAACGGCCCGTGGTGAAACTGACCCGTAATGAATAGTGTATCACTTTACACCCATTAACGGCCTGTGGTGAAACTGGCCCGTAATGAACAGTGTATCACTTTATACCCATTAATGGCCCGTTATTCCGTTGGGCCATTTCCAACCCATGTTATCTTTCGGCCTTCTCAGAGCCCATTTATTCTTGGGCTCATTTCCAGCATTCGTCTACTTACGGCCCGTTACTGTCATTTTCAACTTGTGGGCCAAATTCAGCCCATGGTTATAGTCGGCCCGTTTGTGGTCCATTAATACGTCGGGCCATTTTCAGAGCGTCATCAAATACGACCTATTAACGATGGCCCGTTATGGTCGGCCCATGAACGGACGATTCCAACTCTAGCCTGTTTACAACCATAATGCGGCCTGTTATTGGCCCATGTTTGGCCAATCGATCATACGGCCCGTATAAGGCCCATTCATGATACGCCCCGTAGAAGGCCCATTGTTTCTACGGCCCGTAGAAGGCTTACTGTTTCTATGGCCCGTAGAAGGCCCACTGTTTCTACGGCCCGTAGGAGGCCCAGTGTCACTACAGTAAATATTAGCCCATGGTTATTGTGGCCTAGTTTTAAAAAATAGGTTATTGCAGCCACTAGCAAACCGCGGAAAAAGAACCGCACTGACTACAAGGAAACAAATAAACAAGACAACAAGGAAATAAATAAGCAAGCAACTTATGCTAGGCTATCACGGCTATTACACATATTACATCCTTTGGGCATCAAAGTTCGCCACCGGTGCAAATATAGGGAACAAAGCGACATATAAACGCCGCAAAGACAAAACAAGTCCGAAGCTGAAACCACTTGAGAAGAGTTCAAGAAACAATATCACGGGTACTCATAATCTTCGGCAAGATGCTTAGCAAGCTTATTAACTTTCTCTTGCTTGGCGCTTAAATCCTCCAGTAACTTTGTTGCACAAGAAAATACGCATCTGAATTATGCGAGGACTTCCTTAGTCCTTGACTTCTTGTCGCAAAGACACGGTCGATGCCTTTCGACTTGTAGCTGAGGCTGAAGAAGCCAAGTGATTGAATGACAAGTGCGAAGAGCTTGTGCCGATGGTCTCGCCGATGCTTTCGAACACTACATCAACGCAGGACTGTGGGGTTTTGTCTTTGTCTACAAGATCGTTTTTATCACCTTTCTTGGAGACCAACAAGGTTGTCTCACTATCTTGAACCTTATCTGCATTACTTTATCTACCATTGCATAGTGGGGTGCTCTTCTCCAATATTCTGTTTGCATACTACAAGACAAACAAGTAGACACATCACAGGTTTAGCTTGTAGTATACGAAACTCATTTTGGTAAACCGGTTCAGTAGTAAGGTGGACATGATAACAGCATGAAACAAACATATATCTATGTACTGGTCACTGTATTGTCCATATCATTCTAGTTTATGTTCCCTAATCTAGATAGAGACACAGTTCAACTCATATATGTTTAAGACACAATAGCATAGACAGAATATAAGTGTGAGAAACTACACAGCATTGGCAGCACTTGTAATGTGCATCATATGAGAACATAACTGTTTATACAACTTAAACTGAAATCAACATAGAGCAAGAAGTTAGAACAACAATCCAGTTAAAGAAATAGGTTTAAAACATACCTGTTGCGCCATTGGAGTTTCAATGGGATCCTTCAAATTCGAAAGTAGTTGGTATGAGTAAATATGGTGATGCAACAGCAAAGGAGTATGGACCACAGCTACAGAATCTGACCTGAGAATAGTTGCTCTTCTACTTTAAACGTGGAGTTTGGATTAGCTATGGTGGTCTTCGTGCTTTGGGCACTGCAGTAGCTTTACAAACTGCTCGTGTGGGGGTACTCTGTGGTGGACATGGTGCTTTGTCAACTAGAAGTGGGTTACTATCCGCTGGGGTTGCGGTTAGATGGGTTGTAGCTTGTTCTCTGCCCAACGGTGCAAGTGTGCAATCTGGAAGAGTCTCGATTATGTGTGGTGGGGCTAGTTTGTGGGCGGTACAACCATGGTTCTATCTGCATCGACGGGTAGCACTTGTCTTTGTGAAGAACGGGTTTTGCTCCCTTAGATACTGCCATCACCCCTCCAATTCAAATGGTGATAAACAAGAAAAGAAATTGAACGTACATACATTGTATGATAGACAGATGTGGTAATTCACATATATGTTGTCTAACCAAACAGGACAACATGACACAATTTCACAGATATGATGCCTAACTAAACAGGATATCATGACACAGTTTCAGATATATGATGGATAACTTAACAAGATATAATGGCATAATTCAACATATGATGAGTACCTAAACAGGATGACATGACAAAACTATATGTTGTCTAAGTATACAGGATGGCATGATATAATTGACATAATTGATTGATATACTAAGCAGATGGCACTCGCATGTATGATCTGTAAACTAAGCAGATAGAATTCAATCTTGTGCATATGATGTATAAACTAAGCAATGCAAGACACCATATGCATCATATGAGAAATATAAACATTGCAACTTAGAGCGTACACCTCAGGTGGGATATAGGAATGGTCATCTGTCTCTGAATCCTCCTCCGAGGAGCTCCCTATAACCATCGAGATATATGCTTCAACAGGTACCATTGCCTGCTCTAAAGACCTTGTTTTCACTCCAGATTTTTCCATAACCGGCTCAAATGGCTGATACACGTGAAGAGTAGTTCAATGTACACAGATTGTCGACAAATGGAATACATAATGAGAAAAAAAGATGCCATGAGATAATTCACATATATGATGCCTGGCTCCATGGCGGTGCATAATTCACATATATGATAACTGGCTGAAAAACATGGCATTGCATAATTCACATATCTGATATAGAAAGCAAACAGGAGGCATTCACACAAAGCATGTCTAATCTAAGTAGATGGCATGGCAATGCAAGACACCATATGGATGATATGAGCAATATAACCCAGCCAAGTTAGAGCATGCACCTCGGGGGAGGATACGACCGTCATCTCTCTCTGAATCCTCCTCTCGAGGAGCTATCAGTAACCAACAAGAAATCTGCATCGACAGTGTAGCACCGCTTTCGAAGACCTTGTTTTCACTCCAGATTTTCCCATGACCGACTCAAATGGCTGATGCAGGGAAGAGTAGATGAATGTATAAACATTGTTGACAAATGGAATACATTATGGAAAAAAATATGGCATGATACAATTCACATATACGATGACTGGCTAAACAGGATGGCATTGCATGATTCACGTATATGATGCCTGGCTAAAGAAGATGGCATTGCATAATTCCCATATACTCCCTCCGTTATTTGTCTTTTTAGAGATTTCAAATGGACTACCACATACAGATGTATATAGACATATTTTAGAGTGTAGATCCACTCATTTTGTTCCGTATGTAGTCACTTGTTGAAATCTCTAAAAAAGACAAATATTTAGGAATGGTGGGAGTATGATATAGAAACCAAACAAGTGGCATTCACACAAAGCAAATCTAAACTAAGCTGATGACATATAAGATGTATAATCTAAGCAATGCAAGGCATCATATGCATGATATGACCAACATCAGCATGCCAGGTTAGAGCAAACACCTCAGGTGGTAAATAGGCATGGTCGGCTCCTTCTGAATCTCCATCTGAACAGTTATCTTCCTCTAGAATACAATCTGGAAATGCAGGAGGGGGGGGGCACTTCGCCCACCATGGAGCAGCGTCTGCATGACATTATATTCCCACGCAACGGTCTGCTCTTTTTCTCTACATGTTCAGTACGATTGTGTACAATATCTGACATGCATAATAAAAAAATAGTTAGATTTTGTAAGGCCTAAGGGGTGCATGCAAAAATCAAGACTGATGGTAGCAAACGAGTGGATGGATCCAAAACTAATAATAGCAGGTAAATTATAGCTTCAGTTTAAAAAGATAGACAATGGATCATCTATTGTTTGTTGCCCACCCAACATGAACCACATAGAAGACCCCAGATGAACCAGATAGTAGATAGATACTATTCATTGCTGGCTCGATATGAGACCCATGGGAAATTCAAAACTCAAGATTGAACGATAAAGTAGCAGGTAATAATAACCGATGTATAACGTAAGCAAACACGAAAGACTGCGACCTCTCTTCCAGAACTGTGTAGTCCTCAGGTTCATCTGCTCAGTCGATGATGGTAATGCAGTTAACGTGGCTGCCGGCAACGGGGAAGATGATCTGAGGCGGCAAAAGAAAGTCTGCAGGGGGGATCTCTGCTGCAGTGAACGCTTCTATCGATGGTGCACCTCAGGTGGGGTGGATGGCACGACAGGAGCAGGACATAACACACAGAGTTTTCTTTGATGCCTATCTGAAAATGAAGTAAATCTGTAAGGGCTCCTTAGAATTGGAGGATTCTATAAACGCAGGGATAGGAAAAACACAGGAATAGGATAGGAATGCACGTGCAAAACAGACATTTGGAAACATAGGACTTCAGTCAACCTGGGTGTTTGGCTCACATGAATTGGAAGAACACAGGAATGGCGAAACAAAGTGATGCGACGAGTGTACAACCTCTTTGGCATAGCCTTGTGGACCTCAGCATCATTGGGTTGGACGTGGAGGATGGTGATGATGGTGGTATGACTGTCGGAGGCGGGGAAGAAGATCCGAGGCCTCTGGAAACGGTGCTGAGGGTACTGCTCCGCTGTGATGGATGGTTCCGTCATTGGAGCAGCTCTGCTAAGGTGTACGGCGACGAGGCTGAAGCATGACAAGACAGACAACGTTAATCTGAAGTGGGACCCTAATATCATCTGCAATAGATGATGAAAAATACATCACCAAAAAGTGCTAGATGTAAACGCGCAGCGCGCATACGGCCGCTCCGACAGATGTTGTAAGTACTGTTCACTCTGAACTTAACTGAAGAAAATGAACTTTACAGTCGAAACTGAATTTTGCTGTCGAAACTGGTTGAACTAGTAACAGAGCATTGCAATAGATGTTTAGGGCGTTTGAGCACTAGTAGCAGAGAAGCAGTGATCTAAATCAGCAGATGCTCAAGCAGGGAACACACTAGCAGAGAGCAAGTCGTGCAGTAGCACCACGAGCGAGTGCTAAAGCAGCAACTCCTGTAGCTGCCAGAGGTCATGCAACAGCAGCAGCAGCAGCGCAAGCGAGAGCAAGAGCAGAGCAGCAGCACGAACGAAAGTAGGAGCAGTGCAGCAGCGTGACCGACAACAAGAGCAGAGCCGCAACACGAGCGAGAGCTGGAGTAGCTGCAGCTAGGGCCATTGTGGAAGTCGCCGCCGAGGAAGCAATGACATGGGGGAGAGACGCCGTGGATGATGTGGCCGGCGATGGTGCCGTCGATGGAGACACGCCATGTCTGCTCGGAATCGAGCATCGGCAGCCCCGTGAGATCGAATAAAAGATAAAATGCAGCGGTGAGTGCAGAACCTCCTTGGTGGCGCCGAGTTGGCCTCGACTTCATCAGAGGAATTGGTGAGGGTGCTGCGGTTCCGGTGGGGCAGGTCAAGACGGCGCTGTGGGGGTAGAGGTGGCGCGATAGACGAGGCAAACATCGGGGCAGCTCCTTGGAGGTGGAGGATGGGGCAGCTGATCCGGCGGGACGATGAGATCGACAATGGATCCTTATCCGGTGCGGTGGATGAGGGACGACGAGCTGTTGCGGTGGACGATGTAGTCGGGGAAGAGTCTCCGGGTGGGAGGCGGTCGGGAGGCCGATGGAGGAGTGTGGGGTTTCACGGGTTTTGGCGGCCTCGATGTACGAATGGGGGGGGGGCGAAGGGGGAGGGGGAGCCAAGCTTAGGGACGTGCTTGCCCGAAATGTAGGGTAAGTTACCAGCGTACCCCCACCGGTTTTGACACCGCAACGCGAAGCTTCATTTCCGGCTGAGGGCTAGAAGGGGATTTCGGCGGTGTGCGGGCTGCGGAGCGATTTGGATGAGGAAGGAGTTCTCGCGCGCCCAAATTTTGGGATAACAAAGATGACGCGGGTTGAAGAGGCGGAGTTTCAAAGCGGGTGAGACAAAAGATACTCGAGCTTGAAAATTTCGGGATAACAAGGTGTGGATTCCTTGTTCGGCAGAACAAACTTAACGTGTAAAAAAACAATTCATACAAGACACAAGAGAGTCATGTCCCCTTTTACTACATTGCTATAGATGCCATTGAAAAAACTACAAGAAAAATGTAAAAAAAATCGAGAGAACAAGATTACCCTGCACAGTACCAAATCGATTCGCACTCCCCTCAACAACAACAAAAAACAAATCAATTCCCACCAAAGAAAGAGTAATGTCCCTTTTTATATGATTAAAGATGCCATGATCTCGAATTTCAATTTTTGAATCCATGTTATGTTGAATTCAAATATATCGTTAGGTGACCTTGCGGTTTATAATTGATGTAGTCGTACATTTTGATCTTCCATCATATATGAACATTTTACTCCACCTTGTGAACACATATATTGTCGTCTACCATATGGACTAAATTTGAATCAATTTTCCTTATTTGAATACGATTGTTGTCAAGTTATACAAGAATTTAAATATTATCCTGATAACAAAAAACATGCATATAGCAGTAATCATATTTCACTATGAACTACATGTACCATACGCTGTCCAATTCAAATATTTGTATCCATTTTATGTTGAATACAAATCATAGTACATTATTGGTCTAGGTAGAGAGATGTTCGGGATAATCTAAACCCTGTTTTCATATGTATAATTTTTGGCTGAATTGGGACAAGTTTATAAGCTTCTTGCAAAACCGGAGATTCTCTCAACAAGCCTCGTGGTTCCGAGAGGGAACGTGTCACCTTTGTGTGCGAAATGATATATGATGCCTCCCTCTTGATTTTATTTATAGAGGCAACATAGAACTATATGAGTGCCCTATTAAATTTTGGAATTATTTCGGGTTCATTTGGCCTTTTTATACATTAATTGAGTTTCTAGACTTTTAATGTGCATAATCTAAATATGAATTGCATGCACATGCTCCGGTGCACCAAAGTGGGTTGGAAAATCACATGTGTGTCCTTGGTTGAATTTCTAGGTCCCATGGAAGAAATGAGAATGAAATTCAAACATCTGGGCGTCATGACTCGGCCGAGAACATCGAGAAACTTAGATTTTAAATTCATGTAAATCCAAAACTCGCTTGGAAATCATGAAACTTGGCATGGTGTCATGTCATGGCACTAACATGTTGTGGTAAAAAATTGGGCCGATTTGGAAGCTCGTGGTTCTAAGAGGGAACGTGCCACCTTTGAGTGTGAAACGATATACGCTGCCCCCCTTGAGTTTCTTAACAAAGGCAACATAGAACTACATTAGTGCCCTGTTAAATTTTGGAATTATTCCGGGTTCGTTTGTCATTTTTTATACATTAATTGAGTTTCTGGTCATTTAATGTGCATAAGTCAAATTTGAACTACAAGCACATGCTCTCGTGCACCAAAGTTGGTTGAAAAATCACATTTGTGTCCTCGGGTGAATTTCTAGGTCCCATGCATGAAATGAGAATAAAACTAAAACATCTAGGCATCGTGGCTCGGCCGAGAACATTGAGAAACTTGGTTTTAAAATTCTTGTAAATCCAAAACACGTCACAAAATCACGAAACTTGGCATGGATGTCATGTCATGGTACTACCATTCTGTGGTAAAAAAATTGGCCGAATACGAACAGGTTTTGGTATAAGCTTCTTGCAAACCAAAACTTCTCTCAAGAAGGCTCGTGGTTCTAAGAGGGAACGTGCCACCTTTGAGTGCGAAAGGATATACGCTGTCCCCCTTGAGTTTAGTTACAAAGGCAACATAGAACTACATGAGTGCCCTATTAAATTTTGGAATTATTCCGGCTTCGTTTGGCCTTATTTACACATTAATTGAGTTTTTGGTCATTTAATGTGCATAATTCAAATTTGAACTACAAGCACATGCTCCCGTGCACCAAAGTTGGTTGAAAAATCACATTTGTGTCCTCGGGTGAATTTCTAGGTCCCATGCAAAAAATGAGAATAAAATTCAAACATCTGGGCATCGTGGCTCGGTCGAGAACATTGAGAAACTTGGTTTTAAAATCATGAAACTTGGCATGGTGTCATGTCATGGTAGTACCATGCCGTGGTAAAAAAATTGGCCGAATAGGAACAAATTTTGGTATAAGCTTCTTGCAAATCGGAGCTTCTCTCAAGAAGGCTCGTGGTTCTGAGAGGGAACGTGTCACCTTTGTGTGCATAATTCAAATTTGAAATACAAGCACATGTTCCACTGCACCAAAGTTGGTTGAAAAATCACATGTGTGTCCTCGGGTAAATTTCTAGGTTCCATGCAAGAAATGGGAATGAAATTCAAAATTCTGGGCGTCGTGGCTGGGTTGGAAACATTGAGAAACTTAGTTTTTTAATTCCTGTAAATCCAAAACACGCATGAAAATAATGAAACTTGGCTTGGTGCCATGACATGGCACCAACATGCTGTGGTAATTTTGCAGTCCGATTTGTGAAGGCGCACACATTAACAATCAACAAAATCATTTTGGAACAAGTGCTGTCACGTTACAATCAGAAACACAAGTATTATTGAAACCGTGGGCGTTCTACTTACTAGTACCATTTATGTGCCGCCACGCATCCCAATTTTTTATTAGCTAGGAGGCGCCGTGCAAGGTAGCTATTTGAGTACGAGAGACGTGCAATCAGACCCCTGCGCGTGCTTATCGGGAGGAGAGCCCTTTGACCTCCATCTGCCGTCCACCTCTCTCCCAAGGTCTCCATTAATGGCGCCCGAGCCTCTGTTTAATGGCGTGGCTATGTCTCACTCGACTGAGATTTAAGAGAGAAAAAAGAAAATCTAAAAGCACGGATCTTGATGTAAGATCCAACTGACCTATATAGCAACTACTGTGACTTATAGCGAGACTGATGAATATATAAGGACGATTAATTGTCTTACATAATTAGAAAGATAATTAAAAAAGCCACATGCGGCTACGCCCGAAATACACAAGGGCAAAAGAAGAAGGAAGACAAGGATCGGCTCACTGATCTCTACTTTCTTGATCGTTGTTTGCAGGTCATGGAACTAGTCTCCGCGGCGAGCGGCGATGAGCTCTTTTGTGTCCTCAAGACGCTACTTGAGAACATCCACAGATTCCTCCACCAGCCATTGGCGCTCGTTGCGGAGCATGTCATTCTCGTCCATAAGTTTCTTGACGATGACGCCGGTCCTCTTCAACAAGGCACTGGTCTCCTCCTGCTGGTGTGCACTTCGGACGATCTTCTCCCTCAGAAGGTCGCGCTCGGCCCGGAGCCTCTCATTGCCCTCCCTTAGTTGCCGGATGACGCCGGTAGCCAAACGAGGCTTTCATGTCATTCTACAACCTCGCCCAGCCGGAGATCTGATCCATCTGGCTATGGACGATCGCATGCATGCGCCTGTAATAGTCGTCGCCTGCCCGCGAGAAATTTTCCCAGGCCGCCGTGGCGCGGCGGAACATCTCTGCTGCATTCCCAACGCGTCGGGACATCTCTGCTACTTCCACGACGCGGCGGGACCAGTCTGCTGCATCGACGGCGCGGCGGGACCTCTGTGCTGCTTCAGCAGCGCAGCGGGACCTCTGTGCTGCTACTTCCGCGCGGCGGGACATGTTGGCTGCTCTCGCAACGAGGCGGGACATCTCTCGTGCTTCCGCTTCCATGCTCGCCTCTCCCTGGTGGCAATCTCTCGACCCAAAACTCACGCTGTCCATGGCAGATGTAAGGGAAGGATGCTGAATGACTTGTTTGTTTTTGTGGATGAAGAGTTGAGGAGGAATGCGCAGTCATCTTGGCATACTAGTATTTATAACCGAGTACTAATACGCTCCTAAGTGGGAAACCGTTTAGGTTGTGATCGGTGTGAATAGGTTTGCAATTCAATATAGCATGGTACTAATACACTCCTAATTGGGAAACCATTTAGGTTGTGATCGGTGTGAACAGGTTTGCAATTCAATATAGCGTGGAGTAATTTGGAATGTGACGAGACGCAAGCTCAAAACTTATTGACGGTTCTAGTTTCGAAGTGCGGCACTATTCACGGATGGAGTAGTTCTTTTTCTACTCCCTCTCCGGTTTTATAGGGCTTATCTCAAGATTTTAGTTTTTCCATTTTATAAGGCTCAATTTGGTTGTTCCCCAACACATGTTCATATTCCAAGGTGCATTAAATTATTGCATGCAAGTATTAAGAGAAAATTGACCAATGCATGTACTTTATGCATGCATGCATTGCAATTAATGCATTGATAAACATAATTTTTTGAGAAAAACAAGAACATTAATTAGGTGCTTTTGCAAACTACGAAAAATATTCCACCACTCACCATCTTGGTTGGTGAAAATTTTGAATTAAGCCCTATAAACCGCAAAGGAGGGAGTACTGCTGTGTACGTGCAATAACTGGCAGCGTCGTATACATATCTTACGGTTAATGAGGCGTTCGACAGGAATAGCCGCATGGCCAGCTCTAGGCTATCTCTCAGGACATCTCCCACGCACCTTCGTGCAACCCAGAAAAACTTGTACTCTGAGTTTAGTACGTTATACAGGAAGAGAAGAGGTGCACGCACGCACTCGTCCTCTCACACACGCGTCTATTTTTTTCTCGAAAAGGAGGATGATGACCCCCGGCCTCTGCATCTGGGAGTCACACATGCATCTGTAGCTACGAATTGTAGTGTTCTCAACCATCCGATTGGCTCTATCATGGATGTACCTATATACTAAAACATGTCTAGATACATCTATATTTTGACAAATGGAAGGCATGTATTGTGGAACGGAGGGAGTGCTTGTCATCAAAATGGATAAAAAGGGACGTATCTAGAACTAAAATACGTCTACATACATCTCCTTTTATCCATTTTGATGACAAGTAGTACTTCTTACCCAAAGGAACTTTATATCCAACAGACACAAAATATCCGTTCGACTGTTGGAAATTACTGATCTGATGTCAAAGTAATTGCTGCATCGCCACCAAAACCCACCATTTCTTAAGCTAAAGTAGACCAAGGTAATCCCTATATTAGCATATTACTAAGATAAACAGAAGGCACTGTAGAAACATTTAGGACGTGAGCTTGTCAATCTGAATGTGGAGGGACAACAGCTTAGCCTCGGCCAGTAGCTTGGGTGGAACTGTCAAGAAGGTCAGCTCCTGCACGTCGACGTCGCCGGGATCCTTGCTGCTTGTCACCTCCATTTCCACCTCGACGGCGTCGGTCGTGCCTTTGGGCTCCCCTGGCGGGCCATTCGCCCACAGCATGGCCACGTAGTGCGGCAGTGGGGACGCCCCCGCTCTGATGCAGACGACCGAAATGGTGATAGGCGCACCGATGTCGAGCACGCCGTCGACCAAGAAAAACGCGTGACCGTCCTCCTCCACGAACAGCAAACGCCGTGGCTCCGACAG
This sequence comes from Aegilops speltoides, assembly GCA_021437245.1. Lineage (NCBI taxonomy): Eukaryota > Viridiplantae > Streptophyta > Magnoliopsida > Poales > Poaceae > Aegilops > Aegilops speltoides. Next base: position 402,329,845 of record CM038143.1, read on the forward strand.
TGGCACTTGCAGCTGGAGCACCTTGCCATACTAGATCCTGTGCACGGGCATGGGATGCGCGGTGCTGATGTGGTGGTAGAGCGCCTGCGGCGGGCCTTCGTAGCCGCAGACGGGCACAGGGCATTTGCAGGGCGCGAGCAGACACACGCTCTGGTGATCGGCGAGCTTGTGGTAAGTGACGTAGAGCCCACAGCCTTTGTGCGGGCACTCCACCCTCACGGATGAAAGGACGGAGTCCACCGCCGTGTTCCGCACATCGAAGTCCACCGCCGCCAGACTTCGCGCCGCCGCCGCTAGTTCCCGGGCGCCGACGGCGGCAGTCGATCGCGCAGAGCGGATGCCCTCCCTTGCACTACAGAAATCAATCGAACAACACATCAATCAAGAAACCTACACCTTGCTCAATCAGCCGAACGGACGAGGTGTATTCGAACCTCATACACTGGAGGCGTCAAGGGGCGGAGGCAGAAGGAGCAGTGGAGCATGGTGAGGTCCATCGAGACCTTGGAGAGCTCCATCGTCGGGTCCTGTTCGGTCTGCATGATCTCACCCTCCTCGTGCACAACCATCTCTCGACTTGGGCCGGGGCATTACAAAGCCTTACCGTCACATATTTTATACTACTTCAAGGTGCATCAAATCAACACAGGCAAGTATCAAAAGGAGAGTCACAGCATGCATGCATGCGTTGTAATAGTGCATTGGTAAAGGCAAATTATTGAAATATATCTAGTGCAGTGCTTTGATGTGTCGCGTCAACCCGTACATCAATGAGAAGTTTGATTATCCTCTCCCTCGCGGAATTAACTGCACCTGCCTTTGGCTGTATGACAGGTTGGCCACACACCCGTCGGGCCCACCTGTCATACACGCAAAGGCAGGCGCCCTCCCGCCCATGAGCATGGTGGTGGCAAGACTAGGAGAAGCTTTACACGCTCTCCCTCCGCACGCTGGTGGACATGCAGCAGTTCAATCGGTGTCAGATGGCCAGAAGCGTACTGTAGTACCCCTCCAGTGCAGTAGTGCTCCATCATTGTTCGACTTCCCGAAGAGGCGAAGAGCCAAGCGTAGCCCGAACGCTCGTGTGGCAGTTTCATGTGTAGAGTAGTCTAGGATAGCGTGTACCGTGCCTGTAAGCTTAAAATCGTTGGGGTCGGCTTCATGCTATGTGGCCGTCTCGAAGTTTTAAAAATATATTAAAATAGTCTTCTGGCCCTTCCTGTCACCCCTGTGATTGTAGTTTGCATGCTCTTCTGGTCAAGACAGGAATATATATTTTAATTTGTTTTTTTGAAAAGGGGGGACTCCCCGGCCTCTGCATCAGAACGATGCATACGGCCACATATATTTTAATTTGTTGTGGGTAAATGTTAAAGGTTGCAGAAAATATATTGTACACTGCGGGTCTTTCAGCCAAGTTTAGAGGCAAGCATGTGGGGCCAGTGCTATGATGTGTCATGTCAACTCGTACAATGAGGAGAAGCTTGATTTTACTACACGCCTTCTCCCTCGCCCATGCGCGCGGTTGCTCGCAAACGAGGACAGGCTTTTTCTTAGTAGTACTTCTACAACAAGCTATCCGTCCCGCTCGCGGTGGACGGACATGCAGTAGTGGATTCGACACTATAGAAGCAGTAGTAGTAACATCATTGTTCGTCTTCTCAAAGAGGCAAAGAGCCAAGCGCAAACCGAACATTGCAGTTGCGAACATTGGAGCACGCATATACCCAGGCACTTGCATGAGACAAAATTGCTATGTGAGCCCACTATTGTACTAGTACGTACAACTACTTGCTATTATAGCCCTATAAACCAGAAAGGAGTATTTTCCCTTCTAGAGATTTCAACAAGTGACTAGACTACACCGAGACGGAGTACACATGGAGCAAAATGAGTGAATCTGCACCATAAATAAATACGTACTAGTTCTATCGTTTTCCTCTACGAGGTGCACAATATTGAGTATACTGACTAGTCTCTTTTTGACACGCATATACGTTTTTTGACACAGTACAGACGCAAGCGCTCATATACACGCGCATACACTCGCCCCTATGAACGCACACACACACGACACTATCATCTTGAAATTTACGAAGTCACCATAGGCACCTCGTCGTCGACGGGTCCATAGGTGCTTGAATGCCAAGGAGGGAGAGGGTACAGGTTCCCGAGATGTTGAATGGTCAATGATGCATCCTCAATTACATGCAGAGGGAATTAATTGGAGAAGCAGAATAGAGCCAGCACGATGTGAATGCAACAGAGTTTGGACTCTCATATAATAAAGGCGCCCCACCACTCCAATCCATCTACTCCCAAGTCTCTGTGCAACACTGCTCACTCCAATCCAAGACCAAGTGACTAGAAGCCACAAGCACCTATGGAGGTGATGGACGCGAGCCGCAGTCGGCTGTGCCAAATCATCCAAGGCGCCGGCCTGCGGCCCCGCTCTGTGCAGCGTTTCCAGGCGGTGCTGGCGACCGCTGGTATCGTAGCCCTCACCAACGCCGGCTTCGCCTCTCGCATGGACGACACGATGGTCAACTCCATCCGCAAGTTCACCGCCGTCAAGAAGCGCACGGACGACCTTGCCGTACCGCTCCAGCCCGCGCGCCCAGGCTCCCCATTGCCCACCACCCTCATCGGCCTCCATGGTGACGAACTCTTTCAAGCCCTGGTGGCCCTGCAGGTGCCGAAGGTCGCGACGAAGAATGTGCACCCTGAGGCCGCGCTCGCCATGCAGCGCCTAGCCATGCAAGAAACCGTCGACCTGCACATCCACGTCTACGAGGAAATCGTCTACATAGGCCACTACAAGGCAATCGAGGATAGAAAGACGTTGGCCTTCTTCCGGATGGAATCTTTGGACGCCATTGTTCAGAAGCACGTCGACCTGGCCACGAAAGCCGCTGCTACTTAGGCACCGTTCGGTGGGACGGCGCCCTGAGTCGAGGAGATGGACGTCGTCGATGGATGCATCTCTTCTTCTTGCCCCCTGTAACCAGCACTGCATCGCCTCGTGGCCTTAATGTTTTATTAGTATAGTACTCCTCCGTTCCCAAATATAAGTCTTTCTAAAGATTCCAGCAAGTGACTACTACATACGGAGCAAAATGAGTGAATCTACACTCTAAACTATGTCTACATACATCGTATGTCGTATTCCATTTGAAATAGTATCTAAAAAGGCTTATATTTATGAGCGGAGGGAGTATATGGCATTTTATTCGGTCGTAACGTTTTCTTTGTGAGGTGGGGCATGATTGAGCAAACCCACCCGCCCACCGGCGTCGGCCGAGTTTAGAATTAGAAGAGAGAAACGAGGAGGAGAGCTAGCTATGAGTACCTGACGCTGTTGTCGAGATGGGACTCGTGTTTATAGAATAGAGTCTTGAGCACTCGTGCCTCTTTTTTTTGAGGAAAAATTAGTTGTATGTCTAGTACCACTAGTTGGGTGCGTGCAACCTATAGCTGTCATCACTTTAGGTCTCCTTTTCAAACCGTGGCTACGCTTCATAGTACATATTTTTTCACGCATTTATCCTCCTATATGTACTCATAGGCTATTTCCACGTGCTCCCATTCGCCGACATGTGGGACATAGAGCATCTGGGTCGTAGTGCATGCACGACTCGGAGCATATGCCGGGGTACTTTACATTTCAGGCCTCACGAATTACATGCAAACCCCTGCAGAAGAATAAATAAATGAATGAATTACTACACGAAACCGGATTATTTTCGTGGAAACCGGAGCACGTTCATTAAATTTTGGACATAACACGTTTATAAAAAATGAGCGGACCTAAACTAGTCTAAGGGCCTCTTTGATTTTTCCCGCAAAAAAGGCCTCTTTGATTCGCAGGATACTGAAAACATAGGAATGGGGAAAGTATGATGGCGATGAACCGAGACGAGGAGAACTCTAACTCAGTTAAAGGTTAGAGTTAGATTCTACTCCCTCCGTTCCAAAATAGATAACTCAACTTTGTACTAATTTTAGTACAAAGTTGGGTCATCTATTTTGGAACGGAGGGAGTAACCCTGAACTAACTCTAAACCAAAGAGGTGTATGGATGGCAGGGTTAGATTGACAATAAATGCTCTTTCTCAATCATTTGACTACTTTGGATCCTATTTCCTGCCGGATTTGGTGTGGCCGGCTCTTCTGTGGCCTCCTCCCGCTCACAATTGACATAAATGAATCATCTATACAAATCAAGCATGCAAAACATGATAATTTTTACTTTGTCCATACAAATGAGATATCCCACTTAAACATACAGGTCGTCAATCAAGCTTCACAAAATAAAAAAACACTTCATGAAACAAAGCATGAGCTAACTCATCACGGAAGTCATTCACGATAGGGAGGGATCCCGAAGCCCCTCACGCACCGAGGGAGGAGCTCGCCATCGTCGCTCTGGAGGAAGGCTCTGTAGAGCCCAAGCCCTGGGAACCCCTCCGACGCTGGCCCGTGCGAGTTGAGGTTGACACCGGCATGGGTAGCAGGGCCGCTTGCCGCCTACTGGGAACTTAATCTTTGGGCCTCTGTAAATAATGCAAGCCTGTAACTAAAATACCTAGAAAGGTGAACTGAATCTTTGGGCCTCTAGAAATAAGGCAAGCCTGAAACTGAAATACCTAGAAAGGTGAACTAAATCTTTGGGCCTCTAGAAATAATGCAAGCCTGAAATTGAAATACCTAGAAAGGTGAACTGAATCTTTGGGCCTCTAGAAATAATGCAAGCGTGAAACTAAAATACCTAGAAAGGTGAACTGAATCTTTGGGCCTCTAGAAATAATGCAAGCCTGAAACTGAAATACCTAGAAAGGTGAACTGAATCTTTGGGCCTCTAGAAAGATTTATTACCTCCTCAAGCAGCATCAAACAATTCCATGCATGCACCACAAATCTATACCAAGTTTGATTAGGATCTACTTTTCCAAATCAGAATTAGCGCTAGAGCAAGCAAGATCAATGATATGGCCGTGAGACAGAGAAGGAACGAACAAACTCACCCCTCTCGCGACCTCCCTGGTAGATGCACCGCCACCGCACACGATAGAGGGAGAAAAACGACTGGTGAAGGGGGAGCGGGGCGACCTTCGAAGGACGGAGGGAGAGGGCGGCCGGAGTAGGGCGGCGGAGGCCGGAAGGACAGGGTGGCCGGAGGAGAGAGAGGGCAAGCGGCGCTTGGGCGGGCGGCCCTATGGGGAACAGAGAGGAGTCGTGCAAGAGGGGGGAGCGATCTGGTGCGGGCAGGGTAGAACTTTTTAGTTCTCTTTTAGAGGGCCCGAGGATAACTAACCCAATTTGAACCTCTCCACTGCGCTAGTTTTTTGCTAGGTTAGAGCAAACTAGCTCAAACTAACCCCTCTTGTTTCGATAATTTGAGGCTATTTCAACCCAAACTAGCTCTAGCTCAGGGATCCAAACAAAGAGGAGTGTTATTGTACATGGTACAGTGTGGACCATAGCACACTGTTTTTTATGGCCATATCACCACATTGTTTTCTACTGCTGGTTCACTAGGCTACCATGGTTCACACTACTGGTTCACTGGGCTGCCATGGTTCGCACTCCTCCGACCTGAGTAGTACTCCCTCCGTTTCTAAATATAAGTCTTCGTAGATATTTCACTGTGGACCACATACGGATGTATATAGATGCATTTTATGTGTAGATTCACTCATTTTTCTCCGTATGTGGTCCATAGTGAAATCTCTCCAAAGACTTATATTTAGGAACGGAGGGAGTAGTATAGTACTAGTATATACCACATCATTCTTTGCTCCTTCTTACTACTCCGACATGTGGGAGAGCCAAGATCCGGTCGACGTGTCATGCACCAGATTAGAGCGGAATGGAAGGGGGCATCACCCGGTCGAGCGCCAGAATTCATGACTATAGTGAGTGGTCATATCACAAGTCTTTCCAAAGAGAACGCGTCACAAATCGCACAGCCCGACCTTTCCAAAGAAGATGTTTGAGAATCTGCCACTCGCTCACCCTCCTCGCTTCTCTGTCAAACCGCCTACCCAAAAACTGCCGCGCGTACTACCCGGGAAAAGCCCCGCCCTAAACTTTTAACTACGCGAAAATAGTTCAAGCTTGTTCGTTCTATATAAATACAGTACTTACTATATGTTTTTTCACCCATGGGGTTGTTCAATGAATGGAGGGGCAGGGAGCACAAGTGAACAATACTGTAGTACTACTAGTAGTAAGTAGGAGTCGTATAGTAGTCACCTTAAATAGAGAGTTTCTTTTCTTTAATGCCATGTACACAAATTAAAACGCTTGTTGTGGAGAGAAAAAAGATAATCACTCCACTATATATGGACGCAGGGGCCTGAGCGCTTGCTTTACTAGGGTTGCTCTCTTCATTCTCTCATCCTCTCCAGATATAAACAAGACAGCGGTAGCGACATTTTCTCTCTGCTCACCGATGGTCACAGATCCAGCAGGATCCCTTCGGACGGTGTGTGTAGAGGACTAAAAGGTGCATCGATCACGCGGTCATCGCCGCTGAGGGAGGAAACCCACAGCTTCCGGAGGGGCCCGATCCTCTGCTCGTGCCGTTCTCTCCGACACAGTGCCAACTCAGGAGGTACTCCGACCCTTCTTCCTCCCTACCGTATTGTCCGCAGATCCGACCTGCCGCCGCCGACATCCCAGCGAACCTTAGGTATAAGTTCTTCGAAAGCGGCCTTGCTCTACTATCCCAGCTCCCCACGTGTCTGCATGTGCATCTTTTTCTACTCCCATCAGCTCTTCCAAAGCCACCTACATTTTTAGTATTATTAGAGGTAAAGCTACTTCATGCATTCGAATCTAGGGCTTTGTTCAAACAGCGAAGAAAGGGGGGAAAGTTGTAGCATGAATCTAGGACTTGATTCAAAGAGGAAATAATATGGTGAAAGTAGTAGAGCTCGGATACCCAACCGGTCTCTTGGTTGAAAAGGGAAATAATGGGAAAACACAGTACAAGCTGGATAAGGAACGGATCTATTATTGGTTGAAAAAGGATAGAAAGTGGCAGCTGGTGGACAAGTCAACAGAGTATGTCCATGATTAGATTTGCTGCCATCAGATAGTAAAAGGTCTCCATGATTAGATTTGCTGCCCTCACATAGTAAAAGGTCTCAGGATTAGATTTGCTGCCCTCACATAGTAAAAGGTCTCAGGATTAGATTTGCTGCCCTCACATAGTAAAAGGTCTCCAAGATTAGATTTGCTGCCCTCACATAGTAAAAGATCTCCAGGATTAGATTTGCTGCCCTCACATAGCATGAACAAACTCGACATCACCACTTTATGCCTCCTTGTAGGTACATTGTCTTGTGCGCCCTTCGCCGCATGTCCTTATACCAACCTTTTGCTGTTGTTAATGTAAGGGCGCATGTAAAATGAAGCGATCACACTATTACCTTAGGGACATGTCTAACCAGTGTTATTGTTAATCTAATGCCTCAAGTGATAAGATGCAATTAAACTGTGTTACAAATGGCACACCTGCTGTTTTCCCCAGTATGATAAGTAAGTTGCTCCTTTACGCTGCTGAGTGTCCTGATGTCCCCACGGTCCCATGCCCTTAAACCAACTGTTCAGCTGCTGTTGATTTACTGTGTCTGGTAAACAAGCAATGCCACCATTAAAGTAATCCAATATTTGAGGAATCTCATTGTTGATCGTAATGCTTCTGGTAACATGAAGCATTGCCGACGTATAAAAATTTCTACTGTCCTTGCGCTATTCCCATGAACATAATTATGATGCTCCTTTCCATTTTGTATATGTTTCGTATATTCTTATTGACCAGCGATTGTTTAATTTCTTTCTTTTTGTGCAGATAGGGATATCCATTTCACCTTGTTGCTATTGTGACCTTTTGGTGAATTGCACAAAACACTTTTTTTTGGAATGAGTGTCTTGTGCAGTTCAACTAAAATGTCACGTGGGCAACATCTCTCAATTTTGGTGGAACTGCACAAAATGGTTATTGGAGTTTCTAAAATCTTCATCAAGTTCAGCTAGTAATCTCGTGCAACATTTTATTAGCCTTTGCAAGATGGAGTCGTCACTGTCACCACAATGGCACTTTATTTTAGTGGAACTGCACAAAAGTATAAGAAAATTATAGTTGCACCTTACATGAGCCAGACAGCCAACCTTAATGTTCCTCAATTTTAGTGCAACTACTAAATAAGAACCTGCTAGCTCACGAGAGCAAGTACTTCTTTGCTAGCTGAATGATGCAATCTTTGCTTCATTTTAGGTGAACTGCAGAAAAAGGCACATGAATTGAATCATGGAACTCCAGGCAGACCTCATCCTAGTGGAGCTGCAGGTTGTGTTCAAGGAGGCCGCTATTAAAGCGAAATCATGCTCTCCTGTCTCCTTGTTTGTGCTGTGCAAATAGGAATACTCAACTATAGATGTTGTGACGGTCATCACCAAGTTCTTCGATTGTATGACATGGCTAGTCAAGATGGATTTAATCCCGATATTCACTTTATCAAAAGGCTCTAATGGGTTGGTTCCGAATCTTGCAAGCTGGGAAGAGATGTGTAGGCATCTTTGTTGTACTTATTATTTGAATCTTATTTGTTCATTCTGAATCTTGCAAGCTGGGAATCAATGAGATGTGTAGGCATCTTTGTTGTACTTATTATTTGGATCTTATTTGTTGGTTCTGAATCTTGCAAGCTGGGACTCAATGAGATGTGTAGGCATCTTTGTTGTACTTATTATTTGGATCTTATTTGTTGGTTCTGAATCTTGCAAGCTGGGAAACACGGCATGATGATGCAAAGGACAACAACCATAACAAACAGTTCAAACTTGGTAGTATTATCTTTGTGAAAGTGCGACAAATGTGCTGATAGTGTGCGTCCTGAGATTAATAATTCTAATTGTTGTGCATGTTGATCCTGTGGCACTGATAGAACGAGCCAATGCATTGCTTGTTTCAAGTATAAATTTATGTTAAAGCTAATTAAATTTAAGTAAAGTGACCACTAACTCTTGTTATTCTGAAGACCAATACAGACCGCCGTGAACCGACGTGGCGGAGTAGGTTTCTTAATGGAGGCGTTTGAATGCGCCGAGGGTGCATCTTCGCGGGCGGCAGCATAAGGGATGGGTAGTAACTATTGTCGTCTGACACACTCACTTCATTGTTGAATCCAGTTCCCCAAGAGCTGAAAAACGAACTGCTGCCGCCGCCTACACACTCGTTCACTCGAAGAGACTCCAATGGCGATCCGAGGGGTGAGCCTGCTGGATATGGACTTCAGCAAGGAGTTCCTGTTTGAGTTTGTCGTTCAGTCCCATGGCTGCACCAAGTTGAATGTGATGTACACCAACGATACAGACTCGGTGAAGCTCTGCCTCGCCTCAGTCCTATGGCTGCACCAGGTTCTGGAGCATTCACCCGTTTCATCGGCAGCACCGACTGCACCTTTGCTACGGTGGAGAGAAGGAAGAACGCGACGATTCAGCCATCTGGTGCAACAAGCTTGTCGACATCCAGAAGCAATACAAGATCATCAGCAACGGGCAGGAGAAGGACTCCGTGGTTGACCTCACTGAGACCATCATCGACCCCTGATACGCCAACATGAAAGAAGACGACCTGAACACGTGGGAGGTACCTCTGAATCTAGCCTACATAACCTACGCGGCCAAGGATGCATACACATGCTACGACATGTACAGGCAGATTTTGGACATGAGGGCGGTTCCGCTTCCTCAGAATCGATTTAGTACATGGACAGCCGCAGCGTCATGATCAAACGTGCTAGGAAGGTCTAGATGTTGTACTTTATCTGTTCTCCCACTTTCTTTTTCGATGTAAACTGAGTTTTCTCCCAATACTTTTCCCTAGAACCAACTCAACTGTCCCACATCTAGCCTAAAAAATAATAATACCCCACGTACTATTAACTCATCAAATTAAAATGATATTTTATTTCGTAAGTTGAAAGTTCTTACAAAATAATAACAATAATAGTTTATATATAACTTGGCAAGTTAACTCCTAGTGATTGCGTACATAAGCTTGAAAATATTTTACTGACCAATGCAGTAATAGACGTGCAATCATGTGTTTATGTTTTTATAACATTTCTCCATCTAGCCCAACATGATATTTTCACTCAGCCCAGCAAGTCCGTGGATTTCGAGAAAAATGCAAATGGGATTTAAACGGCCTGCATAGATGCTACATCATTGTTTCACCCAGCCCACCAAATGGACTAAAAAACAAATGGGTGGCTGACATGTGGGTCAAGAGGTTGAAGTTTAAGAAGGCGTTGGATTTACATCCAACGGCCGCATTCTTCTTCAATCTCGTCTTCTTCCCCAGCGCTGCCGAACACTTTGCTCCCACCTTCAAGGCCGGCGGTGTTGTTTTGCGCTCCTCAACAAACGCTACCTCGCCGACGGCCGAGCCATCCCTCCACTTCGCACCTCCTGTTATTCTCTGCCGAGTGTAGGCCTACCCCGCACCATAACCAGTCAAGTTTCCCACTCCTCTCCGTCTGCGACTCCGTTGCCGCGTCTTCCCCATCTCCGGGTCATTCCAGTCTGGGGCCTCGCCGTCGTCCACCGCCTCGGTGCGCTCGGCGCGGCGTGGTCAACATACGAGAGTCATCGGAAGAGGACTGTACGTGGAGAGCCTAATGGCTGGGACCCACGAGGTCCATGGTCGCACGCAAGGAAAGTTCCTCCTTATTATGCACTGTACGTGGACTGTACGTGGGAAGGGCTTCTGTATTTCGCGAAAAAAATGTTCCCCCCGCTGACAGGTCGGACCACCAGCTATATCTTCGCACGCAAGGAAGTGCCTCCTTATTACGCACAAAAAAAATGAATACCCCCTGCTAGCTGGGACCCACCATAGTGGGTGGCTGACTTGTGGGCCTACTAAGTTGACAAGGACGGATGGCTTTGTCAACTTAGTCAATAGGAATGATTCTAGCTCCAGTGACCGTACGATGTCCATCCAACGACCATAGTGCTTCTTCAACCTCTGGTCTTCTTGCTCCAGCCGCCCAAAGCAGTGCCAGTCGTGCCACATGCTCCTGCCTCTCGTGGCCGGCTGTGATGCCACAGAGGCCTCACCACCCCCTACTACTCCCACCGCTGGCCCAGGGCATCCCTCTACTCACCCACACCCCCTATTATTCTGCGGCGACGGCAGCCTCACGCCGCAGCCGAACCAGTGAACTCTCGTACTCCTCTCCACGTGGGCATCCACTGCCGCGTCTTCCCTGGCTCCGTGTCGTCCCCTTCCTAGGCCTCGCCGTCGTCCACCGCCTTGGTGCTCTCGGGTCTCGGCGCGGCGTGGTCAATGTGGTCAATGACCGACTTCCATCGGAAGAGTACTATACGTGGAGAGGCTGACAGCTGGGTCCACGGCTGCAGCTGGGTCCACGGCCACAGCCCAGTTTTTTTGTAATTTGCCAAGTAAGTCGCTTTGTCAGGCCTGTTGGGCTGCAAATCTTTCAAGACGAGGAGAGCTTCATTCGGCTTGCCGAGAAAATGGCCTATCAGTAATGAGAAATGGGTTGTACATTTTTAAAACACATCAAACCGGCAATTAGTTTCAAATATCTTTTTTCATTTCGAGATTTTACATTAATTTGTTGGATTTTATATTGATATACATTTATTTCTAAAAATTAGTTTGAATGTGAGTCGAAATTTCGGGATTAAAACAGTTCGGACCGCACCGAAATATGCAAAATTTTGTATAATTTTTAACCATGGCCACAATATGGGCTGTAAATAAAATGCTAACGAAAAGAATACGGGCTCCAAAAAAACCTTAAGAATTAGCAAATGGGTTGTAAATTATTAGAAATAATGGCAGATGGGATGTATGTTATTTTCCGCAGATTTGAGGCTTTCCTAAAAAAAGGTTGATGCACAAGTAGTGACTATTGGATGTCCAACCAACGGCAGTCGTGCTTCTTCAATCTCTGCTCTTCCTGCTCCAGCCGCTCAAACAAGCGGCGATGGGACTGCTCGCTCCTCCTCCTGCGGCGGGTCATTTGCTGCCAAGCAGCCTCACTACCCCACCGTACTCCCATCGCTGGCCTAGCCATCCCTCTACTCACCCACACCTGCTGTTATTCTCCGGCGACGGTAGACGAACCAGTAAACCCTCGTACAATCGTACTCCCCTCCGCATGGGAAACAACTACCGAGTCTTCCCTGCCTCCGTGTCATTCCCTTCCTAGGCCTCGTCGTCGTCCAGCTCCCTTGTCAACATGGTCAACGTGGTCAAGGAACGGCTTCCATCGGACGTGGACTGTACGTGGAGAGCCGATAGCTTGGTCCATGGCCGCACGCAAGGAAATGCCTCCTTATTACACGCAAAATAATGATTCCTCCACCTGACATCAGGGACCCACCAAAAGGGCCTCTATATTTCACGAAAAAACGTTACCCCGGCTGATAGCTCGGACCCACCAGCTATATCTTCGCACGCAAGGAAGTGCCTCCTTATTACGCACAAAAAAAATGAATAATCCTCGTTAGGCGGGACCCAAAGATAGTGGCAGGCTGACTTGTGGGCCTACTAAGTTGACGGGGACGGAGGGCTTTGTCAACTTAGTCAATATGCATGATTCTAGGTCCAGTGATCGTACGATGTCCATCCAACGACCGTAGACTAGTTCAAACCGAAATAGAACCAGTAAGCTTGATGAAGACAATGATTTGGTAGACCAGTTCCAACTGCTGTCTCAGTTGTACATCTGGTTGGAGCAGCTGAGTATTTAAACTCGAGGACACCCAGTCCCGGACACACAGTCCTCACCGTATTCTCCTTGAGCTAAGGTCACACAGACCTCGCCCAATCACTCGTGGTAAGCCTTCAGGTGACTTCCAAACCTTCACAAACTTGGTCACTCGGTGATCCACAATTCCTCTTGGATGCTCTAGACCTTGACGCCTAACCGTCTAGAACAAGCATAGTCTTCAAAGGTAACAAGCGTCGGATCCACGCAGGATCAATCTCTTCAGTGATGCTCAATCACTTTGGGTTTGTAGGTGTTGGGTTTGGGTTTTCCTCACTTGATGATTTTTGCTCAAAGTCCTCGGAGGATGGGATGCTCTCAAATGACAAGTGTCAGTTTCTCTCGGAGCAGCCAACTAGCTAGTGGTTGTAGGGGGCGGCTATTTATAGCCTAGGGAGCAACCTGACATGATAAGACATAAATGCCCTTCAATGATATGACCATTAGGTGGGTACATATTTTGGGACAGCTGGCGCATATCACAGCAACGGTCGAAATTTTGACTCTCAAAATGCTTAGGGCTATCATGTTCCTCACTGTGTAGGCAATCTGCACTGGCGAATTCCTAACTCCTCAGTCAGAACAAATTCCTCAGAGACCAGAAGAACTTCGTCTCTGTCACTGAAGAATAGGACTGAACTGTATGAGATTTCCAATGGCTTCACTCGAAGGGATTGGTAGGTGTAGGATTTGAGTTGAGCATCACATGGAAATTTTTCCTTAGTATTTCCTCGACCCCCTTTAACAGTGCAGTGTTTCCTATGACTCAAGAAAGAGAAAATGAAACTATAACACAAAGTCTTCATTCTTCATGTTCCTCGAATGATTGCCAAGTCTTCAAGGTTACACCAATTTCTTCACTTTCAAAGTCTTCAGAAAGTCTTCAGAAATCCAAAGTCTTCAGTTGAAGAACTTCATTTTTAGGGGTCGACTTTCTCTGTAAATATCAACCTCCTCATAGACTTATAGACCTGTGTACACTCACAAACTCATCAGTCCCTTAACCTATAAGTCTTCAATACACCAAAATCACTAAGGGGCACTAGATGCACTTACAATGTCCCCCTTTTTGGTGATTGATGACAATATAGGTTAATTTTTCAACAGGGATAAATATATGAAGTGTAAATACTGATGTTGAGGAATTTGGTTGCAATATATAGAAGAACTCCCCCTGAAGATGTGCATAGTGAGGAGTTTGCTTTCGAAGCAATGCACACTTGAAGAGTGTAATCATGGAGATCTCCCCCTATATCTTGTAATTCATACACGCATTTGACATATAATATGAAGAATTTGAAATGCATGATGAAATATGGTGACTGATATAATTCAGCATGCGTGCATTGACATTAATGAGGAATAAGCATGCAGAAGAACACAACAAAAGTATCAGGCCACCATAGAGTTTAAGATTACAACTCGATCCAGCAAAGTCATTAGAAGAATGAGAGTTGTAACTTAGCAAAAAAACGCCCATATAAGGTAGACCCGCTTGAAGACTAACTCAAATTTCTCCCCCTTTGTCATCGAAGGACCAAAAGGGTTGAAAATGAGGACTATCACCCCTAAAGAATATCATGATGATGGAGGAGCGCCAGCGTTGTTAGGGTCTTGAGTTGATGTAGGGCCTACTGCAGTGTCGTACAAGTCTTCATACTCGTCCGTGGCGCGCGATGAAGAATATGAACTGGCCACCAAGGAAGGAACCTTGACCTTCTTGTATTTCTTCGGTGGAGGAGTAGACCAGTCAAAATCTTCCTTGAAGCCCATTTGCTTCAAAATAGCCCAGGTGCGATCAAACACTTCATGGAGGTAGTAATGGTTTTTCTTCACTGCATTACGTGTAGAAGTCATGTTGTGAAGAATAGAGCCAAACTGACGCTTAACCCATTTGTGGTTTCGATCCACCTTCTGGTGAAGACTTAGAAGCAGCTCACGGTCAGTCATCACACAAGGAGCAGTAGCTTGAGGACTTGACTTGGGAGCATTGGCAGCAGAATCATGAGTGGCAGAGTCATCATTGGTGGAATAAGATGCAGCTTTGTGGAACTGACCATCCAATGGACGAATGCCTTCATTGATAACGACTGGTGACTTGCCCTTCTCATCAGCTGAGGAAAATGTCCGCTTGAGGACTTCAATCGGGGACAAGTAGCTGAGGTGATTCTGAAAGTCAGCCTTGTAGTTGAGTGAAGACCTTGTTCCGAGGAATGTCATGATCCACGGCGGTAAGGCTTCAGCTCAAATGGTGAAAGTGCAACATTCGCCAGAGTCCTCATGAAGAAATCATGATAATTAATAGGAATGCCATGCATGATGTTGAATAGCATATTCTTCATCATCCCAATAATTTCTTCATCGGATGAGTCATGGCCTTTGATAGGACTCATGGTCTTCGTCAGAATGCGATAGATGGTTCTTGGCACATAGAGCAATTCCTTCACGAGGAATTTGGTCCTTGGGGCTTGACCAGGCTTTAGAGGCTTCATGAGCACTAGCATATAGTGAGCAGTGAGTTCAGGCTCATCATATAGATAACGAGCACCTTCAGGTGGAGGACTGATTGGCAGGGCATGAAGAAATTCAGAAGATGGTGCCTTGTAGTGAGTGTTTTCAGTCATCCAGTCCAACACCCAAGAGTTGACATCAGCAGCATCACCTGTGATATGCAGCATTGCGTAGAACTGAAGAATAAGCTCTTCATTCCAATCAACTATGTCTGAGCAGAAGTATAGCAAGCCTGCATCATGAAGCATACTGAGGACTTGGGAGAAGCAAGGCATGGATTCCATGTCCACGTGAGGAATATGCTCGTGGTCGAAGACTTTGTCCTTGTTGAAGAGTAGTGAAGAATAGAAGTTGGCCTGGCTGGCAGTCCAGAAACGCTTCCTTCTAAGACGAGCATTGTCATACAGGTTGAAATCAGTGAAGAATAGACGCTCGCCGAAGAAATCATGAGCCTTGAATTTCTTTTCTTTGAGAAGGGATCCTTTGGCTTGGGCTGAGGAGTGTCAGTCAATTGCATCGCCACCTCAGGAATCGCAATCTCAGGTTCCTCAGGCTAAGGAATTTCAGGTGCTTCTTCAGCTGCAGCCTGGGTCTTCAATTCTTCGTTTACAATTTCTTCAGCACTAGTGGCTGGAGTTTCTTCATGGACAGACGGGGTTGCATGAGGTTCTTCAGATCCCATTAGCACTTCAGTGGCAGCAGGGGAATGAGGAATTGCTTGGAGTGGAGTGAACATTGGAGAGTTGGGGTGCTGACTTTCCCAAAAGTCATCATTGAGCACAGAAGTGGTACAACCAATATCCACATCCTCATCTTCCATTTCTTCAACACCTGCCTCTTCAGCAGTGAACTGAGGCATAGGTAAGGAAACAACTGGGGTTGAAGGGATTTCGTCCACTTCAATTTCTTCGTCCAACTGCTCTGTCGAAGCAGTAGAAGGAGTTTCTTCATCGGATTCATTGGGAATCACATAATCTTCACCAAAAGGAACAAGGTCCTTTGATGGCATGAAAGAGACTGGAACGACATCAATTGGGTTGTCAATTGAACTAGTCAGAGGCTTCATCTTCTTCGAAGCTGAAGAATTTGATGAAGTTGATGCCTTCCTTTTCTTCACATCTGCACGCTCTACAGCCTTGGTCTTCTTCGCATCCGATGCAGATGGAAGGATCGGAGTCGGTGTAGGCGCAGAAGGTGCAGAGGACTTTGGATCATTTTCTTCAGGCGCAACTGATGCAGTTGATCTAACTTCTTCAATTTCTTCAGGCGCACCACTAGTGGATGCCCTGGCAATATCTTCAGCAGCTGGAATGGAGTCATCAGCTGTCAGGACCCCGACTCAATGCCACATCGATCTAGCATGTAACACCTCATATCACTTTGTGGCCTCACGCACGGTATTCCCACGGGTGTCGCCTTACTTTTTCCCGGGACCGTTTGCGCCTTTTGGCACACGTATATGATAGTGTCGCTAGCATCCATATGATAAGGAGCCCGGGATGACATGGCTAGTCGTAAACCCAAAGTGGCACAGACTTACAGGACAGGCATCCATGACCCAAAGATCGAACGTGTTTGGCCATCGCCGAGTGAATCCGGGCTGTAGCACTCGGGCTAGCAGGACTCGATAAACCGGGCTGTAGCGGCTAACAGACTCTGGTATTCATCATGTGACATTCTCGAAGGGATGTACACAGAACGAAGAAGGACACATGCCGCCAGCCTAAGTGTTCGGAGCAAGTAGCAAGCTACCAGGGCTCGATGGAAGCACTAGGAGACATTTCCTAAGAGAGGCTACCAAGGATAAACAACTAGATAGTCAGATCCCACACATACCAAGCATTTCAATCACATACACACAATATGCTCGATATGTGCAATACAACATGGCATCACAACATGACTCTACAAATCAAGTATTCATTCATTAGGCTCCGAGGAGCGAGATATTACAAACATGGGTCTCGCGACCCACCATTCAGAGCATACGAGTCAAAGCACATGTGGAAGCTTAATATGTCTGAGTACAGACATCTACAAAAGAAAAAGGCTGAGAAGCCTGACTATCTACCAGATCCTGCCGAGGGCACAAGATCGTAGCTGAGGTAACAAGCTAAATGTCAAAGTCCACGCAGAACTATTAGTGAGACGGAAGTCTCTGCAAAAACGTAAAATAGGCAAACATGAGTAAAAATGTACCCAGCAAGACTTACATCAGAACTAACTACATATGCATCATTATCAACAAAGGTGATGATGGGGTTTAACTGCAGCAAGCCAGCTTTGACTCGGTGGCTATCCTAAACTACGACTGCAAGTAACACTTTTGAGGTGGCGCACACGAGTCCACATATTCACCATATCAATACACCACTATGGATCCGCTTCGTCACCCTACGAGAACGCCATCCATAGCACTCACGCTTATCTTGCGCATTTTAGAGTATCCACTTTCACTTGTCTATGAACTATTATAGGCAACCCAGAAGTCCTTTACCGCGGACACGGCTATTTAGATCATTTATAACCCTGTAGGGGTGTACTTCTTCATGCATGTTTCCACCACTTAGCGTCTGCACATGACATGTGCTCGGCAGACTTCAAGCGAAAGCCGACATGGGTGTAGACCATGACCTACCTAAACACTCAAGTCTCTAGTCCAGGTTTATCGCCTATTCAGGTTCCATCCGTAGGGAGTCCGGCCGAGGTTTCCATTTACGGCCCCGAACGATGTGTACAGGGTTCCGAGACACCAAACGGGCGCCCGGTATAGCCGGCCACGTGCCTACCGCATCACAGCCCACCCCTCCACAAGATCGCAAGACGGCCTCCAAAGATACTACAAACACGTAAACTACTTGCAACTCCCGGACAGAGGACAAGGGTGATTAAGAAGTCGGCGGGGTCATATTTCAGGCCCAATGCATGGTAGTAGCTGAATCATGGATCACAAACACGTAACTCAGTTCACGAGGACGGCTTCAATGAGACAACCCACCATGTACACCTACATGGCCTCTCACCGCTACCTTTACCAAATCGTGTTCACACACTTAGCTCACACACAAGAGGACATGTTCACACACCTCGATTCATTCTCGATGAATCGGACGACTCAACTCTAAGCAAAGAGCAGTGCATGACAAACAAACATGAATGAGTAGGCACAACAGGGCTCAAACAACTCCTACTCATGCTAGTGGGTTTCATCTATTTACTGTGGCAATGACAGGTCATGCAGAGGATAAAGGGGTTCAGCTACCGCAGCAAGTAACAAATGAATCATTGTTGTCATAATGCAGTAAAAGAGAGCAGGAGCGAGAGAGTGGGATTGTATCGGAATGAACAAGGGGTTTTTGCTTGCCTGACAGAGTGGTAGTGGGATACTGCCCTTCAGTTGGATACTCGTGGATATCCTCGGAGACAGAACCTACCATGAAGAACACATCAACACACAATCATACATGGCAATATGCAACATTATGATGCATGCAAATGACATGGCAAAATGAGTGTGTTTGGCTAATGCAACTTAGAACAGATTGGTTTGAGTTCATTTGAATCAAGGATTCAAATGCAAACCCAAAATAAGAGGTCATATTAGTGCATTAATTTGTTTCACCTAAACAGCAAGGTTAGGTTGCTCTAACATGCATGAAAATGGTACAGATGGAAAGATTGGATTTTTTTGATCATTTTTCATATATAATTTATTTCATTTGGAGTTACGATTGAATTACTATGATTTTTAAAAGTTTGCAACATTTTCTGGAATTTCCTATATAAGAATAAATCTAGAAAATAAGTTACTGCGTCAGCATGACATAGGTGTGACGTCAGCAGGTCAACCGGGTCGGCCAGGTAAAACCTGTCCTATGGGACCCATACGTCAGTGTCTCACACGGGTTTGGGTGTATGACAGGTGGGACCGGTCAACGTTGACTTGACCAAGGTCAAAGCTGACACGTGGGGTCCACCCAGATTAGTACTAATCTTAACAGAAAATTAGACTAACATAATTATCCTCGGGGACCCACATGTCATTGACACAGGTAATAACTAAACATAATTAGCACCTAAACTAATGGTGCCACGTCAGCCACCGGCATTTAACCGCCGGCGACCTCAGATCGCGGCGGAGGGAGTCGGGATTTCGCTATGGGGCTCCGTTTTGAGCGCAGATTTGTTGCTTCTGACTTCTTTGGAGCTCTCGCGCATCTAGTGGTGGTGGCGACAGAAAGCTGGGATGGCGGAGTTAACGGCGGCGAGCACTTCAAGGGCGGCGAGTTCGGTGTGGACGGGTCGATGTTGGGGATATACATAACGGTAGGCCCACGAAGGGTGAAATATCATGAAGCATGGGGTCCACACAACATGTGGGTCCGAGTCAATTTCATACAGACACACTATCCACTCGGACAAGCAGCATACTATCCACTCGACCAAGCAACATACCATCCACTCGGATGACGGTTCACCACTCGACCGCACGACTCACTCGGATATCGAAGACCAGCGCAAAGCAAGGCGTCGGCATCTTTCTAATAGTGAGGGCTTAATAGCGGGCTGGCATTATGGCATTCATACCCCACTTTGTAACATAGGAGGTGAGGGGGTGGCGCACTCTATATAAGCCACCCCCACCACTAGACTAGGGGGACCTTTTCTTCCACCTCTCTCTCTTTTCATCATTAGTCTCAGGACTTAGCTCAGGCATGGGGATCCGTTCCTCTCTCTCATACACATATTGTAATCTCCGGATATATACTCAGATAAAACAAAGCCTCTCCGGAGCACGAGACGTAGGGTTGTTATCTCCACCATGAGAGGCCCGAACTCGCTAAAACCACCGTGTCACCCATATGCATCTCGATAGATCATGCTCCGTTATCCTACCCTCTTTTCGTCGGAGTCGCTCCCCGACAGTTGGCACCCACGTGGGGCATGGCGTCTATCGAGCCATGATGCGATGGTTTTTTCTTCAATCGCCGGCAACGGACTAATTTCTACGGGTAACCCAAGCTTTCTTGGGATGATGTCCCGAGATCAAACAATCACCGCCACCAATTTTAACTATTGGAGTCCCGACCATCTCACAAAATACTCCTCATCATACAAAAGGATCAGGGAGTTGCTCATCTCAAATCGTCCTCTTTACAATCAAACATTACAAATTATCTAACTATGGTTTGTTCTTTTTCTGTATGCACATGAGTTCATACAATAGGATGCCTCCTTTGCACCGATTGAGGCTCGGCTCCCGAACGATGAAGCGCCGCTGTCCGCATGTCATCATCTCTGACCTCATCTGCAAACGTCATCGCCGAGCACCCACACACGCACAGTCACTAACGCTTGGCCTGGTTCCTCGGCCGGCGGAGTACGGCGACCGGCGGTCGACCCGCTCTCGGACGACAAGGCACGGCTCGCGGCACTCGGCTCAGCTCATGGTGCTGGTGTCGGCGCGACTCCGACCGCGCGCACGCTCGCTTCGAGCAATCAAACGCAACCACAACGCTTGCACCGCCTCGTCCTTGGCTGTGCGCCCGCGACTCCAGCGCTACCGATATCCTCTTCATCGACATCTCTCGGCTGCCGCCGATTCGGCGTGATCGGCGGTTTACACCGCAGCAGAGCTCTCCGGACTCGGGCTGCCTTCTCAACTCTCCTAATTTCAACCCGCATCACATGCGAAACTTCCATGTTTTAATTCCGCTTAATTAGCGCTAATTAATGCCTCTTACATGCAGATTCTACTTACTCCTCGCATGGTCGACGTGGGTTGTTTCTTCCATCAATTAATCGCATGCGAGAAAATTTGGAAACGGAAAAAAATCTTCAACGCCGGATTAATTGGCTGCCTCATTAATCAGCCATTAAAACAAGGTGCGTGGATTCATTTCTTTCCGCAGCCACCGCACCAGGTCCCAAACAAGACACACATCTTGCGTTGACTTCAGGCTGGCCCAGCCGCTCCGCTACTCCGACTCGGTACTCTGGACGCTCGGACAAGTACACTCGACATATGCAACACACAACCAGCCCGACTGGTCAACCCAACACTTGGGCACACAACATTTTCTTGGACACGTTCGGGCGACTAACGTGCAGGCACTTGATCATTCGTGTGTTCCCACTCGGTCGGGCGTCTCCTAGACGACATGCTCAACTCGACCGCCCCATACGGTGCACGTCCTCGACGCTCAGGCACCCGCTCATCATCACTCCGCGGGCCACGCGTCTACATCATCCGGACGCTCCGCGTGTCGCCACTTTGCGGGACGCGTCTACGTCACTCGGACGCCTCGCTTGTCGCCACTGCGCGGCACGCGCCTCTACTTCATCAGGACGCCCCGCGCATCGTCACTCCGGGGCACGCATCTACATCATCCGGACGCTCCGCGCCGCCACTCTGCGGACGCGTTTACGCCACTCGGACGCCTCGCTTGTCGCCACTGCGCGGCACGCGCCTTACTTCACCAGACGCCACGCACTCGTCACTCCGCGGCACACATCCACATCATCCGGATGCTTCACGCGCCGCCACTCTACGGGATGCGTCTACGCCACTCGGACGCCCGCATCGGTTGGTCACTCATCACCACTCGACCGCTCCGGCCTCGCTAATCGGTTGGTCACCTCATCACCACTCGACCGCCCGGCCTCGTCAATCGGTTGGTCACCTCATCACCACTCAACCGCTCCGGGCCTCGCTAATCGGTTGGTCACCTCATCACCACTCGGTAACCCCGCGACACAATTTTTACAATCTCATAAATAATTGTTATTCTTTTATATGCTCTCAATCCCCGATGGGTGACTTAGCTGCGAATCCGCCTCGCCTAAGTTTAAAAATCCTACCGAGTGGAGAGCAACCTCCCACTGGGGCTTAGCTGCAGTCCAAGACTACGCCTAAGTTTCAAAAAATCCTACCGAGTGGAGAGCAACCTCCCACTCGGGGCTTAGCTGCAGTCCAAGACTCGCCTAAGTTTCAAAAATCCTACCGAGTGGAGAGCAACCTCCCACTCGGGGCTTAGCTGCAGTCCAATGCTAGCCTAAGTTTCAAAAAAATCCTACCGAGTGGAGAGCAACCTCCCACTCGGGGCTTAGCTGCAGTCCAAGACGCCTAAGTTTCAAAAAATCCTGCCGAGTGGAGAGCAACCTCCCACTGGGGCTTAGATGCAGTCCAAGACTCGCCTAAGTTTAAAAACACGATACAGGTTGGTCACCTCATAACCACTCGGCCGCCCGTGCGCCGCCACTCGGTTGGTCACCCCATAACCACTCGGCCGCCTGCATGCGTCGCCGCCAGAGGTTGGTCACCCCATAACCACTCGGCCGCCCGTGCGCCGCCACCAGGTTGGTCACCCCATAACCACTCGGCCGCCTGCATGCGCCGCCAGCAGGTTGGTCACCTCATAACCACTCGGCCGCCCCGTGCGCCGCCACCAGGTTGGTCACCTCATAACCACTCGGCCGCCTCGTGCGTCGCCACCAGGTTGGTCACCTCATAACCACTCGGCCGCCCGTGCGTCGCCACTCGGTTGGTCACCTCATAACCACTCGGCCGCCTGCGTCGCCGCCAAAGAGTTGGTCACCTCATAACCACTCGGCCGCCCGTGCGCCGCCACCAGGTTGGTCACCCCATAACCACTCGGCCGCCTGCATGCGCCGCCAGCAGGTTGGTCACCTCATAACCACTTCGGACGCCCGTGCGCCGCCACCAGGTTGGTCACCTCATAACCACTCGGGCGCCTTGTGCGCCGCCACTCGGTTGGTCACCTAATAACCACTCGGCCGCCCGTGCGCCGCCACCAGTTGGTCACCTCATAACCACTCGGCCGCCCGTGCGTCGCCACTCGGTTGGTCACCTCATAACCACTCGGCCGCCCGTGTGTCGCCACTCGGTTGGTCACCTCATAACCACTTTCGGCCGCCCGTGCGCCGCCACTCGGTTGGTCACCTCATAACCACTCGGCCGCCACATGCGCCGCCAGCAGGTTGGTCACCTCATAACCACTTTCGGCCGCCCGTGCGCCGCCACCAGGTTGGTCACCTCATAACCACTCGGCCGCCTGCGTGCGTCGCCACCAGGTTGGTCACCTCATAACCACTCGGCCGCCCGTGCGCCGCCACCAAGTTGGTCACCTCATAACCACTCGGCCGCCCGTGCGCCGCCACCAGTTGGTCACCTCATAACCACTCGGCCGCCTCGTGCGCCGCCACTCGGTTGGTCACCTAATAACCACTCGCCGCCCGTGCGTCGCCACCAGGTTGGTCACCTCATAACCACTCGGCCGCCTGCGTCGCCGCCAAGAGGTTGGTCACCCCATAACCACTCGCCGCCCGTGCGTCGCCACCAGGTTGGTCACCTCATAACCACTCGGCCGCCCCGTGCGTCGCCACCAGGTTGGTCACCTCATAACCACTCGGCCGCCCCGTGCGTCGCCACCAGGTTGGTCACCTCATAACAACTCGGCCGCCCCATGCGTCGCCATAGGTTGGTCACCTCATAACCACTCGGCCGCCCCACGCGTCGCCATCGGTTGGTCACCTCATAACCACTCGGCCGCCCCGCGCGTCGCCATCGGTTGGTCACCTCATCCCCACTCGACCGCCCCGCGCGCCTTCAGACAGCTAAGTCATTTTACATTCTGTTATTTTCGTCTTCCCGAGTATTCCATAATTCACATCAGTTCACTCGGAGGCCACACCACCGAGTGTACCTCACGCCGATCGCTTATTTTCACATACTTGCTTAGTACTGGTTATGTGACTCCCAAGTCCAACTTCCATTTTTTTCGCATGTATCATTCACGAACACCATGTGTCGTTCTTCATTTCGAGTTTGCATTGGTCCTCCGGGGCTGCAACTCGGTCAAACACTACACTTCCGTTTTATTTTAGCCAATATTCCAACGAAGTTCAAGAGGATCTCTCGCTCGACAAGTGCAAACGAATCTTCGCTCTTTTAGACTTTTGTGGTCAACCAGCAAGCCCCTTGCACCCAAATGGGTGTCTATGTGTGTTATTCACACAAATCATTTCAGCACACATCAAATTTCCTCAAGAAATTATTGTGTTGACTTGTGCCATTTTTACACAAGTTACGCGATCACTCGACGGCCTCTACGCGCCAACTTCATCGCTGCTCGGACTCGGTCACCATCTGGTCCTAGCGCACCACAACACCGACCTTGTCGCCTGCTGACTTCAAACATGTCCGCCAACCCCTCTATGGAATTCTCTTCATCGTATCAATGATATAGACCTCGTCGGGCATGAGATGATAAGTCCCTTTCATAATTAAACTTCACACTTCACTCTTTTGCGAAGTTTGCCTCTTTCGAGCATCACTCGAAGCTTCTCCTCATCTTTACCCAAATCCGACTCGATGAATTGCAAATCATCCATTCAAGACTATATTTCTCATATTCCGCATGTCCGCTGTCGGCCTGTAGTATGCTCGGGGGCTATGCCGCACTCGGGGGCTGCACCTCATTTGAAATGACACTCGCCTGAGTGGTCGAGTACTTCATCACCGGTCAGATCCTTCACTTCAACAAGTGCATTCGATCCGCCACTTGGACAAGTTTTATAATCACCTAGATGCTTTGCACGCCATATTCTTTCCTACTCAGACTCAGTTGTCGGGACGGTCTTGTTGCGTCGCAACCACACTACACCAAACTCGTCACTACATAACCTTCGAAAGCATTTGACTAAGTCCTCCGAGGACCATTTTTCACCGTCCGGTGACACACGACTTCGCCTTAGCCGCTTCGCGCGCCGCCACTCGGTTGTGCACGTCTTCACCACTCGGCTGCCCCGTGCATCTTCACTTGGCTAGATATGTAGTCCTACATTCGACCACTTCACACGTCATCACATTCGGCCGCCCCAGCGCCGCCACTCGGTTAAGCACGTCTTCAACACTCGACCGCTCAAGGCCACGCATCCATCCGATTGATTCAATTCCGCATAAAGATATTTGCCGTGCCAACTGCATGGAGGTTTACCGAGAGACTTAAACCCTCTGCCAGACTCATCTAGTCCGACAGAGGCTCGGGGACTACACCCAGTGGGTGCACTCGGCGTGCCCCACCGGAAGAGAACTCGAAATAAACATTTTGCTCGATGCAAACCCATCTCCAAGATACTCGACCTTCGAGTCGAGAAGAACAAGTTCGATCAAGACCAGCTAAGAAGAGTTTTAGTTCTTCATACTTCGCCGACCGCCCGCGATGGCGGCGGTCTGGATTACACCTGGGTGCACTCAGCGTGCCCCCACTGGAGTAATCTACTACTGACGGCGGACCAGTCCGAGTGATGAACAACAACAAAAAAGACAGACTCTATGACTCCCGCCGACTATTGGTATCCACTCGGAATGGTCAGCCCGGTCCGAGTGACGGCCAAACAACAACAAAAAGACAGTTTAAGACTCCCGCCGATCGCCGCGATGACGGCGATCTCTGGATTACACCCGTGGGTGCACTCAGCGTGCCCCCACTGGAATGGTATCCACTCGGAACGGTCCGCCCAACCCGAGTGACGGCCAAAAAACAAAAAAGACACGTTTCAGGCGTGAAGAAATTCCGAGTAATCAGTTACTCGATACATGCCCAGCTCCAAATCACTCCAAAAATATATATTCTATAAGGCGAGTTTAACGCCCCTCCGTGGACCTGTTTTGAGCCTTCTTCTAGGACTCAAAGTGTGAAACTCACAAGTGTGGATCTGAAACCGACTCGTATTGACGTTCCTCCGGGATAAGAATGGCATCTCTCTAAAAGATCAGTCCATGTGTCAATCTGGTTGCACGGATTTAATGACACACCCATACTCAGATCACGAGTTAAACCTCTCCCGAGAGATGAACGAATGTCACCAAGTTGCTCCTCACAGACACTTACCTCGATCAGTCGGGAAGCATAGTGCCGGAATCCATTGAGATTTTGTTCAAACCTTGGTTGTCTGAAAGCGCGACGACATGTACCAAGTATTTCAGTAATCACTCGGACCAAACTGTGTCTTACACCAACTCGCTACGCAAAATCGCAATCGATTAGGGGCTAATGTTGGGGATATACATACAGGTAGGCCCACGAAGGGTCGAAATATCATGAAGCATGGGGTCCACACAACATGTGGGTCCAGTCAATTTCATACAGCACACTATCCACTCGGACAAGCAGCATACTATCCACTCGACCAAGCAACATACCATCCACTCGGATGACGGTTCACCACTCGACCGCACAACTCACTCGGATATACGAAGACCAGCAGGCAGCAAGGCATCGGCATCTTTCTAATAGTGAGGGCTTAATAGCGGGCTGGCATTATGGCATTCATACCCCACTTTGTAACATAGGAGGTGAGGGGTGGCGACTCTATATAAGCCACCCCCACCACTAGACTAGGGGGCCTTTTCTTCCACCTCTCTCTTTTCATCATTTGTCTCGGGACTTAGCTCGTGCATGGGGATCCGCTCTCTCTCATACACATATTGTAATCTCCGGATATATACTCAGATAAAACAAAGCCTCTCCGGAGCACGAGACGTAGGGTTGTTATCTCCACCATGAGAGGCCCGAACTCGCTAAAACCACCGTGTCACCCATATGCATCTCGATAGATCATGCTCCGTTATCCTACCCCTCTTTTACTGTCGGAGTCGTTCCCACGACAGTCGACGCTACGGGGCTCTAGGGGATAAACTGGCAGGTGCTACGCGCTCCTGGGGGTTCACCGAGCACGGTGATGTGCTCAGGCGTGGGCTGCGGTGGCCCTGGCCACGGCGGCGAGGAACCACGGCGGCGGTGAGCTTTCTCGGCTCCGGTGGACCACGGGGCTAGAGGAGGAGAACGACGGCGGGGAGAGAGGGGTGAGGTAGAGGAGCTCACGGCGAGGTCGTCGGTGATCTCGGAGGCTCGGGGACGGCCTGGTGATGACGAATCGGTCGACGGCGGCCGTCGGTGCGGAGGACGAAGATGGCATCGATGATGGCGCTCCAGGGCGTCCGGCGTCTTGTGGCTCGGTGGTAAGGACGGGGACGTCAGGGCGGAGCTCGGGGGCGCGTCGGAGAGGCTCGGAGATGGCTATGGCCATGGTGGAGCTCGTCGGCGGCGACGGCTGCGTTTGGTCGCGCTCAGGGAAGGGACTGGAGGGCGAGGGAGAGAGCAGAGAGTGAGGGATGGGAGCGAGGGGGCTGTGTGGCATCACCCGAAAAGGACAACGCGAAGCGGCAAGCAGGAGGTGGCCGGGCATGCGCCAGCGTGCGTTGGCCACGCGCTCATCCTCCTGGCAGGGAGGAAGACGAGGAGGGGCTGTGGGCTGGGCGCAAGACAGTAGGCTGCCATTTGGACCGGTCGTAAGTGGCCTGTGGCGTTCTCTCTCTCTCTCTCTCTCTCTCTCTTTCTAAATTGTTTTCTGCTCTTTTCTAAATTGTTTTTTTTCAGAACTTCGGGCTTTATTTAAAATACCAAAACATTTTCAAAAATCCTGAAAATAATTGTGGGCTCTATTTGGAATATTCCCAATAGCCCCCACTTAAGTTCAGAATTAATTGAGCATTTAAAATATTATATAGCGTTTAAATGCCCAATTGCAAATAGCATATTATTTAATCCAGAGCCCAAATATGACATGGAAAAAGGTGCAACACCTCTGGTTAATGTTTCCAGCATTTTCCAGAAATGATGAACATTTTTGAAAGCCATTTGGATTCACTGAGAATTGTAAGTGCATCTAGTGCCACCCCTAGTTGGTTTTGGAGTATTGACGACAAAGTTGGTTGAGGGACTAATGCGTTTGTGAGAATTGCAGGATAACGCATGCAGTGTCCCTCATTGATTCGGTTTACCTACCGGAGATGACCCCTAAAAATGTATGAAGACATTGAAGACAATGGTGGTATGAGAAGATATTCATATTGAAGACTATGACATGAGAAGACATTACATGAAGACTATGGAGCGCGAAGACTGTGTGGTTTCGTTGTTTCCTTTTCTTCTTTGTTGAGTCATAGGAACCACCGTACTGTTAAGTGGGGTCCAAGTGAACTAAGTCGAGTGATCAAGTGATGCTCAACCCAAATCCTATGTCTTCGAGCGAAGACAATGAGAGCAAATCTTATCTAGAGTCGATGAGTCGCTTTGCTTGTAGCCCAAGTAAAGTTGTCGTGTGTGTGTTTGAAATCTGACCGTTGGAACACGTGTCAGTTCCTTAGTGACCCAGGGTCATTTCGGACAAATCGGGTCGGGTTGCCTTGTGGCTATAAATAGCCCACCCCTACACCATAAATTGCTGGCTGCTTAGAGTTAGTGCACGGCTTTTGTCGTTTGAGAGCAACCCACCTCGAAGCCTTTGAGAGAGAGAAATCCTTGTGAGGACAAAGCCCAAACACCCAGAGCCAAAGAGTGTTAGGCATCACTGAAGTATTTCTGTCTGTGTGACCTAAAGACTTATTACACTTGAGGACTGTGTATCCTCTAGCCAGTTAGGCGTCGCGTTCTGAGTATCCAAGAGTCATTGTGGATCGCCGGTGAACGAAGTCTATGAAGGTGTGGAAGTCTACCTTGAAGACTTACCAGAGTGATTGGGCGAGGACTGTGTGTCCTTAGCTCAAGGGGAATAAGGTGAAGACACGGTCTCCTGAGTTGAATCTCAGCCTCCCTAACTAGACGTACAGTTGTCACAGCAACTGGAACTGGTCCAACAAATCCTGTGTCTTCAACGAGCAACTGGTTCTATCCTTTCCCATCCTTTACATTGAGTTTGTCTTCGTGAAGTCATTGTCTATCTGTCGTACCTATTTGACTTCATTGCTCGACTACTATCGTTGATTGGCTTCATACTATCTTCCATCCTGATCCTTACCCCTTAGCTGCTATTAGTCCTGTACTTTCACATCATTGCATACTTGACTATGGCTTGCTTATGGTAGTTTATCTTCCGCTGCATATCAACTAGGTCATTTCTACTGTTTGTCTTCGAAACTTCCAAGTTTTGAAGACTTTCATAAAAATCGCCTATTCACCCCCCTCTAGTCGATACTAGCACTTTCAATTGGTATCAGAGCAAGGTACTCCCTTGTTTTGTGTGATTCAGTTTAATCACCTGTTGTTTTAGCTATGTCGACTGCAGGGATAATCAAGGTCTCCGCTGCTTGCCCCGTGTTCGATAGAACTGAATATCCCTACTGGAAGAATAAGATGCGTATGCATCTTGAAGCCATTGATGTCGACCTCTGGTATGTCGTCAAGAACGGCGCTCCCAAGATCGTGAAGGTGTCACCCCGCCAAGTCAAGAAGTTCATTCAAGCTGGACTCTACCGCCAAGAACATTATCGTGGTTATCGACCAAAGGATAGTATGGCCGTGTGAGTGCTCGAACATCAAAGCTAGTCGGGACTAGCTATCCAAGGTCAACGAAGGCGATCAACCCAGAGAGATCAAAGAAACAAAGTGTTCTTCGAACCTCTTCAACCGCTTCAAGAGAAACGACAATGAAAATGTCCAGCCCACGCTCGATCGCCTCACCGACATCACAAATGAACTTCAAGCTCTTGGCGCAACCGAGATTACCAAGCATGAAATCGTCAAGACACTATCGAGATCACTTGACAGCTCCTTTGACACCCTTGCCCTCATGATACAAGAACGCCCCGACTTCAAGACACTCGATCCGTCGATATACTTGAGAGGCTCAACACACATGAGTTCCAAATTTTACGAGAAAAGAGATATCTATGGTCCCAACTATGGCCGAACTCGTGCATTAAAGGATGTTTCCTCATCTGAAGAAGAATCTGACTGCAGTTCTGATGATCCTGAAGACATTGGAAAGGAACTTGCTATGCGTGTGAAGAAGTTCCAGAAGTTCACCAAGAAGAAAGGTTTCAGAAAGTCTTCACGATCCAGCTCACGAAATGATGAAGCTTCCACTCAGGACCACAAGAAGAGAACATGTCACAAGTGCAAGAAACCTGGTCACTACATATGTGAGTGTCCACAGTGGTACAATGAGAAGAAGAATAAGAAGAGCAAGGAATATGATTCTGATGACAAGAAGAAGAAGAAATCTTCAAAGTCTTTTTCCAAGTCCTCATCAAGGTCTTCATCTCATAAGAATAACTCATCAGGCAAGGCTCGTGCTTTTGTTGGCAAGGAAATGGATTCAGAAGAGGAGTCTGCTTCTGAGGAGGTGGAGGTGGAGTCTGGAGAGGAGTCCGACCCTGGCGTTGCAAGTCTGGCTCTAGCCACAGCCTATGTTGCCAAGTCCATCTTCAACACAGAAGACAATGAATTCCACACCAACGCTGAAGTTGATGACGAAGACAATCCTACTCCCACCTACTGCTTCATGGCACGTGGTGCCAAGGTAAAATCACGTGATGCTGTTGGGGAACATTGCAGAAAATTAAAAAATTTCCTACGGTTTCACCAAGATCCATCTATGAGTTCATCTAAGCAACGAGTCAAGGGAGTGAGTTTACATCTACATACCACTTGTAGATTGAGTGCGAAAGCATTCAAGGGAAGGCTGATGATGGAGTCGTACTCGCCGTGATTCAGATCACCGATGACCAAGTGCTGAATGGACAGCACCTCCGCGTTCAACACACGTACGGGACGGACGACGTCTCCTCCGTCTTGATCCAGCAAGGAGGAAGGAGAGGTTGAGGAAGATTGCTCCAACAGCAGCACGACGGCGTGGTGGTGTTGGTGCAGCAGTACTTCGACAGGGATTCGCCAAGCACGTAAAGGAGGAGGAGAGGTGTTGGGGAGGGGTTGCGCCTTGAGTTGTGTCCAGCAGCCCTCCCCTCACCCCTCTATTTATAGGGGAAGGGGCAAGGGGGCCGGCCCCTCTAGATGGGATCTAGAGGGGGGCGGCGGCTAGGGAGGGGGGACTTGCCCCCCAAGAAAGGGGGGCGCCCCCACTAGGTTCCCCCCCAACCCTAGGCGCATGGGCCCAAGGTGGGGGGGGGGGCTCACCCAGCCCTCCAGGGGCTGGTTCCCTGCCCCTGCGCCCATGTGGCCCTCCGAGAGGTGGCCCTCCAGTGGACCCCGAACCTCTCCGGTGGCCCCAGATAACACCGATATGCCCCTCAAACTTTCCGGTGTCCGCATGACAACTTCCCATATATAAAACTTCACCTCCGACCATTCCGAACTCCTCGTGACGTCAGGGATCTCATCCGGACTCAACAACATTCGTAATCACATACAAGTCTTCCTAATAACCCTAGCGCCACCGAACCTTATGTGTAGACCCTACGGGTTCGGGAGACATGCAGATATGACCGAGACGACTCTCCGGTCAATAACCAACAGCGGGATCTGGATACCCATGTTGGCTCCCACATGTTCCATGATGATTTCATCGGTTGAACCACGATGTCGGGGATTCGATCAAACCCCATATACAATTCCCTTTGTCAATCGGTACGTTACTTGCCCGAGACTCGATCGTCGGTATCCCAATACCTCGCTCAGTCCGTTATCGCAATTCACTTTACTCAGATCTTGAATGCATGATCCCGTGACCAACCACTTGGTCACTTTGAGCTCATTATGATGATGCATTACCGAAAGTGGGCCCAGAGATACCTCTCCGTCATACGGAGTGACAAATCCCAGCCTCGATCCGTGTCAACCCAACAGACACTTTCGGAGATACCAGAGTGCACCTTTATAGTCACCCGATTACGCCAGACGCTTGATACACCCAAAGCACTCCTACGGTATCCGGAGTTACACGATCTCATGGTCTAAGGAAAAGATACTTGACATTGGAAAAGCTCTAGCAAAATGAACTACACGATCTTGTGCTATGCTTAGGATTAGGTCTTGTCCATCACATCATTCTCCTAATGATGTGATCCCGTTATCAACGACATCCTATGTCCATAGCCAGAAACCATGACTATCTATTGATCAACGAGCTAGTCAACTAGAGGCTCACTAGGGACATATTGTGGTCTATGTATTCACACGTGTATTACGATTTCCGGATAATACAGCTATAGCATGAATAAAAGACAATTATCATGAACAAGGAAATATAATAATAATACTTTTATTATTGCCTCTAGGGCAGATTTCCAACAGTCTCCCACTTGCACTAGAGTCAATAATCTAGTTACATTGTGATGAATCGAACACCCATAGAGTTCTGGTGTTGATCATGTTTTGCTCGCGAGAGAGGTTTAGTCAACGGATCTGCGACATTCAGATCCGTATGCACTTTGCAAATTTCTATGTCTCCATCTTGAACATTTTCACGGATGGAGTTGAAGCGACGCTTGATGTGCTCGGTCTTCTTGTGAAACCCGGCTCCTTGGCAAGGGCAATAGCTCCGGTGTTGTCACGAAGAGTTTGATCGGCCCCGACGCATTGGGTATGACTCCTAGGTCGGTGATGAACTCCTTCACCCAAATTTCTTCATGCGCTGCCTCCGAGGCTGCCATGTACTCCGCTTCACATGTAGATCCCACCACGACGCTCTCTTGCAGCTGCACCGCACCACCATCGCTCCACCATTCAACATATACACGATCCGGTTTGTGACTTAGAGTCATCCAGATCCGTGTCGGCTAGCATTGACGTAACCCTTTACGACGAGCTCTTCGTCACCTCCATAAACGAGAAACATGTCCTTTGTCCTTTTCGTGTACTTCAGATATTCTTGACCGCTGTCCAGTTGTTCCTTGCCGGATTACTTTGGTACCTTCCTACCAAACTTACGGCAAGGTTTACATCAGGTCCGTACATAGCATGTCATACATAATAGATCCTATGGCTGAAGCATAGGGATGACACTCATCTCTTCTTTATCTTTTGCCGTGGTCGGGATCGAGCCGAGCTCAATCTCACACCTTGCAACACAGGCAAGAACCCCTTCTTGGACTGATCCATTTTGAACTTCTTCAAAATCTTATCAAGGTATGTGCTTTGTGAAAGACCTATGAGGCGTCTCGATCTATCTCTATAGATCTTGATGCCTAATATATAAGCAGCTTCTCCAAGGTCCTTCATTGAAAAACACATGTTCAAGTAGGCCTTAATGCTGTCCAAGAGTTCTATATTATTTCCCATCAAAAGTATGTCATCTACATATAATATGAGAAATGCTACAGAGCTCCCACTCACTTTCTTGTAAACGCAGGCTTCTCCATAAGTCTCAAGATAACCCAAACGCTTTGATCATCTCATCAAAGCGAATGTTCCAACTCCGAGATGCTTGCACCAGCCCATAAATGGATCGCTGGAGCTTGCATACTTTGTTAGCGTTCTTAGGATCGACAAAACCTTTCGGCTGCATCATATACAGCTCTTCCTTAAGATGTCCGTTAAGGAATGCCGCTTTGACGCCCATCCGCCATATCTCATAATCATAGTATGCGGCAATTGCTAACATGATTCGGACGGACTTTAGCTTCGCCACGGAGAGAATGTCCCGTCAGAGTCAATCCCTTGAACTTGTCGATAACCCTTAGCGCAAGTCGAGCTTTATAGATGTTAACATTTCCATCCGCGTCCGTCTTCTTCTTAAAAATCCATTTGTTTTCTATCGTCGCCGATCATCGGCAAGTCCGTCAAAGTCCATACTTTGTTTTCATACATGGATTCTATCTCGGATTTCATGGCTTCAAGACATTTGTTGGAATCTGGCCCGCCATCGCTTCTTCATAGTTCAAGGTTCACCGTTGTCTAACAACATGATTTCCGTGACAGGTTGCTGCATTCACTGGTGCGGAACGTGTCCTTGTGGACCCACGGTTCAAGAGCAACTTGATCCAAGTACCTTGATCATCATCATTATTTTCCTCTTCGCTTGGTGTAGGCATCACAGAACATTTTCCTGAGCTGCACCACTTTCCCGCTCGAGAGGTAGTACTTCATCGAAGTTCTACTTTCCTCCCACTTACTTCTTTCGAGAGAAACTCTTTTTCCGTAAAGCATCCGTTTGGCAACAAAGATCTTGCCCTCGGATCTTAAGTAGAAGGTATACCCAACGGTTTCCTTAGGGTATCCTATGAAGATGCATTTTTCCGACTTGGGTTCGAGCTTTTCAGTTGAAGTTTCTTGACATAAGCATTGCATCCCCAAACTTTTAGAAACGACAGCTTAGGTTTCTTCCCAAACCATAATTCATACGGTGTCGTCTCAACGGATTTAGACGGTGCCCTATTTAAAGTGAATGTAGCTGTCTCTAGAGCGATCCCCAAAATGATAGCGTAGATCGGTAAGAGACATCATAGACCGCACTATATCCAATAGAGTGCGACACGACATTCGACACACCGCTATTACCGAGGTGTTCCAGCGGCGTGAGTTGTGAAATGATTCCACATTTCCTTAAGTGTGTACCAAATTCGTGACTTAAATATTCTCCTCCATGATCCGATCAGAGGAACTTTATCTTCGGTCACGTTGATTCTCTACCTCATTCTGAAATTCCTTGAACTTTTCAAAGGTCTCAGACTTGTGTTTCATCAAGTAGACATACCCATATCTACTCAAGTCATCGTGAGAGTGAGAACATAATGATATCCTCCACGAGCCTCAACGCCATTGGACCGCACACATCAAGATGTATGATTTCCAACAAGTTGGTTGCTCGCCCATTGTTCCGAGAACGGAGTCTTGGTCATTTTGCCCATGAGGCATGGTTTGCATGTGTCAAATGATTCATAATCGAGAGACTCTAAAAGTCCATCAGCATGGAGCTTCTTCATGCGCTTGACACCAATGTGACCAAGGCGGCAGTGCCACAAGTATGTGGGACTATCATTATCAACTTTACATCTTTTGGTATTCACACTATGAATATGTGTAATATTACGCTCGAGATTCATTAAGAATAAACCATTGACCATAGGGGCATGACCATAAAACATATCTCTCATATAAATAGAACAACCATTATTCTCAGATTTAAATTAGTAGCCATCTCGTATCAAACGAGATCCAGATACAATGTTCATGCTCAAACTTGGCACCAAATAACAATTATTAAGGTTTATAACTAATCCCAGAGGTAAATGTAGAGGTAGCGTGTCGACGGCGATCACATCGACTCGAACCATTCCCGACGCAAGATCGTCACCTCGCCCTTCGCCAGCCTCCGCTTATTCCGCAGCTCCTGCTGTGAGTTACAAATATGAGCAACGGCACCGTATCAAATACCTGGGAGTTACTACGAGTAATCGGTAAGGTACACATCAATTATATGTATATCAAATATACCTTTAGTGTTGCGGCCTTCTTATCCGCTAAGTATTTGGGGCAGTTCCGCTTCAAAGGACCCTTCCCTTGCAATAAAAGCACTCGGCCTCGTGCTTGGGTCCATTCTTTGACTTCTTCCCAGAATCGGCTTACGGGCGCGCAACATCCTTGCCGCCCTTCTTGAAGTTCTTCTTGCCCTTGCCCTTCTTGAACTTAGTGGTCTTATTGACCATCAACACTTGATGTTCTTTCTGATCTCAACCTCTGCTGACTTCAGATTGAAAATACTTCAGAATGGGCTTCACCATCCCCGCATATTGTAGTTCATCACAAAGCTCTTGTAGCTTGGTGGAGCGATCAAGGATTCTGTCAATGACCGCCTCATCGTGGAGGTTAATGTCCAGTGAGTCAGCGGTTGTGCAACCTGACATTTTGAGTATGTGCTCACCGATGTAACTGTTTTCCTCCATCTTACAACTATAGAACTTGTCGGAGACATCATATCTCTCGACCGGAATGAGCTTGGAAAACTAGTTTCAGCTCTTCAACATCTCATATGCTCCGTGATGCTCAAAACGCTTTTGGAGCCCCGGTTCTAAGCTGTAAAGCATGCCGCATCGAACGAGGGAGTAATCATCAAGACGAGACTGCCAAGCGCTCATAACGCCTTGGTTCTCTCGACGGAGCGCCACCTAGCGGTCCTTCTAGGACATATTGTTTCTGGCAGCTATGAGGATGATCTCGTGTTCGGACCCAATCCGATAGTTGCTGCCATCATCTTTCAGCTTGGTTTTCTAGGAACGCTGAAGTTCATGTTGACATGAGCGCTGGCCATTTGATCTACAAGACATATTTGCAAAGGTTTTAGACTAAGTTCATGATAATTAAGTTCATCAAATTATTACAATGAACTCCCACTCAGATTAGACATCCCTCTAGTCATCTAAGTGTTACACGATCCGAGTCGACTAGGCCGTGTCCGATCATCACGTGAGACGGACTAGTCATCATCGGTGAACATCTTCATGTTGATCGATCTTCCATACGACTCGTGTTCGACCTTCGGTCTCTATGTTCCGAGGCCATGTCCGTACATGCTAGGCTCGCAAGTTAACCCTAAGTGTTTTGCATGTGTAAAACTGTCTTACACCGCTGTATGTGAACGTAAGGATCTATCACACCCGATCATCACGTGGTGCTTCAAACGATTTAACTTTAGCAACGGTGCATAGTTAGGGAGAACACTTCTTGAAATTGTTGTAAGGATCATCTTATTTACTACCGTCGTTCTAAGTAAACAAGATGCATAAACATAATAAACATCACATGCAATTATATAGTTGTGACATGATATGGCCAATATCATATAGCTCCATTGATCTCCATCTTCGGGCTCCATGATCATCTTGTCACCGCATGACACCATGATCTCCATCATCGTGTCTTCATGAAGTTGTCACGCCAACGACTACTTCTACTTCTATGGCTAACACGCTTAGCAATAAAGTAAAGTAATTTACATGGCGCTCTTCAATGACACGCAGTCATACAAAATAAAGACAACTCCTATGGTTCTGCCGTTGTCATACTCATCGACATGCAAGTCGTGATTCCTATTACAAGAACATGATCTCATACATCACAATATATCATTCATCATTCATCACAACTTCGCCATATCACATCACATGACAATTGCTGCAAAAACAAGTTAGACGCCCTCTAATTGTTGTTGCATCTTTTACGTGGCTGCAATTGGGTTCTAGCAAGAACGTTTTCTTACCTACTTAATAACCACAACGTGATTTTGTCAACTTCTATTTACCCTTCATAAGGACCCTTTTCATCGAATCCGCTCCAACTAAAGTGGAGAGACAGACACCGCCAGCCACCTTATGCAACTAGTGCATGTCCGCCGGTGGAACCGGTCTCACGAAGCGCACGTAAGGTTGGTCCGAGCCGCTTCATCCCACAATACCGCTGAAGCAAGAAAAGACTAGTAGTGGCAAGCAAGTTGACAAGATCCACGCCCACAACAAAATTGTGTTCTACTCGTGCAATAGAGAACTACGATAGACCTAGCTCATGATGCCACTGTTGGGGAACGCTGCGAGAAAATTAAAATTTTCCTATGGTTTCACCAAGATCCATCTATGAGTTCATCTAAGCAACGAGTCAAGGGAGTGAGTTTGCATCTACAT
The DNA here is from genome assembly GCA_021437245.1 of Aegilops speltoides. Lineage (NCBI taxonomy): Eukaryota > Viridiplantae > Streptophyta > Magnoliopsida > Poales > Poaceae > Aegilops > Aegilops speltoides. The sequence goes on from CM038143.1 coordinate 402,367,609, forward strand.
ACCACTTGTAGATCGAAAAGGAAGCGCTCAAGGAAGGGTGATGATGGAGTCGACTCGCCGTGATTCAGATCACCGATGACCAAGTGCTGAACGGACAGCACCTCGCGCTCAACACACGACGGGACGGACGACGCCTCCTCCATCTTGATCCAGCAAGGAGGAAGGAGAGGTTGAGGAAGATTGCTCCAACAAAGAAGACGACGGTGTGGTGGTGTTGGTGCAAAGAAGATTTGGCTGTGGCTTCGCCAAGCACGAACGGAGGAGGAGAGGTGTTGGGGAGGGGTTGCGCCTTGAGTTGTGTCCAGAGCCCTCCCTCACCCCTCTATTTATAGGGAAGGGGCAATGCCCCTCTAGATGGGATCTAGAGGGGCGGCGGCTAGGGAGGGGGACTTGCCCCCTGCAAGGGGGCGCCCACTAGGTTCCCCAACCCTAGGCGCATGGGCCCAAGGTGGGGGCTCACCCAGCCTCCAGGCTGGTTCCCCCCCTTGCGGCCCATGTGGCCCTCCGAGAGGGGTGGCCCTCCCGTGGACCCTCGAACCTCTCCGTGGCCCCAGACAATACCGATATGCCCCAAACTTTCCGTGTCCGCATGACAACTTCCCATATATAAAACTTCACCTCCGACCATTCCGAACTCCTCGTGACGTCCGGATCTCATCCGGACTCAACAACATTCGTAATCACATACAAGTCTTCCTAATAACCCTAGCGTCACCGAACCTTAAGTGTGTAGACCCTACGGGTTCGGGAGACATGCAGACATGACCGAGACAACTCTCCGGTCAATAACCAACAGCGGGATCTGGATACCCATGTTGGCACCCACATGTTCCACGATGATTTCATTGGTTGAACCAGGATGTCGGGGATTTGATCAAACCCCATATACAATTCCCTTTGTCAATCGGTACGTTACTTGCCCGAGACTCGATTGTCGGTATCCCAATACCTCGCTCAGTCTCGTTATCGCAAGTCACTTTACTCGCATCAGAATGCATGATCCCGTGACCAACCACTTGGTCACTTTGAGCTCATTATGATGATGCATTACCGAGTGGGCCCAGAGATACCTCTCCGCCATACGGAGTGACAAATCCAGCCTCGATCCGTGTCAACCCAATGACACTTTCGGAGATACCGTAGTGCACCTTTATAGTCACCCGATTACGCCAGACGTTTTATACACCCAAAGCACTCCTACGGTATCCGGGAGTTACACGATCTCATGGTCTAAGGAAGAGATACTTGACATTGGAAAAGCTCTAGCCAACGAACTACACGATCTTGTGCCATGCTTAGGATTGGGTCTTGTCCATCACATCATTCTCCTAATGATGTGATCCCGTTATCAACGACATCCAATGTCCATAGCCAGGAAACCATGACTATCTATTGATCAACGAGCTAGTCAACTAGAGGCTCACGAGGGACATATTGTGGTCTATGTATTCACACGTGTATTACGATTTCCGGATAATACAGTTATAGCATGAATAAAAGACAATTATCATGAACAAGGAAATATAATAATAATACTTTTATTATTGCCTCTAGGGCATATTTCCAACAGATGCTTACTTTCAAACATTAAGTGAAGATGACTCTGATTGTGAATCCAAACCTAGCTACAAAACACTTGCTAAAATTGCAACTGAACAACAAAAGGCTATGGAACATACTCAAAAACTGTTAGACAAAAGCGATGACTTGTTGGACGCGGAAATGACACGTTCACAGTCCTTAGTTGAAGACATAAAAAATCTTCATGCTAAGTACCAAGAACTTGAAAGTCGTCATGAAACGCTCTCAACTACTTATGAAAGGCTCTCCTATGATTATCTTCAAAGGAAGCAAGAGCTTGAGAAATTGAGAGCGGCTCATGAAGATCTTCAAAAAGAGAACGAGTCACTCCGTGCTCAACAGATCAGTCCCACTCAGGATGGATTTGAACCACCATGTCTAAAATGCATTGAGCGTGATAACGCTACATTTGTTGCTGAATGTTCCACTGCTGCTACTGTTTCATTGTCTTCACCTACTGATGTGGTTACTAACCCCTCTGCGGAGAATACCACTGCTATTGCTGATGAAAATGCTATGTTGAAGACATTACTTGAAACAGGGATGTATAAGAGTTTGAAGGGACATCAGACACTCTGCGATGTCCTCAAAAAGCAGATTCTAAACCGAAACCCTAGGAAAGAGGGTGTTGGGTTTGAGAGGAAAATGAACATTGATGGCTCGTACTAGAAGCCTGAGCAGTACCCCAAAACCACATGGGTTGCTACAAAGGAACCTTCAGCAGATCCATCCACTTTATCTGGCTTTACCTGTGCTAACCCTATTATCATTGATGAATCCTTTGATGCAACCTATAAGCTGTTCAATAATCAAAATGGTGAAGTGATTGCCAGGTATATTGGTACTAACTGCAGGAATGGACCACCTATGAAGAAGATCTGGGTACCTAAGCAGTACATTGAGAATCTTCCTGTGAATGTTGTCATGACACCGCCAAGGAAGAAGACAAACCCTGCACCTATAGCTTCATATGGCCCAAAGGCTTCATCTGATACAGACTCACTTGAGTCACCCTAATGCCAATGTTTTGCAGGGAAATCATGCTCGACTTATGAATATGAGCGTGTATCTTTGAACCGCTATGTTCATAGGACTAAGAACTTTTCTGCTTATTCATATGAGTATCATTCATCTCCTGCAAGGCTATTTGCTAGGGCTCCAAAGCCAAAATTCTCAGATGCTGCACTTAGACTCATTGCTTCTAAGCCACCCCTGAAAATGTGGGTGGCAAAGAAGAATTAACTTTCTTTTGCAGAAAAGGGTCTCTAGCCTGAAATCAAAGGCGTCCGATGCTATTGCTGGGGACCTAAAACACATTAAGGACGCATGATAAAATGTTTTACTATATACATCACATCTGAATCGCTTACCTGTCATACTATGTATCCTAATCTTGATATAAGCTGTGACAATCCCTATATGTGCCAAATGCTTATGCTTCACAACACTCTTGTGAAGCCTATCCTCCTAATCGCATCAGAGGGTACACCACCAAAAGCTTCAGAATGGATTATGGACAAAGGATGCACAAATCATATGATTTGGTGATCAAGTCTTCTCATGGACTCAACCTTACGCCCATCCGACAAGAGTCACATCACATTTGCTGACACTGGTAAAAGCAAGGTATTGGGTCTAGGTAGAGTTGCAATCTCAAAGGATCAACACATGGATAAAGTGATGCTTGTTGAATCCCTTGGTTTCAACTTAATGTCTGTCTCAATGCTTTATGACTTGAACATGATTGTGCTATTCAGAAAATATCGCTGCCTTGTGCTGATGGAATCTGACAAGTCTCTAGTCTTTGAAGGGTATCGAAAAGATGATCTATACATGGTAGATTTCTCAGCAGGTCCAGAGCTTGCCGTATGTCTTCTCACAAAAGCTTCAGAATGCTGGCTCTAGCATCGAAGGCTAGGACATGCTGGCATGAGGAACTTACACTCACTCGTCAAGAAGAAGCATGGCATTGGCATCGAGGATGTCAAGTTCAAGAAGGATCATTTGTGTGGTGCCTGCGAAGCTAAAAAGATGACAAGGGCAAAGCACCTCTCGAAGACAATCATGACAACATCTCAACCCTTCAAGCTGTTACACATGGACTTATTTGGACCTACTCACTACTCCACCCTCACAACAACTGCTTGTCTCTATGGCTTCGTCATTGTTGATGAATACTCAAGATACACATGGGTTCATATAATTCTCTACAAGACTGAAGTTCAAGATGTCTTCAGATGCTTCGCCAATCGAGCAATGAACAATTATGGCGTGAAGATCAAGCATATCAGAAGTGATAATGGCACTGAATTCAAGAACACCGGACTTGATCTTTATCCGATACAATGGGAATCACTCATGAGTTCTCTCGCTCCATACACACCTCAAAGAAATGGCATTGTTGAACGCAAGAACAGAACCCTCATTGAGATGGCTCAACAATGCTCGATGAATACAAGACACCAAGAAAGTTCTCGCCGAAGCTATTGATACAAAGATGTCACATCATCAATCGTGCCTACATCCATAAGCTTTTGAACAAAACATCCTATGAGCTCCTTACTGGCAAGAAGCCAAATGTCAGTTACTTCAGGGTATTTGGAGCAAGATGCTAGATCAAGGATCCCCATCACAAGTCAAAATTTGTACCTAAGGCTCACGAAGGCTTCATGCTTGGCTATGGAAAGGACTCACACTCCTACAGAGTCTTCAACCTCTATCTCTACAAAATCGTCGAAACTGTAGATGTGAGATTTGATGAAACCAATGGTTCACAAAGAGAACTCCTGCCAAGTACACTAGATGAAGCTTCTCCAAGCGAATCTATCAAGTTGATGGGAACCGTGAAATCATGCCTTCAAGCACAGCACCAAGAGGAACTTATCATCTCTACACCAAATCAACCTCGAACACAATGCTCGGATCAACACAATCCTTCCAATGATGACAATGATCGCAAGAGCAAAGTCTTCGTCCTGTTCATCCTCGTGTTGCAAATGAAGTACAAATTGAGAAGATAATTGACAAAGATCAATGCACTGGTCCACTCACTCGCCAAGAGCAACACAGCTTAGCAAACTTCGTGGAACTTTTCATTTGTGTCAATATCGTAACCCAAGAAAGTTGTTGAAGCCTTTATGGAACCTCGAATGGATTCAAGCTATGCAAGAAGAACTTCAACAGCTCAAGCTGAACAATGTTTGGGAACTTGTCAGTTTAATTCGACCCTTGCAAGCATAACATTATTGGAACAAAATGGATATATCAAAACAAGCAAGATGAGCATGGTCAAGTCGTCCAAAACAAAGCACGTCTTGTGGCTCAAGGATATACTCAAGTCGAAGGAATTGACTTCGATGAAACATTTGCCCCTGTGGCTAGGCTTGAAGCTATTCGCATACTGCTAGCCTACGCTAACCATCACAACATCTTGCTATATCAAATGGATGTGAAGAGTGCATTTCTCAATGGCAAGATTGAACAAAAAGTATATGGAGCTCAACCACCTGGCTTTGAAGATCCAAAACATCCTGATATGGTGTACAAGCTAAACAAAGCACTATATGGCCTCAAACAAGATCCTCGCGCATGGTATGATACGATCAAAGACTTCCTGAAGAGCAAAGGCTTCAAACCTGGATCCCTCCATCCCACACTCTTCACGAAGACATATGATGGTGAACTGTTTGTGTGCCAAATATATGTGGATGACATAATCTTCGGCTGCACCAACCAGAAGTATACTGATGAGTTTGGGTACATGATGCAAGAGCAATATCAGATGTCCATGATGGGTGAGCTGAAGTTCATCCTTGGTCTTCAAATTCGTTAGCAAAGGAATGGCATCTTCATATCTCAAGAAAAATACCTCAAATATTGTCTGAAGAAGTTTGGAATGGAAGACTGCAAAGGTTACATGATGCCAATGCCAGCCAAACACCATCTTGGTCCCGACGACAATGGTAAAGAGTTCGATCAAAAGGTATACCGCTCCATGATTGGTTCTTTGCTTTATCTATGTGCATCTAGGCCAGATATTATGCTTAGTGTTTGCATGTGTGCTCGATTCCAAGCGGCACCAATCGCATCACTTAGCAGTGAAGCGAATTCTCGATATTTGGCTTACACCCCAACACTCGGATTATGGTATCCCAAGGATCAAAATTTGATTTGGTTGGATTCTCGGATGCTGATTATGTCGGTGACAAGGTGGATCGCAAGTCTACATCAGCACATGTCACTTTCTCGACGCGATCACTTGTCTGTTGGTCTTCAAAGAAGCGTAACTGTATCACTCTCAACCGCTGAATCAATACGTTGCTCTTTGGATCTTGTTGTGCTCAGCTTCTATGGATGAAGCAAACTCTCAAGGACCATGGCATCAACTCTGAAACAAGTACCTCTCTTCATGACAACAAAAGTGCCATCAAGATAGCCAACAATCCATCCAAAGACTCGAAGACAAAGAACATTGAAATTTGTCATCACTTTCTCAGAGATCATGTTATGAAGAAAGATATCGACATCATTCATGTCAACACTGAAGAGCAACTGGCAGATATCTTCACAAAGCCCTTGGATGAGAAAAGGTTTTGCAAGTTATGTGTGAGCTAAATATCTTGGAATCCTCTAATGTCGCACACATCCTAACACTTATGCATGTTGATGACTTAGATGTGCAACACACAAAGTACTGTATATCTTCAATCAATGAAGACTTACAATCTGAGTGTGAATACATTAACATGGAATTTGACTTCGCAGCGCCACGATAATTGTGCGCCGTGTCTGGGTCTAATACTTCCTATACGGTGGGTAACGCCACCACCAAATTTCTCTGTTTGAAGTGTTTCACTCATGGTGTTATTTTTTGCAATGACTTCGCGTTTGGTTTGTCTTCAGTTTCAATTTATCTTCATGATTCTCCGCGCTATGATGATTTGATTGCATATATATATATATATACTAGTGTTCTGTCCTCTACAGCATTCACTTATAGCTATGTCTTCAATTTGAATACTTTGAACTAAGTGAATGTGACCGGACCCTAATCTCTCTATGCTTTCTATCTCAAACTCTATCTGTCCAAATCATATGCATTCTATTGAAACTGTCAAATGTCTGCTCTGCGTCCTAGTCAGCAGAAGGCACAGAGACAAACACTAAGTCTGTTTTTAAACAACTCATCTTTATTGTTGAAATTTGGAGAAGCCGAAACAACTCTCCGACATGCCTGGCGGGCGTGGGAACGTGGGACAACTCTGAGTATGTTGCATGCTTGCCACGTGCCCCTCAGATGTGAACCGCCAGGGGCACCAGCGTAATTGCGCTGTGCTGCACACCTACTTATAAATACTTGTCCCCTGCGGTAAAGAAATCCTTCTTCCACCTCTCCACCTCGTCAAAACCCTAGCGCCACCACTAGCTCTCGACGATGCCAGCGACGAAGCGCTTAGCTGCCGCGTCTTCTCCGACACCGTCCTCACGCCGGCCGCGGACATCGTCCTCTCCGCCGTCACCGTAGGTGTCCTCCGTCGCCAAGTTAGGGCATGGTGGGCTGAACTTCTCGGTCTCCTATTCATCCCATCTAGCAGTTCTTCGTGCGGTAATTATAACTCTATTTTACCACCTTTTTGATCTTCAAGATTCATCCTATTTACGGAAAGTGGTTTCTGCCTACACAGTGTTAGATCTAATATGTCTGCATCTCATACTGCCTAGTCTATTCACTTAGATTTCATATCTAGTTTGATTCCTCACTTGTACTTATTCACGGATTGGTACAAATCTGGAACCAACTCACCCCATATAAGTGAATGTCTTCGCATTATGAGGTCAATGTCTTCAAACTGATTTATCTTCAAAATCTTATGAGAATGCATATGACCTCTTCCCCTTCCCTCACATCTCTAATGCTGTCACAGGTACATGTCCGTGGGAGAATCCCTTGGTTCTCATAGTCTGCATTCGTTTGCAGAATACTTACAGCATCACATTAATTCTCCTGAAGCCAGTTCCTGCTTGACCAGCAAGCGTAAGTCTCTGAAGCCATTGAACATATTGAAGCCATTCAGTTTGAAGTTCATGGCTGTAGAAAAATCAGCAAGGAAGGGTGGCAGACAGCGCCGAGAGGAAACATCCAAAGATTTGCCTGATGACCTAGTAGAGCTCTATAAGGCAGATCCTGAAGAGACTTATCATCAGCGCAAGACACGAATCCAATGGATTCGACGCTATTGGGCTGAAGAATGGTTCAAGTACAAATTCGTGACCAAGGAATATGCAGAGAAGAATGCTATCAAGGGTGCTTGGGGCGATATTCTCTATCGAGGCCTTCAACCCAAGAACAGAGCTGAAGCTATTGCGCAAGGCTTCTATCCTTGTATGGTCCGTGGACCTCAGCCTGAGAACGCCGATCCCACATCATTACTCTGGTGTCGTGATGATGCTCTCTTCAAGTGCAACTTTCAGCACGCCAAGGCTTCGGCCAAAGAAAACAAGAAGTCCTTGGGATTAGACTTCAACCCTGGTCCCTCTGCTCCCCGTGCCGACGACTCTCGTGATGCAGAACCAAATGTCGTCGGCCCCTTCTCCAACCTCGATGGCCTCATCACCTACATCTTGGTCCAAGGTGCCAGGGTAGATCATTCTGGTAATGATGCTGACACTGATGAAGCCCCAGCTCCTCCTCCAAAGCCGCAGAAGCAAAAGAAGCTAAAGGATTCTAAATCAGCACCTCCAAAAGCTTCAAGTGCGAAGCCTCTGGCCACTGCACCTCCTGAAGCCAGTGTGCAGTCTGAAGATCAATCCCGTATCTCCAAGAAGACGGAGAAGAAAAAGCAAATTGTCAGGCATACTAATCAAACCTTGACTCCTGCTGCCATTCTGCGTGAAGAACCCATTGATCTGTCCAGTGATGAAGATCTTGCTGATGATGCCCTTAAGGAACTGATAAAAAGAAAGAAAGAAGCAGAGATCTTCAACAACCTGCCTCTCTTCGATGTGGCAATCATCCATAACTTCATTGATGAGTGGTTTGACACACCAAATCTCAGCTTTGAAGATCTGCAGCTTCCCATTGGCCTCAGCGTCTCTTTCAATGGTGCCATTGCTTTCGAGCTAGCTCTCGCTCAGTGCATCGTTGAGCTGAAGAACAAGATTGACTATGAAAAGGCTCAGTTCAAGAAGCATGTGGCCAAGCTCAGTGTGCAAGATGTCAGAAACTTCAAGGTGATGCTGCATGAGCTTAAAGAAGCCTTTCTCAAGAAGCGCCAAGAAGCCCAAGGCTCCCACGAGCGTATGAAGAGTTTGGCTGACAAGTGTGTGCTTGCCTACAATGAGGCTGAGAAGCGCAAGTCTCTTGGCCGCCCCGGCATTGACCCCTGTGATGGCTGCAAAGAAAATAAGAAGCTCTCTATCGCCCAACCCGCGCTTTCAAGTCAAGAAGCACCTCGCATTATCTTCCCAAAGAGCATGACCTGCTCGGCCAAAGGTCACTACAACCGCTTGTAATGTAAGAAGACGAGGGCTGCCGAGGTTGAAGCCGTAAAAAGGAAGAACTCTGAAGCCTCCGATCGCTGCTCCTCCAAGAAGAAGCGCAAGACCAAGAAGAATAGGATGCTCCCACGAGCCCTTGGTTGTTGAACCCATTTCAGGCTTCGCCTTTGCATCTGAACATCAAGAAAGACGGATGATAGTTCATGAGCCTGCTCCCACAGAGGCTCATGAAGCTGAAGACATTCCAGTAGCTGAACCCACCGCTGTTGAAGACATTGGTCATGATGACAATGTTGAAGATGATGAAGTTCTTCCTCAGATCGAACACAATGTGGTATCATCACCTGTTCTCACGAACAGCTTAACTCATCAAGATTGGTCGCCCTCTCGACGGCAATCGCCTCGATGCATCGTGGGCTGATCACCCACAGCAACAAGACTCCCCCAGTACTCCCCAACAACAACAACAAGCTACACCACCCGTGCAAGAAGAAGATGAAGACTTTGAGGCCCAGCCAACTCCATCTCCAAAGGCATTGCCAAGATTTCGCAGCTTCGCAAAGGACAAAGGCCTCAAGTCCTCTCGCCGAGCTGCTCGGAAGGAGAAGTGCAACACCAACCTGCTGCACGTCAAGTATTTTATGAACCCACTCCAACTGTGAATGTCTCCGCCTCTGAAGCCCAAGCTGCTGAAGACATTCCGGCTGCATCAGCCGATGAAAATCAAGAAGACGTACGTGTCCCTACTCCCCCCGTTAATGAAGAAGCTGTTCCTGATGTGAACGTGCCAGTGCCCGACCCTCCAGCTCGTCAAGTGGAGGTTGACAATGTTGAAGCTGCCACCACCAACGCCAATGAAGCCAATGACATAGTCATGGCTGAAGCTAATGTGGAGCTTGAACCAACCAGTGTGCCTGAAGCCAATGAGGCCACTGTTCTCAAGCACTGCAGCAGCTCAAGCCTCAATGCTGCCACGCCTCTGCTCCGCCACCAAGGCCCCATACGGTTGAGCAAGCATACAGTCATGGTCAGCTAACCACGGTCCGATGGCCCATTCTGGTACCACCTCCTACTGCCTCTGGACCTCAATTTGATTATCATGTTGACCATAGGCCTCAGGTCCAGAAGCCGAAGCCAAGACTGCCAAGGTTCCCAGGTACTGCAAACTCACTAGGGTCCTTCAATGCAAATGGCTTCAAAAGCCATAATACCTTCTTTGACAGCGCCAAGAACCCCTACTCAAAGCCAAGGATATCATTTGATCGGTTCTGGAGTTATCAGCAGCGAAGCTATTACTCCTGCGTTCAGATGATCAAGGGCGATTTTCCTCATATGCGCCGACATCGGGTTATTGTTGGACTGCCGTGCTTAGAAGAAGCACTTGACTGTTTTCGTGATGCTGGTCCGCTCAGTTTTGTGACAGACAAAGAACATTGGAATGAAGAACTTCTGCTTCAATTCTATGCTACCCTCCACATTCGTGGCTACAACAGAGACATCAAGACATGGGTTCTTGAGTGGATGACCGGAAATGTTCATCATGAAGCCAAAGCTATGGATATCATTGAGCTTATTGGCCTAGCCACTCCAGGAGAGCTATATGAACCTGATTGTCAACTACACCGCAATGCACTGGAGAGCATCTTCCATAAGCCAGAACCCAACATGAGCCAGATGTTGAGCATGATGAAGCCTTTGCCATCTGATGCTGAATATCCAACAGAGTTCTTTGTTGACGACCTTGAGTATCTTCCACGCACAATATATCATATTATCAGACGAACTCTATGGCCTATCAAAGGACATTCATCAGCGGCCAAGCTTAAAGGATCCATGAAGACTTTGGTCTTTTACATTCTCAATGGCATCAGCTTCAATACTCAAGAATTCTTCATCAGGCAACTTGCTACATCTGGATCTGACCTTTTTGGTCTGAAGTTCTATGCTCCATGGGTCATGCGCCTCATCAAGCGCCACTCATCTATCAACTATCAACCCTCCGCCGCAATCATCCGATCTTTTACCGAGGTTGATATGTCATTGAAGCCATATACTCGACCGCCAAGAAGCCTCTTTGTCTTCGTAATGTCGAGCACCAAAGCTTCACTCAACCCATTGAAGGCGCCCAAGCAGAACACTAATCTATCCAATGGCTGGAAATACTCGTCATTTCATCGGCACCCATCAAGCCATCGAAAGCACCATTGCCCAAAGGCCTAAGAAGCGCTCTTGTGTTCTCAATGACCGAGAACTTCTTGTGGCACTTCATCAGAAACAAGATAAGCATCACTACTGGCTCAAGAGACAGATGCAAAGCCTCTTGGTGGATGTCAATCGCATTCGAAACCTTGCCACCAAGAATGCATTTGTTGCTCATGAGACTTGCCGGCGATCATGGAAGAGTTTGACGCTCCTTAGTGCTGAAGCAGATCTTCAAGACGATGGCTTCAATGAAAGATTCCAGTTTGACTCCACTCCTCCATGGACTGCTGTCCTACGTCGAACTCCATCCCTTGAAGACTCTGACTATTCTTCCTCCGCGGCAACTGTGAATGCAAGAATGATAGATGATGAAGATGATGCTACTTCACCGCCTCCTACTACTGCATGCATCGACACTGCACCAAGTACGTCTGCACCGCCAAGCAACAACGACAACCCTGCTGCTTCACCTACTCACAAGGACGAGTAGATGCTCTATGTCTTCAAACCTTTTTGGTCATTCCTGACAAAAGGGGGAGAAGCGTATGAGTTGATAGTCTTCAAGCGGGTTCTTATGGGCGGTTGCATTATATTTTGCCTTGTGCTTACAACTCTACTTTTCAAACTTTCGGTTCTTTGAGTTGTAACACCTAAACTCGATGGTCGTCTGCTACTTATCTGCTTTACTGTGATGCGATGATAAATTCCGCATGTGTGATGGTACCTTCCGCACTTAGATCATTCTGCAGACGTCCATTTTTCATTATGCATGTCATTCTACTTGCTATATCATTTCATGCATGATGAATTATCTTCATAAGTTGAAGAGGATCTCCACAAATACAACCTGCCATGTGCATTTGCATTCCAAAAGCAAATTACTTATATGCACATCTTCAGGGGGAGCCCTTGCTACTTATGAAGACAATACCCTATCCTTTACAATTTCACATACTTTATCCCTGTTGAAAACTTCAACCAGTTTGTCATCAATCACCAAAAAGGGGGAGATTGTAAGTGCATCTAGTGCCACCCCTAGTTGGTTTTGGAGTATTGACGACAAAGTTGGTTGAGGGACTAATGCGTTTGTGAGAATTGCAGGATAACGCAGGTAGTGTCCATCATTGATTCGGTTTACCTACCGGAGATGACCCCTAAAAATGTATGAAGACATTGAAGACAATGGTGGTATGAGAAGATATTCATATTGAAGACTATGACATGAGAAGACATTACGTGAAGACTATGGAGCGTGAAGACTGTGTGGTTTCGTTGTTTCCTTTTCTTCTTTGTTGAGTCATAGGAACCACCGTACTGTTAAGTGGGGTCCAAGTGAACTAAGTCAGAGTGACTGAAGTGATGCTCAACCCAAATCCTATGTCTTCGAGCGAAGACAATGAGAGCAAATCTTATCTAGAGCTGGATGAGTCAGCTTTGCTTGTAGCCCAAGTAAAGTTGTCGTGTGCGTTTGAAATCTGACAGTTGGAACACGTGTCAGTTCCTTAGTGACCCAGGGTCATTTTGGACAAATCGGGTCGGGTTGCCTTGTGGCTATAAATAGCCCACCCCCTACACCATAAATTGCTGGCTGCTCAGAGTTAGTGCACGGCTTTTGTCGTTTGAGAGCAACCCACCTCAAAGCCTTTGAGAGAGAGAAATCCTTGTGAGGACAAAGCCCAAACACCCAGAGCCAAAGAGTGTTAGGCAGCACTAAAGTATTTCTGTCTGTGTGACCTAAAGACTTATTACACTTGAGGACTGTGTATCCTCCAGCCGGTTAGGCGTCGCGTTCTGAGTATCCAAGAGTCATTGTGGATTGCCGGTGAACGAAGTCTGTGAAGGTGTGGAAGTCTACCTTGAAGACTTACCAGAGTGATTGGGCGAGGACTGTGTGTCCTTAGCTCAAGGGGAATAAGGTGAAGACACGGTCTTCTGAGTTGAATCTCAGCCTCCCTAACCAGACGTAGAGTTGTCACAGCAACTGGAACTGGTCCAACAAATCCTGTGTCTTCAACGAGCAACTGGTTCTATCCTTTCCCATCCTTTACATTGAGTTTGTCTTCATGAAGTCATTGTCTATCTGTCGTACCTGTTTGACTTCATTGCTTGACTACTATCGTTGATTGGCTTCATACTATCTTCCATTCTGATCCTTACCGCTTAGCTGCTATTAGTCCTGTACTTTCACATCATTGCATACTTGATTATGGCTTGCTTATGGTAGTTTATCTTCCGCTGCATATCAACTAGGTCATTTCTACTGTTTGTCTTCGAAACTTCCAAGTTTGGAAGACTTTCATAAAAATTGCCTATTCACCCCCCCTCTAGTCGATACTAGCACTTTCAAGAATATTTTAGTTGAACCTAGTGGAGTCCTTTGATGCTAGGGTTTAGGCAATCCCCATTTCAGGTTTAACTGAAATTTAAACATGATGCAACACCAGATGCTAGCACTAGGCATTAATAGAACTAGGGATGTGACAAGTCACCCCCACTAAACAAGAATCTCATCCCGAGATTCAAGCGTAGGGTACTATGAGGGGGAGGGGAAACTAACACAAGCTTCACGATCCAGGTTGCACTTCAAATGAACATTGATTCGATCACCATCATTGTCTCAAAGTCTTGCTCTGAGAACTCCAACTAACATGACAACGAGAGGAAAGGAAAGACTCTAGAATCATTCTTCTCGAAGATCAAACAACTTAGGATCAACTCACGGGGTGAGTCCTAGCAACATCTCTCGAGCTGAGACACAAAGCACACATCTAAAGGGATGGAGTGAAACAGATGACGAGGGCTCACTAGGTAGACAACAATTCCACACTTAAGGATGTGGTGAACGATTGTCAATGTAGCAAGGAGTTGAGTTGCCATGATACCACAATTAGACATCTTAAAGAGAGGACTCATAGAATAAATACCTTAAGTGGCAAAAATAATTACCTTTGATATAAAGATCATTGACAGTCTCTATACCAGCCTAAGGCAATCTCGAGCGATCGTTCGGAGGAGTTCGGTAGAACGGCATACTCGGACTAGTATGGATGATGTGGATTACCTTGTTGAAGACAACGCAATGGATGATTTTGCTTATCATCGGGGATGGATGGAGCCCATGGTAGGACCACTTTGAGGATGATCTTGATCAGTAATTACTGAGAAGGGTAGTCCATGGAAGGATGGCACAATGGCAGTGCAATCTAGGAACAAGGTGCAAATGCTAGGAAGGATTCTAGTAACTGGGGAGAGGCTCAACAGTAGAGAGTGAGTCCACTGTTGAAAATATATAGCATAACCGAGGAGACTGGGAGCAATCCCAGTTGGTAACTATGATAGCACCTAGTGCTTGAGCGTGCTCTCAAGAACTTGAGCATTTGCATAATCATCAAGGTTTTACCAATATCCATGTCAAGGGTGCTGGCAACACAACATACTACCATGATGAATGGTGATGGACAATGCAGATGCAAAGGAAGATAACACTTTCTCAGATTTCACCTTAGCGAGACCAAGGGGACAAAATCTGGATGATCGATCGAGAGACATTTAGCACTCCGCTTCTAATGTTCTCCTTGATGTGCTAGTGCAAACCATTAATTTAAATGGTTTGGTACCCAGAACATCAAGTAAAAGGTCATACTTCGGGAGCACAAGAATCCATAAGGAATAACTACGGAAGTAAATCATGCGAAATCCTTATGGGGTGGTGGCCATCTTCCTCAATCAAGATACAACAATATTAGGTCTTTTGGGTGGGTGGTGTTGGCCACGACAACCACTTTACCGGTTACGGTGACACCAATATTACAGTTCTTGGGAAACATTCCAACCATGATATCAGCCTGAGATTCAGATTTGGTTGGTGTCAGGATATTCCAGACTCATCAAGTCTAGAAAGAAAAATGAAAGTTTGCAACACAAATCGACGAGATGACGTTGCGAGATTCTCGGGAAATGAACTATGATAGCAAGCTCCAAAACATGAGTTGGTTCTGCTACAACATGTGAACACGTTGTCCGAGACAAGCATGACCACACAATAGTCTTATAATAGAACACTACCGAGTTCAGGAGGGGAACCATCATCGAGGATATCAAAGTCCTTGCATAAGTCTTGCTCTTAAGAAGGAACTTCTTCTCCTTGAACAAATCAATCAGTGGCTTGGTGTGCTACGGAATACATATGGAGTGGAGGTAATTAATCTACCAAACCATAGTATGCTTTGCACATGTGTGACCAACTTGGGATGATTCCAAGGAAGCAACATTGACTTTATCGAATTCACGACAGCAACTTACATTAAATGCACGTGAATCTGAGGAAGTCACTTCTTACATCCGAACATATGCCTCATGAATGGGACATGAAGATAATGCTTATAGAAGTTTCCAACACTAGCTTAATGTTCAACAAAATCATGGAGGAGATAAGGGTGTTATCGATGGGCTCAACAACAATTCATCCAGATTCCCATGGAGATGGAATTCCATAACTATGTGAACAAGGTGATAGACCCAAAAGACATAATGGTGTATGCTCGAGGAAAATCCACGAGTAAGACAACATTACGAACATCATTGGTTCTGATTTGATTTGAGAATAGCCCACACTCAAATCAAAGTTTTGGCAAGACAATAGCTCCAACAACTGGTCTCGAGGATCAATTGATGAAGATATCATCTTTCTTCAACACACACAAGAAACCAACTTGATCACGAACTCAACATAGCGGTCATGTGACGACCTAGTGATACTTTCGAGAAGATATTCAGAAAATCACGAACCACCGGTATGTTACTAAGCTTGAGAACAATCTTGCTTTTCAGGGCAAGACGATATGATCAACAGAGCGAGGTATTGACACAATCCTAACTCATTGATCGGAGGGTGCACCGGAAATAAGGACTAGGTAGCACGATCAATCTTATAATGATGATTCCATAACCAACACACTAAGAATGAGATTTCCGTCCATTAACCACTAAGCAACATGGTTGCTAGGGGTATTGATTTCACACATCATGATCCACTTGTCGGCATTCCAGTTACAATAACATGGGGACCGAGAAATGAATAGTGATGGCGAGAAGTATCACTACGTCAAGAATTCACAAGAGCTAGCGCAATTCTCATGATAGTCTTAATATAAAGATGGTAATACTCCAAGGTAGAACAGAACAAAAGCTGGATTAGTATTTGATCTGCGAATTACAACTGCTTTGGCCCGATCGTGGATATGGATGAGGTACCGGAGTTTGTTTCTCCTAGTCATTCTAGAATAGAATGGCTTGACGGACCACTAGAGTAATAGGCATCAATGAACGAATGCACGCATACTCTTGACTAGCAATTGATAGACAAAGGTCAGAAAACAACTAAAGAGGGACAACTCAAAGGAACATATATCTTTCTAAGTTGTGGATGCATAGATTGGTATGTCGAGCGAGTTCAACATAGTTCTTCCGGACAACCCATGCAAAAAAGGTAGAACTGGCAGAGTCATGATATAGAATGGGGAACTCTTCGAGAGTACTCTGATTGTGATCTTTTGGTTTAAAAGAACTCCTGCCAAGAATGGTTCATGGTATTTGGAAGAATGATATACCATGGACCTTTAGGACTAACACAAAGGTTACTAATAACCTAAGGGAGCTAGCAAACACTATCAACATGAAATAAGTAGGAAAATCTCGGGTTCAGAAAACCCAGGAGTAGAATACCTACCAACTAAATGGCATCACGGGATGCTTTCGAGAATGATGGCCAGAATCATCACACTGGGAACACAATACATGGTTCGATTACTAGGTGGCACTCTAAGACACCTAGGGTCGTAATAACGATTCCAACAAATATGTCGAGGTAATAGAGTACCCCAACTCACCGATTAGTGTGGTTAATCTGGCCCAAAGGGACATCAAAACGGGAGGAAGGGATTTTGCAAATTCTTCAGACTATTTAGAAACCTAAGATGACTCGGACAGCATAACGGCTGTAAATGCTTAAAAGGATTTAAGACATCCTGCAAATGGTGGCATAACCACTCGATCGTCACAACATCAAGGTTCTGAGATCAACTATAAACATACATAGGTAGTAGAAACTGAACTGAGGTTTAAATCCAACAATTTTATAAGTCTACGGATTAGTAACACGTGATCCTGATAGAAAGAAGAGAAAGCCTAGTTTCTTAACCCCGTAGGAAAGATAGGATGACTCAGATCAGAAGGGCATAAGGTATAAGGAGTAAAAGAGCCTTACATTCCATCCCACGATCAATTCCCTTATATAACTAAAGAATTTCTAGACTCAACTTCGACCAGTTTGGCTTGGTAATCCTACAGGCAGTCAAGCTCTGATACCAAAGCTGTCAGGACCCCGACTCAATGCCACATCGATCTAGCATGTAACACCTCATATCACTTTGCGGCCTCACGACGGTATTCCTACGGTGTCGCCTTACCTTTGCCGGGACCGTTTATGCTTTTGGCACACGATATGATAGTGTCGCTAGCATCCATATGATAAGGAGCCCGTGACATGGCTAGTCATAAACCCAAAGTGGCACAGACTTACAGGACAGCATCCATGACCCAAAGATCGAACGTGTCGGTCATCGCCGAAAGTGAATCCGGGCTGTAGCACTGGCTAGCAGGATCTGCGGTAAACCGGGCTGAAGCGGGCTAACAGACTCGGTATTCATCGCGTGACATTTCAAGGGATGTATACATGAACGAAGAAGGACACATGCCGGCCAGCCTAAGTGTTCCGGAGAAGTAGCAAGCTACCAGGGCTCAGTGGAAGCACTAGGAGACATTTCCCTATAAGAGAGGCTACCAAGGATAAACAACTAGATAGTCAGATCCCACACATACCAAGCATTTCAATCACATACACACAATATGCTCGATATGTGCAATACAACATGGCATCACAACATGACTCTACAACTCAAGTATTCATTCATTAGGCTCCGAGGAGTGAGATATTACAAACATGGGTCTTGCGACCCAACATTCAGAGCATACAAGTCAAAGCACATGCGGAAGCTTAATATGTCTGAGTACAGACATGTACAAAAGAAAAAGGCTGAGAAGCCTGACTATCTACCAGATCCTGCCAAGGGCACAAGATCGTAGCTGAGGTAACAAGCAAACGACGAAGTCCACGCGGAACTACTAGTGAGACGGAAGTCTCTGCAAAAACGTAAAATAGGCAAACGTGAGTACAAATGTACCCGGCAAGACTTACATCAGAACTAACTACATATGCATCATTATCAACAAAGGGGTGGTGGGGTTTAAGCTGCAAAGAAGCCAGCTTTGACTCGGTGGCTATCCTAAACTACGACTGCAAGTAACTCTTTTGAGGTGGCGCACACGAGTCCACATATTCACCATATCAATACACCACTATGGATCAGCTCCGTCACCCTACGAGAACGCCATCCATAGCACTCACGCTTACCTTGCGCACTTTAGAGTATCCACTTTCACATGTCTTTGAACTGTTATAGGCAACCCGTAAGTCCTTACGCATGACACGACTATTCAATAGATCATTTATAACCTGCAGGGTGTACTTCTTCATGCATGTTTCCACCACTTAGCGCCCAGACACGACATGTGCTCGGCAGACTTCAGCCGAAAGCCGACGTGGGTGTAGTCCACGACCTACCTAAACACTCAAGTCTCTAGTCCGTGTTTATCGCCTGCTCAGGTTCCATCCGCAGGAGTCCGCCGAGGTTTCCACATACGGCCCCTAACGATGTGTACAGGTTCCGAGACACCAAACGGGTGCCCGTATACCCGCCACGTGCCTACCGTGATCACAGCCCACCCTCCGGCCAGCACAAGACGGCGGCCTCCTGATACTACAAACACGTAAACTACTTGCAACTCCCCGGACAGAGGACAAGGGTGATTAAGAAGTCGAGCGAGGTCATATTTTAGGACCCAATGCATGGTAGTAGCTGAATCATGGATCACAAACACAGAACTCAGTTCCTGAGGACGGCTTCAATGAGACAACCCACCATGTACTCCTACATGGCCTCTCACCGCTACCTTTACCAAATCGTGTTCACACACTTAGCTCACACAGTAGGACATGTTCACACACCTCTGATTCATTCCCGATGAATCAGACCTGACTCAACTCTAAGCAGTAGTAGGCATGACAAACAAACATGAATGAGTAGGCACAACATGGCTCAAACAACTCCTACTCATGCTAGTGGGTTTCATCTATTTACTGTGGCAATTACAGGTCATGCAGAGGATAAAGGGGTTCAGCTACCGCAGCAAGTAACAAATGAATCGTTGTTGTCGTAATGCAGTAAAAGAGAGCAGGAGCGAGAGAGTGGGATTGTATCAGAATGAACAAAGGGGTTCTTCTTGCCTGACAGAGTGGTAGTGGGATACTGCCCTTCAGTTGGATACTCGTGGATATCCTCAGAGACAGAACCTACCATGAAGAACACATCGACACACAATCATACATGGCAATATGCAACATTATGATGCATGCAAATGACATGGCAAAATGAGTGTGTTTGGCTAATGCAACTTAGAACAGATTGGTTTGAGTTCATTTGAATCAAGGATTCAAATGCAAACCCAAAATAAGAGGTCATATTAGTGCATTAATTTGTTTCACCTAAACAGCAAGGTTAGGTTGCTCTAACATGCATGAAAATGGTACAGATGGGAAGATTGGATTTTTCTGATCATTTTTCATATATAATTTATTTCATTTGGAGTTACGGTTGAATTACTATGATTTTTAGAAGTTTGCAACATTTTTTGGAATTTCCTATATAAGAATAAATCCAGAAAATAAGTTATCACACAAGATGACATAGGTGTGACGTCAAGAGGTCAACTGGTCGGTTAGGTCAAACCTGACCTATGGGACCCATACGTCGTTGTCTCAAAGGGTTTGGGTGTATGACAGGTGGGACCGGTCAACGTTGACTTGACCAAGGTCAAAGCTGACACGTGGGGTCCACCCAGATTTGTACTAGTCTTAACAGAAAATTAGACTAACCTAATTATCCTCGGGGACCCACATGTCATTGACACAGGTAATAACTAAACATAATTAGCACCTAAACCAATGGTGCCACGTCAGCCACCGGCGTTTAACCGTCGGCGACCTCAGATCGCGGCAGAGGGAGTCGGGATTTCGCTATGGGGCTCCGTTTTGAGCGCAGTTTGCTGCTACGGCTTGCTGGAGCTCTCGTGCATCTAGTGGTGGTGGCGGCAGCAGCTGGGATGGCCGGAGTTAACGGCGGCGAGCACTTCCGCGACGGCCAGAGTTCGGGTGTGGACGGGGTCGATGCTACGGGGTGCTAGGGGATAAACTGGCAGGTGCTACGCGCTCCTGGGGGTTCACCGAGCATCGTGACGTGCTCAAGCGCGGGCTACGGTGGACCTGGCCACGGTGGCGAGGAACCACGGCGGCGGTGAGCTTTCGGCTCCTGTGGACCGCGGGGCTAGAGGAGGAGAATGACGGGGGGGAGAGAGGGGTTAGGTAGAGGAGCTCACAGCGGGGTCGTCGGTGATCTCAGAGGCTCAGGGACGGCCTGGTGATGACGAATCGGTCGACGGTGGCCGTCGGTGTGGAGGATGAAGATGGCGTCGATGACGGCGCTCCAGGGTGTCCGGCGTCTTGTGGCTCGGTGGTAAGGACGGGGACGTCACGATGGAGCTCGGGGGCACGTCGGAGAGGCTCGGAGATGGCTGTGGCCATGGTGGAGCTCGTTGGCAGCGACGGCTGCGTTCGGTCGCGCTCGGGGAAGGGACTGGAGGGCGAGGGAGAGAGCAGAGAGTGAGGGATAGGAGCGAGGGGGCTGCGTGGCATCACCCGAAGAGGCCAGGGCGAAGTGGCAAGCAGGAGGTGGTCGGGCATGCGCCAACGCGTTAGCACGCGCTGCCCTCCCTGGCAGGAGGAAGACGACAGGAAGGGCTGTGGGCTGGACCAAGACAGTGGGCTGCCACCGGGCGGTCGTCGTAAGTGGCCTAGGTAGGCGTTCTCTCTCTCTCTCTCTCTCTTTTCTAAATTGTTTTTTGTTTTCTATTTTTCTGTAACTTCTGGGCTTTATTTAAAATACCAAAACATTTTCAAAAATCCTGAAAATAATTGTGGGCTCTATTTGGAATATTCCCAACAGCCCTCACTTAAGTTCAGAATTAATTGACTATTTAAAATATTATATAGCGTTTAAATGCCCAATTGCAAATAGCATATGATTTAATCCAGAGCCCAAATATGACATGGAAAAAGGTGCAACACCTCTGGTTAATGTTTCCAGCATTTTCCAGAAATGATGAACATTTTTGAAAGCCATTTGGATTCACTGAGAATATTTTAGTTGAACCTAGTGGAGTCCTTTGATGCTAGGGTTTAGGCAATCCCCATTTCAGGTTTAACTGAAATTTAAACATGATGCAACACCAGATGCTAGCACTAGGCATTAATAGAACTAGGGATGTGACATCAGCCCTGGTACTCTCATTTTCTTCAGCAGCCTGATTGTCATCAGCGGTGCTGGCATGTTCTTTAGTAGGCTGAGCAAATGCTTCAGCCGGTGTAACTTCAATGTGCACAGGAGCAGCAACACTTGAAGTGAATTTTTTCATCATATTGACGAACCGAACCTTGGCACCCTTCCAATCAGCATAGTACCGATCAAATTCATCACTCAGTTGCTTGATTTCAGCTTGCAAGGCAACGAGTTGATCAGGGGTAACAATGAGGACATTGTCCTTAAGGTAGCGCTGCTTCTTGTACTGTGCTTTCTTCAGCCTTCTGCCTTGTTCAAATTTCCACTTTTCTTCCTCAATGAAAGCAGTCAGAACATGACTTTGACCAGGAGTGAGGTTCATCTCCAGCAAAGGCGTGTTAGGGTCCTTGTGCCATAGGTCAATGAAGTCAACGATCAACTTTGGATCCAATAGCAGTGACACATTGCTGCCTTTGGCTCTTGCTGCTATATCTTGCCTGTCTCTGATGATTCCGGCAAGTTCTTCATCATCGGCCTCATCGTCATCAGAGGGAACTTGGAAGGCGACCTGCTTCTTGTGAGGACTTGGTCGAAGGCCTCGTCCAGCAGTGGCCTTTTTCTTCAGCAGAGAGGGGCCAGCTAAGGAATTTGGTGCAGCAGAGGAACTTGCAGATGCTCCTGAGGCAATTGAGATTCCTGGTGTCCTTTGGCACGTGGTGAGATGCACAGGTGCAGAGGATTTGGTCGGAGCGGCTGAAGACTTTGAAGGAGGAGCAGCCTGAGGAATTGGCCGTGAGGGCTGAGGGAGTCCTGGACTGGGGGGTGTCCGGACAGCCGAACTATCATCGTCCGCCGGACTCCAAGACTACGAAGATACAAGATTGAAGACTTCGTCCTGTGTCCGGATGGGACTTTCCTTGGCGTGGAAGGCAAGCTTGGCGATACGGATATGTAGATCTCCTACCATTGTAACTGACTCTGTGTAACCCTAGCCCCGTCCGGTGTCTATATAAACCGGAGGGCTTTAGTCTGTAGGACAACATACATTACAACAATCATACCATAGGCTAGCTTCTAGGGTTTAGCCTCCTTGATCTCGTGGTAGATCCACTCTTGTACTACCCATATCATCAATATTAATCAAGAAGGACATAGGGTTTTACCTCCATCAAGAGGGCCCGAACCTGGGTAAAAACATCGTGTCCCTCGTCTCCTGTTACCATCCGCCTAGACGCACAGTTTGGGACCCCTTACCCGAGATCCGCCGGTTTTGACACCGACATTGGTGCTTTCATTGAGAGTTCCTCTATGCCGTCACCGATAGGGAAGATGCCTCCACCCGTCTTCAAAGACGGTGTTTTCGCCAAAGGGGCCTTGGCCGCCGGCCAAACTATCCGGCTAGGTGGTTTTCTTATGACCGCCTGTCCGGCCGCCGCTTCGACAATGACTTCTCAAGTCGTCAGAAGCAATCTTCGCGTCAGCCCGAAAGCTGCCGAACAGTTGGATCCAATAGAGCTCTCGTCTGTTAACGAGCTCTTGGATCGCATCGCCGCCCTGGGAGTCGCCACAGACTACGATCAGATTGGGCTTAAAACCAATCTGAGAGAGATTAACTCTCCCCAGGCCACCCACCACGTCGCAGTGGTAGAGGAACAACGCGCCGACTCTTTGCCTATATTAAAAACTAGTCACGTCCAGATTCCCGAACCCTCCATGCCGGACTTCCGCGGAGGGATGGGCTTCGATCAAGCATTGAACTTAAAATCATGCATCACTCCGGACTCACTGGATTGTGTCCAAGAACCTAAGCTTCCGAATTCGAAGCTCTTCGCCTTAAGCCCCAAGATGGGCAGGGATCCGGATTTTAGTCCACCCACCCGCCTGCACATATGCAATCTATCTCTAATACGGCAAGAGCCCATCAAACAAAGACATCACTATCGGGCCATATTCCTCCTGGTTATGGACAGGATAAAGGATTGCCGAGAGGAAAAGGCAATCTCAATCTTCTGCAATAACTGCACGGACAAGGGAATACTAAACGCCATTGATCGTCGCAAAATTACGCGCTTCACGATCCGCATCCATAGTACGAAGTATCTTGGCGATGGAGAGTTTCCGAAAAC
This sequence comes from Aegilops speltoides, assembly GCA_021437245.1. Classification (NCBI taxonomy): domain Eukaryota; kingdom Viridiplantae; phylum Streptophyta; class Magnoliopsida; order Poales; family Poaceae; genus Aegilops; species Aegilops speltoides. The sequence continues at coordinate 402,391,526 of CM038143.1, forward strand.
CGAAAATCAATTTTGGGATAATCCGCCCCAAACCCAAATCCAGAAGAAAAGGGCGCCTTACACTCAGCCCCGATGCAAAAACGAAAAACAAAAACCCAATAAGGGAAACGGAACCGCATCGAGGGATGGCTCAATGGACCTCAGATGCTTCATAGTACTGAGAGGAGCCGCCCCAACACATAGCCTTCGAGCATGTTGGATATTACGGCGGTGGCCAAAAGTGGCGAGGAGCTTCTAGCTCCGAAACCACTCCAACAATACCAAGACGGTATCAACAGTCTTGAGACCTTCGTGATCAAACAATATGCGAAAGCGAACAATCCATGGACTACCAAGTCTACCAAGTAGCAACAAGCAAATCCATGGAGCGACACAGCTATTACCTTCAACGCCGACGACGAGCCTAAGTTCGAACAGCCAGAGCGCCACGGTGACCGGTACTTAGTCCCATAGTGGACGACTTTTGGTGACAAAAGTCCTCATGGATGGCGGCAGCGACTAAACCACATTTACGAGGAAACTCTGCAAAAATGGAAATCGATTGGAGCCAGATTGAGCGAAGCAAAGACAACCTTTAGAGGAATAATCCCTAGCCGGGAAGCGCGCTGCACCGGAAAAATCACACTCGATGTGGTGTTCGGCTCTCCGGACAATTACAGATCCGAAGAAGTCACGTTCCAAGTGGCCCCGTTCAGCAGCGGATATCACGCCATATAAGGACGAGAGGCATTCACAATTTTTCAAGCAGTACCTCACTACGGGTACATGAAGCTCAAAATGCCTGGGCCCAGCGGAATAATCACTCTCGTTAGTGATCCGGACATAGCACTCTGCGCCGAAAACAAGACAGCCGCACTAGCCCTCGAGGCACTATCCGAAGCCTTAGCGGCAGAAGAACTCACCACGCTGCGCTCCACGGTGAACAGGGACGATGTGATACTCGATAAAAGATCCAAGTCCACCTCCTTCAAACCAGCAGATGAAATAACAAAATTCTAGGTCCATCCAACGGACCCAACCAAGACGGCCTCCATTGGGGCACAATTGAACCCCGAAGTAGACGCCGCACTGCGTGAATTCCTTCGGGAAAATTGGGACATCTTCGTGTGGCATCCTTCGGATATGCCCGGAATCCCACGCAGGTTGGCGGAACACAGCCTAAACATCCTAAAAGGATTTAAGCCAGTCAAACAGGCTCTTCGACGATTTTCCGAACCCAAAAGACAGGCAATGGGAGAAGAGCTAGCCAAACTATTGGAAGCCGGATTCATCAGAGATATCAAACATCCGGACTGGCTAGCAAATCTGGTAATGGTACCAAAGAAGGACAAATCCTGGCGCCTCTGTGTCGATTTTAAAGACCTCAATAAGGCTTACCCAAAGGATCCCTTCCCTCTCCCACGCATCGACTAAATAATCGATGCTACCGCGGGGCACGATTCATTGTGTTTCCTCGATGCATACTCTGGCTACCATCAAATCAAGATGGCAGAAGCAGACCAAGCCGCCACGGCATTCATCACCCCTTATGGACCATTCTGCTTCAACGCGATGCCCTTCGGACTTAAAAACGTCGGCGCAACATATCAGCGCATGATCCAAACATGTCTGGCCACCCAGGTCGGCAAAACAGTCAAGGCATACGTAAACGACGTAGTCGTCAAAACAAAACACGTCGAAACTCTAGTAGACGATTTGAGGCTCACATTCGACAACCTCAGAGCATATGACATCAAGCTGAATCCGACAAATGCGTTTTGGCGCATCACCGGAAAGTCTTTGGGCTTCATTGTATCCGTAGAGGAATCGAAGCAAACCCGGCTAAAATCCGAGCTCTGTCACAATTGGATATTCCAAAAGACCTCAAACAAATACAAAAATTAACAGGATGCGTGGCAGCTCTAAGCCGCTTTATCTCCCGTCTAGGAGAAAAGGCGTTGCCCCTTTATCGCCTCCTCAGGCGCACCGAACACTTCGAGTGGACGAATGCTGCCACTGCCAGACTCGAAGAAATAAAGGTCATATTGGCAACCAATCCGGTCGTGGCCGCGCCCAATCTGGGTGAACCAATGTTGTTATACATCGCGGCAACACATCAAGTTGTAAGCGCGGTACTCGTCGTTAACGCGAGACGAAGGGCATAAATTCCCTCTTCAAAACCGATGTATTATATATCCACCGTGTTAACCCCTCGCAAATCCGTTACCCGCACTATCGTAAGATAGCATATGCGGTGTTCATGGCGTCCCGGAAACTCCGGCACTACTTTCAAGAGTGTTCGATAACAGTGGCCTCTGAAGTACCACTCAATGACATTATAAATAACCGCGACGCAACATGCAGGATTGCAAAATGGGCCATTGAGCTCTTACCATTCGATATAACTTACAAACCTCGGCGAGCTATAAAGTCACAAGTTTTGGCTGACTTCGTCGCCGAATGGACCGAAGCAAAACTCCCTAAAGAGTACGGCGCATACTCCAACTGGACTATGCATTTCGACGGCTCCAAAATGTTGGCCGGACTCAGGGCTGGCGTCGTATTGACGTCCCCAACCGGAGATACAGTCCAGTATGTACTTCAAATAATGTACACGGACTCCAATAATGCAGCCGAATACGAGGCCCTATTACATGGTCTCCGGATGGCAGTCTCCATGGGCATTCAACGCCTAGAGGTGCGCGGGGATTCAAACCTTGCAATATCCCAAATAAACGGAGACTTTGACGCCAAGGATCCGAAAATGGCAGCATATCGCAACACTGTCCTAAAATGTCACCGGTTTGAAGGACTGGAATTCCATCACATAGCCCGAGACAATAACCAAGCGCCGACGATCGCACGCATCGGTGCGAAACGTGATGCTGTCCCTCCAAATATCTTCCTAGAACGGCTCTTCAAGCCATCCGTACTATGGGAAGAGGAGCCCGGTAGTGACAAACCGGAAAAAACCGGACCAATCGGTGATTCAGCAGATGACATAACACCTTCAGCCCACGCCATAATGGCAGTAATCGCCGTGGGATGTAACCTTTCCTAGCCTACTTACTTAGGCAGGAACTTCCCGAAGACCAAAACAAGGCCCGCTGCATAGTCCGGCGATCGAAAGCCTACAAGGTCCATGAGGGAGAACTTTATAAGAAAAGTACAACCGGAGACCTTCAGAGGTGTATCTCCGAAGAGGAAGGGCGAAACCTCCTGGCTGAAATTCATGCCGGACTAGGCGGACACCACGCAGCAGCCCGGGCCCTTGTAGGAAAGGCATTCCGTACAGGATTTTATTGGCCGACGGCCAGGCGACGCCAAGCAGACTTAGTCCAGCGATGCGTTGGTTGTCAGCTCTTTGCTAATCAGAGCCATATGCCGCCCACCGCCCTCAAAACCATACCCATTACCTAGCCGTCATGTGCAGGGGCTTGATATGGTTGGACCCCTTAAAGGGGAACCCACAAGCAAAGGTACCTATTGGTCATGGTGGATAAATTCACCAAATGGATAGAGGCCAAACCGTCAAAACAGCAGAGTCGGGACCAGTGATAGACTTTATATCGGGGGTAGTACACCGTTATGGAGTCCCCACAAGATCATCACCGACAACGCACGAACTTCACAGCCGATGAGGTTAAGTCATGGTGCAAAAATATGGGCATCAAGCTCGACTACGCTCAGTTTATCACCCTCAAACCAACGGTCAAGTGGAACGAGCAAATGGTCTAATAATGAGCGGCATTAAACCCGCACTAGTGAGGTCACTTACTAAATCCGACACACAATGGGTCGAGGAGCTCGACCAGACTGGGGCTGCGGACAACGCCTAACCGTACTACCGGATTCACACCATTTTTATGGTATACGGCGCAGAGGCAGTCTTGCCCTGTGACATTATTCATGACTCACCTCGAGTGCGCATGTATGAGGAAAGAGAGGCCGAGCTTGATCGGCAGGACGGCTTGGACACATTGGAGGAAGAACGTGACGTCGCGAAGACTCGTTCCGCATTTTATCAGTAGCAGGCCCGAAGATATCAAAGCACAGAAGTATGGGCCAAGACTTACAACGTTGGTGAACTAGTTCTATGCCTGCCGGACAAGAAAAAGGACAAGCTCAAGCCCAAATGGGAGGGCCCCTTCATTATCTATCAAGTCCTGACGGCGGAGCATACCGTCTACGAAATGCGTCGGATAACCGACTCGAGCCGAACCCATGGAACGCAGCCCGCCTCCGACGATTCTATGCCTAGCGCCGGACTAAGAGTTCGTCCCCTTCCCCCGTCCAAACTTTTACACTTCAGCTGTCTTTTGTTTCTCTTTTTATGCCTTTTTATTTAAAAGCCCTTACGGGCCTATTTTCGCATTTTTTTGCATACGCATGATGTGCCATCCGCACTCATTATTCCCGGGGGCTTCTTTTACAGAAGCTCAATTACACGGGTTTCATACCCAGCACATTTGTCAAGGTTCCACATGACCTTTTACTCGCCATTATATGCATCGATATGACTTAAGTTTTGGCCAAGCTGGGTTGCCTGGCTCCTGTGCTTACCCCTACGTTCCCAATTGTTCGGCTAGGAGGTAAAGGGAGCACCTCTGCGATTGTTACTGCCGGTCAGCCGGATGTGTACCTCAGACTGGGTGAAGCGTTCTTAAGGGAATATTCGGTCGGTGACTTAAAAGATGACTTTTTACCTATTTATCTATCTACCCCCAGATGTTTTACTGCTATCTTTGCAGTCCGGACATGCACTTTAGGGCATGCCTCCCAGGGAAAGGAACCCTTAACGGAACTATTCTCCCTGGAAGACGTTTCTTACTAACCATGTAATATAACATAACAAGTTGGGCACTTGTCTGATAAAGCACTAATGACCCCTACGCCTGGTCTCCATGCATACCACGGTTGTTTCTTAACCAAAAAGGTATTCGGACACACTCCGGACTCTAGGGTCCCGAGGTTGAAGCGAAAAGGTCGGCAAAGACAAACGATCTACAATCCGGCTAGAAGGCATTTCACATGTCACTTCAAAGGAAAACATACATTGTCAAATTTATTGATTGTATTCCTCCTCAATCCCGTCTAACAGGCTGTCTAACTTACAGTCCCGTTGGGAAAACTTAGCAGCCAACTCTACTTGGCTGTATACTAAACTCACAGGGATCTCCTTCCCATCGGGCCCCACCGGTCCAACTTCGGCCATATGGTTGGGATCCGCCTTCTTATACCGCGTCTTCACCATGGCCCAAGCCTCCCTGGCACCTTGACGGCAAGCCGAAATCTTCCACAAATGGAAGCGCTACCGCACTCCCTGCAGCTTCTCCGCAAGCTCCCCGAGGCCCTCGGGTAGGGTGAGGGCTGGCCATAAAGCCCGAACGACGCCGCCATTGCCTCGCCGAACCTGCTCGAAAGTTGCAGCAGCTTCGGGAAGTTGATCACCCATTGATATGGGCATCTCCTCCAGCAGGCGACTGTGAGTATACCTACAAGACATACTATGTCAATTCGCTTTTCGCCAACTCTTCTTTTAAAAGGAGTTCGCCAAGCACTTACTATAAAAGCCGCGACGAAGCCGCTGATTCTCCTTAATGAGCGGACAGCTCGGCCCGAGCGCCTTTCAGCTCCTCTCCGAGCTTGGCGCTGGCATCCTGGAGCTTGTTCCTTTCTTGCTGCACCCTATTCAAGACACTCACCGCCTTCATTTGGCGCAACAATGCTTGCCTGTCCAGATCTTGTCCGGCGGCACCTGCAATGTCATTATTAGACTCGCGCGCACGCCGCACAACGCTTATATTTATTAATAAAAATGTGTTACCGGGAGGGGTCTCTGCGTCTCCTCCTGCGGCAGCAAGTGCGGCCTCAAGTTGGGCCTTGCAATCTTGCAGCTCCTGACACAGCTGGGCATTCTTCTCGGTAAGAGCCTGCGTTTTCAAATGATCCTTAAATCAGTTAACATAACTACTTTAAGTCTCGGGGGGCTACTGGTATATACAACCATTAAAATTCCCTTAGCTGTATGTCTTTCACATACTGCTCCGTGGCTCTGGTAAAACCATCTTGAGCGGCACGGAGATGCGCGTCCCCTGTGTTAAAGGCATCCAATGCCTCAGGGGAGAAGCACGCTTCACGAAATACTGTCCGGCGGCGCCCATGGTTCATGGCGCTCTCCACCTCAGACTTGGTGGTGGACAGTCTGTCGGTGTCCTCCGTTGGAGAAGGATCCGGCCCGCGTCTTGCGCTTGCCTCCCCCTCTAGGCCGGGCGCTGGAGCCTGGCCGGTGTAGGTTGGATCAAGACCTGCGCCGCAGATCCGTGGCGCTTTTTCTCCTACAAAGATCATGAGCACTCAGGCGTTTCCTAGGAACGTTGCTCTGAAGATTCAAATATGAGCTATACCTTTGCGGCAATGTTTCCGTCCGCACCGCGCGACTTTTCCGCCTGCTGGTTCGGACTGACCTTTGTAGGTCAGCCGTCGCAGGCTCGGCTTGCCGCCGTGAAGGCGCTTCCTGCAAAATACCGTCGTTCGTGAAGGTTAGAAATGGGCAGGGAAGAGATAATGGTGTCCGTACTTCGGTCGCGGTCACCTGGGAAGCCGGACATAGTCCGGGGTAGTCCGCCGTAATGGCAACCAAAGCATTGTCTATGCTGAGCTGGTGAAACACCCCGTCGATCAGCTCCACCTTGATGTCCGGATCTTCTTCGAAGGCCGGATCCAAGGATCTTTCTGGATCCTCGGGTTGCGGAGCAGGACTTACCATGTCCTCCACAGTCCGGCGCAGACCCTGCGCCGAAGACATAATGTAAGGAAGCTTAAACTTCGAGAGAATGGGTTGAGCCTTTAAAGGTGTTTGCTTACCCATCCTCTAGGGTTGATCATGGAAAACCCATTCAAAGGGTTCGTTCGAAGGAAGTCCTCCTTTTCCCCCTTATACAGGCTGGAAAGGATCTCTACCAGATCCTCGGTCGAATCCGGCCCTTTGCGGCCATGACGGGTGGCATCGTCCTCCCCGTTGAAATCCCACATAGGGTGGCCTCAGATCGCAATGGCTGTACCCCTGATGATGCATGTCGTCATGACTCCAATCATGGTCAACCCGAATGGGCCAATAATCTTATTCGCCCATCAAGTAATGGACGCCTTGTCTTCCTCCAATCGGGGCCCGTGGGCACCGGTGAGGCGTTCAGGAGCAGCACTAAACTCCGGAGGCCAATCCGAATGGGTCCAAAGAATGAGCATCTCCTATATAAAACCACTCGAGGGCCAGTCTTTGACGCCTTCTTGGGAGTACGGATGGGTATCCGTCCCGGCGATGCGCCATATTTGGCGCCGCCCACTTGATATATGGACCCTCGTGAGAACGGGCACGAGGCGTAACAGCCTCTTCCACAATGCAAAATGGGGCTCAATGCCCAGGAATAGCTCACAAAGAGCTACGTAGCCCGCGATATGCAGGACAGAGGCGGGCGTGAGGTGGTGGAGCTGGAGTTCGTAGAACTCCAGGAGCCCGCGGAGGAACGCATACTCGCTCCCCCTTATTGGGGCTTGGGGTAGCCTCCGCTTGCCTCCCACCTTGATAAGTAACCAACCCGGCTCGAACCGGGATCATGAAGGCCGGAGGGAGATATCCCCCCGCTTGGAGCTTCACTAGCTCGTTGTGCGAAACAGAGCACCTACTCCAATCCCCTGGCGGTGGGGTGGGGAGCGAGAAGAAGAGCCGCATCGACGGTCCATGATGGAATGGATTTTAGGTCAAAGGCGCTCGATGAAGTATTAGCGGGAGGAAGACGGTGTGGTTTGGATCTGGATTCTTCCTCTTTGTAGGCGCATTTACTCGCACAACTAGGGGTGAAACGTAAAAGACACCTCGGCTTTTACGATTCGTGCAACGCGTGGAAGAGGGCCATTATTTGGCGAGAAGCCGAGGAACACAAGATTCAAGATGAAGCCGGACATCGCTCGCAGATACATGGAATTTGAAGGAGAACCCGCTTTGCAACGCCAAGACTATAAACGCGCTGGACTTATCGTCATTGAAGCCTGGTTCGGGGCTACCGAGGAGTCTCGATCGGGGTGTCCGGACAGCGGACTATCATCGTCTGCCGGACTCCAAGACTACGAAGATACAAGATTGAAGACTCGCCTCGTGTCCGGATGGGATTTTCCTTGGCGTGGAAGGCAAGCTTGGCGATACGGATATGTAGATCTCCTACTATTGTAACCGACTGTAACCCTAGCCCCTCCGGTGTCTATATAAACCGGAGGGCTTTAGTCCGTGAGGACAACATACATTACAACAATCATACCATAGGCTAGCTTCTAGGGTTTAGCCTCCTTGATCTCGTGGTAGATCCACTCTTGTACTACCCATATCATCAATATTAATCAAGCAGGACGTAGGGTTTTACCTCCATCAAGAGGGCCCAAACCTGGGTAAAAACATCGTGTCCCTCGTCTCCTGTTACCATCCGCCTAGACGCACAGTTCGGGACCCCCTACCCGAGATCCGTCGGTTTTGACACCGACAAGGGCCTTGAAGAATCTGGCCTCGAGGGCATTGCTGAGGAGCTTGTCCGTGATGGCATTGAGGGAGAAGCGCTTGACTTATGCACATGCTTCTTAGGCATCGCCTTCTTTGGTTGGCTAGCAGAGGCCTCAGCAGCGGCAGCAGCAGCAGCAGAGTCTGCATTGAATTTCTTCACTGCTTCCTTTGCTTGTTTGGCCAGTTTGGCCTGGCGCTTTGCCATTCATCAGCATAGTCCTCATTGCGCTTGAGGCTGGTGGGATCTGCCACTTGGCCTGGTGCCAATGGAGGTCTTGATCATGGAGGGTTGAGCGCGAATTTCTTCATATACTTGGGAGTAACATATTTGTACTCCCTCCATTCCCGTGCCCATCTCCTCTCAATCCGTTGTATGCGCACCTTGCGCTGATTCTTGTCCTCCTTGCCAAATTTGGCCTCATCAGGAGTGCAGTATCCAGCATAAATGTCCTCAAGGATTTCAAAAGCAGTATTGACCTCATGCCTCTTTCCACCCTTCCGTGGTTTCTTACCTTCAGTCATTTTCTTCAGCTGAGGAATATGAACAACTGAAGTTTCTGAAGAGGTGTGCAACTTTTCTTCGAGGAACACTGCAAATGAGTTAAGTTGATGAGAACCTAGTGATTCAGCAGCGGACATTTGTACCTGTGAACAGAGTATAGTTGCGAGGAATATGGAGAGGTCATATGCGTTCTCAGAAGTTTTTTCGAAAATGAATAGGTTTGAGGAATTTGACCAGATGAGTCTTGAGGAATTTCACTAATGAATAGGTTTGAGGAATTTGATCAGATGAGTCTTGAGGAATTTCACTAAGTGTTCTTTGTCTTAGGTTCCAGAGTTGTATAGATTGAAAATCCACACAACTGAGGAATCTTGAAGAAAATCATTGCTTAGCGAAACGAATCAAGAGCAGATGACATGTGAGGTGTTCATGTGTGTGAAGACTTGAAGAATAAACACCTTTGAAGATTTTCAAGAAAACATAAGAATCAAAGAGGGTAGTAAAAGTAACTTTTAATTACCTGAGTTGAAGAACACGACGAATTGGGAAGTATAGATGTGAAGTTCGTCAGTTCAGATCTTCCACGCCCTAACTCGGCAGAGGAAGATGGCTACGGCAGCGGCAGAGTGAAGAAATCCGCAACCGGGGCGAGTACGACGGCAACGAGGTCGAGGCAGTGAAGCTCTTCCTCACCGGCGACGATGAAGTAGCGGCAGCGCTAGGGTTTGGGGAGCTCAAACGGGAGTGAGAGCGAGCAGAGTGAAAGTGAAGTGAGGAAGAGGCAGGGGTATTTATAGTGGGAGTGAAAAACTGTATGCCCGAGGAAATCGGACGAACGTGCCCCTGGCCCTTCTCATACGCTTGACATATGTCACCCACGTAGTGAGAGGTGGCGATCGTGTAGGATCATGGGTGAATAGATAAGTATCGTCGTGGGATGCAGAACGGTTTGAGCGGCAAAGCTGAAAATTCAGATCAGATAAGTTAAAAGTTCCGTTCGCAATTTCTTCAGCTGTCAAGGACACAGTGAAGATTTTGAACGAGTTTCAAATAGAACACACATGAAGAATTTGTGAATAGACTGGGTTGAGTTTAGCATAGAGGGGGAAGGGTCCGATCACATTCACTTAGCAGAAGAAATCAACTTGAAGAATTAGCAATAGGTGAATGTTGTAGAGGACATAAAACTCATATATATATTCGAATGAAGAACAACACCAGAAAGAGTGAAGACAATGCAAAGTTGAAGAATTTAAAAAACTGAGGAATTTCAAAAACGAAGAAAAACTGAAATTGGAGATTTTCAACTTTGGGTGGTGGCATAACCCACCGTATAAGAAAGCTGATTTCAGACACCGCGTACAATTGTCGTAGGGCTCTGAGAATCAATTTCTTCATTAATTTCTTCACACTTAGAGGGTTAGTCTTCATTGATTGAAGAAAAAAGTTACTTCATGTGTTGCGCATCTAAGTCATCAAGTCAGCATAAGTGTTAGGATGTGTGTCCATTTCAGAGAACATTCAAAGATTCTAGGATATTTAGCTCACACTGTAACTTGCTAAATCTCTTCTCATCCAGGGGCTTAGTGAAGATATCGGCCAGCTGATCTTCAATGCTAACATGGTCGATGGAGATGTCGCCCTTCAACACATGATCATGAAGAAAATGATGACGAATCTGGATGTGCTTGGTCTTCGAGTGCTGAACTGGGTTATGGGCAATCTTGATAGCACTCTCATTGTCGCAGTAGAGAGGCACATTCTTCACGTTGACGCCATACTCCTTGAGTGTTTGCTTCATCCATAGTAGTTGAGCACAGCATGATCCAGCAGCAATGTACTCAACTTCTGCAGTGGAGAGTGATACGCAGTTCTGTTTCTTCGAGGACCAATAGACCAAAGATCGTTCGAGGAAATGGCATGTGCCTGACGTTGACTTGCGATCCATGCGATCACCAGCATAGTCAGAGTCTGAATATCCAATGAGATCAAACGAAGAGCCCTTGGGATACCATAATCCAAGTGTTGGTGTGTGAGCTAAGTATCGAAGAATATGCTTCACATCCTTATGGTGTGATTCCTGCGGTGTAGCTTGAAGTCAGGCACACATGCAAACACTAAGCATAATATCCGGCCTAGATGCACATAGGTACAATAAAGATACAATCATGGAGTGGTATACCTTTTGATCGAAGTCTTTACCATTTTCATCAGTGCATAGATGGCCATTTGTGGGCATTGGAATTTTGACCCCTTTGCAATCTTGCATGCCAAATTTCCTCAATACGTCCTTGAGGTATTTCTCCTGAGATATGAATATGCCATTGCGCTGTTGACGAATTTGAAGACCTAAAAAGAATTTCAATTCTCCCATCATAGACATTTTATATTCTTCACTCATGATATAGGCAAATTCATCACTATATTGTTGGTCAGTACAGCCAAAAATGATATCATCAACATATATTTGGCACACAAACAATTCATCATCATAAGACTAGGTGAAAAGAGTTGGGTTGAGTGAACCGGGTTTGAAGCCTTTATTCATGTGGAATTCCTTCAAAGTATCATACCACGCCCGAGGGGCTTGCTTGAGGCCATACAGGGCCTTATTGAGTCTGAAGACTTTGTCAGGATTCTTTAGATCTTCAAAACCTGGGGGTTGAGCAACATATACTTCTTCCTCAAGCTTACCATTGAGGAATGCACTTTTCACATCCATTTGTTGTAAGATAATATCATGATGGTTAGCATAAGCAAGTAATATGCGAATAGCCTCAAGTCTAGCAATAGGTGCAAAAGTTTCATCGAAATCAATTCCTTCAACCTGTGTGTAGCCTTGAGCTACAAGCCGTGCCTTATTCCTCACCACAAGGCCATTTTCATCTTGCTTGTTGCGGTAGATCCACTTTGTGCCAATAATGTTGTGTTTGCGAGGATCAGGACGTTTGACCTGTTCCCATACGTTGTTAAGCTTGAATTGATGTAATTCTTCTTGCATAGCTTGAATCCACTCGGGCTCCAGAAATGCTTCATCTACCTTAGTGGGCTCTGTGATATAGACAAAAGCAAAGTGCCCACAAAAGTTAGACAAACGTGAAGATTTTGAGCGCGTGAGAGGACCTGGTGCTTCAAAGTCATCGATAATCTTCTCAATTTGCACTTAATTTGCAATACGAGGATGATTGGGTTGTCTTCGAGGAATTTGATCCGCTTTTTCTTCAGGAGCATTTTCCTCAGCACCATTTTCTTCAGGTGCGCCAGCTCGATGTTCATCATGTTCTGGAATGGATTCTTCAGCAGATTCTTCGATGGGAATGACATCCTCAGTGGCCTTGAACTTGATAGAATCCTCAGGTGTTGGTTCATCTATCACAGAAGGTAGGTGCTCTCTTTGCGAGCCATTAGTTTCATCGAACCGCACATCTACAGTTTCAACAACCTTGTGAAGAATGTTGTTGAAGGCTTTGTTGGTGTGCGAGTCCTTTCCGTAACCAAGCATAAAACCCTCATGTGCTTTCGGTGCAAATTTAGAATTGTGATGAGGATCTCTAATCCAACATTTAGCACCGAAGACTTTGAAGTAACTCACATTGGGTTTCTTGTCAGTGAGGAGTTCATAGGCAGTCTTCTTGAAGAATTTGTGAAGATATACTCTGTTGATGATGTGGCATGCAGTATCAATTGCCTCAATCCAGAACCGACGAGGTGTCTTGTATTCATCAAGCATAGTGCGAGCCATCTCAACAAGAGTTCTGTTCTTGCGCTCCACGACGCCATTCTGCTGAGGAGTATAAGGAGCAGATAACTCATGAGTAATACCAAGTTTATCAAGATAGTCATCAAGAACGGAATTCTTGAACTCAGTCCCATTGTCACTTCTGATGTGTTTGATCTTCACACCAAAGTTGGTTGAAGCCCTCAAGGAAAATCGTTTGAAGACTTCCTGCACCTCATGTTTGTAAGTGACAATTTGCACCCACGTGTAATGAGAATAATCATCAACAATAACAAAGCCATATAGAGATGCATCATTTGTAAAAGCAGAATAATGATTAGGACTGAAGATATCCATGTGAAGCAATTCAAATGGTCGAGGGGTAGTCATGATAGTCTTTGCTGGATGCTTGGCCTTGGTCATCTTTCCAGCTTCACAGGCTCCGCATAAGTGATCCTTGAGGAATTTCACATTCTCAATGCCAATGACATGCTTCTTCTTTGCAAGCGTGTGGATTCCTCATGCTAGCATGACCAAGTCGTCGATGCCATAGCCAGCCTTCTGAAGCTTTTGCAAGTAGGCATACGGCCGGTTGTGGTCCTGTAGAGAAATCAACAATGTACAAGTCTCCTCTCCTAAAGCCTTCGAAGACTTTGGAATTGTCAGCTTCCATGATCACAACACAACAATACTTGCTAAAGACAACAACCATATCAAGATCACAAAGCATTGAGACGGACATGAGGTTGTATCCTAAGGACTCGACAAGCATGACTTTGTCCATGTGTCGATCCTTTGAGATCGCAACCTTACCTAGACCCAATACCTGACTTTTTCCTTTGTCAGTGAAGATGATATGCTTCAGATGTGATGGTGATAAAGGAGCATCCATCAATAGACTCTTGTCACCAGTCATGTGATCTGTACATCCACTATTGAGGACCCACTCATTGGCTTTGCGTTGTTCATCCTGCAGATGAATTAGTGCAACTTATGAACTCATATACTTCATCAGTGAATAATATGACATCAGATCAATTTCTTCGAGTAGTAGAACAGATAAACAGTATGAGGACGTGTGAAATGAAAGTTCATTTCATCATGATTAGCCTACGTCCTATCATGCACTGTTCAGGTCTCCAGCAAAATCTTCAGACGTTTTGAGCATGTGTGGAGACCTGACCCTGCATAAGAGATTAGTTATTTTTCTTCACCACCCACATCTGAAGGGATGGCAAAGAATTCATCAATCTGTGAGCACCATATGAGAAAGGTGGCATAGAAGCCAGTCCACTTCGTTTCACATAAGAGGGGTTAGGGTAAGCATATGAATAAGCAGAGAAATTCTTCGAGGACTTATGAACATAATGATTTGAAGAATAATGCTCATATTCATACCCCTTAGCTCTACCTTGCGAAACAGAGGGGTTAGCACGATGCTGATCATATGAGGACTTTGACCCACGTGAGGAATTTGGTCCATATGAGGACTTGGATCCATATGAAGAGTTTGGTTCATATGAAGAATTTGATCTGGAGTTCCTATTCTTCATAGGCGGTGTCATGAGGACATTCACCTGAAGACTTTCATGGCAACTTTTGGGAACCCAGATTTTCTTCATAGGGGAACCGTTCCTGCAGTTAGTGCTAACATATCTAGCAAATACTTCACCATTCTGATTTTTGAATAGTTTATAGTTTGAGTCAGATGACTCATCAGAAGAATGAGGAGATTCACATGTAAAACGAGATAAGTTGGATGGATCAACTGGAGGTCCCTTTGCAGCAACCCATGAGGTTTTGGGGTACTGCTCAGGCTTCCAATATGTTCCATCAGCATTGAGTTTCGTCTCAAAGGCAATACCCTCTTTCCTAGGGTTTCTGTTGAGGATCTGCTTTTTGAGCACATCACAGAGAGTCTGATGCCCTTTGAGGCTTTTGTACATGCCTGTCATGTAGAATTCCTTCAGCCCTGCATCATCAGTGATACTAGCAATGTCCTCAGATGAGGAATTAGTGATAGCAGAGACAGATGAAGAATATGTAGCATTAGAAGTCTTTGAACATTCAGGTGAAGAATTAGCAGTTTCACGTTCAATTCACTTCAGACATGGAGGAAAAAATTCTTCTTGAGTAGCGCTGATTTGTTGACCAAGTAATGAATCACGCTCCTTCTGAAGATCTTCATAATCCACTCTTAGCTTTTCAAGATCTTGCTTTCTTTGAAGAAATTCATAAGAAAGCTTCTCGTGATCAGATAAGAGAGTGTTATGATGACCTTGAAGGTTGTGAAACTTGGACTGAAGTCTCTGAAGATTTTCAGTCAAGGTTTTAGTGCGATCCATTTCTTCACCCAACATATCATCACTTTTATCTAGCATGTTTTGAACTTTTTCAAAAGCCTTTTGTTGTTTCACAGAAATCTTAGCAAGTTTAGAGTAGCTGGGTTTGAGGTTTTCATCAGATTCATCCTCACTAGATTCAGAGGAGGCGTATTTAGTTACCTTGGCACCCTTTGCCATGAAGCAATAGGTGGGAGCGTAGTCATCATTGCCTTCATCAACCTTGTTGGTGAAGCCATTTTCTTTAGAGTTGAAGATAGACTTGCTAACGAATGCAGTAGTGAGAGCTAGGCTCGCCACACTAGACTCGGACTCCTCATATGCCTCCTCGTCCTCATGTTCCTCAGATTCAGCCTCAGAGTCCATTCCCTTGCCAATGAATGCCCGAGCCTTCTTGGAGCTGCTCTTCTTGTGAGATGAAGACTTCGAGGATTTTGATGATGAAGACTTTGAAGATTTCTTTTTCTTCTTTGCGTCATCAGAACTGTAATCCTTGTATTTCTTCTTCTTTGATTCCTTATCCCACTAAGGACAATCTTGGATGTACTGACCAGGTTTCTTGCATTTGTGGCATAGCCTCTTTTTGTAGTCACAGGATGAGGAATCATTGCTCCTTGAGGATTTTCCAAAGCGACCACGTCTTGAGAACTTCTGAAATTTCTTCACGAGCAGTGCTAGTTCCTAGCTCAGTTCTTCAGGGTCACCAAGGCTGCTAGCAGAGTCCTCATCTTTAGACTCGGAGACTGCCCTGGCCTTCAGAGCACGTGATCTGCCATAGCTCAAACCATAGAGATCTCTCTTCTCAGCAAGCTGGAACTCATGAGTATTTAGCCTCTCGAGGATATCAGTGGGATCAAGTGACTTGTAATCAGCACGTTCTTAAATCATCAGTGCCAGAGTATCAAATGAAGAATCGAGCGATCTCAGCAATTTCTTCACCACCTCATGGTCGGTGATGTCAGTGGCGCCCAGAGCTTGAAGCTCATTTGAGATGTCAGTGAGGCGATCGAAGGTTTGCTGGACATTTTCATTGTCGAGTCTTTTGAAGTGGTTGAAGAGATTGCGAAGAACATCAACACGAGAGTCACGCTGAGTTGAGACTCCTTCATTCACTTTGGACAGCCTATCCCAGATAAGCTTAGCAGTCTCCAAAGCACTCACTCTTCCATACTATCTTTGCTCAGATGGCCACATATGATATTCTTCGCTTGAGAATCAAGTTGCTTGAATCTCTTCACATCAGTAGCGTTCAGAGAAGGTGTGACTGAGGGAACACCATTTTCCACAACATACCAGAGATCATTATCAATTGCCTTAAGATGCATTCGCATCTTATTCTTCCAGTAGGGGTAGTCCGTTCAATCAAAGGTAGGACACCCAGCAGAGACCTTGATCATACCTGCGGTCGACATAACTAAAACTCCAGGCGGTTAAATCAAAATGACACAGAACAAGGGAGTACCTTGCTCTAATACCAATTGAAATTGCGTTATATCCACTAGAGGGGGGTGAATAGGCGATTTTTATGAATTCTTCACTAAGGAATTTGCTGGTGAGGAAATTCCTTAGCAAAGAACTACTTGCAGCGGAATAAGTACTCAGATGTAAATATAACAGAACACAAGCATGGTCATCATGAAGGAATGAAGACAAGCACACAGTATAGAAAGCGTAAACACAGGATAACACAGAAAGAAGACGGACATACTAAAGAAATTGAACTAAGGAAATTGAGAAAGTCTTCAGGTAAAGTCTTCAAACAGATATGAACAAGCACACTACAACAGAAATGAGGAAATGAAAGAGTTGAGGAAATAGAACCAGTAAGCTTGGTGAAGACAATGACTTGGTAGACCAGTTCCAACTGTTGTCTTAGTTGTACGTCTGGTTGGAGTGGCTAAGTATTTAAACTCGAGGACACCCAGTCCCGGACACACAGTTGTCACCGTATTCACCTTGAGCTAAGGTCACACAGACCTCGCCCAATCACTCGTGGTAAGTCTTCAGGTGACTTCCGGACCTTCACAAACTTGGTCACTCGGCGATCCACAATTCCTCTTGGATGCTCTAGACCTTGACGCCTAACCGTCTGGAAGAAGCATAGTCTTCAGAGGTAACAAGCGTCGGATCCAGGCAGGATCAATCTCTTCAGTGATGCTCAATCACTTTGGGTTTGTAGGTGTTGGGTTTGGGTTTTCCTCACTTGATGATTTTCGTTCAAAGTCCTCGGAGGATGGGATGCTCTCAAATGACAAGTGTCAGTTTCTCTCGGAGCAACCAACCAGCTAGTGGTTGTAGGGGGCGGCTATTTATAGCCTAGGGAGCAACCCGACATGATAAGACATAAATGCCCTTCAATGATATGACCGTTAGGTGGGTACATATTTTGGGACAGCTGGCGCATAGCACAACAACGGTCAGAATTTTGACTCTCAAAATCCTCAGGGCTATCATGTTCCTCACTGTGTAGGCAATCTGCACTGGCAAATTCCTAACTCCTCAGTCAGAAAAAATTCCTCAGAGACCAGAAGAACTTCGTCTCTGTCACTGAAGAATAGGACTGAACTGTATGAGATTTCCAATGGCTTCACTCGAAGGGATTGGTAGGTTTAGGATTTGAGTTGAGCATCACATGGAATCTTTTCCTTAGTATTTCCTCGACCCCCTTTAATAGTATGGTGTTTCCTATGACTCAAGAAAGAGAAAATGAACCTATAATACAAAAGTCTTCACGCTTCATGTTCCTCGAATGATTGCCAAGTCTTCAAGGTTACACCAATTTCTTCACTTTCAAAGTATTCAGAAAGTCTTCAGAAATCCAAAGTCTTCAGTTGAAGAACTTCATTTTAGGGGTCGACTTTCCCTGTAAATATCAACCTCCTCATAGACTTATCGACCTGTGTACACTCACAAACTCATCAGTCCCTTAACCTATAAGTCTTCAATACACCAAAATCACTAAGGGGCACTAGATGCACTTACAAGTAGCCGGTGGAGTAACGCACGGTGGAGGCTGGATGAACAGGAGCCTGTGGAGGCTGGATGAACAGGAGCCTGTGGAGGCTGGAGGAGGTCGACGGTAGCCCGTGGAGGCTAGAGGAGGTCGACGGTGGAGATGAACAGTATCCCGTGGAGTCCCATTTTGCGGTACGCCACACCCTCCCGGCGAACAGACCCCTGTTTGATCGTAGTGCTCCAACACAAGTCCGTTTAAATCCGCTTTTGCGGCACGCCACACCCTCCCGATCAACAGACCCCTGTTTCAACCGTAGGAGGTCCGCTTCTCCATTTTGCGTACGCCACACCCCTCCCGATCAATAGGACCCCCGTTTTGACAGTAGGAGGTCTGTTTCCTCCGTTTTGCGGTACGCCACACCCTCCCGATCAACATGACCCCCGTTTCGGCCGTAGGAGGTCCGTTTCCTCAGTTTTGCGGTACGCCACACCCCTCTCGATGAACAGGATCCCGTTTCGAACATGGCCGGTCGAACATAAGGCCGTTTAATCCGTTCTGCGGTACGCCGGGCCTCGTTTCCATCGCCTGTTCCGTCCAAGCCCTCCCGATGAACACGACGACGCATTCCGTTCCGACCCAGCCGGTTGACTCCCCATGAATACAACGACGACGCTATTTCTCTGTTCCGACCTAGCCATGTACACAAGACCTGGCCGTACGTATGCGAGAGTAGGCATTCGAGACCCTGCCCCCATCTACGTATGTGGTCGTATTTTCTTTCTTGCACCCTGGCCACTGTACGTACGTGTACATGCTACGTGCGCGCCTCTACTACGACACGTGTGCGTCTCTACAATGACCAGTATGTACATACATGTTCGCGACCAGAATGACAACGCTATGTATGCTTCGACCAGGTGGGTCCCGACTGTCAAGCACTTCCTTGCCTGCGAAGATGTAGCTGGTGGGTCCCAACAGTCAGGGGGGCGAATCGTTTTGGTTTTTTTGCCCGGATGCACTTCCTTGCGTGCGAAGGTGTAGCTGGTGGGTCCCAGCAATCAGGGGGGAAATGTTTTTTCACGAAATACGGTGGCCCGTCTGGTGGCTCCCTACTGTCAGGTGGAGGAATAATTATTTTGTGCGTAATAAGGAGGCACTTCCTTGCGGTCGCCGTGGACCCAGCCGTCAGCCTCTCCGCACACAGTACTCTTCCGATGGAAGTCGATCGTTGATCACATTGTCCACGCCGCACCGAGAGCACCACGGCGGTGGATGACCGCGAGGCCTAGGAAGGGGACGACACAGAGCCGGGGAAGATGCAACAGTGGATGCCCACACGAAGAGGAGTACGAGGGTTCACTGCTTCGGCTGCGGTGTGAGGCTGCCATCGCCGCAGAATAAAAGGGGGTGTGGGTGAGTAGAGTGATGGCCTGGCCAGCGGTGGGAGTAGTAGGGGGTAGTGAGGCCTCCGCGGCATCACAGCCGGCCACGGGAGGCAGGAGCATGCAGCACAACCGGCGCTGCTTTGGGCGGCTGGAGCACGAAGACCAGAGGTTGAAGAAGCACTACGGCTGTTGGATGGACATTGTACGGTCACTAGAGCTAGAATCGTTCATATTGACTAAGTTGACAAAGCCCTCCGTCCCTGTAAACTTAGTAGGCCCACAAGTCAGCCTCCCACCAAGGTGAGTCCCAGCTAGCAGGGGGGAGTATTCATTTTTTTGTGCGTAATAAGGAGGCATTTCCGGTGGGTCAGAGCTGACAGCGGGGGGAACGTTTTTTCGTGAAATACAGAGACCCTTCCGGTGGGTCCCAGCTATCAGGTGGAGGAATCATTATTGTGCGCGTAATAAGGAGGCATTTTCCTGTGTGGGCCCCTACTGTCAACCTCTTTCGATGGCTTTTGTTTGTTTACCATGTTGACCTCGCCGTGCCGAGAGCACAAATGCGGTGGACGAGGACGAGGCCCAGGAAGAGAACCACCCAGAGCCGGCGAAGCCACCGTAGTGGATGCCCAAGCTGAGGGGAGAACGAGCGCTGACTGGTCGGCTGCGGGGTGAGGCTGATGTCGCCAGAAAATAACAGGATGTGTGGGTTGTTAGACGGATGGCCTGCCAGCAGCATAGCCAGCCACGGGAGGAGGGAGCAGGCAGTCCCGCCGGCGCTGATTTGGGCGGCTGGAGCAGGAAGATTAGAGATTGAAGAAGCACGGCGGCCGTTGGATGGACATCCAACAGTCACTGCTGTGTGTTGACTAAGTTGACAAAGCCTTGCGTACGCGTAATTTTTTTTCCTAGTAGGCCCAAAATCAGCCTCCAAATCTGTGGAAAACAGCATACAACCCATTAGCCATTATTTTCAATAATTTACAGCTCATATTCTTTTTATTAGCATTACAGACCATATATTCTGGGCACTGCTAAAAATTCAACGAAATTTTGCATATTTCGGTGGGGTCCAAACTCTTTTAATCACCAAATTTCGAGTCACGTTAAACATAATTTTCAAAAAATTATATCAAAATAAAATTCAAAAAAAAATTCTCCGCAAAAAAATGAATGAAATTTAGAATCTTAACTAGCAAGATGCCCGTTCATTGAACGGAACATGAAGATGGTTTTGTATGAGTAGTTTATCTTGTGGGAGAAAAGATGATATTTTAATGTAATTGCCAGTTGGCTTTGGTTTTTATAAGATTAAAGAGTAGAGAAATCCTGAAAAAATGATATTTTAATGCAATTGCCGGTTGGCTTCGGTTTAAAAATTTACAGCCCATTTCTTACAACTTATAGCCCGTTTCTGGGGAAGCCCATTTCTTACTACTTACATCCCTCCTCGTCTTGAAAGATTTGGAGCCCAGCAGGGCTGAGAAAAGCAAGTAGGCCTCGGTTTTGGTATTCTCCAAAAAAAAGAACTAGGCTAGCCAATTTCAGAAAGAAAAAATATATCAACTGGGCTCGTCATGTGCTTAATAAAAGCGTAAGCGTGGGCTAGACGGGCCAAAGCCCCGCACAACACGCAATTGAGCTCCGTCTCTGAAACTGAAAAACAACTGGGCGAGCTGCTGGGTCCCTGGTGTTATCCGCTCGTTGTGTAATTTTCTCGTTTATTGACTACATTGATAATGGCGTGGGACCTAGTTGTCAAACAATTAGGAGGAAGTATTTTCTTGGCTTGTAATAACGAGGCACCTGCTTGCGAAATGCAATGACCCTAGTGGGTCCCTACTGTCAGCCTCTCCACGTACAATCATCTCCTGATTCCTCTTGGTTGTTGACCATGTTGACAACGCCAGACAGCGGTGGGCACATCGAGCGAACCAAGGCAGAGAACGACAGCAAGGCCTCGGACGGGAATGAACAGCAGCCATGGAAGATGCGGCAGTGTAGTGGCAGGTGGAGGGGAGTACGAGGGCAACAACATGCAAGTCAAGCATAGAAATGGTACAAAAAGCCCAAGGATTAATTGTTCATCAAATTTTTAGACAAAACCCAGATTGAACATGACAGTAACATCTAACCCAACCACTCTTTTTTGCAGTCACAAACAAATGGATCGGTCTGATCCATAAAATCAACATGATGTGCAAAAAAATTTATTTCAGGATGTCTACAACTTATTGTAAACAGAAGCCGAGCACGTTTAGAAGCCCATTTGTCCACCTGAAACTTCTTTTTTTGTTGTTTAACATGTTCGTCCGTGAGAAATCTCTTGCTGTACAAATTAAGCCTCATGGACAATAGTAACCTCGCATTCAACAGGAAGAATGTGACAAAGCTTCTGTTTTCCTGGTTGGATGCATATCGTCCCATCGTTATTGTCCTCAAATGAATGTCATGAGAACTGAGAAAATCCTTGTGCTTATTACGCCAACGATTGGTTATATGTTTTTCTCCATGTGGTTCTGCCTAAGTAGACATGAAGATTGAAAACATTTAAGGTCTGAAAAAAAGTATGTCGAAAGAACGACAGCTGAACAGTTAATTCTAGTACAATATATATGGGCTTTCAATGTGCATGAAATCATCGCCTCTATGTATAAATTTTCCAGAGATCGAAAGCATTGCAGCAAGCCAATAATTATGTCCAAATCAAAACTATACATTCTGATATATATGATCTTGACAGAATCCAGCAACATTGATAGGCTATCAATGGACGAACTCTTCATTGAGCATATAACATAATATTAGTACCCAAAGTGTACTCCAAGATGATATAAAACTTATGCGCACAAATGAAAAATGCAGCATATGATTACAAATGTGTAGATGATAATATACGGTACCTGAAAAAGTGAGGAGCCAAACACCAACTCCTTGTGATTATTAAATGGGTCACGAATTACACCCAAGGTCTCCAGTTTGGGCGCAGAGACGACAGTTATTTCTGAAGGTGTATAACAGTTATGAAGGAGCAACCTTTCAAGTGAAGGGGCATCTTCAATGATGAGCTGATGTCCTTTAAACAAATTCCAATGCTTTTAAGGTGAGGCGACTTTATTTGGAGACAACTGATACCTATTTCTATTCCCAAAACAATCAGCAAGCGCTCCAGGGCAGGGCAACTGGAGTGGATGATGTTGTGCAGTGAGGCCTCCGTTCGATAAACCACCACAAGCGAAAGTTTTTTTAGTAGTGGGAGTCGAAGCATTTGTACCAAATCGTCTGGTAGATGGCACCGGGCAAAGGTGGCGGTGTGGAGAGAGGAGGAAAAGCGCGAGATGGACAACGGTGGTATGGGCGCGAGTTCTTGGTATGTTCGTGGTATGAAACTTTCGTGGTAAAGGTAGAACTCAAACAACTGGAGTTTTTCGAATTCAGGGGATGTCAGCCAAGCGTCCACCTTGCCGGGTATGGACAGCAGGTAGCTTGTCGGGATGCAGAGGCATTGAACGGGGCCCTGCTGGTGAGAAGAGACGATGGCTCTGAGGAGATCAAATTCAGGAAGGACAGATATCTGATGACAGTCGAGATTGAGGGGCGCGGTGTGCCATAGAGGGCGCCACCGAGTTGAGAGGACTTGTGTGCGGTAGCAATCCTTGGTGAGGAGAAGCGAGATGATCTCCTCAAGGATGACGCCCGGGAGATCGGTGATGCGGTCCACCGGAGATTCTACCGGTTCCTCAGATTTGGGTGGGAGGGGGGCTCGCCGCTTCTCCCCGTGCTACCGGGTGCGGGATCTACAACCGGCATCACCGCTGGCGGGAGCCTCATCTTCTTGGCGCTGGGGCTAGCCGACTCCATTTTCCTTGTGGGCGTCGCGCCGAGCTCACGGGTTTGAGAAGAGTAGCCAGAGACGAGCCTAGTGGCAGTGGGAGTGGGGAAGAAGGAGGGCTGGGGATTTCTATAGGAGTGGAAGAAGAGGAGCAGGCGTTTTTTGTACGAGTGACGAAGTAGGTGAGCGGGGTTTTCTGGACGAGTGAGGAAGATCGGGGAGCGGGGGGAATTGGGTGGGGAGACGGAAGCGGGAGAGCGAGTTGTTCGTGTTTATAAGGCCCGCTGCACTAACTACTCGCTTTTTCCCAAGAACCGCTCTCTTCTTTTTGCGTTGCTGCATTGGAGCTAGCGCATGGGCTTGGCTGACTAGCCATGCATGCAGGATGCATGTGCCCGACGGCCACTGCATGCGCCTGGTTTGTTACTAGGCCTATTTAATAGGGTGGTTATGGAGTAAATTAAGGAGATTTATTTTCTCTGTGTGCATCCACCGAATTAGAGGATGTGGTACTGGATGTAGACACTCACATTAAACTAACATTTAGAAGAACAAAAGTTCAGCATGTCTATGCATCTCAATGATTCACCATACTATAACCAATACAAAGCTGTGAGAAGGTGTGGAAATAAAGAAAATCGGTCGATGCTTCTCTTAGCAAAGGGCCTCCCTGCGCACGCATTAATTTCCTGGGCATGCTTGTTTCTTCTCAATGTTGTGAGCACTTTGAGCATGTTGGCAACTCCACAGCTAGCTAGCTGCCTCATCTTGCAATTGATGCTGACACATTTGCAGCAAACACATGAGGCAATAGAGATGACTCAACATGGGTCCATATTGTGCAGTTCCCCTGAAATCATATTCATTGTCCTGAATATGAAAAGATAGGAAAACAGTAGCTATACTTAAACGGTGTTGCAAAATAGTAGCACATATCAATTGCTCGGCATGACAAAACATGATCATCTGGACGAAGGGGATACTGACATGCCTGAGGAAGATTATATATAATTTCATAAGTCCTTGGTTGATTTCCACCTTCGGCTACACTGCTTGTTTGCTCCTCCACACATGACAGGATCGTTCTGCACTACATTCGGCAAGTCAACGTACGAATAAGCTAATTTCATCTTGCGGTGGTCATTGTACCTAGTTATGGATGTAGGAATACCTGGAGCACCATGAGGTTAGTCGACAGCAGGTAGATGCAGCCATATAAATTTTGTGCGGTGCTACCAAAATTGAGATTTGTATCCCTTCCCATTATGAGAATTCTTCTTGAAGTCGGTAGAATGTGACAGCTTGTTCTTTGCATCAAACTTGCCTTTCCCCTGAGATTTGTTCTTGTTGTTTTGGGGCTGGTTGGGCTGGAAGTTCTTCTCGTGTACCATGTGGGCACTAGAAGCTCGCTCAGCGACCCGAGCACATGTGTCTTTTGCTCTCGCCTTCTCCTCAAAATCAAGAGTGCTAATGAGATCCAAAACAGAAAACTCATGTCTCTTGATTTTCAGAGAAGTAGCAAAATCATTCCACGAAGGTGGAAGCTTGGCAATGATGGTCCCAGCAACAAATTTGTCCGGCAATACACACTTAAAGTACTCAAGTTCCTTAGAGAGTGACTATATCTCATGAGTCTGCTGAACAACAAAGCGCTCATCAGTCATCTTGTAGTCACAGAATTGCTCCATGACATACAACTCGTTGCCAGCGCCTGAGGGCCCAAACGTGGCCTCGAGCGCAGCCCACATGTCTTTGCCGTTGTCAAATGATATATGAATCCATAATGGAATTGTCAAGAACACTCAGCAGGGCGGCTTTGAAGCGGGTATCCATGTTCTGAAAAGCTTCCTGCTGTGCAGGATTAAGATCGCCCTCAGGCTTACCCTTAGTGGCGTCATAGCAGTACATGATCTGAAACCAATATACTACTCTTGTGCGCCACCTTTTATATTGCACCCCCTTAAAAGTAGGTGGCTTCAAAAGCACAACAAAACCACTCGGAGTAAATTGCCAGTAATCAGGTTTTTGGATTGGATTGTTGAATATATGAGCAATTTAGTATGAGATTTAATCCAAATCAGCAGTAAATAGATCATGACGACAATTGCAAACATCAAAGTAATGATGCGGACTAAACCAAGAGGACAGAATCACATACTGTATAGCGGGAGCAGAACCGATGTGGTTGATGTTGTCACTCATGTCGTTGATGAAGAGGTTACCGAGGTCGGGGAAGAAGGCTGTCGTTGAGGAAGTCGTCGCTGGCAGTAGTCACAGGAGTGTGCTCCCCAAAAACCTGATCGCCCCTCTCCCGTACAGGATCACGAAAGGCGGGGTTCGGAGGACTGCCGTCCCTTATTGCGGTGCACGCCGGAAGGAGGGCTGGAGAAGAATTGCGTGGCAGCGCTAAGATCTGGAACAGTGCGAAACTATATGATACAGCGGCGGCTAGGGTAGAGCATGTCAGGTCGGTCGTGCGAGTAAAATAGTAGGCCTTTGGCCCCCAAACCCCACCTCCAAGTCAATAATAGCTCAAAAAAATCAATAATAGCCCCACCAAGGTTTGTCTCAAAAAAAACAGAGTAATTAAGGCGTCCATTAGTCCCGTTAGTATAAATACAATATCATTAAAAATGGCCCCACCTTTTGTCTCACAAAGTATGTTGGAGTACAACCGCCACACGTTTACAATCCGCTTCTCTTCTCTCTCTCTCTCTCTCTCCTTCAACTAAGCACAAATACTATATTTAAATCCTTATAGCCTGCTTATGTCATCTAATTGTAGTACTTGCTCTAAAGTTACTATCCACTGTGTAGTCTGAAATGCCGGGCGTGCAGCGGGCGGTGCCCTCGGTCGGGGCACCGCTTCAATGGCGGAAGCAGTGAGAGGTCGCGTCGCCCTGACTTGCCATCAATGTGGAGCGGCGGGCTCAGCTAGCGCGTGGCAGGAAGCACGCGCGGGAGGGGGGAGGGGTTTTTGTTGGGCCAAGAAGGTGAGAAGCCAACTTGGGATCGGTCCGGACGAGGAAATATCATGTGCTCCCATACTCTGCATATTACACTGGTCTATGTTACAACTCCCTCCTTTCCGGTTTATAGAGATGTTTAGAGTAACATAGTAATATGTTACAATACATGTTACTCCCCACTATGACCAGCCTTGGCCTCTCCCAGTGCTCCACCATGTATAGCTGCTAAGCCTGCCATGTAGGCATAAAATATGATGTGGCACCAATAAACTAAGCACCTATGCATTGAAGACTTGAGTTACTAAGCCATTTAATGCACTTAGCACCTCATCTAAAGAGCATTAATAGTATATACAGCTGCTGGCTATAAGCCAGTGCCATGTCATCTACAGCCCAACTTATAGTCAACATGTACAATAGTAGATCAAAAGAATGTACTACTTCTTTATTATGTGGCCCACCTTTCATTCTCACAAAGTGCCTAGGAGCATGTGCTAGAGCTGGCTCTTCACGAAGAGCCCGCTTACCTTCTCTCTCCTCTTCTCTTTCCTCCAACTAAGCAGAAATATACTAGTTTATTACTTATAGCCCGCTGACTCAGCTCTATTGTACTTGCTGTAAGCACATCTAAGCACTTACTAGCACCCCCTTAACCGTGGACCTTGACGGTGTACATCACCTTGTGTCTCATAATTTTCCTCTTCATCATCTGAGTCCTAGAAGATCTCACCCACATCATCATTAGCATGCAACCGCCTTGATAGACAACGTGCACACAGAAGGAGTAGAGGCGACTGGGGACGCACCACCACCATGTCGTGGGCACTCCGTATATGCTCATGTGTGTGCAGCGTGCGTGTTTTCCATTGGTGCTAGCTCTAAGGCCGAGGTTGCGGTCGTCTTTGTCTCCAACTAGTAGTTGAGCAACGACAGCAAAGAGGTGCTGCAAGAGATGCGTATGCGCCGTTGCATGCGAGCTTCGCCATAGCACGATGAACCGGACGTCGCCACGGATGGTGCACGCCTCCATGCAGCCGAGTGTGTGCGCATGCATGTGTTAGTCACGTGCATTCTGCGGCCGAGCGTGTGTGCATGCATGTCTTGTGTGCGTTTGTTGTGTGCTCCATGCTGTGCGCGTATGTGCATGAGTTGTATCGGATGGAGTTAGTGCATTGGCTTGTGTACATGCGTGGCTGCATGCGTGCTGTACATGCGTGGCTTGTTGCGTGGTTATCAATAATTCAATATAAACTACTCCCTCCGTTCCTAAATATAAGTTTTTCTAGCCATTTCAAATAGACTACAACATACGGATGTATGTAGATATATTTTAGAGTGTAGATTCACTCATTTTGTTTCATATGTAGTCCCTTATTGAAATCTCTAAAAAGACTTATATTTGAGAACGGAGGGAGTATAAAACATCTTCAACTTAGCATCCTGATGTGCCATTTCTAGTGGTTAGAGAAACGTTCATGTTCTTTTATTTGTTTATAGGTGGGCAGGCGCCAGGCGGCAAAAAACAGGGGAAAACGCGCAAGGTTCCTTGCAGATGCTCCACCGCGAGGTTCCTTGCTCCTCCTCAGTCATCGGGAATCTATGCTCTTCAACTCTTTTCTTTTACGTGAGCTTTGTTCATCCTTTTCCCAACACGCAAGACATCTAGCATCAAGGTGCACGTGTCATGCAAGAAAATGGAGATAATCAGATAAGCAGTGCATAAGTGAGTCGTGAGGGGGGAAAAGCGGGGGAAACCCTTTTTCGTAAGTGAGTCATGCACTTCGATGGCACCTACGCAATATTTTTTCTCCTCGATGCCACGTGAATAGTGCACGTACTCAACGACGGATCACGGGATGGTAGCAATGACATGGTCAACCCTTTTTTGGAGAGAGTATGTACTACTAGTAAATAACTTTGATGTGTGCCGTCAACTCGCAGAACGTCAAAAGCTTGATTACGCCTTCT
Organism: Aegilops speltoides; assembly: GCA_021437245.1. Lineage (NCBI taxonomy): Eukaryota > Viridiplantae > Streptophyta > Magnoliopsida > Poales > Poaceae > Aegilops > Aegilops speltoides. Next base: position 402,419,728 of record CM038143.1, read on the forward strand.
CCCTCGCCAACGCGTGCGCGGTGGCTCGCAGCACGAGGATAAACTTTTGCTTACAAGCGGTGGATGTGCAGCAGTACATTTGGTGTCAGATTGCCAGAAGCACTACTGTAGAACCATCGACTTCCGGAAGAGGCAAAGAGCCAAGCGCAAGGTCACCTACTAACCTTAGGCTAGGCGTAGTGGGAGTAACATAGGGGTACCTCCTTTTTTATTCTAGAAACAACCACACACAAATATCAAGGTGCTGGTTATGTAGAACAAATTTCCTGCAGTCCGTGCTCAGCCCTCCTCTATCTCTCTTCTCAGCCAGCCAGCGAACGCGCGGAGCCCATCGTCTGTTTGCTCACATGCGGTCCCACATGTCAGTGAAAACACAAGAGGACCCATGAACTGCACATCTTTCACCTCGGCGTCTTTGGTGATGAAAAACAAACCAATAAAGAGCTTCGGTGGCCGCTTTTGGAGTTACTCAAGAGTAGTAAGATTCTATTTACAGTTTAACCCAAGATGCACATCTCGTAGCTTCAACTACCACTCTATTTTCTTTCATGACATGACCTGGATGCTGGATGTCCCACGTGTCAGCAAAAGGAGGAAGAACCCGACCAAATCTTCAGTTGTACTCTCGGATTAGACTAGTTGTGCTAACTTAAATTTTTTATTGTGTACTCCCTCCATTCCAAAATACTTGACTTCCATTTGTCCAAAAATGGATGTACCTATATACTAAAACATGTCTAGATACATATATATTTTGACAAATAGAAGACATGTATTATGCAACGGGGGGAGTAGAATGGATGCAAGTTTTTGTATTGGGAAGAAGAGTACATCCATATATTGGTAGAGCGTTGGAGTTGGCCTTACAAGTGGGACCGCAGTTGAGGAAAACGACTATCGGCAAACCCCCACCTCGCCTGCCGCGCGATGGCTGAGTTAGAGAAACGATGAGGTTGAAGAGATTGTTCTAGCACGGACTCCAAGAAATATGGTGTCAGATGGAAGTCATGCTGGTGGCGTGTGCCGTACTCCTGGACGTGAATGCTTGTTTTGGCCCATGCCACCCTACTACTCCTATTACTTACTATATAGTACTAGTATCGAGGATTCGAGGTGCTGGCTACGTACAATATGGCTACAGTAAAAACACCCGCACGACGCGCGAAGCATGTGAAGCTAGTACAAATAGTGTACTACTATTGTTGATTGGCCTCATCCGATAACCTGTTGCAATGCACGTACAATTATGTATTCAGAAAATATTTTTTTGCCTCGTCGCACCACTCACTCACAGAAGCAACTCGAAAGACATTCATAAATTTAGTAAGTTTATCATAGGCATATCATTTTATTACATACAATAGGTCATCAACTCACACCAACAACGAGGATACATTATAAATACTAAAGTTTTCACCACACAACAAATAACAAGCAATGAAATGAAATTCAACTCAACCAATCCTCAGCGTTGGAAATGCTTGCTTTGAACCACAAGTGATTCTCTGGGACGGGCCATCTATTGTCGATCTCAAGACCAACACAAGACTGATCATCCAGGATGAAGCGGCCTACTATATTAGTACCAGGGTAGGGAACCACCCAAATGTCAGAGGTATAGACGCAGTTGCTTCTCATAAATGGTACTAGTAATGTTGTGTCAACAGCAGTTGGATCGCCTATCACCATCATCGGATAGTTTTGTCCAAGGAAGAGCGAGTTTTCTCCAAGACTATCAATTCTGTACCAGGGAGAAGGAGTTGGCGCTAGCACACTAGTATCCATCCTAAATACCATGCAACAGGTGTTGGAATAGGTCCGGAGACTGCGACCATGGGAGACAACACGTGCTCCCTCAGTAGTAACAAACTCAGTGTGCTGTATACACACAAGAAGAGGTGATCCATCGGAATTAGTTGCCAGGCGCCACTGAGTATATATGTTTTGCTCATCCTCATGCTTGTGATCGTCAGCATCGTCATCTTCCCCTTGGTTATAAAAACTTTCAAGCATAGGTGGTGGAATGTTCACAGGACCTTGGAAACACAAGAAGAAGGTTAATTAGTAAAGGGAAACTTGCTAACCCGCATGCATGTGGCTGAAAAAATTATAATTACGGTGGAAGACAAACATACCGAAAGTATAAGGGTTCCATGCAAAAACAGTGCCACGAGTGGTGGCAGCAAACACAAGGCCCTCGTATTGAATTGCATCACAGTACACATCTGTGTATAGAAACTGACTTTTGAGCAATATCCATCCAGTCGAACCACGAAGGATGGCAACAAGCTTGTCGAAGATAGCAACAAATTCATAGTTGTTGTAATTCCAAGAGCGGTTGGGAACTCGACAAATTGCTATCTTCCGTAGAAGACAGTCACCCTGATCGTATTTGAACTTGCATACAATACCGGTGTGCTCAACCTCTGGGCAGTCTGCTGAGATTTTTGGAAGTGGAACCCGGTCACGAGTGTACACAGTCACAAGTTCCCACTCGCAGTTGGACCCAATGTAAACAACCCAATCTCCATTTGCGCCTGCCCAATCCTTGCCCTCAAGCGATGGCATCTTAACATCATACGTATCATTATCAAGCGGCATCAACTTGCATAGGGCGAGGCCTCCGTCGTCCCCGCGCCAGTAGTCATCAGGGTCACGGCGAAGAAGATAGGGGAGATCAAACCGCTCCTTGACTCTTGGGTTCCTTAATGATGTTATTAGTTGAGTCGAGAATGGGCTTGAACAAACCTGCCATGCTAGCCGAGGTGATGATGTTGCACCGATCAATGAGTTCCTCCACCACGTCATCTTTCAGATCGGGGCAAGAATAACGGGGTCGTTTCCAGCCTGTTCCCTCCATGGAGAAGAGGATCGAACAATGGCAGAAGAAAGGGTGAAGGGCTGAAGGAAAATGGAGGAGGGAGAGGAAGAGCGTGCGACAACAGTTCCAAATCAAGAGGGAAAGACGGAGAGTCGGTGGACTGTTGCCAGTTTTCCACGGTTCACGAAGAGGCGCCCCGGCCTACACGTCCGTTCGGAAATACTCCTACTACTCGCCGTCGTCTCACTGATATGTTGGAACGGGACCACATGTCAACGAAACATGGTGTGTAATTTCTCGTGCAAAATGCGATCTGGCCGTTTCTTGGCACTGAGTAATTACCATGCCGTTTCTTGGCACTGTGTTGTAACAAACTCTTTCTCCTCCTCATTTAATATATGAGGCAAATCTTTTTCCTACGTTTAAAAAAAAGATATAGTGATGGTTGATTCGCCCGAGCAACTTATTACTGTGGGAATATGGGAGTGCCAGCGGATTCAAGGAACAGAGAAATGATGGTTGCTTTGTCCGAGCAACTTACTGTGGCGAAGGTGGGGCTCTGTGATTTGACTGCTCACTAGTCATTACTACTGCGGTGCAACGACCAGGGTGAATCTTTCCCTGAAGTTGTGTTGTGCACTCAATATTGCTGCATGGCAGGTGGAGCCGGATGAAGGATGTCCAACATGTCGGCGAAACATACTTGAATTGTTTCTGGCATTGCTATCAATCCTTCAAGATTTGTTTATATGTATGCATAATTTTGATGAAATTGTACTGTGATGCTATGAAGGTTTCAACTTTGGTTCCCGCAGGAAAAAAAGGTTTCAACTTAGGATTCATGTGTCTTGCCTCGAGATTATCTCGTTACAACATTCCATCAAATACAAATGAAACTACCATGGCTAATGCATCTCAATGGTTAGCAGATCAGCGCCAATATTCACATCACAACTAAAGACAAAGTTGTGAGAAGGTGTACAAATAAATAAATAAAATATAATTGATCGATGCTGTTCATAGGCATGGCTCCATTTCCTTGGCACAGTGTTCATTGCTTGGCAGCTAGTTTCACCCAGCTCTGTATCCAAAAAAGAGGTGTATGAAGGACACCACAATGCGATCATTTTGTACAGCTCCACTAAAATCGAGCGGACCATCCCTGTTTGCAAAGATATCCAGTCAGTGTGATTACAATAATAGTGGAACTACATGGTGAAACATAACACACATAAATAGAAACCGTGTAGGACCTTGAAGTATGTCTAGAGGGGGGGTGATTAGACTACTTGGCCAATAAAACTTAACCTTTTCCCAATTTTAGTGTTTGGCAGATTTTAGCTACTTTAGGACAAGTCAAGGAATTATCACACAATTCAAGCAAGCATGCAAAGAGTATATAGGCAGCGAAAATTAAAGCATGCAACTTGCAAGAAAGTAAAGGGAAGGGTTTGGAGGATTCAAACGCAATTGGAGACATGGATGTTTTTGGCGTGGTTCTGATAGGTGGTGCTATCGTACATCCACGTTGATGGAGACTTCAACCCATGAAGGGTAACGGCTGCGTGAGTCCACGGAGGGATCCACTCACGAAGGGTCCACGAAGAAGCAACCTTGTCTATCCCACCATGGCCGTCGCCCACAAAGGACTTGCCTGACTAGCGGTAGATCTTCACGAAGTAGGCGATCTCCTTGCCCTTACAAACTCCTTGGTTCAACTCCACAATCTTGTCGGAGGCTCCCAAGTGACACCTAGCCAATCTAGGAGACACCACTCTCCAAGAAGTTACAAATGGTGCGTTGATGATGAACTCCTTGCTCTTGTGCTTCAAATGATAGTCTCCCCAACACTCAACTCTCTCTCAATGGGTTTGGATCTGGTGGAAAGAAGATTTGAGTGGAAAGCAACTTGGGGAAGGCTAGAGATCAAGATTCATATGGTAGGAATGGAATATCTTGGCCTCAACACATGAGTAGGTGGTTCTCTCTCAGAAATGGTAAGTTGGAAGTGTAGGTTCGTTCTGATGGCTCTCTCCACGAATGAAGAGGAGGTGGAGGGGTATATATGGCCTCCACACAAAATCTAACCGTTACACACAATTTACCAAACTCGGTGGGACCGAATTGTTAAACTCAGTCGGACCGATTTAGTAAACCTAGTGACTGCTAGTGATTTTCGGTGGGACCGACATGCATCTCGGTGAGACCGATTTGGTTAGGGTTAGGGCATAACGTAATCTCGATAAGACCGATTACACAAACTCGATGAGACCGATTTGGTAATAAGCTTTCCAGAGAGTTGGTCAGGTAAACTCGATGGGACCGATTTGCTCTTTTCGGTGAGACCGAAATGTTACAAAAAGGAAACAGAGAGTTTACATTGCAATCTCGGTGGGACCGATCGCTCACTTTGGTTAGACCGAAACGTTATGAAGGGAAACAGAGAGATTGCAACCCCATCTCGGTGAGACCGAGATCCCTATCGGTAAGACCGATTTGCTTAGGGTTTGTGGCAGTGGCTATGACTTTTGGAATCGGTGGCGCCGGATAGGAAGTTTCCGTGTGACCGATTTTGGCTTTGGGTTTAGGTCATTTGTGGATGTGGGAAAGTAGTTGAGGGTTTTGGAGCATATCACTAAGCACATTGAAGCAAGAGGCTCATTAAGCAACACCTCATCACTCCTTGATAGTATTGGCTTTTCCTATAGATTCAATGTGATCTTGGATCACTAAAACGTAAAATGAAGAGTCTTGAGCTTTTGAGCTTGAGCCAATCCTTTGTCCTTAGTATTTTGAGGGATCCACTTTCATTATCCATGCCATGCCATTCATTGAGTTTTCCTGAAATAATAGTCTTGGAATAGCATTAGCTCATTGAGCTATATGTTGTTATTAATTACCAAAACCACCTAGGGATAGTTGCACTTTCAATCTCCCCCTTTTTGGTAATTGATGACAACATATAGATCAAAGCTTCGACGAATGATAATAAGATTGAATTACATCGTCGCTTTGAGAAGTATGTGATAAGCAAGAGCTCCCCCTAAATTTATGCATAGTTTAAGATTTGCTTTCGACTGCAAATGCACAATGAATTAGGCTCATGGGTTACTCTTCCATGTCACATACATCTTGGTGGAGCGCTCAAAATAATAAACAATGAATACATGCACTCATCACCAAGCATCGTGAATGATCACATAGGATAGATAGGGTAATATCAAGCATGCATAAGTGTAGCTTATGATCCAACACATGATCATCAATGTCTCACAGGCATAGTATCTCAACCAAAAGCAAAAAAAGTTTGAAAAAACACCAAATAAAGCAAGAGAGAATAAAAGCAACACTCTCTCTCGAAGCCTATGATCTATACATTTTTCTCCCCCTTTGGCAACAAGTTACCAAAAAGTTCATAGAAAATGCATAGTGCTAGATCGTCTCTCAGGCTTGATCTTCTAGTGGTGGTGCAGAGATGGCTCCTTGGACGAAGGCTTCAGTTGAAGTGGATGGTGCTGGAGGAGTTGGTGCTGGAGCTGGGTGCACTGGAACTGTTGGGGCAGTAGCTGGTGCTGAAGTTGTTGCTCTAGTGTCTGTCACTGGCACTGCAACTGATCTTTGGGCTCTCGGCACTCTAGCAAACACATTGGTGGTTGTCTTGCCCTTCCTCTCTGTCGGTGTACTAAAGTAGGGGTACCTTAGTATCCCGAACTTATGCACGGACAGTCGTAGCGTCCCGCGACAAGGCTTGCCGGGCGTCCGCCAAGATCCTCCGTAGTTCCTATTGATGCCATTCAAGAACAAAGTGTTCAAACTGAGAAGGCAGGACTCCGGCAAGAGGAGCTTGCCGGGAAGGACAAGGCCCCGGCAAGAGGAGCTTATGGGAAGGCCAACCAAGGCCTTTGCAAAGAACTTGCCGCGACGCCGCTGCGTCCGGCAAGACCCGACGAGCGACAAGCTTTGGTGCGACAAGACAACGACGCTGCAAGGCGCTTGCCGGCGGTTACCACACTCTGCGCACGCGCTCCAAAGACACCCGTCGACGTGTCGCCCTGAGACCATTCTAGGCGCACGTGGCGGGAAGCTATACAGCCAAGCGGTGCGAGGTGGCAAGTGGAGATGACGAGAAGGCCATCGTGGCAAGCGGTGGCGCTCCTAGCGGTCTCTTTTCTGCACTGTTTAGGCGACGCGGACGGGCATTAAATGCTCTTGTCCCCTACCGTCAGAGTTAGGTAGGGTGCACTGTAGATAGCAGTTGTACCAACCACCCTTTTTACATTTGTACCCTCGACTGCGTTGCCACCTGTCGGTGACCCCTTGTGCCTATAAAAGGAGGCCCATGCGCAACGTAGAAGGGGTTCGACTCATTCGAAACTACAGAGCGCTCACGCTCTTGAGCAAGAACACAATACAAACACAAAGCAGCAGTAGGAGTTTTATCTCTCCGAAGAGCTCGAAGCTGGGTAAAAATCCCTCGCGTGCTTTGCCTCGATCTGCTCTTCGTGCGCCCTCCGCTCCCTGCCGGACCGAGAAGGGGTCCTGCCCCATAGGTGCTCGTTTCCCACGACATCTTTGGCGCGCCAGGTAGGGGGCGTCGAGGTTGTGCGAACCTAATCCGGCGTTCGCGCGTGCTACATCAACATCTTCATCGACATGCCACCGAAGAGGAAGGCTTAAGAGGTGGCTGGTCCGTCCGCGTCAATCCCACCGCCACCGGAGCAAATGGGCGGTGGGGTAGATGCCGGCGGAGGAACGGGCGCCGACGATGGAGCTCACGATGCTGCCAAGTCCAAGGACAAGGCTGCACAGACTTCGGCGTCCGTACATGCACCGCGCCCCTCTCAAGAGGCGCGGGACCGACAACGTCATGGTACGCGATACCATCATACGTTGGGTCAAGACCAAGCTGGTGGATCGCGGGATGCTCAAGACCAGCACGCACGTCAACATGCTGGCACGAGCGTGGCACGGTCGCCTGGGCGAGATGCTGCTCCTTCTAACATTGTTAGAAGTACGAGCATATCTCGTTCCTCGTGTCGTTCGCCGCCGCCACCCAAGACTCCAGAAGAAGCGTTGGCCCGAGCCCAACTGCTTCTAGATTACCCTCCAGCGCCAGACAAGATCGACGACTGGAGGGCCATCATTCAGAGCCTCATCGGCTTCACCAACGGCGACACTCCCCGGCAACCGAGCACATCGAAGCCGCGGCAAGACACCCAGGCGCGGGCCGATGGCGACAAGACCGGTGGGGGTGCAACCACTGTGCATTCCCCGCCCCGAAGGCCGAGATCGCCAACTCGCCGGGTCAACCTCGACACCGACTCCACGGCGTCATCAGATCCGCGGGCTCGTCGTGATCAGCGCCAAGTTCTTCAAGAACGACAGCAAGAGGACGCCAGATCCGCATCGGCGCCGGAGAGAAGCGCGGCGTCAATCAGACCAGCGCCTGGGCCCATTGTCGACATGCATGCGCCAGGGAACCAGCGACTTGTCAGACGTGGCAGTTGTCCTGCGTTTACCCGTGAGCTGCGGCAAGTCCAAAGGGCCCAAGACCAAGAACTTCAAGCCGATGTACCCGAGAAGTACGACGCACGATACATCCGTCGGAGTTCCTCAGCATCTACACCATCACGGTGCAGGCTGCCGGGGGGCGCGACGGGAAGATCCTCGCCAACTACTTCCCGTTGGTGCTCAAGCCCAATGTCAGATCTTGGCTCATGCACTTGCCGGACAACTCATTCTCTTTGTGGGCAGATCTGTGCCATCAGTTTGTCGGCGCCTTCACAGGCGGCCACAAGCCCCATGGCCAGGAGAGCGATCTTCATCTACTCGCCCAAAAGGAAGGAGAACCCCTGTGCAAGTACATTCAAAGATTCAGCCAGGTGCAGCGCAACATCCCAGACGTCCACCCTGCCGTGGTTATCAGCGCGTTCCATCAAAACGTGCGTAATCGCAGGATGAGGGAGGAGATGGCGATGTGCAAAATCAGAGATGTCGTGAGCTATATGCTCGGCCGACAAGTGTGCGTCTTTGAGGAGGAGGAAACTCCCCGGAGAGAACGCAGGAGCAGCAGGATCAGACAGTGAGGAAGCCGCACCGGCAAGGAAGAACCACAGGCGGAACAACAGAAAGAGGAAAGCAAAAGATGTGCTAGTCGTCGAGCAGTCCGGCAACGGAGGTGTCACCGAGAAGGCCAAAGCTAGCAACTCCGACGAAGCCGTGGTGGCCGCCGACAAGCAAGACGGCTCCGGCAAGCAGTACTGCAAGATCCACCGCACCAAGGGCCATGATCTCCAGACTTGCAAGAAAGTTGAGCAGCTTGTTGAACTGCAGAAAGCTGAATATGAGCGGCGAGACAAGGAGAAGGCCCAAGAAGGTGGAGGAGGATCCGGCAAGAAGCGCCTGCCTGGGTGCCGCGGCAAGGCTAAGCGGCAAGGAGGCGGAGCTCTCCCGGCGCGACAAGGATGAAGACGAAGACGAAGATGAAGAGATGGATGAGGATGAGACCGACGAGCAGGAGTTTGAGAAGGCAACAGAGGTTTTGTGCGCCGACGGCGATGCTTCTTCAGATACTTCGCACCGCCAGCTCAAACGAAGGTGCGGAGGTTAATGCAGCGGAACCGTCGCTTGAGTCGCGCAAGCCTCGAAGTGGTCCGCACGCCCATCATCTTTGATGTTGAGGATCACCCTGATCGCATAACTGCGGTCGGGTGCTTGCCGATGCTGGTCTCACCAACTATCCGCAACCTCAAGGTCACGAAGATGCTGGTTGACGGCGGGGCCGGCTTGAACCTGATCTCCTCAGCGGTACTCAAGAAGCTCCAAATCCCCGACAGCGAGCTCGAAGAGACTGGTACTTTCCAAGGAATTAATCCGGGAAGGAGCAAGCCGAAGGGGAAGATCACACTGCCAGTGACATTTGGCTACGAGCTGAACTTCAGGACAGAGAAGGTCACCTTTGACGTTGCTGATTTCCCATTGCCCTACAATGGGATACTCGGCCGTCCAGCGCTCACCAAGTTCATGGCAGGCTCTCACTATGCCTACAACGTGCTCAAGATGCCCAGTCCGATAAGTGTCATTTCTGTCCCTGGCGACAAGAAAGATGCCCTTATCTGTACCGACAAGATCTACCGGGAAGCAGTAGCCGCAGCAGATCGCAAGACACTTGTCACTGAAGCTCCCGGGGTAAGAAGAAGACCAACTCCGGCAAGAGCTCTGATGCCCACTCCGGCAAGCGCACCTCTTCGGAGTGCTGCGCTACCGTCGAGGACGCACCATCGAGCTCCACCGGCAAGTGCAAGAAGGCAAAGACAGCTTCACCAGAGACCAAGAAAGTGGCCACCAAGGAGGACGGCAATGGTGGTACCTTCACCATCAGTGCCACGCTTGACCCTAAATAGGAAAGCGCGCTCGTTGCTTTCCTGCGGGCGAATGTCGATGTGTTTGCATGGCAACCGTCGACATCCCCGTGTTCCTGTGAAAGTAATTGAGCACCACCTTGCCGCTTGCCCTCACGCGGCCCGTCAGCCAAGTAGAGTCGGGAAGCAAGCGGTGGAGCGGCGAATTCATCGCGAAGAGATCAAGAAGTTGGAAGCAGCAGGCCTTGTCCGAGGAGTGCTCCATCCCACATGGTTAGCCAATCCTGTAGTCGTGCGTAAGGCAAACGGGAAATGGAGGCTTTGTATTGACTTCACTGATGTTAATAAAGCTTGTCCCAAGGATCCATTCCCTTTGCCGCGCATTGACCAGATTGTTGACTCCACGGCAGGATGTGATTTGCTTTCGTTTCTTGGTGCATACTCAGGATATCATCAGATCTTCATGGCAGGAGAGGATGAGGAGAAAACCGCATTCATTACTCCATGTGGCACGTACTGCTTTGTACAAATGCCTTTCGGACTAAAGAATGCTGGTTCAACATTTGCAAGAGTAGTTAGTCATGCTTTTGAGCCACAGTTGCACAGAAATGTAGAAGCTTACATGGATGACATAGTGGTCAAGAGCAAGGACACAGCAACTTTGATCCAAGATTTGGACGAGACCTTTGCAAATCTGCGCAAGATCAATCTCAAGTTAATCCCCGAGAAGTGTGTGTTTGGAGTCCCTTCCGGCAAACTTCTCGGGTTCTTTGTATCCCAGAGGGGGATTGAAGCCAATCCTGACAAGATCAAGGCCATTGAGCAGATCGAAGCACCGAAGCGCGTCAAGGATGTGCGAAGGCTTGCCGGCTGCGTTGCTGCTCTCAAAGAGGTTCATCTCTAAGTTCTGCTGAAGGCCTCGCCATTTTTCAAAAATTTGAAAAAGGCAGGTCCAATGAAATGGATTCCGGAAGCGGAGGCTGCGCTGCAGGACTTGAAGAGATACCTATCCTCCACCCTAATACTTGTCGCACCTAAGCCACAAGAGAAGTTGTTGTTGTATCTAGCGGCAACCAATCAAGTGGTTAGTGCTGCGTTAGTAGCGGAGAGGGAGGCGGATGATGAGCCAGCAACCACGGCAAGCGAGTCCAGCGACAAGCAGGGGGCTTCCCCGACAAGCTCTGGTCCCGACAAGGATAGATCTGTGCAGCCACAGGAAGAGAAACAGAAGAAGATGGTGCAGCGCCCAGTTTATTTTGTCAGTTCCCTTCTGCAGGGGGCTAGGTCAAGGTACTCTGGTGTGTAGTAGTTGCTTTTCGGCCTTCTCATGGCCTCGAGAAAGCTGCACCGTTACTTTCAAGCACATGAGAGCACAGTGGTCACTCGCTTTCCGTTGAAGAGGATATTGCAGAATCCAGAAGCGACAGGCAGGATTGTCGAGTGGGCACTGGAACTGTCAAGCTTTGGCCTCAAGATTGAGAGTACTTCAACTATCCAGAGCCGAGCATTGGCAGAATTCATAGCAGAGTGGACACCAACACCTGATGAAGAAACTCCGGAGACGAGCATCCCCGTCAAGGAAGCAAGCAAAGAATGGACCATGTACTTTGACGGTGCCTTTTCACTCCAAGGCGCCGGTGCAGGCGAGTTACTTGTCGCACCCACCGGAGAGCACCTCAAGTACGTGGTCCAGATGCATTTCCCCAAGGAGCAAGCGACAAACAATACTGCAGAGTATGAAGGCTTGCTTGCCGGACTTAGGATCGCGGCAGACCTTGGGATCAAAAAGCTTATTGTCAGGGGTGACTCGCAGCTTGTCGTCCGCCAAGTGAACAAAGATTATCAGAGTCTGTTGATGGAAGCCTACATTGATGAAGTGAGGAAGTTGGAAGAGCATTTTGACGGCCTGCAGATGGAACATGTTCCAAGAGCCCAGAACAATGTTGTCGATGGCCTGTCAAAATGTGCCGCACTCAAGTTGCCTGTGGAACCAGGAATCTTTGTGCTCAAGCTAACTCAACCATCTGTAACACCATCAACTGGACAGAGCAAGAAGAGGAAGTTGATTTCTGGTGATTACTTTCCGGCTGAGCTCCCCGAAGCCGCCGCCAAGAAGGTCCCCAAGATCAACACCAAGAGTGCTGAGGAGCAGTCTGCTCCGACAAACCCTAGGGTTTGTTTCGTTGAAGCAGACGCTCCCGACAAGTTTTGCTCCGGCAAGCTTGCCGGGGAACATCAAGCTCCGGCTGAATCACAGATTCTTGCCGTAGAAGCGGATGTTCCCGCAGCGGCATTTACGCCTTTAGTCCTTGTTGTTGAGCCACAGGCTCCGGCATGGGCGCAGGAGATTGTCCGTTTCCTTCAAACAGGAGAACTTCCCGAAGAGCAAGAAGAAGCGGAGAAAGTAGCCCGGCAGTCAAGTATGTACCAAGATGTCGACGACATACTGCATGTAAGAAGATTCAACGGAGTGAAATTGAAGTGTATTCCCGGAAGAAGGACGAAGCTGTTGGCGGAAATACATGGAGGCATATGTGGTCACCACATTGGCGAAGAGCACTTGCCGCAAGGCTTTCCAAGCAAGGTTTCTTCGCCAACAGCCCTCCGGATGCAATCGCACAAGTAACCAAGTGTGAAGCGTGCAGCCCACTCAAGCAGATACATCAACCAGCTCAAGCTCTCCAGACGATCCCTTTATCCCGCCATTTTCGTGCGGGGCTCGACATCCTCAGCCCCTTTCCCCGAAGTTGTCGGGGCTTTGAGTACTTGTACGTGGCAATCGACAAGTTCACAAAGTGGCCGGAAGTAGAAGCGATGAGGAAGGTGACAGCACGGTCGTGATCAAGTTCTTCAGTCAATTGTTTGCCGTTTCGAGTCCCTAACAGATCATCACCGACAATGGCACACAATTCACGAGCCGCACTTTCATGCAAGACGCCCAAGATCTTGGCGCCAAGATCTGCTTCGCTTCTGTTGCTCACCCGAGAAGCAACGGTCAAGTGGAGAGGGCAAACGCTGAAGTGCTGCGCGGGCTCAAGACCAGAACTTTCGATAGGCTGCACAAGTGCGGAAGGAATTGGATCGAGGAGCTGCCAGTGGTTCTTTGGTTGGTCAGGACGACGCCAAATCGAGCCACTGGCCAGATGTAATAGCCTGGCTTATTAGGGATGATAGACTACTCATATCAATAAGGAATTCCTTCTTTTCCGGGAACCCATTCAGACAGAATTCCAAAGTTAAGCGTGCTCAGCTTGGAGTAGTCTCAGGATGGGTGACCGACCGGGAAGTTGCTCCCGGGTGCGCATGAGTGAGGACAAAGTGCGCAGAAAAGACTAGTATTGATCTGTGGGGCCAGTCTAGATCCCGCCAGGAGTAACGACCACCGGCGGGTGTGTCCGGGGCGTTACAAGTTGGTATCAGAGCCGATCCTCGCGGTTACACGGATGGTTGCGGACAGGTGCACGGTCATGTTGTTCATGACGTTTGTGACCCGTCGTGGCACACGGCATGGCACATGTACCGGACTGGATGCACAGACGGTTGTGCCAAGAGGGAACGTTCCTGTGGCCCGACGAGGACGTCGGTTCCTCTGAGTGGGGGTGTATGTAATAGCCTGGCTTATTAGGGATGATAGACTACTCATATCAATAAGGAATTCCTTCTTTTCCGGGAGCCCATTCGGACAGAACTCCAAAGTTAAGCATGCTCAGCTTGGAGTAGTCTCAGGATGGGTGACCGACCGGGAAGTTGCTCCCGGGTGCGCATGAGTGAGGACAAAGTGCGCAGAAAAGACTAGTATTGATCTGTGGGGCCAGTCTAGATCCCGCCAAGAGTAACGACCACCGGCGGGTGTGTCCGGGGCGTTACACCAGACGCCTTTCGCTCTAGTCTATGGAGCGGAGGCAGTTCTCCCCACGGAACTCGTATACGGATCGCCTCGAGTGCTCGCTTATGATGAGCTTGAGCAAAAGCAGCTGCGACAAGATGACGCGCTGCTCCTTGAGGAGGATCGTCTTCAGGCTGCTGTACGAGCTGCTCGATATCAGCAAGCTTTGCGCCGCTATCACAGCCGCAAAGTCAATGCCAGAAGTCTCGAGGAAGGCGACCTTGTTCTTCGGCGCGTTCAATCCGCCAAGATTTCCAACAAGTTGACGCCAAAGTGGGAAGGCCCTTATCGGGTGAAGCGAGTCACTAGGCCTGGTGTTGTCCGCCTTGAGACCGAAGATGGCTTTCCGGTGAGCAACTCCTAGAACATTGAGCATCTTCGTAAGTTTTACCCATAAGGCGCGGTTGCCGGAACCTGTTCCGGCAACCACCTTTTGTACAAGCCTTGCCGCTGTTGCATGTAACCCTTTGTACAAAGCCGGGCGCAGATCCCGTGCATAAATAAAAACTCATGTGCTTCACACATCTTGTCAAATTTCATGCCTTTTTCTTTTTTGCATGTATTATCTGACATCTTGTGCAGCACTTGCCCCCGGTAAGGAATAACGAGCCTTAAGGCCCCATATCTTTATTTTCTCTTCTTTCTTTTTTCTCAAAAAGAAGGTTCCTCCGCCCACAAGTTCACCCGGGGAAGGAGAAGATAATGATGTGGACCAGGCGTCGTTCAAAAAAGTATAGCCTTGCCGGGACGCAGACGACAGAAAAGCTAAGTTGCCAAAGTTTGAGCACAATCAGTTTTTTTTTTAAAAAAAAATAAGTTATCTTCCTTGAATGACTGTGCTTTGTATGGAAAACCTGTGCGCGGAGGAACCAACTCGTAGCTAGTTGTGCCCTTACTTTGTTTCGAGTCCGCTCAACAACTTAAGTGTGCTGCGACTAGTTACGACAAGGTTTCTTGCCGGAAGCAGCACCGCCAAAGAAGCTGTTGATGTTCATGATCAACGCTTCATGCAAGGGTGCCTGCGCCGAAAGTTCCCTAAAAGCGTAGGGTAAAAACATACAAAGGAAGGAATCAAGTACAGGAAATAACATAGCAAATACTGCCCAAGATAAAGTTATATTACAAAGGAAACTTGTCGTGGCACTAACTAAATTGTTCTCATAACATAAATGGCAGCGGCAAGGAAAGGAGAGAAAGAGCAGCCTAATCCACGCAGCCGCCGATCGATCCTCCTGACTTCATTCACCTTGTCCACAATGGGTGCGACAAGGGCTTTGAGTTCTGCAAGATCAGCACCCGCCGGCAGCTTCTTGAGGACGTTGGTGAGGTTGAGGCCCGGATTGCGGAAGAGCACCTTCTTCAAGACTGTGGCGCAGATTGCGCGTGACTCGTCTGCCAGCTGCCTTGGGATCCTCTCCCAGAGTTGTTGGAGAGTCGTCGCCACGCCCTTGAAGAACAGAGTAAGCTTGGCGCTGGGCTGGAGGTTTTCGTCGGAGGAGTACCCGAAGCCCTCCAGTTCTAGCTGCGCCAGCTCCTCGTCGATGACTGCAGCAATGTTGACGAGGCCCTCCGTCCAGAGCTCCACCGTAGCCCTGAAGGTGTTTTGAGTCTCGGTGGCCCTCGTTAGCAGCTCCTCGTTGGCCTTGATCTCTTTCTTCAAGTCATCTTCTCGCTTCCTGGAACCGTCCAATGTCTCGGTCAGCGTGACCAGCTTCAGCTCCAGATCAGCATTTGAGTCTTTGGCGGCGTTCAGTTCCTTTGCCTTATCGGCAAGTTGGACTTGCAGATCGCCATGAGCAAGGGCATCCTTTTCGCGTTCGCGCTGGAGCGCGGCAAGCTCCTCATCCTTCCCTTTCAGATCGGCCTCCAGCTGCGTCACCTTCACCTCCAATTCCTTCTTGGCGGCCTCGGCAGCTGCGGCAGCGTCCTTCGCTTCCTTGAGCGCCCCGCCAAGTGATTGCTCGCATGCGGCGAGCTCCTCCTCATAGTTGTCCAGATTGACTTTCCGCTGCGTCAGTTCACCTTCCCGGGTGGACAACTCTTCAGCGCCAAGCCTCTGTTGCTCCTCAGCTTCTGCCTTCTCGAGGAGGAAGGCCTTCCGCGCCTCAACAAGCTGCGCCCTCTCCTCCGCAATAGACCGGAGGGCCTCTTGGTTGCGGCTCTGGAGCTCCTCCGCATGTTTCTCTATGTCCACTCCCGCCTGCGCGACAAGCGCTTCCCGGGACTCCAGTTTAGCTTGCCGGGCGCGGTAGAGCGACACCAACTTGCGGAGCAGCTGCTCGTCCTCAGATTCGCCGCTGCTGCTGCTTGGCGCGTCAACCACCGTCAGCCCAGCGGAGGCGAGTACTTCTCCGTCAAAAGCCTCTCCCTCGACCGGCGCCCTGGAGCTCGACGCCCAGGGAAGTTTGATGAAGACACCCTTGCCGGCCTTCAAGTAGGCGCCGGACTGGGACTCTTCGGTGCCTGGCGCTGCATCAGCGGCAGAGGGATCGGCGGTCGGCGTAGCGCCTTGCGCTCCTGCGGTCCCAAGGTCGTCAGTACAATCGCCAGACCCCTCGCCAGCTCCTGCACCAGCAGCCCTGGCGGCCTCTTCTTCGGCGGGATCATCAGCGCCGGCCTCTTCTTCAGTAGCAGCGGCATCATCAGTGTCACCGTGCACATTCTCCTCGCCGGTGGCCTCGGTCTCCATTGGCTCCGCGGAGGGAGGATCTGAAGATGGGAAAGGGGAGAAAAAGTCAAGCAAATATCCAAAAAAGAATATCAAAACAAGAAAAATCCAGGGGAAGTTTCAAGCAAGGGAAAATACCAGTGCTAGGATCTACGGTCATGGGCTCCACCACCGGAGGGTTGCTGGTGTTGCCCCTTGCCGAAGACTCCTCCCTCGCCGGGGCCCTCTCCCTGGCCGGAGAGCGCTCCCTTACCGGGGAGTCACCCCTTGGCGGCGTAGTCGAAGCAGATAGCACCTCGGTGGCAGATCTGGTTGTTCCTGGTGAGCCTGCTCTGCTCCTACACAAGCAAACGAATAAACAAGATATCAGCAAGGAAGGAGCACCCATGCACGCCCCACAACAGGAAGTGAACAAATACTTACGCTGGGGGCTGTGCTGGGGGCTGCTTCGAGGAGAGGTTGCGGGTCCGTCAAGGTGGTCTCCGATGCGTCCTCTGTTGTCACAGCAGGATCGTCCTCGATGACAACCACAGGGACCTTGGCCCTCTTCGCCACTCTCTGGGCCAGAGTCCTAGAAAGGAACAAGGTTCAGAAGAAAGCAGATCAGATACAGGACAAGAAACAGCAAGGATCGAAGAAATATAATTACAACAAGAAGAAAGACTTACTCCTCCTCCTCTTCTTCCTCCTCATCGAAGCTCAGCACGGAGAGGTCGAAGTCTGGTACCCTTTCAGCGCAACGAGGCGGAGGAGTAGGCTCCTTTGGATGCTTGGCGGGAGCCGCGGTAGGATCAGAAGCGGCGGCCCGAGAAGACCCTGCCCCAGTTGCCGGTGCGGTGTGAGATGCTCCCGTGGCAGCGGTGCTTGGCGCGGTGGAGTGTGTCCCGCGGCGCGGCGGCTGTTGGCCCGTTTGCCGCCCGGCTGTGTCGCCGGTCCTGCGGAGGCGCCTTCTTGTTTGAGCTGGGGGCTGCGCTGAGGGCCCCGTCTGCGGCAAGTTGCTTGAAGATGGCTGGCCACTTGCGCTCCCGGCAGGCTCGCTCGCTTCGGCTTCGGGCTCTCCCTCGCCAACGACCTCCCCGCCAAGATCCTCTCGGTCGGCAAGGCTTGCCGCCTCGGCTGCCTCTGCCTCCTCCAAAGTGAACCCGAACTCGCCCGCCGCCTCCTACGCCCTGGTGGCGATGCGCCGCATCTCATCATCAGTGGTGTCGCGGGTGAGAAGCCTCTGCTCGTCGGCACGGACCGCCACCTCCACCAAGTTGTCGAAGAAATTCTGCACGACGTCGTCGGCAGGCTCCTGCCACGTTGGGATAATCCCATGCGAGTCGCACTCTGGCATCATTGCGCGGATGCGGTCGAGCTGGGAGTTATTGCACAACGGGACGACGCCCTGCGGCATCCTGAACCACTCGGGATGGTTGGGGTCATGCTTGAACAGCTCCTTCAGCGTCCCATCCAACTCCATGACGGTGAAGTTAAAATTGAGGCCTGGGCGCAGCCTCATGATGTCCGCCGGACCCCTGAAGAGCCAGCGGGTCTCCCCTCTCTTGCGAGAGGCGTCGCGGCGCGGCGAAATCGCGCCAACAGCCCCCACAAAGAAGCCCGCAAGCCCGAGCCTCAAGATCCGGGTGGTGGCGATCTTCAATCTGGTATCGTCACGCCAGAGGCGCTCCGATCGCCACAAGACTACTCGCTTGGCGCAAATTGGTGAATGGATGCGGGTTCTCATCAACAATCCAACACCACTCCGCTCTCCACTCCTTCCATTTGCTGCGGAGCTCCCCCTCCAGATACACCTCCTTCATGCCGACTCTTGAGATCCAGGCGATCCCGCCAGCTAAGGGCTCTCCTTTCTCGGCTCGGGGGATGAAATAGTGGCGAAAGAGAGCAACATTTGGGTGGATGCCAATGAAGTTCTCGCAGAGATGTGCGAAAACCGCCATTGTCAGAACGGCGTTGGGGGTGAAGTCAAGGAGATGAAACCCGTAGGTATTCATGATATCGTAGAAGAAATCGTAAAAGGGTGGGCAAAGCCCGCAGTAGAAGAACGAAGCAAAGAAGTAGTACCCTTTTGGGCACCGCTTCGAAGTAGAAGCTTCGGCGGAGAGTACCTGCGTGCGCGGATGCGCCCGCGTCTCCGTCGACCAGAAAAGGTAGAACCACTCCCGCAGCTCCTTCGCGGTGAGCTCGGGGAGGCTCGCTTCGCGAAGGCTGTCAAGCCGCAGCGCCTCGGCCGACTTCGCGCTCTTCCCGGTCTTCGAAGCCATGGCGGAGGCGGTGGAGGAGAGCGGGGTCGGCGGCGACGGCGGCGGCGGGCGACGGAGCGCTGCTCTCTTTCAGCTTGGGAAGCGGAGGGGAGCGGCGGAGATTTCTGAGGAAGCAACTGCAAGTGGCGAAGGTGGGGGAACGGCCCCTGTTTCCCCTGCTTATAAAGAGGAGGAGGCGAACGTTACGCCTTTTTCAATTAAATAACCACCCACGATCTCTCCCACGACGCCACGTTTTACGCGTGCCGTTACGGGAGGGCGAAGTGGATACGGAGTTAGATTTGGTATGGACCCAGGCCGCGTGTGCCCGTGCCCTGTTTTGGGCCTGGCCCAACAGCGCTCGGCACCGTGTGTGGCCCAGGCCCGGGGGCTCCTGTCGATGTACTAAAGTAGGGGTACCTTAGTATCCCGAACTTGTGCACGGACAGCCGCAGCGTCCCGCGGCAAGGCTTGCCGGGCGTCCGCCAAGATCCTCCGTAGTTCCTATTGATGCCATTCAAGAACAAAGTGTTTAAACTGAGAAGACAGGACTCTGGCAAGAGGAGCTTGCCGGGAAGTACAAGGCCCCGGCAAGAGGAGCTTGCCGGGAAGGCCAACCAAGGCACTGCAAAGAACTTCCCGCGACGCGCCGCGCGTCCCGACAAGACCCGACGAGCGACAAGCTTTCGGGTGCGACAAGACAACGACCGCGGCAAGGCGCATGCCGCGGAGAAGCCACCACTCTGCGCCCACGCTCCAGCACACCCGTCGATGTGTCGCCCTGAGACCATTCCAGGCGCACGTGGCGGCACGCTGTGCAGCTAAGCGGTGCAAGGTGGCAAGTGGAGATGACGAGAAGGCCATCGTGGCAAGCGGTGGCGCTCCTAACGGTCGCTTTTCTGCACTGTTTAGGTGACGCGGACGGGCATTAAATGCTCTTGTCCCCTGCCGTCAGAGTTAGGTAGTGTGCACTGTAGATAGCAGTTGTACCAACCACCCTTTTTACATTTGTACCCTCGACTGCGTTGCCACCTGTCGGTGACCCCTTGTGCCTATAAAAGGAGGCCCATGCGCAACGTAGAAGGGGTTCGACTCATTCAAAACTATAGAGCGCTCACGCTCTTGAGCAAGAACGCAATACAAACACAAAGCAGCAGTAGGAGTTTTATCTCTCCGGAGAGCTCCGAAGCTGGGTAAAAATCCCTCGCGTGCTTCGCCTCGATCTGCTCTTCGTGCGCCCTCCGCTCCCTGCCGGACCAAGAAGGGGCCCTGCCCCATAGGTGCTCGTTTCCCACGACACTCTCCTGCATGTCATCCTGCAGCTGCTCCACAACTGACTGAATCTCAGTTACCTTGACATCTAGATCATAGAACTTTTGTTCCATGATTCTCTCCAGGCTCTCCTAGTTTTGAGTTAGGGTGGCCAACCCTTTCTCAATCCTCAGAGTTGATGCTATCAAGTAACCAAGCTGCTCTTGTTTGGTTTTCAAGAAATACTCAGATGCCTCCTCTTGAGTTGGCATCTTGGCAGCCTTCTCCTGTTTTGCCTTCTCCTTCTTCTCCTGAGCTTGGACTGATTGTGGATCATCCTCATTCATGACAATCTCATTGTCCTCAAAGTCTGGATAAATTGGAAAATGTTCCTTATCCAACTGATATTTCCCTATGCCCATCTTTGAGTTGATCAATTCTTGAATATGAGGTGCATATCCACAGCTCCTCTTCTGATCTGCTGCAGTCCTGTTGATAGTTTCAATGATCAGGCTCATGACTTTGAACTTCTGGGGCACATCAAACACATGTAGCATGTTGATGGCATGTCCTCTGATCATGTTATGGTCACCTGACTTGGGAAACAAAGTGTGCCTCAGGATCCAATTTATGGTTGCCAACCTTGACAGCAGAAAGTGAACTGATCCAAACTTGTGAGTCTCTACAGCCTTGTCAGGAATTTCCTTGTACATGTGAGCCATTGAGTTGTAACCCAACTTCTTCTTTGCATATATGTCCAAGTCATCCTCTTCTTCCTTGGGGGCATTGATTAGACTTGCCCATTCTTCAACAGTGGATTGGTACCTAGTACCTTCAGACATCCAAACAATTCTACTATCTGGGTAAAAATGTGTTGTGGAGTAGAACTGCATGATAAGCTCATCATTCCAGTTGGTAAACTTCTGTCCAACAAAATCTGCTACTCCACAAGCAATAAAGCTCTCCTCCACTCTAGGGTAGTGCTGCTCATTCTCCCCGATGAATTTCAATCAACCCACCTCATATCACAGCACAATGGGCTTCTTGTCCAACAGAATGGTCTCATAAAAGTCCTGCTATTCCTTTGTGTGGAACACCGTAGTCAACAACAGTTCTTCTTCTTGAAGCATATGGGTCCTCCATCCTCCACAGCCTCAGCCCTGAATCCTTCACGATTCTCATGTCCTCACCACAGGATGGGCATCATTGTGGTCTCAGTATCTTGGGCTTGAGCTTTCTAAGGACCTGTCCTTCTTCATCATCATCTTCTGCAACATTGGGCACTGGGGCCTTGTTCTTTTCAGCAGCTGGAATACTCCTAGTATTTCTCTTTGGAGCTTGCTTGGCCTTGGAGGCAGCTTTGGGTGCATCTTTGGGCTTGGATGTTGCAGCCCCTGACCTGATTGCATCTCCCATAGGCTTAGCTGCCTTAGGAGCTGGTGCAGCATCCTCTTCCTCTTCATCAGAATCCCTTCTCATTGAGGGCTTTCCAAGGACCTTGGCAGTTGTGGTTCCACCTCTCTTCTTTTTCTTATCTTGATCACCATAATCCTCTGATTCAATTGTGAACTTCATGGTTGCACCAGTGGGGACTTTCTGAGGTTTTGATGGTGCTTCTTTCCTTGCAGGTGCCTCTTTGGGTTGAGCTTGAGCTGGCACTTGAGTGGACTTCTTGGCCTTTGGAATTGGAGTTCTCTTGGCAGAAACTTTCTTCTTTAGGCCTGGCTTTGTGCTTTGTGCAGAGCCATACTCTTTCTTGAGCACCACTTTCTTGGAAGTGGCCTCACCCTCCTCAGCTTTGTAATCCTCATCCTCTGAGTCTGAGGTTCTCTTCCTCCTTTGCCTAGTTGCAGCCTTAGGAAAATTGCTAGGAGTACTTCTGCTCCCATCATCTGAAGTTAAGGGACTAGTGCCCTCACTCAAGTCCATGTGCTCTTCAGACCTGTTCTGGCTGTCACTCTGATCAGACATACTGCAAAAGTTGATTGCTGACCCTGTGAAGAGTTATAGATGAGATAGAATAGATGAGCATCACAAAATGCGGAGATTTTTGCAAAAGAATGATTCAAAAGTTCAGTTTTAGTTTTCCACAAAAAGCATATCGGATCAACCGATTTTCAAACTCGGTGATACCGAAGCAGTTTTGGAACCTAAACTGATGATCTCGGTTGGACCGAGTTTCAGTTCGGTGGCACCGAGACTGCTAGGGTTTCATAGAATCTTCAAATCGGTCGCACCAATTAGTAATTCTTGGTCAGACCGAGAGTCACTAGTGCAATGGCATACGCCAAATCGGTGAGACCGAGTTTTTTAACTCGGTGGGTCCGAGATGGTTTCGGCGGAAACCTAACCCTAAAAATTTGAATCACATCTAATCTACGGACTATTTTGGTTGGATAGAAGAATCTCAATTGTGGCAAGAATCATTATGAAAACAATGTGCTAGGAATTAGATGTGGATAGCACAAAGATCAAGTCCATACCCTAACTTGGCGGTGGACTTGCTACGGCGGTAACGGCGGGGACGAATTCCGTTGACGGCGACGAAGACCAGCGACAGGAGGCTGCTGGCGGCGAGGAGATGATCTAGAGACCACAATGGCAGAGCGAGTTGTTGCGTGGGCGAAGGGTTTCGGAGAAATTTCCAAACTTTTGCCCGTGGCTATATATAGCCCGACCCTGTCGGTGTGACCGAGTGGAACAACTCGGTGGCACCGAGATGCCTAACTGTGTTCAGTTACAGCAAATCGGTGAGACCAAAAAGTTCAAATCGGTTGCACCGAGATTGAAAACTCAGATCAACTTGGTGATCTCGGTAGGACCAAAATGGAAGAATCGGTCAGACCGAGAATCACAAAGAGGTTTTGGAAGTTTAAGTCTATGATGAATCGGGGACTCCGAGTGCTCCTCACACAGAGTGGTTCGAATCTGACTTGATCAAATTTTGTGATGTAGCATGAATAGAGTTTGAGATGAGAAAAGAATAGATAGCTAAACACTACTAGGGAAAACCTTATACACAGAATGTTACCAGTAGCGCTTGTCAAAATGAGGCGCTACTGCTACTTTCTTGAGAGCGCTGCTCGAGAACCGCTTCTGATTATCAGATAGCGAGAGCGCTGTCCTCATGAAAGCGCTACTACTACAATTGCCACACCGTTCGGCGTGGTAGGCATAGTAGTAGCGCCATCATGACAGCGCTACTACTATGGTATTTAGCAGCAGCAGCGTTTTGCTTCCCACGCCATGATTAAAGCTACTTCACCTTACCCCCGCCCGCCTGCCTGATTCCTCTCCTCTGCTTCCTCCCCAATTCCCGACCCGCCTGCCACCGCTGTCTCCCCGACCCGCCTGCCGCCTGTCTCCACCGACCCCACCTCGCGGCGCCTCGGTGCCGCCGTCTCCCGACCCGCCTCGCCGCCGTCTCCCCGACCCGCCTGCCGCCGTCTCCCCGACCCGGCCGCCTCGCCGCCATCTCCCCCTACCCGGCCGCCTCGCCGCGCCTCGGTGCCGCCGTCTCCCCGACCCCATCTCTCTCCCCGCCCTCTGTAAGCACTCTCCCCTTCCGATCCCTCTCTCCCCTTCTGATCCCTCTTCTCTGCTTAGTATGAACCCTAGGTATTTAGTGCTAGTTAGTATGAACCCTAGGCTATTTTTAGTGCTAGTTAGTTAATTACTTAGATGGTAATTAGGGCAGTAGTTCCTAGGTACTAATTGGTTAGTAAGAATTAGGTACTAATTAGGTACTAGAATATTTTTATTTATAGTATTATTTTTAGTAAGAACTAGTTGAATTAATAGAACTAGTTAGTAAGAACTTGTTTCTATTTTTTAGTTAAAAGAAATTTTTCCGCCTCGACGTGGGCGATGCCTATCCCGCATCCTCGCTGCCGAGTCGGGCGGAGGATTTACACCGCTTGACCAGATCGGCCATGTTGGGACCTGGCTCCGCTGGTGGTACTGGAGACGCTACCACCGGGGCGCAGGTTGGTGAGGAGCCAGCCTGTCGTTGACCGAACCTTGCTTGGTGGCGGTCGCGTGGGCGATGGCGATCCAGAGGCTCGAGGACTCCAGCGGAGGTGGTGCGTCACCGTGTCGATGAGGAGGACGCGCACGTCCGTCGCTATTTTTTTTGCGTTGGAGCACGTGCCGTTCTCCAATACCGGCAGGTTCTCTAGGGATCTCACCGAGCAATGATCCGTGATGGTGCCTTCTCTGTGGGTGTCCACCTTGCGCCGATACCGTCGTGTGCTAGAGTTTTAGTTGTATTAGTGATGTTATATGTATGACACTATTCGTGATGTATTAGTGACAATATTTTGAAATGCATGAGATGATCTACTTTTGCTTATTGAATGCCTGCTAATTTGAGTCCTATAAGATATTTTGAAATGTATATCTTGTGTTGCTCAATATCCAAGTGGCGGTCATGTTTGCAGGTTACACCTCCGAGTGGCCTATGTTTTGCGGAGTGTTGATTCATTTCGTTCGGCAAATTTCAGGCGCCGCTATGTCCTATTTAGCAAAGGTCATGCCGGATTTTTCCGTGAATTTTGGCATGACTTGTGCTAGAATATATATGTAGGAAATATCGAGTGCCCCGGATTTGTGTGTTCGAGATCTTGGTAGTTGTCTTCGATCGATTTTCAATTAATGTTTTAACTATGAACATAGGAAATGTCCGACGACGAGAAGGATTTCGGTATTTGCAAATCTGCGAAGACGAAGCGGCCTGTGGCGACGGAATCTTCCTAGATGATGATAGGCGCTTCAAAGATCAAGCTGGACGTGAACTTGAAGTGGATCTGAAGAAGTCACAACGACAAGTCTTTTTTCGTAATTAAGCATGACATCTGCTTTCATTTGCTTCAACTTATATTTTTTTACTATTCTACTAGCGTATCCCCTACCATGCAAGAGTTTTTGTATTGGATAAGATAGGTTTCAGTCATAGTATGGAGGAAAAGAAAGTTTACTTGAAGACCGAGCATGGTTATATTTTCCATGCGGTTATACAATTCAGACGACTACACCTATTTTGGATGCAAAACATGGCGAGCACTATGCAAGACTTATGCATTTGAGCCTGGTATGGTTATCACCTTTGATATTCGTCCAGGAAGATGATATTGAAGGTAATACCGACATCTGGGTCAATGTGCAAATGCCTCCGATTATACCATTATGTAAGTTTCTCAACCATATTTATGTCTTTGATATTGTTTATTCAAAATAATTGACAACTAATTTGTATTGTCACTTATTTCCGCAAGCAAACATGTCCAGTAGCTTGGTAGACAGGACCGTATATGTCACGGGCTGAACTCAAGCTGCGAGGAGCTCAGTCATTATGTTTCATGGCTTGAGGATCTTGATCTGTCAAGACAAATTTTCTTCGTGCATTTAGAAATCTTAGTCTCGAAAATGTGCGACCCATAGTGTTCATAATGAACTACGGTCACATCCATTTAGGAAGGATGGTAAGATTTTTACTTTTTATCCTCATTGCATCTTTTCCATACATTATTTTTGAAGCTAAACTTCATTGCTAAGTATGTTACCATACGATGTTCTTCAACAGGGACTCCCGATGAATGTTGTGCCTTATGGGATCGAGACTAAAGGTGTCATGAGTATTGTCAACTCACGACCAAGATATCCTACAGCTTACTTTAGTGCATTCAAGATTAGCGACGGATGCTTAATAGTGCAAGACTGGACCAAATATGTGTTGGGGGAGCGCAGAGAAGTACTAGGGAGCAGCAACCAGAGACGCCTTCCACGATTAGGAGACAGGTTCATCTGCATGCTTCAACTTGATCAAGGAGGAGAGCTATACATGTTTTATGTTCTTTTACCTAAGAGAGAGCAGCAGGAGTGAGTAGCAGGAGTGAGTAGCTGGCTAGAAATGAGTTTCGAGGATGATGATGTGCTACACTATTACTATGATGATAAAATAGCTAGTGTTCGTGGTAATGACTATGATGTTTATTATTAGCTAGTGTTAGTGGTGATTAAATAAATAATGTTGATGGTAATGACCATGATGATGATTACATATCTTGTCTTTGGCGGATTAGATTCAAGTGGAGGCAACATGTGGTGCACATCGAAAGTACTACTAATCCAAAGTAGATCAAGTTTGGATTAGTAGTATACTTTTGACATGCACCACATATTGCCTCCACTTGAACCTAATCCACCTTCATTTAATACACTGTTATGGACATAATGATGTAAACCTCATAACAGCTGGTATTGTACCAATATTTGTATGATGGGCATAAATACACTAAAAATAAAAAATTATAAAAAATACTAGTAGCGATGGGTGGGAAACACGCTGCAAGTAGATAACTTAGCAAGAGTAACCAGATACAAAACAAGCGCTGCAGCTATTTGTACTAGCGAAGAGGCGTGATGGCACGCAGCGCATTGCTAAGCATTAGTCTATAGCGCCTTATTAGTAGCGCGGCTTACCGTGCTACTAGTAGGCACAAAACACGCGCTACTGCTAGGGTTTTCCCTAGTAGTGTAAAGAAGGTTCTTAGGCATTCTTGTCCATCCACTTGGCAAAAAGAAAAGAAACCAAACAATCAAAACAACAAGTGGATGTCCTTGAATGAGTAAAATATGCACCAACAAGCTCACACAATAAGATAGCAAATGAAATATGTGGCAAAGCATGCACAACCAATTCTAGCATCTATCAAGCAATTTGGTGATGACTAGGTCATCTATATATGAGTATATTGACTTAGGAGTCAAATGAGAACATTTGATCATAGGTCATACTCATCGTTTAAGCTCAAGTGGGGTTACCACTTGTACATAATGCATTAATGTGTTCACACCATTAGAGTTGCTTTGACTCAATTCTTAGAGTTAAGCTCCCCCTAGATGTGAGATCCCCCCTTAGAGGGATGAACTAACCTTGGGTTTTGTCGATGATGACTTCATGTAGGTGTTGAAGATGTAGATCATTTGGAGCAATCCTTTGGAGTGAGTTGCACTTTCAACTTACCTACATGGGTTAGTCCCACAAGGAACAAACAAGAATATCCATAAACATAGAGTGATGCACACAAGATGATGTCCATGAAATCATTAGGTTACCTTGTCCCTTGTCTTACCAACATGAGGGTTTGTGACTCCTTGAACTAGTGCAAGATGTGGAAGTTGATTGCACTTGTTCTTGCCAAAATGATATGAGTGAAGAATGTTGGCGGAGTCACCCTCAAGAACTCTCTAGTTCTTCTTCTTCGGGATCCACATCATCTTGATGGGAATCCTTGGAGTTGTAGTTGTACTTGATGAAGTAGAACCTGACGTAGTCTTGGGGACCCACTTGAATGAGGCTTTGGGTGCTTCTTCAAATGCATCAATATCTTCTTGAAGCTTGTCCTTGCCTTTGTTCTTGTGGTCTTGTGGTGGAAGATCATCTTGAGCTTGTGTTCCTTTGAGGGAAGTAGGATCATACTTCTCTTGTTGAGGAACAAACTTCGTCTTGGGGTATTGATCTTCTTCCCACTCAACTCCATTGGCATTGAACTTTCGCTCAAAACCAACACCTTGATTCTTCGGTGCCTTCCTTGCTTATGCACAATTTCCTCGAATTGCTTACTCCCGGCAAGGCTCTTGTAAACACCTTTCTCTATAATTCCCTTCAATAAGCTATTTTCTTGCTCAAGTGTAACTTGGCTAAGAGAATCATTAGTGGAATCAAGAGAACTACTAGAAGCAATAATATTGGATTGACATTATTATTGTTACTACTGGAGGAAGTATCTTTCTTGTACTTGTTATTA
The DNA here is from genome assembly GCA_021437245.1 of Aegilops speltoides. Lineage (NCBI taxonomy): Eukaryota > Viridiplantae > Streptophyta > Magnoliopsida > Poales > Poaceae > Aegilops > Aegilops speltoides. The sequence continues at coordinate 402,447,766 of CM038143.1, forward strand.
GACTTGACTTGAGGCATGTAAGTAGATAAGAGTAAACGCTTGGAAATGTAAGAAGAACTTTTCTTGCGAAGATCATCATTGATTGCTTTTAAGAACTCATGCTCTTGCTCAGGATTGAGCTTTTCAAAGCGTACTTCTCATGAGCCCTTAAAAGTTCTCGATGATCTTCGTAGATAGTTTCATGAGCTAACTTAAGAGAGTTTAATTATTTAGTTAGAAGCTCAATCTTCTTCTTATCATTGTCATTCGTTTCAGCATGATTAGCATGATTAATTGACGTTTCATCATAGTATTCATCACTAGAGTTGTCAACAAGTAAATCATCATCCACAAGCAAGTCATCTTCATCACTATTGAAATCAACATACTCAGGATGTGTTACCTTTGGACCTTTGGCCATGAAGCATCTTCCAACACCTTCATTTGGTGAATCAAATATGTCGTAGGAGTTGGTTGACACAAGTGCTAGACTGGCAACACCTTCATCTTGAGTATATTCGGAGTCGGAGTGATAGCTTCTCTCGGAGTGATTGTCGGAGTCGGAGCCGGATACCCATTCACCAACATGAGCTTGATGTCTTCGTTTTGTGTAGCTCCTTGATGACTTGTCCTTACTCTCCGAATCCTTGCTTATCCGTGAGGGTCTTCGTTCATAACGATCATCTCTACTCCTCCTCTCTCTTGGTGGTGATTCTTCTCTTTTGCTCCTTCTTCTTGGAGAATCTTCTCTTCTTTTGTAGGGTGTCGTACACTCATTGGAGTAGTGTCCGGGTCTCCCACAATTGTAGCAATTGCGCTCACGGCTAGAAGATCTCTTGTCATTGTAAGACCTTGATTTGGAGCTTCTTTCTTTGCTTCTACTCTTGTAGAATTTGTTGAAGTTCTTCACCATTAAGCTCAATTCTTCATTGAAGGTTGGTTTCTCACTTGATGATGTGGGGCTTCTGAGGCTTTGTAAGCACCACTTGACTTGTTGTGAAGTTCCTCCTTATCCTTGAGTGGCATCTCATGAGCAACAATCCTTCCAATGACTTCCGTTGGCTTGAGATCTTTGTAGTTTGGCATCATTTGAATCAATGTGCACACGGTATCATACTTTCCATCCAATGCTCTTAAGATCTTCTTGATGATGAATTTGTCGGTCATCTCTTCACTCCCTAAGCCGGCAATCTCATTTGTGATAAGAGCAAGCCTAGAGTACATTTCAGCGACACCTTCACCATCCTTCATTTTGAACTTGTCAAGCTGACTTTGGAGCACATCCAACTTGGATTCCTTGACGGACTCGGTACCTTCATACATATCAATCAAAGTACCCCAAATTTCTTTTGCATTTTCAAGACGGTTGATTTTGTTGAATTCTTCGGGGCACAATCCGTTGAAGATGATATCACAAGCTTGAGCGTTGTATTGCAGCATCTTCAATTCTTCCGCATTAGCTTCACGGTTCGGTTCTCTCCCATCGAAAAATTCACCTTGCAAGCCAATACAAATAATTGCCCAAACGGCGGGGTTATGTCCAAGAATATGAATTTTCATCTTATGCTTCCAACTAGCAAAATTAGTACCATCAAAGTAAGGACCTCTACGGTGATAATTTCCCTCGCTAGACGCCATACTCTCCTAGGTTGTGAAACCAAGGCTATGACCACCAAAAGCGATGGAAATCAAAGCAAATGGAGACCAAAGCTCTGATACCACTTGTAGGACCTTGAAGTATGTCTAGAGGGGGGTGATTAGACTACTTGACCAATAAAAACTTAACCTTTTCCCAATTTTAGAGTTTGGCAGATTTTAGCTACTTCAGGACAAGTCAAGCAATCATCACACAATTCAAGCAAGCATGCGAAGAGTATATAGGCAGCAGAAATTAAAGCATGCAACTTGCAAGAAAGTAAAGCGAAGGGTTTGGAGGATTCAAACGCAATTGGAGACACAGATGTTTTTGGCGTGGTTCCGATAGGTGGTGCTATCGTACATCCACGTTGATGGAGACTTCAACCCACGAAGGGTAACGGCTGCGCGAGTCCACGGAGGGCTCCACCCAAGAAGGGTCCACGAAGAAGCAACCTTGTCTATCCCACCATGGCGTCTCCCACGAAGGACTTGCCTCACTAGCGGTAGATCTTCATGAAGTAGGCGATCTCCTTGCCCTTACAAACTCCTTGGTTCAACTCCACAATCTTGTCGGAGGCTCCCAAGTGACACCTAGCCAATCTAGGAGACACCACTCTCCAAGAAGTAACAAATGGTGCACTGATGATGAACTCCTTGCTCTTGTGCTTCAAATGATAGTCTCCCCAACACTCAACTCTCTCTCAATGGGTTTGGATCTGGTGGAAAGAAGATTTGAGTGGAAAGCAACTTGGGGAAGGCTAGAGATCAAGATTCATATGGTAGGAATGGAATATCTTGGCCTCAACACATGAGTAGGTGGTTCTCTCTCAGAAATGGTAAGTTGGAAGTGTAGGTTCGTTCTGATGGCTCTCTCCACGAATGAAGAGGAGGTGGAGGGGTATATATAGCCTCCACACAAAATCTAACCATTACACACAATTTACCAAACTTGGTGGGACCGAATTGTTAAACTTGGTCGGACCGATTTAGTAAACCTAGTGACCGTTAGTGATTTTTGGTGGGACCGACATGCATCTCGGTGAGACTGATTTGGTTAGGGTTAGGGCATAACGTAATCTCGGTAAGACCGATTACACAAACTCGGTGAGACCAATTTGGTAATAAGCTTTCCAGAGAGTTGGTCTGGTAAACTCAGTGGGACCGATTTGCTCTTTTCGGTGAGACCGAAATGTTACAAAAAGGAAACAGAGAGTTTACATTGCAATCTCGGTGGGACCGATCGCTCACTTTGGTTAGACCGAAACGTTACGAAGGGAAACAGAGATATTGCAACCCCATCTCGGTGAGACCGAGATCCCTATCGGTAAGACCGATTTGCTTAGGGTTTGTGGCAGTGGCTATGACTTTTGGAATCGGTGGAGCCTGATAGGAAGTTTCGGTGTGACCGATTGTGGCTTTGGGTTTAGGTCATTTGTTGATGTGGGAAAGTAGTTGAGGGTTTCGGAGCATATCACTAAGCACATTGAAGCAAGAGGCTCATTAAGCAACACCTCATCCCTCCTTGATAGTATTGGCTTTTCCTATAGACTCAATGTGATCTTGGATCACTAAAATTCAAAATGAAGAGTCTTGAGCTTTTGAGCTTGAGCCAATCCTTTGTCCTTAGTATTTTGAGGGATCCACTTTCATCATCCATGCCATGCCATTCATTGAGCTTTCCTGAAATAATAGTCTTGGAATAGCATTAGCTCAATGAGTTATATGTTGTTATTAATTACCAAAACCACCTAGGGATAGTTGCACTTTCAAGCCGATCACCTCTACGATCTCTCTTTAGGACTAACTTCTTGTTGGAGAATATTAGGCACGGAGTTGGATGAGGAGGATAGCAAAACCAATCTCCCTTTCTGCAGTCCCACAGAAATGTAAAAACATTGCCCATGTGACATTTTAGCGGAACTGCACAAAACACTCTTCAGAAAAGTGATTTGTGCAGTTCACCAAAAGGTTGCAATAGCAACAAGGTGAAAATGGATAGCCCTGTTTGCAAAAGGAGGTCGAAAGGAAACAATAACTCCCCAATAAAACGAGTTAAAGACACATACGCCGACAAAAAAGAAGCATGTTCCATGTAATAAGGGAAATATAGCACATGGTGGTTTATCAAAAATGGTTTGAGGACGAGATTGCAAGATGGAAAGTACGCCGTCCGAGATACGATTTAAGCAAACAACTAAAGAAGATCCACATGCAGCAATGTGGGAAGATGGGCAGTGGAGCAAGGCCGAAGGAAGCTGTACGTGAGGGTCGTCGGGATGTTACTAGGAGGGCACCGGCGCCCAAGATCTGCCCATACTGCAGTAGTGAGCAAGTGGCGAAGGCCCTACCACGCCAGAGCTTGGTCAGCGAGAACGGCGGGTACCGCAGATCGGGACGTGCTGCCTCAACATCGTCGAACAGAGAGACGATGCACATCCTCCCTTTCCGCCGGCAGACGGGATGCGGCCGGATCACTGACCAACGCTAAGAGAGAGAGGCCATGGCGGCCTTGTGTGAGATGGTGTGACGAGAGGCAAACCCATTTTCCATTTTCCCCACAGCAATCGTTTTATATTCTAGGCGTGGTACCCGACCCTCCTTCGAGTAAACAACTGTTACACACGTCAAATTATCACGTGGGCTGCCTTTTCGTACAGAAACGAACTCCACCGTGTACCCGTGCGGGTGTGGCTGGGAACGAGACATGAGTACGTGCGTCCTGTGTGCACTTCTTCTTTAGGTGCAGGTACGTACGTGGGTGGGTGTGAGAGAGATGGTTTGTGCGAAACAGAGGCAATGTGTTGATGATATCTCAATCAGAAAAACGTAACATATGCAATGTGTGTGAAACGGAGTCATGGACGTGAGATATCGATATAATTGAAAACAGGGATGAAGTGTGTGGCTGCGCATCGATAAAGAGTGCCATCGAATTTGTCTTTGCCCACGTCAAAGATACAGGGCGGCTGGCCTACTGGAATTTGAGAGGGCAGAGGTGCAGTTCTTCTCCGTGGCATGGATACCTACCTACAACGTTCGACTATCGGTGTGTGGGGGGGGGGGGGGCGGTAGAGACCGGTCGACTTGTATATGTGGGGAAGGAGAGAGACCTAGCTATGTATTGAGGGAGATCGATCGACATCCATGGGTATGTGTAGAGAGGAATAAGGTTGGGAAAAAGACAAAGGTAGAGCGTCGGAGGGTTGGTGGTGGAGTGGCGTCTCACAAATGGTGGGAGAGGCCTGCTAGACAAACAAAGGGTATGAGTGCAATATCAATAAGAGAGAGCGGGGGATGTCTGTGTGTCTATGCACGTGCGTGTGAGAGACGGGTCGGGAGGTATTCAAGGATGATGAGGGGAGAAGATATGGTTGTGGTAAGCATACGTAACTACATAGGAAGATCAACTGTCGTGTGTTCGAGAAAAGGAGAGACATAACTAGCGTGGTAAGTGTATCGGTGCTTGGTGAAAATGAATTATAGTCAACCTGGCTATATGTAGGGAGATCAGTTCATATACACGCCTGCATGTGTTAGAAGCAAATAAGGTCCGGAGAGGCAGACAGGGGGAGAGGGTGTGGCTAGGAGGTGGTGCGAGAGGCCTACCATGTCGAGGGGGGAGGAGTGTGCGAGTATGTGATAAATGAAAAGAGGGGCGGGAGTGTGCACCTACGTGGAATCGTATTGGACATATGGGGGCATGGACGGTGAGAAGAGAAGAGGGGAAGTATATATGTGTTTGTTGTAGGCACACTTGGCTAGAGAGGTATATCGACCGGTGTGTGCCGGAAAGAAGGTGCCGGGGCCTACACACACTGCTGGTGGACGACCTAAAGAGAAATAATGAACGTGCGCAATGGAGGGGACACTAAGGGTGTGTGAGAGGGGGGCGGGCGTGTGCATGCATGATGGAAAGTTAGCCCTAGCTAGCTACAAATAGAAGATGATCGTGAAGGTGTAAAAGACGAACAAAGATCACAATTCATTATAAATAAGTGGATACGGATACTTGAAGAAGATATCATAATGTAGAACATTGATTATAATTTGGGCTAATGTGTGGCTTTTGCAACTCAAGTCTAAATACTTGTCATAATGTAGGGGGTGGGGCACTATACTTTGTGTGATAAACACGGTGTACGTATGGAACATGGTTTAGATTATGAATATATAGTTAGTACATCAAAAGTACTATTATTTGGAATCAACATCAAGTGTATTCAAAAATAGAATTTGAGTTCATGTAGTACACATAGTTCATATCTATCTCTATAGTAATCATGTGGTGTGTTATTAATGTAATACACGAATGATGGTTGAAGTTGGCAACAATCATGATTGTAGATTCTTATTGAAAGAGAGAAACGAATTCAAATTTAGTTCGAATTGCAGCGGTAGTATAGACATTTGGAATGCACTAAAATGTTGGTATGAGTAGGTTACATGCATTATACAGCAAGCAAGAAAATTTAATCGGACATAACATGGATTCATACTCCCTCCTTCCATCTATATAGGGCGTAATGAGATTTTTAAGACCACCTTTGACTATTGACAAGATTAATAGTACATGACATGCACAATGTGAAAATTATATTATTGAAAGAACCTTTCACAGGCGAATCTAACGGTGTGATTTGTGTAAGTTGCATGTCATATATTATTGCTCTAATATTTTTGTCGGGGGTTGGGTGCGACATATGCCAAAGGATGGCTTATCATGGTGGGGGCGAGTAGAACGTCGCCGGTGCCTGGAAACGGGATAAGGTGTAGACATGCACGCCGGCGAATCTTACCCAGCTTTGGGGCTCTCCGGGGAGATAACACCCCTACTGCTGCTCTGCGGGGTCTCCGCATGGTCACTATGGCAAGGTGATTACAATGGTGCTCCTAGAGCTGTGTCGGGAGGCAGGAGAGAGCAAGGCTAGTTCTCTCCTCCCGGGGCTATCTGTCTATCTCTATCAAGGTCCGAACCCTTTGCATGGGTGCCCCGGGGGGTTTATATAGGCCTACCCCCCGGGGTTACAATGGTAATCCGGCTGGGTGCGGGCCATAGCCATCTGTCTCTCGCACCGCCGTCCTTCCCGCCGGCTTCTGGGGCCCGCCGACTGGTGGGTCCCGCGGACAGGCCGGACACTGTGCGGCGCTCCTGATGACATAGGCTTGGTCATTGGGTCGTGGCAACAGTACCGCCGTCTATCAGGCGATCACTGTCGCCACTCCCCATCCAATCTGGTTTATGGCTTGTGGGGCCCTGGAGGGGAGACGGCCGACTCCGGGGAGGCCGACTCCCACAGGGCCGTCTTCGGGCGCTCTGGCCGCCTTCGGTTTACCCACTAACAGGCGGCCCCGCGGTCTTCGGGCCGTACAGTCTGGCGACATGGGCACAGTGCGTCGCGCACTGTGGCTGAGGTCAGGGCAGGCATGGCAACAGTGCCGCGCCTCGCCGGAGATCTCCCAAATGATACGGCTCATCAGAGCCATGCCATCCCTCGTGGCGGGGAGGGACGCCACGCGCGTGACTGCACCCGCGATCGGGCTTCATGAAGTGTCATGGGCCGACTCCCATAGTCGGCACTCCTGGAGGTCGCCGTCCTGGAGTCGGCTTGCTTTGAAGTCGTCATCTGGGATTCGGCTCCTCCGGAGATCGCCAGCTGAGACTCGGCTTCTCGGGAGATCGCCAGTTGGGACCCGGCCTCTCTGGAGGTCGCCAGCTGGGACTCGACAGGAGGGGCGTGGCCTGCCCCGACGTCTTGAAAGATCCTGGGTCCCGGGTCAGCCTACCCGTAGCCCATCACTCCGACACTTTTGTCAAAGTTAACATTGAAAAATGCATTAGGCCCTATATAGATGGAAGGAGGGAGTAGCTTTGAATAGCATTTGTATAGTAAAATGGGGCAAGACTCTCTCTTTGTGTGGTGTGAATAGTTTTATTTTTTCCGTTTTCTTTTTGATTGAGGGAAGTGTGAATTGATTTGGTATGTACAAGTACAATATCACTACACGTTAGGCCTGTCCCTAAAATTCAACCCGCGTCTTGTTATATCCCGAAAATTCAGATATGTGCTCCCAAAACTGGCGCCTTCATAACCCGTGCCTTGCTATCCCGAAATTACAACGCACGCGAAAACTCCCTCCAGCTGCCAAATCCCGACACGCGAAATCCCCCTTCTAACCCTGAGCCGAAAGGGCCACTAGTTCAAATCGGTTGGGGGGTACTTTTGTAACACACCCTACATTTTGGACAAGCGCGTCCCTAAAGTCATGCTTCACCCCTCCCATCGCCCCCTTTTCGCCATTCAAAATCCCAGGCCGCCATAACGTCTCTGCTCCAGCCGCGAAACCCCACCCTCCTCCGTCCGCCACGTCACCACTGCCCAGCCGGAGCCTCTTCCCCGACAACGTCGTCCACCGCAACAGCTCGACGTCCCTTGTCCACCTCCCCGGATGAGGATCCGTCGTCCATCTTGTCGTCCCGCCGGTTCAGCCGCCCCATCCTCCACCTCCAAGGAGCTGCTCCGACAATCGCCTCGTCTATCACGGCTGCTCCATCCCCACAGCACCGCCTTAACCTGCTCCACCGGAACCGCATCATCCTCACCGACACCTGGACGAAGTCGAGGCCTACTCGGTGCCACCAAAGAGGTTGTACACTCATCGCATCGCACCTTCTCCTTAACTCGACCTCCCGGCGCCGACGGTGCTCCATCCCGCACCCCCATGGACCGGCTACCTTGAAGCCGGCACCGTGGGCGACATCTCCACGGTGGCTCTCCCCCAGTGCGAGGCCCTTTCGGCGAGGCGTCCATACCAGCCGGATCTGCTGCTGCTGCTGCTCTGGCTCTTGCTCGCTCTCTCGTGATGCTGCTGCTCCAGCTCTCGCTCGATCGCTCGCTCGCCCAGCTGCTACTGCTGCTGCTCTCCCCCTCGCTCGTGCTGCTGCTCTGCTTCGATTAAGCCACACTTCAGTCGACCGAATCGACTTTTGGGTCAGTCGATTTTCAGGGGTTGGGGGGCTCGCCGGAGTTAAGGAAGAACCACCCAGCGGGCACGGGGCTCACGGAGAGGTACCCCACTATCTATCTTAGGGTTCGGGGTGGGGGGGGGGCCTAGAGGGCTGGCAGGCGGTGGCTAGTTGTTTTGGGCGGCGAGGCGGCGGCTGGGGCAGCGGTTCGGCCGGTGGTGGCTGGTGGCTCGTGGGGTGCAGGATGAAGATGAACTGCAGCCCTTCCTAAACTACATGTCGTGCCTTTCGCTACCATTGCATTCAGTTTTGTGATAGCATTCAGATTCCTGAAGAAATTTCAGTTTCGACAGTTAAGTTTGAGTCAACAGTTTTTACCTCATCTGTTGTAGTCGGTGGTTTTTGGTGATGTAAATTTTACATCCATTTTACATCATCTATTGGAGATGTTTTTGAATCCCACTTGAGATTGACGATGTCATCTTGTCTTTGCTTCAGCCTTGACGTCTTCTGGCTCACGGAGCTCCTCCAATGACGTAAGCGATCCATCACAACAGAGCAGTGCCCTGGACGTCATCTACAGATTCCTCAGATCTTCCGCCACACCTCCGACAGCCACCTCTGCCTCAACTGCTTCAGCGACCGACCCAATGATGCTGAGGTCGACACGACTACGGCAAAGCGGTTGTACACTTGTTACATCACTTATTACTATACATTCACGTCGATCCATTAGGGCTATTTTGGCTCAACGGAGAAACATAGCAATAGGGAATTTTGCAATGGCACTCTACTATTCAATTATTCATGCATTTTGTTGAAAGGAATGAAGCAAAACATCCACCTGGACCTACTTTTCAAAATCCTATGCATGAAAACAAGACCAAGTGCATTAGTGCCAGAATAACGTTCTAACTGTACACGCTTTCATATGGTTTCACTTTATTTTGGCCATGTTTCTTTGCATTCCTCTGCTCTTCTAATTCCTGTAAACCAAACACCCAAGTTGACAGAAATCCTGTGTTTACAAATGCTCTGTTTACCATGTGCATTTTCCTATCCTATTGCGGTGTTTTTCCTATCCCTGCGTTTTAAGAATCATGCAAGCCAAATGAGCCCTTACAGAATTACTTGATTCACAGTGCGTGTGAAGGGAACTTTGTGTGGTTTGTCCTACTCCTGCCGCGATGTCGTCCACCTCACCTGAGCTGCTCCATCGACAGAAGCATCCACCAAACCAGACATCACGACTCCTGACCGTCTTTCGCCGCCTCTGATCTCCTTCCCTACCACCGGCACCCACCGCAACGACATCACCATCATCGACTCAGCAGATGAACCTGAGGAGTACACGTGTCCACTAGAGAGGTCGCACTCTTTTGTTTCTGCTTATGTTATGCATTGCTTAAACTTACTTGCTACTTTATCGTCCTGTTCAGCTCTTGGACTCCCAAGTCAGGTCCAAATTAATGTTCAAATTTGAGTTCTAAATTAGTTGTGGGACACATATCGAGGCAGCAATGAATAGTATGTCTGTCTAATATCTGGTTCACCTAGGGTATGCCTATGTTGTTCATCTTGGGTGGGAAACAAATAGTAAAGCAATCATCATCTGTCTTTTTATTAATTTAAAGCAATCATTAGCCTGCTATCATTATTTTTGGATCCATCCACTGGTTGTTACCATCACTCTAATTTCTGCATGCTCTCCTTACATAATCTCACCATATTTTTTCGTATGCATGTCAGATATTGTACACAGTTATGCTGAACATGTAGAGAAAAAGAGAAGAGTTTTATGCTGGCAATACAATGTCATGCGACATCGCTCCATGGTGGGTTCAATGGCAAACCCTCCCCACCCCTCTCCAGATTGTAATCCAAAGGAAGATATCTGTTCTGAGGCGGATTCAGATGCCGCTGACCACTCCTATTTACACCCCAAGGTGTTTGCTCTACCTTGACATGATGATGTTAGTCATATCATGCATATGTTGCCTTGCAGTGCCTACTTTTGACATCATATATGTCATCTGCTTAGTTAGACATATTCTGTAATGCCACCTGTTTAGTTTCTATATCATATATGGGAATTATGCAGTCTCATGTCTTTTAGCCAGCCATAATATATGTGAAATGTGCAATGCCATCCTGTTTAACCAGGCATCATATATTTGAATGATATCTTGCCCATCCTTTTCTTCATTACATTTCCGTTTGTCGACAATGTTTGTACATTAAACTACTCTTCCTGTGAATCAGCTACTTGGGTGGGAGATGGAAAAATCTGGAGTGAAAACAAGGCCTTTAGAGCAGACAGTGCTACCTGACGAAGCAGATCTCTTGTTGGGTCCTGATAACTCCTCAGAGATGGATTCAGAGATAGATGACCAGTCCTATTCCCCCACTGAGGTGTATGCTCTAACTTGGCACGGTTATACTGCTCATATCATGCATACGGTGTCTTGCATTGCATAGTTTAGACATCATATACACAATATTCAACACCATGTTCTTAGTTCAGACATCATATCGAATGCCCTCTGTTTAGCATATAAATCACATATGTGAATTAAATGATGCGATCCTGATTACTTGGATGACATGTAGGTGAATTATGTCACGCGATCCTGTTTAGTTATTCATCATATCTTTGAATTATGTTATGCCATGCTATCCAGTTTAGATAGACATCATATATGTGAAATTATGTCATGCTATCCGTTCTAGTTAAACAATATACATGTCAACTATTTCATGCCCTCTTTTTTCCACACTATCTATTGCATCTGTCTCTCATATAATGTCTGTACATTCAACTATGTTTCCTGTTTATCAGCCATTTGTATTGGAGCGGGTGATGCCAGTATCTAGCGGACTAAAAACACGGTCTTCAAATAAAATAGTGCTACCTCTTGGTGGAGATAGCACCCCGGTTGTACATGCACAAGAACCAGCCCTACCACACATAACCCAAACTCTCACAGATTGTACCCCTACTGCGATGGACAGAGAACCAACTTCACCCAATCTAACCCCAACCCCAGCCGATAGTAACCCAGTTCCTGTTGACACAGCACAATCTCCACCACAGGGCTCCCAAACAAAAGCAGTTAGTAAGGCAGCTCCAGTGCCCAAAGGGCCAATACTATCACGGCGAACCCCAACTCCACAAGTTAGTACGCCTATTCCTGTGGAGGAAGCACAACCAGCTAGTCATAGTTTAGCATCTATCGCATTTGATGTTGTTAAATCGTATGTGTGTATCTTCCCATCTTGGAAATATTATATTGAAGATGAAGGAAAATGTCAGTTGCAGGTGTTTGTCCAGCAGTTATGTGTAAGTAATGTTATTCATGGCAATTACTTTGCTTCGTCCCATACATCCTACCTCCATGATGGTTATAATACAGCAAATTTTCCCATTTTTCTCTATAGAGAAGGACCGATTTGGAAACTCGGGATGAGGTAACCTGTGCTAATACCTCTGCTATCTTCAAGAATGCTTGGTGGCGAGATCGAAATTACACAAGAAAGCGTACTTCACCGCAAAGAAACTCATCAAATTCCCTTACGTTCTCCTGAGACACATTTACTGGACAATGACTAGGAACGCCTTGTTCTGTACTGGTCCCGAACCAAGAATGTGGTAAGGTCTATGAGCTCATTTTCTATTTTAAGTATTATATTCTTGCGTCTTACTGTACTCTGTTCATGTAAAACAAGTGCCTAAACCTGAAGAACAACTGTTCTAATTTAAGATTCCATTGCTATCATAGTTCAAAAAAGCTCTAGCCGTTTATTGTGCGTTTTACCACCGCCTTGTGCTTTACTGACCAAAGCGCATGCTTATGCACAGTTATGCACAGATTAAGCGTAGTTATGCGCAATGCGTTTTGCCAACGCCTAGAGCCTAGGCACGCTCAAGCGCTCGCTTAGGCGCGCCTTTTTTTAACTATGATTGCTTTGCTCTTGTATCACTGTATTTACTCATACAAACTTATTTTTAAATTGAAGGATCCAACCGAAACTCCAATGGCACAGCAGGTATGTTCACGCATGTTTCTTTAACAGGTTTGCTCTTATCAATACCTCTTCTGATTTCAATTTCAATTGTGTATACAGTTGACTTTCATATCATGCACATTACTAGCATCACAACAGAGCCAATAGTGTTGTTGTACATGTAGACCCGTGGTACCCATCTGAAATCTTGTTGTGTCGTGTAGTTTCCCATGCTTTGTATTCTTTCACTGCTGCTTTGTCTTGAACTTATATTATTTGAACCGTGTCTCTATTTTGATTTGGTAAGACAATGCAGTGACCATAGGACATAGATATATGTTTGTTTGATGCTTTTATTATGTACTAGTACTTGGCAATAGAAGACTTGGTAGTTTAATCATGTCCACCTTACTAATGAACTGGTTCACCGAAATGAGTTTCATATACTAGTACATGCTAAACTTGTTATGTGTCGGCTTGTTTCTTCTTTTAGAATGCTGAAAGAATATTGGGTAAGAGTGCCTTATTAAGCAATGGTAAAGGAAGTAATGCAGATAAGGTTCAGGACAGTGACACATCCTTGTTGGTCTCCAACAATGCTGATAAAACAGCTAAGGAAGACTATCTTGAAGACAGCGAGCCAACCCCAAAGTCCCGTCTTGGTTTAGTGTTCGAGTTACTATCCACTACCGCTTGCACAAGCTATACAAACTCACTGTCTGAATCAGTTTGGTTTCTTGAGTCTCAACTACAAGCTGAAAGACATCGATCAGTTGTGCTGCGACAAGAAGTGGAAGGACTGCGGAAGTCCCTGGAGTATTCAGATGCATACTTTCTGGTGCAACAGCAAGAGTTGGAGGATTTTAGCGCCAAACAGGACAAAGCTAACAAGCTTGCTAAGCTTATTGCCAGCATGGTGGATACCCAGGATAACGTTTCTTGAGCTCTTCTGAAGTTGTTTTAGTTATGCTCTTGTTTTGCTACCGCGTTTATTTGCACTGGTGGCCAATTTTGACGGCCAGTGTATTTAATATGCTGCTTTGTTCCCTATATTTGCACTGGGGGCGAACTTTGATGCCCAGTGGATGTAATATGTGTAATAGCGGTAATAGGCTAGCGTTAATTGCTTGCTTATTTATTTCCTTATTTTCTTGTTTAGTTGTTTGCTTGTAGTCACTGTAGTTCTTTTTCTATGTTTTTATAGTGTCCACAATAGCCTATTTTTGGTAACTAGGCCAAAATAATCATGGCAACACACAGACTATTGTAACCATGGACCTCCTACGGGCCGTATGATCCATGGGCCTTCTTCCAGCCGTAGGATCCATTGGCCTTCTATACGGGCCGTAGGATCCATTGGCCTTCCATACAGGTCTTAGGATTCATGGGCCTTCTACGGGCCGTAGGGTCCATGGGACTTCTACGGGCCGTACGATCCATGGGCCTTCTACGGGCCGTACGATCCATGGGTCTCATACGGGCCGTAGGATCCATGGGCCTTCTACGGGGCGTATCATCATTTCACCAATCATGGGTCGTACTATTCATGGACCATAACGGGCCATTAATAGACCGTATTTGATAACTCTATGAAAACATCCCAACGGGTTTTTTTTGACATGAAAACGGCCCAACGTATTAACGGTCCGCAAACGGGCCGACTGTAACGACGGGCTGAATTTGGCCCACAAGCAGAAAATGACAGTAACGGGTTGTATGTAACCGAATGCTGCAAATGAGCCCAAGAACCAATGGGCCCTGAGAAGGCTGAAAGATAACTTGGGCTGGAAATGGCCCAATTGAATAAGGGGCCGTTAATGGGTATAAAGTGATACACTGTTCATTACGGGCCAGTTTCACCACGGGCCGTTAATGGGCCAAGAGTTACAAAGGGCCTCATATGGGCCGAAAGAAGTCATGGGCCACACATGGGCCAGAAGTTAAAATGGGCTGGAATCATATTGGACGGCCCAGATGACGCTACTGTGCCTAATTCCGATAGGGCGTAACGGGCCCTGAGTTAGCGGGCTGTAAATGGGCTATATGCGAACAAGCCGTTAACAAGCTTTCCGTGGGCCGGGCCGCCACCTTTTGACCAAGTCAAACGGGCCGGCCTTTTCATAGGAATGGGCCTCTGTTGGGCCGTGCCACGTGTCGCCCTATCATAGGCGCCTTCGGTCCAATGAGCGGATGACATCTGTCCCAACGGTGAGCCGACACGTGTTTCCTCCAACCAATGACGATTTTACACGTGGAAAATCCCCATTGGTCTGGGCTGTTAACGGGTTAACGGATCCAAAACCCGACCCGATAGCTTAACGGCGTTCCGTTATGGTGGATGCCACGTGTCAGTCACCCTTGATGAAACCACTTCTGTGACGCGCGATTTATCGTCATGGAAGTGGACACTTCCGTGATGATAATTTTGGTAATGTCATGGAACACTTCTCGACAAAGACGGTATGACTATCTTGATTCTGTCATAAAATCGTCATGGATATACATGCATGACAAAAACGCGACCTACTGTGACAAACATGTATCATCACGGAAGTGTATTTTTTTGTAGTGATATGACTCCTCGATTTTAGGCAAGTCCCAAACGGTCACAC
The DNA here is from genome assembly GCA_021437245.1 of Aegilops speltoides. NCBI lineage: Eukaryota > Viridiplantae > Streptophyta > Magnoliopsida > Poales > Poaceae > Aegilops > Aegilops speltoides. The sequence goes on from CM038143.1 coordinate 402,462,964, forward strand.
GGGGATGCTTGATATTCGTCCTCTTTATAAGGGGGCCAAGGCCTGTCCTTTTCTTCCCACACTCGATCCTTCCCCTCCCGCACCTCGAGTTCCAACACACAAGGCTCAAGCTAAGCGCTTTGGACCTTCAACCATGTACGGATCCAACCTTCAAGGCCGGTGGATGGCCTCCTCTGTCACAGAGGAGGACATCAAGAAGCTTAGAGAGGCCAGGTATCTCACCGCTGACATCCCGCACAGGCTGCCTGTTCTTGGGCAGGTCATCCCCACTCCTGAACCCAACGAGAGTGTCGTATATATTTCCCACTTCCTCCAAGGGTTAGGTTTTAATCTTGATCCCTTTGTGAGAGGGTTCATGTTCTATTATGGGCTAGACTTCCACGATCTAGCTCCGGATTCCATCCTTCACATCTCGTCATTTATCGTCGTGTGTGAAGCCTTCCTCCACATCGCCCCCGCCCCCCCACTTTGGCCTATGGGTCAAGACCTTCAATGTGAGGTCGAAGATGATTGACGGGCGCCACGCGGGATGCGGAGGTTCTATAATAAGCAAAGGCGCAAACGCCCCATGGCCAAAGGGTTCCTTCCCGGAAACTTTCGACTTATGGCAACGGGAGTGGTTTTATATCACAGCTCCCCGAGGTACAAAACGGGCGGCCGGTCTAGCGTTCTGCTCGGGCCCTCCGCTTCAACTGGCGTCATGGGTCAACAAGGGGCTGGAATGGGGGACAGTTAACGATGTGCCAACGCTGCAAAGCCACATCCGAGACCTCCTTAAGAGGGACGTCAGTCTTGTCAAGGTAATGCAAGTAATGCTAGTTTGTCGGGTCATGCCATGCCAATGTCGACATCTCCGTATGTGGGAGTTCAACCCGGAAGGACCGCAAACCATTCAACAATTCTTCGGCTGCCCGAAGTCCAGAATATTCGGCTCCCAAGGGGAGCAACAGAAAGAGTCCGTGATTGTTCGGCACACAGCCGGACACACCGATGGGTCTTCTGGAGCGAGCGGCCATCTCAGAGACGCATCGTGCCTTAATGGGTACGGTGGTTGAGAGGATTTCATCTGCCAAAAGTGGTTTGGATGAAGCTTTTACGAGTCTGCTGAGAGGCTTTGAGGTACGCAAGAAATAATATATTTATTTTTGACGGTACCGCACATGCTAGGTGTGCTCTGTATAGCTAGTAGCCCCTAAGATTCTGGTTGCCATCTAGAGGTGGCAAATAGAGGATCATAATCCCAGGTACTAATCGCGCTGCTTTTAAGTGCAGTCGGATGAGGGCCGGCGGCTGGCCGGACTGCTGATTTTGCCAAACTGAAGTGGCAGCTTGATGTGGCAGATGCCGACATCGTGCTTGTTAACAAGCGACTTGACGAGGCCCATGGTATGTATGTTCGGCTTGTTAGCAAATGTTAAGAGGAGCATGATGCTAATATATATAATATGATGTGACTGCAGATGGAGCTTCTGCCATAGAGACCCTTCGGGCGGGGCTTACCCGAGCCAAGGAACAAGCCCAAATAAGTGATGCGGCCGCCCTGAAGGCTGTCGAATCGTTGAGAGCCGAACAGGCTGCTCATCGTCAGAGCAAAGAAAGGATAGCCAAGATGGCTGTTGAGCTGAGAGATGCCGCCGACCGCTATGAGCTCCTTGAAAAGGAAAGCCAAGCAAAGCGGCTAACCTGAAGAAGGCCCTGGAGGAAGCCAAGGAAACCCGCTCTGAAATGAGAGGGATAAGGGAGGGGCTTCGTGAAGCCGGAGATATCATGGCTGGGAGGCCCTATTTGTTGCGGATGAAGTTCGGAGATCCAAAGTATGCCCCTTTGGACTTGTTGTGGAGTGCTGCAGACGCGTATGCGGACTTGGCAAGGAGTGTTGCTGATGCGACTGAGTTTTACAAAGATCGGAAATACCATGAGGTAGAAAGGTTGTTCTGGCCGCAGTTGAGTGCCCCGACGCGTCCGCTGCCGTTGAATGAGAGAATGGCCGCATGGGCCGAGCTCCATAGGTTGTCTGGGCTTGCTATGAGGTCTGTCGTGGATCATGCATCTTTGGCCGAGGGGACCAAGGCTGGACAGTTATTTTGGTTTGGTGCAACAATTCCTTGGTGTTGTGTCGCATATCGACGCTGTGAAGATTCAGCATGCATGGAGGGTGCGCGGATGGCTCTTGCCCGTGTTAAGACATACTGGGCAGGGATGGAGGCCACCGCTATTGCAACCCGGGGTCCCGCGGGAGGCCAGGACACGGCCGAGCACTATTTTGAAGAAGTCCTAGAAGGTGCCCGTTTAATAGAGGCTCAGTGCTCGAAGAGTACCATGAGTGACATGTATCTGAATTGTAAAAAGAATGCTATTTTGATTAGAAAGGCTGTGTTTATACTTTTGCCTGAAAGTATTATAGTGCCTCCTGTGCGGCCATTTATGTATGTATGTGTATAACCTGAAAGTTTGCAGTCGTCATTCAGCCCCCACGCATATAATGCGGGGGTGTTCGGAAAAGCGCATAATCACACTTGATCCAATGTCTTGGTCCATTAAGGAGGTGATAGCGTGGCGAACCAGGCAATCAGACTATATAGCTTTAACACTTTCACTTAGCCATAGGAGTTTGACGGTGAGGCTACTATATAGCCCTTGGTACTTCCGCGTTCATCCGAATGTGGTACGCAGACGTACATGACCGGGAAACCAGTCCTTCGTTAATGCGGAGGAATCACAAAGATTCCGCTGAGTCATCGAGTGGTTGACCAGACTCACGCTATATCATGACAGTCAGTTTTTGGCTTTCTCTACTAAGGTGCTCGCCCAGATGAACCAGGGCACAATCACAGTAGTTCTCCTGGTGCCCCCCTAGCCGATAGAGCGGAACGTAAGGTAGCAAAACACGGGAGCCGGGAAAACCCAACATTTGACCAAAGACATGATTCGGAGCTGATGCATATAAGGCCAAACTCGCGATGTCGAACACTCCCTAAGGTATTCGGACTTTACGACATATACTGGGCTGAGTAAAGCCCTCGATAATGAGCCCTGTGTTTCCAGGTACATGCATTAGTCTGGCGTGACAAAGTGTCAAGAATGCCAGTATCCCTCCAAGTTGTGTTAAGTGACCGGAGGGTGTGAAGCAACAAGATACATTAAAAAAAGGTTTACGCAGGGTCTTAATCTAAAAAGACACCTTTGAGTGGGGCCCTAATGCACGTCTGCGCCTTTATCTCCATTGTGCCGTATCCTGGAGGGGTGTAGCACGACAATCATCTGTAAGAAGGGAAAATCCCGGGTGAAAGACTTGGTTAATCTAAACGAACCATGAAAATGCAATCTGTTATTGTATTAATGGGGTCAAGCCAAACTATGGGCTTCTTCTTTTGCGAGCAGCCCCTAGCACCACCTATGGGGGTTATATCTATCAACCCAAGCTCAGGTTTATCTGGGTTGTTACATCTGGTGGAGCGTCAGACTCGTCTAACCGTGCCCATGGTCTTGACGACTGACCGTTTATTCTGGTTGGAGGGGCCGTTCAGTGTTTGGCTGCTAGAGCTGCCACATATTCTTCCGCGCATAAGGAACGTTTTGTATTTCTGCTAACTGTGATGACGCCACGTGGACCGGGCATCTTAAGTTTAAGATAGGCATAGTACAGTACTGCATTGAAATGAGCGAAGGCCGTTCTCCCGAGTAGTGCGTGAAAGACGCTTCGGAATGGAGCGATGTTGAAGATTAGTTCTTCACTTCTGAAGTTGTTGGGAGAACCGAATACAACCTCTAGTACTAGAGAGCCCGTGCAGCGGGCCTCGACGCCTGGTATCACTCCTTTAAAGGTAGTATTGCTTTGGCTGATTCTTGACGGGTCTATCCCCATTTTGTGGACAGTGTCCTGATATATCAGGTTAAGACTACTGCCGCCGTCCATAAGGACTCGGGTGAGGTGGTATCCATCAATTATTGGGTCGATCACCAAGGCAACCGATCCTCCGTGCCGGATACTAGTCGGATGATCCCTGCGATCAAAAGTGATCGGGCAGGCTGACCAAGGATTGAATTTAGGGGCGATGGGTTCTACAGCGTATACGTCTCGGAGTGCGCGTTTGCGCCTTCTCTTTGGAATGTGAGTTGCGTAAATCATATTCACTGTTTTGACTTCTAGTGGGAATTTTTCCTACCCCCTAGTGTTCGGCTGGCGAGGCTCATCCTCGTCTTCACTTAGCGTCTCCCTCCCCTTGTGTTCGGCATTTAGCTTGCCGGACTGCTTGAAAACCCAGCACTCTCTGTGGGTGTGATTTGTAGGTTTTTCGGGGGTGCCATGAATCTGACATAATTTGTCTAGAATCTTATTTAGGCTGGACAGTCCATCTCTGCTGCCTTTAAATGGCTTCTTCCATTTACCAGGTCGAGAGCCCCTAAATCCGGCATTGACCGTCGTGTTATCTGGGCTGTTTTCATTGTTTCGATGCTTGTTTTTATTGCGTCGCGGCTTCCCGTTGCCATCCCTGACTTCGGATGTGCCTGGGTCGTTGGTGCCGCTACGGTCCAGCCAACTGTACTCGCCCACACAAAAGTGGGTCATAAGGCTTGTTAAGGCTGCCATTGTCCTCGGCTTTTCCTGGCCGAGGTGTCTGGCAAGCCATTCGTCCCGGACACTGTGCTTGAAGGCCACTAAGGCTTCGGCATCTGGGCAGTCGACAATTTGATTCTTCTTAGTAAGAAATATGTTCCAAAGTTTTCGGGCTGACTCTCCGGGCTGTTGAATTATGTGACTTAAGTCGTCTGCATTCGGAGGTCGGACATAGGTCCCTTGAAAATTGGCCCTAAAAGCATCCTCAAGTTCTTCCCAACTTCCAATTGAGTTTTCGGGAGGCTTTTCAACCACTGCCGAGTTGGTCCTTTCAACTTGAGGGGTAGGTATTTAATGGCGTGGAGATCATCTCCGCGGGCCATATGAATGTGAAGGATAAGGTCCTCCATCCAAACACCAGGGTCTGTTGTTCCATCGTATGCCTCTATATTCATGGGTTTGAATCCTTCTGGAAATTCATGGTCCAGCACCTCATCGGTGAAGCACAGGGGGTGTGCGGCACCCCTGTATTTGGACGTGTCATGGCATGCTGTCGATGGTTGTTGCATTCGGTGTTGATTCCTAGCTGGCATTCGATCAATATGCTCGTTTTGGTAGCCCTGATCCTGTGCCGAAGCGCGCTTCCTAGATCCATAGATGGACCTGGCCATACCGGATTTTTTGTCCAGGAGCTCACGTAAATCGTGTGCTGACTTGTGTGTGACATCATTAGCCGTCCTGTCGCAGCCACGGGGTGGTCGGTCTGGCTGATCGGTCGTTTTATTTTTCGGCTGAATGGGCTCTGTGGCCTCGTCGTCAAATTCGGGCAGCAGCTTGCGCTTTGGATAGCTCTTTGTGTGGTGATCGCCACCATATTTTTCTTCAGTGTCCAGCACCTTGTTCCATCTGCGGTTGAGCGTATCCTGTGCGGCCTTAAGCCTTTGCTTCTGCTTCTTCAAGCTCCTCGCGGTGGCAATAAGCCTTCTGTGGAGGTTCTCTTGTTCCAAGTGTTTTTCTGGGATGAAGAGTGCATCATCGTCCGGACTGTTCTCCTCTCCGGAGACAGGTTGATGAACTTTACCCTCGGGATCGGCATCATCTGACGTCGGCTCCGGACTATGTTCAGCGTCCCCTGGCTCATCCTGCTCCATCGTTATGTCCATGGGGTCGTCGTTTCCTTTGGAGTCGACTGGGGTATTATTCCTTCTTGCGCTGTTGTCGCTGTTTTTACTGTGGCGGGATTTAGAGCGGCGCCTACGGCATTGCTTTGGTGGCTCATCGAGGGGATTATCCTTCGTTGCATCATCGTCATCGCCTTCTTTTGGTGTGTCCACCATATATATGATAACACCCCTTAAGTCTTATTCTGCACACCGCTTCTCTTATTCTGCTAACAGCACCGCAGCGACCCGTAGGTACCACACTAATCCAGCAGATCCCACCCTCACCCACCTAAATCCCCCCCCCACCTCCCCTGCTTTCCAGTACCACCTTCCCCGCACCGCCTGGGTCCCTCCCAGCGCCCCGCCTGCCTCGGCTCCACTTCCTCCCCTGCTCCTCTTCCTCCCAGCCGAGGCCGGCCGGGGCCACCGCACCTCCTCTTCCTCCTGGATCGCCGCCACCCCTGGATCCGCTTCCTTCTCCCCGCGCCGCCGCACCACCTCCGGCTCCACTTCCCCCCTGCTCCTCTTCCTCCCAGCCGGGGCCGGCCGGGGCTGCCGTGCACCACCTCCGGCTCCACTTCCCCCCTGCTCCTCTTCCTCCCAGCCGGGGCCGGCCGGGGCTGCCGCGCACCACCTCCGGCTCCACTTCCCCCCTGCTCCTCTTCCTCCCAGCCGGGGTCGGCCGGGGCTGCCGCACCTCCTCTTCCTCCTCGATCGCCGCCGCCCCTGGATCCGCTTCCTTCTCCCCGCGCCGCCGCACCACCCTCCCGGCCGGTGCCGCCCCACCCCTCGTCTCCCACGCCACCGAACCACCTCCTTTCCCAGCGCCTCCTCCCTGCAGATCCAACCCCGAGCAGGGCACCCCGTCCTCGGATGCTACGGTTCGTCGAAGGAATTCCCCCCCCCCCACGGATCAGGTGAGTCCACTGCCATCTCTCACGCCGTCGGCCACTGCCCTGCCACCTCTCACGCTGCCGGCGACCGCCTCCCTTGCGCCCACATCCTCTTCTTCCCCCTGTGCCCACTTCTTCTTCCTCTGCCTCCCTTCCCGGATCTGCCACTCCCATGGCTCGGGTGCAGCTCATTTTTCTCATGGGGCGCAACTCCCTTTCTCTCTTCATGCATTTCAGTTTTCTCATGTGTGCAGTTCTGGTCCGTGGTGGTGCTCTGGCGCATCAACCCACTGTTCTGTGGCGATCTACTCCGAGCATATGCGAGAAAAATGTGCGGTTGCAGCTCACTTCGTCCTCGGCGCAGTAGGTTACAAAGCCTACGAGTTGCTTTGTGCAGTACATTCCTGTTTGTTTCCTTTTTGTGTTGTGACTGTGAGAGGTTCATTCGCGGCAGCGACGACATGTACTACATCGTCGTGGAGGCATAGCAGTTTGCTTTTCCCCAACTCTTCCTCCTGCTCTGCTGTGGAGCACAAAAAGGCGAGGGGCTCTCTTCGCAGCTCTGCAGCTCACTGGTGTTCGTGGTGTAGCTCACCGGCGTTCGTGGTGTAGTTTGAGCGACCGCGTGCTTGCAGTACGTCCAGAGCGTGCGTGCGGTTCCACGGGGCAGGCACCGCATTGTGTCATTGCGTGCAATTCAGTGGATTTTAAAAATTGTGCACTGGTTGTATTTTGTGTGTGATGATTGTAACGTGGAGACACAATAAACGAAAGTGATGCAATTTTGTTACACTACATTGTGGGTTATTACCGAGTTTGTAAAATCTTTCTTTGTAAATGCAGTGCACTCGGTGAACCGAAGAAGTACACTTTTCAAAGTATTGTAGCTCATTATTAAAAAATCATTGCGGTTCACTATGCATTTAAAAAAATCAGTACACTTGAATCCAAAAATCCTTTATACTTTTTAAAAATACAGCAAGAAAAAACCATGCAGCTCACTTTGATTTATGTTGTGGTTCAATTCTCCAAAAAATTAAAAAGCACTCGTATGTAAAAAAAAAAGAAGGAAAAATGCATCCGGAGTTGCAGTGCACTTCGTTGTCGCGTGCGGTGCACTACACTCGGCCTGGCAGTTTAGATGAAACTACAAAATAAAATGTTAGCAAAAATATTAATAATCCACTTCTCTGCCTAAACACTGCAGTGCGGTATTTAGATTGAAGCAGTGCGTTCTTTTGTCCAATGAAGTACACACGACAATTTTGGTCTCGCGAAAAACAGAGTGTTCGCTTTTTCAGTAAAATCAAAACTGCTCTTAAACCTTAAGGAACTAGTGGAAGTGTTCTACATGAAAAAGTTGTGCCCCATCGATATCTTTCCAACAGCATATCATTTGAATCATTTCGACAACCGGTTTGTAAAAATTTCAAAAAAAAAACGGCCGCTGCCACTCGTCCTCCGCCGCACGATTTTCAAAATTACCTTAAAACCGTAAGCAATCTCAAAGCGATTCCTACATATGATAGTTGCGCCTTGTCCATAGCTTTCCAACGACGTATTACACGCCTCGTTTCGACAAATGGTTCAAAAACTAGAGCGAAAACAGTACCGAAAATTTGAAAAAAATTGAAAAACAGAATTCCGCGATTTAGTAAATTTGAAACTTCTCTTAAACCGTAATGAATTAGAGAAAGATTTATATATGAAAAAGATGCGCCTCGATGATATCTATCCAACGGCGTATCATTTGCTTCATTCCGGCAAGCGGTTTAGAAAAAAACGCGAAAAAACGCTCGCTGCCACTCGTCATTCGCCGCACTATTTTCAAAACTGCTCTTAAACCTTGTGGAATCTCGAAAAGTGTTGAACATGTCGAAGTTGCGCCTAATCCATAGCTTTTCAACAGTATATTACACGCCTCATTCCGATAAACGGTTAAAAAATTAGAGCGAAAACAGTACCAAAAAAACACCGCGTGCAGTTTTTTTGGACACGAAGTTCACTAGTCTATGTTGCAATGCTCGTCGTCAAAATGATGCCAGTGCGCTTTTGTTGAGCGTGCAGTGCCGAAGTGGTGTGCAGAATAGTTTTTCTGCTAATATTAGCAGAATAGACCGTCTGTATATATATATATATATATATATATATATATATATATATATATATATATATATAGGCGGTGGTTCCTGTTCTTCTCCTACATCGTCGTTCATACAGTCGATGTCTTCGGAGTTGAAGTCAAGCACGTCGGTTAAGTCATCGACAGTGGCTATTAAGTGGGTGGTGGGTGGGGAACGAATTTCTTCGTCATCCGCTTCCCACTCGAGCCGGACATAGTTCGGCCAAGAGTCTCCTGACAAGGAGAGAGACTTTAATGAATTTAGCACATTACCCAAGGGCGAGTGCTGAAAGATATCCACGGAGGTGAACTCCATGACCGGTGCCCAATCATATTCGATAGGCACGGACGTACGCGGTTCGGATCATGTAGCCGGAGATGAGTCCGAGGGTCCGATGATACCGGCCTCATAGGAGGTGGGGTCAGTGTTCGGCTCCAAGGCTGGTGAGTGTGCGGCCTCCGTGGCGGGGTCCATCCACCCATCCTCGGACGACACAATCTACTCCGGATTGATTCCTGGGGCAGGCGCGATCTCCCGAATATTGTCCGATGGCAGATCTAAGTCATACTCGTCGTGACTGTTCGGCCCACCTAACACGAGCTCGAACTTGTCGAAGATCAAGTCTCCGCGGATGTCGGCAGTATAGTTCAAGGTTCCAAACCTGACCTGATGGCCAGGGGCGTAGCTATCGATCTGCTCCAGGTGGCCAAGCGAATTGGCCCGCAGTACGAAGCCGCCGAATACGAAGATCTGTCCGGGAAGGAAAACCTCCCCCTGGACCGCGTCGTTGAAGATGATTGAAGGAGCCATCAAGCCTTATCGCGACGGCACAGTGGAACTCTCAATGAAAGCACCAATGTCGGTGTCAAAACCGGCGGATCTAGGGTAGGGGGTCCCAAATTGTGCGTCCAAGGCTAATGGTAACATGAGGCGGGGGACACAATGTTTTACTCAGGTTCGGGCCCTCTCGATGGAGATAATACCCTACTTCCTGCTTGATTGATCTTGATGATATGAGTATTACAAGAGTTGATCTACCATGAGATCGTAGAGGCTAAACCCTAGAAGCTAGCCTATGATTATGATTGTTGTTGTCCTACGGACTAAACCCTCCGGTTTATATAGACACCGGAGGGTGTAACACCCACGATGCGGCTATATCTCCCACGTGTCGAAGCACGACTTAGAGGCATAACCGCATTGTGGTTTTGTCGCAAGAAGGGTCCTCTTCACACAATCCCATGCAATGAACAAGACTGGGATAAAGAGTTGGCTTACGATCGCCACTTCACACAAGTACTTAAATAAATCATACATCATTCAGAGTACACACATAGTCCGACTACGGACGAAGCCAAAAGAAAAGAAGATAACCCAACTGCTAGATCCCCGATTGTCCCAACTGGGCTCCACTGCTGATCAACAAGAAACAACACATAGCAACAACTAAGATCTTCGTTGAGCTCCCATCTAAGCTAGGTAGCATCCTCTGCACTGGTATCATCGGCACCTGCAACTGTTGTGATAGTATCTGGTGAGTCACGAGGACTCAGCAATCTCAAAACCCGCGAGATCAAGACTATTTAAGCTTATGGGTAAGGAATGGATAAGTGGTGAGGTTGCAGCAGTGACTAAGCATGATATGGTGGCTAACATACGCAAATGAGAGCGAGAAGAGGAGCAAAGGAACGGTCATCAACTAGAAATGATCAAGAGGTGATCCTGAACTCCTAGTTACGTCAAACATAACCCAAAACCGTGTTCACTTCCCAGACTCTGCCGAAAAGAGACCATCACGGCTACACACACGGTTGATGCGTTTTAGTTAAGTCAAGTGTCAAGTTCTCTACAACCGGATATTAACAAATTCCCATCTGCCACATAACCATGCACGGCTCTCGAAAGTTTATACCTGCAGGGTGTCCCAACAGCCCATCACAAGCTCTCACGGTCAACGAAGGATATTCCTTCTCCCGGGAAGACCGATCAGTCTCGAATCGGTTTACAAGACATTTCGACAATGGTAAAACAAGACCAGCAATACCACCCGCTGTGCCGACAAATCCCGATAGGAGCTGCACATATCTCGTTCTCAGGGCACACCGGATAAGCGAAGCGTACAGGTACCGACGTAATCCAAGTTGCCAAGGAATGGTCCCGCACGGTGCTCTAGTTTGGACCAACACTCGGAGGAGCACTGCCCCCGGGGGGGGTAAAATAAAGATGACCCTTGAGTCTGCAGAACCCAAGGGAAAAAGGCTTAGGTGGAAAATGTTAAAACCAAGGTTGGGCCTTGTTAGAGGATTTTTATTCAAAGCAAACTGTCAAGGGGGTCCCATAAATCACCCAACCGCGTAAGGAACGCAAAATCAAGGAACATAACACCGGTATGACGGAAACTAGGGCGGCAAGAGTTGAACAAAACACCAGGCATAAGGCCGAGCCTTCCACCCTTTACCAAGTATATAGATGCATTAATTAAATAAGAGATATTGTGATATCTCAACATAATCCTGTCCAACATGGAGCAATCTTCAACTTCACCTGCAACTAGCAATGCTATAAGAGGGGCTGAGCAAAGCGGTAACATAGCCAAGCAATGGTTTGCTAGGAAGGGTGAAAATGTTAGAGGCTGACATGGAAATTTGGGAGGCTTGGTAAAACAAGTGATAGGTAGCGCAGCATAGCGATAGAACGGAGCAACTAGCAAGCAAAGATAGAAGTGATATCAAGGGTAATGGTCATCTTGCCTGAAATCTCGCTAGGAAGAAGAACGACTCCATGAAGAAGACAAAAGGGAGTAGTCGAACGAATCCTCACAATCGCAACATTACCGGAACTAAGAAGTAACACCGGAAAGAAACAAACAACATGGTAAACACACAAGCACAAACATGGCATGATGCACAAACAAGTATGATGCATGTCCGGTTGAAATGTTGTTAACATGGCAAGAGGTGAAGCATAATTAAACTACATATTTAGGCAAGTTTAAATGAGGCCGGAAACACAAACAACACTTCCGGAAAATCCCCATGTTATTTAGCAATTTAAAGCAAGCAACAATTTTAAACATTTTAATTGTTGTTATCCTGATGCGGATGACATATACAAGTTTATGCAATCTTTATGAAAATGTTGACATGAGCATGTTATGAAGCATTTGTCACCGTGGCAGAAAGAAAACGGGTGCCACGGCAACGAATCCGAAAATGATGCCATGGCAACATATCGGTTCCGGTAGCTCACAGAGATACCGGTGCAAAAGGAAGTGAGCGTGAGCGAGTCATGCAAGATGGTGGGGTGCTCCCGGTTACCGGGTTCCCACGAGTCGACGCCATGGAAAATGAGGAGGAACATGCACGAAACAAACGGGCACGATGCAAACATACGGTTCATCTCAGACAACATGCATTCGGTCCACGGTTGATCGTCTCGGGATTATACCTTCGAAGCGTGCATTTCGGGCGGAACGAGTTCGGTACGATGTAGAGGAAATAGTCGTTCTTGCAGCGGTCGTAGTGGAAGTAGTTGTACACATTCGTCTCGGAGAGGTGCTTGACGAATTCAACATCTTCGGGGCGACGGTAGTGGTTCACGGATGTCGTGGAAGTAGTCGTTCTCGTTTCGTAGTCGTACATGTCGGCGGTAGAGGAAGTAGTGGTACACTGCGGCGGCGGTAGTGGTTCAAGGTCTTGGCGGGTCGTCATGTAGCCGAACTTGGCGCACGTGGGTGTCGTGGTACACAGTTCGTAGTGGTACTTGATATCTTCTGAACTTGCCGGTATTGACGAAACGAAGGGGGTACTTGGTATTGATGTCCACGGGCACAGGAAGTGAAGATGCACGGGGGCAACAACAGCGTACATCGCCAACCCAAGGTGGTCAGCACGACGGCCACATGCGGTGGTGCTCAGGACTCGCAACGGTGCTAGCGCTCCATGGAGAAGGCGCTGCTGGTCATGCGTGATGAACTGGCCGAGGAAGAGTGGTCGTGGAGGCAGGGGCTCGGCGACTCACGCGATGCAGGGGAGCTTGGCGCGAGGCTTCGGTCGCTCGTCTCCCTTGCAGACGAGGGAGAGGCAAGAGGTCGCGATGTCCTGGGGCAGCGTGGGAGGCAAAGGCCGGCGAAGGCGTTTGGGCGAGGAGCTCCTGGTTCATGGCGGCAGAGGAGCTCCAGCAGGGCCGAGGCGGCGGCAGGGGAGGACCCCGGCGAAGCGCAGCCTGATCCAGCGGCGGCGGCGGGCTCCGGTGGCTGGTGGTGGCGGAGGCGACGAGGAGGAGGCCGCAGTGAGGAGGAGGTTGGGCCTTGGCGCTTCGCGTGCAGAGGCGAGGGCCGCGGAGTTAGTCGCACCGCAGCAGTGGCGGAGCAACACATGAAGAAGGGAGCAGGGCGCGGCGAGACATGGAGGCGGCGGTGCCATGGCTGCAAGGGCGGACGACGAGCTCATGGGGCGCTGGGTGGTTGGCTTGAGGGGTCTCGCTACTCTCTCTTTCTCTTGGATGGCGACACAGCGAGGAGAGGAGATCGAGAAGAGGAGATGAGGATCGGGCGCAGGTTTTCTGGCGGCTGGCAGCAAGGCGAGCGTCGCGCAATGAGGATCGAGAGAAGGCAGGTGGTGTTGGCAGAGGAACGAGGGAGAGAAGTGGGATCGGGCTAGGTTAAGATGAGGGTTCGGGAGGAGGCTGGGCTTTGGGCGGATGGGCGATCCGAAGGAGGAGAGTGGCGAGGGCCCGCTCGGCTGGATTTAAAGAAAGGAAGGGGAAAAGGTTTTCCTTTTCTATTCTGAGTAAAAGAAATAGGAGCAAAACTATTTATTTGGAGGGCCAAATAAATACAAGTTGAGCTGAAAACTGGCATGGGGCTTCTTTGGCATAACTCAAAGTGCCACAACTTGAACCGGAGCCAATTGGAGAATGATCGAGGATTTAGAATAGGTGGAAACGAGAGATTAAAATGCAAGTTTGTTATGGTGGCTTCCAAATTAAATAAATATTTAATATAGCTCCCTAATATTGCGAGGATATGTTATAAAGAGAAAACACCATGTGAGTTCCCTCGATTTAAAAGGATCAAAGATCCATACAATTTATTTAGTTGAGTTTTTTAAAAATTAAATGGCATGATGGCATGATGCAATGCAAATGATGCAACAAACAAAACAAATCACACGACGAAACTCGGAGTAGCTGGAAGTCTTCTGGAGCGTCGGTCTCGGGGCGTTACAACACTCCACCACTACAAGAGGATCTCGTCCCGAGATCTAGGATGGCACCGGAGAGAAACGGAAGAGGAAGAGAAGAGGTAAAACTAAGTTGCTTCTTTGACAAAAGAGTGAAACCACGAACCTTGAGAGGTTGAGCAATTTAAAAGAAAGACTACAACAGAGATGAACGAGATTGCAATCAATCCGTTAGAAAAGAGGAACAAGGAACATTACGAGAACTTGAAGATTGCAAAGACACGAACCAAGAGTTTAATGGACAAGATAGAATTGAAACCACTCGGTTAAAACAAGATGAGAGAGAAAGAATGGCAAAGGCACCACAGTTGAACATGGAAGGAATAGAACATGAACTTGAGAAGATGGAATGATACTTGATGAAATCAACTACACACTGCCTCCAGAACTATTGAAAGAATGGCACAAGGGGTAAGAAGGATTTCAGACAGCACTCCGATTGAAACGGGAGGCAAAACTTGATAAGACGAAAGAACTTGAATGAGAACACAACACCCCGATTAAATGGATAAGCCAGAAAATAACATGATCTTCAATTCGAGAAGAGGAGTGAAGAGAGCAACATCACAATGCCTCCGAAAGAAATAATAGAAGATATATCATTGGAATAACAGAATGGAGAAGAAAATGCCAAGAACCCTTCCAAGAAGGTTATAACGGAGTTGTTGGAAAACCAACAATGAAACGAATAAGCTTGTAGTGGACTTATGGAGACATCTCAACATTATGAGGTGAGCTTCTGCCACCAACGGAAACAAACGATTGGATTGATATCAACAAGGAGACGAGAAACTTATTTCACCGAGAGGACAACTGAAGAACTTGGGTCATTTATAAGCACCATAAATAGCAACAATCCTTAGGGAAAGCTTTAGGTGAAATATAACCCAAGATAGCTCCAATGAAGAGATTGATGGATTTAAAATACATCATTCTTGACAACATGTGAATCATGAAGCATGAAGGGAAATTGTCAAGAATGACATAACACCATCTCAAGAGATAAGGTAGAAAGAATTGCACTTTGGAATGCAAGATGAAGAATGCTTGAACGCCTCACAACAAAACATGTGTTGAACACCATGTTTATTTTAGAGTATAGCTTGGCGGGTCATAACTTCAAGAGAAATCTTGAAGAACAAATCGAGAATGAAAGGAATCCTTGACGAACCATCATGTACAGCCTCCATGAAGAACTCCGGTAATAAAAGGATGATAAAAAGAAAGAGAAGTTGAGAACACAAGGTGAAGCCTTGCGATGATTTAGATAGAGCTTCACGACGAGATAAAGCGGAAAACTTGGAACTCCGGAAAAGAGAAGATGAAGCATCTCGAACCAAGAATGTGATATGATGAACAACTCCAGAAAGAAGAAATTAGATTACTTGGATGAAACAATAATAAGAATTACATTATGCCTATCCTTCACCAATTTAAATTGATGACAAGCAACAGATTTGGCATACTACTTATTCCCATTGAAAAAGGATTAAGAGAGATGAAAAGACTTCAACGAACCGCCGGTAGGATTGGAAAGAACGAATGAATCTGTATGATAACGAAGGAAGAGAACTCTTGAACGAACCACCGTAAGAATTGAGAATGAACATAGCAAAGGCACAATTCATCGGGAAGAATTGGAAAATGAATGAAGATACTTGAGGGGATTTAGATACATGAGAACGAAGAGATCATGAACTGATTAGAGGATATTTGAATGATGCACCGGTAAGATTTGGAGAACGATAGCTACACACTGAGAATGAAGAATTATGACATGATGGCCTTCGGAGGAAATAAATGGAAACAACTCATAAAATGCTCCGGATGGTAAGAAAAGAATTGTCACAATCAAAAACAATTATGAGGATGGCATCAAGCTTGAACTGCGCATCTTTGGAAGAACGGGTAAGGATTTAAGAGGAACTCTTCTTCGGTCTTCACATGCTGAGAATGATGACGAGAACCACCAAAAATGTTGAGGCACTTCGGAACAAAGAAGAATAGAAATGATGAACCAACGATGAAAAATATTTTGAAAGCGATCTTGGAGGAAACATTTAACTAATGAGAAATCATTCTTATGTTAAACTTGGAAAAGAATTGAAGAGTAACTCCGGAAAAAAATTAGAAGAGTTAGGTAAGATCTTGGGAAAAGACATGTGGGTTAGGGCCCACTCGAAAGAAACATCATTGATGGATTGCTTGAAATAGAGATTGCACCGGTAGGATTAAATAGCTTGAATGAGATAACAATCTCCAAATAGCTTGAACGGATTAAGAATGGAAACACGAATCTTTTGAGATATCTTCAACACTCCAGATATGAACTGGGGGAGGTGAATAAATAAGAGAGCCTTGGATAAGAAATTCACATGGGAAGATATGTGAAACAAAAGGAAGAGATATGATCAACACCGAAGCTTGAAATTAATCCACCGGAGAAGAAAAGAGACGAAGAATAATGAACTTGAAGCTCCGTTAGTATCTTCCTAAGAATCACTGGATAAGAACATTGACGGAAAAGAATGGAGAGACTTGCCATCAATAAAATTGATACCCGATTAAGAAATCTGAGTCTTTGAATAAAAAGGGTGGGAGGGCGGGAAAACAAAGGCAACTTGGGGCAGATGGAATGGATACCATTGAGAAAACTTTGAATTGATCTCGCGAATGTTGAAATGATCGGATCCACTTGAAGAGAAGCACACCGGTTGGAAAAGAATTAACATGACGACCTCGATGATCAAGAAGGATAAGTATTCACATAACAATATGAGAACACCGTTTAGGAAAGGTATGGATTCAACATTTGACTTCGAAGCAACTCGAATACCACAAATCAAAACAAAACAAAGGATTTGGCTTGCAGAATAAGCCGGAACAAACATATGATAGAGATTTCGTCCGAAGTTTTCGTGGTGGGGCCTACACGGGCTCGATCGTACAGCACCATCATGTACAAGGCAGTGCACATGACATACGAAGTGTCCCCGAATCGGCATAGCCAAGGATTCTTTAAGACACAACGAGACCACTGTAAAAAACGACCGTGGATAGGCGGACCACTAGACGTCGAACCCCAATCTCATATAATACATCCGTCGGAAAGATATCCTAAGAGCTACTTGAATTCCCACCTATGAAACTCCCGAAATTCTCCGGTTATGCAATCAGGTGTTGGGGATACAGGGGAAGCATAATATCTTACCCAAAACTAGCAAATCCTACATCCAGCTGTATCCATCCTTCAACACATAACCAAGAAACCTTCGGAAATCGTCTACCTCAACCTTGGAAAAGCATCCGTTATACAAGTTATGGCGATACTCCCGAACTCTCACCCCAGTACTGGGTGGCTCGAGGTTATCTCACCAACGAACTGCATAAAAGAGATTTTCGATGTCGGCGTACTAAACTCAGGTATTCCAGAACTGCAACGATAAAATTATGGCGACAACACCTCGAGCTCAACTCCCGGGACACTTCCACTAAACCCTGACAGGAGGCACCAAGACAATGTTCTCATCATAAAACCATCGGAACGATTCCAAGATACCCGCATGATCCTAAAAAAAATTTAGTGAAATTTGAGGAGAGGAAAGTCAAAACATCTACGTCAGGAGACCTCACCAGAGCGACGAAGGGACTGAGGAGTAAAAAGAATCCTACACTCCGATATATATAATCCTAAGACTCAAAACATTTTTGTTCTAGACTCAACAACGCCAGCGATTCGATCAAGCAAGGGCTCCTAAGTCGGGGATGGCTCTGATTACCAACTTGTAACACCCACGATGCGGCTATATCTCCCACGTGTCGAAGCACGACTTAGAGGCATAACCGCATTGTGGTTTTGTCGCAAGAAGGGTCATCTTCACACAATCCCATGTAATGAACAAGACTGGGATAAAGAGTTGGCTTACAATCGCCAATTCACACAAGTACTTAAATAAATCATACATCATTCAGAGTACACACATAGTCCGACTACGGATGAAGCCAAAAGAAAAGAAGATAACCCAACTGCTAGATCCCCGATTGTCCCAACTGGGCTCCACTGCTGATCAACAAGAAACAACACATAGCAACAACTAAGATCTTCGTTGAGCTCCCATCTAAGCTAGGTAGCATCCTCGTGACCTTTGGTATCATCGGCACCTGCAACTGTTGTGATAGTATCTGGTGAGTCACGAGGACTCAGCAATCTCAAAACCCGCGAGATCAAGACTATTTAAGCTTATGGGTAAGGAATGGATAAGTGGTGAGGTTGCAGCAGTGACTAAGCATGATATGGTGGCTAACATACGCGAATGAGAGCGAGAAGAGGAGCAAAGGAACGGTCGTCAACTAGAAATGATCAAGAGGTGATCCTGAACTCCTACTTACGTCAAACATAACCCAAAACCGTGTTCACTTCCCGGACTCCGCCGAAAAGAGACCATCACGGCTACACACACGGTTGATGCGTTTTAGTTAAGTCAAGTGTCAAGTTCTCTACAACTGGATATTAACAAATTCCCATCTGCCACATAACCGGGGGCACGGCTCTCGAAAGTTTATACCCTGCAGGGCTGTCCCAACTTAGCCCATCACAAGCTCTCATGGTCAACGAAGGATATTCCTTCTCCCAGGAAGACCCGATCAGTCTCGAAATCCTGGTTTACAAGACATTTCGACAATGGTAAAACAAGACCAGCAAGACCACCCACTGTGCCGACAAATCCCGATAGGAGCTGCACATATCTCGTTCTCAGGGTTCACCGGATAAGGGAAGCGTACAGGTACCGACGTAATCCAAGTTGCCAAGGAATGGTCCCGCACGGTGCTCTAGTTTGGACCAACACTCGGAGGAGCACCGCCGGGGGTAAAATAAAGATGACCCTTGAGTCTGCAGAACCCAAGGAAAAAAGGCTTAGGTGGCAAATGTTAAAACCAAGGTTGGGCCTTTTTGGAGGAGTTTTATTCAAAGCGAACTGTCAAGGGGTCCCATAAATCACCCAACCGCGTAAGGAGCATAAAATCAAGGAAGATAACACCGGTATGCGGAAACTAGAGGCGGCAAGAGTGGAACAAAACACCGGGCATAAGGCCGAGCCTTCCACCCTTTACCAAGTATATAGATGCATTAATTAAATAAGAGATATTGTGATATCCCAACATAATCCTGTCCAACATGGAGCAATCTTCAACTTCACTTGCAACTAGCAACGCTATAAGAGGGGCTGAGCAAAGCGGTAACATAGCCAAGCAATGGTTTGCTAGGAAGGGTGAAAATGTTAGAGGCTGACATGGCAATTTGGGAGGCTTGGTAAAACAAGTGATAGGTAGCGTAGCGTAGCGATAGAACGGAGCAACTAGCAAGCAAAGATAGAAGTGATATCAAGGGTAATGGTCATCTTGCCTGAAATCCCGCTAGGAAGAAGAACGACTCCATGAAGAAGACGAACGGGAGTAGTCGAACGAATCCTCACAATCGCAACATTACCGGAACTAAGAAGCAACACCGGAAAGAAACAAACAACATGGTAAACACACAAGCACAAACATGGCATGATGCACAAACAAGTATGATGCATGTCCGGTTTAAATGTTGTTAACATGGCAAGAGGTGAAGCATAATTAAACTACATATTTAGGCAAGTTTAAATGAGGCCGGAAACACAAACAACACTTCCGGAAAATCCCCATGTTATTTAGCAATTTAAAGCAAGCAACAATTTTAAACATTTTAATTGTTGTTATCCTGATGCGGATGACATATGCAAGTTTATGCAATCTTTATGAAAATGTTGACATGAGCATGTTATGAAGCATTTGTCACCGTGGCGGAAAGAAAACAGGTGCCACGGCAACGAATCCGAAAATGATGCCACGACAACATATCAGTTCCGGTAGCTCACGGAGATACCGGTGCAAAAGGAAGTGAGCGTGAGCGAGTCATGCAAGATGGTGGGGTGCTCCCGGTTATCGAGTTCCCACGGGTCGACGGCATGGCAAACGAGGAGGAACATGCACGAAACAAACGGGCACGAAGCAAACATACGGTTCATCTCAGACAACATGCATTCGGTCCACGGTTGATTGTCTCGGGATTATACCTTCGAAGCGTGCATTTCGGGCGGAACGAGTTCGGTACGATGTAGAGGAAATAGTCGTTCTTGCAGCGGTCGTAGTGGAAGTACTTGTACACGTTCGTCTCGGAGAGGTGCTTGACGAATTCAACATCTTCGGGGCGACGATAGTGGTTCACGGACGTCGTGGAAGTAGTCGTTCTCGTTTCGTAGTCGTACATGTCGGCGGTAGAGGAAGTAGTGGTACACGGCGGCGGCGGTAGTGGTTCAAGGTCTTGGCGGGTCGTCATGTAGCCGAACTTGACGCGCGTGGGTGTCGTGGTACACAGATTCAGTAGTGGTACTTGATATCTTCGAACTTCCGGTATTGACGAAACGAAGGGGTACTTGGTCTTGATGTCCACGGGGCACGAGGAAGTGAAGATGCACGGGCAACAACAACAGCGTCTGGCGCCAACCCAAGGTGGTCAACCACGACGGCCACCTGCGGTGGTGCTCGGGACTTCCTGCGGTGCTAGCGCTCCATGGAGAAAGCGTTGTTGGTCATGCGTGATGAATCGCCGAGGAAGAGTGGTCGTGGAGGCGGGGCTTGGCGACTCACGCGATCACGGGGAGCTTGGCGCGAGCTTGATCGCTCATCTCCCTTGCGACGAGGGAGAGGCAAGAGGTCGCGACGTCCGGGCAGCGTGGGAGGCGAAGGCGGCGCGGCGTTTGCGGCGAGCTCTGGTTCATGGCGGCAGAGGAGCTCCAGAGGGCCGAGGCGGCGGCGGAGGACCCGGCAAGCGCAGCCTGATCCGTGGCGGCGGCGGGCTCGGTGGCGGCTGGTGGCGCGGAGGCGGCGAGGAGGAGATCGCAGTGAGGAGGAGGTTGGGCCTGGGCTTCGCTGGCAGAGGCGACAGGGCCACGGAGTTGGTCGCACCGCAGCAGCGGAGCAACACATGAAGAAGGGAGCAGGGCGCGGCGAGACATGGAGGCCGGCGGTGCCATGGCCGTGCGGGCGGACGAGCTCGCGGGGCCGCGGGGTGGTTGGCTTGAGGGGTCTCGCTCCTCTCTCTTTCTCTGCGGATGGCGACACGAGCGAGGGAGAGGGAGATCGAGAAGAGGGAGATGAGGATCGGGCGCAGGTTTTCCTGGCGCTGGCAGCGGGCGATGCGTGCGCAATGGGGATCGAGACGAAGGTGGCGGCGCTGGCAGAGGAACGAGGGAGAGAAGTGGGATCGGGCTAGGTTAAGATGAGGGTTCGGGAGGAGGCTGGGCTTTGGGCCAGATGGGCTAGTCCGAAGGAGGAGAGTGGCCAGGGGCCCGCTCGGCTGGATTTAAAGAAAGGAAGGGGAAAAAGGTTTTTCCTTTTCTATTTACAGAAAAGAAATAGGAGCAAAAATAGTTATTTGGAGGGCCAAATAAATACAAGTTGAGCTGAAAACTGGCATGGGGCTTCTTTGGCATAACTCAAAGTGCCACAACTTGAACCGGAGCCAATTGGAGAATGATCGAGGATTTAGAATAGGTGGAAACGAGAGATTAAAATGCAAGTTTGTTACGGTGGCTTCCAAATTAAAGAAATATTTAATATAGCTCCCTAATATTGCGAGGATATGTTATAAAGAGAAAACACCATGTGAGTTCCCTCGATTTAAAAGGATCAAAGATCCATACAATTTATTTAGTTGAGTTTTTTAAAAATTAAATGACATGATGGCATGATGCAATGCAAATGATGCAACAAACAAAACAAATCACACGACGAAACTCGGAGTAGCTGGAAGTCTTCTGGAGCGTCGGTCTCGGGGCGTTACAGAGGGGGCTAGGGTTACACAGAGTCGGTTACAGAGAAGGGGATCTACATATCTGAATTGCCAAGCTTGCCTTCCACGCAGAGGAGAGTCCCATCCGGACACGGGACGAAGTCTTCAGTCTTGTATCTTCATAGTCCAATAGTCCGGCCAAAGTATATAGTCCGGCTGTCTGAGGACCCCTTAATCCCGGACTCCCTCAGGGAGGTAGATATTTCCGCGGAAGCCGAAAAATTGGAATCACTTCAGCCAAAAAGCTGGCGCGCAAAGTGTCATCAGACACGATCCCTTATTCAGAACTGTGTACGATATGTGGACATCACAAACGATTCAGATAGCTTAACCCGTGTGTGATGAGTTTGAACGTCAAAAGTTTTGGTTCAAATTTCCGTGGTTACAATGGTCATCCACGTCATTGCATAATTTGGGTACACAAAGGAGACTACAGCACACCCACACTTCTTAATCGAGCAAGTTCAGCAATTAAACAAAGCTAGTTGACCTAAACATTACTCTAACAAATTAAAGACTGGCGCTCTTAATTAAACAAAACATATAGTACTACTATGGCTGGTGCTCATCAATCTCTGTCGCCGCCTCCATGTCTAGCTCGCGCCCGACGGTCTCCTGGGGAAGGGGCTCCATGGCATCCATCGCACCATACTTGGCAAGCATCTCGCCATCCGCGTCCGCCATCTCTTTGGGAAAGGCTGCCATGAGCTGGGTGTGGGCAGACGTGATCTGGGCTTGGACGGGCTCCATCATCGCAAGGTATGCAGCGGAGGAACGGATGGCTACTCGAACGCTCTCGGCGATTGCCAGCTCTTCGGCCGTGGGTTGCCGATCGTTGTCGGAGAAGCTTCGTTCGATTTGGGCGGTGACTGCCAGGAGCTGGGTGTGGGTGTCGGTGTCAAAACCGGCGGATCTCGGGTAGGGGGTCCCAAGCTGTGCGTCTTAGGATCGATGGTAACATGAACACGGGATTTTACCCAGCTTCGGGCTCTCTTGAAGAGATAATACCCTACATGCTGCTTGATTGACTATAATGAATATGGGGGATACAAGAGTTGATCTACCTCGAGATCATATGTTGTGGTCTAAACCCTAGAGGTATGATGAGTAATGTCATAATGACCTAGCATATATCTATCGACTAGCCCGGCCTCGGCTTATATAATGTACCAGAGGCCTAAGATAACAAGAGTCCTAGCCGAATACGCCGGTGGAGAGGAGTCCTTGTCTTGATCGCCAAGTCTTGTGGAATCCTCCTCGTGTATACTTCGGCTGTCCGAACTGGCCCATGAGTAAACAGCCATGGGGGTCCTCGGCCTAATCCAGCTGATCGGGAGACGACATGGTGAGTACCCCCTGGTCCAGGACACTGTCAGTAGCCCCCTGAACCGGTCTTCAAGTTGGGGACGCTCCTCGATTCTTCCGAACTGTTCTTCATGTTCAGCCGTCGGTCTTGAAAACTGGTTCAACAAATCTTCCCATCTTCGATCTTGAGGATCGCCGGAGTGAATCCAAAGAGTTTACACGTCGGGTATCCGAGGACCCTTGAAGTCTTTGGCCTTTATCAATGCCTTGTTATTTTTATGCCACGTCTCGGGTTTGAAGTTGTTCCCGTGCGGCGGTGTCCTCTTGCGTCCGAGCTCCAACGCCGGACTGCTTTCGAGGTATCTTTTGCAGCCGAGCACCAACGCTGGACCGCTTCCGAGCTCCAACACCAGAATGTATCCGAGCTCCAACGCCGGACTGTATCCGAGATCTAATGCTAGACTATGTCCGAGCTCTAACGCCCGACTGTATCCGAGGTGTCATAGATCACCTTGGTACAAAAAAGTTGAAGCAGTTTAGCCGAGCTTAATGCCGGAAATGCCCTCTATGGAGCCAGCCATTGGCGCCCGAGTTTTATGCCGGACTGCTTCCGAGGTGGTGCACCACCCCAACTACGCTCTGATTTTTTCATTGGTGCAATTTATTCTCTGCCGAGATGCATAGCCAGTAGCTCAAGGTGTGTGTATCGGTCTAAAACCCGAGATGCACTTGAAGGATGACATAAGACTGCTGATCCCAGTAGCCCCTGAGACTCAGGTTGATTCGAAAAATAAGCCTGAGGATCAAGTCCTAGCTTGGGAGAATACTTTGGGACACAAAAAGCGGCGTTCTCAGTCCTCGAGACTCAGTTTGGGTGCGGCCAACCAACCTGAGGATCATAATCTCCTCGGAAATTGTATTGCACTTAAAACTTTCTGCATTGAATAGGCAATGCAGTAGCCCCCGAGACATTGGTCGGGTGGCAACACTAGATCAGGGGATCGATGTGCCTCTTTAATATTTATAAATAATGATAAGCCCGAAGCCCAGTAGCCCCCGAGCCTTAATGCATACACGGATGGCCGAATTGAGGATCGATATCTAGAGTAAAATCACAAATTATGTGTAATGACTCTATGTATCCAAGTACTTTACGTCATTAATGCTCGGATCCGCATTGTACAAAACTTTGTTGAACGACCATCGGCTTCAACCTCCTCGGCCAGCAGCCGAGGAGTGTTTGTCCTACTTTATAAAGCCTTTATGAGGGCAAATATTTACGGCAAACAAGGCAATTCGTCCATACGGTTTGATAAACAAAGGTACGCAGAGAGATATGTTATATTATTGTATAACAAACATCGTCCAAAGAAAATAGTCCCGCTATCGGTTCCTTTCTTTGGGTTGTCATGCTAAGCATGATCATGAAACCTCAGCTCCGATCAATGTGGGAGGAAAATACTGAGGATTTAGTTTGGGGAAAGCTTACAAACTCTGTGGTCTAAATGAACCCAAATTTTCACTTCCGTTGCGACCGTTTATAATCTGAAAGTGGCCCATCGTCGGCTTCTACCCCCTTGTAGATGCTACGCAGGGTGTTTCCGCAATAACAAAACAACCCTTAGCCGACGTCGCGGTGCCCGAAGGCGGTTGTGTTAGCGGAAATGAGGCAATCAGATATGTGGGCTTTATAACTTTCACTTAGTCATAGGAGCTTAAAGTTGGCAGGCCAGCAAGTAGCCCCTCGGTTAGTGTTCGGCGACAGCCAAGGTCAAGCCATAAACACTTCGGCCAATGTTAGGAACGGCCCGTCATTTAATATAGTCATTGGACCGCTGACCAGTTTACGCTTATTGTGACAGTCAGTTTTTGGCTTTCTCCACTAAGGTGCTTAACCATGCAAGCTAGAAGCACAATCGCAGTGGTCCCTTTGCACACCTAGCCGAACAAAGCGGAGCGTAGGAGGCAAGCACAAGATCCGGGCAACCCAACTATTGACCGAAGACACAATTTAAAACTGATGCATATATAGCAATATCCGAGAATTTTGGCCGAATCTCTAAAGGTGTCCGGCGTTGCACTGCGAGACTTATGTGGAAAACACACAAATAGTTTAAAAGTGCCATAGGCTTGGAAAACCAAAAACGTCAGTAAAAACTTGACGTCCGAACAAGATCAAGTGTTCGGTGCCAATCCGAAAATTGCTCTTACAAAAGAAAAAAATTGTGCTTCTGTCGTGCTTTAACATGACACATCCTATCTCAAGACTTCAAGTGGGTCAACCTACGGCTTCAACCTCCTATCCCGAAGGCGGAGTACTTCTCATTAGGCCAGTTTAGCAAACTTTAGCGGCTTTGAGAGAGAAATTAGGCTCCCCGGCTATTGACCACACACTCGCGTCGAAAAAAGGAGTGATAGAAAAAAGACTTTGCAACTACTAAGAAGAAGACCACTTACTATAAAACAGCTCACATAAATTTAAGAGCCCCCGAGTGACTTGGGTAAAAGAATTTTATGTATAATTATTGTATGTACCGAAGCACTTATCTCATATCTGTGTTCAGCCGAACTTTAAACGTGTCTTAACCGACCGTCAGCTTCTCCCTCTTCGGCCAAGGGCCGAAAAGTGTTATGTACTCCACCTGTCGAGAATATCGACGGTGTTTACGATAACGAGCAATCAGGCCATAAGGCTAACATGAGATAAAGCGCTCGAGGAACTTATGCTATATTACTGACAAAGTGTAAGAAGCATCTTCGAAGAAAATAGTACCTCCCCCGATACCTTTGTTCGGTTGCTCATTGTTACTATGAGACTTGTGCAATAGATTTTTTGTACTCGTGAGTTCCGTTGTGTGCCGACCATCATTGAAAATAATAAGAGCGCTAGCTTTCGGCTTCACCCAGTTTGAGGTCCGAGCTCGGATGACCCGATCATGACAATCGCAGAGGTGCTCCCTTTACTCCCTAGCCGAACAATCGGGAACGTAGGGGTAAACACAGGAGCAAGGCAACCCAGCTTGCAAATCGCTTAAGTCAACATGGTGCATATTGTGGCGTAATACACGAACAAGGAATGAAGCCGTACAAGTATAATCATTTGCAAGAGGAAAGGCTTCAGAAAGGAAGCCCCCCAATAAACGGGGTATTTGAATTTGTCACAAGCAAAGTTTTGACAAGGAAGTTTTTCACAAACAACCTTTGCCAAAAAAGTATAATGCTTGGTCGAACCAAAAAAAATTAAAACTGAAAGTTTTTGAGCATGAAAGCGACTTAGTTGGTTAATGTTTTCGGAATTGATGACGCGGTCCGAGCTTGATGCGGGACAAAGTCCCAGCCCCCGATCCGGTTCCGAGGTGGCGGAGCGAAGAGCTCGGCACTCCGAAGTGGTGACATAACATGGCCAATGCAGGCCGGCAGAGTGACGCCGAAGCCCCCGGCGTGGGTTAATGAAGTGTTGGCGAAGCCCCCGTCCAGCCGACGTGGTATGTCAGTACGCCGAGTGACAACACTACCCGACCCGAATCATTCTCCTGTGCACAAAAAATAGCGCAAACCGGAGATAATAGAAATAATAATAAAATTAAAAAATTGCATAATAAATAATTTATGCAAAGTGAGTAATAAAAGAAATAAGGCCTGTGCACCGAACACTCGATGAGGTAGAGCTCTCTCGGCGATGCCGAAGTCTCCGAGGCAACCAAACACGTCGGTATGGCAACACGACCAACAAGGAGATTACGCGAGCCGATTTACGCCGATTGGGACGACGGTGTCGACTTGCCGAAGAGACCACGTGACGCAGTCAAAGTCGATTACCTACACATGTAAAATAGTGCAGGCCAACAATAATAATATAAATATATAAAATCCTCACGTAATTGATTTATGCAAAATAATTTATTTAAAGAGATGTGGCCTGGCGCCGAAGTCAATGTCGATGCAGGGCGCCGGCGTGATGCGGTGAAGGTGTGACAAAGCTTGAATTGTAGGGAGGTCTGAGTTCCGGATGCGGCGTTTGCCGAACTGTGTACGGAAACTAATTGAACCAGCACACGACCTTCGTTAATGCGGCCACCATTTGATAGACCTGTGTACAGATGATGGAACAAACCAGAGTAATAGTTCTTCGAGAAAAATAAACCTAAACAATCAAAAATTACTAGGATTAATAGCACCTGGTTTGTTTGTTGTAGCCATCCGAAGGAAGGTGACTCCCAAAATTGGGACTCGATCTGCACACCCATTGCCTGATGGGCGATGAAGCGACAGCATGGCTATGCTGGCCAAGGTTGGCTTGCCGAGGCGAAGCCCCGGTCCAGCTAACATGACGAAGCCGGTCGGTTGGTGATGCCGAAGTCACGGGAGTATGTTGATGAAGAAATAGCAAAGTCCCCGGTCCAGCCGAGGTGTCGAAGCAGGTCGGCTGGTGATGCCAAAGTCACCGGAGTAGGTTTGACGAAGATGGGGTGAGGCCCTTGTGACGCGGTCAATGCGGATATTGATGAAGTGACCATGCGGCGATGCCGGTGTACCCGCTCTGTGTAATCCGTGGGGCGGAGATGTTGGTGATGATTTTATCCTTGGTGATTGCAAACTCTTGTTCAGCTCGCCGAGATGAGGATCCGAAGAAGTTGAGCTCGGCTCAAAAAGCGACGACGTGTCGAACGCAGGTCGGCAGCCGTGGAGCAATATTGCCGGACTGGTTCGCGTTGGATCCGTATTCGCGCAGAAAACATATCCGAAAATTGGTCTACTCATCTGAAGGTTCCCGGAGTTTGAACCGTCGGATCGACCTAAAATTTGGAGGGGTGGTAGATATGGGAATTCTGCAGTAGATGAACGGTTGGATCTTCCAAAGGACCTCCGAACTGGGATCTGGAGACCACGCCCTAAACTCGTCCAGATTCCCGTCCAGATTTGACAGGGCTCTGGAACGCGACGAAATTTTGCAAGGTTGTTATATACTTAATTCCGCACAATTCCACCGAAGCAATCGTTAAACCGACACTCGAGGAAGCGGTGGCCGCGGTGCAAGTTTGCCATCCAGAAAAACAGTGCAGTCGCTTAAGGGCGATGCTGATGCTGAGCCCTTGAGCTCCATGGGCGATTCCTCCATGAACTCGATAGAGATCGGAGTTGATGATGACGAGGACATATGTCTGATCTTGACGATCCGAAGAGGAGCCTGGTCCTCGGCCAAGTCGAGGTGACCAGTCGAGCCAGTGATGAAGACGCCGACGTTGCAGTTGATCTGCAAGCGAGCCATTGATCCTTTTGCCGATCACACAACGGAACTCTCAATGAAAGCACCATTGTCGGTGTCAAAACCGGCGGATCTCGGGTAGGGGGTCCCAAGCTGTGCGTCTTAGGATCGATGGTAACATGAACACGGGATTTTACCCAGCTTCGGGCTCTCTTGAAGAGATAATACCCTACATGCTGCTTGATTGACTATAATGAATATAGGAGTTACAAGAGTTGATCTACCTCAAGATCATATGTTGTGGTCTAAACCCTAGAGGTATGATGAGTAATGTCATAATGATCTAGCATATATCTATCGACTAGCCCGGCCTCGGCTTATATAATGTACCAGAGGCCTAAAATAACAAGAGTCCTAGCCGAATACGCTGGTGGAGAGGAGTCCTTGTCTTGATCGCCAAGTCTTGTGGAATCTTCCTCGTGTATACTTCGGCTGTCCGAACTGGCCCACGAGTAAATGGCCATGGGGGTCCTCGGCCCAATCCAACTGATCGGGAGATGACGTGATGAGTACCCCCTAGTCTAGGACACCGTCAGTGGGCGGACTCGACATGGTCATGGGCGGCCTCCATCAGGGCTTACGCCGCCGCTGTGGAACGGACAGCTGTTGTGCCGCTCTCGCCAGTTGCTATCCCCGAGGCAGATGTTGCTGCCGCCACCTGAGAAGCAACAGCGACCGTATGGGCTTCCTTTGCCGCCCGGTCGCAAATTGCGGCCACGCTAATGCACCTTGTTAGCACGCGCATGGCGGCTGCGGCTGCGCTCTCGCCGGAGTGGGCCACCAAAGTTGCCCTAACGACCCGGGTCCACGTGCCCATCTTTCACCGGCGACGATTGAACAGTGAAATGATATTTGGGGAGCGAGCTAGTGTGTTTGAAACGCCGGCTGTGGGCTATAGCCGACGCACCTTCTTGCGTAAGCCATAGGCGTACTATACACCGACAATGCTCCAAGAAATTTTGTACTACATCTCACACGGTTGTTGATAATAAATTGTGTGCGATCTACTTGATTTTTCATCTTGATTTGAATTACATAATGGGGTCACAACGGCAATGGACGGTGTTTGAATTGCTAGACCTTTTATCTGGAGTGAACATGCAGCTATATGTGTATCGTAAAAGAATTGGAATTATTCAAGGTTCGTTTGAACATTTTATACATTAAATTTGTTTTCTAGCAATTTCAGGTGAACATTCAAATTTGAACTACATGCACATGCTCCAGTGCATATAAATTGGTTGAAAAATCAAATATGTGTCCTTGGGTGCATGCTTAGGTCCCATGCAAGAAATGGGAATGAATTTCAAACACCGGGGCACCGTTGATTGCCGGCAAACCATTGAGATACCTGGTTTTTAAATTCTAGTAAATCCAAAACTCGTCTGAAATTCATGAAACTTGGCATGCTATCATGGAGTGGCATCAACATGCCGTGGTACAAATTTTGTCCCATTTGGGGCAGGTTTGGGTATATGCTTCTCACAAACCCGAGCTTCTCACAACAAGCATGATGGTTCTTGGTAAGGAACGTCCCACGTTTGGGGACGAAACGATATCCATTGCCTCTTATTGCTTTCAAAAAAAATTCTCATGTCAACATAGAACAACAGGAGTGTTGTGTGATTTTTTGGGGTTCGTTGGACATTTTTATGCATTAGCTGAGTTTGCAATGCATTTTATGTGCATAATTAAAATTTGAACTACATGCACATGCTCCAGTGCATATAAATTGGTTGAAAAATCAAATCTGTGTCATTGGGTGCATGCTTAGGTCCCATGCAAGAAATGGGAATGAATTTCAAACACCGGGGCACCGTTGATTGCCGGCAAAACATTGAGATGCCTGGTTTTTAAATTCTAGTAAATCCAAAACTCATCTGGAATTCTTGAAACTTGGCATGCTATCATGGAGCGGCATCAACATGTCATGGTACAAATTTTGTCCCATTTGGGACAGGTTTGGGTATATGCTTGTCACAAACCGGAGCTTCTCACAACAAGCATGATGGTTTTCGGTAGGGAATATCCCACCTTTGTGAACGAAACGATATCTATTGCCTCTTATTTCTTTCAAATTTTTTTCTCATGGCAACATAGAACAACAGGAGTGTTGTGTGATTTTTTATGATTTTTTCGGGGTTCGTTTAGACATTTTTATGCATTAACTGAGTTATCAATTCATTTATGTGCATAATTCAAATTTGAACTACATGCATAGGCTCAAGTGCATATAAATTGGTTGAAAAAACAAATATGTGTCCTTGGGTGCATGCTTAGGTCCCATGCAAGAAATGGGAATGAATTTCAAACACCAGGGCACCGTTGATTGCCGGCAAAACATTGAGATGTCTGGTTTTTAAATTCTAGTAAATCCAAAATTATGTTAACCATTCACGTGACACCATGTGTCTTGGTTTTAATGGTTGTAGGAGGTGTCGTGCGGACAGCTACTTGATCTTGACTGAACGGGAGGTGTGCGAGCACCGTCCGGTGCGCAGGCTGACTGAGAGGTGTGCAAGCTATCCTTGAGTGCGCAGGCTCACCGGGAAGCGTGCAAGCTATATGCTGCACAGGCTCACTGGGAAGCGAGCCCTTCCATGGCTGCCCGCCTTGCTCGCATCCCCTCCATTAATGGCTCCCAAGCCGCAGTTTAATTTGCTTTTTAAATATAAAACACTCATCGCAAACGTTTTAGTTAGAACAACCGTATGCAAACCAACAGCTTCCCCAGATAGCCAAGAGAAGATTGTCGAGCAGGATTTCTGCAGCTCTTCATCGCAAACGTTTTAGATAGAACACCCGTATGCAAAGTGAGAGCAGCGCAGGATTTGTGCATCCCTTTAACGCAAACCGTTGTTTTGGATGACCCGTGTGGAACCACGCATAAACAATTTGGTAAGATTTGTAAATCCTTGTAACACTGTGATTTGTCAAAATTTGAAGCTAAAAATCACTAGCAGTATCTAATTTTTGCAACTAAAATTTAGTAATTAAGCATAGATTTCATTCATAGATTAAGCAGTCGTTCTTAATTTATACAAACAGTTCAACTTGACAGCTGAAGTGACCAAAAATTTCCCCAATTGTTGCCAACCACGTACTGAAATTGCTAGTTCAACTATATATACTAGCTAATTTTAAGTATGTTGTACAGTTCCACCACATCTATAGTCAGATGAACTGAACAAAATAGCCCCTAAATACTACTACTACTACTACTACTACTACTACTACTACTACTACTACTACTACTACTACGGAGGGGCTTTGTACTACTTCTGGCTGCCTCTCCTCTGCCGAGCACGCTCAATAAGAGGTGGCGGAGGAGCAGCCTACCGACGAGCTGGGCAACCGCAATGTGGTGCCTGCCACTGATGAAGCTTCAGCGATGCTCGCCTTGAATGCCCTCTGCCACTCCAGATGACCCCTCTCAAAGCGGTGGTTCTCCTCGTAGATCTCATGATTCCTCGCCTCTGAGGTGGCATGTGCCAGTGCCACTATGGCGGTAAGGCTCTTTGAGTGCTCGACGAGGCGCTCCTCCTCCTCCCATAGGAACTCGGTGTAGCGCGCAAGGTCGCCGTCACACGTGCGGGCATCCACCTCCGCCTCCCGCCTTCGGGCGGCGGTGGCGGAGCAGGTGATGACCCCGGCGGTTGACGGTCGGTTGGCGGCCACGGCAATTGACGATGGGGTGGCGGCCACGACCACCACCTCCCGCCTTCGGGCCGCGGTGGTGGAGCGAGTGATGGCCAGAGTGGCCGGCAGTAGGGTGGCGGCCATGATGGCCATCTCCCACCTTCAGGTCGCGGCGGCGGAGCGGGCGATGGCCCTGGCTTTCGATGGTGGTGTGGTGGCGACGGCGGCCGGCAACAGGTGCCAACGGGCACCGGCAGCGGAGCGTGTAGTGGGTGTTCCGCGCACACCCAACAGGGTCGCCACACGCACTACACTACGCCAGGGACTGCGCCGCCGCTGCGGTGTAGCCTCCCAGTTGGAACTGTCCTCTGATGACGGCGGAGTGGCTGAGCAACGATGACGGACCGGTGCCATTGGTGAATGTGGGAGAAGCAGACGAGATAAGCTACAGGGATGGAGGGGAAAATGCGACGCAGGACTCGCCAACTGTGAGGGTTTTTATAGCTGGCCGGTAAGCATTGGGATTTTGGGGGATTTCACCGAGTCAGGCAGGAAGCTTGCGCGTGAACCTGCGAGGTTGCGCGGGAACAGGCTCACCGACAATTCATTGGAGCCACCATTTAGCTAAAAGAACGCCCCTGCGCGCCGCGCAAGCTTGCGCTATAAGCCGTCTGCGGCAGCGGGGTGACAAGGCGTGCGAGAGGAGGACGAAAGGCCACGTACACATGCGGTTAATAAAAAACTGTTTGTGATTTAATTACATACTATACCACCGTCCTGGTTTATAAGTATGATTTAACTAAAAAAATACGAATGCATGTCACCAAAGATTATATAGTTGGATTTGTATTTGAACATAGTTTCCAATTATATAATTTTTAAAACATGCATTAACATTTTGTTGGTCAAATTTGAGGGCAAAGTATGGCACGGACTATAAAGGAGACTATAGACTAGACAGAGGTGGTACCACACAGCCGCTCTCTACGTAGCGAGGCAACTGTCGGCCGGCTTGTAGGTGACCATTTGCGGCGTGTTCAACTGCTCTATGCGTGTGGTTGCTTGCGGTTCAGGCGGCCGCGGCGCGCTCTACTCGCATCCTGCCGCGCGCGCTCTGCTCTCGCGTCCCTCCGGGTGCTCTGACCTCATCCCTCCACACATGCTGCTAGTGTTTTGGGCCGGCGCACGATCACGCACGTTCGTGTGCAAGCGGTTGCGTCGGGCGCGGCGCGACGATGCAGTTACCCGCTGCAAAAAGTGCCATGCAGACGCGCCGAGAATCCACGCTGCCCGACCCCCTTTTATTCCTGCGGCCATTTACCTTCATCTCTCGTCTCACACGTCACAATAAGCACACCCACGAGGACACATACAGAGAGGACATCCAGCCATTCCAATGGCGCTCCCCATGGCTCCAATGGCGCTCCCAGCGGCCGACGACGAAAACGGCGGGCAGTTCACCATGCATCATATAGTGGACACCCACATGAGGGGGAAGGCCCTCTCGGTGGTGTACACGAACGATCCGGTCTTGGTGGAGAGCTCCATCCAAACTATGGAGCAGTTCCTTGCCGAGGACAAGTACCGAGTGGTCGGCTTCGACCTCGAGTACACCATCGGTCGTGCCGGACACGATCAGAAGGTTGTCGTTTCCCAGTTGTGCGTGCGACATGACATCCTCGTCTACCACTTCCACCTTGCCACAAGGCCTTGCGAGCGTTTCTCTAGGTTTATCAAGAGCTCCGACTACAGTTTTGCTACGGTGGACACCACCAACGATCTAAAAGCACTCAAGGTTTCGGACTTGAAATGCCTGAATCTTGTCAACATCCGGCACCACTACAAGGTTTGGGGCACCGACAAAAGCAAACTGAACTCCCTGGTTGACCTCGCCTCGGCCATCATCGACCCCTACTATGCGAAGATGAAGCAAGAGAGCAATAAGGACAAGAACGCCTGGCACAATGTGTGGCATAAGATAATGGATGAACAACATATCAAGTACGCGTCCATGGACGCGTACACAAGCTACGAGATGTACAGGCGGATCGTTGACATGAGGAACTGTCTTCTTCCTAACCCAGACGAGGGATCGAGCCACATAGAAGTGGCGGGAGCATCATAAGAAGTAGATGACTAGACGATTGTTTCTCCTACTTTAGAATGCATGCAATTGTCTATTGAGGTGTGTGCGAATAATATGTTAGTCACTTATGTAACTAGATGTTTATTTCAGTTATATATATACATGTTATTCTACTGTAGACAGAGCAATTCACATGGCTTATTAGCAGCAATCGTCTGTGTTATTATTGGTCTTCGCACACATTTCAAATTACGGACCTGTTTGCCGCGTATCACACACATCTTGTTCAGTTGAACCGTTTCCATTGTGTTGCCTAATCACACACAGTTCATCCTAGTGAACCGCATGCTATATATCACACTGATAACCCACACGTATAGGGGATCGCAACAGTTTTTGAGGGTAGAGTATTCAACCCAAATTTATTGATTCGACACAAGGGGAGCCAAAGAATATTCTCAAGTATTAGCAACTGAGTTGTCAATTCAACCACACCTGGATAACTTAATATCTGCAGCAAAGTGTTTAGTAGCAAGGTAGTATGGAAGTAACGGTAACAGTGGAAAAATTAACAATAGCAGTTTTGTAGTAATTATAACAGTAGCAACGGAAAAGTAAATAAGCGAAGAGCAATATGTGAAAAGCTCGTAGGCATTGGATCGGTGATGCATAATTAAGCCGGATGCGATTATTCATGCAACAGTTATAACATAGGGTGACACAGAACTAGCTCCAATTCATCAATGTAATGTAGGCATGTATTCCGAATATAGTCATACGTGCTTATGGAAAAGAACTTGCATGACATCTTTTGTCCTACCCACCCGTGGCAGCGGGGTCCTATTGGAAACTAAGGGATATTAAGGCCTCCTTTTAATAGAGTACCGGACCAAAGCATTAACACATAGTGAATACATGAACTCCTCAAACTACGGTCATCAATGGGAGTGGTCCCGATTATTGTCACTTCGGGGTTGCCGGATCATAACACATAGTAGGTGACTATAGACTTGCAAGATAGGATCAAGAACTCACATATATTCATGAAAACATAATAGGTTCAGATCTGAAATCATGGCACTCGGGCCCTAGTGACAAGCATTAAGCATAGCAAAGTCATAGCAACATCAATCTCAGAACATAGTGTATACTAGGGATCTAACCCTAACAAAACTAACTCGATTACATGATAAATCTCATCCAACCCATCACCGTCCAGCAAGCCTACGATGGAATTACTCACGCATGGCGGTGGGCATCATGAAATTGGTGATGGAGGATGGTTGATGATGACGACAACGACGTATTCCCCTCTCTGGAGCCCCGAACAGACTCTAGATCAGCCCTCCCGAGATAGATTAGGGCTTGGCGGTGGCTCCATATCGTAAAACACGATGAATCCTTCTCTCTGATTTTTTTCTCCCCGGATGTGAATATATAGAGTTGGAGTTGAGGTCGGTGGAGCTCCAGGGGGCCCACGAGGCAGGGGGTGCTCTAGGGGAGGGGGGGTAGGCATGCCCCCCACCCTCGTGGATAGGGTGTGGGCCCCCTGGCCTTGATTCTTTCGCCAGTATTTTTTTATTTCCAAAAATAATCTCCGTGAAGTTTCAGGTCATTCCGAGAACTTTTATTTCTACACAAAAATAACACCATGGAAATTCTGCTGAAAACAGCGTTAGTCCGGGTTAGTTTCATTCAAATCATGCAAGTTAGAGTCCAAAACAAGTGCAAAAGTGTTTGGAAAAGTAGATACGACGGAGACAAATCATGCACACACCTTCATTTGGCTGCCCGTTTCTTTTGTGCCTCCTCATCAAAAATAGTTCATTGAGCTAAATCGTATGCCCTGCATCGCACACGCAACTAAATTCTGAACCATGTTTGATGCATCTGTCATCGCAAACGTTTTGCACCTTTTTGACGGGTTTTTTACACCACCATTTGCGATTATGGCATCGCACACAGTTTCGTCGAAGGGTCTCTAATCGTAGTGTTGCGTTTGGACCATCCTGTGGTAGTGATAGCACTATGGGTGGAATAGAATATGATGATGGAGGTTGTGTGGAGAAGACAAAAAGGTAGAAAGTCTCACATTGACGCGGCTAATCAACGGGCTATGGAGATGCCCATCAATTGATATCAATGCGAGGAGTAGGGATTGCCATGCAATGGATGCACTAGAGCTATAAATGTATGAAAGCTCAACAAAAGAAACTAAGTGGGTGTGCATCCAACTTGCTCGCTCACGAAGACCTAGGGCATTTGAGGAAGCCCATTGTTGGAATATCCAAGCCAAGTTCTATAATGAAAAATTCCCACTAGTATATGAAAGTGACAAAATAAGAGACTCTCTATCATGAAGATCATGGTGCTACTTTGAAACACAAGTGTGGAAAAAGTATAGTAACATTGCCCCTTCTCTCTTTTTCTCTCATTTTTTTGGGCCTTCTCTTTTTTTGGCCTTTCTCCTTTTCTTTTTTTATTTCCTCACATGGGACAATGCTCTAATAATGATGATCATCACACTTCTATTTATTTACAACTCAAGGATTACAACTCGATACTAGAACAAAATATGACTCTATATGAGTGCCTCCGGCGGTGTACCAGGATGTGCAATGAATCAAGAGTGACATGTATGAAAAATTATGCATGGTGGCCTTGCCACAAATACGATGTCAACTACATGATCATGCAAGGAAATATGACAATGATGAAGCGTGTCATAATAAACGGAACGGTGGAAAGTTGCATGGCAATATATCTCGGAATGGCCATGGAAATGCCATAATAGGTAGGTATGGTGGCTGTTTTGAGGAAGATATAAGGAGGCTTATATGTGATAGAGCGTATCATATCACGGGGTTTGGATGCACCAGCGAAGTTTGCGCCAACTCTCGAGGTGAGAAAGGGCAATGCACGGTACCGAAGAGGCTAGCAATGATGGAAGGGTGAGAGTGCGTATAATCCATGGACTCAACATTAGTCATAAAGAACTCACATACTTATTGCAAAAATCTACAAGTCATCAAAACCAAGCACTACGCGCATGCTCCTAGGGGGATAGATTGGTAGGAAAAGACCATCTCTCGTCCCCGACCGCCACTCATAAGGAAGGCAATCAAAGAACACCTCATGCTTCAAATTTGTCACACAATGGTTACCATACGTGCATGCTACGGGACTTGAAAACCTCCACACAAGTATTTCTCAATTTCACAATTACTCAACTAGCACAACTCTAATATCACCATCTTCATATCTCAAAACAATCATCAAGTATCAAACTTCTCATAGTATTCAATGCACTCTATATGAAAGTTTTTATTATACCCATCTTGAATGCCCATCATATTAGGACTAATTTATAACCAAAGCAAATTACCATGCTGTTCTAAAAGACACTCAAAATAATATAAGTGAAGCATGAGAGATCATCTATTTCTTCAATATAAAACCACTGCCGTGCTCTAAAAAGATATAAGTGAAGCACTAGAGCAACAACAAACTACTCCGAAAGATATAAGTGAAGATCAATGAGTAGCTGAATAATTATGTAACTATGTGAAGACTCTCTAACATTCAAGAATTTAAGATCTTGGTATTTTATTCAAACAGCAAGCAAAACAAAAGAAAATAAAATGACACTCCAAGCAAAACACATATCATGTGGTGAATAAAAATATAGCTCCAAGTAAGGTTACCGATGAACGAAGACGAAACAGGGGATGCCATCCGGGGCATCCCCAAGCTTAGGATCTTGGTTGTCATTGAATATTACTTTGGGGTTCCTTGGGAATCCCCAAGCTTAGGCTCATGCCACTCCTTATTCCATAGTCCATCGAATCTTTACCCAAAACTTGAAAACTTCACACCACAAAACTCAACAGAAAACTCGTAAGCTCCGTTAGTATAAGAAAATAAATCACCACTTAGGTACTGTTGTGAACTCATTATAAATTCATATTTGTGTAATATCTAATGTATTCCGACTTCTCTATGGTTCATACCCTCCGATACTACTCATAGATTCCTCAAAATAAGCAAACAACACAATGAAAACAGAATCTGTCAAAAACAGAACAGTCTGTAGTAATCTGTATCATTCAAATACTTCTGTAACTCAAAAATTTATAAATAAATTGGTGGACCTGAGGAATTTTTCTATTAATCATATTCAAAAAGAATCAACCTTAAATCACTCTCCAGTAAAAAAAATGGCAGTTAATCTCGTGAGCGCAAAAGTTTCTGTTTTTTAAAGCAAGATCGCATAGACTTCCCCCAAGTCTTCCCAAAGGTTCTACTTGGCACAGACACTAATTAAAACATAAAACCACATCTAACCAGAGTCTATATAGATTATTTATTACTAAACAGGAGCAAATGGAAAAGATCAAAAAACTGGGTTGCCTCCCAACAAGCGCTAACGTTTAACGCCCCTAGCTAGGCATGCTGATTTCAATGATGTTCACATAAAAGATAAGAATTGAGAACATAAAGAGAGCATCATGAAGAATATGACTAGCACATTTAAGTCTAACCCACTTCCTATGCATAGGGATTTTTTTGAGCAAAAAACTTATGGGAACAATAATCAACTAGCATAGGAAGGCAAAACAAGCATAACTTCAACATTTTAAGCACATAGAGAGGAAACTTGATATTATTGCAATTCCTACAAGCATATATTCCTCCCTCATAATAATTTTCAGTAGCATCATGAATGAATTCAACAATATAACCATCACATAAAGCATTCTTTTCATGATCTACAAGCATAGAATTTTTATTACTCTCCACATAAGCAAATTTCTTCTCATTCGAAATAGTGGGAGTATCATAAGAGACTCGAATACTATAAACTGTTTCCACATTAAAAGAGTAATGTTCAGAAAAAGGGTAATCATAATCATGAAAAGTTTTATAAATATAATCATCACTACCTTTTATAGCATAATTTTCATCACAATAATCATCATAAATAGAAGGCATGCTATCATCATAATAAATTTGCTCATCAAAAATTGGGGGGCTAAAAATATCATCTTCATTAAACATAGCATCCCCAAGATTGGGACAAACATTAATTGCAGCAAATAAATTCTCAAACATGTCATTCTCATCAAACATAGCATCCCCAAGCTTGGTCCTTTTCATATCATAAGCATAATCACTCTCATCATTAATAGTATGGATAGCACCAATAGTATAGCAATTATCATCATCACAATGAGTAATAGGAGCAACATCATTTGGGAGGGATACCTTTTTACCTTTGCTTCTCCGTCTTTTGTTTTTCTTCTTCACCTCATGTGTGGGTTCAATCCTATTTTTGGAGCTCCTTATTAATGAGATTGGTTGAATAGAAAGCTCCTCCACGTTACCTGATTCATCATAAGAAAGAATAGGAGGATATTGGGAAATCTCTTCCCTTTAATTAGTATTCTCTTCATCTTCTATTTTTTTCTTGTCTATATTTAATTGGCAATATAAGGATTTTCAATGCAATTCACTGCACAATACATATAAATTTCCTCTAGATCAGAATCAAGAACTTTATCAAGGACAAATTTTGGCATATCCTTAGTTATACGTTTCATTTCTTCATAACCCACAAGCAAACTAAGTTCATAATGATGCGCAAGGGAAATCAAGTCATCACAATTTTTTGGCACGATACGATCATGAAACAATTTGCATTGGATATTTAAATGACCATGTTCGTTGCAAAGTTCACAAGGATGACTAAGAAAATTTAAAATTTTAGCACAAACATCTAGCCTTTCTTGTAACCATTTGGTCTCTAAATACTTATGCCTCTTGCAAAATCTATCTTCCATATTTGGCGTGTACTTGCAAACTCTATGCACTCCATAAAAATTGACATGCTTATAAGAGACATTTTCATCATGACTAGTGCAATCATCATTAGTAATATGGATATTCAAAGAGTTCATACTAACAACATTGCAATCATGCTCATCACTCAAATATTTAGTGCCAAACATTTTAATGCATTCTTCTTCTAGCATTTTGGCACAATTATCGGAATCCTTATTTTCACGGAAGATATTAAAAAGATGAAGCATAAGAGGCACCCTCGATTCCATTTTTTGTAGTTTTCTTTTATAAACTAAACTAGTGAAAAAACAAGAAACTAAAAGATTCGATTGCAAGATCTAAAGATATACCTTCAAACACTCATCTCCCCGGCAACGGCGCTAGAAATTGCTTGATTGACGGGGTGTTAGTGCCGCTTACCTAGCCTCCCCGGCAATGGTGCCAGAAAAGAGCTTGATGTCTACTACACAACCTTCTTCTTGTAGACGTTGTTGGCCCTCCAAGTGCAGAGGTTTGTAGGACAATAGCAAATTTCCCTCAAGTGGATGACCTAAGGTTTATCAATCTGTGGGAGGCGTAGGATGAAGATGGTCTCTCTTAAACAACCCTGCAACCAAACAACAAAGGGTCTCTTGTGTCCCCAACACACCCAATACAATGGTAAATTGTATAGGTGCACTAGTTTGGCGAAGAGATGGTGATACAAGTGCAATATGGATGGTAGATATAGGATTTTGTAATTTGAAAATATAAAAACAACAAGGTAACTAATGATAAAAGTGAGCACAAACGGTATTGCAATGCTTTGAAACAAGGCCTAGGGTTCATACTTTCACTAGTGCAAGTTCTCTCAACAATAGTAACATAATTGGATCATATAACTATCCCTCAACATGCAACAAAGAGTCACTCCAAATTCACTAATAGCGGAGAACAAACGAAGCGATTATTGTAGGGTACGAAACCACCTCAAAGTTATCCTTTCTGATTGATCTATTCAAGAGTCCGTAGTAAATAAACACGAAGCTATTCTTTCCGTTCGATCTATCCTAGAGTTCATACTAGAATAATACCTTAAGACACAAATCAACCAAAACCCTAATGTCACCTAGATACTCCAATGTCACCTCAAGTATCCGTGGGTATGATTATGCGATATGCATCACACAATCTCAGATTATCTATTCAACCAACACAAAGAACTTCAAAGAGTTCCCCAAAGTTTCTACCGGAGAGTCAAGACGAAAACGTGTGCCAACCCCTATGCATAAGTTCACAAGGTCACTAAACCCGCAAGTTGATCACCAAAACATACATCAAGTAGATCACGTGAATATCCCATTGTCACCACAGATAAGCACATGAAAGACATACATCAAGTGTTCTCATATCCTTAAAGACTCAATCCGATAAGATAAATTCAAAGGGAAAACTCAATCCATTACAAGAGAGTAGAGTGGGAGAAACATCATAAGATCCAACTATAATAGCAAAGCTCGCGATACATCAAGATCATGCCGAATCAAGAACACGAGAGAGAGATCAAACACATAGCTAATGGTACATACCCTCTGCCCTGAGGGTGAACTACTCCCTCCTCGTCATGGAGAGCGCCAGAATGAAGAAGATGGCCACCGTGAGGGATCCCCCCTCCTGCAGGGTGCCGAAACAGGGTCCCGATTGTTTTTTGGTGACTATAGAGGCTTGCGGCAGCGAAACTCCCGATCTAGGTTATTTTCTAGAGGTTTCTGTATTTATAGGAATTTTTTTTGCATAGGTCTCACGTCAGGGGGGTCTCCGAGTTGTCCACAAGATAGGGGGCGCGCCCAGGGGGTAGGGAGCGCCACCCGCCCTTGTGGACAGCCCGGGAATCTTCTGTCCCAACTCTTTTACTTCGGGGGCTTCTTTTGGTCCATCAAAAATCATCAAAAGCTGGCACGTCAATTGGACTCTGTTTGGTATTCCTTTTTTGCGATACTCAAAAACAAGGGAAAAACAGAAACTAGCACTGGGCTCTAGGTTAATAGGTTAGTCCCAAAAATAATATAAAATAGCATATAAATGTTGGGGAACGTTGCAAAAAATTAAAAAAATTCCTACGGTTTCACCAAGATCCATCTATGAGTTCATCTAAGCAACGAGTAACGGGAGAGAGTTTGCATCTACATACCACTTGTAGATCGCGTGTATGAAGCTTGCAAGGTGATGATGGAGTCGTACTCGGCGTGATTCAGATCACCGATGTCCAAGTGCTGAGCGGACAGCACCTCCGCGTTCAACACACGACGGGATGGGAGACGTCTCCTCCTTCTTGATCCAGCAAGGGGAAGGATAGGTTGATGATGATCCAGAAGACGATGGCGTGGTGGTGGATGCAGCAGATTCTCGGCAGGCTTCGCCAAGCGACTACGGAGAAGGGACGAGGTGTAGCAGGGGAGGAGGCGCCAAGCACAAGGGTACAGCAGCCCCTCCTCCCCCTTTATATAGGCCTCAAGGGGCGCCGGCCCTGGAGATCCAATCTCCAAGGGGGGGCGGCCAAGGGGTGGAGTGCCCCTAAGCCAAGTGGGCGCCCCCCCCTAGGGTTTCAACCCTAGGCGCAGGGGTGGGCCTAGGGGCGACCGCCAACTATGGGCTGGTTCCTCCCACTTCAGCCCATGGGGCCCTCCGGGATGGGTGGCCCCACCGGTGGACCCAGGACCCTTCCGGTGGTCGGTACATTCCGGAGACCCCGAAACTTTCCCGATGGCCGAAATACCACTTCCTATATATTATTCTTTACCTCCGAACCATTCCGAAACTCCTCGTGACGTCCGGGATCTCATCCGGGACTCTGAACAACATTCGGTATGCTGCATACTCATATTCATACAACCCTAGCGTCACCGAACCTTAAGTGTGTAG
This sequence comes from Aegilops speltoides, assembly GCA_021437245.1. Taxonomy (NCBI): domain Eukaryota; kingdom Viridiplantae; phylum Streptophyta; class Magnoliopsida; order Poales; family Poaceae; genus Aegilops; species Aegilops speltoides. The sequence goes on from CM038143.1 coordinate 402,505,861, forward strand.
ACCCTACGGGTTCGGGAGACACGCAGACATGACCGAGACGACTCTCGGGCAATAACCAACAGCGGGATCTGGATACCCATGTTGGCTCCCACATGCTCCTCGATGATTTCCTCGGTTGAACCACGATGTCGAGGATTCGATCAAAACCCTGTATACAATTCCCTTTGTCAATCGGTACGTTACTTGCCCGAGACTCGATCGTCGGTATCCCAATACCTTGTTCAGTCTCGTTACCGGCAAGTCACTTTACTCGTACCATAATGCATGATCCCGTGGCCAACACCTTGGTCACCTTGAGCTCATTATGATGATGCATTACCGAGTGGGCCCAGAGATACCTCTCCGTCATACGGAGTGACAAATCCAGTCTCGATCCGTGTCAACCCAATGATACTTTCGGAGATACTTGTAATGCACCTTTATAGTCACCCGCCACGTTGTGACGTTTGATACACCCAAGGAACTCCTACGGTATCCGGGAGTTACACGATCTCATGGTCGAAGGAAGAGATACTTGACATTGGTAAAGCTCTAGCAAACGAACTACACGATCTTTGTGCTATGCTTAGGATTGGGTCTTGTCCATCACATCATTCTCCTAATGATGTGATCCCGTTATCAACGACATCCAATGTCCATAGTCAGGAAACCATGACTATCTGTTGATCACAACGAGCTAGTCAATTAGAGGCTCACTAGGGACATATTGTGGTCTATGCGTTCACACGTGTATTACGATTTCCGGATAATACAGTTATGGCATGAACAAAAACCAATTATCATGAACAATGAAATATAATAATACTTTTATTATTGCCTCTAGGGCATATTTCCAACAATAAATGCATATAAAACATCCTAGATGGATAATATAATAGCATGGAGCAATAAAAAAGTATAGATACGTTGAAGACGTCTCAGCCGACTGCGACTCCATGGTGCTGGTTCATAGGGGCACGTGCATGGAGACTTCCAGGTTGTCACCAACAAGGTCAAGCCAACTCTGGTAGGGAGTGGCGACGGTTGCGTGCCGACGGCTCATTCTAGCAATGATAGTGGTCGTTCGATGGTCTTAGAATCTCGATGTAATTTTTATTATGTTTGAGGTGATTTGTACTTCCGGTAAACTTTGATAATAGATTTGAATAATTTTCCATAAAAAAGTGGAGGTCTTGATATTCCCAAAGGAATCTACTACTATGGAGGTCTTGTGATCCTTTTGAGTCTTCTCAAGAGGAGGCCATGATTCCACTAGGGAAGATAAATGCCATAAAGGGAAGATACATGAGCAAAGCTCTATGATTTTAGTTCTAGTCTTTGCTAACCCTAGAATGGAGATGGGGGAAGGTATTGTTGGGGAACATATTATTTCAAAAAAATCATACGATCACGCAACATCTATCTAGGAGAAGCATAGCAACGTGTGGGGAGTGTGTGTCCAAGTACCCTCATAGACCAAAAGCGGAAGCGTTAAGTAACATGGTTGATGTAGTCGAACGTCTTCGCGATCCAACCGATCAAGTACCTAACGCACGACACCTCTGCGATCTGCACACGTTCATCTCGGTGACGTCCCTCGAACTCTAGATCTAGTTGAGGCCGAGGGAGAGTTCCGTCAGCATGACGGCGTGGTGACGGTGATGATGAAGCTGTTGGGAACGTAGTAATTTCAAAAAATTTCCTACGCACACGCAAGATCATGGTGATGCATAGCAACGAGAGGGGAGAGTGTTGTCTACATACCCTCGTGAGACCGGGCGAAGCGATCACAACATAGAGGAAGTAGTCGACGTTCTCCTCGCGATCCAACCGATCCAGCGCCGTTACTCCGGCGCCTCCAGTTCTTGACACACGTACAGCTCGGTGACGCTCCTCGGGCTCCGATCCAGCAGAGCTTCGGGGAGAGAGAGTTCCGTCAGCACGACGGCGTGGTGACGATCTTGATGTTCTACCGACGCTGGACTTCGCCTAAGCACTGCTACGATATTACCGAGGTGGAATATGGTGGAGGGGGGCACCGCACACGGCTAAGGAACGATCTCAAGGATCAACTTGTGTGTTCTAGGGTGCCCCCTGCCCCGTATATAAAGGAGCAAGGGGAGGGGCCGGCCCTAGGAGGCGCGCCAAGGGGGAGTCCTCCTCCTAGTGGGAGTAGGACTCCCTTTCCTAGTCCAACTAGGAAGGAGGAAGGGGAAGGAAGGAGAGGAGAGGGAGAGGAAGGGGGCGCGCCCCCTCCTGTCCTATTCGGACTCCCACAGGGGCGCGCCACCTCCTGGTGCAGCCTTCTCTCTCCCTCTTGGCCCAATAAGGCCCATTACTTCCCGGGGTTTTGGTAACCCTCCGGCACTCCGGTTTTCTCCGGAAACTTCGGAACCTTTCCGTGTCCGAATATAGCCGTCCAATATATCAATCTTTATGTCTCGACCATTTCGAGACTCCTCGTCATGTCCGTGATCACATCCGGGACTCGAACTCCTTGGTACATCAAAATACACAAACTCATAATATAACGTCATCGAAACCTTAAGCGTGCGGACCCTACGGTTCGAGAACAATGTAGACATGACCGAGACACGTCTCCGGTCAATAACCAATAGCGGGACCTGGATGCCCATATTGGCTCCTACATATTCTCTGAAAATCTTTATCGGTCGGACCGCATAACAACATCGTTGTTCCCTTTGTCATCGGTATGTTACTTGCCCGAGATTCGATCGTCGGTATCCAATACCTAGTTCAATCTCGTTACGCAAGTCTCTTTACTCGTTCCGTAATACATCATCTCACAGCTAACTCATTAGTTGTAATGCTTGCAAGGCTTAAGTGATGTGCATTACCGAGAGGGCCAGAGATACCTCTCCGACAATCGGAGTGACAAATCCTAATCTCGAAATCGCCAACCCAACATCGCCTTTGGAGACACCAGTAGTACTCCTTTATAATCACCCGATTCACGTTGTGGACGTTTGGTAGTACCAAAGTGTTCCTCCGTAAGCGGAGTTGCATAATCTCATAGTTATAGGAACATGTATAAGTCATGGATAAAAGCAGTAGCAACATACTAAGCGATCGTGTGCTAAGCTAATGGAATGGGTCATGTCAATCGATCATTCAACTAATGATGTGACCTTGTTAATCAAATAACAACTCCTTGTTCATGGTTAGGAAACATAACCATCTTTGATAACAAGCTAGTCTAGTAGAGGCATACTAGTGACACTCTGTTTGTCTATGTATTCACACATGTATTATGTTTCCGGTTAATACAATTCTAGCATGAATAATAAATATTTATCATGAAATAAGGAAATAAATAATAACTTTATTATTGCCTCTAGGGCATATTTCCTTGATCTCCCACTTGCACTAGAGTCAATAATCTAGATTACATAGTAATGATTCTAACACCCATGGAGTCTTGGTGTTGATCATGTTTTGCTCGTGGAAGAGGCTTAGTCAACGGTCTGCTACATTCAGATCCGTATGTATCTTGCAAATCTCTATGTCTCCCACGGACTAAATCCGGATGGAATTGAAGCGTCTCTTGATGTGCTTGGTCCTCTTGTGAAATCTGGATTCCTTCGCTAAGGCAATTGCTCGAGATTGTCACAGAAGATTTTCATTGGACCCGATGCACTAGGTATGACACCTAGATCGGATATGAACTCCTTCATCCAGACTCCTTCATTAGCTGCTTCCGAAGCTGCTATGTACTCCGCTTCACATGTAGATTCCGCTACGACGCTTTGTTTAGAACTGCACCAACTGACAGCTCCTCCGTTTAGTGTAAATACGTATCCGGTCTGCGATTTAGAATCGTCCGGATCAGTGTCAAAGCTTGCATCCACGTAACCGTTTACGATGAGCTCTTTGTCACCTCCATATACGAGAAACATATCCTTAGTCCTTTTAAGGTATTTCAGGATGTTCTTGACCGCTGTCCAGTGATCCACTCCTGGATTACTTTGGTACCTCCCTGCTAAGCTTATAGCAAGGCACACATCAGGTATGGTACACAGGATAGCATACATGATAGAGCCTATGGCTGAGGCATAGGGAACATCTTTCATTTTCTCTATATCTTCTGCGGTGGTCGGGCATTGAGTCTTACTCAACTTCACACCTTGTAACACAGGCAAGAACCCTTTCTTTGCTTGATCCATTTTGAACTTCTTCAAAATTTTGTCAAGGTATGTGCTTTGTGAAAGTCCAATTAAGCGTCTTGATCAATCTCTATAGATTTTGATGCCCAATATGTAAGCAGCTTCACCGAGGTCCTTCATCGAAAAACTCTTATTCAAGTATCCCTTTATGCTATCCAGAAATTCTATATCATTTCCGATTAATAATATGTCATCTACATATAATATCGAAATGCTCTGAGCTCCCACTCACTTTCTTGTAAATACGAGGCTTCTCCAAAAGTCTCATATAAACCCAAATGCTTTGATCACACTATCAAAGCGTTTATTCCAACTCGAGATGCTTGCACCAGTCCATAAATGGATCATTGGAGCTTGCACATTTGTTAGCTCCTTTGGATCGATAAAACCTTCGGTTGCATCATATACAACTCTTCTTCCGTAAATCCATTCAGAATGCGGTCTTTACATCCATTTGCCAAATTTCATAATCATAAAATGCGGCAATTGCTAACATGATTCGACAGACTTAAGCATCGCTACGGGTGAGAAGGTCTCATCGTATTCAATCCCTTGAACTTGTCGAAAACCCTTTGCGACAAGTCGAGCTTTGTAGACGATAACATTACCGTCGCGTCGGTCTTCTTCTTGAAGATCCACTTGTTTTCTATTGCTTGCCGACCCTCGGGCAAGTCAACCAAAGTCCACACTTTGTTTTCATACATGGATCCCATCTCGATTTCATGGCCTCAAGCCATTTTGCGGAATCTGGGCTCACCATCGCTTCTTCATAGTTCGTAGGTTCATCATGATCTAGTAGCATGACTTCCGAACAGGATTACCATACCACTCAGTGCGGATCTTACTCTGGTTGATCTACGAGGTTCTGTAGTAACTTGATCTGAAGTTTCATGATCAACATCATCAACTTCCTCACTATTTGGTGTAGATGTCTCAGAAACCGGTTTCTGCGATAAACTACTTTCAAATAAGGAAGAAGGTACAGTTACCTCATCAAGTTCTACTTTCCTCTCACTCACTTCTTTCGAGAGAAACTCCTTCTCTAGAAAGGATCCATTCTTGGCAACAAATGTCTTGCCTTCGGATCTGTGATAGAAGGTGTACCCAACTGTTTCCTTTGGGTATCCTATGAAGACACATTTCTCCGATTTGGGTTCGAGCTTATCAGGTTGAAGCTTTTTCACATAAGCATCGCATCCCCAAACTTTAAGAAATGACAACTTTGGTTTCTTGCTAAACCATAGTTCATAAGGTGTCGTCTCAACAGATTTTGACGGTGTTCTATTCAGTGTGAATGCGGTCGTCTCAAGAGCATAACCCCAAAACGATAGCGGTAAATCTGTAAGAGACATCATAGATCGCACCATATCTAGTAAAGTGCGATTACGACGTTCGGACACACCATTACGCTGTGGTGTTCTGGGTGGCGTGAGTTGCGAAACTATTCCGCATTGTTTCAAATGTAGACCAAACTCGTAACTCAAATATTCGCCTCCACGATCAGATCATAGAAACTTAATTTTCTTATTACGATGATTTTCAACTTCACTCTGAAACTCTTTGAACTTTTCAAATATTTTAGACTTATGCTTCATTAAGTAGATATACCCATATCTGCTTAAATCATCTGTGAAGGTGAGAAAATAACGATATCCGCCACGAGCCTCAACATTCATCGGGCCACATACATCTGTATGTATGATTTCCAACAAATCTGTTGCTCTCTCCATAGTACCGAGAAGCGGGTTTTAGTCATCTTGCCCATGAGGCACGGTTCGTAAGTGCCAAGTGATTCATAATCAAGTGACTCCAAAAGTCCATCAAGATGGAGTTTCTTCATGCGCTTTATACCGATATGACCTAAGCGGCAAGTGCCACAAATAAGTTGCACTATCATTATCAACTCTGCATCTTTTGGTTTCAACATTATGAATATGTGTATCACTACTATCGAGATTCATCAAAATAGACCACTCTTCAAGGGTGCATGACCATAAAAGATATTACTCATATAAATAGAACAACCATTATTCTCGATTTAAATGAATAACCGTCTCGCATCAAACAAGATCCAGATATAATGTTCATGCTCAACGCAGCACCAAATAACAATTATTTAGGTCTAATACTAATCCCGAAGGTAGATGTAGAGGTAGCGTGCCGACCGCGATCACATCGACTTTGGAACCATTTCCCACGCGCATCGTCACCTCGTCCTTTGCGGTGTTAAGCAATCCGTAGTCCCTGTTTGAGTTGCAAATATTTAGCAGAACCGTTATCAAATACACAAGTGCTCTGCGAGCTCTAGTAAGGTACACATCAATAACATGTATATCACATATACCTTTGTTCACCTTGCCATCCTTCTTATCCGCCAAATACTTGGGGCAGTTCCGCTTCCGGTGACGATCGCTTGCAATAGAAGCACTCGGTTTCAGGTTTAGGTCCAGACTTGGGTTTCTTCTCTGAGCAGACAACTTGCTTGCTGTTCTTCTTGAAGTTCCTTCTTCTTCCCTTTGCCTTTCTTCTTGAAACTAGTGGTCTTATTGACCATCAACACTTGATGCTCCTTCTTGATTTCTACCTCCGCAGCCTTTAGCATTGCGAAGAGCTCGAGCATAGTCTTTACTAACCCTTGCATATTATAGTTCATCACGAAGCCTTTGTAGCTTGGTGGCGTGATTGAACAATTACATCAATGACACAATCATCCGGAAGATTAACTCCCGGTTGAGTCAAGTGATTGTAATACCCGGACATACCGAGTATGTGCTCACCGCAGACTCCATTCTCTTCCATCTTGCAGCTATAGAACTTATTGGAGACTTCATATCTCTCAATCCGGGCATTCTGTTGGAATATCAACTTCAACTCTGGAACATCCCATATGCTCCATGACGTTCAAAACGTCATTGAAGACCCGGTTCTAAGCCGTAAAGCATGGCACATCGAACTATAGAGTAGTCATCAGCTTTGCTCGCCAGACGTTCTTAACGTCGTCGGTTACATCAAGCAGCAGGTTCGCACCCAGCGGTGCATCCAGGCGTAACTCTTCTATGCAGCAATGAGGATAATCCTCGAGTTACGGACCCGATCCGTGTAATTGCTACCATCATCTTTCAACTTTGCTTTCTCAAGGAACGCATTAAAATTCAACGGAACAACAAAGACGAGCCATCTATCTACAAACAAACATAGACAAGCAAGATACTATCGGTACTAAGTTCATGATAAATTTAAGTTCAATTAATCATATTACTTAAGAACTCCCACTTAGACAGACATCTCTCTAGTCATCTAAGTGATCACGTGATCCAAATCAACTAAACCATAACCGATCATCACGTGAGATGGAGTAGTTTTCAATGGTGAACATCTTATGTTGATCATATCTACTATATGATTCACGCTCGACCTTTCGGTCTCCGTGTTCGAGGCCATATCTGCATATGCAAGGCTCGTCAAGTATAACTGAGTATTCTGCGTGTGCAAAACTGGCTTGCACCCGTTGTAGATGGACGTGAGAGCTTATCACACCCGATCATCACGTGGTGTCTCGACACGACGAACTTTGGCAGCGGTGCATACTCGTGGAGAACACTACTTGATAATTTTAGTGAGAGATCATCTTAAATGCTACCATCAATCAAAGCAAGATAAGATGCATAAAGGATAAACATCACATGCAATCAATATAAGTGATATGATATGGCCATCATCATCTTGTGCTTGTGATCTCCATCTCGAAGCACCGTCGTGATCACCATCGTCACCGCACGACACCTTGATCTCCATCGTAGCATCGTTGTCGTCTCACGCCATCTATTGCTTCTCGACTATCGCTACCGCTTAGTGATAAAGTAAAGCAATTACTGAGCGTTGCATTTCATACAATAAGCGACAACCATATGGCTCCAGCCGATTGCCGATAACCGGTTACAAAACATGATCATCTCATACAATAAAATATAGTATCACGTCTTGACCATATCACATCACAACATGCCCTACAAAAACAAGTTAGACGTCCTCTACTTTGTTGTTGCAAATTTTACGTGGCTGCTACGGGCTTAGCAAGAACCAATCTCACATACGCATCAAAACCACAACGATACTTCGTCAAATAGACTCCGTTTTAACCTTCTCAAGGACCGGGCATAGCCATACTCGGTTCAACTAAAGTGAGAGAGACAGACACCCGCCAATCACCTTTAAGCACGAGTGCTCAGAGCGGTGAAACCAGTCTCGCGTAAGCGTCTGGCGTAATGTCGGTCCGGGCCGCTTCATCTCACAATACCGCTGAACCAAAATATGACATCTTTGGTAGGCGGTATGACTTGTATCGCCCACAACTCACTTGTGTTCTACTCGTGCAAAACATCAAACCATAAAAACCTAGGCTCGGATGCCACTGTTGGGAACGTAGTAATTTCAAAAAAATTCCTACGCACACGCAAGATCATGGTGATGCATAGCAACGAGAGGGGAGAGTGTTGTCTATGTACCCTCGTAGACCGAAGCAGAAGCGATCACAACGTAGAGGAAGTAGTCGTACTTTCTCCTCGCGATCCAACCGATCCCAGCACCGTTACTCCGGCGCCTCCGAGTTCTTGACACACGTACAGCTCGGTGACGCTCCTCGGGCTCCGATCCAGCAGATCTTCGGGGAGAGAGAGTTCCGTCAGCACGACGGCGTGGTGACGATCTTGACGTTCTACCGACGCAGGACTTCGCCTAAGCACTGCTACGATATTACCGAGGTGGAATATGGTGGAGGGGGCACCGCACACGGCTAAGGAACGATCTCAAGGATCAACTTGTGTGTTCTAGGGTGCCCCCCTGCCCCCGTATATAAAGGAGCAAGGGGGAGGGCCGGCTGGCCCTAGGAGGCGCGCCAAGGGAGGGGGGAGTCCTCCTCCTAGTGGGAGTAGGACTCCCCTTTCCTAGTCCAACTAGGAAGGAGGAAGGGGGAAGGAAGGAGAGGGAGAGGGAGAGGGAAAGGGGGGCCGCCCCCCCCCTCCTTGTCCTATTCGGACTCCCCTGGGGGGGCGCGCGCCACCTCCTGGTGCGGCCCTCTCTCTCCCCTCTTGGCCCAATAAGGCCCATTACTTCCCCGGGGGTTTCCGGTAACCCCTCCGGCACTCCGGTTTTCTCCGGAAACTTCCGGAACCTTTCCTGTGTCCGAATATAGCCGTCCAATATATCAATCTTTATGTCTCGACCATTTCGAGACTCCTCGTCATGTCCGTGATCACATCCGGGACTCCAAACTCCTTCGGTACATCAAAATACACAAACTCATAATATAACGTCATCGAAACCTTAAGCGTGCGGACCCTACGGTTCGAGAACAATGTAGACATGACCGAGACCGTCTCGGTCAATAACCAATAGTGGGACCTGGATGCCCATATTGGCTCCTACATATTCTCTGAAAATCTTTATCGGTCGAGACCAATAAACAACATACGTTGTTCCCTTTGTCATCGGTATGTTACTTGCCCGAGATTCGATCGTCGGTATCCAATACCTAGTTCAATCTCGTTACCGGCAAGTCTCTTTACTCATTCCGTAATACATCATCTCACAGCTAACTCATTAGTTGTAATGCTTGCAAGGCTTAAGTGATGTGCATTACCGAGAGGGCCCAGAGATACCTCTCCGACAATCGGAGTGACAAATCCTAATCTCAAATCGCCAACCCAACATCGCCTTTGGAGACACAGTAGTACTCCTTTATAATCACCCGATTACGTTGTGACGTTTGGTAGTACCAAAGTGTTCCTCCGTAAGCGGAGTTGCATAATCTCATAGTTATAGGAACATGTATAAGTCATGGATAAAAGCGGTAGCAACATACTAAGCGATCGTGTGCTAAGCTAATGGAATGGGTCATGTCAATCAGATCATTCAACTAATGATGTGACCTTGTTAATCAAATAACAACTCCTTGTTCATGGTTAGGAAACATAACCATCTTTGATTAACAAGCTAGTCTAGTAGAGGCATACTAGTGACACTCTGTTTGTCTATGTATTCACACATGTATTATGTTTCCGGTTAATACAATTCTAGCATGAATAATAAATATTTATCATGAAATAAGGAAATAAATAATAACTTTATTATTGCCTCTAGGGCATATTTCCTTCAGAAGCTACCGACGCAGGGCTTCACCTAAGCACTACGACAATATGACTGAGGTGTAAAAAACTGGCTAGGAAACATAACCATCTTTGACAAACAAGCTAGTCAAGTAGAGGCATACTAGGGACACTCTGTTTGTCTATGTATTCACACATGTACTAAGTTTCTGGTTAATACAATTCTAGCATGAATAATAAACATTTATCATGATATAAGGAAATGTAAATAACAACTTTATTATTGCCTCTAGGGCACATTTCCTTCAGTCTCCCACTTGCACTAGAGTCAATAATCTAGATTACATAGGAATGATTCTAACACCCATGGAGTCTTGGTGCTGATCATGTTTTGCTCGTGAGAGAGGCTTACTCAATGGGTCTGCAACATTCAGATCTGTATGTATCTTGAAAATCTCTATGTCCCCTTCTGACACTTGATGACGGATGGAATTGAAGTGTCTCTTGTTGTGCTTGGTCTTCTTGTGAAATCTGGATTCCTTTGCCAAGGCAATTGCACCAGTATTGTCACAAAAGATCTTCATTGGACCCGGTGCACTAGGTATGAAACCTAGATCGGATATGAACTCCTTCATCCAGACTCCTTCATTTGCTACTTCTGAAGCAGCTATGTACTCCGCTTCACACGTAGATCCCAGCACGACGCTCTATTTGGAATTGCACCAACTGACAGCTCCACCATTCAATAGGAATACGTATCTGGTTTGAGACTTAGAGTCATCCGGATCAGTGTCAAAGCTTGCATCGACGTAACCATTTACAATGAGCTCTTTATCACATCCATAAACGAGAAACATATCCTTAGTCCTTTTCAGGTATTTCAGGATGTTCTTGACCGCTGTCCAGTGATCCACTCCTGGATTACTTTCATTTTCTCTCTATCTTCTGAAGTGGTCGGACATTGAGTCTCACTCAACTTCACACCTTGTAATACAGGCAAGAACCCTTTCGTTGACTGATCCATTTTGAACTTCTTCATAATCTTATCAAGGTATGTGCTTTGTGAAATTCCAATTAAGCGTCTTGATCTATCTCTATAGATCTTGATGCCCAATATGTAAGCAGCTTCACCGAGGTCTTTCATAGAAAAACTCTTATTCAGGTACCCTTTTATGCTTTCCAGAAATTCTATATCATTTCCAATCAGCAATATGTCATCCACATATAATATTAGAAATGCTACAGAGCTCCCACTCACTTTCTTGTAAATACAGGCTTCTCCAAAAGTCTGTATAAAACCATATGTTTTGATCACACTATCAAAACATTTATTCCAACTCCAAGAGGCTTGCACCAGTCCATAAATGGATCGCTGGAGCTTGCACACTTTGTTAGCACCATTTGGATCGACAAAACCTTATGGTTGCATCATATACAACTCTTCTTCCAGAAATCCATTCAGGAATGCAGTTTTGACATCCATTTGCCAAATTTCATAATCATAAAATGTGGTAATTGCTAACATGATCCGGACAGACTTAAGCATCGTTACGGGTGAGAAAGTCTCATCGTAGTCAACTCCTTGAACTTGTCAAAAACTTTTCGCAACAAGTCGAGCTTTGTAGACAGTAACATTACCATCAGCGTCAGTCTTCTTCTTGAAGATCCATTTATTCTCTATGGTTTGCCGATCATCAGGAAAGTCAACCAAAGTCCATACTTTGTTCTCATACATGGATCCCATCTCAGATTTCATGGCCTCAAGCCATTTCGCGGAATCTAGGCTCATCATCGCTTCCTCATAGTTCGTAGGTTTGTCATGGTCAAGTAACATGATGTCCAGAACCGGATTGTCATACCACTCTGGTGCGGATCTTACTCTGGTTGACCTACGAGGTTTGGTAGTAACTTGATCAGAAGCTTCATGATCATCATCATTAGCTTCCTCACTAATTGGTGTAGGAATCACTGGAACTGATTTCTGTGATGAACTACTTTCCAATGAGGGAGCAGGTACAATTACCTCATCAAGTCTACTTTCCTCCCACTCACTCCTTTTGAGAGAAACTCCTTCTCTAGAAAGGATCCATTCTAAGCAACGAAAATCTTGCCTTCGGATCTGTGATAGAAGGTGTACCCTATAGTTTCCTTTGGGTATCCTATGCAGACACATTTCTCCGATTTGGGTTCAAGCTTATCAGGTTGAAGCTTTTTCACATAAGCATCGCAGCCCCAAACTTTAAGAAACGACAACTTGGGTTTCTTGCCAAACCATAGTTCATATGGTGTCATCTCAACGGATTTAGATGGTGCCCTATTTAACGTGAAGGCAGCCGTCTCTAAAGCATAACCCCAGAACGATAGTGGTAAATCAGTAAGAGACATCATAGATCGCACCATATCTAATAAAGTGCGGTTACGACGTTCAGACACACCATTACGCTGTGGTGTTCCGGGTGGCGTGAGTTGCGAAACTATTCTGCATTGTTTCAAATGAAGACCAAACTCGTAACTGAAATATTCACCTCCACGATCAGATCATAGAAACTTTATTTTCTTGTTACGATGATTTTCAACTTCACTCTGAAATTCTTTGAACTTTTCAAATGTTTCAGACTTATGTTTCATCAAGTAGATATACCCATATCTGCTCAAATCATCTGTGAAGGTCAGAAAATAACGATTCCCGCCGCGAGCCTCAACACTCATTGCACCGCATACATCGGTATGTATTATTTCCAACAAGTCTGTAGCTCGCTCCATTGTTCCGGAAAACGGAGTCTTAGTCATCTTGCCCATGAGGCATGGTTTGCAAGCATCAAGTGATCCATAATCAACTGATTCCAAAAGCCCATCAGCATGGAGTTTCTTCATGCGCTTTACACCAATATGACCTAAACGGCAGTGCCACAAATAAGTTGCACTATCATTATTAAACTTATATCTTTTGGCTTCAACACTATGAATATGTGTATCACTACTATCGAGATTCGATAAAAATAGACCACTCGTCAAGGGTGCATGACCATAAAAGATATTACTCATATAAATAGAACAACCATTATTCTTTGATTTAAATGAATAACCGTCTCGCATCAAACAAGATCCAGATATAATGTTCATGCTTAACGCTGGCACCAAATAACAATTATTTAGGTCTAAATCTAATCCCGAAGGTAGATGTAGAGGTAGTGTGCCGACGGCGATCACATCGACTTTGGAACAATTTCCCACGCGCATCGTCACCTCGTCCTTAGCCAATCTTCGCTTAATATGTAGCCCCTGTTTCGAGTTGCTGATATGAGCAACAGAACCAGTATCAAATACCCAGGCACTACTGTGAGCATTAGTAAGGTACACATCAATAACATGTATATCAAATATACCTTTCACTTTGCCATCCTTCTTATCCGCCAAATACTTGGAGCAGTTCCGCTTCCAATAACCAGTCCCTTTGCAGTAGAAGCACTCAGTCTCAGGCTTAGGTCCAGACTTGGGTTTCTTCACTTGAGCAGCAACTTTCTTGTCGTTCTTCTTGAAGTTTCCCTTCTTCCCTTTATCCTTTTTCTTGAAACTAGTGGCCTTGTTGACCAACAACACTTGATGCTCCTTCTTGATTTCTACCTCCGTAGCCTTTAGCATTGCGAAGAGGTCGACAATTGTCTTGTCCATCCCTTGCATATTATAGTTCATCACGAAGCTTTTGTAGCTTGGTGGCAGTGATTGAAGAACTCTGTCAATGACACTGTCAACCGGAAGATTAACTCCCAATTGAGTCAAGTGATTATGATACCTAGACATTTTGAGTATATGTTCACTGACAGAACTATTCTCCTCCATTTTGCAGTTGTAGAACTTATTGGTGACTTCATATTTCTCAATCTGGGCATTTGCTTGAAATATTAACTTCAACTCCTGAAACATCTCATATTCTCCATGACGTTCAAAACATCGTTGAAGTCCCGGTTCTAAGCCGTAAAGCATGGCACACTAAACTATCGAGTAGTCATCAGATTTGCTCTGCCATGCGTTCATAATGTCCGGAGTTGCTCCTGCAGCGGGTCTTGCACCTAGTGGTGCTTCCAGGACGTAATTCTTCTATGCAGCAATGAGGATAATCCTCAAGTTACGGACCTAGTCTGTGTAGTTGCTACCATCATCTTTCAACTTAGCTTTCTCTAGAAACGCATTAAAATTCAACGGAACAGTAGCACGAGCCATTTATCTACAACAACATAGACATGCAAAATACTATCAGGTACTAAGTTCATGATAAATTAAAGTTCAATTAATCATATTACTTAAGAACTCCCACTTAGATAGACATCCCTCTAATCATCTAAGTGATCACGTGATCCATATCGACTAAACCATGTCCGATCATCACGTGACATGGAGTAGTTTTCAATGGTGAACATCGCTATGTTGATCATATTTACTATAAGATTCACGCTCGACCTTTCGGTCTTAGTGTTCCGAGGCCATATCTGCATATGATAGGTTCGTCAAGTTTAACCCGAGTATTCTGCGTGTTTAAAACTGGCTTGCACCCGTTGTATGTGAACGTAGAGCTTATCACATCCGATCATCACATGGTGTCTTGGCACGACGAACTGTCGCAACGGCGCATACTTAGGGAGAACACTTGTACCTTGAAATTTAGTGAGAGATCATCTTATAATGCTACCGACGTACTAAGCAAAATAAGATGCATAAAGGATAAACATCACGTGCAATCAATATAAGTGATATGATATGGTCATCATCATCTTGTGCCTTTGATCTCCATCTCCAAAGCACCGTCATGATCACCATCATCACCGGCTTGACACCTTGATCTTCATGGAAGCATCATTGTCGTCTCACCAACTATTGCTTCTACGACTATCGCTACCGCTTTGTGATAAAGTAAAGCAATTACATGGCGATTGAATTTCATACAATAAGGCGACAACCATATGGCTCCTGCCAGTTGCCGATAACTATTACAAAACATGATGATCTCATACAACAATTTATATATCATCACGTCTTGACCATATCACATCACAACAAGCCCTGCAAAAACAAGTTAGACGTCCTCTACTTTGTTGTTGCAAGTTTTACGTGGCTGCTACGGGCTTAGCAAGAACCGTTCTTACCTGCGCATCAAAACCACAACAATTTTTCGTCAATGTGTTGTTTTAACCTTCAACAAGGACCGGGCGTAGTCACACTCGATTCAACTAAAGTTGGGAAAACAGACACCCACTAGCCACCTGTGTGCAAAGCACGGCAGTAGAACCAGTCTCATGAATGCGGTCATGTAATGTCAGTCTAGGCCGCTTCATCCAACAATACCGCCGAATCAAAGTATGACATGCTGGTAAGCAGTATGACTATTATCGCCCACAACTCTTTGTGTTCTACTCATGAATATAACATCTACGCATAGACCTGGCTCGGATGCCACTGTTGGGGAATGTAGTATTTCAAAAAAATTCCTACGATCACGCAAGATCTATCTAGGAGAAGCATACCAACGAGCGGGGAGAGTGTGCCACGTACCCTCGTAGACTGAAAGCGGAACCATTGAGTAACACAGTTGATGTAGTCGAACGTCTTCGCGATCCAACTGATCAAGTACCGAACGCACGCACCTCTGCGATCTGCACACGTTTAGCTAGGTAACGTCCCTCGAACTCTAGATCCAGCTGAGGCCGAGGGAGAGTTCCGTCAGCACGACGGCGTGGTGACGGTGATGATGAAGTTACAGGCGCAGGGCTTCATCTAAGGACTACGACGATATGACCGAGGTGTAAAAACTGTTGAGGGGGGCACAGCACACAGTTAAAGATCAACTTGTGTGTCTATGGGGTGCCCCCTCCCCCATACATAAAGGAGGGGAGGAGGAGGCCGGTCGGCCACAAGGGGCACGCCAAGGGGGCAGGAATCCTACTCCTAGTAGGAGTAGGTTTCCCCCTTTCCTAGTCCAACTAGGAGGAGAAGGAAGGAGAGGAAGAGGGAGAGGGAAAGAGGGGCCGCGCCCCCTCCCCTAGTCCTATTCGGACTCCCCTTGGAGGGCACCTCTTGGCTGCGGCCCTCTCTCTCCCCTAAGGCCCACTAAGGCCCATAACTTCCCGAGGAGGGGGGTCCGGTAACCCTCCGGCACTCCGGTTTTGTTCGAAGCTCTCCGGAACACTTCCGGTGTCCGAACAACATGGTCCAATATATCAATCTTTATGTCTCGACCATTTCGAGACTCCTCGTCATGTCCGTGATCACATTCGGGACTCCGAACAACCTTTGGTACATCAAATCACATAAACTCATAATACCAATCGTCATCGAACGTTAAGCGTGCGGACCCTACGGGTTCGAGAACTAGGTAGACATGATCGGGACACCTCTCCGGTCAAGAACCAATAGCGGAACCTGGATGCTCATATTGGTTCCTACATATTCTACGAAGATCTTTATCGGTCAAACCGCATAACAACATATGTTGTTCCCTTTGTCATCGGTATGTTACTTGCCCAAGATTCGATCGTTGGTATCACCATACCTAGTTTAATCTTGTTACCGGCAAGTCTCTTTACTCGTTCCGTAATGCATCATGTCGCAACTAACTCATTAGTCACATTGCTTGCAAGGCTTATAATGATGTGCATTATCGAGAGGGCCCAAAGATACCTCTCCGACAATCGGAGTGACAAATCCTAATCTCGATCTATGCCAACTCAATAAACACCATCGGAGACACCTGTAGAGCATCTTTATAATCACCCAGTTACGTTGTGACGTTTGATGGCACACTAAGTGTTCCTTCGGTATTCAGAGTTGCATAATCTCATAGTCAGAGGAACATGTATAAGTCATGATGAAAGCAATAGCAACAAACTAAACGATCATAGTGCTAAGCTAACGGATGGGTCTTGTCCATCACATCATTCTCTAATGATGTGATCCCGTTCATCAAATGACAACACATGTCTATGGCTAGGAAACATAACCATCTTTGACAAACAAGCTAGTCAAGTAGAGGCATACTAGGGACACTCTGTTTGTCTATGTATTCACACATGTACTAAGTTTCCGGTTAATACAATTCTAGCATGAATAATAAACATTTATCATGATATAAGGAAATGTAAATAACAACTTTATTATTGCCTCTAGGGCACATTTCCTTCAGGTATATATAGTCCTCCCGTGAAGGGGTAAGTGAGGAATAGAAAGGTGCATGAGTCGAGCCCAACTCACTTCACGCGGGAAGGGGCTGGAAGTTTCGGGCAAGTTTCGGTATTCCGAGAAGGTTTGCAAATGTTGGCGTAGGCGAGGCTGAAAGTTCCAGGGGCCGAAAGCTCTGAGGCGTTGGCCGGAGCTTTCGGGGTCTCCTGGAATCTTCTCCTTGTTTCTTCTTCCTTTTTTTGCATACTTCCCTCGTGCATGATGTTGTCGTACTCTTGTGCTTGCACTCCTCAACATGTGTGGTGCGCAACTCAAACCTATGTATGCATGAGGAAGGATGGTCAAGTAGTATACCATCCGAGAGAGAACCAAGTTGACACGCATAAAGGATAGAATTCACCTTAGTGTTTTTTATTCTCCCTTGGCAATGGAGCCAAGTCCATGGTGATGACCCTATGGTGCTTTGCACCAACATCCCAACGGCCAAGCATTCTGAGCATAGCCTGTTGCCTGAAGTGAGCAAAGAGGAGGATGTTGAGCTCAAGATGAAGGCCTATCCCCACCTCTAGTGTCTTTTTTCTATATATTTTTTTCGCTCGGACTTCCTTTTGGGCATTGTGGTTTTTGGCCGAAACCGGGTCACTCTGTATTTTTTTTCCATCCCAATGAAATTGGTAGAGCTCCTGTGTTGCACCGTCAAAAGAAGAAGGCACCGTCAAAAGAAGAAGGCAACTCCACCATCTGTGTCTATTTTCTTTCACGTGTGTTCACCCTAAAGCACAACATACGATGTGCCTCCAAATCAAATCATTACTCGCGCGTATACAAGAATCGGCTAATACAATCCACACGGTGCTGTGCATGACTTGCTCACTCGCACGTACTAATAATCTGCAGCTGCGCGCACGGCAACTTTTCCTCTCTATACACAGTTTTGGGGTACAGATTGAGCAGCGACTCTAACCCGTAGACCCTCCCTATATGCGCTGGAGGCGAACGATGCTTATTCAACAAGAGGAAGCCTGGACCGTCCATCCCCACCGTTTGTTTCAGGCATCGTCCAAGGAGTCGTCGGTGGGCATCCAAGACTGTTGGTGAACCAGAGGGTGTCTGCGCGCGCGGCGGCGCCGTCTGAATTGCGGTGCCAGCGTAGTAGGCGCGCGTCCGGTTCTTGATGTCGAGGATGGCGTGCCCGAAGCTCTCCTCCCTGAAGGCCGAGTAGCTCGGCTGCGGCTCTGACATGCTGCACCATGGATCCCCACAAAACATATTATTCCAAAGTACTCTTGATCACTGATTAGAGGATGGAAGCTTTGTTCGATCTTACTTGGTGGCCAGCCCTTCCTGGTTCCCCCCGTCGCCGATGGTTATGTAGACCGGCGCCGATTGTGTGATGCATATCGTATAATTGACCCACAGATACTTGTGGTGACATTGGAGTGTCTAGGTGACATTAGGGTTTGATTGATGTGTGTTATGTGGTGTTATTTTAGTATGAACTCTAGGGCTGTTTGTGACACTTAAAGGAATAACTCAATAGATTGATCACAAAGAATAACTTTGAGGTGGTTTCGTACCCAACAAGCAATTTCATCTTATGTTCTCCGCGATAGGAACTTTGGAGTGATTCTCCGTTGCATGTCGAGGGATTGTTATATGATCCAATTATGTTATCATTGTTGAGAGAACTTGCACTAGTGAAAGTATGAACCCTGGGCCTTGTTTCCAAGCATTGCAATACCGTTTTTACTCACTTTTATCACTTGTTACCTTGCTGTTTTTATTTATTCAAATTATAAAAATATATTTCTACCATCCATATTACACTTGTATCACCATCGGCCACTGCTACACGTCATCCGAATGATTTTCGGTGGAAATCATCCTGCTGGTGTGTCGTTCGATCCTATCCGATCTGACGTCTCTAGTGGGTCCTAGGTAACAAGGTTGATGATTTCCAAAGGCCCAGTGATCAATGATGTCTACTACACAACATTCTTCTTGTAGACGTTGTTGGGCCTCCAAGTGCATAGGTTTGTAGGACAGTAGCAAATTTCCCTCAAGTGGATGACCTAAGGTTTATCAATCCGTGGGAGGCGTAGGATGAAGATGGTCTCTCTCAAACAACCCTATAACCAAATAACAAAGAGTCTCTTGTGTCCCCAACACACCCAATACAATGGTAAATTGTATAGGTACACTAGTTCGGCGAAGAGATGGTGATACAAGTGCAATATTGATGGTAGATATAGGTTTTTGTAATCTGAAAATATAAAAACAGCAAGGTAACTAATGATAAAAGTGAGCACAAACGGTATTGCAATGCTAGGAAACAAGGCCTAGGGTTCATACTTTCACTAGTGCAAGTTCTCTCAACAAGGATAACATAATTAGATCATATAACAATCCCTCAACATGCAACAAAGAGTCACTCAAAGTCACTAATAGCGGAGCACAAACGAAGAGGTTGTTGTAGGGTACGAAACCACCTCAAAGTTATTCTTTTCGATCAATCCATTGGGCTATTCCTATAAGTGTCACAAACAGCCCTAGAGTTCATAGTAAAATAACACCTTAAGACACACATCAACCAAAACCCTAATGTCACCTAGATACTCCAATGTCACCTCAAGTACCCACGGGTTTGATTATACGATATGCATCACATAATCTCAAATTTCATCGATTCAACCAACACAAAGAACTTCAAAGAGTGCCCCAAAGTTTCTACCGGAGAGTTAAGACGAAAACGTGTGCCAACCCCTATGCATAGATTCCCAAGGTCACGGCACCTGCAAGTTGATCACCAAAACATACATCAAGTGAATCAATAGAATACCCCATTGTCACCACGGGTATCCCACGCAAGACATACGTCAAGTGTTCTCAAATCCTTAAAGACTCAATCCGATAAGATAACTTCAAAGGGAAAACTCAATCCATTACAAGAGGGTAGAGGAGGAGAGACATCATAAGATCTAACTATAGTAGCAAAGCTCGCGGTACATTAAGATCGTGCCAAATCAAGAACACGAGAGAGAGAGAGAGAGAGAGAGAGAGAGATCAAACACATAGGTACTGGTACATACCCTCAGCCCCGAGGGTGAACTACTCCCTCCTCGTCATGGAGAGCGCCGGGATGATGAAGATGGCCACCTTGTGATGGATCCGCCCTCCGGCACGGTGCCGGAACAGGGTCCATATTGGTTTTTGGTGGCTATAGAGGCTTGAGGCGGCGGAA
Organism: Aegilops speltoides; assembly: GCA_021437245.1. Classification (NCBI taxonomy): domain Eukaryota; kingdom Viridiplantae; phylum Streptophyta; class Magnoliopsida; order Poales; family Poaceae; genus Aegilops; species Aegilops speltoides. The sequence goes on from CM038143.1 coordinate 402,526,539, forward strand.
CTCCCGATCTAGGTTTCTTTTCGGGGGTTTATGTATTTATAGGAATTTTTTGCGTCGGTCTCACATCAGGGGGGGTCTCCGAGTCATCCACGAGATAGGGGGCGCGCCTAGGGGGTAGGGCGCGCCCTCCACCCTCGTGGATAGCTCGGGACTCTTCTGGCCCAACTCTTTTACTTCAAGGACTTCTCTTGCTCTATAAAAAATCCACAAAAATTGGCACGTCAATTGGACTCTATTTTGTATTCCTTTTCTGTAAAACTCGAAAACAAGGAAAAAACAGAAACTGGCATTGGGCTCTAGATTAATAGGTTAGTCCCAAAAATCATATAAAGTAGCATATAAATGCATATAAAACATCCAAGATGGATAATATAATAGCATGGAACAATCAAAAATTATAAATACGTTGAAGATGTATCAATCAACGCTGCCTGCCACCCTTATTTTACGTGCATGGCCCATGTGCATAGCTTTTTGGTGCCTCTTTTGACTAGACTACTGAGTCTGCTTCCTGTATCATTGTACATAGGCTGCCATGAATGAAAACAAAGCACGAAGGCAAAACGATGTACATTATGTGAATATAACATGCGGATCAACTGCTTCCTCCGTGGCAATTAAATCCCATGCGACAGTCGTTCGATCTGCGTCAACTGTTTAGCTGTGATACATCATTTGCAACATAATCGATGTTGCCCTCAGGGGTTTGCAACATGATACACGTCGCAAATACTCTTCGGTCGTTTAGCTGCGACCAATTGTTTGCAACATGACTCATGTTACACTCATGTTGATTGTGACTCATTGTTTGCAACATGCATTCACGGGTTTGCAACATGATCCATGTTGCGCTTGCTAGCATTGTAAACAATCATCAGTCATTCAGCTGCGACCCATCGTTTGCAACATGCCACATGTTGCGCTCACATTGCAAACACTACTCGGCTGTGACTCATGTTGCGCTCGTTCATGTTGCAAACACGCCTCAACCATTCAGCTACGACCAATCATTTGCAACATGACCCATATTGCACTCGCATTGCAAACACTCCTTAGGAGCGACCCATCGTTCACAATATGACTCATGTTGCGCTCGCTTTGGCAAACACTCCTCGGCCATTCAGCTACGACATGTCATTTGCAACATGACCCATGTTACGCTTGGGTTGAAACACTCCTCGGTTGCGACACATCATTTGCAGCATGACTCATGTTGTGCTCGTGTTGCAAACAATTCACGGTTGCGACTTACCATTTGCAACATGACCCATATTATGCTCACATTGCAAACACTCATCAAGTACGACCGATTATTTGCAACATCATAACCCATGTTGTGCTCAAGAGGTTGCAGCAGCAAAAAAAAAGGATATAGTGGGAAGCTTGTAGCATCGACGTACTTCTCGCTTGCGTGTCGCGTGTCTCATGCGCACTAGCGGCGGCTGGCTTTCGAGCAAAAAGAAGTATGTGACCGTTTGCAACATCGATGTGATTCGGCTTGCAGCGACATACTCTCCGCATGCAATAGAGGTGGTCGGCCTTGCAATGTCGTGCATCGGCTCTACACACACGATCGTTCGGCTTTTGCAATAGGAAAAAAAACAAATGGCATCCTACTTGAAAGATTGACATCTAACATGTCAACACAAGTACTACGCAACATGGGGAAAAAATATTTTAGTGTGCCTAAAATATTTTGAAGCATCCAGCATGGCATCCTTTGTTGAGTTATTGGCGGTAACAAAGCTGCCACTTTTTGTAATAAGAGTGAATACTAGCTACTTAGTGTGCCTTGAAACGTAAACATACTAACGTGAACATGGACCACGCAAACAGAAAAAGGCAGACATCCTCATGTGAACACAATGTTGCGCGACCCAGGGAAATTGCGATCAGCGGTCATCGGACGGCGCCTGTTAAAATCAGCCGGCTGTTTTCAAACCTTCTTCGCTGAATTAATGCACCTATACAATTTACCATTGTATTGGGTTTGTTGGGGACACAAGAGACTCTTTTTTATTCGGTTGCAAGGTTGTTTGAGAGAGACCATCTTCATCCTACGCCTCCCACGGATTGATAAATCTTAGGTCATCCATTTGAGGAGAATTTGCTACTGTCCTACAAAACTCCACGCTTGAAGGCCCAACACGAGTCTACAAGAAAAAGGTTGCGTCGTAGACACCAATGCAAAGGCGGTGGCTTGGCTCGGTGTGGAAAAGTTGTTTCGGTTGCTCTCGAGTTTCGCTTGTTAGTTTAGGCCTTGGCACTCTTGTGTCGGGCTCGGACGATGTTCCTTGATGTCGTGTGTGTTCTGCTAGTCCCTATCCCTACCTCTAGTGTCTTTTTTCTATATATATTTTTCGCTCAGACTTTTTTTTGGGCATTGTGGTTTTTGGCCGAAACCGGGTCACTCTGTATTCTTTTTTCCATCCCAATGAAATCGGCAGAGCTCCTGTGTTGCACCGTCAAAAGAAGAAGAGAACTCCACCATCTATGTGTGTCTATTTTCTTTCACGTGTGTTCACCCTAAAGCACAACATACGATGTGCCTCCAAATCAAATCATTACTGGCGCGTATACAAGAATCGGCTAATACAATCCACACGGTGCGTGCCTTGCTCACTCTCACGTAATAATCTGCAGCTGCACGCACGGCAACTTCTCCTCTCTATACACAGTTTTGGGGTACAGATTGAGCAGCGACTCTAACCCGTAGTACCCTCCCTATACGCGCTGGAGGCGAACGATGCTTATTCAACAAGAGGAAGCCTGGACCGTCCATCCCCACCGTTTGTTTCAGGCATCTTCTAAGGAGTCGTCGGTGGGCATCCAGTACCTGTTGGTGAACCAGAGGGCGTCTGCCGCCACGGCGGCGCCGTCCTGGTTGCGGTGCCAGGCGTAGTAGGCGTGCGTCCGGTTCTTGATGTCCAGGATGGCGTGCCCGAAGCTCGCCTCCCTGAAGGCCGAGTAGCTCGGCTGCGGCTCCGACATGCTGCACCATGGATCCCCACAAAACAAATTATTCCAAAGTACTCTTGATCACTGATTAGAGGATGGAAGCTCTGTTCGATCTTACTTGGTGGCCAGCCCTTCCTGGTTCCCCCCGTCGCCGATGGTTATGTAGACCGGCGCCGACTGGTCCGGGATCGGAGAGCACAGCCCGTTTATGATGTTGTATGCAACATTTGAAATCCTATGCTGCAGCCAGAGAACAAAGCAGGCTCTATGTAAGGAAGTCATGACTGAAGTGTTGCTCTTAAGCATAAGAATGGAGCTAGCGCACTGAACTAATACAGCCAGTACTGGATGCAAAAATAAACAGATAGAAAGAGCTGTGGGGCGAGATAATTTGAGTCATGAAACACAATGAGATGCACCGAAAATTGCTCCAATTTGAAATGAAACTGAATTCAACAAAATGATAAGTTATCCTCGGAGAATAACTTGGGATGTAAACAAAGATAGCAATAGCAAGCAAGCTTTGGACAGGATTTGTCCACTTACTGTCCGTTCGTAGGCGTGAACATGCCCTGCAAACACGAGATCCACTTTGTACTTCACGAACCACGGCTCGTACATCACTCTCATGCTTTCACCTTCCATGTAATGGTAGTTGTAGCTGTTGTACCACGGGGCGTGCATCAGAACGATCAGCCATGGTGTCTCACTCCTGTTCACCTTGGGGAACTCGGATTCAAGCCACTTGTACTGAGGGGTGTATTTTCCTTTGGAAAAAGCAACAGATCTGTCAACTCACCTTCAGCTTTGGTACTGGCTTATCTGCAAATATGCCGCAGATTCCGCACTAGTATATGCTGAACTTGCTAAAACATGGAGTCAGAAGAACAGAACATACCATATGCGGAGTATGATGCCAGGACAATGATATATGCTGAGGCTCTTTTGATGGAATACCAGTAAGGTGCCGTGCTACCGGAAGACTTATAGGGTGTGTGATACCTGCTGCTGTATGGCTTGAATGGCTTCGTTTCGCCCTGCAAATACGTGCGATATTCTTTTTTAACTAGCAATATATGATTTATTAAATGAGCTTTTAAATGTAGCATGGTGTAATTCAGTGAGCGCTTAAAAATATAGCATGGCTCCACTGGATTGTTTTCTACTTGGTGCTTCTATTTGAACTGTAAAAGCACGCACTGAATCATAAGAAATGTGAATAAAGTATCAGAGAGAACAATCCTTACAAGTTCCGGAGCGAAATCTATCTCATGGTTTCCAGCTGTCCAGATCCAAGGCTGGTATGCAAGATTCCGCTCTACAAATCTTGCCCACGTATCCCACCTTGTATTATCATGATATGGGTAATTATCTGCATATGTCAGATCCCCGACGAAAAGCACCGCCTGGGCTTTTGAGTTGGACTCGTAATGAGCGAGTGTGACATTCGAGTCGAAACTCTGACCGAGATCACCTAAACACAATAGTAAAATTCTCAGTAATATTACTCATAAACCACAGTAGTAGAATTATGTTGGAGTTCAAACATGAGCATGCAAGCTATATCCTGAGCAAATTAGATAATAGTACCTATCAGACCAAATGTATATGGAACATCTGGGCCACTTTTCGGAGGGGTCCTGAACCAAAACTTCCTCAGCGTCTCTTCAGTTCCAACGGCATAGTAATACTTTGTGTCAAACTGCAACAAAGTCATATTAAGTTTTGAATCAAGATTCCAGCCTTCATGAAACATAAGCATCAAATGTTTGAAAAGCCGGTAACCTTCAGCTTCTTGATTGTACAATGATGAATGTATCCTGAGGTATATTTGTAGAATGTATACTGCGAATACTTCCCCTTTTCAGAACAATTGAGATTATCTTCTGAAGTACCGTAAAGCACCGTGCTTGATCCAGGTTCGACTGTTGTTACCCACGAGATTATCATGGCTGTACCGTCATGGTTGCCTTGTGTGATATGAACCTGTTAGAGCACCTCATCAATCAGCACGAGAGTGGAGAATACACCACGAAGTGCGGGCACGTGTTTTATACTATTTGTTTATGCAACAGCAATGTTAAGTAACTATATGGAGTAAGAAATAACACACATCAGTATCATGGAGAAAGGCACCGTATTATAAAATTAAGTGAACAAAGATAAAGTAAGATTATCATGGAAAAGGTGTGATGGTATTAAATTCTATGGAGTAAGACTACTAGGTAAGAATAAAGAAGTTCTTCAAAGGGGCTCTACAACCAATAAGCAACGGTCAAACAGAAATATATGATGGCAGACTAGCCCCAATGTTGCCTTTAGAACTGAATAAAGTAAAGATGAGACGAACAACAATTACTTTAAACCAAGATCGCTGATTTGTATGGTGAAACTGTGGACTGGCATTAAGTAAGTGTGGGAAGTAGCTCAAGAAGCACAGCACATAATTGGAAGCCACTGAACCCATCCGCAGAGTATCAGAGTACACTGAAAATCTGCTACACAATCACTGAGTTAACTGGAAACTGTTTCGAGACCATGAGGTTAACTGGAAACTGTAGATCTCCTGAGAGCATAGCATAGGTCAATGAAACAGTAAAACAGTGATTGTATTTACACATGTTTTTGAAGAAGTTTTCATGGAGAAGCTGGTTTACACCGGATACAAAAAATGCACACTTAATGAATTGGAAAAACTGAACTTGTTGAAGCGCAACTGTGCCAACAGCCAAACATAAAGGAACCATACGAAATTTTCAATAATAGGTTGAGAGCGATGACTATCCACTTTAAATATCACAAAAGGCTCACTGGTAAACTGATGAAAAGAACTAAAAATGAACACAAGTATAAGTCCATTTAGGAGGCATAGTTTATGCAGCAGAAATGCTCGAACTCAGGAAGATATGAGTTTAGAGGAGGAAAATAAAAGTACTGAAGTGCCAATCAGCCGGAAGTTTTGGAGTCATGCAGAAAGTCTTTGGCTGTATCATAGTATCGACAAGTAACAGCTACTGTAAGACCAACATGTAAAACAAGTACTGCATGTAATTACAGCTTGAGTTCACGACAACTGCAGGATATATACCAACCACATGGCGAGAAGGGCAAATGAATCCACAATTATATGTTTCACTGAAGAATAAGGACAGAAGAATCCACGATAGTATATCCATCTCATGCTTGCAATTACCAGCTGTGTGGTCAACTGTTCGCCAAACGCCAGGTAGACTCTAGCCTAAACAGATGGCAGTACTGTATCAACGGAGGCAGAAGCGCAGTCTGCGGTTGGTTACCTGCTGCGGCGCATTGTGGCCGGGCGGAGCGCGGAAGACGTCGGCGTCGAGCGGCATGTCGATGGCCTGGCCAAGCAGCCGCCGGTACTCGCTGGTCTGGCCGGCCCGGCAGGCGACGCCCAGCAGCAGGACGGCGCAGGCGACGGCCAGGGCCACCGCGCCGATCCGGTTGGCCAGCCCCATTCCCGCGGGGCTCGCCTCCTCCTCTGCTCCGCGCCGCTCTGGTTCTTGGTTTTCTTCCTCTCGCGGCTTCTTGGAGGTTGTACTCCGGGGACGGGAATGGGATCGCTTGTTCGATTTCTTGACCGATAAATAAAGATGGGTCAAGGCAAGAAGGCAGGGGATATGTAGGGGGAATGGAATATGCTCATCCGGGCTGCCAAGAAATAAAATCGGGGATGGCGACCGCCGGCGAGCATTGATTGATTACTTCATGGTTTGAACTTCGAACACGCACGCGGGTTGAGGTGGGACGGGGATTGTAGGGAGCGGCCAGGTTGGGACTTGTCGGCGATCGGAAGCCGCCAAGTGGAAGAGTGGGCCGGATTTTGGAGGGGACAAGAACTTCAGTTGTTTTATTTCTTTTATTTTATTTTTGCAAGCAAGGACCTTCAAGCAAATGATTTTATTTAGAGCATGTACAACGACTTGGCAAATAGATCCCCTCAAACGCCCGTGGATATGGCCGGCCACACTCGCGGGCGCATCCGGACGGACCCTCGTATTTCGGTCCCGACATCCATATATCTCAAATTCGGACTCTCGAATGGGGTTCTTGAGTTGGTGGTGCTTTGACCATTTATGGATCCAAGCCCATCAATTATTTGCTGGAATATGAGAGGGCTGAACAACCCAGCCAAACGAGACGCTGTGCGAGGTTTTGTGAGCACTATTAGAGCAAATGTAGCTTGTTTACAGGAGACTAAACTTGATGTAATTGATCGCTACTCAGTTATGCAATGTTTGGGGCCGTCGTTTGATGGCTATGCCTACTTGCCGGCTGTTGAGACTAGGGGAGGAATCCTACTTGCTTGGGATTCTTACATGGTGGATGTTGATCACCACAATTTGGACGATGACTTTATAATGAGCATGATTCACAGAAAGCGGAGACCATTGGTGGCTAACGGTTGTTTATGCTCCACAGTATGACGCGCCAAAACCGCCTTCTGGAGCGATTAAACATGAGGAGAGAGCTATGTCCAGGACCGTGGATGGTCTTGGGAGATTTTAACATGATTTTGCGAGCTTCCGAGAAAAACAATGCCAATCTAAACCGTAGCATGATGGGGAAGTTCAGGGCTTTCGTGGACAATAACGAGCTTAAGGAAGTGTACATGCATGGGAGGAGATTCACTTGGTCAAATGAGAGGGACTCGCCTACTATGACCAAGATTGACAGAGTGCTAGTCTCGGTGGATTGGGAACTGGCGAATCCGGACTGTCTTCTCCAAGCTTTATCTTCTGGTGTGTCTGACCAGGCCCCGCTACACCTTCACACTGCGGCCATGTTCTGCCCAAAAAAGAGATTTCGTTTTGAGCTATATTGGACTAAATTGGATGGCTTTGAGGATGCTGTGCGCGAGGCTTGGGTTTGTGAGGATAGCATTGTTGACCCCTTCAAGAGGCTGGACACTTTATATAGAAACACGGCAGTCGCTTTGCAAGCATGGAGCCAAAGAAAGGCAGGAAACATAAAAGTCCTCATGGCTGTAGCAACCTGGGTGATCTTTTGATTTGACCAAGTGCAGGAAAGACGCATTCTAACGGACCAGGAACTGTGGCTTAGGCGTACCCTCAAGCTCGCTCTGTTGGGGATGGCTTCCCTTGAAAGAACCATTGAGAGGCAGAGATCACGGATGAGATGGATTAGAGAGGGCGATGCAAATACAAAACTGTTCCAAGCTTTTGCCAATGGAAGACGAGCCAAAAACTTCATACCTTATGTTAGAGTTGGAGATACTGTATACACGGATCAAAGGCAGAAAGAAGAAGTGTTCACAGCTGCGTTTGAAGCAAGGCTTGGGACCGATCAAGCACGCGAATTCACGATTGATTTGGACTACTTGGGTATTCAACCAATTGAGCTAGCGGATCTAGATGACATGTTCACCGAGAAGGAAGTCTTTGACGCTATAAATGAGTTGCACCCGGACAGAGCTCCGGGTACTGATGGCTTCATTGGAGCGTTCTACCAGAGAGCATGGCCTATCATCAAGAATGACATCATGGCAGCAGTGCACAACCTCTACGTGTGTGATGGAACCGGTTTTGCCAAACTCAACCGAGCATACATTATGCTTATTCCGAAGAAAAGCGATGCTGAGGAGGTGGGCGATTTCCGACCCATCAGTTTGACACACAGCTTTGAAAAGCTGTTTGCAAAGATGCTCACAACCAGAATCAGGAGACAGATGAAAGCTTTGGTCAGTGCAAATCAATCTGCATTTATTAAGGGCAGAGTGCTTCATGATTAAGGATGGCAATGGGTAGGGTATGGGGCGGGTAGAGCAATACCGTACCCATACCTGTGTAGTTAATGGGTACAAAAATCTACCCATACCCATACCCATGGGTATGAAACTTTACCCGTACCCATACCCAACGGGTACCCATACCCATTGGGTACCCAATGGGTAGATCAAACAGTACACAAGTTATTGATAATTTTGCATTCTTTCATAGCACATTTGATAAGAAAAAACATTTATCTCAACTCAAGAACATATATACGAGTACAAAACAATTATCTCAATTCAAACTGACAGATAACTTTATCATGGGTACACAAGCTCATGACACATTTCACCAAATAACATCTGACAAGTAACATGCCAATACAAATGGGTAGGGTATGGGTATATCCATGGGTATAATGCTATACCCGTGCCCTACCCATGACTTAATGGGTAGGGTATGGGTACTACCCATGGGTATAAAATTATACCCATACCCTACCCATGCGGGTACGGTATCCGCGGGTACCCGTACCCATGAGTAAAATTGCCATCCTTATTCATGATAACTTCTTAATGGTTAGGAATGTTGCAAGAAGAATTCACGCTAGGAGAGCTCCAGGTGTGTTTCTGAAGCTGGACATCTCGAAAGCTTTCGACACACTCTCCTGGCCTTTCCTCTTCCAAGTGCTAAGAGCCAAAGGATTTGGTCCAAGATTCATTCGATGGCTGGAAATCTTGCTGCAATCTGCGAGCACAAAGGTGGTTGTCAATGGATGCCCGGGAAAAAGATTTTATCACTGCCGAGGACTGAGACAGGGCGATCCTAGCTCGCCACTTCTCTTTGTTATAGCCATGGACATTCTTACAGCTGTGATTGGGAAGGCAGCTAGGGAGGGTGTGCTCTCTTCCTTCTCGGGCATCAAAGACACACAGAGGCTTTCAATCTTTGCTGACGATGTGGCCCTGTTCATCCGGCCATCTGTACCTGACCTGGCATGTGTGAGAGAGGCGCTAAATATCTTTGGGATAGCATCAGGACTTAGAATCAACTACAGGAAGACTTCGGCCATCTTAATTCGAGGAGATCCAGAAGATAAGGAAAGGGTGATAAGCTTCCTGAACTGCCAATCTGGAAGTTTTCCATGCAAATATCTCGGATTACCTCTCTCCATAAACCAGCTTACGAGGACTGATTGGCAACCGCTGTTAGACCAGGTTAAGCAATTCATCCCAGCATGGCAGCGAGGCCTTATCCAGAGACCAGGCAGACTAATCCTCGTCAAGAGTGTCATTGCTAGTAGACCAATACATCATCTGCTCGTTCTAAACCCACCACTGTGGGTGTTTGAAGAAATCAATACTTGGATGCGATCTTTTTTCTGGGCTGGAAAAGACAGAACCAACGGAGGACAATGCCCGGTTGCTTGGAACACCATCTGCAGGCCTACGAAATTCGGAGGCCTTGGAGTCAAAAACTTACAACTTCAAGCACTTGCCCTACGTGTTCATTGGGTGGTGGCCAAGACCGACGCCGAGAGGCCGTGGCATGGACCGACAAATGAAATTCATGAGGAGGCAAGAGCTGTGTTTGATAGCACTGTCCATATAACAGCAGGAAAAGGGGACAAGGTGCTCTTTTGGACTGATCGATGGATCCAAGGTTTTGCCGCTGTGGATATAGCACCCATGATCGTTGCTGCAGTTGATGTGCGCATCAAAAATAAGAGGACGATCCAGCAAGCAATGACTGATAATGCTTGGATCAATGACATCCGAGGCGATCTAACCTTCATGGCTCACATCCAACTCATTCACCTTCAGCATGTCATTACTACCACCCCGAGAGATGTCAATACTGAGGATGCCTTTCAATGGCCTTGCGAACCGTCGGGCTCCTACACGGCTAGGTCCACTTATGAGAGGCTATGCTAGGGGCTGGTGAGATCGAGCACGGCCACATGCATCTGGCGAAGCTGGGCGACTCTCAAGTGCAAAATCTTTGCATGGTTGGCTGTGCAATACCGTATTTGGACTTCGGACCGAAGGGCTCGACATGGGCTATAGGATGCGCCTTCGGCTTGCTATACGTGCATGCAGGAAGAAGATAACGTGGATCATATCTTGGCACAATGTGTCTACGCGAGGGAAGTCTGGCACCAAAGTTTCCTTATCATGCAGGTCAATGTGGAGATCCCACAGGTCCTTGACACCTTTCAGGACTGGTGGTTGAGGGCAAGAAGCAACTTCCGACAGCCATACAAACAAGGGTTCGACACTTTTGTCATTGCCGCTGCCTGGTTGCTTTGGAAACAACGAAATGCAAGAGTTCTCAACCGGGCTAAGCAAGTGAGTTCCCCCATGAGGCTAGCTCAGCAAATACTAGAAGAGATCAGATTATGGAAGCTCGCGGGAGTAGGAGTGGTAGGCTTGAGTAGATTTGTGAGAGAGTAATTGTTTGTGTGTTTTAGGAGTTGGAGTCGGTGTACTCACGGCGATGCTCGCATCGTGGTAGAATCTTGTAAAATTTTCTGCTCCCTTCTATAAAAATATGGTACGCTATTGGCGTACTCTCGAAAAAAAAATCGGACTCTCGAATCCATGCAAATACATGCACGTCGATTATACAAGACAATGTCGCACGTAAATAGCAAATGTTGGTACGAAGCATAGATAGCATTTACATAAAATTTATATTAAGTGCCAAACTCAAGCATTGTCTCGTTGGTTGTCATTATGGGTCCACATGTGCTCCACAAGATCATTGAGTAGTTGTGTGTGCACCTGCTGATCTCGAAGAGTATGATGCATCTGCAGAAAGTACATCAGCTGAGCCGCATCTTGATCTCCCGGATTTCAACTTGTTCTCCAGGTGCTTCAAAATCATGGGTTTGGACTACACCATCACCCTCATCCTCGGCAATCATATTGTGCAGAATAACACAACATGTCATCAGCTGTCACAAAGTTTCTTATTCTCGCATCATTGCAGCGCTCTGCACAATTCCCCAACGAGGTTGAAGCACACCAAATGCCCTCTCCATATCCTTCCTAACCGCTTCCTGCATTGTTGCAAAGTGGCTCTGTTTATTGCTACGTGGCTCGGATATGGTCTTCACAAATGCCGCCCACTGAGGATAGATAACATTGACAAGATAGTAGCCCATGTTGTAGTCTCGGCTGTTGACGGTGTAGTTGCACGACGATGATTCCCCATTGCAAAGCCTCCTGAACACCGGAGATCGTTGAAGCACGTTGATGTCGTTGTGAGAACCCGGCATTCCAAAAAAAGCATGCGAAATCCGTAAGTCATGTGATGCCACCGCTTCTAGTATGGCGGTGGCCTCTCTAACGTGACCTTGATACATTCCCCGCAGACCTTTGGGGCAGTTCTTCCATTGCCTCTGCATGCAGTCAATCGCTCCGAGCATTCCTGGAAACCCCCTTGCCTCTCCAATAGCCAACAATCTATGTCCTGCACATTTGGTTCTCTGAGATACTCAGGTCCAAACACCTCTACCATGGCGCGGGAAAACTTAACAGCAGTCTTTAGGCATGTGCTCTCCCCATCCTGACCATCTCACCAACGGCATCTGCAGCAGTACCAAGTGCAAGCATCCTCAGAGCAGCCGTGCACTTCTGCTTGGCCGAGAAAGAGAGTTGGCCGCAGCAATCCCTTGTGAGCTTGAAGTAGTCGCCGTGTGCCTCTACTCCCTCCACAATGCGCAAAAACAGTGGTTTCCACATGCGAAAACGGCGACGAAACCATGGATCATCCGAGAAAGTAGGTTTGGGAGCAAAAGTCCTTGTGCAATAGATTTGCTCCGGACACCCTATCCCGGTTGATCACTTTTCTCCCTTTGATTAAGCCATTGAAGTTGAGAATATGCTCCACTTGCTGGTCCATTTTCTCTTGCATGCTCATGAGCATAATCATGTCCACTTCTTCGTCCGAATCCAACAAATCGAAGAACTCATCTTGAATCATTTGGTCGAGCTCCGTTGGTCCATAATCCTTATCCGACGAAGCATCAAAATCCATCGTTTTACCTAACAAAATCACAAAAAATCCGGTCGAACAATATGTCGAACACATCAAGCGCAAGGCGGGAGCCAAAGAGTTGTCGGAAGTACCAGGGTGGCGTCCGGGCCAGCGGCGACATCCCTAGCGGTGAGGACAGGAGGGCTCTTCTGGAGCTAGCGGCGGAGAGCCTCGGATCTACTGCATGGCTGGCGGAGTGCGAGACGGATGGCGCGGAGGAGGAAGAAGAGATGAGATAGCAAATGGATCCGGCTGGTCTTCGTGGTGGATTTGGTGCAATTTGGCGGTGGGGTCGGGCTGTCGGGTCTGACATGGTGCGCGTGCGCGGTGTAAGGGCATTCTTGTCCCTTAGTAGTTTTGGTGATTGATGACAATGCTTTTGCGGACTAATCATGTGTATTGAGCTTTTCAGATATATCATGACTAAACACAAGACGATTTGATGCCCCTCGAAGATTATTGAAGACGGGTTTCTCTACGGTTCTTTTCGGTGGAGTTGAGTCATAGGAAAGCCATACTATTAAGAGGGGGTCCGCTTTGGAAAGATTTGGATGGAATCTCACGTACACGTCCCTTTTGCACCGCCTTTCCTTTGGCTCTTTGGAGTTTCCTCCATCTCACCTTGTCTCTGCGAAATGAAGGACTCCGAGTTGCCCTTCTCAGGCTGGCGGTAGTCTTGCTCCGAAGCGGTACTACGCGAGGAGCCGATGGTAGTACGGGCTCCGCACGGCAAGACAGGCTTCACGGTAGTACCGCTCCTCCTAAGCGGTAGTACCGTGAGTTCTGGCCTGGCGCTGCGGCTCAAGCGGTAGTAGGGGCGGATGTAATTTTTTACATCCGCGCCCTACGTGGTAGTACCGTGCTGCGGCGCAGTAGTACCATGTCGCCAGGTCAGGTACAATAGCAGGAGCGGAGGTAGGGGCGGATGTAATTTTTTACATCGGCACCCTTCACGGTAGTACCGCACCCTGTTGGGGAACGTAGTAATTTCAAAAAATTTCCTACGCACACGCAAGATCATGGTGATGATATAGCAACGAGGGGAGAGTGTTGTCTACGTACCCTCGTAGACCGAAGCGGAAGCGTTGACGCAGCGTAGAGGAAGTAGTCGTACGTCCTCCCGGTTCGACCGATCCAAGCACCGTTACTCCGGCACCTCTGAGTTCTTGACACGTGTACAGCTCGATGACGCACCCTCGATCTCCGATCCAGCAGAGGCGCCGAGGGGGAGTTCCGTCAGCACGACGGCGTGGTGACGATCTTGATGTTCTCCTGTCGCAGGGCTTCGCCTAAGCACTGCTACAATATGACCGAGGTGTAATATCGTGGAGGGGGGCACCGCACACGGCTAACGAACGATCAATGATCAACTTGTGTGTCCTAGGGTGCCCCCCTACCCCCGTATATAAAGGAGGGAGGGAGGAGGTGGCCGGCCCAAGGGGGGGCGCGCCATAGGGAGGGGGAAACCTACTCCAAGTAGGTTTCCCCCCTTTTTCCTAATCTTATTTGGAGGGGGAAGGAAGGAGTACTAGTATTAGGAAGTAGTACTAGTAGTAGGAAGGAAGAGAGGGGGAAGGAGAAAGGAAAGGGGGGGCCGGCCCCCCTCCCCAATTCGGATTGGGCTTGGGGGGGGGGCGCCCCCCTCTCTTGCTCCTTCTCTCTTCCTCCTACATGGGCCCAATAAGGCCCATATACCTCCCGGGGGGTTCCGGTAACCTCCCGGAGCTCCAAACTTCTCCGAAACCTTTCCGGTGTCCAAATATATCCGTCCAATATATCAATCTTTATGTCTCGGCCATTTCGAGACTCCTCGTCATGTCCGTGATCATATCCGGGACTCCGAAAAAACTTCGGTACATCAAAATACATAAACTCATAATATAATTGTCATCGAAACCTTAAGCGTGCGGACCCTACGGTTCGAGAACGATGTAGACATGACTGAGACACGTCTCTGGTCAATAACCAATAGCGGGACCTGGATGCCCATATTGGTTCCTAAATATTCTACGAAGATCTTTATCAGTCAAACCGCATAACAACATATGTTGTTCCCTTTGTCATCGGTATGTTACTTGTCCGAGATTCGATTGTCGGTATCCAATACCTAGTTCAATCTCGTTACCGACAAGTCTCTTTACTCGTTCTGTAATACTTCATCTCATAACTAACTCATTAGTTATATGCTTGCAAGGCTTAGGTGATGAGCATTACCGAGAGGGCCCAGAGATACCTCTCCCACAATCGGAGTGACAAAACCTAATCTCAATTATGCTAACTCAACATGTACCTTCGAGACACCTGTAGTACTCCTTTATAATCACCCGATTACGTTGTGACGCTTGGTAGTACCAAAGTGTTCCTCCGTAAACGGAGTTACACAATTCTCATAGTTCTTGGAACATGTATAAGTCATGAAGGAAGCAATAGCAGAATACTAAACGATCAAGTGCTAAGCTAACGGGATGGGTCATGTCAATCACCTCATTCTCCTAATGATGTTATCCCATTAATCAAATGACAACACATGTCTATGGTTAGGAAACATAACCATCTTTGATTAATGAGCTAGTCAAGTAGAGGCATACTAGTGACTATATGTTTGTCTATGTATTCACACATGTATCATGTTTACGGTTAATACAATTCTAGCATGAATAATAAACATTTATCATGATATGAGGAAATAAATAATAACTTTATTATTGCCTCTAGGGCATATTTCCTTCAGTCTCCCACTTGCACTAGAGTCAATAATCTAGTTCACATCGCCATGTGTTTTAACACCAATAATCATATCTGTATATGATTAACACCCATAGTTCACATCGTCATGTGACCAACACCCAAAGGGTTTACTAGAGTCAATAATCTAGTTCACATTGCTATGTGATTAACACCCAAAAGAGTACAAAGGTGTGATCATGTTTTGCTCATGAGAGAAGCTTAGTTGACGGGTCTGTCACATTCAGAGCCGTATGTATTTTGCAAATATTTTATGTCCACAATACTCTGCACGGAGCTACTCTAGCTAATTGCTCCCACTTTCAATATGTATCCATATTGAGACTTAGAGTCATCTGGATCAGTGTAAAAGTTTGCACTGATGTAACTTTTACAAAAAACTCTTTTATCACCTCCATAATCGAGAAACATCTCCTTAGTCCTTACTAAGGATATTTTTGACCAATGTCCAGTGATCTACTCCTAGATCACTATTGTACTCCCTTGCCAAATTCAGAGCAGGGTATACAATAGGTCTGGTACATAGCATAGCATACTTTATAGAACCTATGACTGATGCATAGGGAATGACTTTTCATTCTCCTTCTATTTTCTGCTGTGGTCGGGATTTGAGTCTTACTCAATTTCATACCTTTGCAATACAGGCAAGAACTCTTTCTTTGACAGTTTCATTTTGAACTATTTCAAAATCTTGCCAAGGTATGTACTCATTGAAAATCTTATCAAGCGTCTTGATCTATCTCAATAGATCTTGATGCTCGATATGTAAGTAGCTTTTACTGAGGTCTTTTCTTTTTAAAGAACTCCTTTAAAACACTCCTTTATGCTTTGCAGAAAAATTCTACATCATTTCTAATCGACAATATGTCACTCACATATACTAATCAGAAAGGCTGTAGTGCTCCCACTCACTTTATTGTAAATACAGGCTTCATCGTAAGTCCATATAAAACTATATGCTTTGATCAACTTATCAAAGCGTATATTCCAACTCCGAGATGCTTGCACCAGTCCATAGATGGATCGTTGGAGCTCGCACATTTTGTTAGCACCTTTAGGATTGACAAAACCTTCTGGTTGCATCATATACAACTCTTCTTTAATAAATCCATTAAGGAATGCAGTTTTGACATCCATTTGCCAGATTTAATAAAATGTGGCAATTGCTAACATGATTCAGACAGAGTTAAGAATCGATACGAGTGAGAAAATCTCATCGTATTCAACACCTTGAACTTGTTGAAAACCTTTCGCAACAAGTCGAGCTTGGTAGATAGTAATACTACTATCAGTGTCCGTCTTCCTCTTGAAGATCCATTTATTTAACATGGCTTGCTGATCATCGAGCAAGTCAATCAAAGTCCATACTTTGTTCTCATACATGGATCATATCTCGATTTTATGGCCTCGAGCCATTTCGCGAATCTGGGCTCATCATCGCTTCCTCATAGTTCGTAGGTTCATCATGGTCTAGTAACATGACTTCCGAACAGTATTACCGCACTACTCAGTGCGGACTGTACTTTGGAAGACCCACGAGGTTTTGTAGTAACTTGATCTCAAGTTTCATGATCAATATCATTAGCTTCCTCACTAATTGGTGTATTTGTCACAGAACTGATTTACGTGATGAACTACTTTCCAATAAGGGAGCAGTACGATTACCTCATCAAGTTCTACTTTCCTCCCACTCACTTCTTTCGAGAGAAACTCCTTCTCTAGAAAGGATCCATTTTAGCAATGAATATCTTGCCTTCGGATCTGTGATAGAAGGTGTACCCAACATTTCCTTTGGGTATTCTATGAAGACACTTCTCGATTTGGGTTTGAGCTTATCAGATGAAACTTTTTCACACAAGCATCGCAGCCCCAAACTTTAAGAAGCGATACTTAGGTTTATTGCTAAACCATAGTTCATACGGTGTCGCCTCAACGGATTTAGATGGTGCCCTATTAAACGTGAATGTAGCTGTCTCTAATGCATAAGCCCAAAACGATAGTGGTAAACCGATAAGAGACATCATAGATCGCACCATATCTAGTAAAGTACGACATAACGTTCGACACACCATTCCATTGTGGTGTTCTGTGGTGTGAACTGTGAAACTATTCCACATTGTTTTAATTGAAGACCAAACTCAGTAACTCAAATATTTGTCTCATGATCGATCGCAGAAACTTTATTTTCTTGCTACGATGATTTTTCCACTTCACTCTGAAATTCTTTGAACCTTTCAATTATTTCAGACTTATGTTTCATCAAGTAGATATACCCATATCTGCTCAAATCATCTTGTGAAGGTCAGAAAATAACGATACTTGCTGTCGTGGTTCTAAGTCTGACAGTAGAAGTAGGGGTAGGTAAGGGAGAGGCGATGTCCTAGCTATGGAGCAGTTGTGAAGACAAAGGATGTACGAGTTCAGGCCCTTCTGAGGAAGTAACAGCCCCACGCCCTCGGAGCCCTGAGGCGGTCGAGTGGATTATGAGTATGAGTATTACCAGAGTGTGAACCCTTCTATCTGTGGAGGGGGGTGGCTTATATAGAGTGCGCCAGGACCCCAGCCAGCCCACATAATGGAGGGATTAAAGTACATTAAGCCGGGGTTACCTGTAACGCCTCATAAAGCGCTTTTAACTATCATTAAGTCTATTCAATAGCAAACCGCTATGCAAGCAGAGTGCCTTCGACCTTCCGATGGTCGAGTGAGTCTTCATGGTCGAGTGAGTCTTCCATGGTCGAGTCCTTCCACCAAATGAGTGGATTCTCTTTGGTCGATCGAAGATAATCTCTTCTAAGAGTGTCCTTGGGTAGGACGCTTAGGTCGTGCCTATGACCCTACCCTAGGTACATGAATCCATCATTAGCCCCCGAATGGATTGAGGCTTGAGTGAAGGAGGAGTTGACGTTGTTTCCGACTGCCTTTTGCATACTGGCTACGTGTTGTCTTGGATCAAGATCTTCTCTGTTGATAACAAGAAACTTTCCTTCAGTCGACTTGATCCATTCTTGTTCTTTAGTCGAGTGACTTCCTTTGCTATTCCCGAGCAACGGATCGCAGGAAATCTCGCACTTGACAGACCGATCCGTCGTCGGATCTCGGGATACGAAATTTGGGGAAGCCTTAAACGGAACGGACTGCGGCGCTTGGATGGGACGTAACAGGGGCTCCTCGATCTCCGCGCCGCTTTTTCCGCCACGTATCGCGCAGCGCAGCTGCTCGGGATATGATTGGATTGCTTGGGTCCACCTGTCATCCACTCGGAAGGGATGCTATAAATGTAACTCCCGGAGGCTTATGCACAGTACCTTGTTCTTCCTCCTTAGTTCTCTCCGTCTCCGCTCTCCGCCACCGCTGCTGCTCTCTTGCCATCTCCCCCCTTGCGCATTCTCCCGTGCCATGGGCAAAGAGAAGACGACGATGTTGGAGCGCGCGAAGAAGGCGTCGGCGGCGGAGAAGGCGTCGGCGGCCGAGAAGGCAAAGGGAAGATCTACCGGTCGCGGTGGTTCCTCGTCGAGATCCAACCTGCCGAAAGGCTGGGTCCAGGGAGACTGGATCCAGTCGACCATCAAGGAGAAGGATCTCCTCGATATGGCCGACGACGGATTGATTCCCCACGCGCGCGAGACTTCTGCCCGAGTGGCAGCCTCAGCCAGAAGAGGGTGAGTGCGTGCTTTTGGCCACCCATGTCGACCGAGGTTTTTCGTTGCCGCCGAGTGTCTTCTTTCGGGGTTTTCTGAATTTCTTCGGAGCCCAGCTCCACCATTTTACTCCAAACTCCATCGCATACCTTGCCGCGTTTGTGTCTATGTGCGAAAACTTCCTGGGCTGTCGACCGCACTGGGGTTTGTTCAAGTACATCTTCACATGTCGCCTCGGATCGTGAAGAAGGCAAGCCCCGTGACGAGAAGACCCAAGTAGTCCAGATGTGTGGTGGCTTAGGAGTCCAGTTGAGGAACAAAAGCACCTTCCCAGCTATGTCTTTTCCCGAGTCGGTCAGGGGCTGGCAGTGACCTGGTTCTATTGCCGGAATGAGACGACGCCGGGGGCGCCGACCGCCTTCCTGCATTCACCATGAGTCGAGTGAATAGACCCTCCTCCTCAAGGTTGTTCCAGAGGAGAGGACTGAAGTGAAGATGCTGATGGACCGCGTGGTGCAGCTGGTTAGGGACGGAGGATCGCATGGACCTCCGGAGGTTTTTCTTCGAGGCGAATCCAGCCCCTTCAGCCCGGAGTCCCCGCATGTGGCTATATCGCGGCATCAAGACGAGACTCGCGCCCACCCGAGGCAATCGACGATATCGTAGTGGAAAGATGGATGGCTGCGATCATGGGAACAAGGACAATCCTCGCGGATCTCGGAGGATTTCTCCACTTGATCGTGATGCTGCCCGGATAAGGTACACTTGCTCGCTTTTCCGTTGTATATCCGTCGAGTGTGTTTCAGAATTTGGTCGATCGAACTCGCTTTGATACTTCCAGGCCCTCACCGAGCTATACTCAATGCCCAATGGCGCCCAGATTCCGACTGAGGAGGGGGAAGCCAGTGGAGGCGAGAGCCAGGAAGAGTGGGATTCAGACGCTGCAGAAGACGACTACGACGATGATGATGATGACGAGGATGATGATGACGAGGATGAAGAGGAGGGAGCCGCACCACCGCGCTTGGAAAGGCGGTCAAAACTTGTGCACGACCCTTCGGTTGAACGCGGTAAGGGAGTTGCGATCGTCTCTTGATCGACTAAACGCCTCGGACCGCTTCTCCGTGCCGACCGAGAAAGCGCCAAGCGGCCGAAGGTAGTTCCGTCGAGGACAACCAAGCCTCGCCAAAAATGAAGGTGTCCATCCCCACCATCTCGTGGTAAACATATTGCTTAAGTCTTCTTGTTCTATATAAATTTTATCTCTGGTTGATACTTGAATCGGTCGATCGATTCTTTGGATTTTCAGCGCTGCGACTTCAAACCTCAGCTAAGGTCAAGACCATGAGATGGAGGACGCCGCCACCTCAAATCCTGGCATCAGATCCTTAATTCTTGTTCTTAGTCGATCGACTCAAGATTTCGACTTTAACTCTTTTCTCAAGCTCCAACCAATGACATCATCACTCTTCCCGACGGCGATGATGAGGATGAGGAGCCATTGAAGACTAGGAGGAGCAGGAAGGCATCTATCGCAAAGAAGCCCAAGGTGTGACGGCGCCGAGACCGTTAGACGGAAGGAGAGGTCGGCACTCGACATACCGTGTCCTTCGCGGAGCGACGAAAGTGCTCGACCCACTTCGTCGAAAGTGCTGGACAACCTTCGATCTTCACCACGCACCACGCCCCGGAGGACCAGGCCGATGTTGCTAAGGAGGCGATCCGTCAGCGAGGATCATGATGGAGCGGTGAAGATCGTTCGATGCGAGCCAAGCAGACTTACGATGCAGCTCGCCTTGAGCAATGTTGGTCATCGACCACCGCCTGTTCTGTTAGGATATGCTATCAAAACTTTTCTTTCTGGAATTCATAGCAGTCACCCACTAGGTGTGTTGGTAAAAAACTCCGTGTTGGCGGGGCACGCGCTGAGTGCACCCGCTCGGTGTAGTCCCCAAGGCTAAGGTCGACTGCTGGCAGTCGGTCTTAGGCTTACTAAGTAGATGTTGATCATTATCCGAATGGAACGAATGGGTTTCTGAGACCAGTGGGGGCACGCTGAGTGCACCCACTGGGTGTAGTCCCCGAGACTGTGGTCGACTGCTGGCAGTTGATTACAGTCTGAAGAAGTTTCGGTCGACTGGTCGACTCTGTCTTGAATAAGACCAGTGGGGGCACGCTGAGTGCACCCACTGGGTGTAGTCCCCGAGACTACGGTCGAATGCTTGCATTCGACTGTAGTCTTAGAAACGCACCATTCTTCTTTATTCACTCGGAAGTGGATTATCTCTGATATTTTTGCAATTGACTCTTCGTAGAAATCTTGTGATCTTGCGGCACGCTATACTGAACTGGAGCAGAAGCATATTCAGCTCGAGTTGGACTTGAAGCTAGTGCAGGAGAATCTGACGAAGGCGAAGGAGGAGACCAAAGGTATGTTTGGTGAGATTTCGACGACTCTTTTCTCCCCTCATTTGCTTCAAGCTTGACTTTGCTGCGATTTGAGTGCAAGGTGAAGGAGGCCCAGAGGAAGAAGGAGCTTGAGCTGTGCGAGAAGATCAAGCTTGCCGATGAAAAACTGGCCTCGACCGCCAAGCTTCGAACAGGATAACACCAATCTGAAGGCTGCTCTGGCCATTGCCAGCAAGGATGTTGAACGACTGAAGGCTGACAAGAAGACTCTGACTGAGAAGGTCCACCAAATGGCTGGGAAGAAGAACGAGCTGGAAAGCTTCTTGGGTGGTCTTGCTAAAAATTGTTCCTTAAGCTCGAAGGTAATCTTCTTCACTCGACCAATTCTTCCAACTGTTATGTTCCCATTCGACTATTTTCCTGATTCGGGTTTTGTCTTTGCGAGTTACGCCACAACTTTGAAGAAGAAACCAGCCGGTGAGACGAACCTTGACCTCGTCAATTCTTCGTGAGCGATGAAACTGCCATGAACATCTTCCATTTGGAGTCCGTGTTGTCATTGTCGTGGATTATCTCGCAAGGCCCGAAGGTTGCTACGCCCCGCATCGACTCGACGCCTCGCCCGATGAAACACTCCAAAATGACCTCGAGTCATTGATGGCTCGACTAAACGCCGTCCCTGACCGAGTGCAAGAGTGGAAGAAGTCTTCGGCTCGGTGCGGCGCAGACGTCGCCCTGTGTCTGGCGCGAGTCCATTGCAAGGATGCCCGAGAAGATAAGCTGGCGGCTCTCCGAGTGGCCAACACCAAAAAGCACGACTTCAGGGCCTTCATGGAGACTTTCATTGCTGCTGCCACGCGGATTGCCGACGGGATTGACCTTGACGAGTTCGTTGCTCCATCCAGCCCTCCACGTGAGGGGTAAAAACTTTCCTTGACCTTAAATTTGCCTCGGTATGCCGAGTGGAGTTGTAACCGATAAAACTTTAACAGGCTTAGCGCCTGAGCACTCTCGGTTATTTTAGGTGTCAACCTAAATTTAGATTGGATGTTTGGAAATGATTGCTCTCGGCTTGAATTGCTCTTTGCAGGTTAACGGTGAGATGCCTCTGCGATCGACTTATTCCTTAGGCGAGCATCGAGCTGCAGCTAAGCCCCGAGTGAGAGGTTTGCTCTTCACTCGGTAGGATTCTTTATCTTAGGCGAGCACTGGCTGCAGCTAAGCCTCCGAGTGAGAGGTTTGCTCTTCACTCGGTAGGATTTCTTTTTATCTTAGGCGCAGCACTGGGCTGCAGCTAAGCCTCCAGTGAGAGGTTTGCTCTTCACTCGGTAGGATTTCTTATACCTTAGGCGCAGCACTGGCTGCAGCTAGGCCCCCGAGTGGGAGGTTTGCTCTCCACTCGGTAGGATTTCTTATACCTTAGGCGAGCACTGGGCTGCAGCTAAGCCCCCGAGTGGGAGGTTTGCTCTCCACTCGGTAGGATTTCTTATACCTTAGGCGAGCACTGGGCTGCAGCTAAGCCCCCGAGTGAGAGGTTTGCTCTTCACTTGGTAGGATTTCCGTCGTATTTGTGTCGAAGCTCGGAGGAGAGGGTCACGATCGACCTGCACTCCATCTTCCTTGCGAACGCACATCATACTTATGGTGTAGCTCGGAGGAGAGGGTCGCAGTCGACCTGCGCCTCGTCTTTCTTGTTAGTATACTTTATACTTAGGCGAGCCCTTGGACTGCAGCTAAGCCTCCGAGTGGAAGTCTGGCTTACCACTCGGTAGGATTTTTAACAACTTAGGCGAGCACTGAGCTGCAGCTAAGCCTCCGAGTGGAAGTCTGGCTTACCACTCGGTAGGATTTTTAATAACTTAGGCGAGCATAGAGCTGCAGCTAAGCCTCCGAGTGGAAGTCTGGCTTACCACTCGGTAGGATTTTTAATAACTTAGGCGAGCATAGAGCTGCAGCTAAGCCCCCGAGCGGAAGTCTGGCTTACCACTCGGTAGGATTTTTAATAACTTAGGCGAAACGGATTCGCAGCTAAGCCTCCGAGTGGAAGTCCGGCTTACCACTCGGTAGGATTTGCAAAAACTTAGGCGAAACGGGTTCGCGACTAAGCCACCCACTGGGGGAAAATTTTTACTCGACGAAAATAAGAAGTGACAAAAATTATGAAGGAATTTCGGCACTATTATTTCAAAGCTCATGAACTACAGAAGCATTTTATTACAACTCTTCCGAGTGAAAAACCTTAAGTGTAAAACGGGCGGAGCAGATCCGCATTCCAAGCTCGGGGCTCGTCAATATTGTGTTCGACATTGTAGAGACGATATGCCCCATTGTGGAGAACCTTTGTGACGATGAAGGGTCCTTCCCAGGAGGGAGCGAGCTTATGTTGCTTCTGCTGATCCACTCGAAGGACCAGATCCCTTCTGGAAGGCTCGACCTCTCACATTTCGGCGTCAGCGACGCAAGTCTTCTTTGGTAAATGGTCGAGCGGATCGAGCCATTTCCTTTCCTCTTCTAGGAGGTCGATTGCATCTGACGCGCTTTCTCAGCTACGCTTCATTGTAAAGTTCAATTCGGGAGCATTGTGAAGGAGATCACTCGGAAGGACTGCTTCTGCTCCATAGACCAGGAAAAAAGGAGTTCTCCCAGTCGACCGATTAGGCGTGGTTCGCAAACCCCAAAGCACTGAAGGGAGTTCGTCAACCCAAGCTCCAGCCGCATGCTTGAGATCTCGCATCAGCCGAGGCTTCAGACCCTTGAGGATTAATCCGTTGGCTCGTTCTGCCTGTCCATTCGACTGTGGATGGGCGACTGAAGCGTAGTCGACTCGTGTGCCTTGGGCGTTGCAGAAATCCTTGAATTCTTCCGAGTCAAAATTCGACCCATTGTCTGTGATAATACTGTGCGGGACTCCATATCTGAACGTCAACCCTCTGACAAAGGAAACAGCAGTACTAGCATCAAGTTTTTTGATTGGTTTAGCTTCAATCCACTTGGTGAACTTGTCGACTGCTACCAGTACATGCGTGAAACCGCTCCGACCTGTTCGCAAGGGACCGATCATGTCCAACCCCCATACTGCAAAAGGCCAGACGAGTGGAATGGTCTTCAAGGCTGACGCAAGCTTGTGAGACATATTGGAATAGAACCGCATCCTTCGACTTGTCCACTATCTCTTTTGCCATCTCATTTGCTCTTGGCCGAGTAAAATCCTGCTCGGTATGCTTTGGCTACAATGGTCCGAGAGGACGATGGTGACCACAGTCCCCGAGTGAATGTCATTAAGTATGACTCGACCTTCTTCGGCGTTATGCATTTTTGTCCGACTCCGCCGGGCTTTCTCTATAACTGCCCACCGATAACGGTAAAGGCTTTGGATCGACGGACGATCTGCCGAGCCTCTTCCTCATCCTCTCGGGAGTTCCTTTTCGTAATATCGCGATGTATGGAATTGTCCAATCGGGGAGTGACCACTAAAACTTCCATGACCAAGTCGACCATCGCGGGACCTCAACCTCGGTCGAGTCCGTGGCACTCTTGGGTTGCGGAGCTTCCTCTGTGAAGGATCTTTTTGATCGACGGAGTGCGATATGTTCCAAAAATACACCACTCGGAATGGCTTCTCTTTGGAGCCTATCTTTGCCGATCATCTGCTGCTTGATTTTTCGATCGAGGGATGGGATGGAGTTCCAACCCTCAAACTTCTTTTCCAGCTTCCTCATCTGCATTGCAAGATCCGGTCATAGCTGGGCTTCTCACGCCCCACTCCTTCATCACTTGGTTGACCACTAGATCTGAGTCGCCATAGACCATCAAAGCGACGGACGCCGAGTGAGATGGCCATCGCAATCCATATAGGAGGGCCTCGTACTCTGCCTCATTGTTGGAGGAATCAAAGTGAATCTGGAGCACATACCTAAGCTTATCTCCTCTGGGGGAAACCAGAACAACCCCAGCACCAGAACCATTCGGCATCTTGGAGCCGTCGAAGAACATGGTCCAATGCTCCGAGTGAACTTCAGTCGGCTGCTGTTGTTCAATCCATTCGGCGAGAAAATCCGCTATAGCCTAGGACTTAATGGCTTTCTTTGCCTCGAATTTGATATCAAGGGGAAGAAGTTCAATCGCCCATTTCGCCACTCGACCGGTTGCGTCTCTGTTGTGCAGGATCTCTGATAAAGGAGCATCACTGACGACTGTGATAGAATGATCAGAGAAGTAATGAGCAACCTTCTTTGCGGTCATGTATATGCCATACACAAGCTTCTGATAATGAGGATATCTCTGCTTGGATGGAGTCAAGACTTCAGACAAATAATACACCGGGCACTGAACTTTAAAGGCCTTTCCTTCCTCTTCCCGCCGACAGTAAGCACGTAGGCCGATAACTTGTCCAGTGGCTGCAATGTAAAGCAACAGAGGCTCTTTGCTGATTGGAGCAGCAAGCACCGGCTGGGTGGAGAGCAGAGCTTTTAGCTCGGCAAACGCTGCATCAGCTTCCGGAGTCCACTCGAACTTGTCAGCCTTCTTCATCAGTCGGTAAAGAGGTAATGCCTTTTCACCGAGTCGTGAGATGAATCGACTTAAAGCGGCCAAGCATCCAAAGAAGCTTCGGGCGTCGTGCACTTTCGCCGTATGCGTTTCATTCGGAGAATAGTGCCGATCTTCTCGGGTTAGCGTCGATCCTCGCTCGAAACGAAAACCGAGTAATTTTCCACCAGGAACTCCGAATGTGCACTTTGACGGATTGAGCTTGATATCGTACCTTCTGAGGTTGGCAAATGTTTCGGCGAGGTCGGCAAGCAGGTCGGAACCTTTTCGCGACTTAACGACGATATCATCCATATACGCTTCCACATTCCGACTGATTTGAGTGAGAAGACACTTCTGAATCATTCGCATAAATGTGGCTCCGGCATTCTTGAGGCCGAATGGCATGGCGATATAGCAGAAGCACCCGAACGGAGTGATGAAAGCTGTTTTTATTTCGTCGGGTCCATACAGACGGATCTGATGATACCCGGAATATGCATCTAGAAAAGACAATCTCTCACACCCCGCGGTCGAGTCAACAATTTGATCGATACGGGGGAGAGGAAAATGATCTTTCGGGCAGGCCCGATTAATGTGTTTAAAATCAATGCACATGCGGAGTGAGTTATCCTTCTTGGGAACCATGACGACATTAGCGAGCCACTCGGAGTGGTATATCTCTCTAATGAATCCTGCCGTCAACAGTCGAGCCACTTCTTCACCAATAGCTTTTCTCTTCTGGACGGCGGACCGCCGAAGATGTTCTTTGACTGGTTTCGCTGACTTGTCGACTGGAGGCGATGCTCGGCCAGTTCCTCAGGAACACTGGCATGTCGGTGGCTTCCATGCGAAATGTCCCAGTTCTCACGGAGGAGGCGGATGAGCGCTTCTTCCTATTTCGAGTCGAGTGTTGTGGATATGTGGGGTCGGGGCTGCATCGGGGTCAGTCGGATGAATATGGACTGGCTTTGTCTCACCGGACGACTTGAATGCAGACTCTGTGGCTGGCTTCTTAGATCGTAACAAATCACTCGGATCTGCGTTTTGCATGTACTCGTCGAACTCGACCGCTGTCACTTGGGAGTCGGCAATCTTCGAGCCCTTCTGAAAGCACTCTTCTGCCTTCTTCCGATCGCCGGTGACAGTGATCACTCCCTTGGGTCCTGGCATTTTCAGTTTGAGGTACACGTAGCATGGTCGAGCCATGAATCGTGCGTAGGCGGGCCTCCCCAAAATGGCGTGGTACGCACTCTGAAAATCGACAACCTCAAAGGTCAACTTTTCTTTGCGGAAGTGCTTGGAATCACCAAAAACCACGTCCAGGGCTATTTGGCCGAGTGAGTTGGCCTTCTTCCCTGGTATGACGCCGTGGAAACTCATATTGGTGGCGCTTAATCGGGACATCGGAATGCCCATCCCTTTCAGTGTATCCGCATATAACAAATTCAGCCCACTACCACCATCCATCAGCACTTTTGTCAGTCGAGTGCCTTCGACAACTGGATCGACCACTAACGCTTGCCGCCCAGGAGTGGCAATGTGAGTCGGGTGATCAGATTGGTCGAATGTGATGGGTGTCTGGGACCACTTCACATAACTTGGCTTCACTGGGGCAACCATATTCACCTCCCGGTTGATGACTTTCAGTCGACTTTTGCTTTCCACATCTGCGAAGATCATCAGAGTGGAGTTGACATGCAGGTATTCCTCCTCACTATCCTCTTTGTCTCCGGCCTTGTCCGGCTCCTTCTCCTTGTCCTTAGACCTGTTTCCCCAAACCGCTGGATCGAGTCGACATTTGGCAGTGGTATGCTTCGGGTAAATAATGTTGCCCTCTTCATCTTTCTTTGTGTGAATATGGCATGGCATATCCATCACGTCATTTCCTTCTTTATCTTTTACTTTCTTCGGATTCCAGGATCCTTTGGGCTTCCCCTTGAACTTTCCCTGAGTCACGGCCAGGGCTTCTCCAGGAGCTGCTGGCTCGGCTTTGCGCTTCTGCTTCCGACTGGAATTGCCCTTCTCCGACTGACTTGGCTTGTATTTACCGCTTCGGAGTCGGTCTTCTTCCTCGCCATTGGCGTATTTGCTAGCAATCTCCATCATTCGACTCAGGGTCATGTCCCCGGTTCGACCAAACTTCAGACTCAATTCTCTGTTTTTGACGCCGTCCTTGAAGGCGCAAACCGCCTGATGGTCAGACACATTTTCCACAGTATGGTGCAAGGTAATCCACCTCTGAATGTACTCTCGGAGAGTTTCATTGGTCTTTTGCACACAAACTTGCAGCTCTGTCAAACCAGCCGGTCGCTTGCAAGTCCCTTCAAAAGTCCTGACGAACACTCGGGACAAATCTTCCCAAGTGTATATCTTCTTTGTGAGGTGGCGATTCAGCCATGCTCGCGAGAACCTTCTAACATGAGGGGCAAATGCTTCATGGCCACCTCATCATTCCCACCACCAATCTGAACAGCCACTCGGTAATCCTCAAGCCAAGTTTCGAGTGCTTGGATTCTCCCGTGAATTTCTTGACTCCTGTTGCCAATCTGAAATTGGGGGATCACTGCGGCTCGATAGCCTCGCTAAAACACTCGGACCAGAGACATGCACTCGACTGCTGGTGGGTGCATCCCTCTCGGGTCCGCCACGATGGGCTCTATTCCGGTCGACCAAGCCTTGCACGATAATGGATCGCGCGTCAAATCCTGGTTCCCTGGGGTCGACCGGAACTCTTCGCCTATCTTGAATCGTAAATCGTCATCTTGCCGCCGAGAGCGTCTGACCCTTCCTCGAGAGGAAAGGGCACTCGGCGCTGTCATCTCGGTCGAATCGGTCTCCGTGCTGCTCTTGCGGTTGTCGCGCCCTTCTCGCTTGGGGCGATCTAGGGCTGTGAGCTGATCGGGCAGTGTTCGCAGCGACGGATCGACCGTGAATCTGCTTGCGCGATGCGACACGGCTGAATTCTGGTCTCCGCCGCCGGAGTAAATCTACGATCTGCTGCAAGCCTCTCCCACTTCCGATTGGGACGGCTGGATGGACTCTGCTGGCGCGAGTTGCGGTTGCTAAATTCTGAATCGCGGCGCGGTATACGAGTCGGTGGGAAGAGTCGACGTCGACCGGCTTCGGGAGTCGTTGCAGCTGCGCCGTCGAGTGCTCGCCGAAGATTCTCCAGCAGGTAGCGTTTCACCACATTGGCCAAACGTGCTTCCTCCAAGGCACGGGCCTCGGGGTTTCTCCGCGATAGGAGTATGTAGTGCATCCATGTTCTGCGACGAAGCTCTTCTCTCTGCAGAGAGTCGAGTGTCTCGGGCTGGTATTCTTCGTGTTTCTTGCGGATCTCCTCCTCCAGCCGCCCCACCACCGCGGGCGGCCGGGAGGACGCGAGGGCCGTCGACCATGAGGACCTCCGCCGCTGGATCATCGCTATCACACTCGGATGCGTCTCACGAGCCGGTCGGCGGATCGAACAGTAGTAGAGGGATTCGTCGGGCTCGATAGCCGCGACTGGCGATGGCTGTCTGGCGAGCCACCGCGTGCTTCACCCACCGCTGAAGCCTCGACCGACCAGAATGCTTGCGCTGGTGGGAGATCAAGGGCGGCCGATAGAAGAGTCGACCGATCACGGGTCGATGGTTGCCGCAGCAGAACGCCGCGAACACATGCACGAAGTCGTCGCCCATGGACGGGAGCGCCTCGATGTCAAGGGGAGCCTCCGGAGCCATCTTGGTCGTCGGCGACAAAAGTGAGAGCACCGAGACGGATCTCGCGCCTCACCCAAAACTCCAGCGATCATCATGATGAAGGTACTGGAATCTTGTAACTCCTCCACAAATCGCTAAAACACCGGCCCCAAGGTGGGCTCCAACTGTCGTGGTTCTAAGTCTGACAGTAGAAGTAGGGGTAGGTAAGGGAGAGGCGATGTCCTAGCTATGGAGCAGTTGTGAAGACAAAGGATGTACGAGTTCAGGCCCTTCTCGGAGGAAGTAACAGCCCTACGTCTCGGAGCCCTGAGGCGGTCGAGTGGATTATGAGTATGAGTATTACCAGAGTGTGAACCCTTCTATCTGTGGAGGGGGGTGGCTTATATAGAGTGCGCCAGGACCCCAGCCAGCCCACATAATGGAGGGATTAAAGTACATTAAGCCGGGGGTTCTTGTGCGCCCTCATAAAGCGCTTTAACTATCATTAAGTCTATTCAATAGCAAACCGTTGCGCTGCAGAGTGCCTTCTGACCTTCTGATGGTCGAGTGAGTCTTCATGGTCGAGTGAGTCTTCCATGGTCGAGTCCTTCCAGTCCAGTCGAGTGGATTCCTCTTTGGTCGACTGGAAGATAATCTCTTCTAAGAGTGTCCTTGGGTAGGACGTTTAGGTCAGGCCTATGACCCTACCCTAGGTACATGAATCCATCACTTGCCACGAGCCTTCATACTCATTGGTCTGCATACATCAGTATGTATTATTTCCAATAAGTCAGTAGCTCGTTCCATTGTCCCGAAGAACGGAGTTTTAGTCATCTTGCCCAAAAGGCACGGTTCGCAAGCATCAAATGATTCATAACCAAGTGATTCCGAAAATCCATCTTTATGGAGTTTCTTCATGTGCTTTACACCGATATGACCCAAACGGCAGTGCCACAAATAAGTTGCACTATCATTATTAACTTTGCATCTTTTGGCCTCAATATTATGAATATGTGTATCACTATGATCGAGATCCAACAAACTATTTTCATTGGGTGTATGACCATTGAAGGTTTTATTCATGTAAACAGAACAACAATTATTCTCTGATTTTAAATGAATAACCGTATTGCAATAAACATGATCAAATCATATTCATGCTCAATGCAAACGCCAAATAACATTTATTTAGGTTTAACACTAATCCCGAAAGTATAGGGAGTGTGCGATGATGATCATATCAATCTTGGAACTACTTCCAACACTCATCGTCACTTCCCTTCAACTAGTCTCTGTTTATTACAGTAACTCCTGTTTCGAGTTACTAATCTTAGCAACCGAACAAGTATCAAATACTCAGGGGCTACTATAAACACTAGTAAAGCACACATCAATAACCTGTATATCAAATATACACTTGTTCACTTTGCCATCCTTCTTATCCACCAAATATTTAGGGCATTTCCGCTTCGGTGCCATTTTCTTTGCGATGTAAGCACTTTTCGGTTTCAGGCTTTGGTCCAGCTTGGAGCTTCTTCGGGAGTGACAACTTGCTTGTCTTTCCACTTGAAGTTCCCTTTCTTTCCCTTTGCCCTTTTCTTGAAACTAGTGGTCTTGTCAATCATCAACACTTGATGTTCTTTCTTGATTTCTACCTTCGTCGATTTCAACATCACGAAGAGCTCGGGAATCATTTTCGTCATCCCTTGCATACTATAGTTCATCACGAAGTTCTAGTAACTTAGTGATGGTGACTAGAGAATTCTGTCAATCACTATCTTATCTGGAAGATTAACTCCCACTTGATTCAAGCGATTGAAGTACCCAGACAATCTGAGCACGTGCTCACTAGTTGAGCGATTCTCCTCCATCTTTTAGCTATAGAACTTGTTGGAGACTTCATATCTCTCAACTCGGGTATTTGCTTGAAATATTAACTTCAATTCCTGGAACATCTCATATGGTCCATGACGTTCAAAACATCTTTGAAGTCCCGATTCTAAGCCATAAAGCATGGTGCACAAAACTATCAAGTAGTCATCATATTGAGCTAGCCAAACGTTCATAACGTCTGCAGCTGCTCCTGCAATAGGTCTGTCACCTAGCGGTGCATCAAGGACATAATTCTTCTGTGCAGCAATGAGGATAAACCTCAGATCACGGATCCAATCCGCATCATTGCTACTAACATCTTTCAACATAATTTTCTCTAGGAACATATCAAAATAAACATATGAAAGCAACAACGCAAGCTATTGATCTACAACATAATTTGCAAAATACTACCAGGACTAAGTTCATGATAAATTTAAGTTCAATTAATCATATTACTTAAGAACTCCCACTTAGACAGACATCTCTCTAGTCATCTAAGTGATCACGTGATCCAAATCAACTAAACCATAACCGATCATCACGTGAGATGGAGTAGTTTTCAATGGTGAACATCACTATGTTGATCATATCTACTATATGATTCACGCTCGACCTTTCGGTCTCCATGCTCCGAGGCCATATCTACATATGCTAGGCTCGTCAAGTTTAACCTGAGTATTCCGCGTGTGCAAAACTGGCTTGCACCCGTTGTAGATGGACGTAGAGCTTATCACACCCGATCATCACGTGGTGTCTGGGCACGAAGAACTTTCGCAACGGTGCATACTTAGGGAGAACACTTCTTGATAATTAGTGAGAGATCATCTTAAAATGCTACCGTCAATCAAAGCAAGATAAGATGCATAAAGGATAAACATCACATGCAATCAATATAAGTGATATGATATGGCCATCATCATCTTGTGCTTGTGATCTCCATCTTTGAAGCACCGTCGTGATCACCATCGCCACCGGTGCGACACCTTGATCTCCATCGTAGCATCGTTGTCGTTACGCCATCTATTGCTTCTACGACTATCGCTACCGCTTAGTGATAAAGTAAAGCAATTACAGGGACTTTGCATTTCATACAATAAAGCGACAACCATATGGCTCCTGCCAGTTGCCGATAACTTCGGTTACAAAACATGATCATCTCATACAATAAAATATAGCATCACGTCTTGGCCATATCACATCACAACATGCCTGCAAAAACAAGTTAGGCGTCCTCTACTTTGTTGTTGCAAATTTTACGTGGCTGCTACGGGCTTAAGCAAGAACCAATCTCACCTACACATCAAAACCACAATGATAGTTTGTCAAGTTGATGCTGTTTTAACCTTTGCAAGGACCGGCGTATACACTCGATTCAACTAAAGTTGGAGAAAGCAGACACCCGCTAGTCACCTGTGTGCAAAGCACGGCGGTAAAACCAGTCTCGCGAAGCGTCTGGCGTAATGTCGGTCGGGCCGCTTCATCCAACAATACCGCTGAACCAAAGTATGACATCTTTGGTAAGCAAGTATGACTTATATCGCCCACAACTCACTTGTGTTCTACTCGTGCAAATAACATCAAACCATAAAACCTAGGCTCGGATGCCATTGTTGGGGAACGTAGTAATTTCAAAAAATTCCTACGCACACGCAAGATCATGGTGATGATATAGCAACGAGGGAGAGTGTTGTCTACGCCCTCGTGAGACCGAAGCGAAGCGTTGGCGCAGCGAGAGGAAGTAGTCGTACATCCTCTCGGTTCGACCGATCCAAGCACCGTTACTCGGCACCTCCGAGTTCTTGACACGCGACAGCTCGATGGCGCACCCTCGATCTCCGATCCAGCAGAGGCGCCGAGGGGAGTTCCGTCAAGACGACAGCGTGGTGGCGATCTTGATGTTCTCTGTTGCAGGGGCTTCGCCTAAGCACTGCTACAATATGACCGAGGTGTAATATCGTGGAGGGGGCACCGACACGGCTAAGGAACGATCAATGATCAACTTGTGTGTCCTAGGGTGCCCCTACCCCGTATATAAAGGAGGGAGGGAGGAGGTGGCCGCCCAAGGGGGGCGCCATAGGGGGGGAAACCTACTCCAAGTAGGTTTCCCCCTTTCCTAATCTTATTTGGAGGGGAAGGAAGGAGTACTAGTATTAGGAAGTAGTACTAGTAGTAGGAAGGAAGAGAGGGGAAGGAGAAAGAGGGGGGCCCCCCCTCACCAATTCGGATTGGGCTTGGGGGCGCGCCCCTCTCTGCTCCTTCTCTCTTCCTCCTACATGGGCCCAATAAGGCCCATATACCTCCCGGGGTTCGGTAACCTCCGGAGCTCCAAACTTCTCCGGAACCTTTCGGTGTCCAAATATATCCGTCCAATATATCAATCTTTATGTCTCGACCATTTGAGACTCCTCGTCATGTCCGTGATCATATCCGGGACTCTGAACAAACTTCGGTACATCAAAATACATAAACTCATAATATAATTGTCATCGAAACCTTAAGCGTGCGGACCCTACGGTTCGAGAATGATGTAGACATGACTGAGACACGTCTCTGGTCAATAACCAATAGCGGGACCTGGATGCCCATATTGGTTCCTACATATTCAATGAAGATCTTTATCGGTCAAACCGCATAACAACATACGTTGTTCCCTTTGTCATCGGTATGTTACTTGTCCGAGATTCGATCGTCGGTATCCAATACCTAGTTCAATCTCATTACCGACAAGTCTGTTTACTCGTTCTGTAATACTTCATCTCATAACTAACTCATTAGTTATATGCTTGCAAGGCTTAGGTGATGAGCATTACCGAGAGGGCCCAGAGATACCTCTCCGACAATCGGAGTGACAAAACCTAATCTCGAATTATGCTAACTCAACATGTACCTTTGGAGACACCTGTAGTACTCCTTTATAATCACCCAGTTATGTTGTGACGTTTGGTAGTACCCAAAGTGTTCCTCCGTAAACGGAGTTACACAATTCTCATAGTTCTTGGAACATGTATAAGTCATGAAGGAAGCAATAGCGAGAATACTAAGCGATCAAGTGCTAAGCTAACGGATGGGTCATGTCAATCACCTCATTCTCCTAATGATGTGATCCCATTAATCAAATGACAACACATGTCTATGGTTAGGAAACATAACCATCTTTGATTAATGAGCTAGTCAAGTAGAGGCATACTAGTGACTATATGTTTGTCTATGTATTCACACATGTATCATGTTTCCGGTTAATACAATTCTGGCATGAATAATAAACATTTATCATGATATGAGAAAATAAATAATAACTTTATTATTGCCTCTAGGGCATATTTCCTTCACACCCCTGGTTCGCAGTAGTACCGTGTCGGATTTTCGCATCGATAAAATCTCAGCGGAGGTAGTCACGGATGTAGGGCTAGTTTGGTTTGCATCCTCGGCTTCTTGCCTGGAAAAATCCGGTGCCTGGCGTTGGCCTGGTAAAGACATGATTTCCTGCCTGTCCAGGCTAGCCTGGCAGCTGTGCGTTTGGTTCGCACCCTGGCAGGGTACTAAATCATCGAGTCATCCAACGAATAAAAAAATCTTAAGCAAAGGTCAGGCGTGCTGTGGCACGTCCAGGCATAAGGAATTGGAAGCCTGGGCCAGGCTAATCCTATTGCTTGGGCTAGGAATCTTTTTTATTATTTTTTTTCAACCTGACCAGGCTAATCACATTGCTGAGCAACCCAGGCCAGGCATGTACTTTCTTTCTCAGGACACAAACAAAACAGGGACCAAGCATGCTTCAGGCACCCATCCAGGCCAGGCTTGTGGTGGTGTGGACACCAACCAAACACACCCGTAATTTTTTACATCTGTGCCTACCGTGCCTGGACTGTGGCTGCCCTGTGGTAGTACCTCACAGGGTCGCGGTAGTACCGCGCCTGTAGTTCTACTGCGCCCTGTCTGTGCTCTTCTGTTCAGGTCCAGGCTCTGCCGCACCCATGGTAGTACCGCGGTCCGCGGCGGTAGTACCGCAGGCCCGTGCGCTAGTACCGCTCCTGTGGTGCAGTAGTACCGTGGGTCGCAGGCTGAGTGGTGGGTAACGGTTGGAATTGTCCCCCCACTATATAAGGGGGTCTTCTTCTCCAAGAAGACTCACCTCTTCCATCCCTAAGCTCCATTGTTGCTCCAAGCTCCATTTTCACCCGATCTCTCTTCCTAGCCAATCAAACTTGTTGATTTGCTCGGGATTGGTTGAGAAGGCCCCGATCTACACTTCCACCAAGAGAAATTTGATTCCCCCACTAATCTCTAGCAGATCTTGTTACTCTTGGATGTTTGAGCACCCTAGACGGTTGAGGTCACCTCGGAGTCATAGTCCATTGTGGTGAAGCTTCGTGGTGTCATTGGGAGCCTCCAATTAAGTTGTGGAGATTGCCCCAACCTTGTTTCTAAAGGTTCGGTCCCCACCTTCAAGGGCACCAATAGTGGAATCACGGCATCTCGCATTGTGTGAAGGCGTGAGGAAAATATGGTGGCCCTAGTGGCTTCTTGGGGAGCATTGTGCCTCCACACCGCTCTAACGGAGACGTACTTCCCCTCAAAAGGAAGGAACTTTGGTAACACATCCTCGTCTCCACCGGCTCCACTCTTGGTTATCTCGCGCCTTTACTCTTGCAAGCTTACTTCTGTTATATCCCTTGCTTGCTTGTGTGCTTGTTGTTGTTGCATCATATAGGTTATTCACCTAGTTGCATATCTAGACAACCTACTTTGATGCAAAGTTTAATTTGGTAAAGAAAAGCTAAAAATTGTTAGTTTCCTGTTCACCCCCCCCCCCCTCTAGTCAACTATATCGATCCTTTCAATTGGTATCAGAGCCTCGTCTCTTTATTAAGGACTTTGCCGTCCGAAGAGTATGGTTGACACCGTAGACGGTGGGGAGGAGGAGCACTCCGGTGTGAATCCGATCTCGTCTACGGGTGATGGGGAAACCTCGGTGTCCCGTGAGGAATTCAATGTGGCCTTGGACACATTGAAAACCTCCATGACAACCAAGGTTGAAAGCATGTTTAATAAATTCTTAGAAGGACCTAAACTACCTACCTCGCCGTTAAAAGTGGGTGATCCCACTAACAAGGTGACGGATGCTAACTCTGACAAGGGGGAAGCTAATAGTGAGAAGGGTCCTTCTACTAGTGGTAGAAATGGCACCTACATCTTTGCCCATGTGGAACCTCCAACTTATGGAGGACCGATTCCTTCTACTCATTTAAATCATGCCGGCCCTCCTCCTAAGATTGTGAAAAATGAGGATTTTGATTATTGGGTGTATCGCTTCAAGCAACATTTAAATCATGTGAATACTAATCTTTGGAGAACCATTGAAGAAGGTTTCTATCCACATGACTGAAGCAACTTCACCCCTAGAGAAGCAGTGGATAATCAATTCAATGAGAATGCTCTCTTCATCATCCAAGATGCTATCCTCCCCGAAGATCTCCCTCATCTCCGACCCCATGCCATGGCCAAAGACGCATGGCAATGCATTGTGTCTCTCTATCGGGGAAGTGCAAGCATTCAACGCTCCAACTATGAAGTGGTGCAAGATGAAGCCGATGAGTTTGCAATGAAAGAAGATGAAGAACCTTGTGAGCTCTTTCGGAGAGTAACCAAACTCGCGGTCTCACTCCGAGATCATGGGAGCAAGGACACGGATGACAATTGGATCAAGCGCAAGTTCCTCAAGGCCATGATGCCCTACAACAAGGCCATGTCCTCCGTCATTCGTCAAAGACCGGACTTCCACTCCATGACCTCAAGTGAAGTGTTGGATGAGTTCGTTGCAATGAGCATCTTGGACAAGACCGCTGACAATGCGGTGCTCCGCTCTCAAAGGGCAAAGAAGCCCAACCTTGCCTTGAAGGCCAAGGTTATTGTGGAAGAAGAGGAAGAAGAGGAAGATGAGGAGAGCAACCCCGAAGATACAAAATATGATTATCATGAGCACATGGCTCTTGCTTCAAGGCAATTTTGGAGCAAGAAGAACTCAAGGCCCAATTTTAACAAGACCAACTCAAGTGGCTTCAAGGGCAAGCAACGAGTAAGAACTTGTTACAACTATGGCAATGTGAGCCATTTCATTGCGTATTGTCCTTACGAGAAGTGGGAAGACAATGGTGGCAAGCCCACCGA
The DNA here is from genome assembly GCA_021437245.1 of Aegilops speltoides. Taxonomy (NCBI): domain Eukaryota; kingdom Viridiplantae; phylum Streptophyta; class Magnoliopsida; order Poales; family Poaceae; genus Aegilops; species Aegilops speltoides. The sequence continues at coordinate 402,564,339 of CM038143.1, forward strand.
AAAGACAAAGCCAAGTCCTTCCCCAACAAAAACAACTTCACCAAAAAGACTCCTACTCGAGGGTTGGTGGTTCAAGAAGAATACCGTGAGGATGACGATGATGATGAAGATAGTGAAGCAATGGCCATGGCATCCGTTGCCATTGCCACAACTCCCCGGATGTCTCTATTCGATTCACCCAACGAGAACATCACCGCCAAGTGCCTCATGGCCAAAGCCTCTAACAAGGTAACCCCCAACATCAAAACCACAATCATTACTAATCCCTCTTTGACGGGTTGCATTGATGAACATGAGGGGTCTAATGAGGATGTGAATGAATTTGAGTCCTTTATGATTAAGCTCAAGGGAAAACCCAAGAAGCACTTTGTTGCTCTCTTGGAACAACTTGGTGAAGCCAATGACATGATCGAGGCTCATGAAGAAACCATCTCTAAGATGGAAGGTCATAGTCGTGACTATGCCGATGAGATTTCGGATCTCTCTGATGCTCTTAAGGAAGAGCGTGGACATCATTTGTCTCTTGAGGAGTCACACAACGATGACCATGCTAAGTTAAAGAAAGATCTTGATCATGCACTTGTTGTGTCTCGTGTGCTAACTTCTGAGAAGGCTAAACTTGGGGTTGATCATGATAGACTCAAGGAGGAGTTTGATGTACTTGAAAAGGCCCACAAAGTCTTGAAGAGTGCTCATGCTAACCTCAAGGAGTCTCATGCTCAACTCCAAGTTAAGCTAACCAAGGAAAAGGCCACCTTTCCTCATATGGTATTAATTGATAATGCATATGCTACTAACCCGTGTTGTGAGCATGTGCATCTTGTGGAGGAGAATGCCAAGCTGAAGGATCAACTTGAGAAAGGCCTTGTGACATGCATTCAAGGTGAGAATAACCTCAACGACCTTTTGAGCAATCAAAAGGAAGTTGTGGCCAAGGAAGGAATTGGGTTCGCACCCAAGTCCAAGAACAAGAAGAAGAACGACAAGACCAAACGACCTCCTCCTCTCAAGCAAACTGTTGTGAAAGAGGGAGAGGGTGCTCATAAGGAGAATAAGAAAAATGTGAAGGGTGTTGATGTCAAAAAGGGCAAAACCACCTCCTCCAACAAAGCCGGTGACTTTAACCCGTCATATGTGTTGTGTTGTGCCGTGCTAGTGATGGGCATGTTTATGCTAAATTTGTTAGTTCTCCTTATGAGTACATTGAATGGTATATTTGGGTTTCTAAGACCCTTGTTACTAACATAAAAGGACCCATTACAAAATGGGTACCTAAAACCAAGCATTGATCTCGTCTAGGTGTTTGCTTCCGGTGGGGGATCATGGTTGCTCGATAGTGGAGCAACGAATCATATGACCGGAAGCAAGGACTTGGTGGTGGATGTGCACAAGATTCCTTCTATGCCCACCAATGTCGAGTGGGGTGATGCCTCGTCTTCTAAGGTATTGGGTCTTGGCGAGGTTGTCATTTCTCATGATCTAACGATCGAGAAAGTCATGCTTGTTGAGTCCCTTGCATTTAATCTTCTTTCCGTTCATCAACTTGCACTCATGGGCTTTGCCACTTTCTTTGATATTGATACCATGGCCCTCTTGTGGAGCAAGACTCTTAAAGTAGCCTTTGTTGGGCATGTCGAGAATGGTCTTTATGTGATTAACTTTTTGGAGCAACCCACTGAGACCGCAACATGCCTAATGGCTAAAGTTGATGTGGGATGGCTTTGGCATCGCCATTTAGCCCACGTTAATATGAGATATTTGCAAAGTCTTCTCAAGGGGGACCATGTTCGTGGACTAACAAATGTTAGTTTTGCCAAAGATCGTGCTTGCAGTGCTTGTATTGAAGGAAAGCTTCATGAGAAGGCTCACCCTCCCACGACTATCATCTACTCGAAGAGACCCTTTGAGCTCCTTCACATGGATCTTTTTGGGCCTCCATCCTTTGATAGTCTTGGAGGTAGAAAGTATTGCTTGGTGATTGTGGACGATTATTCAAGATACACTTCGGTATATTTCTTCAAGAGGAAGAGTGAAACTCAACAAACCGTCATCAACTTTGCAAATGAAGCTCAACATCAACATGATGCAAAGATCTTGACAATAATAAGTGACAACGGCACCGAGTTCAAGAACTACACCTTGGATGAGTTTCTTAGTGATGAGGGGAACAAGCATCAATATGCCGCACCATATACCCCTCAACAAAATGGTGTCGCGGAGAGGAAGAACCGGACGTTGATGGATGCGGCAAGGACCATGATGGCGGAGTTCAAGTCTCCATACAACTTTTGGGCTGAAGCCATCAACACAGCATGTCATGCATCCAATCCGCTCTATCTCCGCCAAGGCTTGAACAAGACTCCTTATGAAATACTTACCGGTAACAAGCCCAACATCAAGTACTTCCGGGTGTTCGGGTGTAAGTGTTTCATTCTCAAGAAAGGTGTTCGTTTGTCTAAATTTGAGGCTAGAGCTTATGCTACAAACTCTCATGCTTACCGTGTCCTCTACAAGTCCACCGGACTCATTGAGGAGACGTGTAACGTGGAGTTTGACGAAAATAACGGCTCCCAAGTGGAGCAAAGTGGTACTTGTGATGTAAGTGATGAAATTCCTCCCCAAGCCATAAGAAGAATGGGTATTGGTCATATTCTACCCATTGAGGAACCCCTTGTGGCCGAAGGAGAAGGACAATGCTCCACTCTAGTGGAGCCATCACCTCCCCAAGACCCACACGCTTCCGAAAAACAAAGTGAAGGCCCTCAACCTCGTGAACATGATCAAGGGCAAGATCAACCTCAAGATGGTGGTGAACCACCAAATGATGCCCAAGGTCTAGTTCTCCCCCTCGAGCAAGTTCAAGATCAAGAGCAAGCTCAAGATCTAGAACAAGCTCAAGACGACGCTCAGGATAATCAAGTTAATCCTCCTCCTTCCACATCCGAGGAGGAACTAGAGCGTCGTGCCGTGAAGATTGCTTCCAAGCTCACCACCCAAGGTCATATCATGGAGAACGTGGTTGGAAGCCTAAGAAAGGGGGTAAGCACTCGTAGACAATTAGCAAACTATTGTGAACATCACGCGTTTGTCTCTTGTGTTGAACCCCAAAAGGTCTATGAGGCGCTCAAAGATTCGGATTGGCTCAATGCCATGCATGAAGAACTCAACAACTTCGAGTACAACAAGGTGTGGATATTGGTGCCAAGACCGTCAGGGAACCGCAACATCATTGGAACCAAGTGGATATTCAAGAACAAGCAAGATGCTCATGGGAACATCATTCGCAACAAGGCAAGATTGGTAGCACAAGGCTACTCCCAAGTCGAGGGTATCGACTACCGTGAAACCTTTGCTCCCGTTGCTCGCCTTGAATCCTTTCGTTTGTTGATTGCTTATGCTTCCCATCACAACTTTAAGTTACAACAAATGGATGTGAAGAGTGCTTTTCTTAATGGTCCTATTAATGAGTTGGTTTATGTCAAGCAACCCCCCGGGTTCGAGGATCCCTACTTCCCGGATCATGTGTATCAACTCGATAAGGCACTCTATGGCCTTAAGCAAGCCCCAAGTGTGTGGTACGACCACCTTACCGAGTTGTTACAAGATTGTGGATTTGAGGTTGGGCAAATCGATCCCACTCTTTTTACTAAGAAGGTCAAAGGGGAGTTGTTTGTATGCAAACTATATGTTGATGATACTATCTTTGGTTCCCCTAACAAAGCTTTCAATGAGGAATTTGCCGCTCTCATGACCTCTAAGTTCAAGATGTCTTCGATGGGAGAGTTGAAGTTCTTCCTTGGTTTCGATATCTAGCAAAGAAGAGAAGGTACCTTCATCAACCAAGCCAAATACACTCAAGACATGCTCAAAAGATTCAAGCTAAGTGATTTCAAGCCGGTTTCTACTCCAATGCCTACCAAGTGCCAACTTGACATTGATCCCAATGGTAAAGCGGTGGATCAAAAGGTATACTGCTCCATGATTGGCTCCTTGATTTACCTTTGTGCATCTAGACCGGATAGCATGTTGAGTGTGGGAATATGTGCACCGTTTCAAGCCGCACCGAAGGAAAGTCACTATGTGGTGGTCAAACGAATCTTTCGATATTTGGCTCATATCCCAAACTTTGGCTTATGGTATCCAAGAGGAGCAAACTTTAAGCTTGAAGGATATTCGGATTCCGATTGGGCGGGAGACAAAGTGGATAGGAAGTCCACTTCTGGAGGGTGCCAATTTCTGGGTTGCTCTTTGGTAAGTTGGTCTTCCAAGAAGCAAAGTTGTGTGTAACTCTCGTCCACCGAAGCGGAATATGTGGCGGCCGGTAGTTGTTGTGCTCAACTCTTATGGATGAGGCAAACTTTAAAGGATTACGGTGTCATTTGTGACAAAGTGCCTCTTTGGTGTGACAATGAAAGTGCCATCAAGATTTCTCTCAACCCGATGCAACACTTCAAGACGAAGCATATTGAGATTCGGTATCACTTCATCCGGGATCATATTAGGCGAGGGGAGATCGAGCTCAAGTATGTCAACACTCATGATAACCTTGCAGATATTTTTACGAAGCCCTTGGATGAAGCAAGATTTCGCAAGTTAAGGCATGAGCTAAATATCATTGATTCGAGCAATGTGACTTGAACCCTTGCACATCCCACCACACTCAACTTGTTGTCTAGTTTAGGTGTAGGCATGGACATAGGGGGAGTGTTGTTCTCTCAATGAACTCTCCCTCCCCCCATTATGCATAAATTGATCAACTCTTTCACATTAGCCATTTTTATGGTACTTGTGCTTCAAAGACGAGTTTTGGTCATGGGCCCAAGGATAATTCTTCGCGGTGCCATACCAATTGACTCAAACATAGGTGGCTCCAGCCACCGCCCTCTCCTTGGAGAGGTTGTGTCTCGTGGTTGGTCTTCGTTGTCTTGTGCTTTCCTCTTCCCTGTGCCGAGTTTGTGTCATCGTTTGTGTTTGCCTCTTTGTTGTTCGGTGTTTCCGAAGGATGTTTTGCTTTTGCTCTCTTTCTCTTGTGTGAAACTTGCGCTTTATTGGGTTATGGTACTACCGTGGCAAGCCACGGTACTACCGCAGGAGTTGGTAGCTTTGTGCTTGCTCAGTTGCCTCCCAGGGGCATGGTACTACCGCTACCATCGCGGCAGTAATTTTTTACTGCCGCTAGAAGAGCGGTACTACCGCCCAGCGCGCGGTACTTCCGCCCGGGCGGTACTACCGCGATGACCCGCGGTACTTCCGTGCCCACGTGAGCAGGTGGGGGTTAAGAGCGGGACAGGGGGAGTTCTAACTCCCCCATACCCATTCATCTCTATTCCCCACCCCGTCTCTCTCTCTCCTGCCCAAGAACGGCACCGGAGGTCTTCGTCGGATCTCCGTCTCCGTCGCTCTCCTCAGATTCCGACCGGTGGGATCGTTCCCCACCTCGCCCTCTTGCCATGGACCAAGGTTTTTCCCCAAGTTCCTCTCCTTTTCTTCCTTCTGTGCTTTTAGGTCTTGGGGAGATGCATGTGGTGTTCTTGAGATTTTTGGCTAAATCTGTGCAAAAGGGATTCGTAGGGGCGTGGTAGTGTAGTAAGCATGCTCTTTGGATAGGCAAAATAGTTCCGGTTGATCAACGGTAGTACCGATGTAGTCGTGTGGAGGTTCTAGATCCAGATCTGCAACTCTATGTCGTGTTTTTTGATCCGCGCGGTACCACCGCTCCTCCTGGAGCGGTACTACCGCAGCCTCGCCTGTATCTGGCGCCATGCGGTACTTCCTTACCTTGGTGCGGTACTACCGCTTGGCGCCCGGAAGTAAAAAAAATTACTTCCACCCCAGGCGCGGTACTACCATGCCACCCCGGCACGGTACTACCATGGCTGAAGCGGATGTAATTTTCTACATCCGTACACTGGCCCGGTACTACCGTAGATTCATCCAGCGCTCTTTTTATGTCCAGATTTCGTGCTTATTTGTTTCCTTCAGCTTTGGCCTTTGTCTTTTGCATTGATCTGTCTTGTTTCCCGTGCGTGTTCTTGTGTTTTGTGTCTAGGTGGTGGCTCCGGTTCTCTTGCTCGTCGCTCGAATCCCAGACGTGACACAGGGTCAAAGCGGCTGCGCAACCCAGATGAAGCTCCAGAGGGGTCATCTGCTTCCCAACGCAGGACCAAGCACACCGCCAACAAACAGAAGGAGCCCGTCATGGGCATGGATGAGATGCCCCAGGCCGAGTTTGTCATTCGAAGGAAGCTCAATCCCTATGTGAATCCCCGGGCTAACTTGCGAGGCAATGATCTCTTCTGGACCAAGCAGCAGAATCTGATCAATCTGGATGTGATCAAGGCCAAGCAAAACCTCTACGTGGAAGTTCACTATATTGACATGCATCATATGAAGCAGGACAAGCACCATGGGTACTTTGGAGAGGCCTTGGATCTAGTGGAGCAGTTCGGCATTGAGCACTTGCTCACCTTCCACAAGGATTTTGATCCAGAGATCATAGCACGGTTCTTTGCTTTGGTCTACTTCAGCGTCGATGAAGCAAGGACCATGACTTGGATGACCAATGGTCGCTGGATGTCTGCTACATGGAAGGAGTTCATGGAGTTGCTTAACATTCCAGATAAAGGGCTCGACACGCCAGTTGGAGTTCGCCCTCATGCCAACTCTGAGTCTGCCAACAAGAATAAGCTCATGCCATTCCTTGTTCAGAAGACTCTTCCCAGCAAGAAGAAGGTGTGCGTGCTTAACCCCTTCCTTGACATCATGCATCGGCTCTTCCGGAATACCCTCTTCCCACGCATTGGTGACATGGGCCAGGTGCATGCTTACCTCGTTAACATGATGCTCCTTTGTGAGGAGGCCCGTTAGGCTCAGACTCAGCCACTTGATGTCTCACATATCATGTGGTGTGAGCTTTAGTTTGCCGTGTTCAACCGTAAGGTCCCCATCTATGGGCCTTACCTATTTCACCTGATCTCCATGACTTGGGAGAAGCACTTTCCCAATGATGAGTTTGAAGCTCTAGGTTGGATTCGTCATGAGCCCATCAGGCTCCGCATCAAGCCCTAATGGGCTAACACCACCACTTCTGCTGAGGCTGCCAGGTTGGCTGTGGATGAGGAGGAGATTGAGGAGGAAGAAGTTGCTGAGGACCGTTCTGCTTTCACTACTCCCTCTATTGAGCCCTCTTGGGCGAAGAAGCTGAAGATCAAGATGAAGAGGCTTTTCTGCATGCAGGTCTAGAGTCAGTACAAGGCCCATGTTGCTCAGAAGGAGGGTCGCCGTCGCGACAACAGGATCTTGAGGGCGTGCGGCGAGGACGTGGCCAGCGGCTCTAAGAGGCACATCACCCCCGAGGCTGCCTGGATGGCTAAGCAGGGCTACAAGTGGACCGATTCTGAGGAGGAGTACATTCCTGCTGTGGAGTCTGGCGATGAGGAGTCGTTTTCCGCCTAAGCTACCACCTTTGTTGTAGGTGCCCTCTCTGCCTTTTTGGTGTCTCGATGCCAAAGGGGGAGAGAGTGTAGGATTTGTGTGTCGTGTGTTGTGTGCTTCGCCGTTCGCTTTGCTTTCCGTATGTTGAACTTGTTTGCTTTGGTTTGGTTGTGCTCGTGAGAATATGTTTATCATATGGTGTAAGACATATGCACTCTATGGTACCTTATTACCTTATTGAGCTTATGCTATATCGTGCTATTTATGTTTTGCTCATATTTACTATCTTGTTTAGTGAAGCCTTATCATTGCAAGATATGCTTTATCTCTAAAATATAGGGGGAGTGGTGATCCTAGTATTTGTGCCGTGCAGTCCAAAGCACTTTACTCTCTATCACGAATCTAGGGGGAGCTCGTCTATATTCTAAAGATGTGGGGTTTGCTTGTGCTATATTCTTTCCCTTTGTGCAAATCTCGTATTGTCATCAATCCACCAAAAAAGGGGAGATTGTAAGGGCATTCTTCTCCCTTAGTAGTTTTGGTGATTGATGACAGTGCTTTTGTGGACTAATCGTGTGTATTGAGCTTTTCAGATATATCATGACTAAACACAAGACAATTTGATGCCCCTCGAAGATTATTGAAGACGGGTTTCTCTACGGTTCTTTTTGGTGCAGTTGAGTCATAGGAAAGCCGTACTATTAAGAGGGGGTCCGCTTTGGAAAGGTTTGGGTGGAATCTCACGTACACGTCCCTTTTGCACCACCTTTCCTTTGGCTCTTTGGAGTTTCCTCCGTCTCACCTTGTCTCTACGAAATGAAGGACTCCGAGTTGCTCTTCTCAGGCTAGCGGTAGTACTGCTCCTTTGAGCGGTACTACCGAGAGCTCAGCCAGTAATCTAGGGCTCGCACGGTAGTACCGTGGGCTTCTGGTAATCTTGCTCCTCCTAAGTGGTAGTACCGTGAGTTACGGCGCCCGCTTTGCTCAAGCGGTAGTAAAGGCGGATGTAATTTTTACATCCGCGCCCTCTGTGATAATACGTGTTCTTGGCGCGGTAATCTTGTGTCGCTGGCTGTGTACAACCGCATGAGCGGAGGTAGGGGCGGATGTAATTTTTTACATCTGCACCCTTCACGGTAGTACCGCACCCCTGGTTCGCGGTAGTACCGTGTCAGATTTTCGCATCGATAAAATCTCAGTGGAGGTAGTCATGGATGTAATTTTTTACATCTATGCCTACCGTGCCTAGACTGTGGCTGCCTGCTTGGTAGTGTTGCATGCAGTCACGGTAGTACCGTGCTCGCAGTTCTCTGGCATACTCGTGCTCTGATGCTCTTACATTCAGTCCAAGCTACGCGGCCCACAGTAGTACCGCTGTCCTTGCCATGTAGTACCGCAGCCCGTCTTGGTAGTACAGCTCCTGTGGTGTGGTAGTACCGCGGGTCGCGGGCTGAGTGGTGGGTAACGGTTGGAATTGTCCCCCACTATATAAGGGGGTCTTCTTCTCCAAGAAGACTCACCTCTTCCATCCCTAAGCTCCATTGTTACTCCAAGCTCCATTTTCGCCCGATCTCTCTTCCTAGCCAATCAAACTTGTTGATTTGCTCGGGATTGGTTGAGAAGGCCTCGATCTACACTTCCACCAAGAGAAATTTGATTCCCCCCACTAATCCGTAGAGGATCTTGTTACTCTTGGGTGTTTGAGCACCCTAGACGGTTGAGGTCACCTCGGAGTCATAGTCCATTGTGGTGAAGCTTCGTGGTGTCATTGGGAGCCTCCAATTAAGTTGTGGAGATTGCCCCAACCTTGTTTCTAAAGGTTCGGTCCCCACCTTCAAGGGCACCAATAGTGGAATCACGGCATCTCGCATTGTGTGAAGGCGTGAGGAAAATATGGTGGCCCTAGTGGCTTCTTGGGGAGCATTGTGCCTCCACACCGCTCTAACGGAGACGTACTTCCCCTCAAAAGGAAGGAACTTCGGTAACACATCCTCGTCTCCACCGGCTCCACTCTTGGTTATCTCGCGCCTTTACTCTTGCAAGATTACTTGTGTTATATCCCTTGCTTGCTTGTGTGCTTGTTGTTGTTGCATCATACAGGTTGTTCACCTAGTTGCATATCTAGACAACCTACTTTGATGCAAAGTTTAATTTGGTAAAGAAAAGCTAAAAATTGTTAGTTGCCTATTCACCCCACCCCTCTAGTCAACTATATCGATCCTTTCACCCGGGAGTTTGACGGCTATTTGAGGGGCCCGTCTGTGTCAAAAAATAGTGACCGGACAGGTGACAAGGCGGCCCGCCCGGGCATGGCCGTTTGAGGGGCCAGTCTGGGTCAAAAATAGTGACCGGACAGGTGACAAGGCGGCCCGCCCGGGCATATGAGGCGGGTTTGAGGCGTCCGGCTGTAGGTGCTCTTACTACCCTCATTCGTTCGAGCGTCAACTAATTCGAACGAAGAAAGTACCTAATTTGATTTTATTTTTGTTTTGTGAATGATTTGAAGGTGGATTGGCCAAGCACAGTTTGTTGATTACTAAAGAATAAAATTGGGATTGGTCTCCTTGGTTGGGGCAGATGTAAGTGGTTGTTGCATGCATGGAAGGAGAAACAACTGAAGTAAATATGCCCTAGAGGCAATAATAAAGTTATTATTTATTTCCTTATATCATGATAAATGTTTATTATTCATGCTAGAATTGTATTAACCGGAAACATAATACATGTGTGAATATATAGACAAACAGAGTGTCACTAGTATGCCTCTACTTGACTAGCTTGTTAATCAAAGATGGTTATTTTTTCTAACCATAGACAAAGAGTTGTTATTTGATTAACGGGATCACATCATTAGTTGAATGATCTGATTGACATGACCCATTCAGTTAGCTTAGCACCCGATCGTTTAGTATGTTGCTATTGCTTTCTTCATGACTTATACATGTTCCTATGACTATGAGATTATGCAACTCCGTTTACGGAGGAACACTTTGTGTGCTACCAAAGCGTCACAACGAATCGGGTAATTATAAAGGTGCTCTCTGGTGTCTCCAAAGGTACTTGTTGGGTTGGCGTATTTGAGATTAGGATTTGTCCTCCGAATGTCGGAGAGGTATCTCTGGGCCCTCTCGGTAATGCACATCACTTAAGCCTTGCAAGCATTACAACTAATGAGTTAGTTCTTGAGATAATGTATTACGAGAATGAGTAAAGAGACTTGCCGGTGCGAGATTGAACTAGGTATTGGATACCGACGATCGAATCTCGGGTAAGTAACATACCGATGACAAAGGAACAACGTATGTTGTTATGCGGTTTGACCGATAAAGATCTTCGTAGAATATGTAGGAGCCAATATGGGCATCCAGGTCCCGCTATTGGTTATTGACCGGAAGCGTGTCTCGGTCATGTCTACATAGTTCTCGAACCGTAGGGTCCGTGACGCTTAACGTTTAGTTGACGATATAGTATTATATGAGTTATGCATGTTGGTAACGAATGTTGTTTGAGTCCGGATGAGATCATGGACATGACGAGGAACTCCGGAATGGTCCGGAGATAAAGTTTGATATATGGGATAATAGTGTTTGATCTCGGAAGGGTTCCGAATTCACGGAAGGGGTTCGGATGTTTCGAAATGTTTGGAGTGCGAGAACACGTTATTTGGGCCAAAGGGAAAGCCCACGAGGCTTATGGAAAGTGCAAAGGAAGTTTTGCAGAGACGAGGCTAGACACGGGAACCTGGCGTCTAGGGGTAGACGCCGGGAACCTGGCGTCTAGCCCCGAGTCGTGTAGGACTCTTGCCTTTCGGGCAAAACCGACTTTGAGGAGGCTTTTACTCCAAGTTCGACCCAGGGCTCAACATATAAATAGAGGGCAGGGCTAGCACCAAAGACACATCAAGAAACACCAAGCCGTGTGCCGCAACCCCGTCCCTCTATTTTATCCTCCGTCATAGTTTCCGTAGTGCTTAGGCGAAGCCTGCGGAGATTGTTCTTCACCAACACCGTCTACCACGCCGTCGTCTGCGGAACTCATCTACTACTACTGTCTTCTTTGGATCGAGAAGGCGAGGGCGTCATCGAGCTGAGCGTGTGCGAGAACTTCGGAGGTGCCGCGTTCGATACTTGGATCGGTCGGATCGTGAAGACGTCGACTACATCAACGCGTTGATAAAGCGCTTCCGCTTAGCGATCTTCAAGGGTATGAAGATACACTCCTCTCGTTGCTATGCATCACCATGATCTTGCGTGTGCGTAGGAAATATTTTGAAATTACTATGTTCCCCAACAGTGGTATCAGAGCCAGGTTTTATGCGTTGATGTTATATGCACGAGTAGAACACAAGTGAGTTGTGGGCGATACAAGTCATCTTGCTTACCGACATGTCATACTTTGGTTGGCGGTATTGTTGGATGAAGCGGCCGGACCGACATTACGCGACGCTTACGCGAGACTGGTTCTACCAGCGTGCTTTGCACACGGTGGCTGGCGGGTGTCGGTTTCTCCAACTTTAGTTGAACCGAGTGTGGCTCGCCCGATCCTTGCGAAGGTTAAAACAGCACTAACTTGACGAACTATCGTTGTGGTTTTGATGCGAGGTAGAACGGTTCTTGCTTAAGCCCGTAGCAGCCACGTAAAACTTGCAACAACAAAGTAGAGGACGTCTAACTTGTTTTTGCGGGGCATGTTGTGATGTGATATGGCCAAGACATGATGCTATATTTTATTTTATGAGATGATCATGTTTTGTAACCGAAGTTATCGGCAATGGCGAGAGCCATATGGTTGTCGCTTTATTGTATGAAATGCAAGCATACTGTAATTGCTTTACTTTATCACTAAGCGGTAGCGATAGTCGTAGAAGCAATAGATGGCGTAACGACAACGATGCTACGATGGAGATCAAGGTGTCGCGCCGGTGGCGATGGTGATCATGATGGTGCTTGGAGATGGAGATCACAAGCACAAGATGATGGCCATATCATATCACTTATATTGATTGCATGTGATGTTTATCCTTTATGCATCTTATCTTGCTTTGATTGACGGTAGCATTTTAAGATGATCTCTCACTAAAATTATCAAGAAGTGTTCTCCCGAGTATGCACCGTTGCCAAAGTTCGTCGTGCCGGACACCACGTGATGATCGGGTGTGATAAGCTCTATGTCCATCTACAACGGGTGCAAGCCAGTTTTGCACACGCGAATACTCAGTTAAACTTGACGAGCCTAGCATATGCAGATATGGCCTCGAGCACGGAGACCGAAAGGTCGGCGTGAATCATATAGTAGATATGATCAACATAGTGATGTTCACCATTGAAAACTACTCCATCTCACGTGATGATCGGTTATGGTTTAGTTGATTTGGATCACGTGATCACTTAGATGACTAGAGAGATGTCTGTCTAAGTGGGAGTTCTTAAGTAATATGATTAATTGAACTTAAATTTATCATGAACTTAGTCCTGGTAGTATTTTGCAAATTATGTTGTAGATCAATAGCTCGTGTTGTTGCTTTCATATGTTTGTTTTGATATGTTCCTAGAAAATTGTGTTGAAAAATGTTAGTAGCAATGATGCGGATTGGATCCGCGATCCGAGGTTTATCCTCAATGCTACGGAAGAATTATGTCCTTAATGCACCGCTAGGTAGCGGACCTATTGCGAGAGCGGATCTGAGGCGTTATGAGCGTTTGGCTAGCTCAAGATGATGACTACTTGATAGTTTTGTGCACCATGCTTTATGGCTTAGAATCGGGACTTCAAAGATGTTTTGAACATCATGGACCATATGAGATGTTCGGGAAGTTGAAGTTAATATTTCAAGCAAATACCGAGTTGAGAGATATGAAGTCTCCAACAAGTTCTATAGCTAAAAGATGGAGGAGAATCGCTCAACTAGTGAGCATGTACTCAGATTGTGCGGTTACTACAATCGCTTGAATCAAGTGGGAGTTAATCTTCCGGATAAGATAGTGATTGATGAGAATTCTCTAGTCACCATCACCAAGTTAGTAGAACTTCGTGATGAACTATAGTATACAAGGGATGATGAAAATGATTCCGAGTTTTTCATGATGATGAAATCGATGAAGGTAGAAATCAAGAAAGAACATCAAGTGTTGATGGTTAACAAGACCACTAGTTTCAAGAAAAGGGCAAAGGGATAGAAGGGAACTTCAAGAAGAGCGGCAAGCAAGTTGTTGCTCAAGTGAAGAAGCCCAAGTCGGACCTAAGCACGAGACTAAGTGCTTCTACCGCAAAGGGACTGGTCCTTTGAAGCGAACTACCCCAAGTATTTGGCGGATGAGAAGGATGGCAAAGTAAACAAAGGTATATTTGATATACATGTTATTGATGTGTACTTTACTAGTGTTTATAGCAACCCCTCGGTATTTGGTACTGGTTCAGTTGCTAAGAGTAGTAACTCGAAACGAGAGTTGCAGAATAAACAGAAACTAGTCAAGGGTGAAGCGACGATGTGTGTTGAAAGTAGTTTCAAGATTGATATGATCATCATCGCACACTCCCTATACTTTCGGGATTAGTGTTGAACCTAAATAAATGTTATTTGGTGTTTGCGTTGAGCATGAATATGATTTGATCGTGTTTATTGCAATACGGTTATTCATTTAAGTAAAGAGAATAAACCGTTGTTCTGTTTACATGAATAAAACCTTATATGGTTACACACCCAATGAAAGTGGTTCATTGGATCTTGATCGTAGTGATACACATATTCATAATATTGAAACCAAAAGATGCAAAGTTAATAGTGATAGTGCAACTTATTTGTGGCACTGTCGTTTAGGTCATATTGGTGTAAAGCGCATGAAGAAACTCCATGCTGATGGGATTTTGGAATCACTTGATTATGAATCACTTGATGCTTGTGAACCATGCCTCATGGGCAAGATGACTAAGACTCCGTTTTCCGGAACAGTGGAGCGAGCAACTGACTTATTGGAAATAATACATACTGATGTATGCGATCCGATGAGTGTTAAGGCTCGCGGCGGGTATCGTTATTTTCTGATCTTCACAGATGATTTGAGTAGATATGGGTATATCTACTTGATGAAACATAAGTCTGAAACATTTGAAAAGTTCAAAGAATTTCAGAGTGAAGTGGGAAATCATCGTGACAAGAAAATAAGGTTTCTACGATCTGATCGCGGAGACAAATATTTGAGTTACGAGTTTGGTCTTCAATTAAAACAATGTGGAATAGTTTCACAAATTCATGCCACGGAACACCACATCATAATGGTGAGTCGAGCGTCATAACCGTACTTTATTGGATATAGTACAATCTATGATGTTTCTTACCGATTTACCAATATCGTTTTGGGATCATGCATTAGAGACAACTGCATTCACGTTAAAAAGGGCACCATCTAAATCCGTTGAGACGACACCATATGAACTGTGGTTTAGCAAAAACCCAAGTTGTCGTTTCTTAAAGTTTGGGGCTGCAATGCTTATGCGAAAAAGTTTCATCCTGATAAGCTCGAACCCAAATCGGAGAAGTGCGTCTTCATAGAATACCCAAATGGAAATTGTTGGGTACACCTTCTATCACAGATCCGAAGGCAAGATATTCGTTGCTAAAAATGGATCCTTTCTAGAGAAGGAGTTTCTCTCGAAAGAAGTGAGTGGGAGGAAAGTAGAATTTGATGAGGTAACTGTACCTGCTCCCTTGTTGGAAAATAGTGCATCACAGGAATCGGTTTCTGTGACGTCAAAACCAACTAGTGAAGGAGTTGATGATGATGATCATAGAACTTCAGATCAAGTTGCTACAGAACCTCGTAGGTCAAACAGAGTAAGATCCACACCAGAGTGGTACGGTAATCCTATTCTGGAAGTCATGCTACTTGACCATGACAAACCTACGAACTATGAGGAAGCGATGATGAGCCCAGATTCCACGAAATGGCTTGAGGCCATGAAATCTGAGATATGATCCATGTATGAGAACAAAGTGTAGACTTTGATTGACTTGCCCGATGATCGGTGAGTCATTAAGAATAAATGGATCTTCAAGACGAAGACGGACGCTGATAGTAGTGTTACTATCTACAAAGCTAGAATTGTCACAAAAGGTTTTCGACAAGGTCAAAGTGTTGACTACGATGAGAGTTTCTCACTCGTATCTATGCTTAAGTCTGTCCGAATCATGTTAGCAATTGCCACAATTTATGAAATCTGGCAAATGGATGTCAAAACTGCATTCCTTAATGGTTTCTCCAAGAAGAGTTGTATATGATGCAACCAGAAGGTTTTGTCAATCCTAAAGGTGTTAACAAAATGTGCAAACTCCAGCGATCCATCTATGAACTGGTGCAAGCATCTCGGAGTTGGAATATACGCTTTGATGAGTTGACCAAACATATAGTTTTATTCAGACTTGCGGTGAAGCCTGTATTTACTAGAAAGTGAGTGGGAGCACTACAGCATTTCTGATAAGTATATGTGAATGACATATTGTAGATCGGAAATAATCTAGAATTATTCTGCCAAGCATAAAGGAGTGTTTGAAAGGAGTTTTTCAAAGAAAGACCTCGGTGAAGCTGCTTACATATTAAGCATCAAGATCTATAGAGATAGATCAAGACGCTTGATAAGTTTTTTCAATGAGTACATACCTTGACAAGATTTTGAAGTAGTTCAAAATGGAGCGATCAAAGAAAGAGTTCTTGCCTGTGTTACAAGGTGCGAAATTGAGTAAGACTCAAAACCCGACAACGGTAGAAGATAGAAAGAGAATGAAAGTCATTCCCTATGCCTTGGCCATAGGTTCTATAAAGTATGCCATCTTGTGTACCAGATCCATTATATACCCTACCTTGAGTTTGGCAAGGAGTACAATAGTGATCTAGGAGTAGATCACGGACAATGATCAAAATTATTCTTAGTGGAATAAGGATATGTTTCTTGATTATGGAAGTGACAAAAGGTTCGTGCGTAAAGGGTTACGTCGATGCAAGTTTTGACACCGATCTGGATGACTCTAAGTCTCGATCTAGATACATATTGAAAGTGGGAGCAATTAGCTAGAGTAGCTCCGTGCGAGCATTGTAGACATAGAAAATTGCAAAATACATAACGGATCTAAATGTGAAAGACCCGTTGACTAAGATTCTCTCACAAGCAAAACATGATCACACCTTAGTACTCTTTGGGTGTTAATCACATAGCGATGTGAACTAGATTCTGAATCTAGTAAACCCTTTGGGTGTTGGTCACATGGCGATGTGAACTATGGGTGTTAATCACATGATGATGTGAACTATCGATGTTAATCACATTGTGATGTGATCTAGATTATTGACTCTAGTGCAAGTGGGAGGCTGAAGGAAATATGCCTAGAGGCAATAATAAAGTTATTATTTATTTCCTTATATCATGATAAATGTTTATTATTCATGCTAGAATTGTATTAAGGAAACATAATACATGTGTGAATATATAGACAAACAGAGTGTCACTAGTATGCCTCTACTTGACTAGCTTGTTAATCAAAGATGGTTATGTTTCCTAACCATAGACAAAGAGTTGTTATTTGATTAACGGGATCACATCATTAGTTGAATGATCGATTGACATGACCCATTCAGTTAGCTTAGCACCCGATCGTTTAGTATGTTGCTATTGCTTTCTTCATGACTTATACATGTTCCTATGACTATGAGATTATGCAACTCCGTTTACGGAGGAACACTTTGTGTGCTACCAAACATCACTGGCGTAATCGGGTAATTATAAAGGTGCTCTCTGGTGTCTCCAAAGGTACTTGTTGGGTTGGCGTATTTGAGATTAGGATTTGTCACTCCGAATGTCGGAGAGGTATCTCTGGGCCCTCTCGGTAATGCACATCACTTAAGCCTTGCAAGCATTAAAACTAATGAGTTAGTTGCGAGATGATGTATTCTGAGCGAGTAAAGAGACTTGCGGTAGCGAGATTGAACTAGGTATTGGATACCGACGATCGAATCTCGGGTAAGTACCATACCGATGACAAAGGGAACAACGTATGTTGTTATGCGGTTTGACCGATAAAGATCTTAAGTAGAATATGCGGGAGCCAATATGGGCATCCAGGTCCGCTATTGGTTATTGACCGAAGCGTGTCTCGGTCATGTCTACATAGTTCTCGAACCCGTAGGGTCCCGACGCTTAACGCGTTTAGTTGTGATATAGTATTATATGAGTTATGCATGTTGGTAACGAATGTTGTTTGGAGTCCGGATGAGATCATGGACATGACGAGGAACTCCGGAATGGTCCGGAGATAAAGTTTGATATATGGGATAATAGTGTTTGATCTCGGAAGGGTTCGAATTCACGGAAGGGGTTCCGGATGTTTCGAAATGTTTGGGTGCGAGAACCGTTATTTGGGCTAAAGGGAAAGCCCACGAGGCTTATGGAAAGTGCAAAAGGAAGTTTTGCAGAGACAGAGGCTAGACGCCGGGAACCTGGCGTCTAGGGGTAGACGCCGGGAACCTGGCGTCTAGCCCTGAGTCCGTAGGACTCTTGCCTTTCGGCAAAACCGACTTTGAGGAGGCTTTTACTCCAAGTTTGAACCGAGGGCTCAACATATAAATAGAGGCAGGGCTAGCACCAAAGACACATCAAGAAACACCAAGCCGTGTGCGGCAACCCGTCCCCTCTAGTTTATCCTCCGTCATAGTTTCCGTAGTGCTTAGGCGAAGCCTGCGGAGATTGTTCTTCACCAACACCGTCACCACGCCGTCGTGCTGCGGAACTCATCTACTACTTCGCCCGTCTTCTTTGGATCGAGAAGGCGAGGGCGTCATCGAGCTGAGCGTGTGCGAGAACTTCGGAGGTGCCGTGCGTTCGGTACTTGGATCGGTCGGATCGTGAAGACGTACGACTACATCAACCGCGTTGATAAACGCTTCCGCTTAGCGATCTTCAAGGGTATGAAGATACACTCCCCCTCTCGTTGCTATGCATCACCATGATCTTGCGTGTGCGTAGGAAATATTTTGAAATTACTACGTTCCCCAACAACAACTACCAATGGGAGGCAAATATATTCTACTCTTATCATATGCCAATTTTGAAAGCTCCAAAGGGGTATGCGAAAGTGTCATGGATGTTATGC
This sequence comes from Aegilops speltoides, assembly GCA_021437245.1. Classification (NCBI taxonomy): domain Eukaryota; kingdom Viridiplantae; phylum Streptophyta; class Magnoliopsida; order Poales; family Poaceae; genus Aegilops; species Aegilops speltoides. The sequence continues at coordinate 402,582,910 of CM038143.1, forward strand.
ATTGATATGCTTTGGTCAAAATTGAGTTTTCCTACGAGAGAAGGTGGTCATGATTTTCCATATTTACGCTCATTTTATTCAGCAATCTTTGATAATCCACTATCAAGAAAATTCTGAAGTGTGGTGTTATCAAAGGCTACGTAGGAGCGGTTCAAATGCCTACTTCAAATCATTGTTGCCTCGATCTAAACTTTTAGATGCAAATATATTTGGAGAATCCGGGGATAGCATTTCATTTGGGAAGACCCTGGAGTCCATCAAGCTCATCAAGGAAATACTAACCCTAGGAGGGAGGGGCTGTCATTAGAAAAGTGAATAATCCCATACACCCATTGACTGCAAAAATGGGTTGAATATCTTATAAGGTTTATATTCTGACCAGTGGATGTAAGAAAAATATTACAAACAATGTTTAACGTAAAGATTTTTGATGAATTCGTTACACGACAATATACAAGGTGGAAGCAATTCTCGGTCCAATATCTTATCATGTGGTGTGGCGGCATCAATTTGGTCACATAAATCTATAGCCTTGACCATCGACAACTCATTCTGCATCGGATACTCTTTGGAACGTGTACGTGTCGGACAAGGTAAAAGTTCATTATTGGAGGGCGCTACAAGGTGTTATACCTGTTGGAAATATGAGCAAATTACTAAGAGATTTAATCCGAATAAACAGAAGATAAATCATGACTACAGTAGCAGAGATTGAACTAATCTTGCAAACTAGCATAGCAGATGAACAGATCACATCTAGGGCACATACTAGAAACATGAATTCTACCACGATCTCGAACAGGAAAGAT